>FR990110.1:20320000-22720000 GCA_905404275.2 Hedya salicella
GTCGAGAATATTAGAGAGTGTGTTCACACTACAGCCGCGGTACGAAAGCGACGCGGCGGCCGCCGTCGCGTTCGTGAATGAGGTGAGTCAGAGGTGTGTCTATACTGAACGCAAGACGAATTGGCTACCGACATCATACTGCTATCTCTTTCACACCTGTTAAGACCTCACAAATGTGTACGAGATAGTATTATGATCTCGGTCGCGAGTTCGTTTTGCGTAGAGTATAGTGTACAGTAGACAACACTAAGGCACGTATCGAGAATATTAGAAAGTGTGTTAGTGTATGAGGTGAGTCAGTGCACAGAAAGGTGTCGATGCACTGCAAGTACGCAAATCAAAAAGGCGATACACTGGCCTTAGATTATGTTACACGAACAATTTTAGGCCACATTTGACCCCCCAATAAGTTAAAATCTATTAGACTTACTACACACTTGAAATTTAGTATCTTCTAAGACAATCTTCTAATTACCGAAACCTATATTTCAATTTTCAATAGATACCCTCTTACTGTTCACGATATTTCGACGGACGAAAATGACTATTTTTATCACTGACTGACTCGCTCATCAAAATGTTTGAATACTTCCACGTGTTTTAGAAAGTTTAAATATTGTTTAGAGGTTGGTTATTTGATGTATTTGAGAAAGAAAGAAAACCGAAATTATCACATAAATGGTTTGTCAAAAGACAACGTTAATGCGACCACTTTCGACACACGTCGTCCAAAGGTGCTCTATTAAGTAGCAAGTAACATAACAAATCATTTTAAGCAGTAGGGTACATGCATGATTTTTTTTCGCTTTCTTTACTAAATGAAAATACCGTAAAAATGTGTCAAAAAGCGAAATTTAAATTTAAAACAGCGAGGAAATACGGATGATATAGGCATTTTAAACTGAATTTTTGTGTACTGTTTGTTACATGAATGAGCTTTTCTTGAAGCAAAAATAAAAATTAATGCATATTGTCTATTGAAGAACGTTATGTATGACAGGAGTTTCGAAAGAACTTGGTTTCAAGCTAGATGTCACTTTTATTAACGAAACCGTTATGATCCAGTCAAATTATATTTTTACTAGGAAAGTTCTGGGGTAGTTCTGATTCTGTCAATGTTGCGTCACAAAATTTTGTTAGCAAACCTCAGATTCGGGTTCCCAATTCGGTAACCCAAAAATATATATAGAACGAAAAAAATCAGAATACATATAAAAAGAAAAAAATCAGAACTACCCCAAAACTTTCCCACTAGGGGCTTACTTATTTATTTTATTATTTCACATTTATATTTAAGAGTGATACTAAGTACAAGTTCGTGTCGAGAGTGGAGTGTGTTTACGCTACAGCTGTGGGGTTCGAAATCCAAATCTTGCAATCAGTCCCCCTAGTAGCCGCAAACCAGCTCCGCAAGGCTCCTAAATTTGAATGCGATTTATCTAAGTTTTTAGTATTATTTTGAAATAGCAAAAAATAGACTCATGACTATTTAAGATCTTAATTTGTACCGTAATTAAGATGGTTATTGTAGGGACAGATTCAGATTCAATGTCGTTAAAAAGAAGAACGGCCCAAATCGGTACCTTTAAACTCAAAGAGCGTCAACGCCACACAAAACAGTGTTAGATACGCCCTCTGAATTTAAAGGTATCAAAATACGCGTGTGATATACTAATGTTATACACTATTCAGTCAATATTGGTTTACAGGCTTTCAAATACATAATCCTACAAGTAAACAAAGACTATGACGCAGTGGAACCACCGAATCTTCCAAAAACCTTCGAAGGCTTCAGTGATATCAAAAGACCACTGAATAGTAAAGAGCAGGGACCGCTCACGTTCAGTATATTAAAGGACCTGGTGATTCATCTCCTGGACATGGCTATGACGCTGAGGATATTCGTGGAAGTTTACCCGAAGGGAGTAAAGATATTGAGAAAAAGCAATTTTGTTAACAGGTGAGTCGGTATTTTGTTTTGTTTGACCGTTTCACACACTTAGTCTGTAAATTGAAGAACTGGCTTAGTAATTTCCAGGGCTCGAACAGCGGATGACGTCAAACGACATATACGATGATTTCAAATAGTATTTTCGTAAACGGTTACCACTTATCAACCTCTTTAATTAAACGATATCGCCACTTGAAATGCGCAGTACACAACGTCTTTGACTGACATTTTCATTCAGATCAACAGTAACTAAATTGACGTTGTGATTGTTTACTTGTTGTTTTTTTTACAAATATATGTATGATTTATTAGAGAAATAATAAATACATATAAATAATAACATAATACATGTACTTTTATTATAAATACGGTACTAAACAAGTTTTGTAAAACTTATTTTACTTAACACATCATCCTGTGTGCAAAATTACGTCTTTTTTACGTCATCCGCACTAAATGTTCGAGCCCTGGTAATGTCACAAATGTCGCTCGATTCCTGTGGAGAGTTTAACGCCCAGCCGTTATGCCTAATTTTGAATCTCGATTTTAACCTTTATACGAGGGCTGATTCGAAAGTTTTTAGCTGCTCTCACTCTATTCATGTGACATATGTTTTACTGATACCATTATGCGGTTAATTTTATTACCTATATGTGTTGGCAAAGACCATTAAAACAAGAGGAATGACCATATTCATACAAAAAGTCTGTCCCCGATATGACAACGCCATCTATGTTTAAGAATTATTTTTTACAATTTTTCAACTTTGCAAGCGTGACACAGTATTTAAATGTTATGATTTATTTATTATTAGCTATTTGCGAACTAATTGTTACTATACTATGTACCATTGTTCAATTATAACATTGTTAAATGTTTAGTTTTAAAGCGTCATCTAGTTCTTGCCAGAATATGTCCTTGCGATCGGAACACGATCCAAAGTATGGCAACTGTCAGTCTTCTTGTTTTAATGGTCCTTGGTGTTGGGGTGACATTCTTGATGACGCTTGGTTTATATAAAAAAAACAATTAAAGTATAGGACACAATAACTATTTCGCGCGATGTACCAAAATTAATTTATACGTCACCATAACTAAACGATATATTATACCCTGCAACGCAAACTATGAACCTTCCCTGTCTTTATCCACGTAATTTGTTTCGATTGCATGAATATAAGTATGAATGAGCAGGTGTTGAAAATGAGTCGAGGTCGTGAAATTAGGGTCCACATCATCACAAAAAAAGTTGAAAGTCAATAAAATCATTGAAATAAAACCATGTCCTCCCGTGACCATGGAAAGCTGGAAAGCTTCCGAAACGTCGGGAACTAAAATGAGATAATATACGCGATATAATCCGTTAAATTGTTTTATTTCAATGAGTAATAATCGCGGAAACAGAAGAAAATATTCAATAAAATCATTTAGTGATTTCTATCATGAAAAACAGCAAAACTAAGTTAATAATTTATCACGGACATTTTCCACTACATTTGTTAGGGATTTGCTGCTCTCACCTAAAGTGGAGACGATTTTTTTTTCGTTCCAACACTAGTGTGTCGTTGAATAGGTCTTTTAAAAATAATAGGGGTCTCCAAACATTATTTTTTGATAAAGTCAGCAGTTTTATAAATATTCGCTCCGGAAATCAAAAAATAGCGCCCCCCCCTCCCTCTAACTTTTCCACCACACGTCAATAAAATATGGAAAAATTCATGAAAATGAGGCCGTATAAGTACTTTCAATGAAAACTATACTGAATAAAATCGGCCGTTTTTGAGTTACTGCTAAAAAACTGCGCATCTCAACTAAAGGACGTAAGTGCCGTGGAGATGCGCTCTTTTGCTAGTACACTTTTTCATATCGTATTTTGGTCATCTGCAGTGCATTTTTTTGTATAAACGGCTGCGGAACCCTACACTGAGCATGGTCCGACATGTTCTTGGCCCGTTTTTCTTCAAACATGCTGTCTGGAAATGGTAACTCGGTGGGAATTGAGTTCTATGGAGGCCACGCCACTGGTAGCTACAAACTTTCGCGTCAGCCCTCGTAGTGTTTAATTTTCATTGAGTCATCATCATCATATACATTTGTTAGTCTTAAGACACCGGATCGACTGGTTTTATTGAAAAAAAGAATGCAGCATCTCTATTGACTACCTACATCGAAACCATGTTTGTTTCAGTATAGTGCAACTCTACGAATACGGTATACCGAACTTGTACGAGAAACTCAGGGAAGTAGGCGATGAGACCAGCGTCTCTTATACGGAGCTGGAGGGGCGCATAGACGCGGCCAGAGCTGAACTAGTAGATATCTTCAGAGAAATACTCGCCATGTACAAGAACTCGATACTAAACGGAGAGTGAGTGTAATCTATACCACAGCTTATATACAAGTTACTACGTAACAGATACACAAGTTGTATGGACGGAGAGCGTTCTCACCGCTATCGATGCCTACCGCTCCTATTGGACGCGGGTGACGCAACGTCATTGGAATGTGCGCTAGGGTTGCCTCCATTATGTAAACGCTAGCTTTTTCTCGCGCCTTCGCTTTGGTATTTTAGGTATTCAGGGGCAAGGTGATTCCACAAAACAAACTACTGATTGAATTTGTATGTACGTACGTATACTTGGGTACTTTAATTGGGCTGATTTTGTCTGTACATTGAATATATTAAAAAAAAATTGTAACTAACTATTTGGAGGACATTGAATCAAAAAAGATTTTTGTACCTATATTTACGTATAAATATGTGTCGTTGTGGCTTCATCACGTCAAGTCGGCTAAACGGATTTCAACTGTTTTTGGTACACGGGTAGCTGGGTATCTCCAGATGGGTATAGGATATTTTTTTATCCGACTACGCTGAAGAAAAAAAGAGGGGTTTATGACTTTTTCTCCTCCGTGAACGAAGTTGCGGGCGACTTCTAGTAGAACACTAACGTTATTTCGCTTATTAAAAAATAACAATTACGAGGGCTGCTATCATCATCATCATCATATCAGCCCTTTATCGCCCACTGCTGAGCATAGGCCTCTCTTCGTGCACGCCACCTATCCCGGTCCTGAGCCAATCTCATCCAGGAGTGACCCGCAATCTTACGAATGTCGTCCACCCAACGAGCCAACGGACTGCTATGCCTTGCCAAAGCTAGCATTTTTAAACGTGACATTTTATCCTTTCTTTTTAAACTGTGTTTGTTGGAGCCGCTGTTATTTTGGAGAACGAAAAGCGTCATTAAAGTAATCAAATATCCATAGAGTTTTATGGATTCTATGGATTCTTGACTTAAGGTACTTGGCCATAACAACTGTGGCATTTGTCTAGTAGGCCTATGTAGTTGCGCTATGGAATTATATGTAAATAAATAATAAATATTACGGGACAATTTTAACACGAACCATGGGACTAGCATGGTAAGCTCAATAAGTCTTGTGTTATGAGTACTAGACGACGATATATTTAATAGATAAATTTACTTACCTACATAGAAAACGTCCAAGACTCAGGAACAAACAATAGGGTACTTGACTAACAGATCAAATCAGTTCCTTTTTATGAACTGTCAGAACGGTCAGAAAGTATGAAGTTTGAAAGGAAAAAAGGTTTGTGATGTCATAACTCTTTACGGTCAAATTGTCTCCTTATTCATTAAAGTTTTCTACGTATTTTCAGAAATAACATTTAACTGCAAGCTTTGAAAGTACCCGATTATGCTCATTTATATTATATTATATTTTTTGGCGACACGTTTGACTCAGTGGGTTGCACAACGGCCTACGAAGCTGGCGGTCCTGGGTTCGAATCCCGGCCAGGGCAAGTGTTTGTGTGATGAGCACGGATGTTTGTTCCTGGGTCTTGGATGTTTTCTATGTGTTTAAGTATTATAATTTATCTATATATTATGTATATCGTCGCCTAGTTCCCATAGTACAAGCTTTGCTTAGTTTGAGACTAAGTCGATTTGTATACGATTTTCCCTAATATTTATTTATTTATTTTATTTGAACCCAGAACCTTCAGCTTCGCAGGCAACATTACTTCCCCTGAGCTAAACCGGTCGTCAAAGTTATATTGTTATTTGTAGGGGCAGCGTGAGCGGCCACGTGGAAGACTACCTGGCGGTGATGATGGACGGGCTCTCGGAGCGGCTGCTCATCGCCGACTACCACGCCTGCTACCCTGTGCACGAGGACCTGGAGATGCTGCGAGTGGCCTACCCTGACATGTATCCTTTTCACCACCGATACAAAACGAAAGAAATGAAAAAAAGTCTACCTCTCACTTGTCTCAGAATATGGCCTTTTTTTGGCTCGTTTTTCGTAGAATCATGAGCACTGTCGATTTCACAAATTCAAATATTTTATTCTGTAGTATATTAAGTAGGCCACAAGGGCACTTTTACAAGTCAGACTCTACGGCATTTTCCAAGAGGAGACCACTGTTGAGAAGAAAGCTGAAATAAACTAAACAGTCAAGTCATTTTTGCAAAATAATTCTTATATATTACATTATATTGTGTATTATATTGTGGGGCCATTTTATATTGGTTACAGACAGATAGACAAAAAATCCAAGATTTTCAGAGTTTTCGCGTTGCTTGTGCTATAACTTTTTTAGGGCAGCTAGAACTAAGTATCCTATAGGTTTTCAACTAATGAAATTTTTTATGGAAACATTTTTTTTAATAACTGTATATTTTGACTGAATTGACTTCAAAATTTGATTTTTCACAGTCAAGGGACTGTAGACTTGAGTATTTTATATTAATTTCAGCTTGATACCCTCCATGCGTTCCTGAGGAAAAGGGTCTTGACAGACGAACAGACAAACGGACAGCAAAGTGATTCTATAAGGGGCCGTTTTTTCCTTTTGAGGTACAGAACCCTAAAAAAGTTTCAAAAAATTGTAAAAAAAACATCCAGCGCGTATTATTCCGGGTGGATCACATTATGTGTCTCTGAAGTATTTAAATGACTAGTTAAGTAAAGTCTAGGCTAGTGATTTATTGTACATCAAAAATTTCCTATACCAACACAGAGATCAAGTAAAAACAGACTTCATCCTCCAAGCGATATACTCCAACCTAGACGAACCTGTACCGGAAACAGCGCCGGCGCTCACTAACGGCTATGTTGAGACCATAGACAACCAGCCAGGCCCATCCACAGACAACGAAATACCGCTAGACATCAGACAGGAGTCGTTGATCAGCGAGGTTAAGGATATCCTACCACATTTAGGCGACGGGTTTATATTGAAATGTTTAGAACATTATGGTTTTAACTCTGAGAGGGTTATAAACAGTATACTGGAGGATAATTTGGATGCTTCTTTAAGAGGTAAGTCTTAGTTATTATTAAAGTTACCACTTTATAGACTACTTCGTTGTTTATTTTTGTTACAAAACTAATTTTACTTTAGTATTTTAAACATCATAGATGATGCTTCTAACCCTACAATTAAAAGTGTCATTAGACCTGATTATAATTATTCTATTTTATTTGCTTAATTACGGTTACAGTATAATCTAAAATAAACTACCTGAATTCTTGAATTATTGAAATAATTACCTATACTTTGAAATGTATGCCGTTTATGAAATATACGTCTAACTTGTTAGAAAAGAAGCTTAGTGGTTACATTAAGCAGAACTAAAACTGACTATGTTGATGGGACATAGTCTTGTGTATCAGTGATGCCAGTTATATATTATTTATGGTATTAAAACATGATCTACATTTCCAGGTTTAGACCACTCTCTCCCGATTATACCAAAAGACCCTCTAGACGAGAAATTCTTAGAGACCGGCATCGAAAGACTAAACGTGTTCGATGGCGATCAGTTCGACATCATGACGCGAGACGACGTCGACGTGAGCAAGATACACATCGGCAAAAGACGGGATAAGCACAGAAACATTAAGGACCTACTAGACGACAAGAGCGATGTGAGGCAGAGGGTGGATATTTATAGCAAATACAAGTGAGTATTACACGTTCATAGACAAGTGTCTGACGTCATGACGTTACTAGACGTCAGGAGGATATATGTTGACAAGAGATGACAAGCACTGGAACACTAAGGAGCTACTAGACGACAAGCACGACGTAAGGTAGAGGGTGGATATCTTTCTGTATCTGTAAGGGAGTATTACACGTCCATACAAGTCTCCGATGGCATGCCGTGAGTGGACGTCGGCAGGATACAAGTCGGCAAGAGGCGACAAGCACAGGAACATTAAGGAGTTGCTTGACGATGAGAGCGACGTCAGGCAAAGGGTGAATATCTATCACAAGTACAAGTGAGTATTATACATTTATTGTAAATTTTCCGACATCATGACTTGAGTAGACGTCAGGAGGATACACGTCGGCAAGAGGCAATAAGGACAGAATATAATATAATAATAAATATCAGGGCCACAAATCGACCTAGTCCCAAACTAAGCAAAGCTTGTACTATGGGTATAACTGAGTATTACACATTCATAGCGAAGTCACCTTGGCAACAGGCTCGATAAGCACTGGAACATCAGCCACTGGGCGGGACGAGTAAAGCTTTTGTGTCAACGATTCTACGCTGACCTCCACTTTTGACTTCCTGTTGTACGGCGTTCCTGGCACTCCCTAGATAATCGTGAATTGAGATCTGATGTATTTGGCCCCTTGGTCTCGTTATCGGGCACATCGAGCAAAGTTCTTCTAATGATACCTACCTTATTGCTATTCGCAGTCTGGTGTGCGACGAGGAGGCGATGTACAGCGACGAGTACGACGACACGTACGACTCGGACGGCGTGACGCCCGCGCCCGCCGACCCCACCGACGAGCGCCGGCCGTTCGTCACGCCGCGCGTGCTCGCGAGGCACGAGCCCGAGGTACGTACAGCCTGGTGTGCGACGAGGCGATCTACACTAAGGGAAACTAGAACACGTACCTTTTTAGTCCTAGTTACTATCATTGTGACGAGACCGAAAAATGTACGTGTTTGAATTTCTCTTACTGTACAGCGATGCGTACGACGACACGTGACATGGTCACGGACGGCATGACGTGAGTAGGCGTCAGGAGGATACATGTCGACAAGAGACGACAAGACGTAAGACAGGTGGTAGATATATGTACTAATAAACGTTTGTCGTCATTTACGACCCTGGGCTGCGAACGTCAGTACATAATCTGTTTCTATTACAAACCCGCATAGACCGTCATAATACTACCTAATAGCAAATATAAGGGTATTATACATTTGTTGACAACTTTTCTACATCATGACGTGAGTAGACGTGAGCAGGATACACGTCGGCAAGAGACGACTAGCGCAGGCTCATTAAAAGCGATAAGAGTGACGTGAGGCAGAGGGTGGATATCTATAGCAAGTACAAGTAAGTACTACACATTCATAGACAAGTCTCCGACGCCATGACGTGAATAGACGTCGTATAGCAGGATACACGTCGGCAAGGGACGTGACAGGCATATAAGTATGTTATTAATATTAGAATTGTAAAGCATTTATTTCTGATTGAAAATTCCTATCGCGTTAGTAACAAATCACTTAAGTTTCAACGAAAATGCCTTAAAATATATTAGGGTAAATCGTCAATAACTGGCCACCTTCTATTAAAAATGATTTCTATTTATAGGTAAAGAGAATTTATTTTAGTATAAGGTGGCCAGTTATATATAAGGGTGCCCAGTAATTGATATATACTATATATATATCGACAGCAAAAAGCAGAAACGTAGTAACCGCCAATGAATTCAATTGGCTGTTACTACGTTTCCGCTTTTTGCCGTCGATATATATAAAACTGCTATTTGTACGCTGGATTGTGCTATAAATTTTAACTTAATAAATACAAAATGTTAACGTAATTCCGCAGGAGGAGTCCGAAGACGAACCGGAGCCCGAGCTAGTCAACACCAGCAACCCCAGGAACCGCGTGGACTTCTGCCAGAACCCCGAGGAGGTCCGGGCGCGGCGCGAGGCCGGCTTGCAGGCGCGTCGCGGCCGCGGACACCGCCCGCCGCCACAGCCCGCCAAGTGAGTAACCTACGTATGGGTGCATCCAGAAATCACGCGGTTTTTGGGCTACATTTAGACCCCCCTCCCTCTTGGTGGTCTTTGGTGAGGTTCTAGACACATATTTTTGTCGGTTATGCAATACATTTGAATTTGAAAGCGAGCAAGCTTACTTGCATTATCGGCCCGAACCGGCCCATAGGAACAGTACCTATCACGAGTCGATATCTCGGCCAACTCTTTCGCACGTGTAGTCCAGTCATTTTATTGACCGCTAGTATTGCAAAATGGAAATAATTGATAATAGCTGAGTTTCCCAGTCTAAAGGGTACATATAAATTCTAGTAATTATATATACACATAATCCAGCAAAATATGAGTCAATGAAGTATTTAAATATATTTATTTCATTAAAAAAATCCTCAAAATGCAGAAAAAAGTATTAATAGTTATTTTTTCTTCATATTGATAAACTATTATTTGCTATTTAGCATAGAAGACGAATCGTACGAATAATAATTAAGGTGGTTTCATTAATAATTTACCTTCTTATTTATTTGTAGTCATAAGTTAGGTGTTTTATAAAATGGATATAAAAAGTAAAATACAAAAAGGAAATACAAAATATAAACACGTTATAAAAAACCTAACCTAGGGTGCCGCCGGCAGCGGGGCAGGGCTCAAGCTACCGGTGGTTAGGGCTGCACAGAGAGGAACCTCCTGACGATGCGCGCCGTGTCCAGGATTACTGCCTTCTGCATCCGACCCTTGATCCAGCCATCTAGCGAGAGTCTCTTAAGATGTTGGTCGAGACTCTTCGCTATATGACCGTTTGCTGAAACGACTATCGGGACAATAATCGTCGAATCAACATCCCACATGGCGGTCACCTCGTGAGCCAAGTCAATTACCTACTTATTATTATTATTTCTGTCAACTTAGGACACATATCAGTGAAGCCATACACTTTGTTGATTTAGTGGCTTTTCTTGTAATTTTTTTGTGGCGTCATAATTAGGTGCAGTCAGCATCATATATAAATAAATAAATAAAATACCAGGGACAATCTTACACAAATCGACCTAGTCCCAAACTAAGCAAAGCTTGTACTATGGGCATTAGGTGACGATGTTCATAATATATAGATCAATTATAGTACTTAAATACATAGAAAACATCCAAAACGCAGGAACAAACATTCGTGTTCATCACACAAACACTTGCCCTGGCCGGGATTCGAACCCGGGACCGCTACCTTCATAGGCCGTTGTACAACCCACTGAGCCAAACGTGTCGTCGAAAATGTAGTTAGTAGCAGTCAAATGCCAAATATATCGCAAAGTGATCAAATATATCATAAAGCATCCTTACTGCTATGCAAATAAAGATCTATTCCGATAATTTCGGCTACTTTGGTCGCTACGAACTATTTAATGCTGACTGCACAAACTGTACTTAGGAGTGACGTCACACGACACTTAGTCAATGAATCGCCTTAATTTTTTGATTGTCTATAAAAAGAAAAAATACATGTCCAATATTTTTATTAATAATAATAACAAATTATTTATGTCGGAAGACTGATTCCATAGTTTGTTAGTTAACCTTATGTCTATGTTAATACCTATTACTAAATACTTACAACTAAAACTAATCCACAGAACGTACACCAATGATCTGCCCCGACCTGTACCTAAATGTAGGACAGTCATATTTTTCATCAATTATATTTAAAATTCTGTTGGAGGCTAGAATCCTGGCTCGACTCAGCAGAGATACATTTTTTCCGCATGACTGCTGGAAACCCGCACAAGCTTCACAGAACATGTCCTACATCTGCTGGGTAGGTGCAACAGAATTCTAAATATATTGTCGTACTGCACTTTCAGCATAAATTGACACGTTGGACTAATTATTGAAATTTAGTCATCATCCATTCCCATTGTATTAAGTCTCGTCGTTTTCAGGACGGACGTGGTGGGCAAGCCGCGCGGGCAGGGCCAGGAGAGGGACGTGCTGCACAACCGCGACCGCAAGGAGAAGCACAAGAGCACGCGCGGGAACCACGCGCGTCGCCAGGGCGCGCAGTGGAAGCGCAGCCAGGGCATGATGCCTTCCTAGGCTTATCTTGTTCTGTTAAACCATTATCTTGTTATATCAATCTCAAAACACCTAACCTAACCTACCGAAATACGCCGGCAATGGAAAAATCGTACTATATAACTCGGGTTTTTTTTCCTATACCAGTAGCTTTTCATACCAATCCCAAAACAAAGAGTAGGTTTTATGTCATACGATATCCATTTAATAAAAAATATTTTCGTCCGACCTAAACAAACTAACGTTAGTTTTTTTTTGGTGATCATGATGAGGGAGAACTCCTAGAACAGGAGGAAAGGAAAAAGGAGGGAGCATGCCAGATATTTGGATTACCATTTTTTTTTATCTTGTTACAACAACCCAAAAATCACCTAACCTACGAAAATGCATCGCCAGTCTGAACCCTTAGATGCATATCACATCATAAATTTATTTCTGAAACGACCTAATTAAAAATCGAGGCCAATTAGAGACTTTACGACAAGCTTGACAAAGTCTCAAATTGATGTTGATTTCTACATGTGTCATTTCAGTGGTATAGTTTTTGATATTATAATGTTATCTAAGTGTTTACTAATGGTTGACCCTTGATATGTAGCAAAAACATATTGCATAACAAATATAAGGCTTTTTTATTTGAAACCGTTAGCTTGTTATTTATCCCAAAACAAACTAAGGTTCAGGCCATCCGTAGAAGAACCAGAGGGGTTACCCCGATTTCGGAGTTCGTAACGTGCCATCCCTCTCACGCTCATGTTAAACGTGTGCGGTAGCAGCAACAGAATGCTGAGAGTATTGGCTCCTCAAGAATAACCGACATGGATGGAACAATTGCAAAACTTAAGTGGCAATGGGCACATTACTCACAAATCCTTCTTGTAGGCCCCTCAGGTTAGGTATTATTTCATGCAAAGTGCATTTTAACAAAAACATTCTCTAAAACCGCACAATTAACGATTTTTAATAAAAATTGTTTTAAAAAATCTCACCACAACGAACATAGTACCGCCTAATATATGTACTACCCAAAGGCATTGTAGATAAATATGCAAGCCTTTAAAATTAACCATCAAGCAATAACATGAAATAAGTATATATGTTTATTAGTCTGTTCTTTTACCTATTTAGAAAAGGTACAAACCACAGATACAAACAATTGCTTTGATTGGCGGAATCACGTGGTTATTTTGTTTACCTTTTAAATGCCTAATAGAACCGACTATAATATGAACAGTAAGGGGTTCATCCAGAAATTATTAACATTAATTATTAATCTTTGGCGAGGTTCTAGGCGACTTACCCCTCCCGCCCCCACGTAACCTCACGCGTAGTCTTTGGAATTTTTTGACAACTTTAATTTTAAAGTAAATGATATTGTATATAGTTGACCTTGGGTTTATTTTGTTTTTTTCGTACACAGATACGTTATGCTAACGTACCTCTGAAAAATAGGGTCTTTTAAGGCTTAGATATGGTTTAGCTCTACATTAGAACAGACTCGCTGTTTTTGAAGTGCGAAATGAAAATTTATAATGTCCTTGAGTAGATATTATTTCTCGGTTTCGCAGGTCTAGTAAAAATACATGTGACGGTTACCTTTAACCCCCTTCCCCCAACGTGATCAGTCGTGAGGTTTTCGTAAGCCCGTCGGGATCTCGCGTGATTTCTGGATGAACCTTAGATTGAAATTATTTCATTGAAAACTCTTGCCAAAAGTATTTTGTAAGAATCACAGGGTATTCAGAGCGCGAAGGGTCTCAATGTCAGGGACATGTAAGATTCTGATTGGAGCGTTGGTTTCGGATCTATTTCATGAAAACCTTTTTGTTTGTGACCATGGACGAAAAACAGGTGGGCTGTCAATCGCTATACGAAAAGCCGTTCTCCGAAATTTACAACGCCATGTATACAAATAATTAATCTATACCATTATAAAGTTGTAAAAATGAAATGTCTGTAAATTGAAGGTATTTAAAAAAAATCGAACGTTTTTTTTGGATTTTTTGTGTTCGGAAGCTGAAAAGCTTCCGAAACGTCGGGAACTTAACTGAGATAATATACGCGATATAATCCGTTAAATCGTTTTATTTAAATGAGTAATAATCGCAGAAACAGAAGAAAATATAATTTAATAATTCTTCTGCTTTGCTCCAAAGTTGACTGGCAGAGAATTCCCTATGGCAGTAAGTCCGCCATTTTTACGATACGTTTTTCTTTTGTGCAATACAGATTAAATAGCTGCTAGCGTGGTAACAGTTTCTAACTATTGAAAAGTCACCAGCTCCAATATCAGCCGTTACAAAGTGGGCGAAAATATCTGACAACAGCCCGAGAGATAGTCGTGTCAGATATTTATGCGCACATTGTTGTGGCAGATATTCATGCTGGTGCCTGTACAGTCGCGGAATTAAAAGGTTCGTCACTTTTCAACCTTAGACGAAAGGTTACGAACCTTTTTATTCCTCGGTATACCATGGTAAAGTATTATAAGTAAGTGGTAAAGTATTATAAGTAAGTGGTATAAGTATTGCAGCTGTTTACGAACAAATAGGGTAGTGTCCTTGGTAAAAATAAAAATCTAATCAGTATGTCAGCTAGATTATCAAAAAATAATGGACACGTATTTTTTCTTTTGTCAATCTAACAAAAAAAGACAGATAAAGCGGGTCAAAGTTTGGGATGGGCATGACGTCGCGCCGTGCGAAAAACGGTCGCACGGCGTGACGTAACGGGGAACTTTAACGGGCTATATCTTCATGATTTTTAGTTTAATTGACAAAAGAAAAAATACGAGTCCAATATTTTCTGTTAATCTAACTGACGGCATAATTATTTTTCTTTAGGACACAAACGGAAAAGCAAGACATGGAAAAAGAGGGGGAGGCCTTTGCCCAGCAGTGGGACATAACAGGCTTGCAATAATAATAATAATAGGTCACAAGTCTATTGTTACTGTACTCTGTTTCTTTGTTCAGTTATAACATCCTTAAACTTTAGTTTTAAGTCGCCATTTAGTTTTAATACGTGATATCCTCTTCCAGTCGGCGCACGATCCTAAATAGGTATAGCGACTTACAGTCCACTTGTTTTTGTTAGTTTATTTGTATGTAATGACTAGAATTTAAACTATTTCTTAGAAAACTTTGATTTACACTAACACTATTTTCATTCATTGTCATAACACAACGGAAGGTAATTAAATAAAGCATATTTATGTTACGCGATTAAGTCCCGTTTACTGTGTTGTGATGTTTCTTAGAAGTTCGGGATGACTGCAAATGACTTGAAGTATCAAAAGATACAGACATTTCTCTAAAAAAATCCACCAAAGTGAAGCGAGGAGTGGACTTTTCCACTAATAAAAACATGTACATAAGAATCAGAATCAAAATCAGAAAAAAAAATTACATAACTACTATTTGTAACAAAAGTATCGTAACTACATTTAGAAAAAAAAAAACTCATATCTGATGTTGCTCCACCTACTAATTTCTAGCTATTTTATGTCATTTCCGCTACCCAAAGGTTGTCTGGAAGAGATCGCTCTTTAGCGATAAGACCGCCTATTGTTTACCTATTTTATGTTACGGCTCTATTGTATTGTTTCTGTTGTTGGTGTGCAATAAAGAATTGTTGTTGATCATTGAAATAAAACAATTTAACGGATTATATCGCGTTTATTATCTCATTTTACTTCCCGACGCTTCGGAAGCTTTCCAGCTTTCCATGGTCACGGGAGGACAATGTTTTATTTCAATGAGTAATAATCGCGGAAACAGAAGAAAATATTAATTGTTGTTGATGTTGTTGTTGCTCCAACGAAAAACGTAATAACTCCATATGGCGTCAGTAGGCACTTGGTGCCATTTTCACGAAGTTGGTTTTGGATATAAGATTTTTACAGTTTTTGTATTTACAACAATGTAGCATAAGTTCTTGTGTCCTTATTTAGCAAATAAAAAATGTGATATCTTTCAATGTTACGTTGCATCAGGATTAAAAAATCCAATTGCGATTACGTTTAGATAATTGGCTATCAGAGGCGTGGCGTGAGGAAATTTACAAGGGAAGCCGAACCGTATTCATTCACTCATATTTAAATAAAAAGGGTTATAATAAGCCTTTCCTTGGGTAACCCGTTGTCTATATTATACGAATAAATTTCGAAATTTGTAGATGATTGTAAATTTTTCTTACATTTTGCACTTTGATAGAGCTTTCTATAATGTCCAGTGGATTGTTGAATTATGTTATTGTACAATACTAAGACCAGTTGCGTGCACACGGCTTTTAGCCAAGGTAGGCTGTTTTTCTGTTCCTATATGGAGCCATGGTCGCTCAGGGCAGGCAATGCCTTTGTGCCTATATGGACTGCATGCCACTAAGACTAAACACAATTAAAAAAAAAACCCATTGGACTGTTTTTCTACTCACGTTGTATGTTGGATCAATTTATTGTGTTTATTCTTCACCTTGTATTATGTAGACTGTATTTAATTGCACGTATTTATATCGATAAATTTGGGATACATTAAGACTTGATAAGGACTGGCTAGCCATTGAGTCATTTTATTGAAATCGGAAGTCAAGATAGTGTTGACACTTTCGCTGTAAAGTTTTTCGTAGCGCTACGCTCCTGTACATAGGGGGAAACGCATGGTATGTAGCGCTACGCGTCTACGAGCAGAGCGCCCGCCAGGCGGGTTCCTAGTGGTGAACGTTTTAACCAAATTAAGCCAATATACTGGGTGATTGAAGAGTCCTGACCTGAGCGGGAGTGATAGGGGTGATGAGGAGGAAAGCATATATGGCACTGGACAACTTTTACTATGGGGCCTACCACGAAAACTCGGAAAAAGAATACTATCAATTAACTCTTAATAATTCTACTGATTCATTTGAGAGATTTTGTGGTTGGCCCCATATTAAAAGGCTGTGTGACCCTTCCCATCCCCTCTTGTCACTCGTGACTCCAGAATCAGCCAGTATTTGACTACCAACGTTTTTAAACATTCGCTACGAGTTCAGGAATCACATTACATTTGCTAGCTATAGTGGAAGTAAAAGAATGTTGGTACTGTGAGGCCCTTTGGTAGTTTTTTGAAAGAGTACAGATCCGAGTGACATATAAATGCCGTTTTTTCTTGCATTATACAGGCATAAATCATCTTGATTTTGTATATTTGATTCCTCGACGGTTTCTTCATGATACGGTCACGTCTGAAAATATGTATTGACTTCAGAACCTATGTTTGCGGATCGTATACATATTTTGCTAATCACTGGCGTGAGTGAATAATACCAGTGAATACTTAAATTTGTAAATACAATATGATTAGTATACAAAATATTAGATATTTATTTTTCACTGTAAAATACTGTGTTACAAAATAGCACCAGAGAGTATGAAGGTAATAGGTATTATGGTAGTGACAAAGAAATCTATATACCCAAAGCGCAGTCTAGAAATTAATACCACCATCCGATATGCCGTCTAGACAGAGCAATCGTGCGGGGTGCAAGGGGCGAGACGCGGGTGGGGTGAACCCAAGCTGCATAGTCCGTAATAGTTAGATAGCTCGGGACATGTCATTGTCATTTACGCAAACGTCAAAGGCGTCGGCCCACTATTTGCTTATTACACTGTGCCCAAAGTGTCCGTCACAACAGAGTATTTTTTTTGGCAAAGTGAATTAAGTCTTAACGACTTTGGTCGCTTATTGCATTACTAAAAAGAATATCCCTGGTCGCTTTCTGCAAAACTATGGTCAAATTGGCTACTGTGCAGTGAGCGTCTCGACGGCGCTATGAAGAGAGAATTCGCGTCAGGAATTGGGATGTTGACAATTTTTTCCGTGGTATATATGTTGTAGAACGACTTTCCAATAATAAAAACATTGGTGAAAAAATTACTTCAATCTCATAAAAATTAATCGAGGTACAACAATGTTAAAATCACATTTTTGGACTTTCCCAAAAAACGCTCCATACTAAAACTTAGGAACGTGTGACTTCACACGTTCCTACTTTGTATGGGAATATTAAGAACTATGTTCTGCAGTTATGTTAAAACATATGTGACAGTTTTTGGGAAAAGGTCCCACTTTGTCGATATGGAGTTATGAGTAGTTCCTAATACTACTGATCATACGCTATCTTTTGGTGAAAGATATATGTCTCTAGGTGCTAGAGTTATTTTTTTTAAATTCTTCAAATTTGCAAAAGCGAATAAGCGACAATTGAGAAAACGTTGGTTAAAGTTTGGAACGGCAAAAAACACACTTGTACTTTGAAGTTATGGAGTGGTTAGTATCAAATGAATTGGCATACTTTAAAGATTTCAAATTAGTCAAAATCATATATGTAACTTTAATAGTTTGAATGTTACGGAGGCTTGAACATAAAAACAGAACGAAAATATGACAATCCTGAATATGGGTTTATTTTCTATATCTATAACACCACACGCAGATTTATCATTAAAGTTGTATTTATAAATGTATTTACATGCTAAAAAAGACAGAAATAATGCTATGGATCCCTTTAGTTAGTAATTATGTCAAAAAGTTAATAAAAAATGAATTGAACAGTACAACATAAAAAAATACAAATGACATGTGTATTTTAATATATAATATAAGATTATTTAAAAAACACACTTATCAAGCATACAAAGTATTAATATCAAATTCTAAGTACTTGTTTATGCATTATAAAGTTTAGTGATTTTCTATAGGGAGCGTCCCACTTTGTCGATTTACTAAACTTTAGTGCTCGTTCAGTGAAATGTATGTCTTTGGTATATTTATCCCATTTTATGTATGAGATAAAGGTTTGTTATTGTTAATCTAATAGTCATTAATACTAATGTCGTTTGTTTGATCTTTTTTTACGGAATTTAAACGGAATTTATTTCCGACTCAAGTTTAGTGTCCCACTTTGACGGTTTGGTTTCGTTCGTACGGACATACTCTAAAAAATACTACAAGTATATAATCAGCTTTTAAAACATAGGTGTAATGTTTTTCGAGTTAGTATTTATATAAATGTAATTTTATATCTATCGGTTAGTGATATTTTTTTAAAATAATACTATTTTTTATTTAGCGGAATCATCGATAAAAAAATCTATTATCGATGGTTACAAAACCCTACTATTCATATTTCACATTTTTCACTTCTCCTGCTCAAAAAGTACGTCATATTAGCTTCTCGAAGTGAGACTAAAATACTACATTTAGCTCCTAGGGTATAAAAGAAAGCCCAATCAAAAATTCTATGACACTGAAAAAAAAACACTTGCGGCCAGCTACATACTCCTCACAAATAATTAAAAACAAACAAATCAACCTGATCAAACTTCCTGATAGAATTGCTCAAACTGTACTTTTAGTTTTTCATGAAATATACAATTTTAATATTAAGTATTTTTTATTTTCTCGCAGTCGAAGTGAAAAGCAGAGTGTTTAACACGTGGCTAAAAGCCATTATATGACACTTAGCTATATTTGCCCTCGCTTACTTCGTGAGCTCGTCCAAATAATCACTTCGTGTCATAATGGCTTATTTTAGCCCCTTGTCAAACAATATTTTTTAATCGTATTTTTTTATGTTGTACTTTTCAATTCATGTTTTATTAACTTTTTGATATAATAACTAACTAAAGGGATCCATAGAATTATTTCCGTCTTTTTTAGTATGAGAATACATTTCTAAATACAACTTTAATGATAAATCTGCGTGTGGTGTTATAAATATAGAAAATAAACCCATATTCAGGATTGACATATTTTCGTTCTGTTTTTATGTTCAAGCCTCCGTAATATTGAAACTATTAAAGTTACATATATGATTTTGACTAATTTGAAATCCTTAAAGTATGCCAATTGATTTGATACTAACCACTCCATAACTTCAAAGTACAAGTGTGTTTTTTGCCGTCCCAAACTTTAACCAACGTTTTCTCAATTGTCGCTTTTACACTTTTGCAAGTTTGAAGAATAAAAAAAAATAACTATAGCACTTAGAGACATAATTTTTTCACCGAAAGATAGCTTATGCTTTGTTTTATTACAAACTACTCATCACTCCATATCGACAAAGTAGAAATTTTTCCCTATAACAGGCACAAATATGATATCGACGATTCTTTTAGTTATTCGACAAAGTGGGACGCTGGGCACTAAACTTTGAGGCCTTAAAAAGGTGCTTAAATTAGACATTTATGGGTCGACATCAAAATCATACGTTTATTACAGTATGTTCTATCAGTTTTCATTGAAAGTTGATTTTCGGTAGGTTTTGCCATATTTCACTAAACTGCCCGTAACTCCGTAACTAGAGTCGACAAAGTGGAACGTTTTACTAAACTCTCTCACATATACATAACAAAAGTTATTAAACATTTTATGGGTTATTCAATAGTTAATCATAGTATTATTAGTTATTAATATTTTCATACTTTAAAAATGGACTTTTCCACCCAACTTTAAAGGATCATAAATCGAGATACACGTAAGGTATCGAACTCAATTTTTTTTAGCGTTTCTATCATAGAAACTACCATTTCACATCAAAATTTGATTTTCATTTGAGTACAGTCAACATCCTTATTAGCTTGCCGCGCCGCTGGTCGAGCGTTGTCGTCGCCGGGCCCTGAGGCAGGGAGATAGGTTTAGTATCATAATGTTCGGATTTTATGAAATCTTTTAAAGTGCGCCGACCGGGATAGGCGTAAACGGTTGACCTTACTGCCATACTCTTTGCTAGCTTGGAAAATGTTCATTCATGTTTCAATGGGTTTTAGACTTTAGTTTTACACTTAGACTTTTTTATTTTAATATACTGCCGGAACAGAGATAATCAACACCAGTATACATCATAAAGTTATTACTGATAAAGTTTTTTAATTGTAATATTGACGGTAAGGTCAAATAAAATATTTATTATATGTTGTAGTTTGAATTTCATTACTTTCCTGAATGATCTTATTTCTGAATATTGGGAGCACATTTTTCCGTCATATTGTACGTTACATGGACACATAATCTACAATTAGTTTATATTTATATCGTATATTTTTTTAGATATATTTTATAAAACCTCGATGTGACATTTGTTCACTACAATCGACTGAACGGTCAAGGAATTTAATTTGTGTACCCTTTCGTACCTTGTCATAGTGACATTGATATGGAATCTCTATCGGCTTTCATATTTATTTTGACTGTGACAAGGTACGAAATGGTATATAAATTAAATTCCTTGACTGTATAATATTTTACTGGTCTAGTTAGTCTATATAGTTTAATAAGAAAATAAAAAAAGTCACGATATTGACAGCAAACTTTTTGAGTTTTCTTGTTAATCTGTACATACCAAAGTAAAAATGTATACAGTCGATTGTCGTGAACAAATGTTGCATCCAGAATTTAAAAAATGATATCTTAAAAACAATATGACAAAAATATACCATCCAAAATCCATTCGGAGTCCACATAACGCGTACTATCAAGAAAACTTTGTTCCCAATTGGCGGAGGAACTGGTGGAGATACATTAATAAAACTGGCCAAGTGCGAGACTGACTAGCGCACCCAGGGTTCCGTACAATGTTTCACTTAACCTAACCTAATTGGCCGGTTAATTAAGTTTGCATCTGCTGATATCTATAGCGTCATCCAAATGAGGAACTTAATTTAACCGGGATGTTAAAAACAGATTTTTGAAAAATATATACAGTAAACATTTAATAAATACCTAACCACCTGAAAAGAGCGTTGCCTCTGCACACCTAGGGGAGACCAGGTAATGGTCTATAAACCGGTGTCGAAAGATCGCGAGAGCTATGTATCCCTCCTAGATAAAGCTCTCACGATCTTTCGACACCGGTCGATGAACTTATTCGTACAGCACTACGGTAATAAGGTTCCTATAAACGCAGACGATAAAAGAAAACCTACAAATGAAGAAACGCACACCGGCAAGACCGGCAACGCACTTGTGACTCCTCTGGCGTTGCAGGTATCTATAGGCGACGGTTTCCATCAGGCGATCCGTCTGCTCGTTTACCCCTATAACATAAAAAAAACTCATACACACACACACTGACAATTAGTCGTATAAACAGACCTGACATTGGGCGTATTTGGCAGAGGGGAATGCGTTCGTATGCCATCGCCAATAATTTAATGCTTTTTAAGAATGTTGCACGATTTCAATCACACACTAATACGCGACGAGTGAAAACTGGCCTGTACTACGCTTTAACACATTAGCACCCAATGCATCCATCTCTCTCCAATTGTCTTGAACAGAAAGGGACATACAACATTTGTCGCGCGACAAAGAGATACTAGTCACAGTTGTACTAGAAGTCCTTTAACGTACTCCACCGACACTTGGCAGAATTGCAGTGAAGCAAACAAGAGGATTATGATTTATGCTAGTTTTTGGTCTCTTGTGGAAGGTTCTAGAAGACTTTTTTTTTTTCAAAATTAGGTACATTGACGATTGTATTTAAATACATTTCGTGTGGTATAATTTTCTACGAAACCGCGTTTAAGTGTTGGTTGGAGATAATTAAGGAATACATTTTATGGCCAGCTTCATGGTAAAGCTGATTCTCCTAACCGCTAAAGTCCAATACCTATCATTATCTAACACTGAAAGTATCGAAGACATCTGCTATTTATCGTAACTCTAGGAAGCTATAAACCCTTCGCTTTAAAATCTTAAATTCGTTGATGTTCGCAAACGCCTTGAAAGTTCAACTTTATACCGATTCTGTTGAATCTGTGTTGAAAATCAACTATATTTACTCGTCTTTCTTCGATGTTGGTGAATGATGTGTAAACTTCTCATAGCTGTTCTATAGTTATATCAATACATTGTAACTATCACTTCAGCCATAGGTTGTCCACTGCTGGACACAGGCCTCCTCAATAGATTTCCACATGGGCCGGATAGAGGCGACCCGCATCCAACGAGTCTGTCAACTGAGTCCGCAACCCAAACCAGGTCGTTGGCCCTTCCCACGCTGCGCTTGCCGGTACGCGGTCTCCACTTGAAGAACCTTTCTGCCTCAACGGCCATCGGTCCTTTGAATTATGTGCCTTGCCCATTGCCACTTCTTTTTTTTGTTTTTTTTATGGCATAGGGGGCAAACTAGCAGACGGGTCGCCTGATGGTAAGAACGCACAGTTGTCGACTGTCAACCATCTAAGTGGTGAGGATGGAAATAAATAAATAAATAAATAAATATTACGGGACAATTGTACACAAATCGAACTAGTCCCATGGTAAGCTCAATAAGGCTTGTGTTATGGGTACTAGACGACGATATATTTAATAGATATATTACTTATATACATAGAAAACATCCAAGACTCAGGAACAAATATTTATGCTCATCACACAAATATTTGCCCTTACCGGGATTTGAACCCAGGACCTCAGCTTCGCAGGCAACGTGACTCCCACTGAGCCACCGGTCGTCAAAATTCACTTAACCTAACCTAAAGGAAATATTGTCGCGTAGGACGATGGCGGAGCGATGCAGCTGAGATCAACCCGAACAATTCCTCGGAACACTCTCCGTTATACAAGCGATAAAAAATGCAGAGCGAGGCTACATCTGTACGCAGTACCAAGGAGTCAAGCTGATCTGAAATACGCTGGCAACCGACGATACGAGTCGCTCTCCGTTGAATGCGGTCTAGAGGGAGAAGCTGGTACTGTGGAGCCCCAGCCCACAGATGAGAACAGTATTCCATGTGCGGGCGGACCTGTGCCTTGTAAAACTGTAGGAGGTGGGCCGGAGTAAAATACTGTCTCGATCTGTTGAGCACACCGAGCTTCGTAGAGGCTAATTTGGCCTTACGCTCTAGATGGCCGCGGAACTGGACTTCACTAGATATATCGACGCCAAGGATTCCGATAGTGGCTGTTGCAGTTAGGGGAATATTCTCAAAACGAGGTGATGCAACAAACGCAGACTTTTTAGCGGTGAAAGCGCAAACCTGTATCCTTGTAGGGTTAAAACGAACTAAATTAAGTCGACCCCATTCTGAAACTTCTTTTAGGGAAGTTTCAATTTCAGACACAAGTTTGTTACGGCTCTCGACTTCAGTTTGCTTACCCTGTTTACTATGTCGTTGACCTTGGTTCGTTTACGAATCTCCTGATGTCTGATTCGATCTGGTAGAGAGATCCCGAACATACCTTTCCATAGCTCGCTGAGTGACTCTGAGCTTCATTGAGAGGCCCATAGTTAGAGACCACGTCTCGGCTCCATAGGTCACTGTATTGTTGCATCACAATTATAACTACATCCATAATCATCATGCGATCATCATTAGCCAAAAGACGTCCACTACTAAACCTATCCAAAGAACGCCACCATGAAAGATTCTGCGTAGCCCACATCCCGAAGTCAAGCGACATTTACCAGGTCATCAGTCCACCATGTATAAGTTCTTTCCATGCTCCGTCTTCCGGTGCGAGGTCGCCTCGCAAAAACTTTAAGAGAAATAAATAAATAAATAACACAGGGACAAGCTTACGCAAATCGACCTAGTTCCAAACTAAGCAAAGCTTGTACTATAGGTACTAGGCGACGATATACATGTACATAATATGTAGATAAACTATAATACTTAAATACATAGAAAACATCCAAGACTCAGGAACAAACAATCCTGCTCATCACACAAACACTTGCCCTGGCCGGGATTCGAACCAGCTTCTCCCAAGACTCAGGAACAAACAATTGACTAAATAACACGTTAGCTGTGCAACTGTAAATTATAAATAGACATGCATACTCGTTCTACGCTCAGGGCAAGAAAAAAAGATAGACATGACATTACGAACAATCTTGTGAAGCCGGTTTTTTTTGGCATGTTTTTGACAAATCAAACAACTTCACACACATGAGTGATTTGTATTTGTATCGCGTGAAGTTTGCTTTGGCATGGTTCTTTGTGGACTCACTAGATTGTTCGTAATGTCATGTCTGTCTTTTTAGGGTTCCTTACCAAAAAGTTACAAAAGGAACCCTTATGGTGCGACTCTGTCCGTCTATCTGTCCGTCTGTCTGTCTGTCCGACTATTTAAGCGCCATATCATATCAAAAACTACTTATGCTAACTATTTGAAATTTGGAATATTTATAAACATGGTCAGCCCACATGTATTGCACAGGAAATATTTAAAAAATTATTCTTAATTTCTAAAAAAACGAATATGAGGGGGGGTAAAAATTAAAAGTCTAGCTACTGGGTCAAATGGGGTATCATATGAAAGGGCTTGGCCTGCACATTTTTGAATTTTTTTTATTGTGATTAGTTTTTGTTTTATTCAGGAAAATGTGAAAAAAAACACCATTCCCCCCATTATCTCCGAAGTTTACCAATCGAAAATTTAGAAATTTTCACAATTTGTATTAATAAACATAAATATTACACGAAAATTATAGCCATGTCTCTAACTAGCAACTTTTTTTTATTTGCAAAGAACCTATTTGAAAAAACTAAAAGAACCTGTTTGCACCTGATTTGTATGCGATGCTATAGATATCAGGTGCAAACTTAACTCAACCGGTACCGGGTAATAAAGTTTGGGTAAGTAAAAATTTGTACGGAACCCTCGGCGCGCGAGTCCGACTCAGATATGGAGACATAGATATGGAGTTATGAGTAGTTCCTAATACTACTGATCATACGCTATCTTTTGGTGAAAGATATTTGTCTCTAGGTGCTATAGTTATTTTTTTTAAATTCTTCAAACTTGCAAAAGTGAATAAGCGACAATTGAGAAAACGTTGGTTAAAGTTTGGGACGGCAAAAAACACACTTGTACTTTGAAGTTATGGAGTGAACTACTCATAACTCCATATCGACAAATTAGAAATTTTTCCCTATACCGGCACAAATATGATATCGACGATTCTTTTAGTTATTCGACAAAGTGGGACGCTGGGCACTAAACTTTGAGGCCTTAAAAAGGTGCTTAAATTAGACATTTATGGGTCGACATCAAAATCATACGTTTATTACAGTATGTTCTATCAGTTTTCATTGAAAGTCGATTTTCGGTACGTTTTGCCATATTTCACTAAACTGCCCGTAACTCCGTAACGAGAATCGACAAAGTGGGACGTTTCAGTAAACTCTCTCACAAATGTGCATTTTTGAATAAGGTGTTTACTAAGTAAGACATGCACATTCTTGCATATCCTTTCGAATGAAGTATGCAATACAATGCGCTTGCGCGGCTCAGCAATAGGCAATAGGCTGCTATTACGGCGCGGATCGCGTTTGCAATCGCCATATCTCATCTAGGGCCGCCTCTGCGCTCCGCGCGATGGGTGCTGAGCGGAGCGGTTTTGCTTCTTTTCTATTCTGAAAAAGAAAATTATATATGTGACACAATAGTCTCAATAGCAAAAGTTTCGGGTCACCCTAATTTAAATACTAGCATAAGGTTTTTTTTTATTATTTGGCACTAAGTAGTGTTATTTACATAATAGTACATTACTGCAGAAGCCGGGAAAGAAGGGCTTGCCGGGTGAGTAGGTATAGACGGATAGTGATACGAAGCCGGCAAGCACTTTTCACGGCCAGAGGCATGTATAGTGCTTTTCTCAAACATATGCAATGAAATAAAAAAATACAGCACTCAAAAAACTACACGCCAAAAGTTTTTGGAATTATTCCTTCAATCTCTCAATAATGTATTTTTTTACGGAAGTCGTCCGTATTTCGCGTGGGTAGTGTTCGAGTAGACCCTATTAGGGCCGCTATACACAACCTTTGTTAATAAGAATCATAACTTCTAAAATAAATAAAATAAATGCAGAGGATTTTAAATATTGTCTATGGTCTCTGGTGACTTACGTATAGAAAATATTTTAAATTTATTCATCAATATATGAACCATAAAGATTTGTGTTCGTGTGTAATAGGCATTAACGCGGATATTTTTGGTCAGATAACTATTCAGCCACTAGAAAAAAATTAAAAAATATAATTCAGCTGTTTAGCCTGTTCACACAGACGCCATGTTAACATTAAAATTAAAAAAAAATACTTCCCGGCCTAGGCCTTCAATTTTGTATGAAATTCCTTTACAGTTCTCTCAGGTTGTTCCGCCCGAAATGCGATACTTTGAAGCCTGTTTTAACGCACGTAATGACAAAATTTCACTGCCTATTTGAGAAAAATACTATAATAATACTTCGCAATACCTACCCATTAGCAATTTCCGCAATTCTATCATAAGAATATCAATTTCCGAAAATGGCGATTTTTGCGTTATCTCGCTCCGTTTTCGTTTTTTTTTGTCATGGGTTTTTAAGAGTCTGATTTAAATCTGAAAACGTAATTTTTTAAGTTATTTTTGCAATTTAGATGTAAAACAAAATAAAGATCATGGCAGGATTAAAAAATCTTTACAACCGTGCACTATTTTAGGAAATATGACGGTATTTTAACGACCCAAATCTTTTGCTCTTGTGTGTATATGAGAGTTACCGATAACATAGGGAAATTGCTACACAAGACTATATTCATCAAAGAATAACCAAAGTCTATTATTCCCAAGGTGAGTCGGTGTTCCGTCTCAGATATTGCTGGAACGATAAAAAAACCAAAGTACCTGATGATGATCACTATTATTGTGCAATACATTAATGATACACTCGTCACTTTCTGAAAAGTATGTGAGTGCGATTATAGGCCTGCTGATCGCCCATCTGACGTGAAGTGGCGTAGACTAGGAAAAAATTACGTTCTCTTGTGTCAGAGATTACGGCCGATAGTTTTTTTTAGAACCTGACTTTGAACTGGGTAGTAGGCCTCTTTAACATTAATCAGATCTAGTAGGGGGAGCGTGGCCACTTGGAGTAGGGCGGGAACGCGGTGCGCTAGGCACTGGACCTGCAGAGGTCGGTTTGACCGGTCCAACCTGTGCGAGAGAGCGAAAGAATTGGACATTGGATCGCTAGGTCAATGTAGTCCAAAGCTCAGTTCAGGGGGGGGGAGGGGGGGGGGCGTGCAGCGGGGCCCCAATGACATGGGGGCCCAATTTTTTTCTTTTGCACCAGGGTTACCCAGCTACGCTATTGCCAAAGCTGAAATAAGTTAATCCTTTTGATGGGAAATACATGAAGTTTCGCCGTCGCGATTTTCCGAACCCACCACTAAGTCCGCAGCCGGGCTTCAAAGATCCGCCGCTATCATAAACCAGCTCTCAGCTCCAGCCGTAAGTCTAACTAAGCTATGTCTTCATACCACGGCCCGTGGATATAGCGGGTTGTGCAAGTGTTTCAAATGTCACACCGCGGAGGTCTGAGAACTGATATTACAGGTATTTATCATTTACTGGTTTTATAACCTACTTACTAGACGGTGCCCGTAACTTCGATTTGTTCGATAATTTTCACAAAATATTTTTTTCAAAGTAGCGAATTTTCACATCGCGTTCTTTCATGATCGGAAATTTAATTATTCGTCTTTCTTCATGTAGCGATTTCTCATAAAGTGTTTTTTACTGTTCGCGTTAATTTTTTTCGCTGATTTTACCAGTATGTTATTTTATCAGTCGCATATATTTGTAGTATTTTTTTTCCGAACTCGATTTTTTTACATGTTGATATTTTATTATTAGCGAATTATAATACCTGCATAAAACTCCGATTAATGCAAGAATTTTGTCGTTGTGTTAATTTTATCTAAGATGGTCCCTTGATAGTATATAGGCATTGGCAGATAAGTAACACAGTTTATTACAATAAACTATAATTTTTGTGAAGAAATAGATAGGTCGTTCTTAAATTATTCGGCAATGTCTTTATCGCTTTTTCGCTTGGACGTATAGTTTTGGAGTAATATGGCTAAAAATAATGCACATCCTAATCGAGCTTGTCCTCTCCCTGTACCCGCGCGATGGTCCTCGATCGTTATCCGGTGTCAATCTACTCTTGACTATCTGATAAATAACTTGACCAAAACTCAACTCCAGATCTTAAAGTGCATGACAAATAGGTCAAAGAGCAAGTTTTGGAGGTTTTATAAAATTCGACACAATTTTTCTCTGAAACTATTATTATTGTTGTTATCAGCCTGAACTGTCCCACTGCTAGGCAAAGGCCTGCCTTTCTTTCTTCTATTCGTCCCTATTTAAGGCAGCAACGGACCAATCCCTGATCGTGTCTAGGTCACCCCGCCATCTCCGTCGTGGTCTACCGCGACGCCGAACTCTATTAGGGAGGATTCAGTCAGTGGTATTCTTCGCCCACAGGTCATTTGCCATGTGGCAAATGTGTCCAGCCCAGTCCCACTTCAGCTTAGCGGCTGTCAAGGCTACGTCGGCAATTTGGGTTTTGATGGTATTTTTGATGAGATCTGTTAATTTGACTCTCAAAATGTTGCGCTCCATTATACCAAACTATTATACCAATAATAAAAATTTATATAACCAAATTTGTAGTAAATGTAATGTTGCTTATTTTTGTAAAAGCAAATGTGCCAGTATTTTTAAAAGTTTTAGAGATTAAGGCAAATAACTGAAAAAGTGACAGTTTCTCAGTTAAACCAAAATCCTGACGTCAGCATAGCCCTCACACCCGAGGACTTTTAGGAGGTTTATCAAAATACCTAAAGGAAGCTCTCTACCAATTTTGAAAACTATACAAATTATTTCCGCTGATTTTTCTAATTTTCTCACGTTATAATAAACTGTTACTTATCAGCCAATGCCTATAATATACTATCAAGGGACCTTACATACAATTATTGTATTAATCGGAGTTTTATTCAGGTAATATAATTCGCTAATAATAAAATATCAATATGTAAAAAGTCAAGTTCGGAAAAAAATATACTGCAAATATATGCGACTGATAAAGTAACATACTGGTAAAATCAGCGATAAATATTAACGCAAACAGTAAAAAACGCTTTATGAGAAATCGCTACATGAAAAAAGACGAATAATTAAATTTCCGATCATGAAAGAACGCGATGTGAAAATTCGCTACTATGAAAAAAATATTTTGTGAAAATTATCGAACAAATCATAATAATACCAAAAATACTTGAAATCTTTTCAGCCGTTTTGGCGTTATGAAGGTACAACGACACATACAAACATACAAAAAATCAAACAAATATTTCCTTTCAGTGATTCAATTATATTTTTTGGAAGTATCTTCAATGTACAGACATTAATTTTTTATAACTTTATAATGGTAATACATAATTAAAGTAGCTTCCTTTTTTTGAGTCTGAGAACAATAACAAAAAAGAAACACTTTCATCTTGTTTTCGGCAAATTAGCTAACATTATAATAAATAAATAAATATTACGGGACAATTTTACACAAATTGAACTAGTCCCATGGTAAGCTCAATAAGGCTTGTGTTATGGGTACTAGAGGACGATATATTTAATAGATATATTACTTATATACATAGAAAACATTCAAGACTCAGGAACAAATATTTATGCTCATCACACAAATATTTGCCCTTACCGGGATTTGAACCCTGGACCTCAGCTTCGCAGGCAACGTTACTCCCACTGAGCCAAACCGGTCGTCAAATTATATGACGATGGATTCTATATCGGCAGGTTAATTGTGTTTTTTTTTCATCGAGAGGCTTTTTAATACGAAGAAGTGACGAACAAGGCTTCATTTCATATAAAATAGATCTGTTACTGAAGTTCCCAGAATACGAATCGCACTGCTTTAATTAAGTATTTTTTTAAATCTGACGAATTGAGAACGTCTATCTTTTCATTGAAGTCGGTTACAAACACATGCACAAATTCATAATTAGATGAAATATCCAAATGTTGTTGGATCTAAATTTAATCTCCAAAATCACAATGTTTCAAAATCTTAATTTTACGATCGGTGTGTCAGTATGAGTTAAGGCACCTTGAAGACTTCTACCCCAAATTGAGCTCGATAGGCTGAGCTTGATAGGTTGGGGTTTATAAGTCCGGTTGAGGTTGAGATCCTGTGGTTATGTAGAGGCTTATGGTTATGTATTGGCTTCATTTTCAGCACTTAGCCCGTGAAAGCCTTGTGCGAAAGTATTGTGTGTGACGATTATGCTGTCTAGTGGTCTAGCCAGCCAGCCTAACTCCGACCAGAAACGCAGGATCCTCTTGATGTCTCCACAGGCTTCCCGATGTGCCCTCAGTCAAGTGAAGGGTTATGAGGATTTCAGCCCGTTGTTTAGCCGCTGACGCATTCCAGGATCACGTAGGGAGCTGTTTCATCGGCCAACAGGCAATCCCTGCACATCTGCACCCCTGGGGGGCTGTCGGTTATTCCTAGAACATAAATGTTTGTTAAGTGCTCAGTGCTGGTGCCTACGATTGATTACGTAGAACAGGGCTGTCAAGTGACCACAGGCGCTTCGCCAGTCGCGTATCTAAGTGTGGTAACCACTTCCCGTGATTTTATGCATGTACTGGTTTTTTTTGCCCATTGTTCAGCGTGTTGTGTTCGTGTTCTTTGAGTTGAGGCCATGCGAGCGTCACGTGCGTGCTCACGTCAGTATTGGTCAAACTTAACTCATACATGAATCCTTTTAAATCCACTGCCCATACGCTCTATGTTTACTGTCAAGGACACCTGACAGAGGATATCAATTGAAGCCATGAACATAAATCGGTGTCGTAACCGCGTGCAGGACAGTGCGTTTATTATATGGCCCGTAATGGTGGTATTAGGGCGGGGCGGAAGGATTTAATAAGCGAGCGGTGCCGGCAAATTGCGAGCGCCTGCGCAGCGCCCGCGGCGCGGTAGGGAGAGGACGTTTGTCGATGATATATATACCGATTATCGATAAGACTCTTATACAAAAGATAATACCTAAACGGAAATATTGAGAATAATTTTACAATCGTGCGAAACACATCGTTCCACTTCACTACAGCGAGTAAAATGTGAGTTGCAATAAAAACAACGAAAATATAATATAAATAATAGGTACATTTGAATATAATTCTATATAAACGTAAAAATTTAATTATATCTATAAAGCATGTCGCATAGTGCCAAAGATGCTGGCAGCCTCGCATATACAAATAACGTCCCACACAGCACTCGACCCATCATCCACGGGACTAGGGACATCCCGTCAGGCCTCTTGCCATAGCCTCGGCATATTCCGTTTGGTTCAAGAACTACAGCGCATTAACGGAAACTAGTACATACACATATGGATAATTAAAATTTGGAATCAAATAACATTCACGCGCTAGCAAATAAAATGAACTCTTGTAGCAGATTTGGCGCTATAAAGAGAGCTACTCCGATTTTTCTGAACTTTTCCAAGTGGCTTTTTTTCGAATTATTCCACTTACGTCAGCTGCCATTTATGTTAATTTTCATACGTCACAATTTATGGAATTCCATATAGGGCAAAAAATCAATACTGCTGACGTAAGTGAAATAATAGGGTACTCGACTGACAGATCAAATCAGTTCCATTTTATGAACTGTCAAAACGGTCAGAAAGTATGAAGTTTGAAAGGAAAAAAGGTTTATGACTATACGGTCAAATTGCCTACACATTTTTAGTTTTTGACCATTTTAAAATCGCCAAAAGCTTAAAAATAAGTATTCATAAATGTTTACTACGTATTTTCAGAAATAACATTTAACTGCAAGCGTGACATCATTTATGTTGACTACAGAAAAGTACCCACCCAATTGTTCTTGTCGAATATCGACACCGCTCGCTGTTCGCTCATCCCTACGATATCGTGAGTAATTTATTTCCCATTCAGTGCGCGTCGATTATTATTGTTCCCCGAAAGCATGAAACCGCCGCGCGCGCTACATTGTCCTGTAATTGCGCAGACCAACTTTGATGTGTCTTTTAACCTGAAATAGGGCTTATGATAGTCGCCTCTTAAATAAATGATAAAGCATTCATCACTGGTCGAAAAAATCCGAAAACGTTCTTAAAACCGTTTACCTTGTGCACTCGCAGGATAAACGCCACCTTCGGATGCCTGCGTTAGACTGGGTCTCAAATAAAATTGTTGTTTACTTATAAATATAAACATGTAAATAGTGAAAAAATCCACTGGATTTGAACCATGCCTTGTGCCTTGCCGGGGCGCATGCTTTGCTACCTGAGCTACAGAATCCAGTCGTATTGCCTTCGCATTTTGTTACAATTTGATACAAGATCTTTGCATTTCGCATTATTATACGCGGCTTTTCTTTTTTTTTAAGAGTAATCTTAGTGAAGAAATTCGCATTAAAAATAATGAAGATAAAACATTATGATTTTCATACATTTGCGGCGCATCGTATGGGATTATAATTTCAACCTATAAATGTCCACTACTGATAAGTCTCCCCCAACGATGTCTGCAGTGATCGGTTGCACGCGTTCTGTTCTGCATCCATCGGCTTCCAAATTTGGGAGTCTCACCCTTGTAATTAATACTATGTACAAGTTTGATACCGATATCCCGCACAAATAATATATTTGTTTAGCCTAATGGTTTTCAGGTAGACAATGGCATTTATGGCATTAAGTCCGCAATTTGCACTTTCTTATATTGTGCAATAAAGTTTAAATAAATACTTAATTAAATTACATTAAGAAACCGTCACTCCCGCATTTGTCGATATAAGCTAACTCTATTATATCTAAGCAGAACCGATATACTGATCCACTACAGCTTGTCTTAACGCTAAAATGTTTGTTGGGAAGTGCTTTATGGTTTATTTATCGAGCGATAAACGTAGCCATCACAAGCCCGTTGTACAACTTCTCTCAAATAGAACAGAATTTTTGGAACATTGTATGGGATCGTGCAACCAAACTCGTTATCATGGTGGTTGTAGTGAACCACGTTATTAGGTACCACTTTATTATTTTCTAATATAAACGCAAAACAGTGTTTATTAGTTCATAATATTTTCTTCTGTTTCCGCGATTAAAACTTATTTGAATAAAACAATTCTATCGGATTATATCGCGTAAATTATCTCATTTGAGTCGTCAAGTCGAAGAAACTCAAATAAGATAATATACACCATACAATCCGTTTCTCCACTGCTTTATAACCCAAAAAATGGACCAGTTGCCTCATGATAACTAACGCGCAGAACTAGGAGAGCAGCTGCAAAAACCTTGTATATTCGTATGCAGTGGCGTGCAAACCATATAGGAACAAAGGCACTGCCTACCCTGAATAACCCTGGCCTCATATAGCCTCAGAAAAAACAGCCTGCGCATGTGATCAAAACATTTTAACTACCTACCTTGACCAAAAACCCGGAGCACGCCACTGTTCGTATGGTATATACTTGCAGACTAGAGAAAACTCGTGACTATAAGCAATTAATTAGCGGTTTCTATCATTGTATTGGAATATTGATTGTGAATATTGATATCGGTGGAAGATAAACATCAGAACAGGTCTGGTCTGCCCGATCTAAACAGCGATTTGTATGGCGGCGGTCGTCCGACGAACGATGTCAACGACGTATGCGCACAATAACGCCTTATAAAGGTAATAATTATCGATGGAAATGTTGTTAGAGAGCCCATAGACACATAACTATGACGTTTTTAGGGTACTGTATTTTCAACGCAATTTTTGTGTCATACAAATGATCGTAAATTTGTTTTTTTTTTTCGGTGCAGCGATCATGGTAGATTGCTATAGGGGTGGCAAATTTCAACCGAAATGATGGATTAGAGTTACTGTCGACAATGTTAACTATATTTAATCGTTTAAATTGGTAGGTTCCACATACGGGTGTATAGCCCAATATCATGATCGCTGCACCAAAAGTGCTACCTGCGGTCACTGGTCATTACCTATTTGCTCCACATTGCCATTTTTATTGGTAAGTACCTATTTAACTGGATGTATGTATATTTTTATGGATGACCATACGTACTATATTAAGATATTTTTTGCTAGATAACTACTACCGGATCATTATGGTAGACTGTTGTAGGTTATTTCCACAGTTATATATTTAAAAACAACCACAAACCCTAATTAGACCGCACTCTTATGTTCTACACGTTACGCCCAGCTTCATCAAACTCAGGTGGTCCACCATCAAATTTTACAATGCTAAAATTGAACGAGAGCAAACCGCTTTTCTAACGCCAAAAGGTATTAAAACTACTCCGAACTCGATACCTTACCACCTTTTCCGATTAGCTTACCGAAATCTGACGGTAAAGGCGAAAGGGCTTATGTGTATTCGTCATTGAAGTACTTATAACTCTTTTTGGCTGTAGTGAAATAGACACTCCCACAGGAAGTAGGTCCGTGCTTTTCGAGTGAGCACACAAATTATAGGGTATTGTATCGACAATCTGTGCCATCGTCGTTACCTAGAATCTTGAAATCTGTTCTGGACTACATTACAAATGCTGTTCCTAAATGCATGGATATATTGATTTTTATTAGGGTTCTGTACCCAAAGGGTAAAACGGGACCCTATTACTAAGACTCCGCTGTCCGTCCGTCTGTCTGTCCGACTGTGACCAGGCTGTTTCTCATGAACCCCGATGGTATAAATACAATTGATTTTTTTTACAGATGATGTATTTTTGTTGCTGCTATATAACAACAAATACTAAAAACAGTATAATTTTATGTCTGTCGGTCTATGTCAGTAACCAATGAAATAGGTCCCAAATGATCGAACATTGCGTACATTTTGCTTAGGAGGCGGGCTCTGCTAACACCGTGTGTAGCGTGTATTTTGTACGGAACCCTCGGTGCGCGAGTCAGATTCGCACATGGCCGGTTTTTTAAATGTAATAAGTGGCAAACGAGCAAACGAGCCACCTGTCGGAAAGTTGTCATCGTCGCCTATGGATATTTGCAACACCGGAGGAGTCGTCCATACATGGTTTCAACGGTTTTAGTTATTTGGAAAAATAGACTCCAGATATAACACTTTATTTGTGTGTGAAATAAAGAGAATTTGTTAAAAATGGCGGACTTCATGTTGTAATAACATTTTTAAATGAATTAAACACAAAATAAGGTTCTACTTTATTAAGTAGGACCGTTGTAGGGACATTTTTTTATTTCAGTTCTCATTTATACATTATACTCAAGCCTAAAATAGGAGCGCTTGCCCTGTCTATCAAGTTGTAGATCTCTTGACCCTTCCTGATTTTGAACTTATTCCTGGAACAGGTGATGCAATGGTGAAATCGGTTCCTAGTATTGTGATGGGATGACGGAATCTGTCACTGTCCATGATCTGATTCCCAAGACAGGAAGGAGCTACATTTTCCTTATAAGTGGTAAGCTCTAAAAGACAACGTTAAATTATTTTAACCAGATATAAGAAAATTGGGTTCCTTGATAATTATTTAACAAAATGGCAGTCAATTTAATAATAGTTATTGAAATGGTGTCAATTTTACCGTGTGGCGTTAGTTTAATGGCTGATTACATCTGTCAATATCGACAATTTGACATGTAGCCGTTGCAGATTGTAGTGATTAAGAGGGTTTATACCTGCTTAACTGGCAACGTCGCATATTTTTTGGTTTTACTTGATAATTTTGAGAAATGTGTATGTAACTTGAACATGTTTTCAATTCATTCATTACGTTTGGGGGCAGAGCAGCCGCTGATTCGTTATTCCGCCGTCGTCTGCCCCCCGTCTCGCCGCTCGCATACCTAAGGCGCGGTACAACGGTATAGGTCATACTATAGTCAACGTGCCGGCGCCCGGCGGTACTGGAGCCTCCGGACAACGCCAGGGAAGATGGTAAGAGACCGGACGGTATGTCTTTCATTCTGCGGAGATTGGGACGGGTGCTGGTCTTGGATGCCACCCGCGTAGACACTGGCACTGACGCACTTCCGCGGTACATTTGGCAGAGCAAGAGCGGCAGCAAAGGCGGCGGAAAAATCTAAAATTGTTAAATATAACGTTCATGGCTCCGAATACAATTAATTTACATTTCGGGATCGAGACCCCTGGGGTCCAAGCGCCTATATGCTACAAAGAAATGTCCTAGAGGCTGATAGGCACCACTGGGGACTGAAGAGCTGGCAGCTTCCTCGCTCAACGTATTTAATATTGCTATACAGCGAGGATATGCTGCCAGCATCTTCAGGACCATGCCGAAGGGGAGCACTTTTTTACACTTATTATAGTTTTAGTTTATTTTACTATTAACCATTCTTATTTACTGTTTCTTGTATTTTTTTTACCATAATCACTTTGTTTCGAATAAACTTGCATTTGTTGACAGCTAGATAAATACAAACTTATCCGACAAAACATTAAACACTACATTTGTAATCAGCTTTTAATAGAAAACGGCGAGAATAGGATATTGATTTAAACTTACACTATCTTCACTCTTTATCACACAACAAAACGGGGCTTGATCGCGTATAAATATGATTTGTTTAATTACCTTTCATTGGTTATTCTTCGACGTTTCGGACGTCGCGTTACGTCCATGGTCTCGAAGGAAACTTCCTTGAATGAAAGGTAATTAAATAAATCATATTTATTTTTGTTGTGTTTTGACAAGGAATGGGATATGTTTTGGTATAAAAATTTGCTAAGCACCGGAAGATGGTTAAGGAATATTTTTAGCCGACTACCACTGATCTTTTTGCTGTAAGTATATACAGAATACAGCCATCTCAAACAAAGTTATTTCCCCGAAATGAACAGGTTTGGAATATTTTAATAACCTCTTTATAAATCGATAAATAAAAGGCCTCACTACATGAGGTCTCGTAATACTTGCGTTTCGCGACAGGAGAATGGACACCCCGCTGTACTGTTGACTGGATATAACGGCCATGACAAATTTAGCATGCTCGTCCTCAATAGCATAAGCTAAATAATTAGGCATTGGCGTTTAATTGACGTGGAGTGGCCGCCTATGCAAAATGAGTATCGTGCTCAGTAACCTTAGAGTATTTAACTAATGAATGGAGATGATAAGCCGAGTCATTACCGCACAACTTTTTCATGGGAACATCCAAATAATCCGAAATATGTTCCGAATTTCCTTTTTCCGATTGTCGAAATTCCGAATTTTATATTTCCTTTGTATTAAAATATCGATTATTGAAAAGCACGAAATTTTGCTTACCGAATATCAAAAATCCGATTTTTTTATATTTCGATGTTTATAATCCCGAAGAATTAAGTCCGATGTTTTTTTACCCCAAAAAATTATAACCCGAATTTTAATTATCCGAAATGACATTGCTAATTCGGAATTTTGTCATTCGGAACTATAAACTTCATTATTTTTAATAATCGGAATTTTGACATTCGGTCGTGATTTTTAACAATTGTAATAAAAACCGAAAATTGTACGGTTACGTCTGTATTGTGACCATGTATCGAGCGTCAAAATGCTTGCTTGTATGTACACAATTGACAAAATAGAACAAGGGGCCAAAAACCTAAAACTGTAGGTTAGGTTATTCTGATGTTTCGGACTTTCGTTTAGCCGGATTTATTATTGGTCGGTGTAATGATATTCGGAATTTTGAAATTCGGCATTTTAGTATTGGGAATTGTTTATCTCTAAAAAGTAATGAAATCCAGACAAAGTCGTGCCAAGTCTAAGGTTTTTTACTGCGATTTTTTTTAATATTATAGTTAATATTGTGTGACTTGGCCGTTGAAGGATACACAAGGGTACAAAACCAGGTGCTCCATGACACCGTCCGACGTCCGACCGTCAACGATTGGTGCAATGGTGTCATGGAGTACTTGGTGGGATGGTACTTTTGATATTTCGGATTATTATTCTGTCGGACTTCTTATTGTTCGGTGTATTGAAATTCGGAATTTTGAAAATCGGAAATGTAAACGTTAGCCATTTTTATATTTCGGATTAATAAAAATCGGATTTATATCGGAATTGTCATATTCGGCATTTTGATCAATTCGGAATTATAAGAATCGGTATTATAAAATTCGTGATTCTGAATATCGGAATTAAATTTTTCGTATTTATGTCGTGTACCCCTTTTTCATGCATCTTTAGCGGGGGGTTGATGTAAACACGTACCTACAGCACACAACGTAAATATTCCTAGTTCTACAAACGCATCCAATTAAACGAAATCACCTACAAAGAAAAAACACCCACACACTGACAATTTACCGTATACACTAACCGGAGACTTCGCGATTATTTTGGAATCTACAGTGGTTAAATTCTCTAAGTTACTAGACGTGATAGTGACGAATTTTTGCAGTAATTGATTATATTTTGTCAGTTTGTTTACTCAAACCAAATGAGTTAAATTCATTATTCAATGTCATTACATTACCTGGTCTTGGACATAATTTTATATACATAATATATATATGTCCTAAATACTATTATTTAATAGAATTAGAAAAATATCGTAGACTTAGAATACAGAGCTTTAGAACCGGTAACGGAGTCACAAGATGTGTGCTGTTGGCGGATAATGTGGGCAGCTGTGACTGATAACCTGAGTTACAGTTACGATCACATTTAATAAGCCACGGTTTTTTAATGAATCATTTCTCGATATCGTCCGGATGTCGCGGACGCCGCCGCAATAAATTTCGTCTTTATCTTGCTGACATTTATCGTAATTTAATTATAATACGCCGCTATGGTATAAGTCGGGTATCGACCGACCGGCGAGGATAAGATTAAAATTCTTTTTCACCTCACTCGCTCGGAAAAGTTCGAATTTATATTTTTTTATATGTTTACTTGTTTGTTTTGTTATGAGTGTTTCGTAGGTTAATTATCACTAGTTTTAAATGAAACAATAAGCGGTTTGTCATAATTTCATAGGTTTCCTTTCATCTCGCATTTTTCTCGCTGTAGTGAGGTGAAAAGTTGTGTGTTTAGCACGCCTGAAAAATTATTTGGCCGCTCGAGCCTTGAAAGCCTCGTTACGCTCAGGAATCTATATTTAAACCACTCGCTCTGCTCGTGGTTAAATTTTAGATTCCTTCGCTTGCTCGATTTTCAAGTGAAGTACTCGCGTCAAATAATAAATTTGCAGCCTTGAATAACAAATAAATATAGGTAGTTGTGTACGTATTAAAGGGATACTATCTTGGGTATGGAAAAATTATGGGCAGACTAGATTAAAGCTGCAGCAAAATTGTGCTGCGGTGTTTTTTTTGTAATTAGATATGCAATTTTCTGAACAAAATCGTTTCGAATATTGATTCATATCTCTTCAACCTTTGAGTTTTAGATTATAAAGTTCCTTTTTTTGAGAAACGCTCATTACACCGGTATGTTGCCGGTAGCACACCTTCGCCGCAAAACGTCAAACCCAAGGAAGTTTCGCTTTAGTTTCGCGCGCTCTGTATGGCGTTTCGCGGTTTCCCGGCGGAGGTGTACTACCGGCATGAATCGTCCGTTCCTGTACACCCTTAGCTGTCATCCTTATGAGCACCAATCTCGCATGACTTTACAAGTTTTCCATTTCATTCCAGTCGGCGTGGACCCGGCAATCAGACATGTACGGTTTTACTTTATATTGAAATGAATTCGCGCTATCAGTCGCAAGCTCGGCTTTAACGGCCTAGTGGCGATACCGCCGCTAACTTACGAGCGCGGCTGAGATAAGCATTATCGAATAAGTTCATTTACTAAATATTAACGGCTATATATGAAGAAAACATGTTTTTCTTGTATTCTGTACCTTTAGCACAATGCTGTCCAGCATTTAATTTTTTGAAAGTGACTACAATTCAAATGTCACGGATAGGGCTCTCTGAACACGTTAACATAATTATTCGAATTTTGGGATCACTATTTTTTTAAAAACAAGATATTCTTTGCAAATGGTGATATGTAGGCGGTACAATGTTAATTCCTTTGCTTTATATTTATGGCAATTATAAAGCAGGTGTTAACGCGTCATATTGGCAGTTTACATTTCTGTTGTAACTAGTGGCGGGTAATAGTAACGATACGATAAAAATCACAGTGATCGTCCGGTCTAAAAAAGTATAACTGTGACTGGTCACGTCGGAACGTTACAAAAACATGTAGCTTATGTGAGCAACAAGTGTGGTAAAATCACAGTAAAATTGTTATTATAATCTGAATACATTGCAGTACTTAAAAACGTACGTATACTTACGGTACTTACCAATAACGTGGTAAGTCAGGGTTGATAACAAAATCACAGTGATTTTTTTACAACTGGTACGAGTATCACGGCGATGGAAATTGCCAAAAATGCAAGTTGAGGTGCACAGTGCACTGTAAAAATTTGGAAATTATTGAAAGATGAAAAACCCACGCGAATTGAAGCGCAGGGAGGACTTTAGTCAGTATAGTAGCTAGGTATATTCTGTAAACACACCTGCTGATGACATTTTTCTGTTTTATTTCTGTCTAATGCTCATATCGACGCTAATGGATGGAAAGGTTACCCTGCCCACATTAATTAAGTTTTTAGCTTGTCCATTAGCCATAACTTATGTTAATTCTTCGATAATCTTTGGTGCGGCTAAATCGTTGTAGCTTCTGTAGAAAAATAAATTATAATAAATTGTAATTTATTTTTGTTCGTTTATTTGTTTAGAACTGAGTGGCAAACCGCAACCTACTGGAAAATCGATTCGAATTTAGCTATTTTTTGGGTTCTGTTCCTCAAAAGGACTGGTCCCACAAGAGTTCCGTTGAAGTCTTGTGGGACCACTTCCGTCCGTCTGTCTGTCTGTCCCTTCTTCTCAGGAACGCGTGGAGGTATAAAATTGAAATTAACATCATTTACTTTTGTCTACAGTCTGCAGTCTTTTGAAGCTGTAAAAAATCAAGCTTCTAAGTCAACGAAATCCAAAGATACAGTCATTAAAAAGTAAAGTGGTGTCTCCATTCAATTGCTTTCTATGAAAAACCTATAGAGTACCAGTTGTCGTAGAAACTTGAAATTATGAAGGCATCTCTTATAGTACAACCCACGAAATAAATCTGTAAATATTCATTTTTAGGGTTCCGTACCAAAAAGGTAAAAAATGAACACTTATTGCGACTATGTATGTCTGTCTGTTTGTCCGACTATTAGAGCGCCATATCTCAAAAACTACTTACGCTACCTATTTGAAATTTGGAATATGTATAAACATGGTCAGCCCACATGTATTGCAAAGGAAACATTATAAAATATATTTTTATTATCTAAAAAAATTACCAATATGAGGGAGGGCGAAAATGTATAGTCTAGTCACTAGGTCAAGTAGGGTATCATACAAAAGGGCTTGATTTGTACATTTTTGAAAAAAAAAACATTTTTTTTGTTCTTATATTTCGTTTTATTAAGGAAAATGATGAAAAAAATACCATTTGAAATCTGGAATTATAACCATATATCTGTCTGTCTTACTTTTTTTTAATTACCAAAAATCATTTTTGAATAGGATGGTTTGGTTAAGTTTGCCCTTCATTTGTACGTGACGTCATAGATGGGTGAATCAACTTTTAGACCCACAGTTGTGACGTCTCTGGCGTTACCAAAAATGTCTCTGGAATTACCAAGAAATCCGGCTTCTGTTTAATAGGTTTAACAGACAGGGACATTCAGCGATAAAACATACAGCTCAAATAAAAAACAAAGAAACCATTATTTAATGGAGTTATTTTACGGCAAAGTTTAAAAGTTGTGGACAGATTTGTGTGGGTTTAAAAGTTGATTCACCCAGATACCAGAGGCAAACTTAACTCAAGCGGCAAGTTAAGTCGGAATAAGTGAAAGTTTGTACGGAACCCTCGGTGCGCGAGTCGGACTCGCACTTGACCGTTTTTTTTAATGTTTGTCTATCTATGTCAGTAACCTATATAAAATTACCCCTCGTTGCGTATACATTTTGCTTCGGAGCAGGGCTCTGCTAACACTGAATCTTCATAGATACGGCCGTTGATATCGCATATTTGTGCGGAACCCTCGGTGCGCGAGTAGGAGTCGCACTTAGCCAGTTTTTCATACATAAAATAAAAGTTATGGATTAGATGTGCTCCAAAGTTTTAGGGTTCTATAGGTACACCTCGCCGGTCAGTAGTTTTCTTATTTTCCTCCTATGTCCGATATTTTTTCTCCCTCTCCTACGTCTCAAGTAGTCCGCAATCCTCGTACCTTGGGCACTGCGTCCTATTCCAATTCTAAGTTTCCGCAGATGGTATTCTCGTTTGTGCGTTTGCGCCCGCCCGGGGATGACAGTTCAAAATTAGGTTCTCAAAAAAGGGGGTTCCCCAAAGTGTGACAGCGAACGAACGCTATTACTGAGCTCCTGCTGTTTGTTTGCTGCCAGAGGGCTATAACTCTTGAACCGTAGGTAATAAGTACGAGTAGACGCTGGACATTTTCTCATAATTTGTATTAAGTAATACCTTATTCAACAATAAATAATAACTTAATAAAATTATATTTACCATTTGAATGATTGAAATTACTACGTTACGCCGAATTGAGAACCCTCCTTTATTTGGAGTGAGTTAAAATTAAAATAAAGATAAAAATAAAATCGTTACAATTATCGTCATCTATATAAATTAAATCAGGGGGCACGGCAGTGCCCCCGCCAAGTCGAGCGCGAAGCAAACACTGCCGTACCATCCTTATTACTGGAACCATTTCGCCGCATTTTCAGGCCCCTATTTGAGAATCTCTGGATAACACCAGAACGTAGAAATTTTCTTCATCCAGTAAGCTATAATCTTATACTTAAAATCCAAAATTTCAAGTCTGTAGGTCATTTAGTTCTGAAGTTAAGCGAAAGCAAAGTTTCGCATTTATGACACTCAATCACTCACTCATGATCATCAGAATAGAACTAGTACTTCCCATTAACTCAGAGAGCTGAAATTTGGTACAGAGTTAGGGTTTAATGGCCACATAAAGGGAAAACTATCAAACTAGGATAATCGAAGATCTGGAGTACCTGGTGACCCTGATTAGAAAATACAAGAGCCCAACGACATACCGCCTTTACAAAAAATATTCAACTTAGTGGGCCGCTTCATTTGATGTCAAAAATCGAAGGTCTATGCCCACATTTCTACAAAAAGAAGTGAAATCCCACCAAAAACATTCTGTAAAAAACGAGCCAAGTCTCGATGGAGCTGCTTGTTTATCTCTAAAAAGTAATGAAATCCAGACAAAGTCGTGCCAAGTCTAAGGTTTTTTACTGCGATTTTTTTAATATTATAGTTAATGTTGTGTGACTTGGCCGTTGAAGGATACACAAGGGTACAAAACCAGGTGCTCCATGACGCCGTCCGACGTCCGACCGTCAACGATTGGTGCAACGGTGTCATGGAGTACTTGGTGGGATGGTACTTTTCCCGTGTCAAATAGGATTAACACAGGTCCCTTGTCGCTTCAACGTCTCCGTCACATTGGCTCGGTGTCTGCGCGCTATGTTACAGCGACAAGGTATCAGTGTGACCTGGGAGGCTGTCATCTTGATCGGCACGCTGCTCCGAGCTCAAATTGTCTGGATGATGAACGTTTTGTACATTCAATTTTACTCTATGCTGTAGGGCTGACGCTACTGCACACTATATGTTTAAAATGTAATTGTAATTGAGGAGTTTTTTTTTCAAAGATTTATTTGCCACAAATACAGTTACGAAGTTGTTACATGTAATTAAAAAGTACCATGTATTCAGCCTACAAACAAGCATGCAAATGTTTAGGATAATTAAAACTAACGAGTACAAACAATTAATTATAGAAAATAAAATATAGAATGTCAATAATATAATTCTACCGTCGCGCAACCAGCTATTTAAATTATTTTTAAAACTATTTCCTTCTAAAATTCTAATGTCATTGGGTATACGATTAAAAATGTCCATACACATGTTAAAGACATTTTCTTTCCCTTCTGACCAGTAGGAAACATAAGCAATGCATTTTTGTTATTTTTGTTTTGTAACTGGCTACGAATGAAGAATTATTTCTCGCTGTTTCGTTTTTACTTACGTAAGCAGATTTTTTTTTACATTTTCATCAAAAAATACATGCATGTAGGTACCCTCTTAAATTTAGCAAGTCTTCGTGCTAACATTAGCGTATTATTCTCTACGTATGTACTCAAGTAGCACACAAGCTGCATTAGTGTTTATACGGATCTATATCGGAATCCCTAACGTTATTTGTCCTAATGTATCGTTTGCCATAACGCATTTTTTTAGGAAACTGTGAACTTTTCAGGATTGTTATAAAACAAACTTAACCTAACCTAACCTAATCTTTACGACGATCTTTTAAAAGCTCCTGAAAAATTTACGGTTTCTAAAAAAATGCGTCATTGCAAATGATACATTAAGACTAACGATACATTAGGACAAACGACATTAGGGATTCCGAAGGAAACCCGTTTATACAGCTCTTATAACGCTCAAACTGGCCGTATATACCTGGGATAGTTTTCTCTAGACAGACAGATACAAATATTTATATACATAGTAAGTCCAACTTCGAGAAAGAGATCAATCGATGGATCCAACTCGGATGGGCAGAGCGAAGTGTCTTCTCGTCCTGGATACCTCAGTGCTTGAAGACAAAAGTCTTTAACCAGTGCGTATTACCGGTGATGACCTACGGACCCGAGACGTGGTCTCTGACTATGGGCCTCTTAAAGAAGCTCAGAGTCACTCGGTGAGCTATAGAAAGGGCTATGCTCGGGATCTCTCTACGAGATCAAATCAGAAATGAGGAAATTCGTAGACGAACCAAAGTCACCGACATAGCAAACAGGGTAAGCAAACTGAAGTGGTAAATGGGCAGGGCACATAGTTCCAAGAACCGATGTCCATTGGGGTAGAAAGGTTCTTGAGTGCAGACCACGTACCGGCAAGCGCAGCGTGGGAAGGCCACTCGCAAGGTGGTCGGACAACCTGGTTAGGGTTGCTGGGACTCGCTGGATGTGGGCCGCCTCTACGCAGCCCATGTGGGAATCTATTGAGGAGGCCTGTGTCCAGCAGTGGACGTCGTTTGGCTGAAATTATGATGTTGATGACATAGTAAGTAAATTGTGAACCAGCCAACCCTAGGTTCCTTAGAGAGCTAGCCGCTTCGTTTGACTTTGTCCTGTCTGTCTGTCTGTCTTGAGAGCGCAACTCATTTTCCTTCCACCAACTCTTCTGATTCAGCATTCTAGATAATAAATAAATGCAATGACAGAAATACATTGTTGCAACTTAGTTCACTAATGGGTACTGGAAAAACAGTTTGAACTGTTAAAATTACTGATTCACCGGCATATCGAACATCGAGCTAAATTGGCAGTGGATGGTACACTCTTAGGTACTCTTAGGTTCTATAGGCTATGTACCGTACATTAGCCTAATGGTGCTCCCGCACTAACTGTTATAAATGTTATATAACGATATAAAACACGATCCGCTAACACTTCATAACATTTTGTCACAACTTGTTAAGTGTTTTAACATTTAGTATAACACCGTATAACAAAAAAAAATTATAACAATTCTTATATTTATATAAAGGTTTTATAAACAATTGTTATATAACTTTATCAGAAATTGTAACAAAAGTTATAAATTATTGACATGTTATACATTTGTGGCTACCCAGCTACCCGTGTACCAAAAAATAGTTGAAATCTGTTTAGCCGCTTTGGCGTAATGAAGCCACAACGACACATACAATCAACAAAAAAACTAAAATAAAATCGATTCAGTGATTTGCAAATAGTCCGTTACTATCTTTTTTTTTAATATCTTCAATATACAGAAATTTGTAACAATTTTAAAACAGTATCTACGGCCTAGATATCTACAGCGGCCGGTGAGGCAGAAAGGTTTTATAATCCAGATTATGGACTCGAAGACCGAGGATCATGAGGGGCTTATGTGTGTGCGTTTAGGGCAAGCCCGACCATTATGGATATCTTTTGTCCAGGAAATGTCAAATATATATATAAGATATATAGAAATAAAAAACTATATACTCACTGCCTGAAGTATGATGGTAAAGTAGGTCTACATACCACATCAGAATATGGTGTGTATGTAGTCGGAATGCTATTGTCCTTTGTCAGTTATCTTCTTTGTAATAAGTTTATCTTATCGCTTGTGACTATTCCAAATGAAATGAAATGACATTATTTGCTGAGTACAGGTCATACATATTCGAGTTAAAAATAAAATACTTGTTTTCTTATTTTTCCATTCCGCTTTACATGCCTTCTTAGAACTAATACAAAAGACATCAACGGGTTTCAAACGTTTTAAATATTTACTAATATCATCAAATAAGACAAGATCAAAGCAAACTTATCTTCAAGCAAATGTTGCGCAAGCACCTCTTTAGTATGATCTAATTAGCTATCGATCTGATGTTTTGCACTAGGTACTTGAAGTAGATTATCTCTTTTTCACTTGTTTTACTGAAGATGTCTCGATAATCTTAATAATAACCTGGATTCCATAGTTATACCGATTTCCTGGCTCCGCTAACTGTATATAATATGTGGATATCTGTTATTGGCTTTGCTTTATGTATTAATTCGAAGCTTTGTTATTAAACTTATTAAATGTTTTGTATTGCTGTTGACCCCGATAAAAAAGGATATTTTTTTATCAAGTAGGTACCTAACAAAGATTTTTGTGAAAACGTTTTTTCAACTTCTAGAACAGTCCTAGCTACCATCTCGCGAGTTATGTATATAGCACGAGTGTCACTACTAATTGTCTTGCAAGAATCTACGATATGAGAAATAACACAGTTCAAGGGTCTATTGTCTGCCACAAAAGGTCATAAGATTTGTATGAATTTTCGTTAGCTATAATCGCATTTATATATCTGTTTCTTTACTGGATTGTCACAAAATAATGGGAATAAGGTACATTACCTTTGTATTTTGTACCTGATGGGTTGTACACAATGACCTTTTCAAAGACACGGAAAATATTAAGGTTTTGGATTTATGGCAAATTATTTTATGACTAACATTACATTATGACTTTCAATGACTATGGATAACAAAGAGATCCGATAAAGTACTTTATGCAACTGATACCTGATTATGTACAATTGCATTCACTAGTTTATCTACATCCTTATAATAAATTGTTTTCATATGTTTCATGCATGTTCAACCATTGAGCCAGGAAGCAGATTTACCAGGATCTTATGACGCGCGCGCAACTTGGAGGCCCGGACCTGTACTGTAATAATCTTATAACTACATCGTTCACCATGTGGTTATCTCGGATATTAATGCAGTTATGAGAATGTGAGCATTTAGTATATAAAACTGGTCGTTACCTATGGGTTTTGAACACTTTAAAGAGGGTTTGCTATATGGGTGTAGATGAATGTAAATACCGATTGCCTTGCATTCTTTACTACTCCACCCAACTTGTGTAACTATTATTAAGCTATGGTGGTGGTGCCCGCCCAAGCCCTTGTAGCCCTGCCCTGTATACATGGAAGCAAGCAATACACCAAGCGAATCTTACACGCGCTGCCAACAAATGCGGACCATCGTAACGTTATTCCAACACCAGGAAACGCCACCATCTGCACCTACTGCAATGAGACTGGCCAAGTCAAATAAATCTATCAGAGTCTTGGGCCCTAAAATATATATTGCGATCGTTGGCGAAATAAATAACAATCGGTGAAGTGCGAGTCTGACTCGCGTACCGAGGATTCTGTAGAAACTCACTTGTTCAGATTTAACTTGCCGCTTGAGTTAAGTTTGCCTCTGGTATCTATGGCGTCACATACAAATGAGGGGCAAACTTAATCAAACCGGGTTATTCAAAAATGTTTTTTGGTAATTAAAAAAAAAAAGTAAGACAGACAGATATGTGATTATAATATAATTTTCGTGAAATATTCATATTAAATTACGTAATTCCACAAAATCCCAGGTTTTCGCTTGGTAAACTTCGGAGATAAGGGGGGGAATGGTGTTTTTTCCACATTTTCCTTAATAAAACGAAATTTAAGCACAATATTTTTTTTTATCGAAATTGTACAGATCAAGCCCTTTCACATACTACCCTATTTGACCTAGTGACTAGACTTTAAATATTTTTAAATATTTCCTTTGCAATATATGTGGGCTGAGCATGTTTATAAATATTCCAAATTTCAAATAGATATCATAAGTAGTTTTCGAGATATTGCGCTTTAATAGTCGGACAGACAGACAGAGTCGCACCATAAGGGTTCCTATTTTACCATTTTTGGTACGGAACCCTAAAAACGCGCCTAGCGAAAACTCGTTATTTGGCAAACTTAAAAAGCTATTAGGTAGCATGGCTCTGCATACTGAGGAGAATTTCTTTTCTTTGATATGCATGTACAGTCTCTCCCTCTCTCTCTTCGTAGCCATTATCCCACAAGGTGGTGGGGTCAACTTTCCTTACTTTGCTTCTCCACTTGGCCCTTTCCTAGACGTTGTCTTTGGATGCTTGACACTCACTCATCTCCTTTTGCACTACATCTTTCCACTTCGTTTTAGGCCTGCTTCTGGATCTTCGACCGGGGATGGAAAGTTGTAGTGCCTGGTTCCCTACATAGTCGGATGGTCATCGTTTTACGTGACCATACCATCGCAGCCTACTCTCCTGCAGTTTATCGGCGATGTCGCGTACTACGCCCGGACTTCCTCGCACGTACTTTTTTATCTAACCTGGTGATCCTCACCTCAGCATTTTTATTTCGGTAACTTGGATGGTATGCACGTGCCTCTGAGTTGTAGCCCACGTCTCGCTATATACATGAGAACCGGTCTTATCTTGCTCTTGTATATCAAGCCTTTGAGCTTTACGGCATTCTTTTGTCACATGTAACACCAGTTACTTCTCGCCATTTCAGCCATGCAGCGGCTATTCGGTGTTGAATGTTGCATTCGATGTTCCCAGAGTTGTGTATCATGCTGCCCAGGAACTTATATTGATGTACGATATTTTTTAAATCGAATATTATTGTATATTGTATCATTTTGGTATTATACAATAAGGATTAATATTTAATTATTATTGTAATTACAATAAGAATTTAAATTATACGTTGACATGTAAACTATGTTTACCAATGAATAACTGAATTGAATAATTAACTGTTTTTTTACAATACAATACAATTAAGATCTTTGGTGGAGGCAGTAGTGGACGTTCTTCGTCTGAAATTACGATAATACTTGTACATAACTTTAATATCCAAAAAACTACCAGTATGTCTGTCTCGAAGATTCAACTCGTAATTAACAGTCATTACTGGTCGTCAAAAATGTCATCTAGCTTCACAAAGGCACCGTGTCTATTAGCTGGAACCGCCGGAATGACAATGTCAGAACACAAAAACATGGCGGCACCAAATTACACCACTGGAGCCACTTTCGACGTACGACACTGCAACGACTTTTTGTACTCATTAATGCTTATTTCGTGTCATGCCATTGGTCAACGTAAAATAAGATGCTGCAATACACAAAAAAAATCCTTATGATGGTAGTTTCCAACAGTATAAAGAAGTTTATAAAAACTTAGTTCGCGGATGAGAAAAAGTCATAATCATAACCCCTCTTTTTTGCTTTAGCGTAATCGGGTAAAAAGTATCCTATAGAAAAAATATCCCAAAAAACCTCCTAATACTTCTTTGCGCCGTGCTCTGTCTTGGACAAATATCCCGTCGACCCCGTCGAGGGGATACGCGCCGTGTTTCTTCTCGGACAAAAAGACCGTCGCGGGTGCCCGGGCTGTTCCCGCTCAACGCAGCGAACACCCTTAAACGTGTCGTGTCGTAGTACTGACGTCACGTAGTCGTCACCTGTAACTGGCCGGTCGGCCTGGTTAAAGGGCTAATTATTTTTTAGTGACGCCAAATCTCAGATGACACATAATAACAGCCGCATCCGGCGTGGGACCGCAATGCGATAACGATGGGATTCGGCTATTATTTAAATACCCACTTAAATAGCTAACCTTAGAGGAAGCATGCTTGCGTGTTCAAGATTCTTCATGATTGACTGTGGTTCCTGTTAACTATTAAGTTCTAGAAACAAAATTGACTCATGTCAATGTACTCGTAAAGATTGCGTGAAAAATGGGGATAAAACATTTTAAAGTCATTCGCAACTCTTAAATACTTGCGATAAAGCTCTTCAGTTTAGATACGTGGCTCCTGGGTAGCGCTAAATTGACCAAACTTTCAGGTGTAAATGGTGGAAGTACCTATTCGGTTATGGCTTGTCAGCCACACACGCGCCGACATGCAAGCCAAATTGGACGATCTACGGCGAGAGGCTTGGGAAACGGGACTTAAAATTAACACCCGGAAGACCCGGAAGACCCAGGAGATGAGGTGTGGAGCGACAAGCTGTTTGCCGTTGCTCATCGGCACAGAGGAGGTTGAGTGAGTCCACAAAATTACCTACCTTGGTAGTGTAGTGTCGGAAACAGGAGGGATCGAAGAGGACATCGCTTCAAGAATCGCCAAGGGGAAGGCAACCTTCGGACAGCTCCATCCTGTATGGCAATCGCGGAAACTGACTAGGAGAGTTTAGCTCAAAATATTCTGGTCCACGTGAAAACCGTGTTGCTGTATGGATGTGAGACGTGGAAGGTCACTAAAGAAATCTCGCGCCGGCTCCAAGTCCTCGTCAACCGCTGTCTTTGCCGTTTTCTCGGTGTATAGCCCCGAATCTTAATTGGAAGTGCCATGTCGACAAACTCTGCGATAGACTGAGTAGTGCAATTTTTGCATTGCGAAAATTAAAACCCCTAATTTCAAAAAAATCATTGAAATCGGTTTATTTTGCCCATTTCCATTCCATAATGACATATTGTACACTTATTTGGGGTAACTCAACTGACACCGATCGAGGTTTTGTGATGCAAAAGCGTGCATTACGAACCCTATCCGATGTGAAACCAAGACATCCTTGTAAAGATCTTTTTTTATAACACACCGAATCATGACGCACTACTCAGTCTACTTGTTCGAAGTCCTAATGTTTGTTAGGAATAACTTACCGTTGTTTACGCGCGTCGAAGTTTCCGGTAAGCAGATTTGATCGACAGTGAGACTTAGGACTGTCCCGCGTCGCATGGCGCTTGCAGGTAAGAACCCGCGTGGCATCGGTCCGACATACTATCAACGCCTACATATTCAAGCGTCGATTGAGAAACCTGTTATTGGAAACCCCACTGTATTCTGTTAAAGATTGTTTGACATAACTGTGTGATTTTCATTATTTTGTTTATTAATAAGTAAGTGACCAAATTGACGCCTTATTTAATTTTTGCAAGAGAAGCTTCTCAAATACTTTGAACCTTTGGTATTTTAGATTTAAATAAATTGCGAGTTAAAGCCGTATTGAGCAAAAATTCACATGGAGAATAAATAAAATAAAAACGTTCTAAAAATGTGTGCAAAGAGTCACATTCAGAAGCTTAAGACAATATTCAAGTGATTCACGATTGAATTGACGACACCTCTGACTCTATTAACTACTTAAACATTGGATATTAGTATATGTAAAGGCGTCTTTAACTCAATTTTACAACGTGTGCTCTGACTCGTGTCTTTAAAAACTACGTGTTTAGGGTTCATACGCTCAAAAAAAAGACACCATACGATCAATAAATTAGTTATGAATTTATATTGTTACTTAAAGGATTTTTTTGCGTAGTTACCGATGTATCATGTAGAAATTAATAAATATCGAACTATAATTTAAGCTCAATTTTTGTCACAAATCTGATGTGTGTTTAGGCTGCCGTATCAAAAACTTCTTGCACGTTGCTGTATTGCTCGTCGTTTAGGTTGTTTAAGAATGCTAAAGTTATCAAAATTGGGATTAAAGTCATAGAAAAAATCGGAAAGACATTAATTTGTAATTGTGATTGATATAACTTTTTAAACGCAATTTCAATGAGTGGTAAATAAGGACGACGCAAATATTAGTTTAAAGCTTGATAACTTAAAGTAACCGGAAAGCACAAGGTACATATGTATTTTAAAGCTTTTCCTTTGAGACTACAGACGAAACGCGACGTCCGAAACAAAGAATCAAAATGCATGAAATAAATCACAATTATGTATACTGTACGAGCATGTTACTTCACGGCCGGTTTCGGCTACGATGACTGCCGTCAACTCCGGTCTCGTCGTTGATGAGCTCGCAAGTGGTTAACGTAGCCTATCTTGTTGGTGGAATTGCGTGAACACTGCGGACATACGCGAGCACACAATTGACGTAATTATTCGTCAGGTGGTCCGGCTTTCATTTGATCGTCTAATGCCGGTAGAACACCTCCGCCGCGAAACCGCGAAACGCCATACAAAACGCGCGAAACTAAAGCGGAACTTCCTTGGTTTGACGTTCCGCGGCGGAGGTGTGCTAACGGCATGAAACCCGTTCTAGACCTTCTGATCCTATCCGATCCGATCCTAATTAGCGGATAAAATCGGATAATGTATTGTGCAACAGATTCCAAATTTTAGGGCCTGTAGCACAATACACTATCCGATTTTATCCGATAAGTAGGATCGGATCGGAAGGTGTAGAACGGGTTTAAATCAATGCACCGCTGGTTTTCAAAGTCATAGACTATGGCATTCACGACCCCTCTCCATTCTGATTCTGACCGAGTAGCAAACTGCTGGTCCCACTGCGAGGGCTGTATGCTCTACTTTTTCAAGTGCCCCTTCAGCACATCTTTATACCTGAGAAGCTGTCCATCTTTATATATTACAATTCACAATTATATACACGCGATTAAGCGTCGTTTTGTTTTGTCGTAATAGTTTTAAGTCTATTTTTTATTATAATTATACTAATTGTGTCATGAACTTCGAAACCTGCAGTGTATAAGTCCGATTCGCACTTGACCAGTTTTTATTTAATTTCCAGAGCTAAATGCTTGCCTACTTACTTAATGCTCTTATATGGCTTGTACTATAATTTACCTCTACTGAGGTTAAACACTACAATCAGTGGACATGAAGTAGGATAGTAATTTCTTGGTTTACGCGCGCTGTCCCAGTTATTTACAAGAAGTTCATTTCAGAAGCAAAAACAAAAGAACTGGGTAAAAGTATAATAAAAGACGAGTATATTTTTAGACACAATATCTCAACGTAATTTTATTATGTAACAGAAATAAATATAAGAAGTACTTGGTTATATTTATGACAAGTAAACCATTACCTGATTAAACCAAATATTGGGATGTAAAATAAAATTGATGAATTCCTAAATAAATAGCAACAATGTTAAATAATAATTATAGCTTTCAGGTGTGAAAACGGTTTTTTATTGCTTTATTTTCTATATTGCTGTCAAAGAACAAACAATTATAATTATCATTAAGTGATGAATGATTAACAAACATTGAAATAAACATTCATTATCATAGATATCACTAACATTTGCTGCAGTTGTTTCTTTTCGGCGACCCTCATCTAACATATACTTTAATGTCATAATCATCATTTCGCATAATATTATTATTTATTTTTTTCTGAAACTGTAGAATTTTCAGGACTTTCATTTAAGGCTTTCCTGTTAAATGGGTAAAGGTTAGGTCCAAATTTTTGGCGAGTAGTTAATTTCATTTGCCTAATTTCAATTGATCCCTTGTGACACGAAAGTTGGCATATATGTAAATGGTATGAATATTTTTTGTGTCACAACGGAATCAATTAAAATTAGGCACATGAAATGCCTTAACTACTTGCCAAAAATTTATTATAGCAATCCTGAAAAGTTTACGTGTTCAGAAAAAATGCATTATGCCAAATAATGAAATATGCCAAATGATGATTATGATAAAAAAGTTTATGCCAGATGAGGGTAAATCGTTTCTTCTCTATCAATACCTGAAGGTCACGACAGTGAAGAATTTCAAAGCAAAAACTGCATAGATTTACCACATTCATAAACTCACCCATATGAATCCCAACCGCGAACAAACCCGTTATGTTTTATATCAAGACGTTACCTTAGCAGTGCATCCAGAATGCCAATGCAGCGATATTAAAAGGCAATATCTCTTGTAGCGGCATTAATTTCCTCACGGGAGCTCTAATGACGGGTAATTACGACCGAGGTAATGGACGCAAAGATGGCGGCCGCCACAAAGCTCGGTGCCTCCATTTTGTTTTTTGCTTTTTTTTAAGTTGTCTCGAGGTGCGTTCCAGTTTATCGTGGAATATGGTGAGTTTAGATGAATGGTGACAATGGCTAGCTTTAAAACTTTTTTTTGTGTTGTAGGTATTGGAGTATGACGAAAAACTAATTTAGAATATGTTGATGAATAACTTCATCAACTGGTTATAAAATTAACATTAGTACAGTCACCAGCATTGCATTAATATCTGCGACAGCAAAGCGCACATAAATATCTGACACTACTCTATCTAAGTATAGGGCCGTCAGTTCGTGTCAGATATTTTCGCCCGCTTTGTTATATGTATATATATATATTGATGCTGGCGACTGTCACCGATGTGTAACGTAAAATAAAAATATTTATTATACGAGTATCAGAAGGGGGGATGATATCGGATAGCTCGTAAAACCAGATAGCAGTCTATTTCATTTTAGCTATTCCTGTCTCGCTCGCTTAGGCACGTTAGAAAGTTTCTGTAGATGGCGCTCAGTCTGCGTGCAAATAGCGTCCTTTTAAGGTGCGTCCACATTTGTATCATTTGCCCGTATCTGATCATCGTCGCGTGGCATGATCGTGTGTCACGATCACGCGTTTGGACGTTGCGCCGATCAGATCGCTCGAAATCCATATTGCTACGCGTATCAAATACTCCGATCGGACGAGCGCGGCATGATCGCGACGGTGCGACGTCCACACTAGCGATCATGACACGCGATCATGCTACGCGGTTATGATACGCCGCGATCCATCTCGAGTCGGTTTTTGCCCGATCATCTTCTGTCTCGTCCATTGCAGCTACGCGTGAAAGAGATGGCCGAGAGGCGTGGCTTGAGTCGCTGGCGCAGGTGTGTTACGGCGAATTTCCAAAGTACTTCCATTTTTAGTTGCTACGCGCGTGGTGCCGCCGACGCATGGGCGCTGCTGTCCACGCTGGTGCTCGGCGCTCGCGGCTTATCAGCTGTCATGATAATGATCTTCAAGTTTCTGCACGGGTGTTAACCAATTTGATGTGCGATCGCAGAGTGCAACAGTTTTACACGGAACACAACGCTACTACAAAAGAACGATCACGCGAAAAATGATGATCGTCGAAATGCCAAAATGATCGGAGCGGTGAAACGATACGGCTAGCGTCCAAACTGCAGCATGCAAAATGATTGGCGCGGTGATCGGATACGGTGATACGCTACGGCTTAGTGTGGACGCGTTTCTTGACGCGGTGGCGCAAATGATACGGAATGCCGACAGTGAGCGTCCAAGCAGCGCGATACGCAGTCATGCCACGGGACGATGATCGGATACGAGCAAATGATACAAGTGTGGCGCACCTTTATAGTTTCAGACTTAGTCTCAAATTTTAATAATTGCAAAAAGTTAGGTTTTTATTACATTATAAAAATACGCATTTTCTTCCACAGAAGCAATCCCAGTTGACGTCAGGTATCTTTTCTAATAAGATATATACAATATATGAAAGATTAAGGTATTTCTTAATATGAAACACAAATGCTTGTGTTTCTGTGTTTTTAATGTGGGAAAATGAACACCACCATTATTATCTATTGTGATATATATACAAGTCAAAGCGCAAAGAAAAATACGTTTGCTCTCGCACGTGGTCACACCAGGACTCGAACCTGGTACCTCTCGATTACGCGTCGAGCGTGTTACCCCTCAACCAGCGAGCACTGTGTGTGAGAATAAGGTATGCTATGTAATATCAAATTCTATTTTACTAGGAAGTACTTCGGAGTTTTGATAAATACATAAGCACTCACCTATAGTCCGAAATCTTCGATAAATTTTAAGCTCTTTACCTTTCATATTTTTTCAATTGTTTACCGTAGTTTATGTTAAAGTGCAGTTGTAGTTTCGATTTGTTACGGCCTGGCCAAGAAAACGAGCGGCGGCGGCAGCGGCAGCAGTTTTACTAATTCATTGCGTGTACCAACTAGCCACAGTGCGTTGCGCGTCTCGACCGCGCAATGAACAGATAAAACGCTTCCCGCGCCGCAATTCGCGCAATGTCGTGGCCAGGCCGTTAGACAGCTTCCGCTGAATCGTTTTCCCGCGCCCTAGTTGGTGTGAGGAATTGTTGTATTTATTGTATTGTATTTTGTATCGACTATATTCAAATTTGAATAAAAACGAGTGTAAAGTGGAACGCAGCCACCCGGTGATGTTCCCCGCATTATCCGCCGATGATTTGGATATTTTTTGTGGCACAATTTGATTACGGTGTGTGGTTGATTACGCCCGGGGACCGGCATTAGTGTAACCTCGTAACTCAGGCCTCGAATAAATCTTACATTTTGGCCCATTTTTATGTTGCGCTGGAACATTTTAATGGTGTTGTCTACATCAACGTATTAGGTCAAGAGCTTGGGTTGCGTGTCAGTTTAACTGGCCTTTTAATGTGCTCTGGAAACCGTTTCGATCAGTTCACAAGATCAATGTGATATTAAGCACTGTTTTAGGAAGCCACTTGTTCGGACGGAATCAAGATCTATATAAAAAGATTGTGCTATCTTGCGCAGTGATCTTGGTGATTTTCGTATTTATCGTGATAACAGGCGCGACGGTAAATTTTTGGCACTAATTGTGTGCTTACTATCCATTCAATTGATGACAGGTTTAGCTCAGCTGGAGTAACGTTGCCTGCGAAGCTGAAGGTCCTAGGTTGAAACCCCGGTAAGGGCAAATATTTGTGTGAAAACCATAAATATTTGTTCCTAAGTCTTGGATATTTTCTATGTATATTAATATACCAACATGGAAACCCAACAACACGCTGTCGAAAACAACTTCTTTGAGCTCAATACCCGGGAGCGGCCCAAAGGTTTTAATGAAAGCCGACAGACATGGTGCAGACTGAATCGCCTAAGGACTGGGATCGGAAACTGCGCGTATCTTTGGCGGAAGTGGGGATGGAGCGAGTCGGCGTCGTGCGAGTGTGGAGATCCGAAGCAAACAATACACCACATAGTGTTCGAGTGCCCGATTACCAGATACCACGGACAAGCTGAGGACTTCAAACTCCTAATAAACGAAGCGCGCTTATACCTGCAGTATTGTACATTTTAGATATGTATTGTATAGTTTAATTTTTGTAACCACCAGTGTGTAATCGCCATACGATAAATAAATAAATATCTATTAAATATATCGTCGTCTAGTAGGTACTCATGACAGAAACCTTATTGAGCTTACCATAGGACTAGTTCGATTTGTGTAAAAAAATTACCCGAAATATTTATTTATGCTTATTAAATATATAATTTAATATCTGTCGCTATTATTTTAGCCGAAGTGTACTTGTCAGATCTTTCTGTTCAAAACGCTTTTATTGAACCAACATTTCTCAGCTGCTCTGACGTACTACCATGCGTAAAACTATGAATATGAACATGAAAGTGCCATAGTCAGACGTCTGTCTATAACGTGGAACGCAGGGGATTATGAATGTATAATTATGATTCTAAATTCGCGATCGAGATCAACATCTTAGTGCATCCAATATATGACGTTTAGATGTTTCTAAACATCCAAAAAGACACCTTCTAATCTGACTAACACTATTATTTTTCATGCACCTTGATTATTATTCCTATTTACAAATTACAGCAATTAAGTTTCTTGCAATACCAAAATGAACATGATTTGAATTTAAGTTTGTGGTTGCAGCTGATTTACAAAAAAATAATACAAAATCGTCATTCTCAAGACCTTGTGACCCCGTCTATACAAAGCGCTGATTGTTGTTTCATCACGGGTTTCTATTAAACTAAAGCAAAAACTCTTATAAGCTCCAAATATTTCAACAGATATCGATATTAAGGCTCTTGGATTTTTTATTGGATAAAAAGCGCTGACGTCACTTTCCGGCGCACGATTCGACTTGCGTCACGGATATTCAGACAAACTACTGGAATGGGTATATTTTTTAATTTTTGTTGTTTCTATTTTTACTGTGTGTTTATTATTAGGTATATACCTACAACCATTATAAGTCAATCGGTTATCTAAGCAATTGATTGTCAGAAGTCACTCCTCCACTATGGAGTCACTTCTACATACTCTACGCCCATTTGGATGTATGACATTGTCAAATCATTTTGTACGGGGACAGTGAACGTATTAAAATATATCTAATTTGGCTACACAATTGGTTCTCTAAAACACGGGTCGCTCTCTGAAAAATCTGTCACACAATGCGTTACTAGTCCTAGCACAGGCTCCGGTCTTTTTAGGCTGTTAATGCACACTATGTCATTAAGCGCTTGTCCGGGCCATTAGCTTTTCTTAGTATAAATAGTGGATTTTTAGAAAAATCTTAATGTTTTACCATCACACCCAAAAAAAAAATTACAGTACGGCGACATCTCTACCTGACATGTGGCAACTGTAAAGTTCTCTCTGTCAGGGTGAAAATTTAGTTTCATAAATGCAGAAATTCGGTTTAAAAGCAAAATGCATAGATATTATTACAAATAGTGACAACATTTGAAGACAAGCTGATTGGACTCTGTCACTCAGTTGGTAGGTACTGTTGGTAGAGCATGCGCCCCGGCAAGGCACAAACGAGGCACTGATTCTAATCCAGTCGGAGTCTAGAATTTTTTTCATTGTTTAGTTTATCTTTGCATTTATTAATATATACTTATTAGCTTCTGCCCGCGACTTCGTCCGCCTTAAATTCGTTTATCGCGAATAAGGGTATTTTTCTGGGATAAAAAGTAGCCTATGTCCTTCCCCGGGACTCAAACTATCTCCATACCAAATTTCATCCAAATCGGTTCAGCGGTTTAAGCGTGAAGAGGTAACAGACAGACAGACAGACAGACAGACAGACACACTTTCGCATTTATGATATTAGTATCGCGAATAAGGGTATTTTTTCGGGATAAAAAGTAGCCTATGTCCTTCCCCGGGACTCAAACTATCTCCATACCAAATTTCATCCAAATCGGTTCAGCGGTTTAAGCGTAAAGAGGTAACAGACAGACAGACAGACAGACAGACAGACACACTGCTGCATTTATAATATTAGTATGGATTTGTTATATACAAAAAAAAATAAGTTCATGGCCTCATCCAGCGCTCCGCATCTTCGCGCCGGACAAACCAAAACGAACAAAACGCAGACATTCATTAGTCGTCATTGAAAGCTCACCGGCCGACTTTATTTCCCTCTTAATAGTTTTGTTTTACAATCCTGTAATTATTCCGAGCCAGCTTTATTCTCGCGTCGATAGACATCAAAGTACCTATAGAATGGAATGCTATTAATTAAGATTATTATTATCTAGAGCCATCGGAAACGTGGGTAAAGATTTGACGGCTTTGGGTTGGATTCGTGAGAGTGACCAGCCTTAGTAGCAAGCTAGCGTTTATATACCACCTTTAACACATTACTTAATCCGAGATTACGGTCTTGTGTGGTCGGAGGTTTATTTATCGATTTTAATTTGCCCTATTTTTATTTGAACGAAAATCTTACATGTTCATGAAATATTCCCCCTGCATTACCAACTTCAAACTCATTTTGGAAGTAATCCTTGAAAATCTGGTGAATGGGTCAATTTCCCAAGCAGTATTTTTTTATGGCAAGACTGAAAACGGAGGTGTGGAAAGGTTTTACAATAAAATAGCATTTTTTTCGGAAACAGCCTCCGATTATCTACCTCGGGCAACAGCTACAATCAAAATATTAATATATATATTAATAAAAAATATATATTTTGACCGAAATTCTCATCAAGATGGGTTGTCCGGCAGCCGGTTTTGTTTGGAAAATGCCGCATAGTTCGAATACCACGCAGGATAAAGAAAATATTTTCCCTTTATCTTATTACCACATAAAGGAAGTTGATCCGAGTGTCAAAATTACAGAGGTCGTATATGGTGTTGTAAACGATAAATAAAATGCAAAACATGACTGACTGACTGACTTAGAAATTCACATACGATATCGTTATTTTGTTTGGGTACAAATAGGACTAAATAAAAGATTTGATTATTAAAATCCTTTTTTATTTTAATTCCGGTGGGCACATTTCATTCCGGTGGGCTGATTTTATCATACCGGTGTATATATTCATTCCGGTGTGACTTACCTTTCATTCCGGTGTGATTAATAATTCCGGTGGAAGCTTAGATTTTGATCCCTAATATCTCGAAAACTATTCATGTTTTTAGGTTTCCTTTTAGATATGCGTAATAATAAAGTCTAAATTATATACCTACATTTAAAATTCTCACAAAGATACGGAAATAAATATTTACACCGGAATGATACAAAAAATGGGATCTGTTGAAATTGACTCAATTATAAGACCTAATGAACTTAGAGACAAAGTAGATCGAACTCCATTTCGCGGAGCTCCTTATTCATGTTTTGGGGGTCCTGATCCAGCCACAAGACGGATAAACAATCTGGTTAAGATTGCCGCAAGCAGAAATCGTGCTGTTTGTGGATATGAGAGTCTTTAAGGTGGACCTAGGTTTAGCTGTGGAGGTCTAATCCACAGGTTGTAATGACTGATCTTTCCGACATATTTAAACGTTATATGTACTATACATTATTTCTACCCTTTTTGTGATAAGCCCATCCACGTTTTATCGCTGTCACAGTCGGATATCTAATTGCGATATGCAAATGAGCGGGACGGAACACTAATGAAGCGAGTGAGGTGACATTGACGGGTAACTTAGCTATCTAGCCTATGGTTATGTTTATTTTTAAGCTGTATCGACGTATTCTAGTGGTTTTTTTATTTTATTTTTATATGATACTTGGATCCCCTCCTTCCTTCGGGAAGGAAGACAGTATTCAAACAGCAACGCAACGATAAAATGGCTAGTTTATCGCAGATCAAGATCACCATAATAATTAAGATACTTTAGGGCACATAAGTAGACATTTTTGTTTATATTTACACGTAGCCAGACACGACATCATTTCAAATATTGATAAAACGCTAGGGGAAATTCGCAAGGTTATAGATTAAATCCTGCAGTACCTAATTATGAAAATTTAATATGCTTATCATCAGCGTGAGACCATGGACCATTCAAACAAGAGGACTGGCCATCTCCATATAAAAAGACGTTCCTCGATATTTTTAATTATTTATTCAAATTAATTACACAGCATTACGGACAGCCAAAGCACTGTGACATTATAAAAAAAACATGCATTTATCAAATTAAATAAACATTTACAATTTTAAACTGAGGACACACGAACATCCATCCCCTCGCAGAACCTCAGATATTCTTCACTCAGTACTACCCATCCGCTTGCAAATACATCACACTCCGGGGCTGATGCGAGGAGCGTGTTCAAGAGGCGCAAAGCCCGGACCATCGGCGATTCTCTTCGAGAAACGGTTCGCCAGGTCAGTACCGCCAACAGGTGACGGTCACGAGGTCGAAAAGTAAATTTATATGTACAACGCCATCTATGTATAAGAATGTTTTTTTTGAATTTTTGAACTTTGCAAGCGTGACACAGTATTTAAATGTTACGATTTATTTATTATGAGCTATTTGCGAACTAATTGTTACTATACTATATTTCTTTACTCAATTAAAACATCGTTAAATGTTTACTTTTTAAGCGCCATCTAGTTTTTGCCAGAATATCTCCTTGCGATCGGAACACGATCCATGTATGGCAAGTGTCAGTCCTCTTGTTTTAATGGTCCTCGGTGAGACCAAGTCCAAGTCATGTATGGCTGAGAAGATCGTAGAGTACCTACGTAAGTACTTCGTCTACACACGTAGAGTAGAGTACGTATACGTAGGTACTCTACGTGTGAAGACCGCAATCATCGTGAGGGTTGTGAGGTTAGAATCTCGTCTGGTCACAACGTGAATTTTAATTACTTCGTGGTGAGAATCCCAACAGCAACTCGCGGCCTACACAAAGGAAGAATTCTGGCCGAAAAGTTTCATGTGCCTGCGTTTCCGCGGTCGGCTACCTGAAAGCTCGGACTTGTGCGTAACGCAGTCGCAGTTAAAAATGCGACCTAGGTGTTTAGTTTGTTTTATTGTTATAATCAATATATATGCTTGTCTATAAGGTATTTATAATAGGGCCATGTTGCCTGAAATAAATGATTTCATTAATGCATAGAATGTTTTGGCTCTTCTCTGGCATCTTATCCTATGATACATGCTTAAATAACAGATTTTGCATACATGTTACTAAAACTGACTGTACATAAGTTTAAATAAAACAATTTAACGTATTATATCGCGTTTATTATCTCATTTGAGTTCCCGACGTTTCGGAAGCTTTTCAGTTTTCCATCTTAGTCAACCCGAGACCATTGAAAGCTGAAAAGCTTTCGAAACGTCGGGAACTCAAATGAGATAATATACGCGATATAACTCGTTAAATTGTTTTATTTAAATGAGTAATCGCGAAAACAGGAGAAAATATTATGTACATAAGTTTACTAATAAGGTAATTTAACAGCTTTTAACTTATCTCTCCTACCTTTAAGTATCTGTAAATAGCTACTTCATATCCACATTTCGATACACGGTTTAAACGTTGAATATTCTGCATATTTAACAACTTCATAGTTTATGGGGCACTCGTACATTATCGTAATATTCAAAACAGTGTCACCGCCTGTAATAAAGACCACATTTTATACGCGCGGCATATAAAAGCATACCGTCTTATCTCCTTAATTCAGAGCCTTCGTTTTAAATTATCTTCTGCAGTGCCATTCCGGTACTCATTAAAAGGTTTACGAGAGCAAAAAGTTCGATTAATTTTGTCTTTTTGTGCTTCTAATCGATTTTGAGGAATAAAAAAATACATGCCGCTTTGAACGAACCGAAATAGCATGTGACATACCTTTCTGTTATTTATTTAAATAAGAGACGTAAGCTTATTTGAAAGCCCAATTATTTGGAAGAGGAAATGTTCGTTATTTTCCCATGTCATTGCCATATCACCTATATTATATTAGCTAAGTACCTAATTAATTATTGCAATGAGGGAATTTAAGAAATAAGATTATTGAATGCTGACCATATTATATGTGCAGAGTTACATTTCTACTCAAGATCCAGAACCAAAAGTATGAAAATGCCACTAGTCTGTTTTCAGTATAAATGAGTACAATAAGATATATAAAAGAGTCTGTCAAGACAATACAGTAGTGCTTCTTGTTTATTAAATTAATCATTTACAAAAATGCAACTGACTTGATTGACTTTCGACTTTTTTCTCTACTGTGATCTCCTCTTGGGAAATGTTGGAAGTTACAAGTCCGCCAGCATTTACCAAGAGGAGATCACAGTAGAGGCCTTGCGGTGTACTTACAGAACAAAGATGATTATTTAATTATTGAAATCCACTAGTGGCAATTTTTTTTACAATTATATGTATTATTTCCGTCAGACCATTTCTCTCAGCTACATATACTCCACTCATATGTAGGTAATAACACAACACAATCAACGCTTTATTCCAAGAAGGTCATTTTTTCAAAGTCCCGAATAGCAATTTCACGCAAAAATAACTTTCAAAAGCTCTCATACAACTTCCACTTTTGATATGAACCGCATTTAACTCTATACAAGGAACAATTTAGAACCAGTTCTACGTATTCCGATACTCACAACTTATTTAGAAATATGAACTGTAACAGGAAGAAGATCAGGTTGCATTTGCTATAAAGAGTCCTTGATGTTCTGTGAGTAATTGAGCAAAATACGAGTAAGATGGTGTTATACCTTGATTTGCTTTCGTCGACCGCCGGCCCATATCGAATTGATTCTAACCCAACTTCGCGCCGCGCACCTATTTCTTTCCAACCATTCTATATTGGAGGCGAGAGAAAGAGACCAAAGTTTTATGGTCACGATAAAAAATAGTGTTCTCTCGAGTCGAACTAATTGCGGACCGGACTGTAGGTTATTTTATTATTGTAAGATTGTCTTTTGATCTCTGTGGTTTGATAGACCGACGCATTAAGGTAAGGGTCATTACCTACAGAAAATTAATTAAAGTGTAGGACTAGCATACTTGCAGTGCGGCACTTTTTTACCTACTTAGTGGGCACAGCTCGAGGAATGCTTGACATTTTTGGGATAAGCACCAATTGGCTCATCATCCATGCGAATACATGAATCGTTCCGGTATATAAAATTGGTTAAAGGGGGTTACAATTTTAGTGATTTGATTTACGTTACATTTTGAAATTGGTAAATAAGCTTATTAATTGTGAGTCATGGGAGGAAGGGGGTAACAACCCGTTTACCCGCATCTGGTGTTAGTGACGATGAAGTCTATGGTAGAGCAAATTCACAATATGTTTGCCTTACTAATTCATTTCAATACAAAAGAAACATGTCAACTAATCCTTGCATTGCAACTTAATATTAGACGTTATCTTTGCACTGTCAACCCCCACCCTCTATTCCAAAATTTGTATCTGGTAACCCAAGGTCCACGACTCAAATCTAGGTCTAATTTGCAAAAGTACCTGGAACTATCCGCCAGCTCATTTTGTGGCGCGCGATGACGATTCGATATCTAACTGGCGGTTTAAGGAATTTAATTTTTTTTCTTAATACCTGACTCAAAATAGTAAGGTGCGTTGTAGTAAGACGGAAGTATGGGAAAAGCTAAAATTTTACCGAAAATACTCTTAAATTCGTTGAAATAAAGTCCACTTTTCGAATTTCTCCATACTTCCGTTTACCCCAAAGCAACTTAATTAAACATCAATCACGTAGATCAGTGGCGTGCATAGGGATTTTGCCCAAGGTAGACAGATTTTCTGTGCCTATATGGAGCCATGGCCATTCAGGGTTTCAGGGTAGGCAGTTTCTCTGTGCCTATATAGAGCCATGGTCGTTCAGGGTAGGCATTTCCTATATGGACCACACGCCAATGACGTAGACAGCCCGCCAAAAGTAAATTACTCGCTCCATTCAAACAAAACGTGGTGTAACCATAAAATACCATTTTTTATCTAGTGCAAACCGTTACGGAATTCCTACATTTTAAAATATTATCACTCTTTTTTCCAATTTCCTTTCCACAAAGGGTTTAGGGTTAACTTTGTTAAAACAACAAGCAATACACCTTTGTTGTCGCCGCCACTGCATTTTAAGAATTTTTAAACCTTCACTTCATACGAATAAAGTATTCATATCCTTAGAAAATACAGTTTGCGTTAGATCGTACAGTTTTGAACTTTAAAAATAAATGAATATGTCTATGGTGTAGGATTATCCTGCAACAATCTGGTGTTGTTTAACACTTATTGTTTCTAATTCCAGTAACAATTAGACCGTTGTTACAACACTGCGCTATTGTGGGGCTTCACACTATTTCTTTCAGCGGTGCAATAATTCTTTTATTTTGCCTCATTTGCGCTATTTATTGCTCACCTTTCTCCAAGTTTAATAACTTCATGTGTAAGTGTGTGTGTGTGTGCGTTGGGGTAAAGCGGAAGTAGGGGAAGTTCGTACGGTGAGCTTTATGTCAACGCCTTTAACAGCATTTTCCGTAATGTTTTAGTGTCTCCCATACTACCGTCTTACCCCAACGCAGCTTATCTCGCGTAAAGCGAGATATCTATTAAACAGCAGATGGTTTCCAACAGTCGAAAATGAGAAATAAGAGGCGCATAATTAAGTAAATAAAAAAATATTACGGGACAATTTTTACACAAACCGACCGAACCAAATATAAAATTTTACACAAATCGAACTAGTCCCATGGTCACTTAAGCTCAATAAGGCTTGTGTTATACGTACTAGACAACGACATATTTACTTGTATACATAGAAAACATCCAAGATTTAAACAAATATTTATCTTCATCACACTAATATGCCCTCACCGGGATTTATACCCAGGACCGTAAGCTTCGTAGGCTGCCGGGTGTCACAGGATACTTTCAAATATATTCATACTTTTATTTGACTTAAGAATACAGTGTTATTAAACTTTGAATCTTCATAGAACCTGAGCATTGTGAAAGCTCAGAAACAAGTGGTTTTAAACTGTTCAATAAGTAATTGCTAAAGCGCCTATCCTCAATCGTGTGTGTAACCGACTTAAACGATAACCCTCTCACTTGCCTTTCGAAATCCTAACATATGCCATGAATCATGATATAATAAATAGTGATTGCAACTGAAGCGCATGTAATAGTTGCAACAGTTAACACTCGTTATCTAGTTAAAGGTTAGATAACATTATTTATTGCCAGTGAAAGTGAATCAAAATGGCCAGTTAGCAGGCGAGATCGCAATAAAAATATTATTGTCTTTAAACTGGACTTCCGGAGTGATTGTGCGTCGTTAACAGTTGTAAAATAATATAATAAATATTCAATTTCCTTGAGGCAACTCGCTCAATAGATCTAGCTTGTTTGTTAATATTAGCTAAGGCGCAATTTTACTACGTCCTCTTAGTTTTAACTGCTGACTACATAGATCTGACATTGTCATTAAGCGGCAATACAGTCATTAATATAACAAAAACAAAATAGGGTTAAAACGCGCTACGAAAACCAAACTTCAAAAAGAGAAGGTCAGCGTCCGGGTTCACCTTTGTGTCATGATTAAGGTCCTCGTAATAGACCGATACATCGAGCAGTACTCGGTTGTTGCGACGTAAGTAACCGCTATTGTAATATAAATAAATAAATAGTAGGAACAATCTTACACAAATCGACCTAGTCTCGAACTAAGCAAAGCTTGTACTATGGGTACTAGGCGGCGATATACATAATACTCGTAAATAGGTAGATTATAATACTTAAATACAAAGAAGACACCCAAGACCCAGGAACAAACATTCGTGCTCATCACACAAACACTCGCACTATTCTCGTAGGCCGTTGCCGTTGTGCAACCCACTGAGCCAAACGTCTCAGTCAAAAACAAACTTGTTATTTTTTTATTGTTCTGCTATCATCTAATACTCTAATATAATTCTAAGAATAGGCTTTTGTTTTCATTTGTCTACCCGGTTTTCTGTCCCAGCCACACCTCGCCTCGAACAGCTAGACTAATCGAATTCCCAGTTAATGGTCTTTATCTCGAGGCCATTAGCAGCCATTTGTACTCCCACGCAGGCTTTAATTGCTTTCAATTAGACACTGCGCACCGATAAATAATACCGGCGTCGTTTTGGTTTTATAGCCGATCGAATTGCTGTTGCGTAAACCGCGCATTTTATATGTTAGATCGTGAAATGGCGAACGCATGAACAATCCCAAAATCCCAATAGTCTAATTTTTTAAGTCTGCAAATCGCCATAGTAAAATATACAGCGTTCTAGTTTATTGGGGCATTTTTCCAAGCGCTTCAATCGATCTGACTTCGGTGGTTGCATTATCGGATCCCGACAGATATGCATTTTATTGTATGGTCACACAATTAACGACACGACTCTTCTTTTCTATATAATATCATGCTTAAATTTACATATTAAGGCAAGTTACCATCTCGTAAAGATATGCTTTAACCCGTCGTTCCACAATCCCCTACCTACATATATTTGGCGTATTCAATGATTTGTGTACTTATAAATCGGAAAATACGCCTTCTACAAATCTTCAATGTTCAATAGTCGTCGATCTAGTCTATCCATCAAAACCTCTCGAATACTCCGTCCATATACGAACTTCAGTTAATTAATCCCCTCGCCCCTCACCACAACGTGCGCGCGCGCCGCGTCCGTGACAAATTGCGCCCTACGAGAAAAACCTTTAATGATAGCTTAATTGTACATAATTGTGAAGCATATGCCGCCACCATTACAACCAGAACCGCACTTTAAAGCCAAATTAATGAACTGTCAATGTAAATACGCAGGTCAACATATAATGGATGGTTACACAATTACGAGAATGCAGTCTGATCCTTATGGCGTAGCTTTTTGTTTTTAATTGTGAGCGACTAATGAATGGTTGGGTCGTGTTTGAGATATGAGTTATGAGATATGATATTGGCCACGAAGTGTCACCGAGTTTGTAATTAAAATACTTAACAATTGTTAACATTTCGGTTCTTCGTGTGTCAAGCACGCGAATCTATCATCAGTCGTATAAGGGTAATACTACCCCTAGTATTTTTGGTGCATCATCGAATTGCGCTATAGATGTGATAAATACTAATATAAACGATTAAACATAGTCAATATTCATTGAAATAAAACAATTTAACGGATTATATACTCAGTCCTCCCGTGACCATGGAAAGCTGGAAAGCTTCCGAAACGTCGGGAACTAAAATGAGATAATATACGCGATATAATCCGTTAAATTGTTTTATTTCAATGAGTAATAATCGCGGAAACAGAAGAAAATATTATAGTCAATATTGTATAAAGTAACCCTAATCCATCATTCCGGTTGAAATTTGCCACACCTATGGCACTCTAACGACCCACCTTTGACGACACGTTTGGCTCAATGGGTTGTACTGTACAACGGCCTACGAAACTGGCGGTCCCGGGTGCGAATCCCGGCCAGGACAAGTGTTTGTGTGATGAGCACGAATGTTTGTTCCTGGGTCTTGGATGTTTTTCTATGTATTTAAGTATTATAATATATCTATATATTATGTATACCGCCGCTTAGTAACCATAAGTACAAGCTTTGCTTAGTTTTGGAGGTCGATTTGTGTAAGATTGTCCCTGTGTTTTATTTTATTTTATTTTATTTTTTTCTACCATGATTGCTGCACCAAAAATGCAACCTAGTTTACGATCATTGATTATCATTGACATCTGTCGCTCGCCATGTTTGTCGAATTTGCCTAAAGAGTAAATAACTTCTTAAAGTGGGTAGTTTGCACAAATTGTAACTTTGACAGAGCAAAATATATCTTTTCTCAGTCAACCTGTGAACATGGAAAGCTGAAAAGCTGCCGAAACGTCGGGTACTCAAATGAGATAATATATGCCATATAATCCGTTAAATTGTTTTATTTAAATAAGTAATAATCGCGGAAACAGAAGAAAATATTATTTTGTTATAATGTTAGATTAAAGTTCTAATCTAGAATGAAATTCCCAATGGTTACCCCAGCAATCTTATAGCATTTATATATCTTAATAAATGTTCCAATCTTCTCTCCGGCTACGTTCTAAATCAAAAATAAGATATATGGCACCAGCCAAACAGGTCTCGAACAGGCAGGTGTCAAAATATAAAGCGAAACTCGCGATATATCACTGGTATTCGACATATCATCTATGTTAACAGCAATTTAATAACATAGATGGATATCAGTGTTAAAATTATAGTTTTGAGGTATGTTTTGAGTTTTTGACGCACAACGACGCGGGAAAATAACTTTTTTACTGTGACTTTCATAGTCAGAAGACCAAGTGGTCAACTATTTATTTTATACGTATTCAGTACTTTCACCACACCCTAGAAGAGGCCCGCAGTTTCGTTGAATAGGTACATGTCACCTGAAAGTAAAAAACAGCTTTAAGATAGAATGACCTAAGGACCTTGATCTCTCTGTACTTATAAATAATATAAATGTGTAATGTACCTAAATGCTTGTATACATAAATTAGCAAGCTCATCGAAGCATGTCGTGCCCGGGCGAATACAAAGGAAGCGATTAATTCATCCGAGACCCCGACGCTCCAATGGGAAAAGGATATAACCTATATAGCAAGCCCAGTACACTTACGACATTCCGGCACCGAGGAGGATATAAGGCGCCAGGCTACGGGAAATTTTGTGCTCATGAAGCTTAATAACGTAATAGCCGCTCAACTTTTGGTTTAGGGTTGGGTGTTGAGCTAAATCAAAAGTTCAGCGGCTAAAATAGAGTGCGCGTGTTGTTTTAAGTAAGTATATGTAATGTCTAAGAAGTCTAGGATAGCAGACAATACATATAATAGAATAGGTGCGCACTGCGCAGTATCGATGATTATGGTGAATATAGTACTAATAATATTTTTATTCTGTGGTGCAAGTACGATGTAAATAAGTGTTAGTTGCATCGTCTCTCTCTCTAAGTGGGCAACAGAGAGACTAACTTCGTCTTAAGTTGCTACTGAAAATAAAACTCAAGAAGTATTAGCCGATATATAGATTACATTACGCTGCTAGATTTTACAATATTCAGATATGCATTACATTTATTATTTACCTACCTACCAAAATGAAAATTTTGATCTATGTAAGTGTAACACCATTCTACATATTTTTTAAATACAAATGATTAGACCATTACTCATCGTCATATTTAAAGAGCTAAACTCTTATCAGCGGAGCCATTAGAGGCCATTATTAGCCAACTTAAAAAAACATCACATGTCAAACAATCAACAGTAAAATAAAACTAAAAATATTTAAATTGGCACAAACCATTCATTTGTTAAGTTGTTACAGCAGACAGCAAAAAACCTCCAGCTCCCATATTCTTTCCTCAACCCATTGATAATTTTTCGCATCAATACAACAACAATAACAATGGCTATTATTGCCCTAGTGCAAGTTGCTCGCGTTGTGGGCCACACCGGGTGTGCCGTGTGGGCCGGCCGGCAACGAACGCGACTCAAAGCGGCCGCCGCCTTTGAAGCACCGCCCCGTCATTGTCCCGCACATGTTGTTTTAATACTCTTTAATTTCGTGTTGTCATGTTAAAAGTTTATTACCCAACCTTCAAAGCACACAACATCCAACTTTGCGCCCTTGTGCGAGAATCCTTTTTTCACTAGTAAAGTGGTACGATTGGCACCCTTTGGTTGTTTTTTTGGGCAGGAAGGGCGTCAAAAGGAATGGAATAGAGATTGAAACGTGAGAAGACGTTTAATTACGTTAATAAAGTGTCTTCCCGGATGGTCCCTTGGTATTTAAATAGCTTTAGATCCACGGAGTTTAGAAGGTAATAAAATTAAAATTAGGTACCTTTCTAATGCCCGCTGCAATACTAGAAAACAAGAAATGTGCAAAAAAAAACCCGGTACCTATCAAAGGAAGAGAGGTGTGGTGACTGCAGAAGCAGTCGTGGTACTTTTAAATAGGGTTTCAGTTCAGGTACCGGAACCGTACAGGCAAAAGCTCCTCTTTTTTTATTAAATTATTTACTAACTCGTAAATTTATATTGTTTAAAGGAAAGGGGCCATGCCCTTTTATGTTTACGTCACGCAAAATTTAGACTCATGGACCCCCTGCTTTTTACTGGCATGAGCCAATGTTCGAGTGAAAATTATGTTCGGTATATTTCCGGGTTGAAATTATGATGACCACATCCCAAAAAGACTTAAAATTAAAATTCTCATCCTCGCGAGCGTTAAAATATAGAAAACTAGCAATTTACACACTTGTGCGATATCCATTTGAAAAGCCCGAAGCCCGTTGAAAAGTTTACGATTCCGACAGATTTAGCACTGCCGTTGCAACGGCAGTGTAGAAACGTGCACGTTACGGTAGGGTGACCATACGTCGGGCCTTTCAGGCCTCGGTCTAGTCAAACTGTGTATGAGTTTCCAAGTAGGTCCTGTGGGCCAGCGAGTCTATGATAGTCGAGTTTATTAACACGTGGATACATGATAAAGCATTCGTCACTTTCTGACAAGTAAGTGAGTGCGCAAGTACCAACGGTTTTCTGGTCGAAATAGGGGAAAGGCTTGACAACCCCTTTTACAAACACTGGATGACACTACATACACCAGTGTATCAGTTTTCCAAATAAAATTAGAGTAATATTACTTACATAAGTATAAGTATTTAAGAGTGATTTGTAACTATTACTGTATGGACCCTAGAAGCCTGAAATATAATTATTTATCGCCGTATAAACGCGATTATCATAGTTTAGCTATGTCATGATTAGCTTTCTTTCTTCTTTTGTATATATACAAAAGAAGAAAGAATATGTATGTATGTTTATGTTTTTATTTATTTTTGTATTATTTATAATCTTATCTCACCACCTACTTATTCTTAAGGTGCGTCCACATTTGTATCATTTGCCCGTATCAGATCATCGTCGCGTAGCATGATCGCGTGTCACGATTACGCGTTTGGACGTTGCGCTGATCCGATCACTCGAAATCCATTTGCTACGCGGAAGAGTGCGGCATTATCGGCGCGCCGACAGTAAGCGTCCAAGCAGCGCGATACGAAGTCATGCTACGGCACGGTGATCGGATACGAGCAAATGATACAAGTGTGGACGCACCTTTAGCTAATTATGTGTCATTGCCGCTACCCAAAGGTTGTCTGGAAGAGATCGCTCATAAGTCATAAGGCTGCCTATTGTCTACCGTATTTTATGTCAAGGCTGTATTGTACTGTTTTTGTTGTTGGTGTGCAATAAAGAATTTGTTGTATTGTATTGTATCATAGTCATAGGCTCATAGATACGTGTAGGTCTGTTGGCCTGAAAGCGACCATCGCTCTTCAAAATTTTGTTTCCGACGTAATTATTCACATATTTTTTTAATATCTGTCTCTGGTTGATCTTATAAATCCGGACATATGCTTGTAGAGCTTTGTCTAAATTTCGAAAAAGAGCTACTTTTTGGCCACACCTACGGATTTTGTAAAGTCTCAGTAATGCTGCAAAAGTGCACTCTGTCATTCCTAACATTTTTTCCTGTTTCCCTTAGGCTACACATTTAACAATGATACCAGATGTATTCGACTGCTATCTGATATTTCTACCATATAACCTTGGTAGTAGTCATATTCCTCAATATGCAGACACAAGATATGTTCTCTCACCGTAAGGTATCAACGTTGGTTAAGGCGTACTTAAATTAATTAAGAAAAAATCAAATCACAAAATAACATATTTTACGTCCGAGTCCGGATTTTTAAATATCAAATGTATACCCTATGATTAGCGGGTTAGCTAAATTCTCAATACTCATATAAAGAACTTAACAGGAACATGAGACAAAGTTGTGAAAGAATTTACACAGTTATTTAACAGTTTAACACTAGCGTTGCAATATATCTGTCTGCGGGACTGGCATCCTTAGGGCTTGGTTTTAGGGCTCGATTTTGGTTGAAATTGATTGTTTCTACATGACAAAAGGTGTACTGTGATAATTAAAGTTAAGGCTAGTATTCAGCATTAGGACTATGAGTAAAGTAGGTCGTAGACTATGGCACCGAAACAGACAAACTCATATTTAGTTATTTTGGCAGTTTATTGTATTTTATTGCCATTGTATGAATTAAAAAATATGCTCTTAGAAAGCAGAGCCGTTTTCAATGGTTTCAAATAATTTGTTATATAGGTTTCATCACATTGTCGAGCACTATTTAATAATACCGACTTTGACGTAATATACAATAGGTGCATATCTATTTTTATCGCATTGTCGTATGAAAGACCTTACAGAGTTGTAAGGATTTATTGTTTCAAGGAAACCATTCTCAACGACCGTATTACTTAATATTGTGATTATTGATTTTATTATTGAAACACAGCCGTCATCCCAGTACAATCGCAACGTTGTACTACCACATGCACTTCTCTACTTTTTTTCTCTAAAATTAAGGTTAGCTGATTTTTCAACAAAATGAGGTCAATTGTTCAATGTATATCGTTATCGTTGACCAGGGGTCGGCAACCCGAGGCTTGCGAGCCACATGCCGCTCTTTGGATGTGAAGTTGCAGCTCTATAAGTTTGTCTTTCAAAAAGTACTATATATAAAAACATATAAACTAAGAAATTTTGTTTATTGTAATTTTTGACACTTCCGACTCAAAAGGTTGCCGTCCCCTGACGTAGACTCATGTCAAAGGTTATTGTTATCTGCTTCGTAGAGTATTTTTTTTTACAAAGTTAATAAGTGTAATATTTAAGTTAGATTATTGTATTCGTACCACATTTGTACTTTACAATAGTAAACACCCCATACAACTCCACGGATTTTGTGAGAGCTTATCTCGACTATAATTATTCTACTTCATATCTAAAAGTATTAAAGTTTGAATATTTTGATGTTTAAATGACCCAATAACCGAACGGACGTAGATGAATCTTGGCACACAGATCCGGCCATGAATTAAATTTAAAGTACAGGATTCTTGATTCCAATAAGGCGATCAAATTAACGGGCATATGCTATTCAAAGATGCATCTCAAATAATCTCGATATACAAGTAATTTGTACTCGTCAACCTACCACATGCACGCACGACAACGCTCGGTATCGGTACTCGGCAGCGTCAAACGTTGGCAATGAATAATAGACAATGGGACCTCAATGGGACACGTCGACAGGTGACGACGCGCATGTCAATGCTAGACGTGAAAGATGGGGGCACACAGCGTTATCGTCCGCTGCATAGCTAGCATGACTTACCGCAACTAGCGCGAGAAGCGACAAAACAGCGCGACTAGCTTCTATCTCGCGAATCGGTAGCATGAGTGGCGCGAGATACGAGAGCGAGGCGACACGGAGTCGCCACCAAACGTCATTAGAACAAACTGACAGCGACGCGCGACTTTGGGCAGGAATCGGTTGAACCAGATCTCAAAGACTTCCACAAATCGATATGTTGAGATTTGATCTGTTTCATTGCTCTGCTAATGAATTCCTAAAAGTGACTTTGTATCATTGGAAAACTGTAAAGATACTTGTAATCTGAATATACACATAAACTGCGAGATCTCGTGCTTGATTGAAGCCACAAACGCCTGGCTAGCTGGACCAAGTCCAAAAGACCCGCCAAACCCAAAATTCAAAGGGCCTGGGACACCATATCTTCCTTTACACAGTCTCACGGTGCTAACAAATGACAGCTCAGGCAGGGATCGCTCGAGGCTCCTGGCAGTCTCCAGACCTGAATCTGGACAGTGGCTTCACGCCTACCCCTCCCCGAACACCGGGACGTTCCTCGACCCGAGCACCCTACGGATCGCTATTGGTCTCCGCTTGGGCGCCCGACATTTGTACGGACCAATGCTGCGCCTCTTGTGGAGCCCACGTTGACCGACTGGGACACCACGGCCTCGCCTGCCCTTCGGGCGCCGGCCGCCGCTCTCGCCACGCCGCACTCAACGACATCCTGGGAAGGGCACTTGTCAGCGCCAACGTCCCGGCGGTCCTGGAACTACAGACCATTCGAGACGATGGGAAACGCCCTGACGGGATGTCTTTGATCCCGTGGAGAATGGGCCGAGCGCTGGTTTGGGACGCCACCTGCGCCGACACGCTAGCGGCGTCCTAACTCCCAGCGACCAGCAAAAGAACTGGTGCGGCGGCGGACGCCCGTGAAAATTCAAAAGTGGGCAAATACAGTTGTCTCGGCGCCCAATACGAGTTTGTGGCGTTTGGCGTCGAGACACTTGGCCCGTGGGGCCAGGGCACACGCCTGCGGGAGGCGACAGGCGACCCAAGAGCGGGTAGCTTTCTCGCGCAAAGATTGGCAATTGCTATTCAGCGCGGGAATGCTGCCTGTGTCTTGGGTACTCTACCACGGGGTCCCGACCTTTCTATGCATTTTTAATTTATAGGATAATTTTAAATTTAATTTTAAGTTTTTGTTTATATTATTTAGCTATTATTTAATTTCATGTTTTTGTAATTAATATTACTATAATAAAGTATAAGTTAAGTATTCATAAATGAAATATTAATACATAAATAATAAGTTTCTGTCAAAAATTTCATTTTTGTGACAAGGTTTTATTGCTGGCTGTACTTTTCCTTAAATATCCATCAACTACTCACAGAGACGATTCTAAAGAGCCCAAACCACAGAATAGATAAGAGCCCAAACTCGGTACGATTGCATTATTTTATTACAGAGTTTCAATGACCACCTTCCCGCTCTATCATCAGATCAGCTCGATAGTATTATACGTCGGCTTTCGGCGACCATAACCCTTATACTCGTAGGTATGTATAAACAATGCGAAAGTGTGTTTATCTGTTTGTCAGGTTAGCCGTGTTGTATTATACAGCAAACAGAGCAACGCAATCGACGAAGAGATAGAGTATAGGCCGTAGAGTGATAGACGCTTTTTATCCGGGAAAATCCACAGTGCCTGAAGAATAACCGAAGTACCAAGCAAAAATAACCTATCAGAATCATACTGGTTTACATAGCCTAGGTATTATGAAACTGGAGCTATAGGTATAGCTTTCGTTCTGCTCCATAGTAGTATAGGGGATGATGAGACGACAATGTCACAACTCTCCTCTGTCACAACTCACCTCGGTTACCATAATATGCAATTGAGTTCTATAATTGAATCACCGCGCGCCGCCGCTGTGTCCCTACCCTAATGTTTGTTGTAATAGTTGCAAGTTGTCGTGCGCGGGAGCATAGATTTCGGTGGCGATATTAGGTGCCAACAGAACAATAGCTGTGGTAGTATGGATATCACTATTTGAGATCACCATCTCAGGCAAGAGTATACTCTTTCGAATAAATTTTGAAAATCGGTCCACAATTGACAGACAAATCGGTGAACTTACATAAATAAAAAAATACATACAGCGGAACATATAACCTTCTCTTTTTTGAACTCCGTTAAACCGAATGTTCAATTGTTCATTGTTCCGTTAAATCGTCAACTTCTCATTCACAATTCGACCCGATCCTCAAAGAAAAGCAAGAATTTCGACAACACTTGGGTGCCTCTGTCCACGCCTGTCAAAAACAAAACTTTTTTTTCAGACCATATAAGTATCGTATACAGCCACAAAACCACGTCCACGGTAGTGATGCGCCGCGCCGCGGGGAGCCGCATTAACACCTATCCCCGCAGCGGGGTCCCGGCGCCATTTCTGTTACAAACGGACTCAACTCCTTAACTTGAAATTTAAACAGAGTTTCAAACTTACGCAGTACGAATGAGGTTCAAATCTTTCTTATTGTAACCCGAAGTCCTGGTATTGAATGTGGAACAGAACAATAATGTGGAAAATAAAAAGTGGTTAGTGTTAAAGTACTTATGTAAACGCTCGTAGCTATGTCATATCTTGTGTCATTGAGAATAAATCGTTTTATCTTTGAATTGTCGGACTGAATCCATAAAAAGTTGCCACAGTACTGCATAAATCGTCATTAACTGATGAACCGGCCATTATGATAGTTATCTGCATCAGATTAAATGTAAGGGTGTGATTAAATGCTCATTTGATGTGATGAAGTACGTGATTCCTAGTTATGGATAGGAATGCAGAAGAAACCAGCCACAGGCATTCTGCCTTACTGTTTACTATGCTCATATCTGGGGTTTTACTTAGTGAAAATATCTATTACAGACACACATATTGACTTGCTAATTGTATTTTTGACTGGCTTGTCATCTTCATTAGTTAAATGCTCAAGTAGGAGACGGGAGAAAAGAGATTCTTTCATACCTAAAGAGGCAGTGAATGTCGTGATCGCGACGACGGGATTTTCCCGTTGCTTTCTGTAAATACCTAGATATAGTTTTATACAAAGTACTTAGGCACTGGATTGATTAAACCCCTAAAATAAAACTTCATAGACTACTCTAATTAATGTAAGTAAACATCATGAACACAGTAATTCCAATATTTTACACCATAGTTTTCACGTCCTGTACGGGGATTTAAAGATTGAAGGGAACTAATGGGACAGTGTCAAGAACTGCAACCTTACTTACTTACTTTTTTGATGTAAAAACTGGAATTGAAAATGGAAAGACAATTTAAACCAATTATGCTCTCAGGGCTTGCGCATGCGTTCTTTAGCCGCGCAACAATGTTGCTAATACACAGAACCATTCATCTTTTAAAAGCCAATTTCTTACGGTTCTTTGGAAACGATTATGGCGTCAAGCTGCGGAATGTTGGGACGTGTGACACTTAGAACAATAAGTCTTTAAGTATTCTATTAATTACTTTCTTCCATATCGGACTAAGTTATTCAGCGGTTGTATCGACAAGCATTTGAAAATTACTGGGACCTATTTTGATGTCGCCGTTTTGGCTTGCCGCAACCGGCCCGATGCATAAGTTTTCGTCTAGTCAGCAGTTTTTTAGGTTCCTCATTTGTAAGGTTTAGATAAAAATTCACACTTTTATGAGCAGAAGAAATTATTCGTTTTTTTTTGTTCTGTTTCTGTTACGAATACAAGAATACAACAGGCGTAAAACGGGCCGTTACTAGGGATAGCGATACGGCATAGCGATATGCTGGCAGTTTCGAACTTCGAGCACATGAGTCAAAAAGTGCATTTGGAAACCACAATTTGACTTAGACAAATGTTTTTAAGAGCCCTTTTTTTCTACAGTCAAAGCCTTACAGAATTTCTAATTAAACGATAAAAATAAACTACATGAAACATAACTACTACTGTTCCAATTACTTTGTCATTTCACCTAAGCATGTTATCAATATCAAAATAATTGTGATAGTTATTTAGTACTGGATGAACTCTTCTCCATCGAGGCTAGTAGTATTGCCACCAGGCGCAGTTGTTGCTGGTAGGTATTCTTTTACTCCTCAGTCGTTAGCTAGTACTATCACCATCGGACGCAGTTGTCGTTCGACGTATTATAGATTATAACCCGTCATCTCTTTAGATTATATCATGAAAGGATCCATCCTGAGCTGAGTCTATCGGTCCATTGTAGTGGTCATCTTCCACGTTACCTGGGTCGTCACTCTTCGTCACATACATTTAGTGTGAGATATACGAGTATCGCGCTATGAACGAGACCTTCGCAGTCGAAAGAAAATTGCAGTTCACCTCCGGGTATTTATTTGAAAAAGTATAATTAGCTATAAGCAATACCACTATCATCCGCCACTGACAGCAAACTGTGATTTATCACTTCAGTACCGCATAAAAACATTCTGGACTGAAGTGGGAACATCGTACCACGCATAATCGGGAACTAATTGCGAAGCAGTTTCTAAAGTGAAATCATGAAAAATATTGTTTATATTCATAGATTTTTTATAATAATATTGTTTATACCTATTCGTTTTATACAGTAAGAACTGTATGGAAAGCACACTTCGCTATTCTTAGCTCCATCATCAACCAGATGCAAAACCATCCCTGAAATAATTCAAAAAACACCGCCAAGCCCGGTTAATTATCGCAAAAACGGCGCCAATTTCACAGCGGGACAGTTGACAATTGCTCGCAATTATTATAACAAGCACAATTAATTTAATCGGCGAAAATGAGGACGATTTTAGCAAAAACAATAGGTCGGCTGCCAAAGTACTCGTAATTGTGCAGATACAAACAGCAACACACTTAAATAAGTGACCATCTATAGGCCATATGTCAATGTAAATAAGGTCTACCAATGATCATTTAAGTATGTTGCTCGTGGTACGTACAGTCCTCTTAGGCTTCTTGTGTTCGGTTCGGTGACTACTTCTACAACTTCCTTTGAAAAAACGCGTTTTTTTCTAGGCCTTACCAGTAGGTATTCGGATTAAGCGGAGGGAGCGCAAACCCACAAACGAATACCAGCTGCGGCCACTTGTAATAGGGTGGGGACGCGGTGTGCAAGGAACAGGGACTGTGAGGTGGGTTGAACCGTTCAACCAGACTTAGGGCGATGGAGAGGACATATAGAGGAGAGAGAATCAGGCTATGGCCTAGTCGCCCCTGCCGGCGGGGTTGAGGAGAGCATAGTTACGTTACGTATACTAGCTCGAAGCCAAAAGATGCAGTAAAAGTCCAACCAATTAAAAAGCACTTTGTATACTAAATACTTCTTATTACAATCAGAGGACTGTAGGGAAAACTAAGGTGCTTATTTTATACTCTTCAGAAATTAAAAACAGGGTGAACAGAAGTATCGATCATACTGAAAAACGCACATCACATTTCTTTATTCACCCTATGGATGCAAAAGCATAATATGTATGGACACATAAGTCCTAATACTGAATTAGATGTAATACATAGAGACTGGACTGTCAGTGTACTATGTATGTTGGATTGGAGATGTCATGCATGTTTCGTGTACACAGGGTTTTAGGCCAAGGTAGGTAGTTTTTCTGTGCCTATATTGACCCATGGTCTTTCAGGGTAAGCAGTGTTTTTGTGCCCATATGTACCGCTCTCCACTGGTAACGGGGTATAAGAGGTACATACATACAGGCAAAGTAATAGTGTGGCTGGAAAGGTCCAAATTCTAAACACCGTCCTAATAGCTGGAACATTCAACCTTAATTTGATTCCATAGGGTTGACAAGCAGGGTGATAATTTGTTGAATTTATTTTATCAATTATGGGGACGATTACTTTACATAGGCTACCATATATAACATGTCAATAGGGAACATGCATGAAATTTTTTAACGCTTTTCTTAATTAAATATCAAAATACCGTAAAAACTATTTCACAATGTGAAATTAAAATTAAAATCGGCTAAGAAATACGCATAATATAGGCATTTTAAACTAGTAATTAGACAGAGAGGTTCGATGTGCACTGTTACGTCACAGTGCACTCCGGCCTAAACATGTGCGCCGATCTAAGATCGAGCGGCGGCGGCGTCTGTCAAAAAATTCGGCGGCGGCGGCGTATTTTCGGTGTGAAATCGGCGTCAAGGTTAGGTAAATGAAAAAGCATATTGAATCGTATTTTGATTGAATTTGTGATCAAGTTTCATGGCTGATAATGGTATCATGAAAGCAATAATAATAATGGAGTATATAGTTAACAGTCGTGGGCAAAAAAAATATTTAATCAATCATTATTTCTAATATAATTAAATATTATAACCGTTAAATTACGACGTTATAAATATTAAATTACACATGAATCAATAAAACAAAATAATTCGAGTATGCTTTTTTCTAAAATAATAACAATTTACGTTAAAAATCAACATTTTAGACACCGATTTATAAAAGTTTTTTATTCAATAAAACAAAAAAGATACATAAAAACAAAACAAAAAAAAGACTTATGAAAGATATAAACCTCACTTAATTATTATTTATTTCGACCTAAACTATTATTTACAAATGCCCCCTAAATCGCTGCCATAAGGCTAGCCGCGTGGCCGCGTTGAAAGGCGATGCCTATCCGCTGAGCGAGGAACGAGCCAGCCTTTTGGTCGCCCGAGGGCCGGAGAAGCAAGTAGTTAAGTTTTTTAAGCATTCTACTTGCTTCCGGTCCTCACGGCAAACGGCGCAAATACGTAACTGTCACTGAGAGATACGTATTTGCGCCGTTTTGCTAATTCAGCAGCGGCAGCCGCTCCACCAGCCCTCAACGACGTCGTGCCTAGGTGGGTGTAGGTGGGACGGCGCTAGGGTGTCCACACAAGTGGCATCACAGATTAGAGGCCGTCCCTGTTGCCAAGGCACGAGAGTTTTTCCATCGGACCTCTTGCCATGTCACTGGCACGCTGACGCTGACCAGGGCCCGGCGGATAATGTCGTTGAAGCAGGCATGGCAGGATAGTCGACCGGCCCTCTTGGGGCAAGCAAGGCCGTGGCGTCCCATCCGATCGACTTGTGCGCCACAGTGGCAGCGGTGTGGTTCCACAGTGTTGGCCCCGACACGAAGGCCTACGGTACATCTGAAACTGTTTGGGTCCAGGAGGTCCCCGTAGTTGGCTGAGCGATAGGCGTGCAGCCAGTATCCTGACTCCTTTTCTGAAATTGCCAGGATACTTGACTTACTTGACTTAATGGCATATGTCCCCTAGATGGGGCACAGGGCGTCCACAGTACGTTGCCATCCCGAACGGTCCTGAGCTTCACGTTTTACTTCGCTCGAGGTCATTCCTATCGCGACCACGTTTCCGCTTTCCTTGGGGATCCCAGTCTAGGGCTTGCCTCGATATGTGATCGGGCCCTTCGGAGTGTGTGGCCGATCCAGTTCTACTTGCGGCGTTTGATCTGCTGGTCGATCGGGTTCTTACCACAGCGTTTCCATAGATCTACGTTGGAGATTTTTTCGGGCCAGTATACACCGAGAATGCGGCGAAGACAGCGGTTGACGAAGACTTGGAGCCGGCGCGATATGTCTTTATTGACCTTCTACGTCTCACATCCGTACAGCATTACGGTTTTCACGTGGACCTGAATATTTCGAGCTAAACTCTCCTAGTCAGTTTCCGCGATTGCCATACAGGGCGGAGCTGTGCGAAGGTTGCCTTCCCCTTGGCCATTCTTGAAGCGATGTCCCTTCAGTCCCACCTGTTTCGGACACTACACTACCGAGGTAGGTAAATTTGTGGCCTCTCTCCACCCGCTCTGTGCCGATGAGCAACTGCAAAGAGCTTGTCACCCCGCACCTCATCTTCTGGGTCTTCCGAGTGTTAATTTTAAGTCCCGTCTCCAAAGCCTCTCGCCGTAGGTTGTCCAGTTTAGCTTACATGTCGGCGCGTGTATGGCTCAATAGGCATAGGTCATCGGCATATTCCAAATCTTCCAACACGTTGGACAGTCGCCACTGTATGCCACGGCGCTTGCTATTGGTAGTGTTATGCATGATGCCATCCAGGACGACAAGGAAGAGAAGAGGAGAAAGAAGACACCCCTGGCGTACACCCGCATGGATCGGTATGTCCTCCGAGATGAGGCCGCCGTGAGTCACTCTACAAGAATACTTCCCGTAGATGGCCTTACGGACTGCCATTTCTCTTCTCCTACTCTTAAAATAATTATTTTCTTAAAATCAAACTCAACTTGAAAATGAGAACATAGTTAAAATCGAAGTATAGATATGGTAAAATCGAAATGTTTCACAGATGATGTATTTCTGTTGCCGCTATAACAAAAATCACTAAAAACAGAATAAAAAAATATTTAAGTATGGTTCCCATACAACAAACGTGATTTTCAGGGTATACCAGTCTGTTTCTCATGAACTGTGATAGCTAGACTGTTGAAATTTTCACAGATAATGTATTTCTGTTACCTCTATAACAACAAATACGAAAAATTAAATAAAATACATATTTGAGTAGGGCTCCCATACAACAAACGTGATTTTTAGGGTCTATTTTATACGAAACCCTCGGTGCGCGAGTCCGACTTGCACTTGGCCGGTTTGTCTATTTTAACAAGATTATTATCCTTATAGCAAATAGGTGATATATAATGTACAGGTTACATTATTTGCATGAGCATAAATACAAAGTACTGAATGAAGGCCACGCCGGTTTCACGCCGCGGCGGCGGCGGCGCGGCAAAATCGGCGGCGGCGGCGGCGCGCCGGCGCGGCGCACATGTCTACTCCGGCCATATAAACTCCATATTAAATTCTGTTTTGCAAGAATCTTGGTTATTTTTATATTATTCGAAAAAATATTTTTGTCTACTGTTTGTTACATGAATGAGCTTTTAATAAAGCAAAAAATAAAATTCATGCATATTCTCTATTGTCAGTATCGGGGAAAATGATCTAGAGAGATACCTAAGACACATGGACGAATGTAAAGTTTCTGCAGACGACTTTAAATAAAGTGGATGGAAAAAATAATGAAGTCTGACACCAACATGAGACGATTAGCCAGAACGACTTTCATTTTATTTTTAATACAACCGGCTAAGTGCGAGTTGGACTCGCGCACCGAGGGTTCCGTACAAAATATACGCTACAAACGGCCGTGTCTATGAAAATCGAGTGTTAGCAGAGCCCTACTCCTAAGCAAAATGTACGCGGTGTTCGATCATGTTATATTGGTTGCTGACATAGACAGACAGACATAAAATTATACTGTTTTTACGGTTTGCTGTTATAGCGGCAACAAAAGTACATCATCTGTGGAAATTTCGTCTGTCTAGCTATCATGGTTCAGACGGACAGACGGACGGACAGCGGAGTCTTATAGTAATAGTGTCCCGTTTAACCCTAAAGGTACGGAACCCTAATTAGTAGTTTAGAATGCGTTCTGTCTGTAGTGACACTTTCAGAGACAGGCATCTCAATTTCCAAAATTTGGACTTATCTTCATAGCGGGCAGCAAAAGTATTAATGGACCAGTCTCAAGGCTATTCTGCGCCTATGAATCAGTTTCTGAAATAAAGACTGACATGCGTAAGACCTGTGTTACATAGCGAATAAAGTGTTAAACCTTGTCCCTCCTGGCTTCTGTCGGCCTCAGCTGCGGCCGCCGTCATAGTTTTTGCGTGCGCCCGCGCCGGCATTCCGCTCAAATTATAGCGGGTAGGGTGACCATATCTTTATAAGCTACAGAGACTTAGGATCTGGAAAAGATTTGTAACGGCCACAAGGTATTAATCCGTTTGTGACAACTGAAAATAGAGCCTTAAATTATATGCTTCTTTTTGTATTTTAAGCATTCCTTAAGGTTGATTTGTGTGAAGTTGTGTTACAGAGTGATGACATTTTTTCATTAATGTAGAACATGTAATATAGCCGACAATGCTTTCAGATATTTTTCAAAATGGCGGTTATATACGGATTAGAAGACTAATGTATTAAGTTTAAAACAGCTGTTACTGTACTGTTATTGTTCAGTGATTTTTGAAATTTTATTTTTTATATTTATTTTTTAAACTTTATTGCGCAAAACGAAAGTAGGTAAAAATGGCGGACTTAAACCATATTGCTTTTTCTACCAGTCAACCATAGGGCCAAACAGAGATGCATGAGATTGATGTTTATATGAAGTTACCTACTTCATTATAGATAACTTAATTTCCAGGTACCAAAAGTTGGTGCGTGAATAAATTTATGGTCACCCCAAGTTCCCAGTGACGGATTATTTTTTGTCCCTCTGGCAAATTCATTTAATTGTGCCCCCTCCCCCTCCCCGCTCCGCGTCCATCCCGAGGACCGCGCCGGCGCAATTAGCTTTTTGGTTTTTAGCTTAATGATAGTGGAAATAGCTCGTAAATAACCTCGCGAGCTCTGTGCTTTTTGCGTTCGCCATTAAAAAGACTTGTCTTTAGTCGGCGAGTTCATATTTACACTAAACTATTTATGTAAACTATCATCGCGGATCGAAACTAGAACTGCATTTCTAAGAAATTTAATTGAAAGGTAGTTGTACCGAAATGAGAAGGTATTGGAATTTGGTTTACGTGTACACGTAAAGATCCCAGGAAACTTCTTGAACAAAAGTGGCGAATCTGCGTATGTACATTTATACGTAAACCGGTTACTACGCAGTCAAGGTCATGCTCAAGAAGTTTGCCGGCAACTGTATAAGACTTCAACGCGCGTCATGCATATGTCGTTTTTGGCAGGAACCGTTTATATATACTATCATAAAGTTGACAAAATGAAAAGTTTGTATGTGTCGTTGTGGCTTCATCACCCTAAATCAGCTAAACCGTTTCAACTATTTTTGGTAAACGGGTAGCTGGGTATCTCCAGATGGTTATAGGATACTTTTAAGCCGACTATGTTAAGGAAAAAAGAGAGGTTATGACTTTTTCTCCTCCGCGAACGAAGTTGCGGGCGCCTTATAGTCACTTATAAATGAATATACACGATGTCCGCGAGGAACCAAAATGTTTTAACCACACATTTCTAAGGAATACAAAATGTAATATAACCCCTACAGTAAAACCCGGCTTAATTTTGAAGTTATTATAAGTTTTCAAGTAAACTATTAAGCTCTTTTGATTGCCAAGTATGTTGCAAGTTTCGCGTCGCTGTTGACAGATATCAAAGTGACAGCTACCGCTCATTGAAAAAATCCTATTTTGGTAAAAAAATATACCATTTTATTAAAAAAGGCGTTAGTTATTTAATTAGGGTTTCTAAAATGGTAATATCACCAGTTGGCGCTACCGTGACGTAAGGTCTAATTGACAAGTGTCAAAATCTTGTGCTGTGATTGGTGGATGTTGACACTTCTTGTCAGTTAGACCTTACGTCATGTTGGTGCCAACTGGTGATATTTTCATTTGAGAAAACCCTCATTGTTAAGTACAAAAACCGACAAAAATACTTTTTCCAAATGTTCAAGTAAGTAGATACACTTTAAAAATGGTTTTTTTTGCTGCATTTAACTTGAGTTTCATTTAACTATCAAACTAAGTAGCGGCTTAGGTATACAAGAAACCTAAACTAAAAATTTCATTAATATACATTATGTAGTTTTTGTTTAAAATGCCTGTGACATACATAACACGGACGGACGGACGAACAGACGGACGGACATGACGAAACTATAAGGGTCCCTCTTTTGCCATTTTGGCTACGGAACTCTAAAAAGAGAGGATAGTTGCAAAATAAGGCGTTTTATGTTATTGTCGAAAGACGCATTTGTCTCATAGTCGCATTTGCATCGGTTGACCTAATCACTTTTCTTTAAAATTATCTTCAATGTGCAGACATTTAATTATTGCAGTTTTTTAGTATCTAGTAGTATAGATTTCAAAGTTGGTTAAAGTTAAAAAAAAAAAACTTTATTAGTATCATAAATAAGGTAACAACATCTGCACTGGTGCCTCTTTTTAAGTATACGTGATATTTGTGCTAAGAGAGCACCGCTCCCCCTCATATTGTAACTATACAGTTTATTTAGATTTTAGATAATCATATGTTATACTAGTACAAATCCCATTATTTGCACACACAAAGAAGTAGTCATGGTCACCAAGTTATTACATAGTCAGTATCATGACGTAGCCAACTATCATTCAACGCCAAAACCAGTGATCAAAGCGAGTTCCACGAGCGCCGGCCATTAATATTCCTCCCATACACTCCCGGCCCATATCTCGGCATGCCAAAATGACAGCTCTATTGTTTCAACGGCACTTCCTTTATCAATACCATACGGAATCAAAAAGCGTTAAGAGACATCGACATTAATGTCCAATTTCACCATCCCGTGTTAGTTTCTAATGGCTGAGTAACGGCTGATTATGTCTGTCAAATGGTCGACATTGAAAGCCTTTAAAAATTACAACAAAACAATAATTTTCCAAATCGTCGTGTAAATGACGGAGTTCTGAGGTAACAAACATAAAATAAAATACAGCCGAATTGAGAACCCCTCCTTTTCTTGAAGTCGGTTAAAAATAGGGATTGAAATAAAACAATTTAACGGATTATAACGCGTATATTATCTTATTTTAGTTCCCGACGTTTCGGAAGCTTTTCAGCTTTCCATGGTCACGGGTGGACTGAGAAAAGATGTATTTTCCCCTGTCAAAATTACAATTTGTGCAAACTACCCATTTTTGAAAAAACAAATAAAGGTGTACATACACGCCAGATGGGCCTAAGCTGTAAAGACAGTTGCTACACACATGTGCTAGAAGGGCTTAATTATTTTATTTTAATAATTTACCAAGCAGCATTTCACAAATGAGGCGTACGAGGAGAATGGAAACGCTGCATAGAAAAACTCCCAGGCTACCTCATTACTAGTTATAATATTTTTTAAAACAAAGACTTTTAAACTACTTTTTAAACAGATAAGATATTTTACGTTAAGAGTTACCTGCTTAACTGGCAACGTCGCATATTTTTTGGTTTTTCTTGATTATTTTGAGAAATGTGTATGTAACTTGAACAGGTTTTCAATTCATTCATTACATTTTCGGTAGATAAGCTGGCACAGTGCAAAGATATTTCATGATATTGCCACAACTAAAGCTCTAAAAATGAATTTGAGTCTATATCTTGTTTTGTAAGAAAATCAAGGCAAAAGCGACGAGTACATGAATTAAACACAATATAAATGCTAAAAATGTAGGGTATGTATTGAACATATCTTTAAGTTTCATTCAAATACCACAAAATAATGAAGTAAGGAGACAAAATTTGCGACGTTGCCAGCTAAGCGGGTATAAACGCTCTTAAACTGTCTTATTTTAATGAGTAATAATCACGGAAACAGAAGAAAATATTATTAAAATAGGGATGTTGACAACTTTTGACCACTTTTTCTATGGAATGTAATAGAACGACCTTTCAATGATAGAAATACTGGTGAAAAAACTACTTCAATCTCATAAAAATTCAACAAGATACAACAATTAGTCACATTTTTTGATTTACCCAAAAAACGCTCCACACTAAAGCCTGTTAAAAATTATTTAATTTCACATAGTAAAAAACACTTAAAATCCGTAAAGTTCCCGAAAAAAAAGGAAATTTACGAAAAAATACGAAAGCTTACAAAATTTTCTGTATTCATTTTTTTAACTAACAATTCATGAAAATTATGTAAAATTACAGAACTTTTTGTATTGTCATTTTGGAAATTACATAGTGTACCTTGTAAGGGGAAATGTTTTTTTTATAAAATCTAGTCAAAATTGACCTTGAGTATATCTTTATCCTTACTATTATAAACGTAAAAGTATGTATGTACGTTCCACTTAATCTCAAAAACAACTGGACGAATTTTTATGAAACTTTCCAGTTATGTATCTTATATATCAGAATAGGACATAGGCTATAATTCATTCAATTCAAATTTCATCCCTTTTAGGGACGAAAACGGTGGCGAAACTTTGTAAGCTATAAATTGCATCTCTACGCGGACGAAGTCGCGGGCAACACATCAAAGGAAAAATATAAAGTGTATTCCATAAAACACACATAGATATAAAATAAGATGCAAAAATTTTTAGTGCCTTATCTAAACTAAATGACTTTGGGTAGTTGCAATGTCGAGAAAAGCGTGATGTGTTGTATGTATAAAGTGTATAGTTTTGATGTATATTTGCATGCGTCGATCGCTTTGCGCGCGCGCCGCCATATCTGACGTTTTAATTACGATTCCGACGAAGCGGGGTGGGGGCCCAGTGCAAGCGTTTAGGAAACGAGGTGCATGTGTGTGACCACTCGCTTTGTACGAGTAAGTATATAGTGAGCGAGAAAGCGGATTTCTCTTTCCACAAATAATAACGTGTTCAAATTATTGGATTCTAGTACCTTTGCTTTTCCGCGAAAAAACAAAGGAAGCGTAATCCATTAATCGAATATGGAATTGACGTGTGTGCGCCGCGCCGGCGCGCCACAGCAGCCGATCAACCACGCGCCGCCGCCGTTTTCAGATATATGTCTTTTGACTATATAATATATAACCTATTCAGATCCTAAAGCGGAAACATGTTTGTTTAAAATTTCTTCAATAGAGAAGAAATCCGAAAACGCGTCTTCATTTTCCGTTTTTCGTCTAGTTTGTACAAACAACAGATTAATGCAAAAAAATACATTTTTCCCTTTATGTTTTACGTCACTAACTTAAATGTTAACAAAACATAATAATATCTTCGATTTCATTGTACTTTTACATCTGGCGCTTACGCCATAAACCCCCAAGCATGTTGTGTATTAGCTACTGAATTTTTATTATAGGCGGCAACTGTTCTGTAGAGTTGTTCAGTTGCATCCCTATACAATGCAACACTCCCTGAAAATTGCACAACAGATAGACGTTTACTTTTTGTTTTACAAATATCATGATAACAATCACAATTTTTGCAATTTATTAGTGGATCACTCCACTAGCGTTATTATTATAAACAAAGATCAGAAACAAATGAAAAAAAAATTCGCCGATACTGGACTTGAACTGTGCCTTGAGCCAGACCGGGGCAGCACGCTCTAACATCTGAGCTAATCGTCCATACCAGTAGTGGACGAATTTTGTCATCTGTTCTTGCTTATGGATCTCTGTATGGTGCATCCGACTCTTTAGCCGTTAGCGCCGCCTAGTGCAGAACTATTAACTATTTTTTTTCATTTGTTTCTGATCTTTGTTTATAATAAAGATAGACGTTTGATTAGTAGCTATAGTTAGTTGTTAAAATAAAATGCAACGAGAAACGACAAAGTATTTAAATGTTGCGACAGTTGAACTAAATTCATACAGGAGATAAAATTACCAAGAAACAACTAGTTTTAAAAGAACGTTTCCGCTCAGATAAGGCCAGTGCAATATGGTGTTCGTGTCCGGAACATACAATCGAAGGTTGATATATTTCGTAGAAATGTTATCATTCATACCCCTTCCACACACGACTGATGTCATCGGCAGACCACTTGGCCTTGAAACCATCCAGCCAATCAGCCAAATTAAAATGACTGGCCAAGAAATTTTGGCTGATCTCTGATAGCCTATTCACAAAGAATAGAAAATTAACGAATATTAGCAAATTTCTTCAATTAATTCACATCTAGTCTCAAACTTTATACAATCCTCCTCTGGGTCTCTCGCTCTCTCATCTGGTGTCTGCTTCTATACTGGCAATCTCCAATTCAGAGTTTGTTTCCCAAGAAGCATAGGCCATCATGCACTTCTAGCACAACTGTTTGCTAGAAGTGCATACGACTCTTTATCGTTCTATAAATATATTGTTTATCTCCTTCTTTTGGTTCAGTGTGAGAAAGACGGGTGATACCAATGCTAAGTCGCGTGACAAGCGAGATCATGGCAAGGGAGACTGGCCAAATGTGTCCCGTTTCTCATACGGCTGCTTTTTGTAGCCTGTCTTTAAACTTTTCTGATTGGTTCACAGAGAAATGCACAAATGCGATTGAAGGCGGAAAACTGAATGGATGCGTTAAGAAAGTTCGCTATTGTCAAGTTCCTATTGAGCCCCTAAGATGTGATGCAGAAGGGTGATTACTGACTACCAAACAATCAGTAGATGGAGAAAAATGCCATCACAAGATGGCTCTACAAGTAATAGAATTTTGAAGGAGGATTCTTTATGTCCATAATATATTTCTTTACTAAGAAGGATCCTACCCCAAATGAAGAAGATTAATTTAATTTCGGATCTGTCCTCAAAGAAAACTACTGCCCCTTCAGCACATTTGTACGGCAAAACCACATATTATGCGATTTGAGTCTGGTGATCAAGCTGTCTAAGAATCGGATCACGGAGGTTAGTTTGATCTCGATTCACAGGCATGAGAAAAAAGTTGAAAAATAAAACCAGCCAAGTGCGAGCCTGACTCGTGCACCGAGGGTTCCGTACAAATTTTCACTTATTCAGACTTAAAACTAGCCGATTGAATTAAATTTATCTATGGCGTCATACACAAAGGAGGGGTGAACTTTTGACCAAATCAGGTTATAAAAATAAATTGGAGATGTATATCAAGCACTTTCATAACTTCATAAGTATGATACCCTACTTGACCTGGTAGCTAGACTTTTAATTTCTGCCTCCCTATTTTTTTTGTATTATTAAAATGGCTTATTTTTCATAGAAAATAATAATATATTTTAATGTTTTCTTCTGTTTCCGCGATTATTACTCATTAAAATAAAACAATTTAGCGGATTATATCGCGTATATCATCTCATCCTAGTTCCCGACGTTTCGGACGCTTTCCAGCTTTCCATGGTCACGGGTGGACAATTTGTGCAAACTACCCATTTTTGAGAAAAAAAAAAACAAATAAAGGTTTACATACACGCCAGATGGGCCTAAGCTATAAAGACAGTTACACATGTGCCAGAAGGGCTTAATTATTTTATTTTATTAATTTACCAAGCAGCATTTCACGAATGAGGCGTACTGAGGAGAAAAGAAACGCTGCAAAGAAAAACTCCCAGGCTACCTCATTACTAATTATAATATTTTAAAAACAGAGACTATTAACTACTTTTTAAACAGATAAGATATTTTACACCGTTCGGAATAATATATATATATTTTTTTATTTGCATTACATTTGGGCTCACCAACTATTCCACATTTCAAATATGAAGACAGCATAATTAGTTCCTATTGTCCCTAAGGTGTAGCTCTGTAATAATAGTCGGACGGACGGACAGAGAGAATCGCACCATAAGTTCCTTTTTACTTGTTTGGTACGGAACCCTAAAAAGGAGAGTACGAAGGACAAATCGAATGGAAGTAGGTATTGTGGAAAAACTGTCATTAACAACTGCAGACGTTTTCTCAGGTTGAGTGAAATTAGGATGAGATTTTTATGTAGGTTTTTTAAGTTCCCGGCTCCCCGCGGGTAGTGCGCCGCGCGCCTCACCCTGCAGTCCACGCATGCGCCCTTAATTAGGCATTCCGGCGGCGTCCGGCGTGCGCGCAGCGGCGCCTTTGTGGCCGTCCCGCTCGCACAACGCCCTATTCATACCAACCTCCCACTTTAACCTGACCCGCCGACGCCTTTCAATATCAAATATCCATAATTGCACTGAGAGCTCTTCTTAAACTGGTCCAGATAAGTTTGAGAGATACGCTTTGTGAAATACGATTTTAGGACTTCATAACTTCGTAATAAGCCGTTTTTTTAAGTGAGGGTAGCGATGTATTAAAGGTGTTATTGGAGTGATGTAATGAAGGGCCCTAATTGTGTATTCTACTTGGGATGTCGAACTGAAAGATAAAAGTAGCATCTTGAAGTTGTCTTGACGGGAACTTATAAACAATAACTTAGACTAGAACTAATATTTAAATCCCTACTGAAAAAAGCAAAAAACATTTTAATCGTCTAGCTCACGATAATACAGCAAAATTCATGTAATAAAAGCTTTAAACCTCTCAATTACCACACTTTTATTGCAGCAATTTCATAAAATTAAATTGAACCCCATGGGCAGATACACTTAATTCCATATTATCGTTGTACTCTTTTCACACGCCTAAGAGTGAAAGGGAGAGCTTAAATTACTACCACCGATTGCAGTGAGCCGTACACGAATTAGTTTTTTTTCTTTTCTTAATGCTCTGTTCATGCGTTCACTTCAGGCAGGGCTTCTATCGGAACATATGCATGTTTCGGAACGTACCGGCATCGGCAGACCGGTTTCGTTCCTTTGCCTTTGATTGAACGCCGCGGCGCCGAGTTCGAATTTCAAATCAGTCCGCTGCGAGCCCTCTTGGAGTGCGCACGTGATGTTGGGAATAAACTAGAATATAATGTTTACGAGTGAAGTTGGAGTATAATCAAAGTTTGTTACTATTTTAATATGACATTTAGTATTGTGTTGTGATATTAAACTGTGTTGAAAATGGTTCGGATTATTTACGTGTTGGTGTTGGCCGTGGCAGTGGCAGGACAGGAGGATGAAGGTGGAAAATGTGAGAGGATCAGGCTACCACTTTGTCAGGACTTGGGGTACAACTGGACAGACATGCCCAACCTCATGGGACACCGGGATCAAAAAGAAGCGGAGGAAGCGGTAAGAATCGATGTATTTTCTTTATTTAATAAATGAATCACATCTAGATACTTCTTTTATAGCTTTACAATTATCAAAGCACTTGTAGCACTTGCATCAAAAATAAAAAATACAGTATTTAAAACATACTAAGATAACATTAATATTATAAACACATGTTTTCTTCATGTGTCTCTAATCGAGACTATTGGAGGTAAAACAGCTGTAATTTCTCACTATAATACCTTTTTTTAGTAATGAACGTAGAAAAAATTAGAAAAACCGTAATTAGTTAAAGTTAGGTAGGTATATTCTAGTACACAAGTGCTTTGCTGTCTATGACAAACATTTAGATGAACCTTTTATAACTTATAGTTTTTTGTGATACTCATACAAAAAGGGTTAGTGGCCATACACCGTTTGATGCATATTCATGTTAATAAGTAGAGGTAACATGAGAATCGATATTAAAAGTTTAGGGGAAACCGTATTATGTTACATTTGCCCTCGTTACAAGGGGGATTTGATTTATAGCTGATTGTTGAATAGATTTTATGGTCTGACTCATGCAGAACCCCTTGTGAACACATTGTTAAAGCGAAAAGATAGTAAAAAAATAATTACCATGTTAATAAGAGCATACGTACCTCCTGTAGCTATCGCAATAATCCTCTAATGTTATTTGTTACCTTTCAATTGGAAATTATTTTCCCATGGTTAATTTTTAAATGTATTTTGAGAGACACACGAATTCTCTTCATAGCTTCTGCTTATTCTTTGGCATAAATTAAATCCTTTAATTAGGTACCTATATCCTTCTCCAGTATAAAAGTTCACCAGAAAGAACGGTGCATTTAGCTATAGGTACGAACTCACACTTAGGCAGTCATCATCAAAATTTATGCATATCTACCTAGTTGCATTATAATCCCAGATACCGTATAGTGTTTACCTAAACTAAACAATGATTAGATATTTTTATTAGCAGGAGTACAAGAGATAGAGTAACCAGGGGGAGACTGTTGACATTGGCTTCTGTTTTGAATCGTTTTGTGACAGCGACGACGAGTGTTGTGGGTGACTTGTGATTGTGACATTACATGATAGAGTATTTACGCGGATTCTAACTTCAAAAGATAGACTGAGTTACTGGTGTTTCCCTTTATAGTAAATTTTTGTATCATAATTGTATTGGATTGTATTGTAAACACTTTATTGTACATAAAAACAATAAAACAAAGAAATTAAAGTAACATATTTGTACAAAGGCGAACTTATCCCTTTAAGGGATATCTTCCAGGTAACCTTAGAGCAAATGAAAGAGAAGAGTAAACATCAACGCAGATAGACAAACCAACAAGTTAATATGCACAATGACATTAAAACTTAAAAGCTAAAGTAGCATACACATACACATAAACCCTAAATAATAAATAGTAATATAATAGCATATATATCATCTAGATAAATAAATATACGTGTGTAAATATATATTTATGTACATAATAAATATACACAAACGGATAAATATTAAAAGACGAGGTCAGGGGTCTGAAAGCCATAACTTTTTTAAGTTATCTTTAAATGATGCCACGGATTGTGACTGCTTAGCGGACACCGGCAACGCGTTCCATAACTTAACCGAGTGGACTGTGAAAGATCTCCTATATGTGCGCGACTTATTGGGCGGAAAGGCGAGAGAAAGATTGGTACTTGAGCGCAGCCGGTGGCCACTGCAGCATAATTATTCAGGAATGAACCATATCCACCTGTGTATGTTACCTTAATCGAGTTTTTTTATTGATAATCTCGAAGCGTTTTTTTTAACTATGCAGATTGGTAGAAATGTAAATAAGCGGACGTCTTTACTCAGCAAGTCAGTAGTGTAAAAAAATATGATAATATATTAAAGAAAGTATCGTATCTCTGATTATTACTCGGTAAAAATGTGCGAATAAAAGGAGCAATTAGAGATCTTATTTATTAGAAATAAACTGGAATCTACCTACAATTGTTCAATCAAAATTCGATCACCGATCTTATAAATGATTTTAATCAAATACCTATTTCGTTTGTGACGTTTATCGATTTATCTCGACTCTCAATCAAATTAATTAAATGAGGTTGGAAAATGCAAAAAAATCGCATAAAGATGTGTAGAGATGACAGCTTTGACTTCACGGTCGACTTATTTAAATAGCATAAAACTTCATCGCCATCTATTATTATTGTGAACTGTTTGCAGGATTTTTTAAGACCTAGACAATGAAAGAAATATTATAAAATGCTTAGTACCTAATTGATGAATTAAAAAAAGAAAAAGATACGAAAAACCACTACATGCGGCCATTTGCGTATGATAATGTATCAAAGATTACAATCAACTCGTCCGTTTTGTTTACCTAACCCTTAGTACTAACCGTAAAAGACAAATAAAATGAGTTTAAAAAACATTCACGTGACAATAAGTGAGGCACGGCGACGTGAGTGATAAGCTATCTCGCATCAAACGCGCCGATCGAGGCTTTTTGTATAGTGCTCATATTTGCTGAGCGATGCCATACCTCAGTACTTCGAGAGGTTAATATCAATATAGATAGCATTTGAGGAAAAAGACTGAACAAGATAATGGGCAGCCGGATGAAGTTCTTCAAAGACCCAAAAGGCCGCTCCTAACTCTCATAAGTGAACGTATTGGAAGATCCTCTGGTATGGTGTGTCATAGCATATGTCCTCTGACCATTATGGCAATTTCCAATTAGGTGACTAATTTAACCTCTATTACATTACATGTATAAAAATAATAGGTCTTCAATCTGCGAATATGGGTACTTTTTAATTGCCATCCGCCTTCTGGCTTTCTGATCTAACTTCAATCTTTTATCCAAGTATTTAAACTTTATTTTAATTAAACTACTTCGTTGAAATGCCGCTGGAAAGAATTGCACTCATTCAGAACTCACAAATTAAATTAAAAGGCAATTATGTATTAACCAATAGCATTTACGAAATGTTCTCCGATATGGGATAAAGTTGCACAAATTCACGCACGGTTACATGAGGAATAGATTCAGAAACGTGTTCAGTACTTACGCCGCTTCCAAGCTGATTAATGGCGTCTGTAACAAGCAAAATCCATTAAAACGCTTATGTTGCAAATTCATTTGGATTATTTGGAGCTGCATTAAATCAATAAACACGCGGACGCTTTGATACAACTATCGCGATAGCGGTATCTTTACAGCCCAATAACGCGGAGCAGGCATTTATTTTTATTTATATCCCTTATCGAATCGCAGCTATCTTGCCTTAAGTGCCGATGTGTATCGGTTAATGCTGCTATATCGTCGGCATCGCTTTTACGCGTATCTCCGATTACTCTACTTATGTGAGTTTCGCTGTACTTGTAAACAACGGTTTCTTGCGCATTGAAGTTTGTTGATACGTTTCTAATTACTTTATTAAGTAGTTTGTTGTCGCGTCACGGATGAAGACTAATTTGGATATAGTTAGAATTCTCCGTGTTCTTTTGAAAAATGAGGTCATATTTTTACTGTAAAGCTTAATCTGATTCACGTTTATGAACCTAATTTTCATCTTTAAACACGACTTACAACTGTAAAAATGTGTCCCGACTTTGTTAGTTTAAACTAGACCGAAATACAATTCCCCTTTGGTTTAATGTCGTCGTTTTTTAAGTATAAAAGTGGTACTGAGTCCTCCAAACCGCTTTATCTGGCGTAGCATCGGGTCCATTTGTTCTAGTGGGATGGTCCATTCACGAAAAGATTCATCTGATTTTGCTGCATCGTCACTGCGCGAGCGTTCACCTCTAGATTGGGCAATCGAACCCAATTCATGGACAGATAAATTTTCTGTATCGCTTAATGGTATTTCTTAATTAAAGTACCGTGTGGACACCGCTCTTTTACTTGGCATTTAAAAGAACATTCCCTTTTTATAGCTTTTAGACTTTCACTGCGTTTACACTGGTTTTATTTGGTGTTATTACGCTGTAAATTTTACTTTACTGTTTCGAGCTAAATTACCAATTTAAGTGCTTTTCGGTAACTCGAATGGTTAGCCATTTATAGCTTTTAGAACATATTAAGCAAATAAAAAACCTAAGAAGGCCATTGCATTAATAAATTTTATAAATGTCGTACATTGTAGTAGGGTTAATTTTCCCGATATTGCGAGAGTTATGATTTAAATCCCGAGCAAATACGATGCAAGGCCAACAAAGGCCGGCTTTTAGCTCCCGCTGAGGTGGTAACAAGTGCCAGGACACCCACACCTGACCGCCATTAGCACTAGCCTACCAATTGGCTAACAGAACTCGCCTATGTGAGAAACATTTGAAAATAACCCGACGTTAAAGTGTCAGAATGTGAGTTATTTTGTTATAAAAAACCGGTCAAATAAGCGGCCCATCTTTCCATTTCCTAAGGCGAATGCTTCGAGCGTACCTAGCAGAAAGTCGGCATTTATGAAAGAATTCCCGCCGCTCGCAAACACCTTGAATTTTACCTCATTCCCCAGCGGTTGCCGCAATTATCCTTGACCTTTATTGAATGTTTCAACGTAAAAGTATTCTAGACTTATCACTTCCGTCATAAACTTGGGAAGCATAAAATAATAAACTTCAACGCAACAAGATAAGCAGATAGCTTGATAACACATTTTCCCAATTGTCGGCGTCTTTGAGCATTGTGTCAAAATTGCCCGGCTTTTTTGGTTCGGATACAGCTGAGGTGTTATTGAGAAGTCCGTATTCTTTGAAGCACCCTATCATTAGCGCAGGTACGGGGATAATGCGGCGGCCATAATAGGGCCCGGTGTTTCGGATGAAAGTTTTTAGCTTTGTTAAGTCATGCTCGAAGTCATCGTGGAGGGTAATCTCTGTCTCCCATTGTTGTGTTGCTGCAGCTTTACGGTAATTTTCATCACGGAAATGTTGATTTGTTCCGAGGGCTCGCGAGTTGTCGCTTGCATTGTTAAACGATGTTGGTGAACTAAATAAAATTGTCATGGCTTTGTCAATTTGTTACGCGTAACTTTTACTGTTCCCTCGCGTTGACTCACAATTACATCTCCGATATCTATATCGGTACCAAATAGGTATAAATTCATTCGTTGATTATTTTCAAGTGGATTGATTTTATTAGGAGAAAACTTTCATAATTTTAGATTTACAACCAAACTTTGATATTAATTTATAACTGCATCTTTGAATAACTTAGCACTTGGAATAAAAAACGTTCCACTTTGTGCGACCGCCTACCTGGGGTAATTAGGAGGGGCAATTTGTGAGTTCCGTCGGCAGTGGTGCGCCAGCGCGGCCGCGCCCGCGGCGCGCGCGCCATCTTTCATTCCGACTTTTAAACTTTAATAATCTTGCGCCGTAATATACGGTCGGTAGGTATCGAAGCATGAAATGATATTCCTTTTCTTTCTTATGACAAATTACTATAGTTAAATCGTATTCATTTTGCTCGTGTTTGTTGGTGTAGAAATGTCTGTAACAATTGGCAGAGTAAGTTCTGCTAGTGCCGATTCGTAAAACAAATCCAAAATTAAATATTCAGACTCCTACAAATGAAAATACTAAGTATGTCAAAAAATAAAATATGAAATGCATTTCATTCATGTCAAAATCGCACTTTAGCTCGCGACAGTACCAGCTGTCTTGAAACGCCAACCTTGACAATTTACCTTTTTTCGATTAATTACAAATAATTACAGGGCCAATTAAAGTAAGAAACAATACAACTTTTTACAACGTATCGCAGACGAACATGGGAGTATGTGAAGCAGTCTCTAATTGCATAGTAATTGCGCTGTTGACTGGCACAATTAGATGCTATAAAGTGGGGGAGGCGGCGAGATCAAAGCGGTGCGATTACCGCACGATGCGCGGGCGCGGGCGCTTGTGGGGTCGCAGTGCGCGCGCACAGACAGTACGCACAATACGCATTGCATAATGCGCTAACACTATTTTGTTCGTGTAGGGAAATATGATTTTGGCGTCCGTTATCTATATCCTAAAATGATAACTTATATCCTAAAATGGCGTTAATAGGTGTCAACATTCACACAGGTCCCGTAATGAAGTAGCCCTTTCCCGGTTTGTAGTCCTCTTTTGTTTGATATCAGCGAAAGAGATCAGTGCAAAAATTACGGACTAAATAATGTTTCCTAAACTATACCCACGAATTCATATTTCATATGCACTAAACTTGCGGTAGTTTACCAGTAGGAATTATAATTCTTTGTTTTGCTTGTTGTCGAGAGGAAACAATTACAATACAATACAGGGTGTCCAATGAATGGGCAAATTATGTTTCCCAAAATGTATCTTTACCTAAATGTTCCTAACCGAGTATGAGGCTCATGCTTCTCGCTGATAACGACAATCTTTCTGGATTTTATTTTAAATTGTTGTGACAAAATTTGTTATAGTTAGTAAAAGTTAGATTTTGATCGTTTTTCAAAGTTGTGAAACGTTAGCATTTTCATAAAAACTAAGGTGTAAAATGACACAGTTTGGGAATCGTAATTTGCTCATTCATTAAACACCTTGTATGGATTGTTTCCTTTCGAAAACAAAGAACATGACATAGGAAATAACATAGACACATTTGGGAAATGAGGCAGTTTGGAAAAAGAAATAATTTACATACCTGCGGTTACTTTAAAGTAGCTGCCTGTTGAGTGGAACAATAACAACATATCATTCCAAATCTGTTTACTGTAGCTAGGTTTTATTATATTCCTCCGGCTCCGCGTGCGTCGACCCGATGCATCGATGCGCTATCGTACCTCGTCAGTATAAAAACGTCATATGTCGTCAAAGATCCTATAAAGATACGTCATTTTGGAATAACACTGCGTTATCGCAAGCAGACCTGCCAGTTTTGCGATACGATAAGATCTTAAGACATTTGCATGAAAACGGTTTTGCCTTGATACGTGCGTATGCTTGTAGACAATGTGCATCAAATAACCTATAAGTTGGGTGGTTTAGACTCAATTGAGTCGTATTATGATTTAAATTGCATCGATAAAGAAGGAGTTAATGCGTTTTGGGTTCAAAAGTACATGGCATTTGCATTTTTAATTGTGAATCGGCTAATCGAGCGAATAAATTAATCGTGTTTTGTTTTAATCGATTTGGGGTTCCTATAGGTTGGCGATCGGTTTTTGTTTTTATGATGACATTTGTTTTGGTATCGTTAATGAATGTCGGATGATATCTTTAATGAGACAATAACGACGGGGTCTGTATTAAATTGGATGCCGCTAGAGTTTATTTTAGTGTTAGGGTGTTAGTCACCAGTAACTACGAATAACATAAATCAACTAGTATATGGTGTTCATTAGAATGAATGAATGCGCTAGGATGCTATGATTATAGCTAGCTAGGTATAGCTAGAATTAGACATAGCTTTGACGTTCATATTTTACATTCATAGGATCATAGGTACCAGTCTGAAAACCAGCGCTGGGCCACTAAGCCCGGTTCTCAGGCACACGCTGAGATTGGTACCCATTACCAAAACCTTCTATTACTATAGTATTTGAAGATATTAATAGTAAGTTATCGTCTAACATGTGTGTTTTTGGCAATAAACTGATGTTTATTTTTTCATATTTATTAACATTTGTTTTGATCTAACTTAGGTTTGTTACCATTTTATTAGAGTACCTATTGTTTAATCTTAGTAATGAAATGGAGAAACTAATTTTACAATTTAGGATTAATTTGGGTACAAAAATGTTACACCTAATGATCATAATTATCAATTTGGCAGTCTTGTTTTTCAAAACTCCTAACCTGGACAACTAGACCGCTTAGGTAATACCGTCATTTATGATTAACATCGGATCATCTGCATTTTTACGACAGAATCTTCCAACACCTCTGCTAAGCTCATTTCTATTTCACTCATCATTCTACTATAAACGAAATGGCATGGTCATCCTTAGAATACGCCTCACTACCAAACTAACGTATCTCCTCATCACCTTACCATTTGAAAGCTTAGCAGTTATTATAAGGTTCAAACTTGAATGTGGATGATAACAGAGTTGTGTTTGTATGTATGAAGTCGCGGCACAGTGGGAGGTGCGAGGAATGCAGCCCAATTAGATGGATCGGTTCCCGATCCGACGCGGTCGACGGTAAATCATATTATATCCCAAATCTGAAAACGAGAACTTGGCTTTAGGAACGTCTACGTAAATGCATTTTAAAGAAAGAGAACACATACATCTAAAATTGGATGAACTATAAGCGATAACCGGTATTTTTTTCATACAAAATATCCGAAATAACGATTAATTTTTTCGTTCAAATACGAGATTTTAATCAGCGCGATTGTTGTGATTAATTTCTCTTCTTCTAAATACAGTTTTAAAACATACCATAAATAGTGTACTTTAGAAGATCTCTGACCATAAGCATTTAACTCCCATTTATACTAGCGCATGCTGACTTTTTTAGCGTTACCGAGAATAAAGTTGCCTATATTTTATATGACCTGTTTTCTGTCCAAAGTTTCATCTAAATCCATTCGATGGAATAAACATACAAATCACAGACTTTCACATTTATAATTTTAAGTAGGATTAGTAGGATTCTCAAGAATTCTGACCCAAATAACTTCTAGTCCCATCCGGTACAGTCTTTAAATTGTAGTTTCATAATTTCAAGTGTAGGTAAGTGATAAATGCGCGTAGGGTTGTCAAGAATTCTAGAGTCTAGAATTAAAAACGTAAGTGTAATTGATAAATAAGCTTAGTCCAAGGGCTGGCATATCGAATCTTCCCGAATTAAGAAAATCTCTACAGGAGGACAACAGGCTGTAAAAGTGTCCAGCGGAAAGCAGTAAATAATAGTTCCAAATCCGTCCACAATAGCGCTAGAGTAGCAAGATACCATGAAGATTTCATTCATAATGAAGTCAACAACCGATTACAAAACATTTTTATCGAAATGCTACTCAATCCTTCTTTCTTCTGATCTAAATATTCAATCGCGTTCAAAATTATTTTTCTTGCATCGTTGTGGATTTTTGTGGCATTATTATGGTAATTTATTTTAGGCATTTGCTACAGTGGCGCCACCAATTTAATGCCTTTTGACGGATACTTTGGATATATAGATTGTTCTCCTTAGCTTTATACTCCATGCTTCACACATACATTACACACACGATGAATCCACAGAATTCTGCCAGATTTAACGGCTTTTTCAGACAAAATCCAAGTGGACAGAGTATCAACTGACCTTTAGAAAAGTTAGTAGCTACAAGTTAACGTCCATTTAACGCGGCTTCTCGAAATTTTGCCGCCGACAGCGAAACCCTTATATGGTTCTGAGTGAAACTAGTTCTCGAAGCGAACTTACATGTACCAAGTGTTAAAGAACAGACATGAAAGTCTTTCCGGGTTGTTTGATGTCGCGACGTCCCATCTGTGCTCTAACGGTCTCGAGATAATCTTCCAGGGTTGTCAGCTGTAGATGTCTGATGTTTTGTTACAAAAAGATACCCGTGACAAAACGGTGTTGCCATTATGTTAGTAATTTCCAGCCTTATCTTTGTAGATCTGCCGAACCGGTCGGAGCCGTCGAAGCGAACCTAATTGATAATAATCGGACGACTCTCGTGACCGATCTTTGATAGAAGCTTACGGGCAACCTAAACGGAACGTATCAAACAACCTCAGCTCTTTTAACACAGAGGTCGTTTTCCCTTGTTCTGTTGAGGTTTATCTCGATGGGATGATGGGATTCGAAGTTATTCGGCGATCATAAACGTACCGTTTCGAAGAGTTTTAGCCTGTCTGATTTTGAGTTGATTTTCGTTTGTGTGGAGTATATTAAGTTGGTACCATGACGCGATTGGATGCAGCGGTGTGGCAAAGGGAACTGGGACCGTGATTGCGGCGCATTAATTTACAATAATAATCGAGAAGTATTAATACCTGAGCACGGAAACGCTTTGAGAGGTTTCGTAATGTCTCGCTGTAATTAGATACACCGAACATATAATATACCAATAACACGACAGACACGGCCTTCTATCCGCAGACAATTTGTCACTCTGACAACTTGGATCTTTGTCAAGTTCAACAATGTATAAAAATATGCTATATTTCATTAATAATTTTAAGAGCCTGCCCTTTTATCCTCGTAAAGTTCAGAGTGCTTTTTGCATGTTTGAATTTGGAATTAGCTATACAATTATAAAGTTGTAAAAAATAAATTTTTATGAGTCGCTGTGGTTTCATCGCGCCAAAACGGCTGAACGGATTTGAACTATTTTTGGTACTCGGTTAGCTGGATATCCACAGATGGTTATAGAATACTTTTTACCCACGCTGAAAAGAGAGGTTATGACTTTTGCTCCTCCGCGACGGAATTGCACCTTCTAGTAAGGTAATAAGAATTTAAAAGTCGATTTGGATTGGTACTTGTACAAGTACCTAGGCGATGAATTACGAGCCTAAATGATAAGAGGTCGTATCATTTAGGCTCGTAATTTGATTCAAGTTTGTAAAATCTGCAGACTGACAGACCGATTGACAATTAACCCTTCACTGCCCAACCCACCGGTCACCGGCTTGATTAGTGATCTATAAAATCCATCGTAAACGCGCGCACGCACTTAAACAAGATCCAAATCCAAAAAATTCTCATTCGATGTTCAGACGTAAACTGATGGAGATACGGGTGAAAATGCAAATAGGCATGAGTTGAAATAGGACATTGTTTGATTAAGTGGGTGTTCGGCAATCAGTGTTAGCCGCGTAAATCAGTTGAGGGAAATGATACAGCTGGCGTTGCGTAAGAGTGGAACGAGGAAGAGTGTGGGATATGGACTGGGCTAAGTTTGGAAAATTAAATTGATGGCGATGGGAAACTTTGTAGAGAAATGTTAGGTTAGGGTCAGCATTGTTATCCGGAACATTATATAGTTTTGCGAGTGTTTATCAGTACTTTAAATACTCCTATACCCGATAATTTTTAATCGGTGATCAGGAGTAGGAAAATCTTAATATCTAGCACTTAATTGTCGAGGTCTCACGTAATTACTTCACTGTTACAACTATATAATAATACTAGCTTCTGCCCGCGACTCCGTCCGCCTTAAATTCGTTTATTGCGGATAGGTAAGGGTATTTTTCCGGGATAAAAGTAGCCTATGTTCTTCCCTGGGACTCAAACTATCTCCATGCCAAATTTCATCCAAATCGGTTCAGCGGTTTAAGCGTGAAGAGGTAACAGACCCACATACAGACAGACAGACACACTTTCGCATTTATAATATAAGTATGGAAGTATGGATTATACAGCCAGCATTTAGTTTCAGTGCTAAAGTCTTATACATCTTGTGTGCTACTTGGAAAGACCCTTGTTCAGCAGTGGACGCCCGTGGCTGATAGATAGACGATAAATGGTCTAATAATAGGAAATAAACAGAATCGTCTAGAGTTATTGATTTAATCTTACACGATCTACACTCATGTTCACTCATTTTGGCTAACCAGTTCCTTTGAGACTATATTGACGGCCGAAACGTCGAAGTATTACCAACGCAATTCACGGTACGTAATTAAATACTCGGATCATATATTTATACGTGATTAAGCCCCGTTTTGTTGCGTTGTGAAAAATCGTCTAATACTGTCTTCGTAATTATAATACGACACAGTTACACAGTAACTAATCGGATATTATAGGAATTGTACAAGCCCCGCTTCGCACGTCGACAGTTCTAGAGCATTCCTTACTCTCACGCTACAGCTTCTGTATGCAAACGTTCTGATATTATTTATTAAACGTTAAAACCTCTTTACAATTGAAGTAAACGCATGCGCGATCCAAAAAGGCACGACGCGAGTAATTGACAACTGAACGAAGCGGCTGTCCGAGACAGGTATAAACAGTTTTTAATGGTTATTTATGTCCGCGCGTTGAATTAATACCAATCACTTCCTAAAAGGGCATAAGCGACGATAATGCGCGAGAGCATGTGCCCTTTTGAATGGCAAATTTCCTTTAAATGCAAGCGCGCGTCTGCGCCTCAGTCGGCGCGTTTGTCGAAGACAGCCTGCGTATTCATACCTTCAAACTGTATAGTAATAATATGTACTCAGTACCATTCAATGCTACATGTTGCCGGGTTTCTATAGAACTCGATTTTCTTGACTGGTAAACTAGCTTGATCTTTTTTGTTTTGAGAAAAGAAGACGAAGAAGTTGTGTTCAAGATGTGGTGAAAGACTTGCAGCAATTCTCAGATATAAATAAGTATTGAAAACTAGAAGGCGCCCGCAACTTCGTCAGCGGAGGAGAAAAACATCATGACCCTCCTTTTTTGTTTAGCGTAGTCGAATAAAAAGTACCCTATAACCATCTGGAGATGCCCAGCTACTCGTGTACCAAAAATATTTGAAGTCCGTTGAGCCGTTTTGGCGTGATGAAGCCACAACGAGACATACAAACATACAATAAATCCAAAACAAATATTTTTCCATTAAGTGACCTGCAAATAGTCAGACACATTTTTTTTAATATCTTCAATGTACAGACATTTCATTTTTACAACTTTATAATAGTATAGAAGTAACTCATTAAGAAGCTATATTAGTTAAGTAGGAAATCTATAAGGCAATATGTACTAGTATTTACGATCTGTATGTCGTAAATGGTCATCAAGAATTTCTGGTTTCTGGTTATTATAATCATGTAATCTCAAACCATACTTATCAATACTAATATTATAAATGCAAAAGTGTGTCTGTCTGTCAGTCTGTCTGTCTCTTAAGTATCTCTTCACGCTTAAACCGCTGAACCGATTTGGATTAAATTTGGTATGGAGATAGTTTGAGTCCCGGGGAAGGACATAGGCTACTTTTTATCCCGGAAAAAAACCCTTATTTGCGATAAACGAATTGAAGGCGGACGAAGTCGCGGGCAGAAGCTAGTAACTAGTAATTTCCTTTTCCACATTGAATAAGATTAACTCCAACTGCCATATGACCACGTTTCATTATTTCGCCGTCAGCTCAATAGGCTTCCCATAAGTGGTTGTAGTGGTTTTTTATAATCCTTTATTCCCTATTCTCTATCCTGCTCGAGCCTTCTGCTCCAGGACATCTCAAAAGCAAATTCGTTATTCAAATTCCCCGTCCAGGCTGTGAACTACGTTCCTACCGAATTCTAAAACTTTCAATTCCTTCGCACCATACCGGTTTCATGTCAAATTCTTTCGCCGCTCAGGCAAACCATCCCTGGAATTTGCTCCCTCTTTCTATCAGACAAGCTCCAAGCAAGGTAGTTTTCAAGCGTATGCTACGTAGACTTCTGCTGAAACAAGAACTTAAGTAGCGTCCGTCTTCCATGCAGTAGCTGGTATATATTTTGTATTTATTATGTATCATATACGGTATAGGTCTAAGTAATTATGTATGCATTATTTGCTTGTGTCCTAAACGCTCTCAGTACTGAATGATTTTTCCCACTGCACCATTTTCATGCGCATAGGTCCTACGGTTGACTGGTAGAGAATGCTATTTGGCATTAAGTCCGCCATTTGTACTCACTTTTGTTTTGTGCAATAATGTTTAAATAAATAAAGTGCCAAATGGCCTAACTAAATCATTTCCTGAGTTTACATAATTTTACTCACAAACATTATTTAAGACAATTAATCGTTGAATGAAACGACAAAGACCCCTGACAATTTAGAAAAAGCTGATGATCTTCAAACGGCTGAACCTAGTATAGTAATAGGCGCACGGATAACTTATAATACCAGTCCTTTTTTTCTACAAATTGGATGTACAAAATCAATATTGACACTGACATTATGTCTATTTGACATTATGCTTGAATACAAAAAACAGTTCAACTTTAAGTAATAATTAAAATTTAAGGGGCTTACAGCTCTGGATGACCTTCGATCCGTAGCTCTTCACGTTTTCGTGTTGTATATATCTCATCGTGTTGACAACGACCGTCTTTACCAATATAGATAGGTACTGTTTTTAGTTTATCTTCACAAGTCACTGAAATCAAAATAAACGCCATCAAACTTTATGTTTTTTCCGACTTAAAACCAGTTTCTGCTTCATTTCTTAATAAATACACGTTTTTTAAAGAAAAGGCTTGCTTAGCGGGTAAGGTGTTTTAATACTGAAATTATTAAGCATAGAATCTTTATTTTTATAGACCTCTCTGTCAAATATCTACATAAAAATACGAGGGCTGCTATTTATATATCCGGAAACCGGGATTACAATCTTCTTAAATAGCATATTTGACCGCCATGGTAAAATTTGAACTTTTTTAAGTATATAAGGTATATTTTTTCTTCCTTATTAACGCTCGTGTTTTGTTTTTGACGGGTTTTAAATGTCATCTCGCAGCAAGAATGGAACTCACTCGTGAAAATATTCGTGCTATGATTTATTATGATTTTCGGCGTGGTTTAACGCAACAACAGTGCATAAATCAACTAACTTCAACTTTTGGTGATGAAGCCCCATCTAAAACTACTGTGTATCACTGGTTTAGTGAGTTCAATCGTGGACGTAGTATGCTTACGGACGAAGTTAAGGCAGGTCGCCCGAAATCGGTCGTTGTACAACAAAATATCGAGGCTGTGCGAAAACTTATAATGGACGACCGACATGTTACGTACCGCGAGATAGAGGCGACTCTGGGTATTTCTATGACCAGCATTAATAGCATATTACATAATTATTTGGCTGTAAAAAAAATTTGTTCGCGTTGGATACCCCACAACTTAACAAATGAGCAAAAACATGCTCGCGTCGAATGGTGCAATAAAATGTTAAAAAAATATAACCGTGGTGACTCAAAAGCCGTTTATAACATCTATACAGGTGACGAATCCTGGATCTATGCATACGATCCCGAAACGAAGCAACAATCAACGGTATGGGTGTTTCAAAATGAGCCGAACCCTACGAAAGTTACTCGTGCAAAAAGTACATTGAAACAAATGGTGGCCTGCTTCTTCGGTATTAATGGCCATGTAGCTACAGTGCCACTAGAAAACCGTAGAACGGTTAATTCAGAGTGGTACACGACCATTTGCTTACCGGAAGTATTTGAACAAATTCGTAAAACTAACCAGCGACGAAGAATCATTCTTCATCATGACAATGCCAGCTGTCATACGTCACGCGAAACAACTCTATTTTTGGAGGGTCAAAATGTGGAATTAACGGGTCATCCGCCGTACAGCCCTGACTTGGCACCCAACGATTTTTATTTATTTCCAAATATAAAGAATAAATTACGCGGTCAACGATTTTCGACCGCTGAAGATGCTGTCGACGCATTCAAACAACACGTTATGGAGGTACCTCAGGCGGAGTGGCAGAAGTGCTTTAAAAATTGGTTCACGCGAATGCAAAAGTGCATAGATCATCAAGGGGAATACTTTGAAAAACAATAAAACTATTTTCAGCCGTGTACGTTTGTTTGTTTTTTTGTTTCCGGATATATAAGTAGCAACCCTCGTATATATTGCGAGAAAGTGTTAAACAAAAACTAAATTATCATATAATACCATGCTTGGAAAGTTATTTTCACCATTCCTATGACTAGATTCAAAACCAAAACCATGAAAAATCATACATTTTCACTTGGAGCTCCTTAAGTGAAATTAATACACTAGGTATTTTTTCCATTCGTTTGAGCTTCATTTTAGCATTGTGTCTCTCCGCTCAATATTAACGAAGTTACCTCGTTACGTCACAATAAGCCTTCGATGTAATTCAACCGTGTGTCCTGTTTAATTAGCATTTAATTCGGCGCAAGCGCACTTAACATTCCTTACTTAGCTTATCAAAAGTGATAAGGAGGCGCCGGGCCTTCCGCTTGGTACCACTTATAATGGAAATGTGTGTGCATATTGAAAGAGTAAAACTGTTTATACTTCAACACTTCGATTCAGAGCACAATAACTTATAGGCCTTTTTATGATTATCTGCCTTGATTGTATTTTAATCGGTTTTTAGGTAGTGTTTGACATTCATACAATATCGATTATTGATTCAAAAAAGAGGTTGATGTGATTGAATTACAATTGTTTTTGTAGCATCAGAAATATGGATCAACCCACGCGGGTATAGAACTAATTTTTGTTTGAAATTTGTTTCATCATTTTCCAATAGGTTTGTCAGTAGGGTTTCGCACACACCTAATGCTTAGAAGGGACCTGGGTGCTATATTCATACATTATTGTATTTATAATTATAAGTATACCTATGATAAACTTCCCAATTCTACTAGTATGCTGTAACATCCTCGCACTGATACTTTTTATAGCTGAAACCAGAGCTTAAGTTATCCACCACATTTAACGGAACTTCTGACTTATCGTAGCAGAAATACATTCAAATACTTCTTACCATGCCACCTTGGTCGCTAGTTTTAACAAAACAAAAATAAATCTCCGAAAACTATAACACTCAAATTGTTCTGTCAACAAGTCAGCCCGGGCTCGGTCGCGTGGGTGACTATTTATTAAGCGAAATCAGTTTTTTGTACAACTTCAGTTTATTCTGGTCGAAATTGTACGCCTGACAGTTTAATGAATGAGTGGCGATATGTTGCAGTCTGGTCGGGCTATTTAGATACGATGGCTGGAATTATTGTAACCATGTGTCGAACACAATGTCTTCAGTACGAGGTTACTCCCAGAAAACATCAATATGATTGGCTAGGATAGGGGTCGGCAAACTGCGGCTCTTCAAGTCCCCCTTAAAAAAAGTCTTATTAAAATTTGGTATACAGTGATTAACCTGAAACAGAAAACTGCGGCTCTTTGAGCTTCCGAAAAATCGATATTTTTCCGGCATCTGGCTCTACGTCTAAAAAGTTTGCCGACCCCTGGGCTAGGGGATGGTAGAGTTACATGATACAACACACAAGGTTAAACCTATACCTAACATAAATTACGATTTTAACAATCACTAGCATTTACTTGCAGCTTGGCCCTAGTTACCAGGAATCAAGCATTATGTCTGTATGTTTGAATTCATAACATGTGATATGTCTGTGTGCCAAACTTCACCTAAATATTTAATAAACCCACGGCCCGTGGGGTCCCAGCAACCACAGGTTATAAAAATAACTGTCCAAGAGACTGATGTACCACTGGGGACCGTAGAGCTAGCTTCCTCGCTCAACGTATTACCATTGCTAAACAGCGAGGAAATGCTGCCAGCATCTTCGGCCACTCGCCTATGGCGGTACGTATCTTTTATAGGAAAGGAAAAATCCGTTTCGATTCCTTGACAATGGTGCGCTTGAGGGAATCTTGCTTTGGGTAAGGATTTCTGCATGCTCTTAGCTTCAATTCAGTCCATAAAGAATAATCAAAGAATTCAAGTTGGAAATCAACAACAGCTAATTTTCGCTGCGATCGAAGCCTGCCAATTTGATCTCTAGCCAGCATTGCAACGCTGCAACCCAACGCGATGGTGCCATTTTGACAAACAATGAAAAAATAATTCAATGCTTACTTTTAATTAATGGTCTTTGAAATTCGAAATTTAAAAAGTTTAAAGCAAGCTGCCAGGTTTACTTTATTTTATCGAATATTAAAAAGGATAGGATTAGTAAAAACTGATAACGACCAGTTTTTCCTCATAATGTTAAGTAAATCTGTATTGCTTCCGCTTTTACTTATGTTGGTTGACGCAGTTGATGCAATACGTGATGTGAAGCATGTTACACGAGTATATTAAGGTATATTGTAGATATACCTACCAAGTTGTGTTTTTTTTACAAACAGCTCGTTTCCTAGTCATATCTAATATTCGAAGGCAAATTTGCTTAAGCCAAGCCAACATCCACACTCCAAATTGCGCGAACATGACTGTTTGCTAACCTTTACTTGTTTGAATAGTTCTCACATATTGACACATACTTCGCAATAGTAAGCAAATATAAATACTTAGTCGTATTAATTCTCATGGAACGCTTACGATATTCTTAACTATTTAAAGAAGCCACACCTTAGTTCGGTAGAACAACTTTAGTGAGCATTTTCCTCCAATCAGCTGGTTCTTCGTTAATAATTCAATTCATTATTTAGTCATCATATTAGCTTTGCCTGTTTTTGAAACGTAGAAGTAATTCTATTTCTTCTAAGTTTCAAGTTAGAAATTATAAGAATAAGCAGAGAGGCACGATGATGGATTCGTCGTACTCTGGTCGACAAAGCTGCATAAACAAGTTTTCAACTTTTTTGCCTCAGAACCGCTAATCTAAACTTTGCTAAGATTAATATTTTTTTTCTATTTGTAACCGGGTAAGTGACCCGTACCATATCTAGATTTACCGCGTATGTAATTCGCTAGCTAAATAAGCCCACTCATAGCAAAATAAACGTGCTCATAGCAAAATAAACTGCTCCAGCGCAATGGTTTTGTTTTCATTAGCGCGGCCGCTTTGAGCAGGGCTGTCTAATGGCCCGATGCCTATCTGGTCAGATGGCTATCGCTTATGAAGCTTCATTGCCACCGGCCATGTTTCTATAAAAGGCAGATATGTACATATACAAATGCAATAAAGTGCGTTGTCGACAGTCACGGTCTTAGAGCATTAAACTAAAAATGGCAAGCCATATAATTAATTACGCACAATTTTTTTATGCACTTCAAGCGGGGGGCGAGGTTTGTACAGCATACTACAGAAATATACAAACGAAAAATAAAGGCGGAGCACTACCTTCACTTTTTCCAACCGTTTCATCTCAATTTCAAACACTCATAGCTTCGTCCCAGAGAACACCAGAGAGCCCAAATTGACAGGATAAGGTGCAGTTAGGAAAAATATGAAATACACTAAGTTTCATTGATCTAGGCTTTATACTTAAGATTTTAAAGATTTGTTTGGCCACTCACACTCACTCATCAAAACCTTTAGGGTACTTCCCGATATCCTAGAAAGCTGAAATTTGGCATGGAGCATAGTATTTACATACGAAGAACAGAAAAATTAAGAAGTCAGTATTCTTCACCCTCCTTCTGGTGTATAAAGGGGTCTGTATTCAAATTGAAAATAATTATTTCAGACTAAGTCCATAACGTGTTAGTGATATAGTATTACTTAAAACTAGGATTAGTATTATATTAGGTACCTAAGTCTGTAAACAGAACTAGTAAAATTAGGGTTACCCATTTCCTATACTAACGCACACAAAAAAAAGGAACAAAAAATACACCGACATTTCATTTATACTACTACTAACTGACATGACATTTGTTCATATACTGCCGCATCCGTAGTCCATATGCCATCTCCTGTGGCTTAAGGGTCTAAGAGATATGTATACATATACGTACAATTGCGCTATACCGCGATATCGTTAGTCACGCACGATACTTAGCTACAGTTGTTCCGCTCAAGATAGTCATGACATGACGGACGATCTTTTTTGCAGTTTTGATGGTGAAGTTTTTGTATAAATCCTTCGTTTGTTTTCATTACTTTTTGCTTTACGTTATGAAGCAGGTCGCTATTGCTTCTGATGACCTCTGATATAAACATTGAATTATTTAAAACTTCAACATACGGTCGTGTGTGTATCGTTGACAACCCTAGCCCATTTATACATAAAAGGGCGCCCGCTCCAATGAAGACTTCCTGAGTTGTATACAATATACAGAGAGTATACACTGTTTGTATACAATATACAGCGAATACTGTATGTATACAGAGCCGATGCGGCTAGATTTGTTTACCGCAGCTGAAAGAGCACAAGGCCGAGATACTTAAGAACTTCGAATTTTTAAATTTTTTTGCTATACAGGTTGTAACGTGGGGTAGGCCTAATGGTACCCAGCTACAGAACTAGGGTCATGGGTCAATGAAACCAAAAAAATTACATTAAATATTATAATGTCCGTTCCAAATAGCACTAGGTAGGTAGTCGCGCACTGAGCTATGAAAAGAACACTGGCCTGACAGCGGACCGGCCCCGGAGAACGTCTTGGCAATATATGGCTTCAGTGATCTTCAATGAGACACCCCAGCAGCTGGGGGCGAACAAGCCAGGTCATACCCGCCTTACACCATGGCAGGTAGTCACCAGGTAGTTGTTCCTGGAAGCCCGGAAGTGAGCGTTAGCGCGCGGAAGCCATGTAGATTCGGAACGGAAGTACGGGTCCAGTGTTCAGCTTAGCATTGCGCGAGTATCACTCTGCTGTTAGGTGCCCTTAGCTCTAATTATTTATACCAATCAGCACAGCACTAGTTTATAAATAAGCAAACGAATGGAAACTCACCCCAGCGGGAACAACAACACATATATTATAAAATTACTGACTAAATTAACGTCTACGACTGATTAACAGTATTTTTTTTGAATGCGAGCAACACACGCTCCTCTCAATAGCTCTCAGCTGTGTGACGCGAGGAAACGCGAATGCAGCGCCGTCGTATGCGCTCGTGTAACTTCGTGGATTAGGAGCCCGCACCTATCTGTTGAAGCAAGCGCGCGGTAAACAAAACCATTAGCGCCTACTGTTTTAACTATGGTTCCGTATACGAAATAGGATTGTAACGCGTGCATTTAGTGAACGACGTTACAGTACTCCGCGGAAAACAGAAGGATTTTCGTCTCAAAGGAAATTCCGTCTGGCTAGCCTACATAATTTTGCAACTTCAGATCCTTAATATGCCAACATCCAATAGAATGACCGGACTCGTTACATAACTCGTATACCAAAGGTGACTTTTTACCAATAATTTTACACTTCATAAATTTGGGAGCTAATTTCTTACTGAATTGTTTATCTTTGTCACTTTGGTAAAAAGTCCTCTTCCAAACGACATCCCCTACACTAAATTCTGCAGGCCTTCGCCGTAGATTATAGTTTTGACAGTTCCTGGAATGTGCTTGTAGTAGCGAAGCCTGTACTTTGTTGAATATACTATAAAGGGCACCCAGATTTTCAGCATAAGAATCACGAGGTTGATAAATGATACTATCACACTCTGCATCCAGGTAATGCGAACCGCACGCAACTAATTCGCGGCCATGCACAAGGAATGAAGGAGTATAACCAGTTACCTCATTCACTGAGCTATTGATTGCAAATTGAATCTGAGGTATCGACTGATCCCAACTACGATGATCGTTGTCTACAAACGTAGAAACTGCAGTTATAATAGTTTTATTATAACGTTCGACTGTATTGACATGGGGAGAATATTTAGGAGTAAAATGCACATTGGGCACCTTATATTTAGCAAGCATATTCTTTAATGTGGCACTAATGAATTGTTTCCCGTTATCCATGATTACAGTGGAAGGAATACCGTGCACTAAAAATATTTTCTCTTCTAAAAGTTTCGTAATTATTTCTGCAGTAGCACGTCTAATTGGAAACAATAAACAGTATTTGCTGAAACAACAAGTGACTACGAATAGAAACGAGTTCTGTTTTTTAGAAACCGGCAATGGTCCAACAAGATCGATACTTATTGTCTGGAAAGGTCGGGAACATACTTTAGGACGTCCCATCTCACCCAGAGGAGCATGGTTCTGATGCTTGTGAGCGATACAAACATCACAAGAAGTCACGAATTTAACAATATCAGAATGCATACCGGGCCAATAGTACCTTAGCGCTAGACGCTTGTACGTTTTGAAAACGCCTAAGTGGCCAGCTGTTGGCTGAGAATGGTTTTCCTCGATTATAGAGTGTCTAAGTTCTATAGGCACAACTTCCTTCCAATCAAACTCTTCGCGCAGTGAGCATTTACCTTTCATTAATCGAAAAAGTTTCTGATCCTTAACAATATAGTTAGGGAATGATGTTGGAGAGTTTTGACAGCCGTTAAAAATATTTAAGTACCACTGGTCGACTGTTTGAGCCTTGCTGATCGTATTTTCAATTGCAGACACAGGGCACGCTCGAGACAAGGCGTCAGGAATGACGTTGTCCGAACCACGACGGTGTTTTATTTCAAAATTAAAAGCTGATAGACGCAGTCCCCAACGAGCAAGGCGTCCAGTTGGGTTACTTAAATTTAAAAACCATTTTAATGCGGAATGATCTGTATAGACGGTGAATTTTATTCCGTTGTCCAGGTAGCATCTCCAATGTTCAATGGCCACGAGGACGGCTAGAGCCTCTCGTTCTGTAATGCTATAATTTCTTTCCGCGCTAGACAGGGACTTACTCATGTAAGCTATAGGTCGTTCTACACCAGAAAAGGTTTGAGTGAGTAGGGCTCCGACACCATAGTCACTCGCGTCAGTGTGAACTTCGAAAGCTTTATCAAAGTCTGGGCAAGATAGTATAGGCGCCGATATGAGACACTCTTTTAATTTATTGAAAGCTTCATCCGCTTCCTTTGACCAAACAAAGGGGGAAGTTTTCTTACTGGTAGAAGTTAATTTATTCAGCGGACCTGCAATGGAGCTGAAATTTGGCACGAATCTCCGATACCACGAAGCAGTCCCTAAGAATCTTTTAACTTCCTTTTTATTTGCAGGAGCGGGAAAGTTAAGGATAGCATCCACCTTTCCGGGGTCAACGTGAAGTCCTTTAGAGTTGACTACGTAGCCTAAATATTTTAACTCATTTCGGAAAAATACAGATTTTTCCAAATTAACAGTTAATTTGGCTGACTGAAGCTTCTGAAACACCTTCAAAAGTAGGGAAATGTGATTTTGAAAGTCCGAGGAAATTAGAATAATGTCATCCAAATACACGAATACAGAGTTCTCGAATTCTGGCCCATAAAATAATTGGTCTACTAGTCTTTGCTGCGTGGCTGGTGCATTAGTCAGACCAAACGGCATAGTGACAAATCTGTAGGTTCCGCGAGTAGGTACATAGAAGGCCGTCTTGTCACGATCATCTTCTGCGATGGGAATTTGCCAAAAGGCTTTGGATAAATCGATGCTGCTTAAGTACTTAGCGTTTTTAAGATTATCTAGAATTTCTGAGACGTACGGTAGTTTGTAAGCGTCTTTACGGGTAATGGAATTAAGTTTGCGACTGTCCAAACAAAATCTCAGTTTACCATCCTTTTTTGGCGTAAGCAGGATAGGCGATGACCACGGGCTTTCGCAAGGTTCAACAACACCCAATTGGATCATTTCGTCAAGTTCTTTACATATAATACGCACCTTTTCAGGAGGTAGCCTATAATATCGTTGCCGAATAGGCAGTGAGTCTCCTGTATCAATTTGATGAGTAACCAAGTGTGTACGACCTAGCCCCGCTGCCTGCGTGGAAATAGATTCGAACTGTTTCATTACGTTGTTTGCTGCAGTTCGTTCAATTTCACTAAGTTCGTTTAACGAATGTAACATAACCGTATCTTCCTCGATAGATGATATACATTTCTCTGTAGATAGTAAGGATATGGTGTCACAGAACTTAGGAAATAATTGGAACTTTTTCCAAAAATCCACTCCTAAAATCATAGACGATGTAACTGCCGGTATGACGTATGCTTTCAAAATGTGGAACTGGTTTTGGAAAGTAATTGGAAGATTAATATAGCCCTTAGTGATCATTTTATGACCCCCCGCAGTTACAAACGACTGAGACTCGTTGCAATCAAAAAGTGTTAGACCAGTCGATTTGATCAAGCTATAGTGAGAATTATTTCCTAGAATCGTCACAGCAGAACCGGAATCTAATAATCCGCATAACAATTGATTTCCAACATTTACGGTTACATAGGGACGCATATCTCCCGATGGTTTTTTGTCAAAGATTGTTGCAATAGAGTAACTCGAGAAGTAGACCTTAATAGTATTTAGCCAATGTTGCCAGTCTTTCGGATCGAATTTAGTAGTGGTATTACTCTTATTGCAACAACCTTCCAATACTAGTTTTTTGTGCACGTATTAGGATGACACGTAGGGCAGTTTGGGTATGTATAATCCTTAAGACCACATTTAAAACAAATCGGGTAACGCTCCTCTTTGCAATCTCTTAGCGAATGGTCACTGCTGCGGCAGCGCGGACAAAACACGACTTTCCCAGTTAAGCCGCTGGAACTTTGCTCGATACCTGCCACTGACGTGACTAACGCGTTGTTGCCGTTAGACCGATACTCGCGATCGCGATTGTAAGAGTTGTGGTAATTTTTCCGATCGTAAGGAGTAAAGTTGTTTTTATAGAATGGTGCTCTTGAGTCAGATCTGCTATGGGTTTGATACGCTAGGTCCGGAGCTAAGGTACTATTACTGGTCCTAGGAGGTTCCCGAAATTGTGAAGAAAGGCACTGAATTTTCTCATAATTCAAACAAAGTCTACGAAGAGTTGCTATAGAATCAATACCAGAGACACAAGATGCCAGTACAGCAGAATAACAAGGTCTTATGTTGTGTAGTAATATATCCAATTTATCCTGTTCAGAAACCGGCTTGGTTAACCGAGAAAACAATTGGGACATTATTGCTAAATAAATAGTAATGTTTTCCTGTTCCCCTTGAGTTCTGTTACGGATTTCTGACATCAATTTGTAGTCATAATCAAAAGGACTAAAATCCGAAACAAGCTGTGCAATTAAGTCGTCCCAGTCGGTAACAGTATCGCGTACGCCACGGTACCAATGCAGCGCATTACCGATGAATATTTCCGAAGCGTACATTAATAGTTTATCTGAGGGTACATTTCTTGCAATTTTATACTCGTTCATCCGTTGTACGAACGCGTGTACGCAACTCTTGCCATCGTATTTAATTTTAAGATCACTAACTTGTGTGTGGTCGCAATGCACCGATACAATAGGCGGCCCGTCGAGTGATGAAGATGACTGAGCAAAGTTAGTGTGCTCGGATGCGGCATTTTGAGGAGTGGTAGTATTTTTTATCAAAAGAAATGTTTTTGAAAGGGTGACAAATTCCTTGTTGAGTGTTTTTATAGATATAGCTAATGTAGTATCAGAAGTATCCATTCGCTTTAAACGATGGTAAATATGATTATGTAATGCGGTTGTGCGTTGGAACAAATTACTATCGTACTTTTCCTGCAATGTATTAATCTTGAGAGCGAGTTCGTTCATGGATGCACGCACGCCGTCGTAGTCTTCCTTCGCCTCAACGCCGGAGTCGAGAATATCCCCGTTGGGTATTAATAAGGCTAGTTGAGTTATTTGTTTTCGCAAGCCTAATACAGTAGATGCCGGCTCCTCACCTCTAATAAGAACTTCGTACATCAACTCATTTTTGTTCAACATAAAATATTTAATAGGGTAAGTCTCCATTGTAAAAGAGAATCTGCGTTAATAATAGCAGCCACACTAGAAAAAAGCAACAATAATTTCTATTCACAACTTAATACTCAATATACTAAATGGCGGTAATTACAGAACTACTGACATTATCATTAACAACTCACACGATTTTTACTGATTGAATTATTGATGAATTATGATGATTTAATTTTTATTACTATTTATATGTTCAGTTTGTTAGATACTGCGCTATGATCCAACTTTACTTTACTTAACTTTACGCCCCACGTTGGGCGCCACTGTAACGTGGGGTAGGCCTAATGGTACCCAGCTACAGAACTAGGGTCATGGGTCAATGAAACCAAAAAAATTACATTAAATATTATAATGTCCGTTCCAAATAGCACTAGGTAGGTAGTCGCGCACTGAGCTATGAAAAGAACACTGGCCTGACAGCGGACCGGCCCCGGAGAACGTCTTGGCAATATATGGCTTCAGTGATCTTCAATGAGACACCCCAGCAGCTGGGGGCGAACAAGCCAGGTCATACCCGCCTTACACCATGGCAGGTAGTCACCAGGTAGTTGTTCCTGGAAGCCCGGAAGTGAGCGTTAGCGCGCGGAAGCCATGTAGATTCGGAACGGAAGTACGGGTCCAGTGTTCAGCTTAGCATTGCGCGAGTATCACTCTGCTGTTAGGTGCCCTTAGCTCTAATTATTTATACCAATCAGCACAGCACTAGTTTATAAATAAGCAAACGAATGGAAACTCACCCCAGCGGGAACAACAACACATATATTATAAAATTACTGACTAAATTAACGTCTACGACTGATTAACAGTATTTTTTTTGAATGCGAGCAACACACGCTCCTCTCAATAGCTCTCAGCTGTGTGACGCGAGGAAACGCGAATGCAGCGCCGTCGTATGCGCTCGTGTAACTTCGTGGATTAGGAGCCCGCACCTATCTGTTGAAGCAAGCGCGCGGTAAACAAAACCATTAGCGCCTACTGTTTTAACTATGGTTCCGTATACGAAATAGGATTGTAACGCGTGCATTTAGTGAACGACGTTACAAGGTGTTTACAGAACTCGTCACACCTTCGAATATGTATGTGTAATTATCATTGATCGCAAATTTGGTAGCATTTTTCGTGCAGCCATCAGTATAGTGCCATAGGTGTGGCAAATCTGAACCAAAATGATGCATTAGGGTTACTATCGACAATATTAAGTATGTTTAACCGTTTAAATTGGTATTTTCCACATCTATAGAACAATAGCGATCATGGGATCGCTGAAACAAAAATGCTACTAAATTACGAGCACTGGTAATTATGCGCAATTTTGGTTTACATGTGTTTGTGTGCCACTTATCCCTGTCAATAGAGAACACAACAAGTCCTGAATATAATGTTGATATAGTTTCCAAATCGGGCAAGTGTATACCGGCAAGCGCAGCGTAGTAAAGCCAAGGTGGAAAGTGGCAAGATGGTCGGACGACCTGGTTAGGGTTTCAGGGACTCACTGAATGCGGGTCGCCTCTATCAAGCCCATGTGGAAATCTATTGAGGAGGCCTGTGTCCAGCACTGGACGTTCTATGGCTGAAATGATGATGATGATCTGTATACGATCCATCACAGTAGGTATCCACCTAATAAATTAATTGATTCAGCAGGTCTCTTATATATTAATGCAGGTATTTAACAGAAGATTAATTTGTTCAATTTCCATAGCATTTGCCCGGGTTTGTTTCTCGAAACCTACCTCTTTCTTAAAATTTTCCTCAATTTTAAACAAACAATAACAGTCAAATTTTAATGAAGACTACCCCACACGTTCCTACATCATAGAAATCTTTTTTAATCTTTCAAACGTTAATTATTAACCCGAAGTGACTCGCCTTTGATCAGCTATATCGGTGCTTTTGATGTGCCGTGTCGTTTAACACGTGGGTACACTTCCAACCCATGAACATACAAATTGTAACTTTAGTTCCATACGCTGTAGCGTGCGTTTTGGTTGCGTATATTGGGGCGGAATTACTATTTGCCCTAAGTGCACTATAAATAAATAGGACAGGAGAATTCGAAACATTTAAAAGTAAGTGTAAATAGACTTCAAATCTTTTTTTTGTGTAATGGGCTATTGGAAGTACGTAATCTTTATTTACGTACAAGATATATTTACCTAAGTATTATCATTGTTGATCTGTTATCTATGACTTCATAAGAAAGTGACTTAGCTTGGTTACTTTTGCTTTTTCAAATATGTGAATGACGTTGACATGACCGGAGTTTCGACCGATAGTTTCGAATATTTTTATATGTAGGAACAGTCAGGTGTAAGGAAAAGAAAACGGCACTTTATAGCTTTGCTTTGTGGCTTCTCGGGGGCACGATTATCAAGGTTATATTGTAAAAGCAAAAACGCTTACAGACAGACATGACTAAATTACCCACACCCGTAAATACTCTGAGTCAGTAGATTACAGGCCAATAAAGCCTCCATTGTCATCAAGCTGCTTATTACCTGACAACAACAAAACATCCGCTATATGATACAGGAATACGTCACTTGAGAACTTAATAAACAAAACTATTATACGATTATCTTTTGTAAGTGATTTCCTCGTCGTCCATTGACGATTTTTTGCAAAAACGCATGCTTGGCATATGCATTCTGCAAGTGCGTTTTGGTCTAAGGCCAGCTTAGATTAAGAAAGATAATATGATGATGATATTAGGTGTAGAATGTAAAAATTAAGAGCAGTATCATTTATTTTAACTATGATAATATAATGAGACAGATATGAAATAATGTTTATAGACATGATACTCGTAAATAAATGATAATATAATTCCGGCCTAATACGGAAGCGTTTATTCTCATAGTAATTTGACCAGCCAAATCTAAGACCTGTCCTGTCTAAAAGCATATCCTGAAGGAAAGGGAAACTGTTCTAGGGACCTATCTAGGGACTGATCTTTAATTATTATTTTTTTAAATAAAAATCCCTGGTTTAAATTCCTACTTTCATGCTTTTAATGACTTCATAGTGCTGAAAGGCAATAAAGTAAGGAGCATGTCAAAATGACACTCAACAGTCAGACAAACTGCATTGAGACTATATTAAAGTTCTATTCTTCGCGCGGTGCAACACATTGGTCGCGGCATTCCCAACTGCCCTTAACATCAAAGACACGCAGGGTTGTCACGTCCCTATTGTAGAATATTACGCGTATATTGAACATTATATTATGATTATAGTGTTCGTTTTTAAATATCAATGATCATAAAAAATACGATAAGTTTAATGAAACCACTCTCATTCTTCTTGGCTGCTTCTGGTAATGTTGGAAGATAAAATTTGGCATTAGGCATTATTTCGGAAAAAAACGTATCGTTGTCAGGGAAAAATAGTCTTATTTCCTACTGAAATGAACAAGGAGCTGGTAATGACTCTAAACAGTGCTGAAAGGCATTAAAGCAAGAAGCGCGACAACGAAACACGTAACACAAACTGCACTGTGAGATATTAAAGTTCTATTATCCGCGCGGCCCGACACATTGGTCGCGGCATTCCCAACTGTCATTAACATCAAAGACACGCAGGGTTGTCACAAGTCTATATTTTAATAATACGCGTGTATCATTTCTATTGTAATATCTTGTAAATAAATAATTGACAGCTACTTAACTTTAGAATTTTTCTTACTAATTAAGTAAACCAAAGTAAAAATGTACGAGGGAATTACAAATGTTACACAAGTGTTTAAAAAAATTATATCCAGAAACAATTCGATATAAAATTAACATATTTGTAGGTTCTGAGTTTGCATAACGTTTGCAGAATGCATACGGGGTAAGTTAAGGTAGGTTAGTTAAAGTAAGTTCGGCCTAGCCAGCTATATCAGAGCCGACGATAGAAGAAGTCCATAATATTCGAGTAAGGTCGCCGTTATGGAAATGGATGAGGAGGGCTATATATACTATATACGGGGTAAAATATAAAATGTACACTTCTGAGAAACTTAATAACCCAATTAGCATGGTAGGCAACCCTGCAGCGTGGCGCACATCAAAGCGTCGCCGGCGCAGCGCGCTCGGCTATTTTCGGACGGCTTCGGTAATTATTTTTTTGTCACACGTTTACTGCCTTTGTTGCTGAGGTTCATTGGATTGATTAATGTTTATACGTAACTCTAAGTTAATGTTTGAGTATGTTCTAAAGTTTTGAGTGTTTGAAACAAATAGCTTTGAAGTTGAATGACTGAAAATGGATATGCCGGCCGGTGGGCTCTCCATATCCACCTGCTGTGTTAAACTCAAATGTAGATAATTATAAAACGGGCTACGTAGCTATAGTACATACGATTACTTGTTGTAACCCATAAGTCTTAATAGTAGCAACATTTTAAACCTATATAAAATACTGGTTGTTAACTGAGCATGATACTTAATACCAGAAGAATTCTTAGAACTTAAATAATAACTTTTTCTATTAAAGAGACTGTAAAAAGGTAGCTGTCAATGAAAAGAGTTCGTATAGCCCCGTCATTTCAAGATCATTCCGCACTCAACTTTAGTTGTTTATTCAAGCAAATAAATACGGCTCTACCTCAATGGATTATATAATGTAAACAAACTCAGCAACAAGAAGGTATACGTTTATACTACTGTGGAATAATCAATAATAGACTCTATGGTAACGGGAAAAAGATAGGTCTGATTTGAAGTTGGTATTAGTATCAATAGGGATGGGGACCATTGTATGCGATCTTAAACATCCGAAACCACTTGGTCGAATGTTTCTTGTCTTGTTAAGCGGCATACCGCATCAAGATGATATGAAACTAACAAGCCCTGAGTCCTTATATAGAAGGTGTCCGCAGTTTCGTTAGTCGTGGGAAAGAAGTTAAGTATAACCATCCTTTTTTGCTTCAGCGTAGACGGGTAAAAAGTATCCTTTAACCATCTTTGGAGGTTTAGTTATACTTGTACTAAAAATGTGGCTGCAACCGTTTTATTTTAATTGAGTATTTTCTGACCGAAAAATATAATTGTTATAAATGTGCAATTCAAACTATTGAAGTCATTTGTAATTTTTTTGCATTCATGACGCCTTAAAAGGTAATTGGATTTTTAAAATTGTATAATAGTATAGATGAGTAAAGCGGTACTTTACATACTATTTCTGCTCCTATACTGCTTGAAAATGTTCTATTTATATATTAAAAGCTTTTAAATTATTAGCACATTGCTTTGGGCATACACAAGATTATATTGCGGCCAGCCGATTTAGATCGAAGCAATTTGACCACATTACATTAAACCACAACGGAAATTAATGAAAAAAAGGCGTTTTATACTTAGCAATTTTAACCTCGAAGTCCCAGCGTACCAAAGAGAATATAACCACTACGTTTTAAGAGGCGGGACTCTCATACTAGCCAATAGAATCAATTTGCATGGCACACTCATACCAACATGTATGTCAAAGAACCGTCAAACAGCAGTAGTACCAATCTAACAGACTAAAAATAGTGTAGTAGGCTATACGCTTGCGATTTATATCGATCTCGATAAAATGGACTGGGTTGGAATATACGCTCATGTCAACATTTTTTGTAATCAAAATTTGGTTTAGGATTGAGTCCACGTTTAAGTCATATGTGGATATTTATTTAAATGTGCTAATACAAGGTTGGACTTAAATGTGAACCAGAAATAAAATAACAAGCTATTTGTTTTAATGTAATTATTTATTGTTTTACTAGCATTATTAGATCTTCTTTTGAGACTTGGCCCACTGTCTGCATCTGAAAATATTTTATAATTACAACAGAGATATATTTTCTTATATCTAAGGTCAAAATATTAATAAGACAACAAATAAATGTAAGAATCTTCACATGTTCTGGTATGGATGGCAGTAAGCTTTTCAGTTGAAATGTAGGTACGAAGTATTTTTATGATCATATTTCATGCAACTTCTCACGCAATTCGAATTATTTTGTATAATTATTTCCACTGATAAACAAATAACCCTGTAGTTATCGATAGTTACAGTACATCCCTAGTACACAATGAAAATATATGTAAAATATCTAATTTTGTTTATTTATTTAGCACGCTGCTCTTAAATATGGCTAAAATAATGTAAGGCAATACTTACCGGCCTTCATCCCAGAGAAATTTCGCCATCAACATCCTTTATCGCAATTTTCATGACTAGCTCGATTTCCACAAATTTCACATGTGATAAACCGTCTTTTCGGTGGCATTTTCACAAAATGTATTCACTAAATAGTGTTTAATCACATTTCACTACTTTAAATAACAATTAAGAGGAATTTAATTAGAAATCTAAAAACAAACATACAAAACACGCAAGCCGCAATGACAAGCAAAGCAATATGGTTGACAATGTATGACATGACATATAAACTGTACTGACGTACTGGTCCAGTGTCATGGCAACGGTTTGCCATGCAAAGTCCATATAAAAGTTTTTTTGTTCCTCTTTGCGTTAGACTGCAGCGTACTTCTACAATTACTAATTGTAGTTTTGAACTCTTATGGAATGAAAGACTGTTCGAAATTCAAAAATACTAAAACTAATCTCAGCCTTAGGAGCTTAAGTTAAACTATGAATGAGTTTCACTTTTTGACCCAGTAAGAAACAAACAATACTTTTTTAATGTTGAAAATTATTTATATAGTATATTTTCGGTGTGAACTATGAGGCCTTGTTCCAAGAACGCATTTGTTATTAAATCGCGTGTTTGTTATTTTGTGGATCGGCTTACTGAAATGTAGCTTAAGTGCCTTTAGCGGCGAACGACAATAGTCTTGTGTTTCAAAGAACACTTGCGTTGTTCTAATTAAAGTAGGTACGCTTTCTGACGCAATTTCCTCTTAAATAAACAATTAACGGCTAATAAGTCTATTGGATTAGGTATAGATAGCTATACCTACTTAAGTTGATTGTTAGGTATAGGTATTTATGTACATACTTAAATTAAGGGTCATATAACAAGAGAGTAATTAAAATTATGTAAATGTACATACATCTCTTTTCCTGTATATTTAAAACCAAACTGTTATTATATTCTTAGATGAATGTAGTATATTGTTAGACGAAGAAAATCGCTACATAAGAAATACGGAACAACACTACTATGATGTACAATATTTTGATGTGTCCCCGCACTAGACGGATTTTTGACAGTTGAATAATTCCCCCGCGCGTGGCTTAAAAGAGAGAATGTAATTAATTGTAAAAGTGTTCTTGATTGAAGTAAAATATAATAGCAACTGATTTGTGTTTATTTAGATGTATAAGCATCTAAAACTCTAGAAAGTGCGGAAAGCACTCATCGGTTGGCGACATTTTCTGCAATAACAAGATAAAGTACATTTTTATTGAGCTGCTCCTTAAATCGGCCGCTTAAGATGTCTCATCTTAAGCGGCCGACATTGGAGGCTCTTGGCCGCGCAAACAGTTTGTTTGACCGCCTTTGTCCCATGTTTGTAAAAACTAAACCAGCCAGCTACGGTAATGGGATGAACAGGTACGGCGGATTATGGGAGATTAAAAAAAGTTGAGATGTCTATGGTAGAAAAAAAGATTACTTTTTTAAAAGTTCTCTAAAAACGTGTAAATTTAGGCGGGATTTTTTTTATCTGTTTTTCGTATGGTGAATCGGATACAGATACGATCGCATGGGTAGATTGTGATAGGAGCTTCCGTATTATGCTGAAGTAAAGTTAATAGATTAGGATCTCTGATTCATAGTTGTCTTTTTTGCAAAGCAGGAAGTGTAACTTGAATCTGGATTTCTGGATTAAAGATTTTTTGGTTATGTTATTAATGAACATGGTTACTTATGCTACATATCTATCTTGTAATTTTCTGTGATAACATTTTAAAAGCTGCAGGATCTTTTATATGGGGCTTATAATAGATACTATATACCAAAGGGCCTCCTTACATACTATATATGATCCTGGTGTATTTAAAACTACTATAGAGACGATAGAGTCGGTACGTAATATATTAAACGTTTTTTCTACACTACCAGCCTCTTACATCACAGCCAGGTCAAATAAGTTCACTAAAGATTTATTAGTAGTGTAGCAGATTGATATGATATTTTTTTCTTAATAATTACTTACAAATGGCATGCACTCTTTACTGAGGCCAAGTTCCTCTTTGGATCACTGAACCAACGTAGTTAATACCTACCTACATATTTACATTCTGCCATATAAACAAAAAAATAGAACCTGCTTAGCAAATACGACCTGGAGGTAAAATTTTACTTTATATAAATGCATTAATCCAAATTCCAAATGCAGCCTTGCGTTGCGTCCTGTGCCCAATGCCTACCTAACCCAAAATATTCGAGCCACCGAAGCGTGCATTTCTCACAGAAGCATCTCTAATTGCGGGACCAAGGCACCCCAAGGCCAGTGGTTCCGTGAAAGCGTTTTTGCCAAACGACAATTAACAAAGCCCAGCGAACCGTTAAAATCCTTCAGAGTTTTGAGGCAAATGCAATGTGTGTTTTGTTAGGGATCAATCTTTGGATAAAAATAAGGCTTAGGATTTTTATTTGTTATTTTAGTTGTTCAATATCAGATATTGCCCACGGCGTTTCTCTTGCTAGAATTCCGAAAAGCCCGGTCGTGTTCTTGATACACACTGTAAACGGAATCTCTTTAAAAAAACCTCTGTAGGTTTTAATTTGAGCTGAAGCTGTTCGAATCGTTGATAAGACAGTCAGTACCTACTTGTAAAGGTACAACATAATTATAAGAAGATATTGTTTAAGTAAAAAGTCGCATTTAGATTACTGAGCTGAGTTACTCCTTGTCTATCATATTACTGGGTCCTCTGAGGAAACAAGTAAAACTTAACGTTAATGTCTAATTAAAACGAACTATAATAGGACGTTATCTAAACGGAAATTTGTATGTAATCTTATTACTTAATTTTTTTTCTTATTAAATTATGGATTTACGCGATACGCCCTTGCATCAGCATAATAAGGCATCTAAATTGAAATCTGATTACCAAGATCATTCTAAACCACTTAAGTACACTCTCTAAAGATTCTTTTTAACCTGCCTTCAATCAAAAGCCCTCAAAGCAAGCTCCCTAAACCCGTCACACGGGTCGCCAACAAAAAGCGCGACAGCTCGGTTGGCTCGGGCCCTTTCCGACATCCGCAGAAACGGCCCGCGACCTTGCCTTTGTCTCTGTTTTTGCGAACACTCCGCTTGGGAACAGATGAACGAGTTGGAGAGCTTGTGTTCCTTATTAGCCTGATTGAAAAGATTTTATGGCAATTACTTAGGTTATAAATGAGCTTTGCGTTTTTGAAGCTCTTGTCAAATCATAAAAAATCTGACTTTAGATAAAAAAAAACTAACTATGGCTTTAATATCCTCGCATCCTCTGCATCTGGAATATAATCGATCGTATTTTTTTTTTCATTGCTACGCGATAAGAAGCCAAAATGGTCGGAAACAACTATTAATTGTACAATATCCTTATTAAGCAGGATTAATTTTAATTGTAGATAAGAGCTTGGCAGTATATATGATAGATAGATTGGCCGATAGATGCTAAATAAAAGTTTTCATCTTGTTCCAGATGGCTGCATTCGCTGTCATCCTATCCAGCGGCTGTTCACCGCATGCGCGCTTCTTGCTCTGCTCAGCCTTCGCCCCGCTCTGCTCTGCACAAGTCTCGGGCTCCGTCAGCGCCTGCCGCGCCCTCTGCGAGACCGTTGCCGAGGACTGCAAAGAACACCTCAAGTCTCCAGGCAACACGCTGCTAGACTGCACTGCGTTCCCATTAAGAGCGGACAGGAGATTGTGCATGCGGCCACCGAATGCCAGCGAATCGGAGCCTGAACCACCACCGCCGCCAAGGTGGCCTTTCCATGAGCATGAGTTAAGAGAACATGGCTGCCCGCCTTCATATACTAGAGCTCCGACTGGTGAATGCTGGCCAGCGTGTGGCCAACCAGCGCAATACAGCCAGAGCGATAAGCGGACCGCTGAAATACTGATGACTACGCTCGCGTGGTTTTCTTTGCTGTCAACGGCTTTCGCATTGCTGACGTTCTGCGCGGAGCCGTCGCGTTACCGCTACCCTGAGCGGCCGGTGGTCTGGATGGCGGCGTGCCATGCTATCATTGCTTTGGCGTACGTGGCGCGAGGCTGGCTGGGGGCTAGGATAGTCTCCTGTGCTGGACCAACACTAGCTTTGGATGGACTCGCCTCAACAACATGCGTCGCTTTCTTCTCTTTGACGTATTACTTCACGTTAGCCGCTGACGCATGGTTCGCGAACGCTTGCGTCGCATGGTACCTCACCGCTGCTAGCGAATGGTCGACGGAGGCTTTAGAGAGAGCCGCGGCCTACTTACACGCGGTGTCCTGGGGCTGGGCCGGTGCCTGGACGGCAGCAGCGTTGGCTTTGAGGAGAGTAACCGCCGATGAGCTGACTGGAACTTGCGGGATATCAGACGCGGCCGCTGCGGCGCTGATCGGAGTGCCACGAGGGGCGCTATTGGTGACGTCAGTAGCGCTCGCCATCGGAGCGTGCCCAGGGATTATAAGAGTGCGAAGAGCGTTGGACTCGAGAGGAGCGAAGCGAGTTGGCAGACTGGCGGCGAGGGCGGCTGCGTGCGGCATCCTGTACCTAATACTAGCTGCCTGTGGGACTGCTGTGAGAGTTTACGAAGCTCGTTTGAGAGAAACGCAAACCGGTCTAGCCTTAGTCGCAGCTTTAGAGTCCGGTAACCAGGAAGAGACTGCTGGCTCCAGCGGACTCTCTATTTGTCTGTGGCTGGCCTGCGGCGTAGCGGCCGGCGCATGGGCTTGGTCGAGGAAATCAGCCGTTGTGTGGAGGAAAGCGCTCTGCCCGCCGCGTAAGGCCCCCTGCTACTCGCCCCCACTCCTTAGAACGCATCACCCCTACTACAAGAGACCACTACACGTGTCCAGAGTGTAGATCAGTGTAGTTTAAGTGACTGTGAAGACTGCTAAGTGCCTATATGCCTTCTGTGAAGGTGCTCTCGATTGTATAAAAGTGTAAATAATGTAAATATATATTATACTGTTGATTTTTGATACAAATATTATGTTTTATTATATCCCCTTGCTTGAACACATATATAGATATATTTATTGCATTCGCAATCTCACGGTAGCTTCATGAGATGATAAGCACGGCCCGGAATTCTCGTGACATTTTCTCATTCTTCGTATAGTTCTCACTTATTGACATTCAATATACATATCGATACATTAACATTCAGAATAGATCATTATATTTACTCATACTGGCAATTAACCTGATTCTTTCAATACTAATTTTAAAGACATTAGTCACTATGTTAATCATTAGCCGTTCTTGTTGAAAATTTCGGCTTAATATTGGAAATGCATCGAAATTAGAAAGGTATTGACCATTTAGCGATAAGACTGCCTGATGAACCTCTACTTCTTTTAAAGCTTGTGTTGTATTTTATCGATATGTTGTATATACCAGAAATCGATAAGTGAGAACTCACTAATTAATAACAGACGAAAGTTGCACGAGAACTCTGGGCTCTGGTGAAAAGTAGTATTTCACTATTTAATGAATAATTATGAGACTAACCGTCATCAGGGCGCAGACGGGTTATAAGGCTGAAGTACGAATTACTTTATTTCTTACTTAGTGCGTAAGAAAGAGCGCCAATCGTAGATGCTTGAAAAGTTGAACTGGATAAAAAAAATGTAATCATTACCACAAGGCGAAAGATCTTGTAAGACAAAGAATTTTAGAACGTTAACAACCTTTCAAATTCTATCATTTAACAAATTTAGAGACAGTTAACACATTCACGACCGCCAGCCCGCTCGACGGGCGCTCTGCTAGCGAGTTTTGGCTAGATACGGGTTCTCCCATGTTTATAGGCTAAGAGCGTAGCGCTACCGAAATGGCGGTTGCGAAAGCATTAACAATAAAAATTGAATTTTCTCTTGGAGATATATCTCTATATAGAGATTAAATAAATATCAGGGACAATCTTACACAAATCGACCTAGTCCCCAAGTAAGCAAAGCTTGTACTATGAGTACTAGGCGGACGATATACATAATATATAGATGAATTATAATACTTAAACACATAGAAAACATCCAAGACCCAGGAACAAACATTCGTGCTCATCACACAAAATTTGCCCTGGTCGGGATTCGAACCCGGGACCGCTAGCTTAGTAGGCCGTTATACAACCCACTAAGCCAAACGTGTCGTCGATTATAATGATCAGAGCTCTGAAACAAACTAGCCTGCCTGAATAGACAGGTACAGTCAGCTGCAATAAGATATCCACGATCAGTCCGTTCAAATATATGTTGTCTCAACACTATTGATTTGATATTTTAATGAAGATACTTTTGAACGGACTAACCGTGTGTATCTTTTTGCAGCTGACTGTACCTGTAATAGCCTATGTCAAAATTTCATCCTAGACCAATCTAACGATAATACGTTGGAAGCTATCATGCCTATTTGTAAGAAAGAAAGAAAGAAAGAAAATGTTTATTTGCTAGAATACGTAAATACAGTGGTGTTGTCATCAGGTATAGGTATCAGTATTCAGCCGTTTTGGCATGCAAATTATGTATTTGTCAGGTTAACATTACGAATAATTAAAATGAAATTAACAATACAAGCAAGATAAATATACAGTAATAATAATAATTTGAGCATGGTGATAAATTAAATTCTAATATCTATTATTTATGTCTAAATAATCCTTTACAGAATAAAAACAATGTTCATGTAGCCATTTTGTCAATTTTGTCTTAAATTCAGGATTTTTCAGCAACTTCAATGTGTCAGGTAGATTATTATATACAATTATACAGGAGTTATAAGCATTTCGTCTGTATATATCAGCACGACAAGGAGGTTTGTAGAGGAGTTTTTTGTACTGTGTTCTTAGATTTCCAGCAGAGACATCAGAACGTAACTTAAAATAATCAGCGTGAGACTTTACAAATAAACAAACTTTTCTTATGTACATACACGCCAAAGGTAATATATTATATTCCTTAAATATAGGTTTACAACTATCGGTTATCCAACAATTAGCAATTGCACGCAAGCACTTCTTTTGCAATCTAAATACTTTTTCAACACTAACCGAATTTCCCCACAATAAAAGGCCATAGTCAAGTGTTGATGAAATGTAACCATAGTATGCTGTTATTGCTGCTTCAGTAGAAACAGTTCTGCTAAGTTTTCTTAAGGCAAAAACAAATCTATCCAATTTAGAGCATATAGAATCTACATGATCCTTCCAATTTAATTGGCTATCAATACCTAAACCTAAGAATTTAATGCTGTCAGTTTCTTCTATATAACTATGATTATATTTAACACTTAATCGTTTAGGAATAGTTCTGTGTGACCGATATTGAATGAATTTGGTTTTAGTCAGATTTATGTTAAGATTATTATCGTTTATCCATGTGTATATGTCATTCAAAGCATTATTAATTGATGTCTCGTAATTGTTTGTATTATTCCCTTTTACTATTAGCGTCGTGTCGTCAGCAAATAGAATGCATTTTTCTGCTGTTGCATGTGGAAGGTCATTAATATAAAGCAGGAATAATAATGGTCCTAAATTACTACCCTGCGGGACACCTGACTTATTTAAACGAAATTCAGACCTGTAGATTTTCCTTAAAAAACTATTATTTATTTGAGTTATTCTTGTAACTTCAGTACATTGCTTTCTATTTTTTAAATAACTTGTAAACCACTCGAAAGCTTTGCCTCTGATTCCATAGTGTTCTAGCTTTGAGAGAAGTATGGTATGATCAACGAAATCGAAAGCCTTGCTCATGTCGAGGAAAATTGACATTACAGGTAATTTATCATTTATTGCCTCAGTAATACATTTAATTAAGTTGAAACAGGCTAGTTCTGTTGAATGGTTCCTCCGGAATCCGAACTGTTCCGGTTGCAGTAAATTATGTTTGGTTGTAGAGGGTGCTAAAGAAAGGGCATTTAAAAAAAACCCATAAAGTCCATAATCTGAGACAACAAGTGAAGATACACGTTTTAACCTTTTGAACGCCACATCTAAATGTAAAAGATGTCAATTCAAACGCCACGCCATCTTGACGCCAACATGAACTTGAAACTCACGCGAATGCACGTAGGTCGCTATTTCACTGATACACTCGACGGGTATAGCCGGAATTGGCGTCTGGGGTACGATTTTCCGTTGTCGGCCACAGCCGACTGTGGCGTTCAAAGCGTTAATGAAAATGTCCATAAACATAAATAGACGGCAAAAAGCGTAAGCATAGTAACCACAAACTGAATCCATTGGCGGTTACTACGTTTTCACTTTAGGCCGTCGATATATACTTACCCACATACATACTTTCGGAAAACATAGCCCTCTTTCTGACACTGTCTGGTAAAAATACCACAAATCGAATACCCATCTCAACTTCCAAACTGCACAGTCAAGGGCAAAGATTCAAAAATATGTACACACCAACTCGATATATATTTATGAGATTTTGTTGTCTTCACTTTTCTTTGCCCTTGACTGAAATGATATAATATACTATGGCCTCTGACAGGGTAGTATTGACATACAATTGTATAAATTTGTTAAATACTTTTATTCATCAATTGTTAATCATATATTACATCGATAGGTTTAGGTATATATAGCTCTCTATACAAAACGAAACAATTAATTACACAATTTACATGTTTCCCGAAAGACCCTGGTACATCCAAGTCAGTAAAATACTGTAACACTATAAATACAGACGAACACGTCCTAGAAGTTGACTAATAAATATAAATTTGCTATTAAAACCAAAAATCCTAAAACATAAGCTTTCGCAGTTACTGAGGAAATAAAAAAAAAACATTTTACCAATATTTTAAAATCTTTGGGGGTATTTTATATTTAGTAAGGCATATATACCCTTAAACGAAGCCCTTAGTTTCTTCGGACAAATAATGCAGTCTATAATGGTTGGTTTAAACAGAGAGTATTTTGAAACGCCTAAAAAAGGCAGCGTAATAACATTCACTTTGCGCGGCATTTTTTTCGCGGCATACCGCCACAGTGTAAAAAGCATACAGTGGGCCGACGCCTTTGACGTTTGCGTAAATGACAATGACATGTACCGAGCTACTAACTAATACGGAGTATACAGCTCGGGCTCGCCCCACCCGCGTCTCACCCCTTGCACCCCGCACGATTGCTCTGTCTAGAAGGCTGACGTCGGATGACTGTATTGATTTCTAGACTGTGCCAGCGCTGGCATTGGGGCGTCTCAATATAGTCTCCGTCTAAACCAACCTTAAAGCATGATATGGAGATGTTAAGGGAAATGGATGGCAGACGTGCTCAGGGCACGTAGGCGATGGTCTGACTTTGTAAGGAAGGTGGTTGGCGGTAGTATCCAATGGAGGTAAACATTATGTGGTCACGATCCTCAGTATTGAGGGCACGAGGAGTAAGAAGAATATTCAGTAAAAAACTAGAAGGCGCCCGCAACTTCGTTCGCGGACGAGAAAAAGTCATAACCCCCTTTTTTGACAGCGTAGTCAGATAAAACGTATCCTATAACCATCTGGAGCTACCCATCTACCCATGTACCAAAAATAGTTGAAATCCGTTTAGCTGATTTGGCGTGATGAAGCCGCAACGACTCACACAAACACAAAAAATATTTTTCGTTTTAGTGTTTTTTTTTTAAATATCTTCAATGTACAGACATGTCATTTTTACAACTTTATAATAGTATAGATAAGGTTCAATTTCACAATGTTCCGTTTACGTTAACAGCTGATTAAGGGTTGATTACGTGTGTCAAATGATCAACATTAATAAGCATTATCAGTCATTAGTATCTACGAGTAACACCAAGTAATTATCATTTCCTCATTAACTACTTAGTTAATGAGGGAAAAATAAGCACTTTCCCAAATATTTTTTTGAGCATTTACTGCTCAGCCGGGCTGGCGCAACTGTCCAAGACGTCGCTTGTCGTGTGATATAGCATCACAAGTCTTTCGCGCACTATACTGAATGGAAAGAGATAGACAACCTTTGTCGCGCGACAAAGAATCTCGTAAAACAGCTGTGATAGAGATGCAAGGTATGTGTTACTTGCATACACTCGGGTCATTAAGAAAAAACGCTCGAATAATGACTCTATCATTTATAAAAAAAATATTAAAAGAAAACTGGTAATACATATATAACTGTTATAAAGTTATAAAAATGTACGGTCAAGGAATTTAATTTGTGTCCCCTTTCGTACCTTGTCATAGTCCTTGATATGGAATCTCTATCGGCTTTCATATTGATTTTGACTGTGACAAGGTACGAAATGGTATGTAAATTAAATTCCTTGACTGTACATTGGAGATATTTTCAAAAAATAAGTTATTCGGACTATTTGAAGGTCACTGAATTCAAAAGTTTGTATGTGTCGTTGTGGCTTCTTCACGCCACAACGGCTAAACAGATTTCAACTATTTTTGGTACACGGGCATATGCCTATAACCATGGATGCCCACATCCATGGTTATAGGAAACTCTTTACTTAACTAAGCTGAAGAGAAAAAAGTGGGTTATGATTTCTTTTCTCCTCTGCTGACCAAGATGCAGTTGCGTTTTAGTTTAATATAAAATTTGGGTTTGGGACAGCTTACGTCTTCTATAAGAAACGTTAACTAGTGTAATCTGATAAGCCAAGTCGGCACAGAAATCATAAAAACTACAACCAAAAAACTCAAATTAAGAAAAATATATTATTTTCAATTTTCTCTCATATTATTTTGTAGGAACACTATAAAATGAGATGTAAGCGATGATCTTTAGGTATTTTTGGTTTTAACAGATATAAATTGTTAAATAAATTGACGATAGTGCCTGGAATGTAATAAATATTATTAAAAAAATGTAAATAAATTGAACTATCCTAGGCCGTAGTCACAAGTACCCAATTATTCTAATAACGATAAGACAGTTCAACGAGGCATACCTTTTCCAAGCTAACTCCTTTTTTATCCGACTACAGCAGTCAAAAGGAAAGGTTATGGCTATAATATTGACTTTTTGAATTGACTACCATTTGGTAAGGTATTGAACCACACTAAACCCCTTATGGCAATCTTCTGATTTATAACTAGTGATGGCACTATTGGTGCAAAACTTTAACAAAACTTGTGAAGCTGAGAGGGAAGAGAACTTACAACCAAGGAAAATAAGAATGTTATTGGCAGATTAGTGTTCAATTTAACTCTATATTGGAATCCCGGATTTCCAATACTTAATATTGATATTTTCATAGCTCTTTTGTGTCCGCTTGGCAAGTTTTGTTAAAGTTTTGCACCGATAGTGCCCATCACTGTTTAATTTATTTTATTTTATTTAGTTTGTTTAATTTAATTTAGTTCATTTGATTTCAACAAGATACATTCCACATCACTCTTTAAACAACTTCATTCATAGTCTGCTGGCAGATCTAGTACGGAAAAACGACCTTGATTAGTTTGCAAAAGTTACGCCTCAATTTTCCCGTTCTAAATAACAGAGTTCTCGAGACTTAGGTCAATTTGAGAAACGATTCGCACAAAAATACTTAAAACAAGCATTACTTTTTAGTTACTTTTTTTACCCCATTCTCTCAACATGTCTCAGCACGTTTTATTTATGACACAGATTGCCAGTCTGCTGTCAAATTTCATCTTTATAGCAACGCCATTTTTAATTATTTTACACACATCTTATTGCACAAACCATTACGACCAAATTGTACACTAGGAAAATCAATAAAACTGTTTTTTTTTTCATTAACAATTATTGCATATTTGTTTATATTTTTTTAATATGAAAACATCACACAATTTTTTTTACAATATTGATACAAAGATCTAAGTAGAAAGAAAAATTAATTGCGATCCACTGCAGTCTAAGCAGGAATCGAACCAGCATCTCTGTTATACAAAAACACATTATAGTGATACAGAGCTATCTCTCTCATAAGCTTGACGCTACTTAAACAGCATTTCAGCTTGAAGAATGCTGCGTAACCGCACGTTAGAGTGGTGCTATAAGGTACTAAACCTTTCAAAAATTAATGGTCGTGAGTAACGTATCGTTACCGAAGGTCTAGACCTAAATCACAAGCGGTTTACATAATATTTTCTTCTGTTTCCGCGATTATTACTCATTGAAATAAAACAATTTAACGGATTATATCGCCCAACTAATTGTAACTTTAATACGTATGTAAATTGTAAGAAAATACATCTTTTCTCAGTATACCCGTGACCATGGAAATCTGGAAAGCTTCCGAAACGTCGGGAACTAAAATGAGATAATATACGCGATCTAATCAGTTAAAAAGTTTTATTTCACAAGCGGTTTGATAGTCTAATTGTTCAGGACGCTGTTCCGGTATAACAGAGACGCTGGTTCGATTCCGCCTTAGACTGCAGTGGATCACAATTAATATTTCTTTCTAGTTAGATAATGTATCAATATTGTAAATGATTGCATTGTCTATACTAAAGTTCCAATCCATCCAACCATTAGAATTGACTGAACAAAATCTATTTCAGATTATCAGATTTAAAAAACATACCAGCCAAGTTAAATGAAAGCCTGTAATGACACACATATCAAACTACAGAGAGGTGGCTGAGATTGGCTGTTTCCAAGGTAGTGACGATAAACTTCGCGAACCAGAACGGAATCCAAATTGACGTGAGCGCGAGCTCTGAGTAACAAGTATTTACAACCAGGTCCCCACGTCGCAGTCGCGCTATCCGTCCCCGGTGAGGCTGTCGAACACCTCCGCGCCCGGCGACACCAGCTCGTTAACCGACCCGAAATAATTCGTAAAGTTAAACACACCCTCTTGTCTCACGTTATCTGTGGATCCGAATTGAGCTTTCTTCACGTGCATAGGCGTTGCGTTCGCGCTTAGAGACTTCTTATCCAAGAGCGGTCGCTGGTCCTCAGGGTCGTATAAAGTCGCCTCTTTAGGAGATATAGTCGTGTCGTTGTATGGGTTCGTGATGTATTCGGCGAAGAGTTCGCTCTGTTTGAGTTGATTTACTTCGGCTATTTTGTCGTAGCTTAGGTCGAGGATCGTGGCCGGTTCTATGTCGGGTTTTGGGTCGATCGTGTCGGATAACGGCGCTAATTTCGTTGGGGCTTGAGGCGGTGCTTGTTGAGATACCTGCTGAGGTATTTGATGTGGTGGTGGTACTTGGATTGGTACTTCTTGAGGCGGTGATACCTGTACTGGTACTTGTTGAGGTGGCGATATAGGTTGTGCTTCTTCTTGAGGTGGTGATACTGGTTGTGGTGGTACCGACTGTGGTGGTACTGGCTGTGGTGGTGTCTGCTGAGGCACCGGTTGCGGCTGTGGTTGCTCGGGGGCGCGGTAAAGCGTTGGTATTTGTGACTGAAGAGATATCCCTATTGGTGTGGAGACCATCTGTGATGAGAAGGATATAGTAAGTATTGTCACAAGAGTAAGTATAAATGATACATTAAACAGTAAAATAACATAATAGATGCATACTTAATCTTCTTACTATAATGATGTTATATAAATTAAATGTCTGTACATTAGAGACGTTTTCAAAAAAAATATTGAAACGGACTACTTGAAGGTCACTGAATCGAAAAACATTTTATTTTTTGTATGTTTGTATGTGTCGTTGTGACTTCATCACGCCAAATCGGCTAAACAGATTTCAACTATTTGTGGTACACGGGTAGCTGGGTATCTCCAGATGGTTATAGGATATTTTTTACCCGACTACCTTGTCGAAAAAATTAGGTGTTATGACTTTTTCTCTTCCGCGAACAAAGTTGCGGGCGCCTTCTAGTCTATGAATAAAAATATCCAAAAAGTCAAAGTCAATATTGACGCTGTCTCTTTCTCGACCAATGGCAACAATTTCTTAAAAAGGGAGCTTCACAAAGAGAGGTTTGCTATTTTCATAATTTACCCTGTCGACATGGTGAGCTGCATTTTGTGAAAGTGAAGTTCCTATTTCCATTAACTTCCATTTAAAAGATTCCTTTTTAATAATTTTGTCATCAGAAATTAGTCAATAAACATGCAATACATGAGTGCATTCATTAAAAAAAATATCGCTTTTATTAACAAAATATCAAAATATTGTAAAAACTATTTCAATAAGTGAAATTAAAATCGACCAAGAAACATGCACGCTATAAGAATATATCATTTTAAATTACTAATTAGGCAGCGATTTGACAGAAAGGTCCGACATGTACTGTTATGTCATAGTGCACTCCGGCCATATAAACTCCACATTCTGTTTTGCTAGAAAACTATTTTTAAAGTTATTCGAAAAATATTTTTTCTCTACTGTTTGTTACATGAATGAACTTTTAATAAACCACCGATAGGTTTAGGTGAAACTCACCTCATTCAAAGGTTGTAGCAGTACGGAAGCGCTTAGACCGGGCTGTTCGTAGAGCTGATTTCTGATCGGCACCATCCCGCTGACGGGGATGGGCGCCACCAGCGTGGGAGCCACCAACGTTGGCGCGCCAACATTCACCGGCGACGACGGATGGAGGGTTGGCGACGAAGTTTGGACCAATGTTGGCACTTGGTAGGGGTTCGAAGCTTGTGGTGGTGATGGCGTCTGGACCAAGTTCGGTTGGTAGTTCTGAGCGTTGTTGTAAGGAGGTTGTGGGAGAAGGGTAGGAGCAGTGGGGACCGCTGCGGCGGCTGGAGTAGTAGGAGGGAGCTGCGCGGGTTTCTCGTCTTTTACTGAAAATAATTGATAATTCATAAATAACAGATGTCGGAACAAGTGAACAGCGTAATTAATAAGATTTACAATTAGAATGTACCTTCAGGGAACAGCTCGTCTTTCAAGTTGGGCAGGAATTCGCCAATCTTCTCCCACGTGATGTACCATAGGTCATTGTAGCCATCTGCATTCGTGAATATCTGCGCAAATGAAACATATAATTTCGTATATTGTTAAAAACGGTTTAAAAAGCAACGAACTAGAATTGTATTTATTTTAAGTAGTGTTTCAAAACGAGAGATACAATGTCATATATATTATAACCATCGAGTGTATTGCCTTCCTAAGTTACACGTAACTCGGAATAAATGTAAGGTTGGCGAGTGATAAATTGCAGTTTAAGTCAATTTTTCGTTACGTATATTTGCATTGAGCGTAATTCCCGTAGACATTATAATATGGTGCGGGAAACGTAGTCTTCGGCAGTAATAACTCTATGCGTGAGAGGGGCTACTCCGAAACTCGAAATTCGTATGGCGCCGTCCCACTCACCCAAACACACTATAACACGCGAGCAAGACGGGCAGCAGGATACGAACTTAGTTTTCTGAACTTCGAAGTAACGTCTCAGTTAGATTGTCAGTTAAGTACGTCAAATATATAGCTTGAGATATTCGACGTTTCTGTATGAGATGACAGCTGTCAGCGCTATTTCAGAAATTTGCGAGTGCGTTGAACTTGTCGATGGCATCGACCTAATGTGGCACTCACCCGCACGGAGTGCATCACCAGGATCATGTTCTTGAGCGACTCGAGCGCCGCCTCGGTGAGCGGGTCGAGCGGCGACGACGTCAGCGCGCGCTGCACCGCCAGCACGCGCAGCCACAGCGCGTCGAACGTCGGCCGCGGGGACAGTGCCGACAGGTGGTGCAGGAACACCTGCGGGGGGGCGGGGGCGGGGGATGAGGGGTGACTACAACGTGCGCTCGTCATAAACATACAGTAGCAGATACTCAGCCATCTGAGTATCTGCTACTGCTAGTTGCAGAGGATGGTGTTGGCGCGGCTGGCGTGCGCGGGCGCCACGGCCTCCAGCAGCGGGAACAGCACCTTGGCGAAGCACGCCTCCCGGCGGAGCAGTGTTGCAGACACTCTCCAGCAGTGCTGGCGCGCGGCAGTACCTTGCAGAGGATGGTGTTGGCGCGGCTGGCGTGCGCGGGCGCCACGGCCTCCAGCAGCGGGAACAGCACCTTGGCGAAGCACGCCTCCCGGCGGAGCAGTGTTGCAGACACTCTCCAGCAGTGCTGGCGCGCGGCAGTACCTTGCAGAGGATGGTGTTGGCGCGGCTGGCGTGCGCGGGCGCCACGGCCTCCAGCAGCGGGAACAGCACCTTGGCGAAGCAAGCCTCCCGGCGGAGCAGTGTTGCAGACACTCTCCAGCAGTGCTGGCGCGCGGCAGTACCTTGCAGAGGATGGTGTTGGCGCGGCTGGCGTGCGCGGGCGCCACGGCCTCCAGCAGCGGGAACAGCACCTTGGCGAAGCACGCCTCCCGGCGGAGCAGTGTTGCAGACACTCTCCAGCAGTGCTGGCGCGCGGCAGTACCTTGCAGAGGATGGTGTTGGCGCGGCTGGCGTGCGCGGGCGCCACGGCCTCCAGCAGCGGGAACAGCACCTTGGCGAAGCACGCCTCCCGGCGGAGCAGTGTTGCAGACACTCTCCAGCAGTGCTGGTGCGCGGCAGTACCTTGCAGAGGATGGTGTTGGCGCGGCTGGCGTGCGCGGGCGCCACGGCCTCCAGCAGCGGGAACAGCACCTTGGCGAAGCACGCCTCCCGGCGGAGCAGTGTTGCAGACACTCTCCAGCAGTGCTGGCGCGCGGCAGTACCTTGCAGAGGATGGTGTTGGCGCGGCTGGCGTGCGCGGGCGCCACGGCCTCCAGCAGCGGGAACAGCACCTTGGCGAAGCAAGCCTCCCGGCGGAGCAGTGTTGCAGACACTCTCCAGCAGTGCTGGCGCGCGGCAGTACCTTGCAGAGGATGGTGTTGGCGCGGCTGGCGTGCGCGGGCGCCACGGCCTCCAGCAGCGGGAACAGCACCTTGGCGAAGCACGCCTCCCGGCGGAGCAGTGTTGGAGACACTCTCCAGCAGTGCTGGCGCGCGGCAGTACCTTGCAGAGGATGGTGTTGGCGCGGCTGGCGTGCGCGGGCGCCACGGCCTCCAGCAGCGGGAACAGCACCTTGGCGAAGCACGCCTCCCGGCGGAGCAGTGTTGGAGACACTCTCCAGCAGTGCTGGCGCGCGGCAGTACCTTGCAGAGGATGGTGTTGGCGCGGCTGGCGTGCGCGGGCGCCACGGCCTCCAGCAGCGGGAACAGCACCTTGGCGCAGCACGCCTCCCGGCGGAGCAGTGTTGCAGACACTCTCCAGCAGTGCTGGCGCGCGGCAGTACCTTGCAGAGGATGGTGTTGGCGCGGCTGGCGTGCGCGGGCGCCACGGCCTCCAGCAGCGGGAACAGCACCTTGGCGAAGCACGCCTCCCGGCGGAGCAGTGTTGGAGACACTCTCCAGCAGTGCTGGCGCGCGGCAGTACCTTGCAGAGGATGGTGTTGGCGCGGCTGGCGTGCGCGGGCGCCACGGCCTCCAGCAGCGGGAACAGCACCTTGGCGAAGCACGCCTCCCGGCGGAGCAGTGTTGGAGACACTCTCCAGCAGTGCTGGCGCGCGGCAGTACCTTGCAAAGGATGGTGTTGGCGCGGCTGGCGTGCGCGGGCGCCACGGCCTCCAGCAGCGGGAACAGCACCTTGGCGAAGCACGCCTCCCGGCGGAGCAGTGTTGCAGACACTCTCCAGCAGTGCTGGCGCGCGGCAGTACCTTGCAGAGGATGGTGTTGGCGCGGCTGGCGTGCGCGGGCGCCACGGCCTCCAGCAGCGGGAACAGCACCTTGGCGAAGCACGCCTCCCGGCGGAGCAGTGTTGGAGACACTCTCCAGCAGTGCTGGCGCGCGGCAGTACCTTGCAGAGGATGGTGTTGGCGCGGCTGGCGTGCGCGGGCGCCACGGCCTCCAGCAGCGGGAACAGCACCTTGGCGAAGCACGCCTCCCGGCGGAGCAGTGTTGGAGACACTCTCCAGCAGTGCTGGCGCGCGGCAGTACCTTGCAGAGGATGGTGTTGGCGCGGCTGGCGTGCGCGGGCGCCACGGCCTCCAGCAGCGGGAACAGCACCTTGGCGAAGCAAGCCTCCCGGCGGAGCAGTGTTGCAGACACTCTCCAGCAGTGCTGGCGCGCGGCAGTACCTTGCAGAGGATGGTGTTGGCGCGGCTGGCGTGCGCGGGCGCCACGGCCTCCAGCAGCGGGAACAGCACCTTGGCGAAGCACGCCTCCCGGCGGAGCAGTGTTGCAGACACTCTCCAGCAGTGCTGGCGCGCGGCAGTACCTTGCAGAGGATGGTGTTGGCGCGGCTGGCGTGCGCGGGCGCCACGGCCTCCAGCAGCGGGAACAGCACCTTGGCGAAGCACGCCTCCCGGCGGAGCAGTGTTGCAGACACTCTCCAGCAGTGCTGGCGCGCGGCAGTACCTTGCAGAGGATGGTGTTGGCGCGGCTGGCGTGCGCGGGCGCCACGGCCTCCAGCAGCGGGAACAGCACCTTGGCGAAGCACGCCTCCCGGCGGAGCAGTGTTGCAGACACTCTCCAGCAGTGCTGGTGCGCGGCAGTACCTTGCAGAGGATGGTGTTGGCGCGGCTGGCGTGCGCGGGCGCCACGGCCTCCAGCAGCGGGAACAGCACCTTGGCGAAGCACGCCTCCCGGCGGAGCAGTGTTGCAGACACTCTCCAGCAGTGCTGGCGCGCGGCAGTACCTTGCAGAGGATGGTGTTGGCGCGGCTGGCGTGCGCGGGCGCCACGGCCTCCAGCAGCGGGAACAGCACCTTGGCGAAGCAAGCCTCCCGGCGGAGCAGTGTTGCAGACACTCTCCAGCAGTGCTGGCGCGCGGCAGTACCTTGCAGAGGATGATGTTGGCGCGGCTGGCGTGCGCGGGCGCCACGGCCTCCAGCAGCGGGAACAGCACCTTGGCGAAGCACGCCTCCCGGCGGAGCAGTGTTGCAGACACTCTCCAGCAGTGCTGGCGCGCGGCAGTACCTTGCAGAGGATGGTGTTGGCGCGGCTGGCGTGCGCGGGCGCCACGGCCTCCAGCAGCGGGAACAGCACCTTGGCGAAGCAAGCCTCCCGGCGGAGCAGTGTTGCAGACACTCTCCAGCAGTGCTGGCGCGCGGCAGTACCTTGCAGAGGATGGTGTTGGCGCGGCTGGCGTGCGCGGGCGCCACGGCCTCCAGCAGCGGGAACAGCACCTTGGCGAAGCACGCCTCCCGGCGGAGCAGTGTTGCAGACACTCTCCAGCAGTGCTGGCGCGCGGCAGTACCTTGCAGAGGATGGTGTTGGCGCGGCTGGCGTGCGCGGGCGCCACGGCCTCCAGCAGCGGGAACAGCACCTTGGCGAAGCAAGCCTCCCGGCGGAGCAGTGTTGCAGACACTCTCCAGCAGTGCTGGCGCGCGGCAGTACCTTGCAGAGGATGGTGTTGGCGCGGCTGGCGTGCGCGGGCGCCACGGCCTCCAGCAGCGGGAACAGCACCTTGGCGAAGCACGCCTCCCGGCGGAGCAGTGTTGCAGACACTCTCCAGCAGTGCTGGCGCGCGGCAGTACCTTGCAGAGGATGGTGTTGGCGCGGCTGGCGTGCGCGGGCGCCACGGCCTCCAGCAGCGGGAACAGCACCTTGGCGAAGCACGCCTCCCGGCGGAGCAGTGTTGCAGACACTCTCCAGCAGTGCTGGCGCGCGGCAGTACCTTGCAGAGGATGGTGTTGGCGCGGCTGGCGTGCGCGGGCGCCACGGCCTCCAGCAGCGGGAACAGCACCTTGGCGAAGCACGCCTCCCGGCGGAGCAGTGTTGCAGACACTCTCCAGCAGTGCTGGTGCGCGGCAGTACCTTGCAGAGGATGGTGTTGGCGCGGCTGGCGTGCGCGGGCGCCACGGCCTCCAGCAGCGGGAACAGCACCTTGGCGAAGCACGCCTCCCGGCGGAGCAGTGTTGCAGACACTCTCCAGCAGTGCTGGCGCGCGGCAGTACCTTGCAGAGGATGGTGTTGGCGCGGCTGGCGTGCGCGGGCGCCACGGCCTCCAGCAGCGGGAACAGCACCTTGGCGAAGCAAGCCTCCCGGCGGAGCAGTGTTGCAGACACTCTCCAGCAGTGCTGGCGCGCGGCAGTACCTTGCAGAGGATGATGTTGGCGCGGCTGGCGTGCGCGGGCGCCATGGCCTCCAGCAGCGGGAACAGCACCTTGGCGAAGCACGCCTCCCGGCGGAGCAGTGTTGCAGACACTCTCCAGCAGTGCTGGCGCGCGGCAGTACCTTGCAGAGGATGGTGTTGGCGCGGCTGGCGTGCGCGGGCGCCACGGCCTCCAGCAGCGGGAACAGCACCTTGGCGAAGCACGCCTCCCGGCGGAGCAGTGTTGGAGACACTCTCCAGCAGTGCTGGCGCGCGGCAGTACCTTGCAGAGGATGGTGTTGGCGCGGCTGGCGTGCGCGGGCGCCACGGCCTCCAGCAGCGGGAACAGCACCTTGGCGAAGCACGCCTCCCGGCGGAGCAGTGTTGGAGACACTCTCCAGCAGTGCTGGCGCGCGGCAGTACCTTGCAGAGGATGGTGTTGGCGCGGCTGGCGTGCGCGGGCGCCACGGCCTCCAGCAGCGGGAACAGCACCTTGGCGAAGCACGCCTCCCGGCGGAGCAGTGTTGCAGACACTCTCCAGCAGTGCTGGCGCGCGGCAGTACCTTGCAGAGGATGGTGTTGGCGCGGCTGGCGTGCGCGGGCGCCACGGCCTCCAGCAGCGGGAACAGCACCTTGGCGAAGCACGCCTCCCGGCGGAGCAGTGTTGCAGACACTCTCCAGCAGTGCTGGCGCGCGGCAGTACCTTGCAGAGGATGGTGTTGGCGCGGCTGGCGTGCGCGGGCGCCACGGCCTCCAGCAGCGGGAACAGCACCTTGGCGAAGCACGCCTCCCGGCGGAGCAGTGTTGCAGACACTCTCCAGCAGTGCTGGCGCGCGGCAGTACCTTGCAGAGGATGGTGTTGGCGCGGCTGGCGTGCGCGGGCGCCACGGCCTCCAGCAGCGGGAACAGCACCTTGGCGAAGCACGCCTCCCGGCGGAGCAGTGTTGGAGACACTCTCCAGCAGTGCTGGCGCGCGGCAGTACCTTGCAGAGGATGGTGTTGGCGCGGCTGGCGTGCGCGGGCGCCACGGCCTCCAGCAGCGGGAACAGCACCTTGGCGAAGCACGCCTCCCGGCGGAGCAGTGTTGGAGACACTCTCCAGCAGTGCTGGCGCGCGGCAGTACCTTGCAGAGGATGGTGTTGGCGCGGCTGGCGTGCGCGGGCGCCACGGCCTCCAGCAGCGGGAACAGCACCTTGGCGAAGCACGCCTCCCGGCGGAGCAGTGTTGGAGACACTCTCCAGCAGTGCTGGCGCGCGGCAGTACCTTGCAGAGGATGGTGTTGGCGCGGCTGGCGTGCGCGGGCGCCACGGCCTCCAGCAGCGGGAACAGCACCTTGGCGAAGCACGCCTCCCGGCGGAGCAGTGTTGCAGACACTCTCCAGCAGTGCTGGCGCGCGGCAGTACCTTGCAGAGGATGGTGTTGGCGCGGCTGGCGTGCGCGGGCGCCACGGCCTCCAGCAGCGGGAACAGCACCTTGGCGAAGCACGCCTCCCGGCGGAGCAGTGTTGCAGACACTCTCCAGCAGTGCTGGCGCGCGGCAGTACCTTGCAGAGGATGGTGTTGGCGCGGCTGGCGTGCGCGGGCGCCACGGCCTCCAGCAGCGGGAACAGCACCTTGGCGAAGCACGCCTCCCGGCGGAGCAGTGTTGCAGACACTCTCCAGCAGTGCTGGCGCGCGGCAGTACCTTGCAGAGGATGGTGTTGGCGCGGCTGGCGTGCGCGGGCGCCACGGCCTCCAGCAGCGGGAACAGCACCTTGGCGAAGCACGCCTCCCGGCGGAGCAGTGTTGCAGACACTCTCCAGCAGTGCTGGCGCGCGGCAGTACCTTGCAGAGGATGGTGTTGGCGCGGCTGGCGTGCGCGGGCGCCACGGCCTCCAGCAGCGGGAACAGCACCTTGGCGAAGCACGCCTCCCGGCGGAGCAGTGTTGCAGACACTCTCCAGCAGTGCTGGCGCGCGGCAGTACCTTGCAGAGGATGGTGTTGGCGCGGCTGGCGTGCGCGGGCGCCACGGCCTCCAGCAGCGGGAACAGCACCTTGGCGAAGCACGCCTCCCGGCGGAGCAGTGTTGCAGACACTCTCCAGCAGTGCTGGCGCGCGGCAGTACCTTGCAGAGGATGGTGTTGGCGCGGCTGGCGTGCGCGGGCGCCACGGCCTCCAGCAGCGGGAACAGCACCTTGGCGAAGCACGCCTCCCGGCGGAGCAGTGTTGCAGACACTCTCCAGCAGTGCTGGCGCGCGGCAGTACCTTGCAGAGGATGGTGTTGGCGCGGCTGGCGTGCGCGGGCGCCACGGCCTCCAGCAGCGGGAACAGCACCTTGGCGAAGCACGCCTCCCGGCGGAGCAGTGTTGCAGACACTCTCCAGCAGTGCTGGCGCGCGGCAGTACCTTGCAGAGGATGGTGTTGGCGCGGCTGGCGTGCGCGGGCGCCACGGCCTCCAGCAGCGGGAACAGCACCTTGGCGAAGCACGCCTCCCGGCGGAGCAGTGTTGCAGACACTCTCCAGCAGTGCTGGCGCGCGGCAGTACCTTGCAGAGGATGGTGTTGGCGCGGCTGGCGTGCGCGGGCGCCACGGCCTCCAGCAGCGGGAACAGCACCTTGGCGAAGCACGCCTCCCGGCGGAGCAGTGTTGCAGACACTCTCCAGCAGTGCTGGCGCGCGGCAGTACCTTGCAGAGGATGGTGTTGGCGCGGCTGGCGTGCGCGGGCGCCACGGCCTCCAGCAGCGGGAACAGCACCTTGGCGAAGCACGCCTCCCGGCGGAGCAGTGTTGCAGACACTCTCCAGCAGTGCTGGCGCGCGGCAGTACCTTGCAGAGGATGGTGTTGGCGCGGCTGGCGTGCGCGGGCGCCACGGCCTCCAGCAGCGGGAACAGCACCTTGGCGAAGCACGCCTCCCGGCGGAGCAGTGTTGCAGACACTCTCCAGCAGTGCTGGCGCGCGGCAGTACCTTGCAGAGGATGGTGTTGGCGCGGCTGGCGTGCGCGGGCGCCACGGCCTCCAGCAGCGGGAACAGCACCTTGGCGAAGCACGCCTCCCGGCGGAGCAGTGTTGGAGACACTCTCCAGCAGTGCTGGCGCGCGGCAGTACCTTGCAGAGGATGGTGTTGGCGCGGCTGGCGTGCGCGGGCGCCACGGCCTCCAGCAGCGGGAACAGCACCTTGGCGAAGCACGCCTCCCGGCGGAGCAGTGTTGCAGACACTCTCCAGCAGTGCTGGCGCGCGGCAGTACCTTGCAGAGGATGGTGTTGGCGCGGCTGGCGTGCGCGGGCGCCACGGCCTCCAGCAGCGGGAACAGCACCTTGGCGAAGCACGCCTCCCGGCGGAGCAGTGTTGCAGACACTCTCCAGCAGTGCTGGCGCGCGGCAGTACCTTGCAGAGGATGGTGTTGGCGCGGCTGGCGTGCGCGGGCGCCACGGCCTCCAGCAGCGGGAACAGCACCTTGGCGAAGCACGCCTCCCGGCGGAGCAGTGTTGCAGACACTCTCCAGCAGTGCTGGCGCGCGGCAGTACCTTGCAGAGGATGGTGTTGGCGCGGCTGGCGTGCGCGGGCGCCACGGCCTCCAGCAGCGGGAACAGCACCTTGGCGAAGCACGCCTCCCGGCGGAGCAGTGTTGCAGACACTCTCCAGCAGTGCTGGCGCGCGGCAGTACCTTGCAGAGGATGGTGTTGGCGCGGCTGGCGTGCGCGGGCGCCACGGCCTCCAGCAGCGGGAACAGCACCTTGGCGAAGCACGCCTCCCGGCGGAGCAGTGTTGCAGACACTCTCCAGCAGTGCTGGCGCGCGGCAGTACCTTGCAGAGGATGGTGTTGGCGCGGCTGGCGTGCGCGGGCGCCACGGCCTCCAGCAGCGGGAACAGCACCTTGGCGAAGCACGCCTCCCGGCGGAGCAGTGTTGGAGACACTCTCCAGCAGTGCTGGCGCGCGGCAGTACCTTGCAGAGGATGGTGTTGGCGCGGCTGGCGTGCGCGGGCGCCACGGCCTCCAGCAGCGGGAACAGCACCTTGGCGAAGCACGCCTCCCGGCGGAGCAGTGTTGCAGACACTCTCCAGCAGTGCTGGCGCGCGGCAGTACCTTGCAGAGGATGGTGTTGGCGCGGCTGGCGTGCGCGGGCGCCACGGCCTCCAGCAGCGGGAACAGCACCTTGGCGAAGCACGCCTCCCGGCGGAGCAGTGTTGCAGACACTCTCCAGCAGTGCTGGCGCGCGGCAGTACCTTGCAGAGGATGGTGTTGGCGCGGCTGGCGTGCGCGGGCGCCACGGCCTCCAGCAGCGGGAACAGCACCTTGGCGAAGCACGCCTCCCGGCGGAGCAGTGTTGCAGACACTCTCCAGCAGTGCTGGCGCGCGGCAGTACCTTGCAGAGGATGGTGTTGGCGCGGCTGGCGTGCGCGGGCGCCACGGCCTCCAGCAGCGGGAACAGCACCTTGGCGAAGCACGCCTCCCGGCGGAGCAGTGTTGCAGACACTCTCCAGCAGTGCTGGCGCGCGGCAGTACCTTGCAGAGGATGGTGTTGGCGCGGCTGGCGTGCGCGGGCGCCACGGCCTCCAGCAGCGGGAACAGCACCTTGGCGAAGCACGCCTCCCGGCGGAGCAGTGTTGCAGACACTCTCCAGCAGTGCTGGCGCGCGGCAGTACCTTGCAGAGGATGGTGTTGGCGCGGCTGGCGTGCGCGGGCGCCACGGCCTCCAGCAGCGGGAACAGCACCTTGGCGAAGCACGCCTCCCGGCGGAGCAGTGTTGCAGACACTCTCCAGCAGTGCTGGCGCGCGGCAGTACCTTGCAGAGGATGGTGTTGGCGCGGCTGGCGTGCGCGGGCGCCACGGCCTCCAGCAGCGGGAACAGCACCTTGGCGAAGCACGCCTCCCGGCGGAGCAGTGTTGCAGACACTCTCCAGCAGTGCTGGCGCGCGGCAGTACCTTGCAGAGGATGGTGTTGGCGCGGCTGGCGTGCGCGGGCGCCACGGCCTCCAGCAGCGGGAACAGCACCTTGGCGAAGCACGCCTCCCGGCGGAGCAGTGTTGCAGACACTCTCCAGCAGTGCTGGCGCGCGGCAGTACCTTGCAGAGGATGGTGTTGGCGCGGCTGGCGTGCGCGGGCGCCACGGCCTCCAGCAGCGGGAACAGCACCTTGGCGAAGCACGCCTCCCGGCGGAGCAGTGTTGCAGACACTCTCCAGCAGTGCTGGCGCGCGGCAGTACCTTGCAGAGGATGGTGTTGGCGCGGCTGGCGTGCGCGGGCGCCACGGCCTCCAGCAGCGGGAACAGCACCTTGGCGAAGCACGCCTCCCGGCGGAGCAGTGTTGCAGACACTCTCCAGCAGTGCTGGCGCGCGGCAGTACCTTGCAGAGGATGGTGTTGGCGCGGCTGGCGTGCGCGGGCGCCACGGCCTCCAGCAGCGGGAACAGCACCTTGGCGAAGCACGCCTCCCAGCGCGCGCCGCCCAGCGCGTGCAGGCCGGGCGCGAGCAGCGCGCGTTGGAGGTACGCTATAGCACTGTTGGCCACCTGCAAACAGTTCATGAGATATAAATCATGAAAAAATTAAAGACTGACTGAGTTTGAACCTTTGCCTTGTGCCTTGCCGGGGCGCACACTCTTGGCAACTAAGATACAAAGCTATAATGCGTAAACGTGCGCTGCGGCAAGGCACAAGGCACTGGTTGAAATCCAGGCGGAGTCTTGATCCTTTTTATAATTTAGATCTTTGTAAGTATGAATAAAGAATCTAAGTGGAGAAATGGAATTTCAAAACACAAAGATCGTGATAGTGTGACATCATGCTCTACGTATAAAATCCACAGTGATATAGTTGTTACATTCATTTAGGTATCTATTTTTTATGGTTATAAAAATCGCTCTTTAAAATGGGCCTGCAGTTGCTCCCTATCCATACAGTAGCTATTGCACGAATGCACTTTTATTGCAATATAAACACTCTCTTAAAATCTATAGAATTACCCCATAGTATGAGGCCATAACTAAGAAAGGATGAAACATGGCCATGGTAGGCCGTGAGTGCCCTCTATAGAAACGGTCTGTCTATTTTTTGCTTGGCCCGACCGTTTCTATAGAGTCTATTTGGGTTTAATATGAAACGATATAATCTAGAGCATATTGAACTTTACAATTTAAAAATGAACAGGGAGCGAAAGACAGGTTACGATGTGTCGCGTGACATACAAAGCCGTGATCAAATATGACCTTTCTTTTCATGGTAGGTCTTGCATAGAGCCGTCTTAAGTCGTAGAAAATTTGTACATGCCTATAGGGTAACAAAAATAGAATTTAAAGGCCTTAACTTTGTAATGTCCAAAGGAAAGAAGCATATGCCTAACTCATATTGACAAATCTGTATGGTAGGTTGGTACAATTAGTAAAGGGGGCACCCCTCAGCGCCCCGAATTTATGATTTATGCTGATAACTCTTACCTGTTTCCGTCTGTCCGTGCAGAATTCTGCGATGCCCTGTAACAGAGGCTTCCACGCTACTTCCCAAAGATCGTATTCCTCAACACCTAAAATAAAATCTGTTTATAAAAATTCTACTACGTTATTGTAAATAATGAGACGTTACTAGGATATTATTTGATTTAGAAATAAATACAAAATCTATATTTTTTTTAAATAGACCCTGAATGGATTTGAACCACTGCCTTGTGCCCACGGAATAATAAAAACAAGGGAAGCGGCGTACGACCCGTTTAATAAGAGAACCGATGTCAATATGCACACTATCACAATAATGCGCACAAATAAATGTTCAAGCTGATTGGTCAACGTTTCTTGTGTAAAAAACTTCGAGTTGCTAAAGTAATTAAAACATTATGGCAATGGTATAATATCCGAATTCGAGCATAAGGTTTAGGACTTACGACTTATCGGATTCGATTATTATCACATGAGTGAGACCCACGCTGCCCTATCAGGCAAAATAACCATATGTGTCATATGGTTATTTTGCCTATGTCAACCGTTGTATGGCACATATGCTTTTTCGGTTATTAGGGCAGGACGCCATGTGGCGTCGAATAGAGGAATTAATTGCAAGAGATCTTTTTAACGACATCTAGCGTCGAGTAGCTAAACTAAGAAGTATTTAGGGCTGTGCAATGCTTTTTTGTAACACCCGTAAGTACTCTAAATAATGGAGATAGCAAATATCGCTAAAAGGAAACATTCCTTTAGTTTTGAAAAGAAAATAAACTGCTTTCAAAGTTTAAAAAAATATTATATTAAGAGGATCGTGGTCCGCTTGATAAAAAACACGGTTTTCATAAAAAAGGTGTTAATATTTTTCACTTTATAAACAGACGAATTTGCATGAATTTTGAGTGTTGTACGTAGGATAGAAAACTAGGTTACCATGTTGGATTGTTGCCAGCAAAAATGATCATTATTCAAGTGTTTGTATGAAACTTGCATCTGCTATCTGCTTATAACTTTTACCGTCAACATTTCTTTTGTAAAATCAAAACATTGAAACCTAGTTTTACACCAAACCTACATTTCCAAAACTCATGCAAATCGGTCTCCGATTATAGGGTGTCAAACTTTACTACGTACTCTGATGCCTACACGTAAGGTAAAGATTGTAAAAATATTTCCACACAAAATGTCCTTTAACAGACACAAAATCATTTTTTTTTATTTGAAATAAAAAATCATAACAGAATTAGAATAATTTTTAATAATGAAATAAAAAAATATTATATACAAAAAAGACAGTACAACAAATAATTATATATTTATTTTAGTCTGTGTGTATTATTTTTTTGTTATCTCTTCTTCTTAGTCGTATACTCTTGGCAGAGTAGTCGTGGTCATGGGGGTCGTTGCACGGCCTTTTTTACTCTCTCCCGCCATCTCTCTCTGACCGAGGCACTTCGCACGCACGTATTTAGGGCTGACTCCGTGAGGGCTTTTACTTGATCAGTCCATCGCAAGGAAGAGCGCACTCTGGATCTAGAGCCATTCACTCTACCCTGAATGACGAGTCTCCCCATAGCGTCGTCTTCCTTACGCATAATGTGACCGAAGTAGCTCAAAATTCGAGAGTGCACAATTGCCGATAGCCTTTGTTTTATATTGAGCTCCTGGAGAATAGAGATATTGGTACGGCGTTGTATCCACGATATCCGCAGCATCCTTCTCCAGCACCACATTTCCAAGGCATCGATACGCTTCCGTTCTCTCTCCTTTACCGTCCATGTTTCTGCACCGTAGAGCAACACCGGGAATACTAAGGATCTGACAAGACGAGTCTTTGTTGCTTTCGTAATATTACGGTCTCTCTAGTCATGGTTATGCGTCGCTTGATTTCATCTTCCGGGCCTCCGCCGTCTGAGACCAGTGACCCCAAGTATATGTATGACGGTACGACTTCACAGTTTTCAATCCTTGTTGGTTTATTATTGCTGTTACGGTCCACGACCATCATCTTTGTTTTTAGCCTATTGATCTTCAAACCAAATGTGAGACTAACTGTTTCAACCCGACGCAATAGTGCCGCGATTAGATTATTTGTTGTTATAGCGGCAATAAAAATACATAATGTGAAACTTTCCAGTGTCTGGCTATCACGGTTCATGAGATACAGCTTGGTGACAGACGGACGGACAGGGAAGTTTTAGTAATAAGGTCCCGAATCCCTTGGGGTACGGAACAATAAAAAAGAAAACCTTTATTGTGTGGGTAAATAAATAAATGAGCATACAGGTACACATTTTCTGCTTGTGTACGCTCAGAAAAGTTCTAGATATACACACAAACCATGCAGATGCACATTTACCTACCCAAGTTATTCCGCCTTTGTGAAGTAAAACTATTGAACAAATCGGTTTATCGGTATTGATACTTTATCGACTACACCCTCGCACTAAATGAGTAGCGCGAATGTGCTGCAATGTTGACATGACAGATACAATTCAATCTTATTACAGTTACATAAGATTGATTTTTGTATTGTACAATGTTGAAAAATGAGGAACGAAAGCAAAATTTACATAAAAATCAAAATTTAATTAAATAACACTCACCGATGATAGGAAATGCCACCATTAGCTAGATTTTTTATCCGGCTAGCATTCCTGCACTCCAGAATGGAGCAATACGGCATATTTGTCCTTGTTTTTTAAGCTTATCGAAAATTGCTTGTGCGTCTGTCACGCATAAGCGGCGGCGGTGTACTGAGCGTGGTTGAGCACTGCAGTGCCTATCGTTGGCACACGTGCCACGCCTACTTTAGGCTTGTACTGTTTTTTCTGTTCTGTGCTTGTGCCATGCCGGCGCGGACGCTCTGTACCAACTAAACTATAGGGTCAGCAGAGACAGCAAGTCTTCGGGTTATGTCACTATTTGTTACAGATCAGACATCAGTTCCTAAGATGAGCTTTTAAAAAACTAAATACTGAATCTTAACGTACCGAATTGCAGTTGCCACGTGTTAGCTAAAGGTGTCGCTGATAACATGATATCTCATTGGAGAAATTCAATTAAAAAAATAGGATATGTATGTTGATGATTTTTTAAATCATTATGTGACCAAATTACATCACTTTAAAACAATACTACATGTAACACGTCAACGTTTTATTATGTCTAAATTATAAACGATAACTAATGAAATAAAATAAAAGAAAATAAAGTAGTATATGGGGATGTTAAGTTGCGAAGGTCGGCGAATCGAGACTCGGTATACGTAAGAACTACATTTTATTAAATAACAGCACAGTGGTGTATACGAGACTGGGCGGGCTCTCGGGCCGAGACGCGTTACTAAGCGCTCTGTGTTCCTGCAATAGCCACCCCCCGCCCCTTAAAAACAAATATTCTTAAAAAAAAAACAATATGAATGCTACCTTGTTCCTGGTCGGCCTCATCTCGCCACCACTTGAATATCTGCGCGGTCCGGCTGTGCAGTGTGTGCATCAGGTCTAGAAGCTAGAAAATAAGGAATGAGTTGATATAAACCATTGTGGCCACGCCATTTTGTAGCGTCAGCATTCTGATTTGACAACGCAGGCACGAGGCAAAAAGAGTCGCAATCTAGTCGCACAGGTTAATATCGCGTACTAGAACCATTAAAACAAGAGGATTGACAATCTCCATACAACCAACGGCTTACCGTTCCCCGATATGTATAATAACAATGATTTATAATTATTCAAGTTTGCTAGCGTGGCACCGTAGTTAAATGTTACCATTTATTTATAACTAGCTTCTGCCCGCGACTTCTGCCTTAAATTCGTTTATCGCGGACAAGGGCATTTTCCGGGATGAAAAGTAGCCTATGTCCTTCCCCGGGACTCAAACTATCTCCATACCAAATTTCATCGAAATCGGTTCAGCGGTTTAAGCGTGAAGAGGTAACAGACAGACACACTTTCGCATTTATAATATTAGTATGGATTAGCTGTTTAAAAGTGGTTGAAATTTGTCCAACAGTTTTAACGTTATGAGACCGCAGCCACAGACACATGCACAAACTAAATAAAAAAAAAATCACTTAATGATCTTCAAATAGCCCGTTACACTTATTTTATTGAGAATATTTTAGTTTTCAAACATTTAATTATTACAACTTTATAACAGTGATGATGTCAAACTATACATTTCAACACGGGCATTAAAATTTAAAAAAAATGTCGAACCCCCCCCCCTCCACACACACACACTTTGTTGTCTTAGATTATGGACGGTATGTTTTGCTCAGAATCAAGAATACTATGGACTTTCATAATTAAGAATACGTGCCCATAAAAAGTCACTTTTCTTATATTGTATTGGAACATTTTGTATGATCCTTACAAAACAGACGATCTGATTTTTCAAAAGAATTTTTGGGACACCTTTTTATTCGTGTAATCGACAGTGCTCATTTTGAGAAAATGTGTAGGGACACAGAACGCCCAAAAGTCCATAATCTGAAACAACAAGTTGGGGGTACACGTTTTTTTTAATGCCCGCACATTAATGAGTGAAGGTCATAAATATGTCTACAATGTTTCACCTTTTGAACGCCACCCTAAATACATAAGCCTTATGTTTTACACATCAATCTGTTAAAATACCGTCATAATTCCTAAAATAATGCCGGGTTGTACAGTTTTTTAATTCTGTCATAATCTTTATAAAATTTTACATCTAAAATGCAAAAATAACAGTCAAAAACAATGTTTCTGCTACATAAGTATGCTAAAAGGTTCATCCGAAACCGGTAAGTGGGTCAAATTTGACACACACAGACACACTAACATATTAACACTGCAAGTGAAATAAAATATTGTAATTAATAAGATCGTCGGCGTTCAAAAGGCAAATTTATCTCATCAGAGCCAGAGCTGTATACATATTAATGGCCCACCTGCAGACTGACCATGTGGTGTTGGTCGACGGTCTCGTCCTCCTCGTCGCTGCTCTCCTCGTAGCTGTCTCGGCGCGCCGAGCTCGGCCGAGATTTTCGGCCTTCGCGGGTCTTGCTCGGCCTTTTAGCTGTGGTAATATTAATGTGGTAAAAAATTGGCAGTTTGTTATGAATGGCGCTTAGGTTAACTTTAAATTATAATAAATCGTTTTTATCAATATGTCAAGCAAAATAGACTAGAATCTTAATCATGCAAATTATAATAACAGCGAAAATTGAAGGTTTTGTTTTATTGCCACAAAACAGCAAAACATGGAATATTCAACATTTATTTTTGTCGCTGTTCTAACTTTGAGATATAACAACAAATAACGAACATCGGCCAACGGCGTTTTGAGCTTACGCTAAAGATCTTGGACTTATGAAACATGCACAGTTAACCGAGATTTTCTAGTGATTGTCAATCAATCAATCAAAATGTCTTTATTCAAGTGGGCCTAGTTACAAGCACTTTCGAAATGTCAGTTACATGAGAGTGAATGTTTGCTGGGAGACATACAATATGATCCAACATTTGCTGCCAGGAAAATCCAGAAAAACCTAATCAGATCATTTAACTTAAGTACAATATTATTGATAAAATCATCATTTTAAAAATTAAAATAATCAATAATATCAATCCCAAAAGGATTGTCAATAAAAAAGAAAAAAATAATAATCTAGAATGTGTCTAGAATAAAATTCTAAATGTCAAGAGTATATAAAACAATAAAAATAAAAATAATAATAATACCTTAGGTATTCGTTAAAATAATTATACGTAACCTACATGACGCTATAATTTACATTAATCCCACGCGGCTTTATCATTCATGTAGTCTTGTGTGCTATAATAAGCTTTAGAAAAATATTTTCGTTTCGCAATATTTTTGAATTTACCAATAGACAACTCACTTATGCTGTTAGGAAGTTTATTTTAAAACCTCACACAGTTACCCATGAATGATCTCCTTATTTTATGGAGCCTAGTATCTCCTTATTATATCATGTGGCGCCATGGAATCTTCTGCGAGTTCGACTCACGAGCAGCGATTTGATGTTATAGCACATCTTCGAGTTTCTTACGTCGGTTCTTCTCGGAGCAGAGGGGCTACTCCGAAACCAGAAAAACGAAGTTCGTAACGTGCTGTCCCTCTCGCTCTCATGTTATGCTGTATTTGAGTGAGCGGGATAACGCCATACGAACTTCGTTTTTTGGGTTTCAGAGTAGCCCCTCTGAGGTATGAAGCGGTGGAGTGCCTAAATTGAAGAATAGAAACGGTTGACCTTGACTTTGTTCAGTGTCACACACCTGCGAGTAGCGTGGCCTTGGCGAAGATCCTAACGGCGCGCACGGCGGCGCGGCAGTTGTGCGGCGTCACGTGCGCCACGTCGCGCACCACTAACGCCAGAGCTCGCAGCGGCGTCACTTGTTCAGTGTCACACACCTGCGAGTAGCGTGGCCTTGGCGAAGATCCTCACGGCACGCACGGCGGCGCGGCAGTTGTGCGGCGTCACGTGCGCCACGTCGCGCACCACTAACGCCAGAGCTCGCAGCGGCGTCACTTGTTCAGTGTCACACACCTGCGAGTAGCGTGGCCTTGGCGAAGATCCTCACGGCACGCACGGCGGCGCGGCAGTTGTGCGGCGTCACGTGCGCCACGTCGCGCACCACTAACGCCAGAGCTCGCAGCGGCGTCACTTGTTCAGTGTCACATACCTGCGAGTAGCGTGGCCTTGGCGAAGATCCTCACGGCGCGCACGGCGGCGCGGCAGTTGTGCGGCGTCACGTGCGCCACGTCGCGCACCACTAACGCCAGAGCTCGCAGCGGCGTCACTTGTTCAGTGTCACACACCTGCGAGTAGCGTGGCCTTGGCGAAGATCCTCACGGCGCGCACGGCGGCGCGGCAGTTGTGCGGCGTCACGTGCGCCACGTCGCGCACCACTAACGCCAGAGCTCGCAGCGGCGTCACTTGTTCAGTGTCACACACCTGCGAGTAGCGTGGCCTTGGCGAAGATCCTCACGGCGCGCACGGCGGCGCGGCAGTTGTGCGGCGTCACGTGCGCCACGTCGCGCACCACTAACGCCAGAGCTCGCAGCGGCGTCACTTGTTCAGTGTCACACACCTGCGAGTAGCGTGGCCTTGGCGAAGATCCTCACGGCACGCACGGCGGCGCGGCAGTTGTGCGGCGTCACGTGCGCCACGTCGCGCACCACTAACGCCAGAGCTCGCAGCGGCGTCACTTGTTCAGTGTCACACACCTGCGAGTAGCGTGGCCTTGGCGAAGATCCTAACGGCGCGCACGGCGGCGCGGCAGTTGTGCGGCGTCACGTGCGCCACGTCGCGCACCACTAACGCCAGAGCTCGCAGCGGCGTCACTTGTTCAGTGTCACACACCTGCGAGTAGCGTGGCCTTGGCGAAGATCCTCACGGCGCGCACGGCGGCGCGGCAGTTGTGCGGCGTCACGTGCGCCACGTCGCGCACCACTAACGCCAGAGCTCGCAGCGGCGTCACTTGTTCAGTGTCACACACCTGCGAGTAGCGTGGCCTTGGCGAAGATCCTCACGGCACGCACGGCGGCGCGGCAGTTGTGCGGCGTCACGTGCGCCACGTCGCGCACCACTAACGCCAGAGCTCGCAGCGGCGTCACTTGTTCAGTGTCACACACCTGCGAGTAGCGTGGCCTTGGCGAAGATCCTCACGGCGCGCACGGCGGCGCGGCAGTTGTGCGGCGTCACGTGCGCCACGTCGCGCACCACTAACGCCAGAGCTCGCAGCGGCGTCACTTGTTCAGTGTCACACACCTGCGAGTAGCGTGGCCTTGGCGAAGATCCTCACGGCGCGCACGGCGGCGCGGCAGTTGTGCGGCGTCACGTGCGCCACGTCGCGCACCACTAACGCCAGAGCTCGCAGCGGCGTCACTTGTTCAGTGTCACACACCTGCGAGTAGCGTGGCCTTGGCGAAGATCCTCACGGCACGCACGGCGGCGCGGCAGTTGTGCGGCGTCACGTGCGCCACGTCGCGCACCACTAACGCCAGAGCTCGCAGCGGCGTCACTTGTTCAGTGTCACACACCTGCGAGTAGCGTGGCCTTGGCGAAGATCCTAACGGCGCGCACGGCGGCGCGGCAGTTGTGCGGCGTCACGTGCGCCACGTCGCGCACCACTAACGCCAGAGCTCGCAGCGGCGTCACTTGTTCAGTGTCACACACCTGCGAGTAGCGTGGCCTTGGCGAAGATCCTCACGGCGCGCACGGCGGCGCGGCAGTTGTGCGGCGTCACGTGCGCCACGTCGCGCACCACTAACGCCAGAGCTCGCAGCGGCGTCACTTGTTCAGTGTCACACACCTGCGAGTAGCGTGGCCTTGGCGAAGATCCTCACGGCACGCACGGCGGCGCGGCAGTTGTGCGGCGTCACGTGCGCCACGTCGCGCACCACTAACGCCAGAGCTCGCAGCGGCGTCACTTGTTCAGTGTCACACACCTGCGAGTAGCGTGGCCTTGGCGAAGATCCTCACGGCGCGCACGGCGGCGCGGCAGTTGTGCGGCGTCACGTGCGCCACGTCGCGCACCACTAACGCCAGAGCTCGCAGCGGCGTCACTTGTTCAGTGTCACACACCTGCGAGTAGCGTGGCCTTGGCGAAGATCCTCACGGCGCGCACGGCGGCGCGGCAGTTGTGCGGCGTCACGTGCGCCACGTCGCGCACCACTAACGCCAGAGCTCGCAGCGGCGTCACTTGTTCAGTGTCACACACCTGCGAGTAGCGTGGCCTTGGCGAAGATCCTCACGGCGCGCACGGCGGCGCGGCAGTTGTGCGGCGTCACGTGCGCCACGTCGCGCACCACTAACGCCAGAGCTCGCAGCGGCGTCACTTGTTCAGTGTCACACACCTGCGAGTAGCGTGGCCTTGGCGAAGATCCTCACGGCGCGCACGGCGGCGCGGCAGTTGTGCGGCGTCACGTGCGCCACGTCGCGCACCACTAACGCCAGAGCTCGCAGCGGCGTCACTTGTTCAGTGTCACACACCTGCGAGTAGCGTGGCCTTGGCGAAGATCCTAACGGCGCGCACGGCGGCGCGGCAGTTGTGCGGCGTCACGTGCGCCACGTCGCGCACCACTAACGCCAGAGCTCGCAGCGGCGTCACTTGTTCAGTGTCACACACCTGCGAGTAGCGTGGCCTTGGCGAAGATCCTCACGGCGCGCACGGCGGCGCGGCAGTTGTGCGGCGTCACGTGCGCCACGTCGCGCACCACTAACGCCAGAGCTCGCAGCGGCGTCACTTGTTCAGTGTCACACACCTGCGAGTAGCGTGGCCTTGGCGAAGATCCTCACGGCACGCACGGCGGCGCGGCAGTTGTGCGGCGTCACGTGCGCCACGTCGCGCACCACTAACGCCAGAGCTCGCAGCGGCGTCACTTGTTCAGTGTCACACACCTGCGAGTAGCGTGGCCTTGGCGAAGATCCTCACGGCGCGCACGGCGGCGCGGCAGTTGTGCGGCGTCACGTGCGCCACGTCGCGCACCACTAACGCCAGAGCTCGCAGCGGCGTCACTTGTTCAGTGTCACACACCTGCGAGTAGCGTGGCCTTGGCGAAGATCCTCACGGCGCGCACGGCGGCGCGGCAGTTGTGCGGCGTCACGTGCGCCACGTCGCGCACCACTAACGCCAGAGCTCGCAGCGGCGTCACTTGTTCAGTGTCACACACCTGCGAGTAGCGTGGCCTTGGCGAAGATCCTCACGGCGCGCACGGCGGCGCGGCAGTTGTGCGGCGTCACGTGCGCCACGTCGCGCACCACTAACGCCAGAGCTCGCAGCGGCGTCACTTGTTCAGTGTCACACACCTGCGAGTAGCGTGGCCTTGGCGAAGATCCTCACGGCGCGCACGGCGGCGCGGCAGTTGTGCGGCGTCACGTGCGCCACGTCGCGCACCACTAACGCCAGAGCTCGCAGCGGCGTCACTTGTTCAGTGTCACACACCTGCGAGTAGCGTGGCCTTGGCGAAGATCCTCACGGCGCGCACGGCGGCGCGGCAGTTGTGCGGCGTCACGTGCGCCACGTCGCGCACCACTAACGCCAGAGCTCGCAGCGGCGTCACTTGTTCAGTGTCACACACCTGCGAGTAGCGTGGCCTTGGCGAAGATCCTCACGGCGCGCACGGCGGCGCGGCAGTTGTGCGGCGTCACGTGCGCCACGTCGCGCACCACTAACGCCAGAGCTCGCAGCGGCGTCACTTGTTCAGTGTCACACACCTGCGAGTAGCGTGGCCTTGGCGAAGATCCTCACGGCGCGCACGGCGGCGCGGCAGTTGTGCGGCGTCACGTGCGCCACGTCGCGCACCACTAACGCCAGAGCTCGCAGCGGCGTCACTTGTTCAGTGTCACACACCTGCGAGTAGCGTGGCCTTGGCGAAGATCCTCACGGCGCGCACGGCGGCGCGGCAGTTGTGCGGCGTCACGTGCGCCACGTCGCGCACCACTAACGCCAGAGCTCGCAGCGGCGTCACTTGTTCAGTGTCACACACCTGCGAGTAGCGTGGCCTTGGCGAAGATCCTCACGGCGCGCACGGCGGCGCGGCAGTTGTGCGGCGTCACGTGCGCCACGTCGCGCACCACTAACGCCAGAGCTCGCAGCGGCGTCACTTGTTCAGTGTCACACACCTGCGAGTAGCGTGGCCTTGGCGAAGATCCTCACGGCGCGCACGGCGGCGCGGCAGTTGTGCGGCGTCACGTGCGCCACGTCGCGCACCACTAACGCCAGAGCTCGCAGCGGCGTCACTTGTTCAGTGTCACACACCTGCGAGTAGCGTGGCCTTGGCGAAGATCCTCACGGCGCGCACGGCGGCGCGGCAGTTGTGCGGCGTCACGTGCGCCACGTCGCGCACCACTAACGCCAGAGCTCGCAGCGGCGTCACTTGTTCAGTGTCACACACCTGCGAGTAGCGTGGCCTTGGCGAAGATCCTCACGGCGCGCACGGCGGCGCGGCAGTTGTGCGGCGTCACGTGCGCCACGTCGCGCACCACTAACGCCAGAGCTCGCAGCGGCGTCACTTGTTCAGTGTCACACACCTGCGAGTAGCGTGGCCTTGGCGAAGATCCTCACGGCGCGCACGGCGGCGCGGCAGTTGTGCGGCGTCACGTGCGCCACGTCGCGCACCACTAACGCCAGAGCCTCGCAACAGCGCGCCATCGCTGCCCGTCGGTACGGCAGGAATGTCACTTGCTCAGTATCCACATCGGAGTCGTCCGGGGGCGAGTTCTTCACCTGCGAAAAGAATATCGCTACAGGAATGCTGGGCTTAACTCCTAGTGGTAGTCAAAGTGGCGGCAACCCAAACTGGACACTACCTTTAGCAATGAACATAATGACGAGAAAGTACGGGATAAGAAGACACTTGATGTAGGCAAGTTACAATTATTCTGTTGGCGCTGGAAGAGAGAGTTAACATGTTACTCGAACAGCACAGAAATAATTTAGATACTCACTAGTATCCACCCGTGAGCGCGCGGCGACTGAGACAGCTCGCTGTCTGACGACGCCGATGTTGGCCTTCTTTCTCCTTCTTCTTCTGAACCTTCTGATCGACTTGAAGCTGTAACAGAAACAAATTATTAATTTTAATAATTTTCATCTTCTTGGTAGCCTTTTATCCCTCATTTAGGACAAAGGGCTCTCAGAAGAGATTGCCTATCATCCCGATAGCGAACTTGAATCCTAGACAACATCGGTACTGTTATTGAGGTACAAATATTAAAAGAATCAAATGCACTTCAGGGTTAAAGCGTCCCAAAGGCAATCGGACCAAAGTAAGTATTTGATTCGCTCAGCTACTTCTGATTCTGAGTACGAACACGAGAACACGATCTCCCACTCCTCCGCCGTGTGCACGTTCTGTGCCGATGTGTTCACTAGCTGTGCTGTAATGTTAGAGTAGAGTACCTGTGTTGGAAGCGCCCGCGGGCGCGGCGTGCGCGGGCCAGGCGCCGGCGCCGGCGGCACACAACAGCGAGAACACGATCTCCCACTCCTCCGCCGTGTGCACGTTCTGTGCCGACGTCTTGACTAGCTCGTACAGCCCGCACGATATCTAAAGACAAGTGATAATTACAGAAAACGTGATTTTAAAATCACAATATTAAAACCTATTTTCTCGGCTCGATTTGACGTCGCTCGATTTGTTATTACATAACCTAGTCCAATTTAAAGACATGTAATCATAATATAAAAAATAGTAATGTAACGTATTCGCCCATAACACTCACCACGGTGCAGTGACGCCGGAACACGGTGTGCGGCAGCTGGAACAGCGTGTGCAGGTGGCGCAGCGCGCGCGCGCAGCACAGCTCGGAGCGCATGAGGCGCGCGCACGTGCGCAGCAGCGTGCTGAGTAACACTCACCACGGTGCAGTGACGCCGGAACACGGTGTGCGGCAGCTGGAACAGCGTGTGCAGGTGGCGCAGCGCGCGCGCGCAGCACAGCTCGGAGCGCATGAGGCGCGCGCACGTGCGCAGCAGCGTGCTGAGTAACACTCACCACGGTGCAGTGACGCCGGAACACGGTGTGCGGCAGCTGGAACAGCGTGTGCAGGTGGCGCAGCGCGCGCGCGCAGCACAGCTCGGAGCGCATGAGGCGCGCGCACGTGCGCAGCAGCGTGCTGAGTAACACTCACCACGGTGCAGTGACGCCGGAACACGGTGTGCGGCAGCTGGAACAGCGTGTGCAGGTGGCGCAGCGCGCGCGCGCAGCACAGCTCGGAGCGCATGAGGCGCGCGCACGTGCGCAGCAGCGTGCTGAGTAACACTCACCACGGTGCAGTGACGCCGGAACACGGTGTGCGGCAGCTGGAACAGCGTGTGCAGGTGGCGCAGCGCGCGCGCGCAGCACAGCTCGGAGCGCATGAGGCGCGCGCACGTGCGCAGCAGCGTGCTGAGTAACACTCACCACGGTGCAGTGACGCCGGAACACGGTGTGCGGCAGCTGGAACAGCGTGTGCAGGTGGCGCAGCGCGCGCGCGCAGCACAGCTCGGAGCGCATGAGGCGCGCGCACGTGCGCAGCAGCGTGCTGAGTAACACTCACCACGGTGCAGTGACGCCGGAACACGGTGTGCGGCAGCTGGAACAGCGTGTGCAGGTGGCGCAGCGCGCGCGCGCAGCACAGCTCGGAGCGCATGAGGCGCGCGCACGTGCGCAGCAGCGTGCTGAGTAACACTCACCACGGTGCAGTGACGCCGGAACACGGTGTGCGGCAGCTGGAACAGCGTGTGCAGGTGGCGCAGCGCGCGCGCGCAGCACAGCTCGGAGCGCATGAGGCGCGCGCACGTGCGCAGCAGCGTGCTGAGTAACACTCACCACGGTGCAGTGACGCCGGAACACGGTGTGCGGCAGCTGGAACAGCGTGTGCAGGTGGCGCAGCGCGCGCGCGCAGCACAGCTCGGAGCGCATGAGGCGCGCGCACGTGCGCAGCAGCGTGCTGAGTAACACTCACCACGGTGCAGTGACGCCGGAACACGGTGTGCGGCAGCTGGAACAGCGTGTGCAGGTGGCGCAGCGCGCGCGCGCAGCACAGCTCGGAGCGCATGAGGCGCGCGCACGTGCGCAGCAGCGTGCTGAGTAACACTCACCACGGTGCAGTGACGCCGGAACACGGTGTGCGGCAGCTGGAACAGCGTGTGCAGGTGGCGCAGCGCGCGCGCGCAGCACAGCTCGGAGCGCATGAGGCGCGCGCACGTGCGCAGCAGCGTGCTGAGTAACACTCACCACGGTGCAGTGACGCCGGAACACGGTGTGCGGCAGCTGGAACAGCGTGTGCAGGTGGCGCAGCGCGCGCGCGCAGCACAGCTCGGAGCGCATGAGGCGCGCGCACGTGCGCAGCAGCGTGCTGAGTAACACTCACCACGGTGCAGTGACGCCGGAACACGGTGTGCGGCAGCTGGAACAGCGTGTGCAGGTGGCGCAGCGCGCGCGCGCAGCACAGCTCGGAGCGCATGAGGCGCGCGCACGTGCGCAGCAGCGTGCTGAGTAACACTCACCACGGTGCAGTGACGCCGGAACACGGTGTGCGGCAGCTGGAACAGCGTGTGCAGGTGGCGCAGCGCGCGCGCGCAGCACAGCTCGGAGCGCATGAGGCGCGCGCACGTGCGCAGCAGCGTGCTGAGTAACACTCACCACGGTGCAGTGACGCCGGAACACGGTGTGCGGCAGCTGGAACAGCGTGTGCAGGTGGCGCAGCGCGCGCGCGCAGCACAGCTCGGAGCGCATGAGGCGCGCGCACGTGCGCAGCAGCGTGCTGAGTAACACTCACCACGGTGCAGTGACGCCGGAACACGGTGTGCGGCAGCTGGAACAGCGTGTGCAGGTGGCGCAGCGCGCGCGCGCAGCACAGCTCGGAGCGCATGAGGCGCGCGCACGTGCGCAGCAGCGTGCTGAGTAACACTCACCACGGTGCAGTGACGCCGGAACACGGTGTGCGGCAGCTGGAACAGCGTGTGCAGGTGGCGCAGCGCGCGCGCGCAGCACAGCTCGGAGCGCATGAGGCGCGCGCACGTGCGCAGCAGCGTGCTGAGTAACACTCACCACGGTGCAGTGACGCCGGAACACGGTGTGCGGCAGCTGGAACAGCGTGTGCAGGTGGCGCAGCGCGCGCGCGCAGCACAGCTCGGAGCGCATGAGGCGCGCGCACGTGCGCAGCAGCGTGCTGAGTAACACTCACCACGGTGCAGTGACGCCGGAACACGGTGTGCGGCAGCTGGAACAGCGTGTGCAGGTGGCGCAGCGCGCGCGCGCAGCACAGCTCGGAGCGCATGAGGCGCGCGCACGTGCGCAGCAGCGTGCTGAGTAACACTCACCACGGTGCAGTGACGCCGGAACACGGTGTGCGGCAGCTGGAACAGCGTGTGCAGGTGGCGCAGCGCGCGCGCGCAGCACAGCTCGGAGCGCATGAGGCGCGCGCACGTGCGCAGCAGCGTGCTGAGTAACACTCACCACGGTGCAGTGACGCCGGAACACGGTGTGCGGCAGCTGGAACAGCGTGTGCAGGTGGCGCAGCGCGCGCGCGCAGCACAGCTCGGAGCGCATGAGGCGCGCGCACGTGCGCAGCAGCGTGCTGAGCACGCGCGTGGGCGTGGGTGCGGGCCGCCGCGCCGCCCACTGCAGCACAAGCGTGAAGTGCGACGACGCCTCCGGCCACACTTCCAGGGCGCGGTCCCTGCCGGCAACGAGAAACATCTTCATCATCGCCCACAAATCACACAGATTTTTGAGGCACATTTAGACCCCCCTCCCCGTTGTTGATCTTTGGTGAGGTTCTAGGTGACCTTCTGTTCACTTGAATCGATAGCTGGTGGTCATCGTCGACATCGACACTATCATCACCAACATCATCATCATCATCGTCGTCGTCATCGTCATCATCAGCATCATCATCTTCATCACCGTCATCGTCACCAGCATCATTGATGTTGATGTTGATGATAATGATGTTGGGTGATGGTGATGATGATTATAATGATTTTTTTTTATTTTCTTCGTAGTCGAAATGAAAAGTAGAGTGTTTAACTCGGGTGAAATTACCCATTTCACCCTCGAACTATTGTGAAATGGGTCACTTTCGACCCTTAGTTAACAATCTACTATTAACTATTGCAAGGCCGTACCTGTCTAACAAATAATTGAAACTATCCATAACTAAAATAGGTGTGGAAGTAAGTCGGGGTTACCGATACGAGGGCTGCTATTTATATATCCGGAAACCGGGATTACAATCTTCTTAAATAGCATATTTGACCGCCATGGTAAAATTTGAACTTTTTTAAGTATATAAGGTATATTTTTTCTTCCTTATTAACGCTCGTGTTTTGTTTTTGACGGGTTTTAAATGTCATCTCGCAGCAAGAATGGAACTCACTCGTGAAAATATTCGTGCTATGATTTATTATGATTTTCGGCGTGGTTTAACGCAACAACAGTGCATAGATCAACTAACTTCAACTTTTGGTGATGAAGCCCCATCTAAAACTACTGTGTATCACTGGTTTAGTGAGTTCAATCGTGGACGTAGTATGCTTACGGACGAAGTTAAGGCAGGTCGCCCGAAATCGGTCGTTGTACAACAAAATATCGAGGCTGTGCGAAAACTTATAATGGACGACCGACATGTTACGTACCGCGAGATAGAGGCGACTCTGGGTATTTCTATGACCAGCATTAATAGCATATTACATAATTATTTGGCTGTAAAAAAAATTTGTTCGCGTTGGATACCCCACAACTTAACAAATGAGCAAAAACATGCTCGCGTCGAATGGTGCAATAAAATGTTAAAAAAATATAACCGTGGTGACTTAAAAGCCGTTTATAACATCTATACAGGTGACGAATCCTGGATCTATGCATACGATCCCGAAACGAAGCAACAATCAACGGTATGGGTGTTTCAAAATGAGCCGAACCCTACGAAAGTTACTCGTGCAAAAAGTACATTGAAACAAATGGTGGCCTGCTTCTTCGGTATTAATGGCCATGTAGCTACAGTGCCACTAGAAAACCGTAGAACGGTTAATTCAGAGTGGTACACGACCATTTGCTTACCGGAAGTATTTGAACAAATTCGTAAAACTAACCAGCGACGAAGAATCATTCTTCATCATGACAATGCCAGCTGTCATACGTCACGCGAAACAACTCTATTTTTGGAGGGTCAAAATGTGGAATTAACGGGTCATCCGCCGTACAGCCCTGACTTGGCACCCAACGATTTTTATTTATTTCCAAATATAAAGAATAAATTACGCGGTCAACGATTTTCGACCGCTGAAGATGCTGTCGACGCATTCAAACAACACGTTATGGAGGTACCTCAGGCGGAGTGGCAGAAGTGCTTTACAAATTGGTTCACGCGAATGCAAAAGTGCATAGATCATCAAGGGGAATACTTTGAAAAACAATAAAACTATTTTCAGCCGTGTACGTTTGTTTGTTTTTTTGTTTCCGGATATATAAGTAGCAACCCTCGTACCTGAGACCATTGAACAAATGGAGATGGCATACGAATACATTCCCCTCTGCCAAAGTAATCGGTTGGTTTACATGATAAATTGTCAGTGTCTGGGTGTTTTTTTGTTTGTAGGTGCTGTTTTACAATTACGTGCAATTATGCATATAGGAATATTTCTGTAGTGTGCTGTACGTGTCTACCTCACCCCCCGCTAAAAATTTATGAAAAAAATGTTCGGTAATGACACGGCTTGTTATCTCCATTCGTTAAGTGCTTTAAAACCTAAACGATGGTTATCAACCGAGCAGTATAAAAATAGACATGAAAAAAAGCTACTTATTCCCACGGAAAGACATGTGATCTCCGGCAAAATTTGCCACCAGAAAAAAAATTAACAACAGCCGGTGATTTACCTGTTCTGTATGAGAGTGTGCCCGAGCAACTCCAAGAAGAAGACGGTCACATCCTCGGCCTGCGGGCTGGCCTGCAGCGCCTCGGCGTCGGGCGGCGCGCCCACCGTCACCATCCCGCGCACTAACTCCTGTACACACACTCACTATTACACGTGTGTCTAAATACAAATGCCAAGGTTTTTTAGAAGCTCACGGACTGTGCATACATGTCCTTTAATCATCAAGTCATCGTCTACCACTGCCTTAACACTTTCTTCCTAGTAGATGTCCGGTATTTAGTCCGTCATTTTGATACTATAGCTCAGTGTACCCCTATTTAGATCCCATCAAACTGCAATAGTTCTTGCATGCGCGTTCCATGATACGGGTAGGAACAGCACGTGCGGGTGCATTTCATTAAATTGTCGAAAGAGCTTTGGCTTCTGCAAAAGGCCCATTTTCCCGTGAGAGAGTGCATCATACACACATGACAACTCGGTTGTATCTTGTTTTCTTTCCGTATTTGTTTTGTGATGACCTGTCCAAGCACTTACTATTACAAGAGTACATTACTGCAGAAGCTGCGAAATAGAGGATTGCCGACAATCCCTATTCGCGCCGAGTCTTGTATAATGCTTTTCTCAAATAAATCCAAGGAAATAATACAAATGTTCAAATGTAACTGTTTCTATTCCCGCCAAGATACTTTTTTTTCAACAATTTTTTTGTAAGCTGTGGGTTAATGTTTTTGCCACCCAATCTAAATATGATTTTATTTATAAAAAAATGAAAATACCTTATTAATTGGTTATTTTAATAAATTATTAACAATAAACGTCATTCCTTGTTTATTTTATTGAATACCTGATTTAAACAAATTAAATAAGAAATTAAACATTAATACACATTCACAAACTATGTTTTAGGGTTCCGTACCAAAAAGGTACAAAAGGATCCCTTAGGGTGCGACTCTGTCTGTCTGTCCGACTATTAAAGCGCCATATCTGAAAAACTACTTACGCTAACTATTTTAATGGCAGAATGCCTTAGATAGTCAATAAAAGAGATAAACCCCACTGAAACAAACGACAATCTCTCTGTTGGCCATGTCAATCAATGTTGTATGAAATACCTATATTGTTCTCTAATTTGAAATTAGAAAGAGGTACTTCGCGTTCTATTATCAGATCGGCGCCGTATTATACGAGATCTGGAGTCAGCCAGGGTAGTAATTCGGGTCCATTGAAATTTGTGCTGATGATTAACGATCTCCCATGTGTACGGGAATCGGGGATTTAGTGTTTGCCGACGATCTAAAACTCGTGCGACAAATACGGGATTTTTCTGATTGTAGTGCACTTCAGGATGATATAGATCGAGTTGTACAATGGAGTCATGGCAACAAGCTTTACTTTAATGTGTCCAAATGCTCTTCAATATCCTTCAGCCGGGGGCGCGATCCGATACTCCATCAGTATAGAGTGGAAGGGGAACCAATGGAACGCCTTACTAAAGTCCGAGACTTGAGAGTACAGTTCACCGCTGATCTTTCATTCAAGGAGCACATTGTCACAGTATGTAAAAAGCATACAGGAACTTAGGGTTTCTGATGCGACAGGCGCAGAGCTTTTCAAACATAAGTGCTGTACGCGCACTCTATGAGGCTCTCGTTAAAAGCCACATGGAGGTCAACTCAGGAATCTGGAGCCCACACAAAGCGAAGTACAGGCATATGTTGGAACGAATCCAAAACAAATTTGTTCGGTTTTTATATTTAAAATTGTATGGCGTGTATCCATTTTACCCACTAATGTATCCAACGTCATTTGTCTTGGGAATGGTAGGATATAACTTCTTCACTTCTCTCAATGGCAAGTCTCTCAAATTCAAAAGTGCGTGTGCCTAGGCGTACTTGAATAAAGCATATTTTGATTTGAATTGATTTGATTTGATAAGAACGACATTTCCTTGGATGTTTGAGAAAAATGCATTGTGTACTCGCCTGTAGACTTTCCAACTGTAAGAACTTGGTCTCAGTGATGAGCAACCCGGGAAGATTGCACTTCTCCACGCACTCGGTCGCCGCGTCTATCAGTGTCTTCTCGTGTGGCGTCGGGGCTCGCATACCTATGGAAATAATTAGGTTATACAGGGAACAAAAATCAATCAATTCTGCGATATTCGGGTTCGAATCCCGGCCAGAGCAAGTGTTTGTATGATGAGCACGAATATTTATTTGTTCCTGAGCCTTGGATGTTTTCTATGTATTTAGGTATTATTTATGCTATTATAAAGTTGTAAAAATGAAATGTCTGTACATTGTATGTAAACATATATTGTAACAGACTATTTCGAATTCACGGAATGGAAAAATATATTTCTTGGATTTTTTGTATGTTTGTATGTGTGGCTCAACGGATTTCAACTACTTTTGGTACACGAACAGCCTGGTATCCAGATGGTTATAGGATACTTTTTGCCCGACTTAGTTGCTAGTATTTTTATATATACTAGAAGATGCCCGCCACTCCTCTCTTTCTCTTCAGCGTAGTCGGATAAAAAGTATCCTATCTGACTCGCACTTGGCTAGTTTTTTACGACTATAATAGCATAGATTGGTATGAATTTTACAGCTTACCCGTTTCTCCAAGGGCTATATAGGAGTATAGACTAGAGAGGAGCCCGGCTTCCGAGCCCCTGTTGACGTCACGGATGAGGGACACGGTGCCGTTGGAAGATAGATAGTCCTCTGCTTCTACTAGGCTCTGAAAACAAATGCAACATATTAGGAAACGAACATTTTCAATAGAATAAACGTGTTTTTTTCAGTTTTCTTTCTCTGTTAAGTTTTTGTGCGATTGGCGTAAAAAAAAATAACCTAATAATAATAATTCATTTTTTCATAAGACAACACAGGTCCACAATAAGTAACTCCTAGTGTAAAACCAATCTTAAACTGAACGTCCTTTCACTAATCGACATATGAAACATCCATCCAACTGTATGGAAGGCTCAGTGGAGGGAGGTTTTACTCTACTCATATATGATCATAACGTTTGGAAAATAACGTATTTTAAGATCGCACGAAAAAAAAGCCTGGGCAGGGTTGCCGAGACTCGTTGGATGCGAGTCGCTTCTATCCGGCCCACGTGGAAGTCTATTGAAGAGGCCCGTGTTCAGCGGTAGACGTCATATGGCCGAAATGATGATGATGAAAAATGTATATGAAACGACAGGACACCGCCAGTTTTTAAAATCGGCAGAAGTAAAAAAGAGGGGCACCTTAGGCAGCAATCTGGCCACGTACAGCGTGCACACGATCTCTAGCAGGTGGCGCCAGGCGTCGCGCACGCAGTCGGCGTGGCGCGCCGCCACCGCGCATGCGCGCCGCAGCGCCAGCGCAGCCTTCGGAGACTGCCCCAGCGACACGCCTGCAACCGCAATACTGGCTTTGGATTTTGTTTTACTTCAGGATACTGCAAGAATGCAGTAAAATCACGAGCGTGAGAGTAATTACGTTACATATTACCAGGGATCGGAACCGATATATTTGAAATCTTCTAAAATACACGCTATTTCTGCAATGTTTTAAAACTGTATCTAGTAGAAGAGAAATTAATCACAAAACACCTGATTCAAGTCCTAGAATTTTTATAAAATATACGAAAATCTCGTAAGTGAACGAAAAAAACAAATCATTATTTCGGATATTTTGTATGAAAAAAATACCGGTTCCGATCCCTGCATATTACACTCAACCGATATAAGGCCCGCTACGGTTTATCTCCCCCACCTCTAAATGCCATTCTCATTTGTGGCTTTGCGCTTCCGCTTGCGTTTCCCACTGAGTTCGATTAGTTACTGTAATAAGGAGACCTAACCGGACCTACCCTGTTCAAAAACAGGTTCTTAAAAAAATGGTTTTCGGGGACCTTAATACCGCCAATTCACCCTGTAAATATTGTACAATTTGGCTGGTTCCAGGCTTTTATACAAGCTATAGCTCGCCGTCATCCACTATTCTTAGATGGATGTATGTGTCCAGCCGGTTGCCAATACAACAACAGTTTTAAAACGATGTTCGTTATGCCCGCATTATTTCATATCTAATTCCTTATACGGAAAAAGTAGTTTTTTCATAGCACGCTGACATACAGGACTCGAAAATCGTCATGAAAGTCGTTTAATACGCTTTCAGGGCATTTTTAAAGTAGGTAAGGACAGTAGCCAGTACGGCGTGTGCGGGATGTGTTACCTATAGCGATGTGATGCATGGGCTGCGGCTGCGGCGGCAGCAGGCCGGTGAACTTGCACAGCGTCAGCAACAACGTGTCCACGGTCAGCGTGGGCGGGACGGGCGGCAGACGGGACAGCGGCCAGTACGGCGTGTGCGGGATGTGTTACCTATAGCGATGTGATGCATGGGCTGCGGCTGCGGCGGCAGCAGGCCGGTGAACTTGCACAGCGTCAGCAACAACGTGTCCACGGTCAGCGTGGGCGGGACGGGCGGCAGACGGGACAGCGGCCAGTACGGCGTGTGCGGGATGTGTTACCTATAGCGATGTGATGCATGGGCTGCGGCTGCGGCGGCAGCAGGCCGGTGAACTTGCACAGCGTCAGCAACAACGTGTCCACGGTCAGCGTGGGCGGGACGGGCGGCAGACGGGACAGCGGCCAGTACGGCGTGTGCGGGATGTGTTACCTATAGCGATGTGATGCATGGGCTGCGGCTGCGGCGGCAGCAGGCCGGTGAACTTGCACAGCGTCAGCAACAACGTGTCCACGGTCAGCGTGGGCGGGACGGGCGGCAGACGGGACAGCGGCCAGTACGGCGTGTGCGGGATGTGTTACCTGTAGCGATGTGATGCATGGGCTGCGGCTGCGGCGGCAGCAGGCCGGTGAACTTGCACAGCGTCAGCAACAACGTGTCCACGGTCAGCGTGGGCGGGACGGGCGGCAGACGGGACAGCGGCCAGTACGGCGTGTGCGGGATGTGTTACCTATAGCGATGTGATGCATGGGCTGCGGCTGCGGCGGCAGCAGGCCGGTGAACTTGCACAGCGTCAGCAACAACGTGTCCACGGTCAGCGTGGGCGGGACGGGCGGCAGACGGGACAGCGGCCAGTACGGCGTGTGCGGGATGTGTTACCTATAGCGATGTGATGCATGGGCTGCGGCTGCGGCGGCAGCAGGCCGGTGAACTTGCACAGCGTCAGCAACAACGTGTCCACGGTCAGCGTGGGCGAGACGGGCGGCAGACGGGACAGCGGCCAGTACGGCGTGTGCGGGATGTGTTACCTATAGCGATGTGATGCATGGGCTGCGGCTGCGGCGGCAGCAGGCCGGTGAACTTGCACAGCGTCAGCAAAAACGTGTCCACGGTCAGCGTGGGCGGGACGGGCGGCAGACGGGACAGCGGCCAGTACGGCGTGTGCGGGATGTGTTACCTATAGCGATGTGATGCATGGGCTGCGGCTGCGGCGGCAGCAGGCCGGTGAACTTGCACAGCGTCAGCAACAACGTGTCCACGGTCAGCGTGGGCGGGACGGGCGGCAGACGGGACAGCGGCCAGTACGGCGTGTGCGGGATGTGTTACCTATAGCGATGTGATGCATGGGCTGCGGCTGCGGCGGCAGCAGGCCGGTGAACTTGCACAGCGTCAGCAACAACGTGTCCACGGTCAGCGTGGGCGGGACGGGCGGCAGACGGGACAGCGGCCAGTACGGCGTGTGCGGGATGTGTTACCTATAGCGATGTGATGCATGGGCTGCGGCTGCGGCGGCAGCAGGCCGGTGAACTTGCACAGCGTCAGCAACAACGTGTCCACGGTCAGCGTGGGCGGGACGGGCGGCAGACGGGACAGCGGCCAGTACGGCGTGTGCGGGATGTGTTACCTATAGCGATGTGATGCATGGGCTGCGGCTGCGGCGGCAGCAGGCCGGTGAACTTGCACAGCGTCAGCAACAACGTGTCCACGGTCAGCGTGGGCGGGACGGGCGGCAGACGGGACAGCGGCCAGTACGGCGTGTGCGGGATGTGTTACCTATAGCGATGTGATGCATGGGCTGCGGCTGCGGCGGCAGCAGGCCGGTGAACTTGCACAGCGTCAGCAACAACGTGTCCACGGTCAGCGTGGGCGGGACGGGCGGCAGACGGGACAGCGGCCAGTACGGCGTGTGCGGGATGTGTTACCTATAGCGATGTGATGCATGGGCTGCGGCTGCGGCGGCAGCAGGCCGGTGAACTTGCACAGCGTCAGCAACAACGTGTCCACGGTCAGCGTGGGCGGGACGGGCGGCAGACGGGACAGCGGCCAGTACGGCGTGTGCGGGATGTGTTACCTATAGCGATGTGATGCATGGGCTGCGGCTGCGGCGGCAGCAGGCCGGTGAACTTGCACAGCGTCAGCAACAACGTGTCCACGGTCAGCGTGGGCGGGACGGGCGGCAGACGGGACAGCGGCCAGTACGGCGTGTGCGGGATGTGTTACCTATAGCGATGTGATGCATGGGCTGCGGCTGCGGCGGCAGCAGGCCGGTGAACTTGCACAGCGTCAGCAACAACGTGTCCACGGTCAGCGTGGGCGGGACGGGCGGCAGACGGGACAGCGGCCAGTACGGCGTGTGCGGGATGTGTTACCTATAGCGATGTGATGCATGGGCTGCGGCTGCGGCGGCAGCAGGCCGGTGAACTTGCACAGCGTCAGCAACAACGTGTCCACGGTCAGCGTGGGCGGGACGGGCGGCAGACGGGACAGCGGCCAGTACGGCGTGTGCGGGATGTGTTACCTATAGCGATGTGATGCATGGGCTGCGGCTGCGGCGGCAGCAGGCCGGTGAACTTGCACAGCGTCAGCAACAACGTGTCCACGGTCAGCGTGGGCGGGACGGGCGGCAGACGGGACAGCGGCCAGTACGGCGTGTGCGGGATGTGTTACCTATAGCGATGTGATGCATGGGCTGCGGCTGCGGCGGCAGCAGGCCGGTGAACTTGCACAGCGTCAGCAACAACGTGTCCACGGTCAGCGTGGGCGGGACGGGCGGCAGACGGGACAGCGGCCAGTACGGCGTGTGCGGGATGTGTTACCTATAGCGATGTGATGCATGGGCTGCGGCTGCGGCGGCAGCAGGCCGGTGAACTTGCACAGCGTCAGCAACAACGTGTCCACGGTCAGCGTGGGCGGGACGGGCGGCAGACGGGACAGCGGCCAGTACGGCGTGTGCGGGATGTGTTACCTATAGCGATGTGATGCATGGGCTGCGGCTGCGGCGGCAGCAGGCCGGTGAACTTGCACAGCGTCAGCAACAACGTGTCCACGGTCAGCGTGGGCGGGACGGGCGGCAGACGGGACAGCGGCCAGTACGGCGTGTGCGGGATGTGTTACCTATAGCGATGTGATGCATGGGCTGCGGCTGCGGCGGCAGCAGGCCGGTGAACTTGCACAGCGTCAGCAACAACGTGTCCACGGTCAGCGTGGGCGGGACGGGCGGCAGACGGGACAGCGGCCAGTACGGCGTGTGCGGGATGTGTTACCTATAGCGATGTGATGCATGGGCTGCGGCTGCGGCGGCAGCAGGCCGGTGAACTTGCACAGCGTCAGCAACAACGTGTCCACGGTCAGCGTGGGCGGGACGGGCGGCAGACGGGACAGCGGCCAGTACGGCGTGTGCGGGATGTGTTACCTATAGCGATGTGATGCATGGGCTGCGGCTGCGGCGGCAGCAGGCCGGTGAACTTGCACAGCGTCAGCAACAACGTGTCCACGGTCAGCGTGGGCGGGACGGGCGGCAGACGGGACAGCGGCCAGTACGGCGTGTGCGGGATGTGTTACCTATAGCGATGTGATGCATGGGCTGCGGCTGCGGCGGCAGCAGGCCGGTGAACTTGCACAGCGTCAGCAACAACGTGTCCACGGTCAGCGTGGGCGGGACGGGCGGCAGACGGGACAGCGGCCAGTACGGCGTGTGCGGGATGTGTTACCTATAGCGATGTGATGCATGGGCTGCGGCTGCGGCGGCAGCAGGCCGGTGAACTTGCACAGCGTCAGCAACAACGTGTCCACGGTCAGCGTGGGCGGGACGGGCGGCAGACGGGACAGCGGCCAGTACGGCGTGTGCGGGATGTGTTACCTATAGCGATGTGATGCATGGGCTGCGGCTGCGGCGGCAGCAGGCCGGTGAACTTGCACAGCGTCAGCAACAACGTGTCCACGGTCAGCGTGGGCGGGACGGGCGGCAGACGGGACAGCGGCCAGTACGGCGTGTGCGGGATGTGTTACCTATAGCGATGTGATGCATGGGCTGCGGCTGCGGCGGCAGCAGGCCGGTGAACTTGCACAGCGTCAGCAACAACGTGTCCACGGTCAGCGTGGGCGGGACGGGCGGCAGACGGGACAGCGGCCAGTACGGCGTGTGCGGGATGTGTTACCTATAGCGATGTGATGCATGGGCTGCGGCTGCGGCGGCAGCAGGCCGGTGAACTTGCACAGCGTCAGCAACAACGTGTCCACGGTCAGCGTGGGCGGGACGGGCGGCAGACGCGACAGAAGCGCGGCGCAGCGCTCTATGCCGGCCAGCGCCAGTATGGCAGCGTTCTGTAGGTTGGACGTTGCGATGTCTTCCGCGGTTGGTGGGGCCGAGCGCTCGAAGGCCGCCGAGAGGGCTGTTATCTAGAAAAAGAAGTTATAAAAAAATATATGTTCATAGATTATTGGCTCAGAAGTGTAGAATGTCCCAGTAGTGTACTTACTTGCGGGGGAGCTGCCACAGGTAGCAGTCGAGTAGTATGTCCGCAGCGGTAGCGGCCAGCAGGCGTGTTCCCTCGACGTTGCAATACTCTCCAAAGGTAGGCGTCTCGAACCGGACCCACTCGTTCTGCTGGCATCACCATCTCTTCGTTCCTGGTAACAATATAAAACGAGTTACATCTTTAGGACAAACTCAACATAAGTTATGACAACCCATACACTAAGGTCCATTGCTTATCTAAGTCCTTTCCTAAGCTAAATGGGCGGATCGCATTGGCAGGCAGCAGATCATTCCTGTGCTTCAGCACATAGGCATCAGTTAACGTGAAGCATCAGATAGCAAAAATTCAAAGCTAGAGTAAAAAAAAATCATTTCTGAGACAAGCTTTTACTGCCCACTGTACTTTTCTTAGTACACCCGTCTACTCGGTGGGATTGCGTTATTTTGTTAAAGTTTCTATGACTATCTTCCTGCTCCATCATCAGATCGCTCGATCGTATCATACTATTGCATTGTCACCGAACTTACATAAAATTTGTCATACTTATGCCAAATTTTACCTCAATCGGAAACCGGGAATTAGGTCAAATTTAAATAGCAATGTATGTTAACAAACATACATTGCTATTTAATGGTAGGGCCAAAATCAACTGAAGTTAGAGTCATAAGTCATAAACATTAAGTCGGCCGTCTCTTTCGCGCTTTAGAAGAAACAGCAAGTGCAAGGGAGTGATCCGACTTAGTGTCTATGTATAGGTATAGTTAACAACATCAACAATTCTTTATTGCACACCAACAATAGAACCAATACAATAGAGCCTTAACATAAAATAGGTAAACAATAGGCGGTCTTATCGCTAAAGAGCGATTAAATAAAGGCTTGTAAAAAAACGTGATATGAAGCGAAGTAACACTGGTTTTACATGCACATTACACGCCCTCCGACGCTCCTTTTAGTTCTTGTGATGCGACTACTTATATACACTAATTGCTTCTTAAACCTATGGTTGATACCATCAGACTACTTACTTAATGGAGTGAAAGATGGCTTCTAACATAGGCTGATCGAAGTCCCCAGACCCATTGCAACCGCGAAGGTTCTTAACAAAGTCCTCCACAGTCATTGGAACGTTGAGTTTCTTGGCGTTGTGGTTGTGCTGGTCCATGTTCAGCATTATGACGGCGTAGGCGAGACGGAACGCCGCGTCGGTGTTGGCGAATGGTTCGCCATTTGTCGACTGTAGAACAAAAATAGGTTTTGGGTTCATTCTTTAGGACATTTGCAATCGCTTTGCGCACGCAATTTATGACTGCGTTTTTAAGTAGCGTTTGCCTTAGCGTTGTGTCAAATGAAAGATTTGGAAGGTGCGGGAATGGAGTGAATTGTACTTGATTTCTGTGTAAATATTAAAAGAAAATTTAGAATAATTTTACGTATCGAGCGGGATTCGAACCGACATCTCTAACGGCTTTCCGGGCCAACACGGGCTCAAAAAAGAAGCAACTGGTTGAATAAATCGATGCATGAGCTCTGGACCATTGTCCGTGTTGGCCCGGAAAGCCGTTGGACACGCGGGTTGGAATCCCGCTCGATGCATAACAATTTTCAACATTTCGCTTTAATCTTTACATATAAATTTTCGTTAACAGATGTTTCCGCTTTATTAAAAATCTCAAGGTTTATTTCTAGTTTGGAATAGAATTATAGTCACCTACGTTACCCAATAAAACACCAAAGAGAATAACTAACGTTATGAGTTTTCCAGTTAAATCTATCGTAGATTCTTCTCACAACACACAACCGTTAGGGATAATGTGACAGAGTAGAAACGTTGTGTAAGGGGGTTACTAGGTGGAGCGACGATACCCCGATTCGATACTGAAGTTCTGGAGGGGCTTATCCAGGTCCAGCAGGAGATTGAGAAGGCTGATGATGGTTATTGTGTACTCACGTGCCAGAGCACATAGTGGATAAAACAAGCTTTCACAGTAGGCTAGTTATAGCAGAACAGAGAACTGTAGGTAATCATAGAGTTGATACCGGGAATCGAAAACATTGTGAAAGGGGTTAATAGGTGGAGCAACGATACAGATACGTCTAGCAACGCCGTCAGGACGAGCGAAAGAAACTTATTTACCGTAAGTTTTAATACTCGGTTGATTTTAGGTAATCTAGGTTTTTAGTTTTAAGTAAGATCTCACCATCGCGAGACAGGTTTCCAGATCCCCAAGGGGAGACGCAAACACTTAGAATAGATAACGATTGGAGAAAATAAGCCGAAGGTCTTGAAGTTGATGATAGTGGGACTTCACCAGTGGATTGGAAAAGGTGCTTCCAGCCAGTTTGAAGGTCTCCAAGTGAAGCCGCAGGACCGGTCGATGCGGAGACCGGAGTGGTCGAAGCTGGACGCTTGTCGGTGTGTTCGTGTGTGTACTCACGTGCCAGCGCTCCGCGAACCGCTCCATGACGAGGAAGATGAGCGGCGCCTCCCCGGGCAGACGGAAGGTCTCCAGGTACAGCCGCAGGGCCTGGTCGATGCGGAGACCGGAGTAGTCGAAGCTGCATGCGAAGGCACCGAGCACGCTGTAGCCATCGTCATCGTCTCGCGACGAACGCTTGCAAATGTATTCACCTGGAAAAGGTAGATCAGAATGTTTGAGATTAACCATTGACCAAACCGCTGCTAAAAATACGCTGGCACACCGTAAACGCAGAGACGTGACTAATGCGTTACGGTTTTCACGCCAGCCTTTTACACTGTTGCTCAAAAAACGCTGGCAAGGTTTCAATTGCCACACAAGCCTTCGTCATAGCACTGTAAGCGACCCCCTAGTCCCTACCGTAAGGTTTGCAGTATAGCAAAATTGTGTCGGATTAATAAAATTTTGTCTGCCCCAGAAATTCAAACCAACGGATGATGCAAGATACTACAAGGCAAAATAAATCCCTGCAGGGAGTATGGGGCCCGACAGATTCTTACAGGTATTCGATGCGGCGTTCCAGTTTGTGGTTGAACAACTAACTTACCAATCATCTTCTTGTCCAGATCAGGGTTCTCCCGCAAAAAGAGCGCCACTTCTTCAGGTTCGAGGGGTGTCTTCAGAACCCCGTGTTCTTGCAGGTATTCGATGCCACGTTCCGGTTTTTGGTTGAACAGTTCCGTGCCTTGCGTCACCCACTGGAGATAAATTATCATCAGAGCCCGGAAAATCCATAACAAAACAAAAGACTGTCGCAATCAAACTAGTGATAGAAACATTTTTTATCGATATTGATAGTTGTGTAATATGAGACAAAAACGGCCCACCAAATGAAAAAAATAATAATACAAAATGTCACATAGGTTTGTATAATTATACAGATACAGATGCAATTTCTTCTTCGAAATCCACGTCAGTACACACAGCACCACATGACATCTTATTGGGTTTGTTATAGTGATAGGAGTAGATAATCATTATTATAAATGTTTCTAACACTAGTTTGATTGCGACAGTGTTTGTTTTGCTATGGATTTTCCGGGCTCTGATTATCATTAATGGTGCAATCAAATGGTACTCTAGGCCACGGGAAAAAAATACGCATGGGAGTTGCATTGTCACTGTCAAACAATACTCGTGTCTAAACGTGTCATCTTCATCGCATAAAACGTGTCCTTTCATCATTATCAACCGAAACACGTTCACGGGAAAGCCTATGTCCACAGGCTTTCCCTAAAGAACGCCGGTTTGCTGCTATCCCGCTGGATATAGATTGACACGACCTTTTGTAGGTCGTCCGTCTACGTTTTAGGGACTACATTAACTATACGTTATAGTATCAAATGTAAACGAAAATTACAAGAAAGGTTTAGGGCTCGACCACTGAGTTCTAGGTTTCAGTTGTATGCCAGGTATAATTTCCTATTTTCATTTATACTTTACGAATTTTGTCACATATAAGGTGCCATCCACATATTACGCTTTTTCCTATCCCATTAACACCCCCTCCACCAATCGCTGTGACTTAATATGTGCATGGCCATTATGTAAAAAATATATAACATAAGTGCAGCGGTTGAAATACCCGGCCTGACCCATTTATCAACTATAGATATCAATTTAAAAAAATCTAACATTAGTTAGATTATATTTTCTTCTGTTTCCGCGACTATTACTCATTTAAATAAAACAATTCAACGAACTCAAATGAGATAATATACGCGATATAATCCGTTAAATTGTTTTATTTAAACTAGTTAGATTGCAACAGTTTTATGTTTCGTCGCAAACATTCTGATCTCTAGTTTTTTTTCACACATACAATTATCATTACAAGTGAAACCCAATGATATTGTAGCAAAAAAACACATTAAAATATCTCTAAAACACGAGACATTAAGATTTATCTTACAACTAAACAAATCTCTTATATAAGTAGAATAGAAAAACTTCCATATATAAAATACTCTCACCTTCTTCATATTTCTAATATTGTCCAGCTCAGCCTCCGACGGCACATCTGACACCATCTTGTGCCGCCCCGTGCGCCCGCAGCCGAAATACTGGCTTATGTCGTGAGTCACATGATCACTAGCGGAATCCTCCATCCCTCCCAGCTCCAAACTCACATGACCACACTTTCTGTCCTCAATTTCTTCTATTACCACCTCTGCATCACTTTCCTTAGGGTTACTCATCTCTATAGCTTCTATGATCGTCATCAAAGCTTCTAAAGACAATGTGTGGATGTTATACGCCGTGGATGATACGACGTTCTTCGATAGTAATTTCGTCATCTCTTCAAAGACATTAATGCAATATATATCGCAATCGTAATTCAAATATAATTCGTTGCAAATGCCTGGTATTCTGAATATCTGTGCTAAGCTCTCTAACGTTAAATGTTGTATTTCTTTGAGTTCGTAGTTGGCTTTTGAAACGTCGGTTGATATGATCTCTATGACTTTCTTGAAGAACGCCTCTATTTGGAATTTGAGGTGGAAGCGCAGCGCCTCGAAAAGTAGGAACGTTATCTGGAGGTCGAGCGCGAATATTGATATCCGTTCTGTGCTTAATAGCTGTGGACAAAAAAACTAGTCAGTATTACAATCAATCAACTTTTTAAAGTTATAACCGTTACCGATAGATAAAGCGCAGCTTAAGCAAGCGAGATTAAAGGATTACTTTTTTTATGTTGAGTCCAAAATAGGTGTACAAGAGGCTTTTCAAAACATCATACCCGAAAGGAGTTAAACACGGGATGAAAACTTTTACCACATGGTCTAATTTATAAAAAAACAGTGCTTGTATATAAGTAGTAAATATCTATTTTATATGAAAGACAAATAGTGTTTCTGTGTTCTTATTGTGGACAAATTAACACCACATTATTATCTATTGTAATATAGGTACACAGATCAAAGCACAAAGTAAAACGCGATTCCTCTCGCACGTGGTCACATCAGGAATGGAACCTGGTGCCTCCGGATTACGAGTCCAACGTGTCAGCCTCTCCGCCAGCGAGCACTGTGATGTACGCGTCGAATTTATCCACCCGCGTTGACACTCGTACCTACTTTTATTTTTTGAAAGGTATTTAACCGAAATAGCTATTGCGCTTTGAGTTTTAGTCTTTTACACTTCTGAATGATATTTTTGATCATGCAACACAAGTGTGTAACTATGGCAACAAGCTATTACAAAAAAAGATAGCATTGCAAACTTGGAACACCGTTTTTAACTGACTCCCAAAATAGGAGGAGGTTCTCAATTCGACGGAACCTTTTTTTTTGCTAATCCTGTAGCCCTGGTAAAAGATACGAGACAGCCGGTACATTATGCCGGACGAGTTCCGTCCAGCGGGCTGCACAAGTGGAGCCTGGACCACATCGGGTACTCACGCTGAGCAGGTTCCTGCAGAGCGGGTCCTTCACCAGGTACAGCAGCGAGGGGTACCGCGCGATCTGGTCGGCGCCCACCTCCAGCGCCGTGCCCACGAGACACAGCCCCAAGTGCACCATGCCGGACGTGTTCTGGCCGTCCAGAGGGTTGCACAATGATATGAGAAACCTGGGGAGCAATCGGAAGGTAAGATGTTCAAGTGTAAATTAAAGATATGCTAAATTGTAAAATATGATGTTAAGTTTTCTCTAATATGCATCTAAATATAGTGGTTGTAATTAGTTTAGAAATTTTTTTATTCGTTTTTTAATGCCAATATTTATTTATTGGCATATATTTTTTTTACAACATAACGGTTTTCACTAAAGCTAAAATTCATTATTACATGCTATTATATATTAATAATATGTAACTTAATACATATTATGATGTATATCGCCTTGAGTCCCGGGCTCGTACGTCCAGAATTTTTGAGTTGCTTGCGTGGGGATATGGATCCAACACTTAGAGGCCCTTTTGTGAAATTTGCTGTGTCTGTACTTCTGCTGGGACTCGCTCCTGATCATAGAATACGTCCATGAGCAGGTACCAGCAGATGTTGGAACTATTGCATTAAGAGATTCTAGTTTGAATTGATTTATTGCAATAGGAGTATGTCACCCGCCATAACCACCAATCGATCGTAATCTTTGGCGGGTGGTGTCTCGCCACTCATTAGATGGGCCCCCGTAAATGCCGTCAATCAAGACTGCCGGAAACAACACGGTTAGTACATATAATTATTGTACGCTCGCAAGGGGCAGCTGTTGATACGACTACCATGTTACCATCCTCTGTATACACAGTGATCTTTTTGTTTTTTCCACTCTATTGTATTTTAAAATAGTTCATTACTGCAGAGGCCGAGAAAATAGACCTAGGTCTACAATGTTGTATGAAATCTCATTGTGATCTTCTCAATTTGAAATTGGAATACATTTTCAGTTCATACCTGAAAACCTCGCGGACGCACGCCAGGCCGTACGGCTGCAAGTCCTGCGCTTCCTCTTGCTGCGTGAAGCGAATGCCGCGATGGTTCACATATTCTTCCAGCTTCTCAGACTCCTCGACGGGCTTAGTGGCTGCCGGGCCATCGGGGTCTGATTCTGGGGCTAGCACTGAAAGTAGAGGTATCATTTTAACATCTATCCATACTAATATTATAAATGCGAAAGTGTCTGTCTGTCTGTCTATTACTTCTTCACGCTTAAACCGCTGAACCGATTCGGATGAAATTTGGTATGGAGATGGTTTGAGTCCCGGGGAAGGACATAGGCTACTTTTTATCCCGGAAAAATACCCTTATCCGCGATAAACGAATTTAAGGCGGACGAAGTCGCGGGCAGAAGCTTGTGCTATTATAAAGTTGTCAAAATGGTTTGTCTGTACATTAAAGATATTTAAAAAAAGATTGTAACGGACTATTTGGCGGTTACCAAATCGAAAAATATTTTTTTTGGGTTTTATTTATGTTTGTGTGTTTGTATGTGTCGTTGCGGCTTCATCGCGCTAAATCGGCTAAACGGATTTCAACTATTTTTGGTACATGGGTAACTGGGCATCTACAGATGGTTATAGGATACTTTTTACCCGACTACGCTGAAGAAAAAAAAAGAGGTTACGACTTTTTCTCCTCAGCAAACGATGTTGCGAGCACCTTCTAGTAAACCTATACTATTATAAAGTTGTAAAAATGAAATGTCTGTACATTGAAGATATCATAAAAAAATATATTGATATGGACTATTTTAATGCCACTGAATCGAAAAATATGATAGTATGTTTGTATGTGTCGTTGTGGCTTCATCACGCCAACTCGGCTAAACAAATTTTTGGTACACGGGTAGCCGGGCATCCTTAGATAGTTATAGGATACTTTTATCCGACTACGCAGAAAAAAAAGCGGGTTATATTGTTTTTCTCCTCTGCTGACGAAGCTGCCCCTTCTCGTAACACATAAAATTGCGCGTTATCGATTTTTTACCCGTAGCGCCATCTATCAAACGTACTGTGCCTTATTAGTAAGAACATCGGTAGATGACGCTATTTGTTTTTATTACCTTCAGTGGGTTCCTCAGGCTCTGGTTCCCCCTCGTCGGAATTCACACACTGGTCCAGCAGTTGCGTAATGGACGAGTTTTCAGTAGTGGCCAGGTCCATGGACGAATGTCGAGTGTGTTTCTTCGCAGGGCTCTTGATTGCTTCCACTGGTTCTATTGTGATCTCTGCTTCGTTTATGAGGTTTTTATCTTGGCTATGGAAAACACAATGTAATTCATACGAGGGTTACGCCAATAGATACTCAAAAATTACTAAGTTTATTTTTTACTACTGCTATCGGTTTGGGCTTATAATGTCCCACTCGCAAAACGTCCCTCCACCTAAATTACGCCCCATTCGCAAAACGTCTTCCTTACAAACGGCCCCTTGTGCAAAATAACCCATTTGCATTACGTCCCTTTCTCAAAAGGTCCGATCCTCTTCGCAAAATGTCCCATCTGCCGTGCTTTCACTGCACGTCCCCACTGCATGATGGCCCTTTCGCAATACGTCCCGTATGCGAAACGTCCCATCTTAATGATTTTCCCGCCATTGACCACCACAATAAATAGTAGTCAGCTAGGCATAGACAGCAGAAGTAAACTTCCATCTTAAGTTTTATGAAGTAAAATTTAAGGTGTATATGCTGCCGTAATAAGCGTAAAAGCGGTATCTCGGTGAATAAGAGTTTCGAGATAATTAAAGATTTGTAAATATAGTCTCAAGTAAAACTTAGGTAAGAAAAACATTAGTAAAGGCTTTTTATGTTTTAAATAAGATACCGCCATTTGGTTTTAGTATATTGGATAGGTACTTGTTTAAGCTAGCCAGTGCCATAAAAAACAATATTTCGACTTTTTGTGAGATACCGCTTTTATTTATTTTAACTTTATTGCACAATACAAGAAAGTACAAGAGGCAGACTTAATGCCATAAAGTTATTCTCTACCGCTAAACAAAGAAATTATTGGCGCTTTTGCGCTTAGCGTGGCAGTACTTATTAATATAATAAGCTCTGTGCAAACCTGTTTCGAAGGCTTTCAGCCTTTTTAGCTTCGGCGTCAAATTCGGGGTCAACTGTGGGGCTGGCCGGTTCTGTCATTGAAGACTTCCTCTCCAGTGAATTCGTACCTGTCAATAAACGTGTCCCATGAAAAAAAATACTATATTTTTATTTAACTCGCAATGTTAATATTACGGGTCAAATCTTGCAAGTTAAATAAATAATATTTTTTTATTGAAATAACATATTTCTGTGATTATTACTACTATAAACTAAATCATACATATTGGACAACAATGGCATATGCCTGAACTAGGATTCCCTAGTTATGCGTCTCGGAATCGCGCACCAAGGGTTCCGTACAAAATATAGGCTATAAACATACAAAAATTCAGTGACCTCCAAATAGTCCGTTACAATATTTTTTTAGAAAATACATATATTCAATGTACTGTACTGTACAGACATTCCATTTTAACAACTTTACAATAAATACAGATTAGAGGAGGCGCCGGTACATGGGGGTAGCCAACTGCCTCTCCGTGATAAAAATTATGTGTTGAGTATGTCTTGATAACCATACCCCGCCCGCCGTTGCCGGCGAGCGTGCCATCAAAGCGGCAAACACCCTTTTTACACTGCTGATATAAGGCACATATCTTATAGATTCTACGGGAAACAAACGCTAGCGCGATTCAGCGAGCTTTACAGCGCCATCTAGCGAAGAATCTTGAGAATATTTCTGACGATGACCTTTTCTAAAAAATACCGAATCGAATTCATTTTGAAGAGTTATTGCTGCCATTATTTGATTTCAGAACTAGAATCAGAAATAGAAAAAAATGTTGAAGTAGCAAGATTCATAAGACACTAGCAATACTGTCGATGTCGTTGGCTTAATTTAAACCATGTCCTAGGTAAGTGGTTGATTAACGTTTTTATGTACACCGATAACTTTTATGTTAGACTAGAAAATGCCCGCAACTGCGTTCGCGGAGGAGAAAAAGTCATAATCCGTCGTTTTTTCTTTAGCGTAGTTGGGTAAAAAGTATCCTATAACCATCTGGAGATACCCAGCTACCCGTGTACCGAAAATTGTGGAAATCTGTTAAGCCGATAAAAATAGTTTTCGTTTTAGTGACCTCCAAATAGTCCGTAACAATCATTTTTTTGTAAATATCTTCAATGTACAGACATTTCACTTTTACAGCTATATAATAGTATAGATGTTAAAATGAGAACCGCTAAGTAATGGAACTCGCTCCCGCCGTGTGTATCCTAAAAAATATAATTAGGGTATCTTCAAGGAAAGAGTGAATAAATTGGCTGTTACTAACAGCAAAGACGTTGTGGGTCTGAGGAACAATTTTCCGGTGACGTGATTTGCCGTCTTTGACGCTTAAACACAACAAAATATTTTTTTGGACTTTTTGTACGTTTGTATGTGTGTCGGTGTGGCTTCATCATGGCTAAACGGATTCCAACCATTTTTGGAACACGGGTAGCTGGTCATTCGCAGATGGTTATAGGTTACTTTTTATCCGACTACGCTGAAGAAACAAAAGAGGAACTATGGCTTTCCTCCACGAACGAAATTGCGGGCACTTTCTTGTCGATAATACATCGATAAATGGAACTTACTGTTAGCACTAGCGATTTTCTTCTTCTGGGCCTTGTCCCTCTTCTTGAGCGAGAGGCCGGCGGAGGCAAAAGCGGCGGAGGCGTCCTCTGGCGGGAACTGCGGCAGCCGCATAAAGATCAGCTGCGTCATGTCGCGCAGGCACTGCTCCGCGTTGCGTCGTAGCAACTCTGTAACGGGCAATAATGAAAGTTAGGCTATTTTTCGGACACAAACGACGCATATCCGCACCGCAGGTTCAACGCGAACGACCGGTATATACGTCAAGGCATTAAACCGATATAGAACGACGCCCATTGACATAATGTTAGCGTGAAACTTAATGATGCTATGGCGTATGAGTGACACCTCTTTTATTTGTCAAAGCGTCGAAAAGGTTAAATCGAGGTATTCATGCATGTGGGCGTGTTCACCAAAGGGGGCGTAACAATATGCGACAGGACGCAGAAGGCAAAATCATATTACTAACAAGGAAAGGTGTCCGCCTCAGACTTGATTTTTTTTATACATCATAGAGAGTAGTCTAAAATAACAGACACGTATTTTTTTTGCGGCCCAATCTCAACCTATTGGGGGAAATTGTCCTCCAAGGTACTGAAAAGTGTACCCTCTTACTTCTGTAGACAGTTTTGTTCAAGCAATGTTACTGGTTTGATTAAATGTTTAAAAACGTGAAACAATAATGAGCACTTGTTTTGTTATATCGGCTCAAAATTAAATTATCCTGTACATTGTTTTTATTTCGAGAAAAGAGATTGGAGACCGTAAAGTTTCAATGATAAAAAAAAAACAAATGAAATAACCAATGTATCTTCAACAATGAGAAATATAAAACTTTGAAGGGAGTTTTTTTTTTTAGGAAACTCATGAGCATAATTGATTTCTTAGGCTTATTCCAGACAGTCAGATAGATTTTACACATTTTACTTTATTAGAATCTAATTTCAGTTTTATAATAGGTACCTGTCAGTCTGGTTTCAAAGCATATGCGAAAGCAGCTGAGCATAATTTCACATACACTGTCGTCAGTCAGCATGGCGCCTTCCGGACTTAGAATTAGCGTGCGCAACACCTGGGAAACACAATAATAGTTTATTGTAGCTAATGTTGGAAACGGTTCACTTTAACTAAAGTTACACTTGCTATCACAAGTAACCGTACACTAGATTTACCTGCAATATTTTCATAAGTACAACTCCGTCAGAAGAGTGGTCGGTGCCGACGAAACGCGCGTGGGTGACTGCGTCCGCAATGTCTTCTACGGTGGCCGGCACGCTGGGGTGTGTGGGGTCTGGAATCAAAAACAACATGAATGCAATTAAAAGTATTCCAATTACTGGTTGAATGAGGGTTTTAGGTTGCTGATTGTGCCACCAGCTGGCGCTACTGTGGCGAGATGGACAACGATGTAAAACATTATTGAATATAGTGGTGGCCATTTTGTTTAAAAAAATGGTTTCGCTCCTGAACTAAAAGAAAAATTAATAATTTATTCGTACAAATCGCTAAAATTATTTTAAATCAATAAACTGCATTAGCGTCGTTGTATATGATAACTATGATACGAGTTAGTGAAAGTTACAAATATAATTAAAAAATCATTTTGAAATATTAACAAGAAGCATCTTACTAGTTTTGATGAAACATAAATTTATTTATTTTTTATTAATCATACAACGTTCACACTATATATCAAAACCGTTTTAAAACGTAACTCGAACAGCGCGATACGAACACGACACTACGATGTCGTCGATGACATTTTGAGGTTAAGTTAATCGAGTGACGTACGATACACTGTTGAGTGTATTTATTGCAAGTATTAGTTAGAAAAACTAAGTTCGAATTAATAACATGACGTCAGACAACACAATATGTGTCGGCGAATACATAATTATACAAAAACAGAATTATCGGAAGCTGCACAAGTTTAATAAACCCAATTCTTGTATCAGTGTAGGCCGCGATAACGTTGATCTCACTGGGATAGAAGGCTGCCGGTTCCATTCTGTGTTTAAACTGGTACCAAAAGGTGGTAAAAGATCTAAGGAGTTTTCTATACAATTAGCAGAGGAGGCCGGCGCCTTGAAAGATGAAATTAACGTGAAAATATCAGGTACGGACAACAGAAACATATTTGATGATGGACAGTCCCAAAAGCTTACCTACTCCCAAATTGAGGACCTCAGAAACGACGCCAAAAAGGCGTCAGACATAGTAGAAACTCTTATATCGAATTCCAATACTTTCTCTAACAAAACAGAATTTTCCCAAGAAAAATACTTAAGGAAAAAAGAGAAAAAATATTTCGAGTACATCCAAATCCTGCGGCCAAATTTGCGTATGATTACGGAGATTATGTATAAGTTGGAACCGGCTAAAATTCAAAACATGCGCATTGACACATTATCACAAATCATTACGGCAGTAAACATACAAGCAGAAGGAATCCATCTCTTGTATGACTCAGGATCAAATGGTTTGCTAGCAGCCGCATTGTTGAGTGCAATTGGTGAACTGAATGATGGTAAACTGATACACATGCATCCAGGCAATATGTCACAAAAGCAGGCTCTGCTAGCTATGAATTATAAAGAAGAACAATCAAACAGATGTATATCAGTTAACATCTATTCTGTATTAAGACAGTTTCACCAGGGTTGTGATACACATGATACTGATGAGAAAACTGAGCATAACAGTTTAAAAAGGAAAGCTGATAGCCCTGACTTTGAAAGTAAAGTACCTAAACTAGATGACAATTCTCAACAGGACACAGAAAAGTCGGCCAATGAGGATTCAGAGAAAAAAGGAGTAACTGAGGATGACAAGCCTAAAGATAAAGAATTAAAAAAACCTAAATGGCATTTCGATAACATTGCCGCTGCAGAATTGTTAAAAAACAAAGTGGATTCACTAGTGATTGCTTGCAAAGAGGACCCTCAGAACTTGTTTGATGAACTTGTGGAGTTTGTGAAGCCAGGGCGGCCATTTGCAATTTACTACAGTGTGGCGGAGCCACTGCAGAAGATGTACATGAACTTGAAGATTAGAAGTAATGTTGCATCACTCAAACTATCATGTAATTGGATGAGAAATTATCAGGTTTGTAACATTATCCACTAATTAAAATTAACTATTATTTTAACACACACAATGCACTGCTCTTGTGATTCTCATTGCAATATTTTCAAAAATAGATTTGAAGCATTTTAACATTAAATTATATTACTTAACCAAATTATGCAACTGAATTAGGTATGTAAATTATTGTCCATTATGTTTCTATAATGAATGTTTTTTTTAATTAATAATCAAATTATTTTTTTATAGATACTACCAGATCGGACACACCCAGAAGTGACAATGAATGCAGCTAGCGGGTTCTTGTTAACTGGCTATGTTCTTAAATAAAGTTAAAATCATGACCATATTGGTTTAATTTACTTTTAAATAATTACACCTGCATAACCTAGGAACTTTGGAAGAACTTAACATTAATATAAATAATTTATGAAATAGTGGATTGTCATTACATAAAATAGGCTACTACTGTATACTAAATACTGCTGTGATATCAAGTAACTATTAAGAAAGTATGATAATAGATTATATTGATAAGCATTAATAAACAATAGCATTTGTTACTAATTGCATTACCTTGCATAAAAGATGTGAAATTAACACTCAAAACCATAAACTAGCTAGGTGGGTGCTGCCCATAGTAACTTTATGTTACATATGCATTTTCCCATGTTATCATCTATACGTGTGAATGTGTTAAAATATAATCTTAACAAGAAGCAATCATATGAATCCAGTGGAGCTCCTTACAGGGAGGGTGGGATAATAGGGGTCACAAACGCCCTAAAATTATATGCATCCATTGAAACTAACAAATTAAAGGCTGTACATGATAAAATGTGGTCACGCCTGATCTGGAATATTTTTCTGTCAACTGCTAATTTAGGAACAGCATTTTTTTTAATAATCTCTAGATATAATACTATAAAATAAAACTACAATCATATTAAAATATATGAGCATGTGAGAGATTATGCGTTATACATTCCAACATACTTCAAATTGTTTGTACATTATTTGACAATGGTCATTCACTTTCTACTACAATACCATAATTGTATTTATATTTTAACAAGGTGTTTTACGTTATTTAGAATAACATCTGACCAAAAACTTACATTAATGTATGTATGTATGTAAACACTTTATTGTACATAGTAACCAGTTACAAAAGCAATAAACTTAAAAGATATAAGTACAAAGGCGAACTTATCCCTATTAGGGATCTCTTCCAGTTAACCTTTGAGCAAGTGAGTGAAGATATAAGGAAGATAGACAAACTAACACCCTGTACAAATTATATGTATATGAATAAAAAATATAAATAAATAGATATATATCTACATAATATATAACAATAACATTAACTGACTGATTTCTACTCAGGGTAGCTGGCAAGGCTGTTCATTTCAAGCACTGAAAGCAGTTTTTGTATGGAAGGCCATTAAGTGACAAATATCAGTCAAAATCAAAATATACTGAAGTAATAAATATCTCCTAACTCCAAACAGAGGACAATGAAAAAAATGTTGGTTATTGTGAAAAGACAATTTAATAAAGCATAAAATACTCTTTGAACCCTTACATAAACCTTATACATTAATAACTTAGAGGCAGAAACATACGAAAGACTGACAGAAAATGCTGTACAAAAAATAATAAGTAAGTTGGGATATATAAAGCAAAATCTCACAAATAATAATACATTTGAATATTATTCTACTTTTATATTATAGTGTTGCATCCATGGATTAATAAAAAATAAGTGCTGTTTCTAAAAAAGCAGTTGATAGAAAAATATACCAGATCAGGTGTGACCACATTTTTTCGTGTAAAGTCTTTATGATCATTTTACACCCCCCAATATTTGGCTGCATCTGCCTACCTGTAAATCTAACTAATGTAATCTACCATAAGTATTTACTACTCTTTATTTTTTACATACAACAAAATAGAAAAAATACCTTCAGTATTATACTGCCAAGTCAATTTATTTGATAATTTTGAGCACAGTTTGCATTTTTTATTTAGCTGACTTAACAAGCTTCAAAATGGTACCCACAATATCCTTGTAAATATTATATTTATTCATTTTTTGCACAATACAAGAAAGTACAAATGGCGGACTTAATGGCATAAAGGCATTCTCTACCAGTCAACCATTAGGCTAAACAGAGAAATTATTGGTGTGGGATATCGGTATCAGACTTGTACAAAATAATAATTACAAGGGCGAAACACCCAAGTTACATAGTATACAAACTATACATAATATGTAATATATATAAACATAATACATATATCATAGATATATATACATACATAAAGGTGCCTGCTTCTAAACTACTAGGAAGACTTAATCTTGAAGATTTCCCAAGAGATGCTTGCATAACTTACAGTTGAAGGAGAATTTACTCTGAGCTTGTCATTTATCAGCAGATAAGCATTAAAAATCTATACAAAGGTACAAACCTAGACTGAAAAGTAGTTCCAAGTATCTGAAGTAGGGAATGCTTCGGATAACCAATATGTATAAAAAAAAACTCAGTTTTTACGGAAATTAAAAAGAACTAATTGCATTCTCTAATCCCAAGTAACCATTAGCTGAAAGGATAGTATTGTTGCATTCTGCAATAGGCTTGATTATGCTGCTTGTAGATACATGGAGTGAAGTGCACTATCAAGATAAGATAAACTCAATGCCATACCACTTTTTTGAAGCAAATTCATTCATATAAACAGACAAGAGAAGTAAGGCTGCAGAGGTATTATATTGATCAGTGGATCAAAATCATCATCAAATGAAAATAACATGAAGAAAAGACTAAATGTCACACATAAAAAACTAGTTGCAACTCTAAAAAAAAACTTTATTTAGCTAAAGATATTATTGATCTAGTACTAAGCTAATGATATTATTAGCACTTAACAACCAAAATTTTTATAGCACTCACAAAACAGATAACTAATCACATGGGTAAATGTGTGTGTATTGAAAACTTACTATGAGCAGAGTACCTATTTAGCGGGCTTCAGTCATGAAAGTATTAAAATATGTTGCTTAAAAAAAGTCAAACTTTACATTTAATAGGTTTTCTGGTGTTAGGAAAACCTCTGAATGTGATGATAGTGATATTTAGGAAATAAAAATACAATGTAATGATACATAGAAGTTACACTAATCAATTAATGTGAGAAATTGCTTACCAATCAGTCCATATGATAAGAACTTGTTAATAGCAGACAGAGCAAGGCTAGTCACAGGGCCTGTGGTCTCCTTGCTCCTAATAACTTCCAGGAACGGACCCAAATACGTTGGTGGGTCCAGCAACCTCAAGTCATCTACTTGGTTCAGTATAGTTTTGAGATCTTGGAATGTTCGCATAAGCACGTCATATTCCTCGTTCGGGAAGGAATGCGAGCCCCAGCGAGTGCTCCGCCGCATCGCCGTGACGAGCATCGCCATCTCCCCTTGCACCACGAAGATTCCATTCCCAGGAAGCGACATTCTTGCCTCTTACTTCAAGTACAGCTGAGAACTATCAACACTTAGAAAACTATGTTGCTGTGGGCGATCAACCGTTTAACTACATATTTAAACTACACTGTTTGTACTGTTACAGCTTACTGGCGTAATTTTTGCACAAACAAATTCTTATTAGCATTTATAATACACAATTTAGTGGAATATTTCAATTTGATTAACAAATTCCATCACGATCATGTTGACGTTTCATAAATTTAGTGCCACTACTGCCCGGTAGAGGTTCTGGCACAAAGTGACGTTTGGTGATACAGATTCCAGGAATTTTGCCAATCGATGACTAATCGATTATTCCGATTATAGTCAATATTTCTCAAATAAAGATATCAACGAAAAATTAAATAATTAAATGGCAAATTCATAGAAAAAGGGCAAATTAATCCTGATATTACAGACGAGTAATTGAATTGTAGGCTAAAGTATTTTTAACAAAGAACATTATTTTTATAATATTAAGGTAACTACCCCTTAATTCTACTTTTTTCTAATTGTATTATGTTGGTGTCATTGTTAAGATGTCTGACGGTCGTGGTTTACTTTTCTTTTGACAAAATTTAGAAAGATCGGAACTTAACTGGAGTTTCGACGCATTAAGTCTAATAACCTTTCTTCATATGTAACTGTAAGTGTTGAACAAATGTATTAATAAACATTTGGCATCGGTGCACGGCTATAAATTAAATTTCAGGAAGATAGTGCGTTGTCACGCGTGCAATTGCTATCGACACAGATTTGTCATTTTTCTCTTTTTGTATCCATGCGGATATTCTATAAACGTATCTGGTTACGTGTTGCAGGCAGTCTTCTGACCTAGTTATGGGGAAAACTATTAAGTGGAAAAAGAGACAAGGAGACCCAGGAGAAGACGGGGACGAGTCTACTGAATCCTGTGACGAAAATGTCAAGTCCGCATGTCCCCATGTCGCGAAAGCCGTCGACCTGACTCGGCTGAAAAAGGCGCTGAAGATCGGGGGTTTCGAGAAGGAGTGCGCCGAGTGCTTGAAGAGTACTAAAACGGAGGTGTCTGACCCAGATTTCGTGGAGGACCTATCTCTGTGGATGTGTTTACGATGTGGTTCGCAGCTCTGCGGCCGCGCTCGTAACCAACACGCCCTGAACCACTTCAACCGCCCCCACTCCGACTCCCACGCGCTCACTGCCAACACCACCACCTGGGCAATCTACTGCTACAACTGTAACGACGAAGTGACCGCCACTAGCTCGAAAAAACTCCATGAATGTATTGAATATCTAAAAAAACAGGCTTTATCTGGTAACAGTACAAAATCATTGCCTCCGATTGAGCTGCCTCCACCAGAGACAATATTAAAAACCGAATATACTTTTAAAGACAAAGCAATGGGTTTTAGCTTCCAGCGTGTGAGAGGCCTATCAAATCTAGGCAATACCTGCTTCTTCAATTCTGTAATGCAGTGTTTAGTCCAAACACCTTATCTCCTCCCGGTCCTTCAAGAATTGTCAACAGCTGGAGAGCAGTTCACCCTACCTGGAGGAAAGTTAACCATGAAGCTGGAGGGAGAGGAGAAGGAAGTGGATCTACCTCCCATTACGGGGCAGCTCTCTGAGTGGGGAGCCTTGACACGGACTTTGGCTGAGACATTGGCTGACTTGCAGACAGGTATGAAATATAATCTTTTTAAAATCTCTTGTATCTTATCATTGTTTATGGACATCAAACTATGTAAAATGTAAAGAAACCTTCACTAATCCATATTATCCATACTATCCATACTAATATTATAAATGTGAAAGTGTGTCTGTCTGTTACCTCTTCATGCTTATACCGCTGAACTGATTTGGATGAAATTTGGTATGGAGATACTTTGAGTCCCGGGGAAGGACATACACTATTTTTTATCCCGGAAAAATATCCTTATCCGCGATAAACGAATTTAAGGCTGACAAAGTCACAGGCAGAAGCTATACTTAATAACTTTGATTTGATGGAATGGCCAAGTGTGTTTCTATCAAATTTGCAAGAGAGATGAATGAATGAATGCTAAATATTATTCACTACACTGTAGGTACTTTACCATTACTTTGTATTAGCTTACATTGGAACAATGAACATTTGTTGCTTATAATTATAATTTCGAACTAACAGTGGTCTTTTTGTTAGGATATAATGGCAGACTTAAACATTAAATGTGCCATTGACAATAAGGTTATTCTATTTTTTAAATTGAGCATCAATGTTATTGCTACAACCTCAAATCTTCTACATTACTTAATTTAGTTCATAGATCACATGATTTCTAATATGTCTGTTCATGGAAACTAATGTTCAAGAGTGTAATCGGATACACAGTATAATTAGCTGAGTAATGACCCAGTTCATGTAGTTGCTTTGTCTTAAACTGTATGCTTTATATATGAAACAGAACATACACATATGTTCTGTTTCATAGACATATCTCTTGTGTTGTTATGATAACTTTATCTGCTTAGGTACCTCTTTTGTTCCTTAGGTTGTAATCAGTCAGGAAGTCTATAGATTTATTGACTGCACATGCCTCTGTTTATCAACTTGACATTCTAAGTAATTTTGAAATACTTAAAAGTCCTATTAAAAGGCCTTCTTTATTCCTATATAGAATACTATTCTTGAGCCATTGGAATGCTGTCCATATAAGTTGTGTTTAGAGCATTTTGTAATTATTCCTAACATAATTTATAATATAACTCACATGACTAACAAATAGGGATGTGATAGGAAAGTAAACATATGAGTTTAATTCCAATTGATGTTAACTATATCCAAACTAATATTATAAATGCGAAAGTGTGTCTGTCTGGCTGTTACCTCTTCACGCTTAAACCACTGAACCGATTGGTAAGAAATTTGGTATGTAGATAGTTTGAGTCCCGGGGAAGGACATAGGCTACTTTTTATCCCGGAAAAATACCCTTATCCGCGATAAACAAATTTAAGGGGGACGAAGTAGCTAGTATTTAATATATCTATTGCACACCACAAAACATGAGTACAGAAAACAATACATTCAAGGAGAGGTAAACAACAGGCAGTCTTATCGCTAAACAGCAATCTCTTCCAGGCAACCCTTGGGTAGTGGGAGACGTTGAGAAAAAAAAGTGTCCAAGTAGGTGGCGCAAAGCAGTTTGGAATTGAAGTACTGTAAATTAAACAAACATAACAAATAGTATAAATACACACATTCATACATATATGTCATGAGTTTATAATAAGTTGAATAATTATACTAATATTACATAGGACCAGTAAAATAAATCGAGGTGCTATAGTAGGGACAGATAGTCTTTGAGATGCTCTTTAAAGATGGAGAGGGATTTAGCGCGTCTTAATTATTTACTTACAGTAATTGAAAGAAAGTAAGAAAATAAATATGTTTGGTAGCATAGAAAAAAATAAATAAACAAAGTGCATACAAAAAAAAACTAAAACTGTGCCCCGAAATGGTCCCACCTCAGCATAATGCCGGTTTGGGAGCCAGCGCTGAACTTACGGTCAGACCATATGTGACAGTTTAGATTTGAATATTGACCAGGCCCCTATTTCATATACGTGAAAGGTGACAGTTGACAACGACAATTCGGCATACATTACTTCTCCATCATGATGCCAGGTGTACACTTAGTTGGTGACCCAGCAATGTACGTCGAATTGTCGTTGTCAATTGTCACCAGTTACGTTTATGAAATAAGGGCCAGGTGCCCCATTCACAAAAACTTGTAACTTGTATTACAAGCTTTTTGAAACAGACATGTGATGGTTATCTGAGTGATGAAATAATCATATGTCAGCTGATACATATTCCTTTTGTCATTGATATGAAGAAGGATGACATCGAACTCACATCTATATTCCCAAGGTGATAATGGTGTGTATTTAAAAATCGCATTGACCTTAATGATAAAAGTATTACATTACCACAGAGATAACACCAGCTAACTTTTTGAGTTGCTAATTGTTGTAACATTGATAACAGTTGAACTGTTACGATGGCATTTAAATGCTACACATTTTTACCGTAGAATGTAATAGGTATACAATCTACATACACATCGAAATAAAACAATTTAACGGATTATATCGCGTATATCATCTCATTTTAGTTCCCGACGTTTCAGAAGCTTGAAACGTCGGGAACTAAAATGAGATAATATACGCGATATAATCCGTTAAATTGTTTTATTTCAATGAGTAACAATCGCGGAAACAGAAGAAAATATTAATCTACATACACGGTGGGAACGAGAAAGTAGAGCCTCATTAGGGTTTTCTAAAATAGAAATCAATCAATCAATCAAAATATTCTTTATTTGTTTTCTAGTTACAAGTACTTTCTAAATGTCAGTTACATGAGAGTGAATGTTTGCTGGGAGACATACAATATGATCCAACATTTGCTGCAAGGATTAGGGAAACCCAGAAAAACCTAATCAGATCATTTAACTTAACTATAATATTATTGATAAAATCATCATTTTAAAAATTAAAATAATCAATTAGATAAATCCCAAAAGGATTGTCAATAAAAAAGAAAATAATAATAATCTAGAATGTGTCTAGAATAAAATTCTAAATGTCAAGAGTATATAAAGCAATTAAGATTAAAATGATAATAATACCTTATTTATTCGTTAAAATAATTATACATATACCTACACGACGCTATAATTTACATTAAACCCATGCGGCTTTATCATTCATGTAGTCTTGTGTGCTATAATAAGCTTTAGAAAATAATTTTCGTTTCACAATATTTTTGAATTTACCAATAGACACTTATGCTGCTAGGAAGTTTATTATAAAACCTCACACAGTTACCCATGAATGATCTCCTTATTTTATGGAACCTACTAGCAGGCACTGCGAGCTTATGCTTATTTCTAGTATTAAAATTATGTACATCACAGTTCTTCTTAAAGTGGGTAATATTTATATGTAATATTCTCATAAATGTATTGACAATGCACTGTCATTATATTAATGTCCTTTAATATATCTCTAAGCGAGTCTCTATGGTTCATTTTATATATCGCATGAACAGCCCGTTTCTGCAGAACAAATATAGTATTAATGTCGGAAGCACTGCCCCATAGTAAGATGCCATACGACATAATACTGTGGAAATAACTGAAATACACTAATCGAGCCGTTATCACGTCTGTTAATTGACGAATCTTACTTACTGCAAAAGCTGCAGAACTCAGTCTATACGAGAGATTAGCAATATGGGGACCCCATTGGAGCTTAGAATCTAATGTTATACCGAGAAAGACGGTACTATTAACTAGTTCCAGTTCCTCACCTTTAACAATAACGCTTGCTTGCTCGTGTTTTACGTTACTCGTGACAAACTTAACACATTTAGTCTTTTTCTCATTCAATAATAAATTATTTACATTAAACCAATTTACTACTTCACAGATAGCATTGTCATTGTATGAACGTTGATTTCGTACGACTTTGAAAATTAGAGACGTATCATCTGCAAACAAAACTATCTCATGGTGGGTCTTTACGAGGTGTGGCAAGTCGTTTATATAGATAAGGAACAGGAAAGGTCCCAATATTGATCCCTGCGGCACCGGGATCGCTTTCCATTCACGTCAACCCTTTGTATTCTACCATTTAAATAAGACTAATAAATTTGGTGCTAATCCTTTTACTCCGTAGTGGTGTAGCTTCCTGATCAGTGTCTCATGATTAACGCAATCGAAGGCCTTAGATAAATCACAGAAGATACCTGAAGCATCTCGCGATTCCTCCCAGGCATCGAAAATGTGTTTTACGAGCTCAACTCCGGCGTTGGATGTCAAGCGACCCCGCGTAAAACCGAATTGCTTACTATGCATCAAATTGTTCAAATTAAAATGTTTTAACAATTGATATAAAATTAGCTTTTCAATAATTTTACTAAATGTGGGTAGTACAGATATTGGTCTAAAGTTAGTGGGGTCAGAGGTACTACCTGATTTAAATAAAGGAGTTATTTTGCTATGTTTCATCAGATCAGGAAACTCACCGCAGTCAACACTGTTATTGAATATATCTGCCAAGTCAGGCGCTATGACTTCTATTAGGGATTTGACAGCATGGACTGAGACCCCCCATAGGTCATTTTTGACATTAATTGATTTAAATGCCTTTACTACATCTGAAGGACTGACATGTTCAAAATAAATGTCCTTACTACATTCTGGGACGTTTTATTTTAACAACATAACGGCAGACGAAGGTGATGAATTTAAACACTTTGTTGTGGATACTGGTATATCGGTGAAGAAATTTTCAAATTCTGTTGCTATATCTAAACTAGAATCTATAATTTTGCCATCATTTTTTAATTCTAGACCACTAATTGCGTGCCTCGATCTACCAGTCTCCGCATTAATCACTTTCCAGGTGGTTTTGATAATGTTCGAATTATTTTTTATTTTCTGGGAGAAATAATTACGTTTGGCAATATGACAATCAATTTTGAATTGTTTCGAATATTGCTTTACATGTTCTTTAAATTCGTCACTCGTATTAAACCGCCGTTCCTCATACATGGCATACAGTGCTTGTCTACGTTTGTGTAAGTCCGCAGTAGCCCATTCGCTAAATACTGGTGCACCGCCAGCCACAACCGATTTGGAAGTAAATATTGTATTATAATGTTTTATAAAAGTTGTAAAGAATGAATCATACATGTGATTAGGACTCATTTCAGAAGAAAGAACGGGTAGCGCCTGAACCAAACGTTGCTTCATTCTTTCCACACGGTCTGTGGTTACCGGTACAAAAGTAATTTGTTTTTTCACTATATTTTCCCTTAATATCTCAAATACCATTAATTGGCCTAAATGATCTGATTCTAATTTACTGATTATACTTTGTTTAGAATGAGAAATATCAGTGAAAATGTTATCAATACAGGTGGCGCTGGTATCGGTCACCATAGTAGGTTCCATAAATACGGGGCTTAAACGAAAACATTTGAATAGATTCAACAATCTAATACTTAGTGTTGAATCTTCCAAAAGATTTACATCGATATCGCCGCAAATAAGTAATTTTTTACGAGTACGCGATATCTTAAAAAGCACATATTCCATAATAGTTTGAAAAAACATCGAAATTACTTAATGGCGGCCTATACACACAAATTACAATAAATTGCTCTAATTCTATGGTACGTTCAACAGACAAGGATACAATGTCCTTACGTTCCTTAAATTTCAATTGACTATTTAATATAATTAACGACCCACCATGTATGGAACTAAGTCTTGTGAACGAACTACCCACCTGGTGATTATTGAATTCAAAAGCCAGTGTTCAGTTATACATAAGATATCAATATTATAGGCATTTAAAAATAATTCAATCTGCAAATCTTTCCCTCTAATACACTGAATATTTTGATGAACCAGGTGGATATACTTTTCATTGCCAGAAAAGGATTTCTCCATTGTCTCATCACTTAGTTTAAATTATTACACATAACAACATTAATGTCGGACTTCTCAATAGAAGCAGAGTTATGTACCAAATTCTTGGTACGTAGGTTACTCGATAAGTTTTGAGATGCTCGAAATTCGAAAATGGAACGCACCTGAATTATATGTTTTTAAAAAGCAAATTTATTTAAAAATAAAACACAAGTTGCCGATTCGCTCCAATTTAAAAAATGAATATGTTACAGTATTTTTTCTAACACGGTTCCCACGTTTTTTCTTTGTAACGATGGAGCTTAACCGCGAACATTTGCGTGCTATGATATTTTATGATTTTAAATTTGGTATATTTGAACAATTGCGTTAGCAACGATTGCAGTCAGCGTTAGGAGATTCTGCTCCTTTACGGGCAACAGTTTTTAGATGGTTCAACGAATTTAAAAGGGGTAAAACCAGCCTCGAAGATTACCACCGAAGTTTCTTTTCACGGGGCGGACATTTATCAACATCAATGCTGGAAAATTATAGGTCAGTCAACTCTGATTGGTATACTACAGTAGCATTGCCGCAAGTTTTCAAAGCAGTGCGAGAGAGGAGACCAAAGACTGGACTTCCGGGAATCTTGCTGCATCACGATAATGCCTCTTCACATACGTCGCTCAGAACGAAGGCGTTTATTGAGAAAGCTGAGATAAAAACCTTACCACATCCACCCTACAGTCCTGACTTAGCTCCCTGCGATTTCTTTTTGTTCCCGGTGGTGAAAGAAAAAATAAAAGGGAAGTTTTTTTCGAGTGCTGAAGGCGTGGCTGCATATGAAGAAGCAATTTCGGACCTATCTGATAAAGACTGGCAAAAGTGCTTCCAAAGTTGGTTCAGACGAATGGAACTTTGTATAGAGAGTAATGGAGAGTATTTTGAAAAAATGAAAAATATATAATACTAATATTTTCAATAGTTTTTTTTATCTCAAAATTTATCGAGTGACCTACGTAGAAATGTCAATTAAATAGGCTAGTGACAAAACTATTTGCAATAATTGGAAAGGTAAAACTGACCTTTCGTCAAAAAATAACGATTACTAACATGTTTGTTAGCGTCTACTATTCTAAACTTACTACTATATGTAGAAAGATTATATAAAGATGTATTTAAAATATATCTTGTATAATTTTCAGATTTTATCAATTGTTTACAATAGGGAAAAGTGAACAGAATAATTTCCTTAACTTAATTGTGTTCAAAGTTTCATAAAATTTAATTAAATCATTCTTTTTCACTTTACCCATGTTTCCCAAAAGAATAAGCAGTGTTGTCTTGGAATTAATATTATTGTCTTTTAGAATTTGATTTGAAATATTGTCAAGGCTACTATAAGGCAAACAAGTGCTAATTACACTATGTCCCTTTAAGTATGAGTTTACAGTGGGCCCTTGCCACTTCCTATCTCATCACAGTACATGATAACCTTAGGTTTAGGTGTGCTTGGTGCGGTGTGGAAGGAACTTTTACTGGATTTTTCTGGCAAACTGGCACAGAGAGGATGGTTCTAGTACACTACTAGTGGAGAAAAAAAAAATAAAAAAAATAGTGAGTATTCATGAATAACTTTTTTTGAGCTTGAATCCTCTAAGCTTTGAATTTCACCACTTGTGTCAAAATCTTGTACTGTGATTGGTGGATGTTGACACTTCTTGTCAGTTAGACCTGACGTCATGGTGGCGTCAACTGGTGATATTATCATTTTAGAAAACCCTAATTGGAGCATATAAAGTGTTAAAACATGTAGCCCGAAAACGCGCTACCACATTCCGTAAAACCGGCCAAGTGCAAGTCGGACTCGTGCACCGAGGGTTCCGTACAATATTTACGTAATAAAACGGCCGTATCTATGAAAATCCAGTGTTAGCAGAGCCCTACTCCTAAGCAAAATGTACGCGGTGTTCGATTATTTTATATTGGTTACTGACATAGACAGACAGACAAAATTATACTGTTTTTAGGATTTATTGTTTGTGGCAACAGAAATAAATCACGTGTGAAAATTTCAACTATCACGGTTCATGAGATACAGCCTGGTGACAGACGGACAGTGGAGTCTTAATAATAGGGTCCCATTTTACCCTTTGGGTATGGAACCCTAAAAATGCTGAAGGATTACTCCGAAGCCCGAAAAACGAAGTTCGTATGGCGCCATCCCGTTCACTCAAATACAGCTCAACATGAGCGAGCCAGAGGGACCCCACGTTACGAACTTTGAATTTCGAGTTTCGGAGTAACCCCTCTAGTGGGTTCCATACAAAATGTATAACAACGCCCTTACCCACCACCTCTTTAATAATGATTACCGCCGGGCTAGCACAACTTGCAGCAACTTCACTTGTATCGTGACTCAGCGTCAATAGTCTTTCTTGCACTGCATTGAAAATAAATTTATAAAAGAAGGAAATAAACAATTATATATATAGAGAGCTTTATACGATTATAAAGTTGTAAAAATGAGAGTTGTAGAAGATATTTAAAAGAGAACAAGTGATAGGGACTATGTTAAGGTCACGGTCGATTTTTTTTTGGATTTTTTGTGTTTGTGTGTCTTGTGGCTTCATCATGCCAAAGCGGCTAAACGGATTTCAATTATTTTCAGTACACGGGTAGCTGTGTATCCACAGATGGTTATAGGATACTTTTTACTCGACTATGCTGAAGAAAAAAAGGGTTATGATTTTTTCTCCTCCGCTGACGTAGTTGCGGGACCTTCTAGTTTATATATAAAGATTCTATCACAGTAGCATATAGTAAACTAGAACACCTAGGTATATAAAATTTTGAATATTTTTTTAAATACCACAAGTTTTCTATTGAGTGGGCTAATTTAATACTCTGCCTCAAATCACTTTTTTCACTGAATGCGTCAGTCAGTCAATTAGGTTAACTGTTAAACTGTTTCAATCAAACACCGCCTGTCACTCAGGTATTTCAAAATGGCCGCAGATGGCCTAACCGCTAGGCTGCATGCAGCATTGAGGACCCCCTCACAAATGTTAAAGAAACTGGTAATTTAGTAACCCAAATACACTCTGCCAGTCCAAAACAGGTGAAAAAGACTGCCTCGACAAAGGGTTATGATGTTGTTTTGCCAGCGCACCCTGAGGTGCAGAGGGCCTTCATAAGCTCGCGCGACGCCTTCCTATCCTCAGCAACACTTGGCCTCGCTCCAGCTCAGTCCAACGACTTGCAGCTCCCTCTTGACGTTGCACCGGAATGGGTGTGCAGGACTTCCGCGGTTTTGCCTTCTGACCGGCAGCTTCCACTCGAAAGCGATGCTTGCATTGTTTGCTCCTCTGCGCATCGTGTGGCCTATCAATATTCATGAGGTTATGATGGATGATTGTACTTCCAGGTGAAGGCGGCGTGTACACCCCCCGTAAGTTGCTGTCGGCGCTGGTGAACAAGCTGCCACAGTTCGGCGGCGGCGACCAGCACGACGCGCATGAGCTGCTGAGGCACCTGCTGGAAGCTGTCAGGTACCAGCATTCTAGTGCAGCACTTCCAGGTGTTAACCCCCGCAAGGTGCTGTTGACGGCGACCAACACGAGCCGCTGAGAAACCTCCTGGAGGATGTCGTGTACCATCAGGATAGTGCAGCACTTCCAGGTGAAGTATATACCCTGCAAGCTGCTGTCGACGGCGACCAGTACGAGCTGCTGAGACACCTGCCGGAAGCTGTCAGGTACCAGCAGTATGGTGTAGCACTTCCAGGTGAAGTGTACACCCCTGCAAGCGACTGTCGGCGACGACTGGCCCGAGCTGCGGAGATACCCCCCGGAGGATGTCAGGTACCAGCAGTATAGCGCAGCACTTCCAGGCGAAGTCTACACCCCGCAAGCTGCTGTCGGCGGCGACTGGCACGAGCTGCTGAGACACCTGAAGGATGCAAGTACCAGCAGTATAGTGCAGCACTTCCAGGCTAAATGTACACCCCGCAAGCTGCTGTCGGCGGCGACTGGCATGAGCTGCTGAGACACCTGGAGGATGGAAGTACCAGCAGTATAGCACAGCACTTCCAGGTGAAGTGTACACCCCGCATGCTCTATCGAAGGCGTGCAGCATGAGCTGCTGAGACACCTCCTGGAGGATGCAGGTACCAGCAGTATAGTGCAGCACTTCCAGGTGAAGTGTACACCCCGCAAGCTGCTGTCGGCGGCGACTGGCACGAGCGGCTGAGACACCTGGAGGATGGAAGTACCAGCAGTATAGCGCAGCACTTCCAGGTGAAGTGTACACCCCGCATGCTCTATCGAAGGCGACCAGCATGAGCTGCTGAGACACCTCCTGGAGGATGCAGGTACCAGCAGTATAGGGCAGCACTTCCAGGTGAAGTGAACACCCCGCATGCTGCTATCGAAGGCGACCAGCATGAGCTGCTGAGACACCTCCTGGAGGATGCAGGTACCAGCAGTATAGTGCAGCACTTCCAGGTGAAGTGTACACCCCGCATGCTCTATCGAAAGCGACCAGCATGAGCTGCTGAGACACCTCCTGGAGGATGCAGGTACCAGCAGTATAGGGCAGCACTTCCAGGTGAAGTGAACACCCCGCATGCTGCTATCGAAGGCGACCAGCATGAGCTGCTGAGACACCTCCTGGAGGATGCAGGTACCAGCAGTATAGTGCAGCACTTCCATGTGAAGTGTACACCCCCGCAAGCAGATGTCGTTGGTAGCGAGCTGCATGAGCTGCTGAAACACCTGCTGGAACCTGTAAGGCACCAGCAGCATAGTGCAGCACTACCAGGTGAAGTGTACCGTACACCTCCAAGCTATTGTCGATGTATCATCGTCAGCTCATTAGGTCGCTGAAGTTCCTGTGTTATAGTCTTGAGTGAAAACGGATCTACCATCTTAGAGCTTGCCTTTTGATGCTACTTCCTCCATGGAGAATGAAAAAACTCATCTTTCTCTACCATACTGGTGTAACCTCCGTACCAAAATGCTAACATTCCGTTCAGCCGTTTCGTCTTGATGTGGCTACAGTGCTGTGATCAATAATAAATATTACGGGACAATTTTATACAAATCGAACTAGCTGCATGGTAAGCTCACTAAGGCTTGTGTTGTGGGTACTAGACGACGATATATTTAATAGATATATTACTTATATACATAGAAGACATCCAAGACTCGGGAACAAATATTTATGCTCATCACACAAATATTTGCCCTTACCGGGATTTGAACCCAGGACCTCAGCTTCGCAGGCAACGTTACTCCCACTGAGCCAAACTGGTCGTCAAAATGTGATACGTTAAACCATACAAACATCGAATAAAATATTGATTTAAACTTACACGATCTTCACTTATTATCACAACGCAACAAAATGGTGCTATATCGCGTATAAATATGATTTATTTAATTACCTTTCGTTGGTAATTCTTCGACGCTTCGGACGTTGCGTTACGTCTATGGTCTCGAAGGAAACTGGAGCGGCGAAACCATGGACGTAACGCGACGTCCGGAACGTCGAAGAATTACCAACGAAAGGTAATTAAATAAATTATATTTAGACGCGAACAAGCCACGTTTTGTTGTGTTTTGATAATTTAATGAAATATGGTAAAAATAACAAATATGAAAACTCTACATAAATTTAATTCACTAATTACCACAATACAACAGAACGGGGCTTAATCGAGTGTAAATATGGTTTGTTTAATTATAGATGATAATCAAGAATTACCAAGAATGATCGACGAAAGGTAATTAAATAAATCATACATACTTATATTATGTTGTATTGTGATGATGTATGAAAACTCAACCAATTATTATTCCAATGTTAAATCTACAAAAATATTGACTGTTTATTTAAAATTTTCAGGTCTGAGGACCTGCGGCGTTACCAGTCCGTGATCCTGAGCCGCCTGGGCATCAAGTCGAAGGTGGACCCCTCCAAGGTAGACGGGGAGAGCAAGCAGAAAGTCAAGTTCTACGGGCAGCAGGCTTCAGACACTATGCTGAGGCCGGAACAGGTTCGTACCTAAACATATTGAGGATTGCCCAAATTTCATTTATGGTTCAATTTCAGAGCGTTTCAACCGCACTCATTAGTGTCACCGCATTAATGGTGCCTTATGAGATATTGTGTATAGGTACAGTACCTCTACACAGGAGGTATAGTATCTCATTCGAATTGTAATCATTGAACGGTTTGCATTGAAAGTTTTTTTTTCGGCAACACTTCCACCGCGCGGCAGGAGGCTCCCACTAGGAGGCTCGCTCTGTCTAGATGCGGCTTTTGAATATAAATAAATAGTATCGGACATCTTTTTACACAGATTTACATTTTAACTAGTCTCATGGTAAGCTCAATAAGGCTTGTATTATGAGTGTACTTTGATTTTTAATTTAAGACCAAAATAGTCTGTATCATTTTCTTTATATCTTCAATGTACATTTAATTTTTACAACTATAATATTTAGTATAGATATCGCAACTAATGTGGAACCAAGAATTATAGTAGATACAGAACATCGCGCCTAATAATTTCTACTAAGACTCCAAGTTTTTTTTTTACTTTTTAGCAGTCACCGCAGCTTACGAACGCTTGCAAAGCCAGGGGTATTACGCGCGTGTCGCACCCTATAAGAACCTATTCACTCCCCTCTTGAAGAACCGCACACTGTAACCTCCAGGGAATCCCGCTTTACAGCTAGTATTGACCAGTTTCATCTCCCCAGGTGTTCCGGGGCTTCCTCGTGTCAACGCTGGAGTGTCAGGAGTGCTTCCACCACTCGGATCGCACGGAGTACTTTCTGGATCTGTCACTGCCCGTGGCCGCCAGCCGCCCGCAGCCGCCCGCCGTGGTGCGCAGGAAAACTCCCAACGGTATGTTGTACTGTCTAGCGTCTTACACTGGCGTGCGGTCCGTATAGGCTGGCACTGCCTACCCTTAACGACCATGGCTCCATAAATGCACAGAGAGACTGCCTACCATGAAGCCCTGAACGACCACGGCTCCTTATAGGCACAGAAAAAAATTCTACCTTGACCAAAAACCGTGTGCACGCTACGGGTCGTATGTAAGTCAAATGTGTCGAGTCGTAAGGGAGCGTTCAAGTATTACGTAACGCATAACGCACGTGTAAGTAATTTTTGGATATTTTTGACCCTCCCTGCCCCCATGTAAAGCGCCGTAAAGTTTTTCTGTACCCCCCTAGTAAAACGTTACGTAACCACCAAGTGTTCATTGACCTGAAATGGTCATTCCATTTGAAATTAAGAAGAAAAAAGTTTAAAAATGCGTGAAAGAATCTGTGTACCGTTCTGAGGAGTTAAAAAATGTTACGTAATTTGTAAAACTTAAATAATAGGGTGGTTTAAAAAAAAACATTATTCTAATCAGTCCGGCAGTAAGATTATCAAAAAATATTGGACACGTATTTTTTCTTTTGTCAATTAACAATAAAATACAGAAAAAGCGCGTCAAAGTTTGGGAGTGGGGGCGTATGTCACGGGGAACTTTAACGGGCTATATCTTCATAACTTTTTGTTTAATTGACAAAAGAAAAAATACGTGTCCAATATGTTTTGATAATCTATCTGCCGGACTTATTGTATTTTTTTAGGACTCAAGCGTATTGAAAATTAAAATTGAACTAGAAGATGCCCGCAACTTCCTTCGCGGCGGAGAAGAATTCATAACCCCTCGTTTTTCTTCAGCGTAGTCGGGTAAAAAGTATCCTATAACCATCTGGAAATACCCAGCTACCCGTGTACCGAAAATAGTTGAAATCGGTTTAGCCGATTTGGCGTGATGAAACCACTAACACACACAAAAACATAAAAAATATTTATTTATTTATTTAAACTTTATTGCACAAAACAAAAGTAAGTACAAATGGCGAACTTAATGCCAAAAGGCATTCTCTACCAGTCAACCATAGGGCCAAACAGAGAAGCATGAAAATGGTGTAGTGGGGAAAAACATTCAAAAAAATCGCTTCAGTGACCTTCAAATAGTCCGTTAAAATATTTTTTGTAAACATCTACAATGTACAAACATTTCATTTTAACAACTTTATTAATATAGATGTTTTTTATTCTATCCCCGTGTCAAAAGACGTAGCGTGAACCCAACACGGTGGACTGACGATCTTTTGAGGGTTTCGGAAAACAGCTGAATGCGTGTAGCCCAAGACCAGTTGTCCTGGATATCCTCGTGAGCCTTTGCCTAACAGTGGTTGACTTGGCTAAGACAATGATAAACACTCCAGAGGAGTGTTCAATATTCGAAGTTCGTATCGCGCCATCCCTCTTGCTCTCTTGTTAAACTATATTTGAGTCAGCGAGATGGTGCGACACGAAGTTCCAATATTGAATTTCAGAGTAGCTCGTCAGCATATTAGGGGCCCGAATTTAAATACATTTTAAATCATTTTTAACCAAACAGAGAACTTTTATTTTTATGCACTTCTAACTCCTATATTTGACTCTTACTGACTGTATATATGTTCCTTGGTAGCTTGTGAAGCCGTTTTGTTATTAATATATACCTATTAGTGATATAGCTAAGACAACTTATTAATTATTTAATAAAAATATTGACTTACTCAGAAATGATTTATTTTTAGCCAAAGGGGTTCTAATTCCCTTCTATCACGAAAATGAAACTACGAGTTGTTGCAGCTATGTCAATCCAGGTTTTAATACAGACCATGATAATTAACCCTTTGAGCGCCAAAGACGGCAAATCCATCGTAAAATTGTACCTAAGACGCCACCACGTCATTTCCCGCTATACGGTATCATACAATAGGTTTATTGGTTGGCGTGTGGCGCATGGTTTCCCGTGAACACGCTGGGCGCTCAAAAGGTTAAAACAAGAGGAGTTTCAATTGTCATACATAACGCCGTTTCCCGACAACGCCATCTGTGTGTAGGAATTATTATTTACATTTATTCAACTTTGCAAGCGTGGCCCCGCATTTAATTGTGACGGTTTATTTATTACTAGCATCTGCCCGCGACTTCGTCCGCCTTAAATTCGTTTATCGTGGATAAGGGTATTTTTCCAGGGTAAAAAGTAGCCTATGTCCTTCCCCGGGACTCAAACTATCTCCATACCAAATTCATCCAAATCGGTTCAGCAGTTTAAGCGTGAAGAGGTAACAGATAGACAGACAGACAAACTTTCGCATTTATAATATTAGTATGGATTAGCTATTAACGAAGTAATTGTTGTCTATGTTTCTTTGTTCCATTATAACATCGTTAAATGTTTAGTTTTAAAGCGCCATCTAGTGTTTGACTGGATATCTTCTTGCAATCGGGGCTCGATCCGAAGTATGGGTATTGTCACTCCACTTGTTTTAATGGTGTTTGATACAGACTAAGGTCCTGAGTTTACAATTCCATATAAAATATTCGTGGTATAGTCTAAAAGGGGTTAATCCCATATGTTACCACTAACTTGTTATCACTGGTAACAGCTGGGATTTTTTCCCCATCTGTTACCACTGATAACACTGAGGAAAAAGCACCAACACCAATGGCACCAATCACTGTAGAGGTAGCAGCTGGGACTTTTATTCCCAGTAGTTAGGGAATGTTCCAGTATTACGTAACGCAATTTTTGACACCCCCCTTGTAACGCGCCGTAACGTACGTAAAATTTTCAAGTGTCATTTGAAATTTTGAAACAAGCGTGAGAGAATCTCTACGCGACAGTTCTGAAGGGTTAAAAAATTATGTCACGTAATGCATATTTCAAAACCACCGCCTCCCGCCCCTGTAACGCATCGTAACGTTTTACAAGACCCCTCCCCTCCCCCCAAACTCGGTACGTAATACCTGAACGCTCCCTGACCACCAACACCAATGGCACCAAACACTTTAGTGGTAGCAGCTGGGAATTTTATTCCCAGTAGTTACCATTTGGGGTCTATTTCACAAAAGCTTGTAACTTTTATTATAAGTGGAAGTCTATTTTTAATTCTTATTGTTGGAAAGAGATTTCCACTTGTAATACAAGTTACAAGCTTTTGTGAAACAGCCTCCTGGTAACAGATGGGGAAAAAAATCCCAGTTGGTGGTAACAGGTGGGAATAACCCTCTAAAAGCATTGTTTGAACTACCCATGTGTTACCTATTTGATGTTTCGAAAAGAGACGTGTCAAAAAAACTACAATGTTTCACCTATCCTATATAGATTTTTACTAACGAAGTAACCTTTGAAAATGGCTTGCTACTTATCCCTAAATGTTGCATCTGTTTGACTAAACGACGTGTTTTCAGAGGAGAATATGCACACTCAGTTCAATACTCAAGAAGAGAATAAGCCGTCGAAGCATCAGCTCAAAAAGGAGCGGATTGTGGCAAGGAGGGCGGCGCGCAAGAACAAAGGTGGTGCTGTGCATGGCTTACTTAATACTTAACGCTTACCATCTCTTGTGATATTATAAGGTGCCCGCGCGGAGAGCTGAAGATTTTAACCAAGCATTTCTGAGGTATTTGGAGTAAAACAAAAATGACATCAAATTCAGCAAAAATCTAGTTTTGTTGATTTTAGATTTAATCTAACACGATTTTCACTCGCTACCACAAGCAGGGACCGGAACCGGTATCTTCTAAAGTACACGCTATTCCTGGAATGTTTTAAACCGGTATTTAGGAGGAGAAATTAGTCACAAAACACCTGATTCAAGTTCTAGAATTTTAATAAAATATACGAAAATCTCGTAAGTGAACGGAAAAAACGAATCGGTATTTCGGATATTTTGTATGAAGCCCTGATCACAACACGACAAACGGGGCTTAATCGCGTATAATTGGATGTCGTGTTACGTGCATGGTCGCAAAGGAACTGTGCCTTCGAGACTATGGACATAACGCGACGTCCGAAACGTCAAATAATTACCAACGAAAGGTAATTAAATAAATCATATTTATACGCGATCAAGCCCCGGTTGTTGTGTTACGATAATTTTCGATTTTTATACAGAAAACTTGAATAATTTTCCCTTTGTGGAAATAATCCCTTTTAATGAAATGGTGATGATTATTTTTTCAAAAAAGTAAGACTGGTGAGTGGTAGCTGACACTTTGATGTCCGTCAATAGCGATGCGAAACTTGTCAATTATGCAACGTCGCAATCAAAGGAGCCGATGCACTTTAGTAATCACAATAAATAGGTCACATGAATATTTCTTCAAAATAAAGCTGGATTTGACTGGGGTTCATATTGATATATGTTTTGCTCCTTATGATTTAATAAATGCGTGGTTAAAATATTTCGGGTCCCTCGCGTGCACCTTGTATATCCAAAGATCAAAGCGCAAAGAGAAACACGATTGCTCTCGCACGTGTTCACACCAGGAATCGAACCTGGCATCTTTGGATTACTTGTCAAAAGTGTCAACCTCTCCACCAACGGGCACAAAAAAAAACATGTCTAACACATGTTCAAATTCCGATTGTACTCCTTTATAAAAGAGGAAGAGATTAAAAAAAATAGGGGACGGATAAGTTCGAGACGTACATACAGCACAGTGCTCGCTGGTGGAGAAGTTGGCACGTTGGACGCGTAATCCGAAAGGTACCAGGTTCGATTCCTGGTGTGACCGCGTAAGAGAGCAGTCATGTTTTTGTTTCCTATTTGATGTATGTTTTTTTTATTATGCCGACTTTTTTTTATGCTTTATATTCGTGTAAATGGTAACTGATGTGGCGAACACATGCAAAATCGCATTTTATCTTCCACTTGAAACATTTTAATAATTTTCTTCATCATGACAATAAATCAGTTTCAGAAACCAGTTTTCCTGACTATCTTCTCTAATTACAGGTAATTCTACATCAAAAGAAGAAGCTACTCCTGAGACAAATACTAAAAAAGAAGATGGCAAGTCTTCTTCGGAGCAATCAGATGCTGATGTTGAAGATAACCTAGAAGATGCCCCGAGGCGGGTGGACACTCACAGCACCTCGGTGGGAACCCAAGCCATAGCTCACACCGCGGCCAACTTCGCTCACTACCTTAACATGGAATCCGGGTACAATTCGGAAAAGGTCATAAGCTCCGACTCTATCCGCACCAGTCCTGTACATCTTGCTGAAAAAGAAACTCCAGAGGAGAACGGGAAAGTGGAGTATGTAGATTCCTCCACGTCAACCACTGCCGTTGCTCTCGAATACAAGCCTCTTGCACCATTTGAGAACCTGTCCAATCCTGATTCTGGAGTAGCAAGCCCGGAAGCCACCAAACATAACTCCACGGAGACGGTTGATCATGTGGACTCCCCAACTGACAATAAGGAGCTTGGGAGCCCCAGTTCGCTCTCCAGCGAGATTAACCTGGAGTTAACCGAACAGAGTCCGGTAGCCGAGCCGGAACGGCCAGTGTCCCGTATATCTTTCGCTCCGGAGTACACTAACAAGGTTGTGTCTCGGGGTATAAGCGTCGCCGGCTCCAGGCAGCTGCTCGAACAGAGCGGAGACAGCAGCTATGAGTCTCCACCCGATGCGAAGCCTGCAGAGTCAAGCAACCTGACCAATCACGTAGAAGTGACGAATAAACTCGACACGCTTAACTTATATATGGGGGAAAAGAGTCTAATCGTCCCTCCCGCCCCGCCCGCACTACCGGCCCCGCTGCCGCGGCCGACGCTGGGCGGCGCCGACGACAAGGGCCTCATGGACTTCCTGTCCTACTCCCGCAACAACTCCCGCCACGTGTGCGACGAGGACGAATGCAGCGTCGCCTCCTGCCTCAGCCAGTTCACCGCCCTGGAACTGCTGACCGGGAACAACAAGGTCGGTTGCGATACCTGCACGAAACGCGAGGGCAACAGGGATGGGAAAGACGGTGCCACGAAAACTGTATACACTAACGCCACAAAGCGGTTTCTGGTCGCGAGTGCGCCGGCGATCTTGATACTGCATTTGAAGCGATTCCAGCTCGGTCCCCGTTGCATGTTCCGGAAAATGTCGAAGCACGTCGATTTTCCGGCCATCCTCGACTTGGCTCCGTTCTGCGCGATGGACAAACTCCGCAAGCAGCCAGGAGTCAATCGGACACAGGACCAAGTCCTGTACTCCCTGTACGGGGTCGTGGAGCACTCCGGAGGCATGCACGGGGGGCATTATGTGGCCTATGTGAAAGTTCGCGCGCCGTTGCGACGCGACCATCCCCGTTGGGGCTTCCTTCCCAAGAGCGCTAACGTCCCTCCCGCCCAGGAGGCCCAAGAGCAGCCCCCGTCTCCCGACTCCGAGTCCGAACTCTCCGGCTACGAGTCCGGGGACGCCGCGACGCCGCTAGCGGACTCCCCGCCCGGCAAATGGTACTACGTGTCAGATAGCATGGTGTCTGAAGTCAGCGAGGAGAAAGTATTACGAGCGCAGGCCTACCTTCTATTCTACGAGAGGATCCTATAAGTCGTCCGTCGGCACGCTGTATATAGCTTCTAGCTTTTCCTTTGAGGCCGGAGTCCGCTAGGGCCGGCCTCGTGAATGTCTCCTCGTTTATTTTAGTATTAATCTATAGGCCTCGAGCGAACGTAACCGTATTGAACTTGGCTCGCCCCAGACGCTATCGTATCGCTCCGGAGCGATGTAGCGACGATATTTTGTAATTTTTATGGCTCTACGCCTCATGTATAGATAAATCGCTTGGGTTATTCGGCCGTTGAGTGTTGTAAAAATCTACGAAATAAAGAAAATAACGAGTATAATGAAAAAACTAAGTATGCTCAAGATTTTCATCCTTGAAGCATATTTTTAGTTAAACACGAATAAAACTAAAGCGGTTTAGCTACACACTTAGTCACGTATCCGGGGAATAACGTTGTATAAACTCAGTTTTAAGGAATTGATAATGAACTACGAAATGAATGAAAAATGAACTACGGTAGTGTGCGGTGCGTTTACGATGTTATTTGTCGAATTCTGATATATGGATGAATAGTTACTCGCATAAGACGTAATAATTTAAGTCGTCTGTCATTTTATCATTATTTTAATCTTGCGTCGTTGGAAAAAAACTCGATCCGTGGTACTGCTATGTTGAAAATGTTGAAATTAGTTGAATCGTAGGGAAGAAAAATTACTCATATTATTGAACATAATTAAACGCTTGCAATTCTAGCCTTTCGCATTTTCACGTTTTATCGAGCCCCGTCATGCGGAGCTTCTATTTAGACGGCTTTGCCTTGAGGCATACTTCAGTTAACAACCTATCTAAGGCAGCGGTTCCGTGACTATTTTTTCTTTCCTGCGTCTCAACCATTTGACAATAGAAGTCGTGCATCGGAAACGGTTCTCAGTAAGGTTTAAATGTTACAAGACGTTCGTTTTTAACGTATTTATTCATTTCTGTATTTATGTTTGTAATTTGTTATTTTGTGACCCTGTCACCATGAGCGAAGCGAGACTACAGACTGGAAAGGTGCAGTTTCTAATGGCTTCTATAGTCTTCCACTGAAGTGTCAATGCCTGTATACATTATACATTTCATTCTGATACAATGTCGGTCCTACCAGGCTAGCGTAACTTCCTCAAATTAACATGTCGCGCGCCACAGCATCAGCAGTCTCACACTGTACTGAATAGAAGGGAACATATAGTCGCACGACAGAGTTGCTAGAGGTACTTGTGTAGTCATATTCACTGGAATGCCATTTTTAGTAATGAAATTAGCATAGTTATTTATTGTAATGTGATGTCAAATAACACTAATATTCCTAAGTCGTTCTCATGTCTAAGCCAACAAAACATATCGAAAACGCCATTGAATCTATACTTTGTTCCTCTAGGTGTATAAAAAAAAGTGATTCTGATGAAAAGCCAGTGGGAGTGTCTGGTCGGCCATAAAATAGGTTTACCTCTTTTCGACTGTATTTCATGTGTATTAAATTCAAATTCTGAGTTATTCCCACCTGTTATCACTAGTAACAGCTGGGTTTTTTCCATCTGTTACCAGTGGTAACTACTAGGGAAAAAACCTCAGTACCTTAGTTACCACTAACACCGATGGCGCCAATCACTTTAGTGGTAACAGATGAAGAAAAAAAATCGTAGCTGTTACCAGTGGTAAGATGGTGGTAGCAGGTGGGAATAACCCCAAATCCTTGGCCGATCGTACCACGGATACAACTACCCTTACCACAGATAGAAAATTACTTTGATTGGCTGTGTCATGTTTTTGTCCTTTTTTTATTAAATACCTAAAGTCACAAAGTATACCATTTTTCTCACCACAATAGAATGTCCATTGCTGGACACATCGACTACTTTGAAAAAAGATTTTATCTGAAACCAAGTTCGGAAAAAAGGTATTAAGAGTGTAACTAGCATCATATAGAGTTACTTGGGTTTCCGTTTGAGCAAAATAAGGTACGAGATTTTTTTCAAAGTAGTTGACGACATGCCTAATATTTTCCTTTATCAATCAAGCATTTTATTCTATGTCTTTTTGGTTGCATAATTCTGCTATGAAGTTAAAATCGAGTTTGAAATCGATCTGTAAGCGTGAAAAGTTAACCGGTACTTAAAAATGGAGTTTGATGCAAACCACCGTTAATAGTAATTAAAAACGAAATTAATTAAACAAAAACTGCATGAGTAACATTATGTTTTTCTCCGTTGACAACTGTCATCACTTTTTAACATTATTTAAAGAAAGTCACACAACATGATGTATTTTGATGACTATATACCAGGAGATCAGTTGAACTGCGGAGGTAGCTACTCTCAAATTTATCTAACATCATCAAAACCAGTACTTATGTCTGGCAGGTCCTCTGATTTTCTGGACTATACGGAGAGTGCAAAAACTATTATGTTTAAAATAGGAAACTGCTGGGTATATTGTAAATATATTATCGTAAAACATGTTATATTTTATCATGTAACTATTTTTCGAGGAGCAGTCGAAGATCGATTGTTTTGTTAAGGCTCTCATGCATTTCATTAATTATTAATCTAATGTCTCGAGGGAGCAAAATATTATAGGGCGAGGGCAGGACATCGAATCCCGAGCGTAGCGAGGATTATAAGCAGTGCCGTCCGAATTTTACTACCGAGTTACAATGCTTTTCATAACTCTTGGGGAAATGCTAACTTTGCTCCAGAAATTCCGCATATGGGTATGTCTTTAAAATAAACTCTTGCTCTGAATGAGAGAAATACAATAACTGTGATTATTAATTTAGTCTAATCAACAAGAAACTTACAAGTTGACTCATGTATTTACGATAGCTGTATTATCGCTATAAATAGCTGTCTCTTTCTGACTAGTTACTTGCGAGAGTGACAGATGGCATGTATAACACGATACCAGTATTGGATTATTTGGTATGCTTAATTTATATCATGCAAAATATCACGAACGGAAGATAACTTTGTCAACCTTGTTGATTGGACTATTCTTAAATCCCGACTCAATCAACTAGACAATTCAAACTGAACTCATCGCTTCATAATTAAGTCTGCTTCCGCCAAGAAGCTTATATAGTACACTGTAGACTGCATTTGAAGAAAAGTTCATTGACCTTCCCTAATATCTTTCACCTCTAAATACATATAGTTTAGCTAAAAGTGGCTAAGAGATGCAAGACATTAGCGACATATCCAAACATATATTTCAAGGTTGTATTTATGAATTCGAGTCTTACTTTGTAAACTCCAGTGTAGTATACAAATCTCTTGGGTCATTATAAATTCGGGTATAATGGTTTACGTTTAACTCGTTTTCAGTAATTAAGTGACTAAAAAAATATATGATGCTGGCATTCAAGAAACGACTTCTCTGCTACAAGGTCATGTTTGGAGCATTAATTTCATGTATAACTTTGGTAGCGTGATGTAGATGCATAGTTAAAATTGTCGAGAAAAATAAGTAGATGGCGCTGTTCTGAATGCTACGAAACATGATCGTGTTCTATCAGTCTGTTAGGTAAAGTCAAATCTTCGTCTAATTTTCGACTTTGATCGCCTTTTTTATAGAGGTCAATGACCTCAAGTACAAGTCGACTTGAAACGTGCTATAAAATGTTAGTCACTTTAATACTGATAATGAGAAATTGTAAAAAAGTTTTCCCGCGTTTATTGACGTTTGCATTTGCCAGGCTTGTCCTGTGACTTTGTTGCCTAGTATGTTGATTTATATTATTTGATAAATTTTGTATATTGAACTCCAAACATATTATTGCGTTAAATGGTGTATTAAAATAAAATATGATTTTAAAGCGGCGTTATTGTTTTATTTTACAAGTAAGCTTGTTGCAGTAATGCCAGGTCTGCATCGAGGTCACATGTGGACGCGCACAGTTTAGGGTAGGGTAGGGTTTGTTTAACATCATTTCAGGACCACGATTTCTATGAATGACGTAAGGTAAAGTCCCAGTGCTTGAAATAGCCTCATTACTTAGCACCTTGAACCTTAACCCTTAGATACACGTCATATCATGCGTTTTATTAACCGACTTCTGTAAAGGAGGGGAGGAAGATATTCCAATGTATGTATTTTTACGGTTTCGCACCTCAAATGAGAAATGGAAGCCTTATCTCACTTTTGTTCGTCTGTCCGTCCGTCTATCTGTCAAGATCCTTTTTCTCAGGCCATGCGTTCCTGGGGAAAATGATCTTGGCAGACAGGTATCAAGTTGAAATTAACATCAAATACTTGTCTGCGGTGCCTAGTAAAAAAAATCGAGCTTCTAAGTCAACGCAATTCAAAGATATACAGTAATTAAAAAAGGTGTTGCCATACAAATTGCTGTCCATGGAAAACCTAGGTTGTCCTACAAGCTTGAAATTTGGTATGATGTGGTCTCAGCACAGCTCACGAAACAAAATCTGTTATTTTTAAGCATGTCTATGTCAGTAACTAATATAAAATGACATCGCGTACATTTGGTTTGGGCGCAAAAGGTCCCTTTTATAAATGTCGCATACCCAAAACGGCCCTTCTGCAAAATATCCCGTTCTCAAAAGTCCCTTTACATAAAACTGCACGAGAACGTGACCGGTGGCGGGCACATGTAATGGAGGCCAAGACTCACTTTGGGTTGCTGCATCAAAGGAGCAGTAGTAGTTTTTGACACAGGAGACATATAAGGTACTTTCAAGCTTGGTTGTGGCATGTAAATGTTGATAGTTTTGGCAAGGCACATAAGGAACCAATCAAAGATATAGTTCTGGGCATGCATGGGTTAATGCTATGAGCTAGTCTTCCGCTTCTTCAGCGACTCCACGTGCCTTTCATCGAATGGCAACAGACAGGTTATCTTGGGGACCTCTAGCATGGTCAGTTCTATCACGCAGTACAGAACCTGGAGGGCTTCCTTCGCTTTTTGGAGCGCCTGTAAAGAAAGGACACAATATACACGTTGTTTTTTTATTTCCTTTAATAATACCTAAGGATGTTGTTAAAATTTAAAGTTAAAAATAAACACGGTGCACAAGTAAACATACTCGTATAAAACACCCCCGAATCGAGAACACTGCTGATAATATTCAAACAGATGAACCTATGGCCGTTGGGGCAGAAAGGTTCTCGAGTGGAGACCGCGTACCAGCAAGCGCAGCGTGGATGGCCACCCGCAAGGTGGTCTGACGACTTTGTTAGGGTCGCGGGGTCTCGCTCGGTGCGGGTTGCCTCTATCCGGCCCATGTGGAAATCTAATGAGAAGGCCTGTGTCCAGCAGACGTCCTATGGCTAAAATGATGATGATGATGAATCGATTTTCTTTTACCTTAGCCAAGGACACTCTTCCCAAGAAGTCACCATATAAACACAAACTCAAACAATACAGATACACACACAAACTTAAAATACCCTTTTATTTTCAAAACCGCAAAATAATTAAATAAGGAGTTTAAACCTCAAACGTAAAACGTGAGGTTCTACTTTGAAGTTTATGTACAGAAAGGGAAACTCAAACATCCCTTTTTAGTCCTTATTGTCATTGTGACAAGAGCGAAACAGGTACGTGTTTCAATTTCAATTTTTGCAAATATGTCTTTCTACGTCGTGGTAATTTTAATGAAGTTCTATAATGTCTAAGACAATCTGGTGAGATGGGGAATTAGATAGACCTGAACAGTTTGGAGAAACTTGCGAGTGCGGCGTACTCCAAACGACCAAACACATGATGCAGTGCCCTCTGGGTCCAACCAAGTGCACTCTCGAAGACCTTATAAAGGGCACTCCCCGCGGGATAGAAGTGGCAACGCATTGGCAAAATAAAATTTAGTCTAAGAAATATGATCCCTTTACACGAAGAAGAAGAGATGTCTAAGCGACGTGGTACTGGAATTATCCTAAACGGAGTCACTATTTATCAGTTTCTATGGTCTATTTTCATAAAAAACTTACCATAACAGCTTTTCCCTTCAACTCTGGGTTCGACGCCATTTGCTTCTTCAACTGATTCATTTCCTGCGGCGTAAACCCGACCAACTTCGAAAGCACATTATTCGTAAAATCCACGTCCATGCAGCCAGTGCCATCTACAATTGTGCATCGCAGACTCCAGCCATCCTTGCCCACAGACAATTTAGAGAGCAACTTCATTATCTGTCCTTTTACCCTAAAAACCCTCCCAGCCTTGTCGATTTCTCGCATTTCATTGATTTGTTTTATATAAATATAAGGCTCTGAAGACACGGATATTGGACCTTGATCTGTAACGCTATAACTTGCATCGAATTTAGTTTCCAATTCTCTTAAATAATCTTCATCTTCAACGAATAAGTCGTCCTCGTTTGGGTAATCCTCGATACTATTCACAGTAGGGTCCATTTTGAGTTTCTTCTCAGGCTTATTGCTATCGTCGGTTAGCGAACGTTTGCTAGGATTCGTTATTTGCGCTTCTATAGCTGCTAGTTGGTCTACATCTATGTCATCGTCGGCAAAGTTGGTTATTTGGACGCCGGTGACTACGGCTACCGGGCGGGGCGTTGGATCAAATGTTTGTTCAAAACGTTGGTCCACGCGGGAAGATGGCATTTCGGAATGAGGCATCGGTATGTCGGTGTTCCGGTGGCTGGCTGTTGTATTTAGGTCTGGAGCCGTGTCTGGAACAATTAAATAAAAAAACAATCAGCCGCCTAGGAAAAAACAAAAATATATGATCACTGTATAACTACAAATTAAGTTGTGGTGTCTGGGGCTACCGTTTTCCGTTAACAAGCTGGACGCTAATTATAGTGGATCGAAAAATGTTATGTATAAAATGTTTCATTGATGCCAACAGGCATAAATTGACTCTGTTGTTATTGTACAGGTAAGGGGGTTTCGAGTTATAAAATTTGACGTGGGAACGGGAAACGTCAGTAGGAAAACGGGTAGGCGTCAGGGCTGTATTATCCATAAGGCGATGTAGGCAACTGCCTATGGGCCCAACGCTTCTAAGGGGCCGCGTCCCACCTAGAGACCTACCTACCTATAGGAAAAAAGGGAGCCCGAGACTCACATTCCCTAGAGGCCTTTGTATGGCTTAATCCGGCCCCGATAGGCTCGTGGTTGTGGCTGCTTGAGAAGGAATGGAGAATAGTAGTGTCTAAGTTGTTTAGAAATTACAAAAGTTATTTTTACTTTACTCAGGAAATTTTAAGTTGAGGCAGAAAAGCTGAGTCTCTAGAAACCTAACTGGGTCTTTGCCTGGTCAAGTAACTTTCTGAATCCAAGAATAGAGTGTACTCTATTCTTGGATTTTTCTCTCCAGCCACTAACGCCTGTAGATTTAAGGTCTCTCTCGACGTCGTCCAACCATTGGTGCTTCATCTTACCGCGGGTGCAACAACCGTCCGGATCGCCATCAAGTAAGTGGCGGCTTTGTACCAGAAGAATCAGTGCAGGAAGGTCCTCAAGATGGACCGACATCTGGTCATGATTGCAGGAAACTGTTGGATTAGGGCAGCACACTACCGGTTGTTGTGGGAATTAGCAGCAGCACTCCTGTCTATTGTCTCTCACCTTGTGTCATTGGCAAGCCCTGCTTGCTAGACAGCACCCCGGTCAAGGAGTTGGAGACAGCAATGGAGCAGCTCCATGGAGCTCTCAGTTAGCAGCAACACTCCTGTCTATTGTCTCTCACCTTGTGTCATGGGCAAGCCCAGCTTGCTAGACAGCACCTCGGTCAAGGAGTTGGAGACAGCAATCGAGCAGCTCCATGGAGCTCTCAGTTAGCACCAACACTCCTGTCTATTGTCTCTGACCTTGTGTCATGGGCAAGCCCAGCTTGCTAGACAGCACCCCGGTCAAGGAGTTGGAGACGGCAATCGAGCACCTCCATGAAGCTCTCAGTTAGCAGCAACACTCCGGTCCATTGTCTCTCACCTTGTGTCATGCGCAAGCCCAGCTTGCTAGACAGCACCCCGGTCAAAGAGTTGGAGACAGCAATGGAGCAGCTCCATGGAGCTCTCAGTTAGCAGCAACACTCCTGTCTATTGTCTCTCACCTTGTGTCATGGGCAAGCCCAGCTTGCTAGACAGCACCCCGGTTAAGGAGTTGGAGACGGCAATCTCCTGCACCCAGGCAGCTCCACGGAGCTCTCAGTTAGCAGCAGCACTTCAGTCTATTGTCTCTCACCTTGTGTAATAGGCAAGCCCAGTTTGCTGGACAGGAGCCCCGCCAAGGAGTTGGAGACAACAATCTCCTGCACCTCGCCACCCAGCAGCTCTATAGAGCTCTCCGTGAGCAGCAGTACGCCTCGCCGGCATTCTATTGGCCCTGGAATAATGCAGCTTTTATGTATATTTATTTTCAGATAAAAAACGACCATAGTGCTGCACATAATACGCTGCCTCACTGTAAACGACTTATGCAACACATTTTTTACTTATATCTTCAACACCAAAGCTTCAATCAATCATTCAATTAATACTGCATATGATGACATGTCTTATACCTCATATTTCCTCCATATATATAGCCCTGTAAACCCACCGTCACCGTTTTCAGTTGTAAAAATCGTGACGCATTAGTAAGCCAAGTGAAACTGTGTCGAAAATCGCCTCCTATAGATATAGAAATCAAAGTTCTCTATTTTAGTTTTTTTTATTGGGATGACTTTTAATCGCTGTTATAATGCTTACATAATATTCTGGGATGATAAGGTTTGGTGGCTGATGAATTATAGTTTTAACACGCTTTTATTAGGTTGACCTGTATGTAACTAACTATGTAATGGAATCTAAGGTAACTTAATTAACCATTTTTCAAGGATCTTCGAAAATTGGCAGCAGTATGTAGTTCTGATGACAATCCATACTAATATTATAAATGCGAAAGTGTGTTTGTCTGTCTGTCTGTCTGTCTGTCTGTCTGTTTGTCTGTCTGTCTGTTACCTCTTCACGCTTAAACCGCTGAACCGATTTGGATGAAATTTGGTATGGAAATAGTTTGAGTCCTGGGGAAGAACATAGGCTACTTTTTATCCCGGAAAAATACTCTTATCCGCGATAAACGAACTTAAGGCGGACGAAGTCGCGGGCAGAAGCTAGTACAATAATATGGTAATGTCGAACTGATCTGATGATGGAGCCGGAAGATATGAACTGGAACTTCATGATGGAACATCGTATCATAGCTGTGTTTGGATTTGTTAGAAGTCTTGTAAAGCGTGTTTTTCTAGTGTTTTTTAAACTATTCATTTATTTAGAGTTATCCATGGTTATACATGGACACGAAATAAAGATAAATAAATAAATAAATAACTCATCAGTTTCCAAACCTAATTAACCCAGAAAAATAATATTTCAGTATTAAAATTAATTCAATTACAAAAACCTAAAATAGAGAACTTTGATGATTTTCGATCTGCAGTGCAGCACTGCTTTTACAATCAGTTAGCATATTTAGATGGTTGATCTTTGAAATATGCGTAAATGTTTTATTACTTAAATTGAATATAAATAAATTACAATACTTATGTGAACTAAACTACAAAGTAAAACAGCAAATAACAATATTATTATTACAAATCAAATCAAATCAAAATTCGCCTAGTCTTACCTTTGACAAGAACTTTACATCCAGGAGTGATGTCACAGCTGAGATTCCTCATTGTTTTGTATTCTATGCCTGATATTTCCTGGACTCCATCAGTCAAATACAGTTTTATCATTCTAAAAAAAACAGGTACAGAATGTTATTGACCTTTAAAAAAATATTAAAACAATGTATAACTTCAATTATTATATTACACTGAGTGGGCATGCCTGAACCAGTTGATGTAAAAATCAAGAATGTTAATCCATATCCATACTAGGCTAATATTATAAATGCGAAAGTGTGTCTGTCTGTCTGTCTGTTACCTCTTCACGCTTAAACCGCTGAACCGATTTAGATGAAATTTGGTATGGAGATAGTTTGAGTCCCGGGGAAGGACATAGGCTACTTTTTATCCCGGAAAAATACCCTTATCCGCGATAAACGAATTTAAGGCGGACGAAGTCGCGGGCAGAAGCTAGTTTTTTCATACATCCAGAATGTTAATGAGTTATGTAACCAATTATAGTTAAAAAATATATATTTTGTATATATTACTGAAATACCAGCTTGGTGCCATAATATTAATTAATCCATACATTTGTTATTACATTTATATAATGAAATAATGATCTTTATTCTGTAAGCAGGCCGCAAGGGCACTTTTACAAGTCTGACTCTACGGCGCCAAGAGGAGACCACTGAGGAGAAGAAAGCCGAAACAAACTCAACAGTCAGTAATTTTTTCGAAATAAGTCTTATATCTATTACAATATTTGTACTTAGCCTATCCTAAATATATGTTTTGAGTATAAACTCAATGCGTAGTTCTTCAAGAAAACATATCAAAACTTATAAAAGTAAAATAAAAAATATATATAGAATATAAAAGTCCCGGTAAAAGTAAATTATTTGGTTTCTGTTTTGGGCCATGCATTTTTGTCTGTTAAATAGTCCTCTACCCTATAATATGCCTTTAGAGACTCTTTTAAGTACTTTTTGAGAGCTGGAAACGGCAATTTTAAAGCATCATCTGGTAGCTTATCATAAAAATGTATACATTGGCCTACAAATGATTTGGCAGCTTTATGAACGCGGAACTTTCTAATGGCGATTTTGTTTTTATTTCTAGTGTTAAAATTGTGGATATCTGAATTCTTAGTAAAAAACTCTAGGTTCTTAAAGTCATAAATAATATTCTCATAAATATATTGGGACGCTACAGTTAATATGTTGATGTCTTTAAAAAGTTCTCTTAAGGAGTCACGGGAATTCAGGTTATATATAGAACAAATCACTCTTTTTTGTTACACAAATATAGTCTGTCTGTATGTCTGTTGCTTTGCCCCAAACCAGAATACCGTATGACATGATACTATGAAAATAACTATGATAAACTAAGCGAGCAGTATCAACATTGGTCAATTGTCTAATTATTCTAATAGCGTAAGCTGCTGAACTTTTACCTGCAAGTGCTGCTAAATGTGGACTCCGTTGCAAGTTCTTGTCCAATGTTATACCTAAGAATAATGCTCTATCCTCTATTTCTAAACATTCACCATTGAGTGATATAGTAGAATCCACTGCTCTAACATTCGGTAAAGCAAATCTAACACATTTCGTTTTCTTAGCAATCAATAGCAGATTATTAATATTAAACCAGTCAAGTACTTTAACTAGTACACTATTAATTTCGGCATAGTCTGTTGCTTTTCCGTCAACTTTGAAAATTAATGATGTATCATCAGCAAATAGTACTATATCACAAAGATTTTCTACTATAGATGGTAGGTATATAGATATATATTATTCAATTATTATTTATGTCTAATTATTATTTTTATCCCATTATTATTATTATACAATTACTGTTCAAATTAATTTCTAGATCAGTATTGATTATTACATTATATAATTATGGAATTTGCCTCTTTGGGGTAGTGCTTTCCAATTAGGTCTCTATTTTGCCAGTCTTGTCCAAAAGGTCCCCAATGTTTTTTAAATACATCTGCCCATAATTTTCTTGGTCAATCTCTCTTTCTCATTCCATTTTGTGGTGACCATTCTATAATTTTTTATTCGTCCATCTATCATAATTTTCTCTGCAGACATGTCCAGCCCACTTATGACTCTCTCTATAATGTCTGTTATTTTTGTCTTTTTCCTAATATCTTCATTTCAAACTCTATCTGATGTTTTAATTCCCAGTATACAGCGTTCGATCTTTCTCTGTTGTACAGTTAATTCTGTCTCGTCTTTTTAATTTACTTACATACATAGAAAATATTCAAGACTCAGGAACAAATATTTAAGCTCATCGCACAAATATTTGCCCTTACTGGGATTTGAACCCAGGACCTTCAGCTTCACAGGCAATGTTGCTCCCGCTAAGCTAAACCGGTCGTCAAACATACAATAAACATATTTAATTTAACATGCTTGTTACTAGCAATTCTTACCTATGGCTTGATATCTTTTCTTCATGTTTTGTAGTTGCATCTAAGTTTTCAGTGTTCACTTTTTGAAGTTTCATATACTGCTGATACGCTGGGGTGCCTAAAATAATAGAAATATTTTATTATTACTTTAATTCAATACTTTTAGGAAGTAAAAACCCATCACTTATTTAAATGTGTATAAAACATTGAGTATAATGTACCTATGTCTACAGCAGCATTTATTTGCAATGCAAACCTTCCATTCAGCACGGTTTTTTGCTGACTCTTCAAATTAGCGGGCAGTGAGCCCGGACATATCTCCTTGAGGTCATTCAGAAGCCATTGCTCTTTAGCAAGGTTCTGAATTTCCGACTCACTGTAATTGTTGCTGCTATCTTCAGTCAAATACTCAACACATCTATAATCAAGAAATTTAATACAAAATGAACCAATATAAACAACAAAATATTTCGCTTTATAAAACCGTGTTTACCCTGCCAGCCATTCATCTTCAACGCGCATAAAATGTGACGCTAAGAAATTTCGCACTGAGTTAAAGATTTGCGATGACATTTTTATTTGCTTTCACATTATGTAGTAGCATTTAGTTTTTGTCAATCGTCAAATAAAAACGTTCAACATGTAAGCACCGTGCAGTGCATCATATTCCCTCTATTTACAATTACAACTTAAATGTCAAAGGGACATTTGTTCGAGTTTTTTTTTAAGTGTTTGAGTTATAGTTTAAAGCGATAATGGAGGGTGACAACCTAGGCTTCAATGGCTAGCTTTATAAACGATCTATGTTACCTAAACAAAAATAATATTTTCTTCCATACAGAAATGGTCATTTCTAACAAGAGTAATTAAAACTACTTAGTGTAATAGCATATGCTATTAACGTTACATTCACGTTACATTCTAAATGTGAGAATAGTAAAGATTGATCCAATTTAATAAAGGAGTATCACTTTTATCCTGGACGTTGAATTTGTGATTTGCATATTTAGTTATTTTACGAAATCTTTGTATGGCAACATTAATTCTGAGTGAACGCAAAAAGAGCTTGCCGATATTTCATCCATCTCCCTCGTAAATTCTCGATAGGCCAAAAGATTGACAACAATAGGCATTATTTTGAGGAACATTGTTGTTTCAAATGATTCTTCATAAATAAGTGTTGTGTCCAGAGAGCCTGTACTAACGATTTACACCGTGGAGGAAAAAATATGAAGAGGCGGAATGCCGAAAGTGGCAAATTGCGGCGCCCTTTAAAGCGCACAAAAATCACCGAAGGAATGTACGGAAAGTGAGTGGACTGGGATTCTGTGTGTAATTCATGGCTTTGGAGTAATCCCCAGCAGTAATAATCCCAGGGCAGCGTCATATTCAGTGATGAAATACAAGAGAATGTATAAAATATAAATTTTGTGTGGGTAGAGAATCCCATCTGTCTTGAGTCGTGGGAACGTCAACTCGTGATGATAAAAAACGCAAAGAAATGCGTTTTATTTGTTTTTTTTTTGTCGGTTTTCACCCAGCAAGTGCGCTCTCACATCTGTGCATGGTGTTTCCCACATTTGTTTTGTGTTATTTTAGTTGGTTGCTGAGTGTGTGTTGTTTTCAGCTCACTACTATATTTGAAGTTCGTGATGCTCTGGGCGACAGTTGTGCTGGCAGACTACATGCTGGAGTTCAGGTTCGAGTTCCTCTGGCCATTCTGGATGATGCTCAGATCAGTTTATGACTCATTCAAATATCAGGGACTTGTAAGTACTTGTTGATTTTTTTAAAATATATATTGACAGTGGCAAAGATATATATTGACAGTGGCAAAGATAGATAATAAACTATAATAAGCGACATTTTCGAGATATTGAATTATACAACTTATAAAATTAGTTAAATAGGTATATTACTAAATGTTACCAAGCTGTTGCTTATCCCATTTCTCCTTCCCACTGTTGATACGGTATATATATAAAAAATTTAATATTAACCAAACTTAGACCTTATATTCTGTGTTCTTGAAAAGGGGTACTTAAAATAAATAGTCATTGTATGGTAATTTTTAAATAAAGCTTGTCTTGAAGCATAGGACTAGTGTTTGTATTTTATTTTAAAAGGGCATGTAACTAACTAAATGTATGATTTTTACTCATGTTTATTGCATAGTATACATGTCACCGTAAGATTGTGACGATTGTTAGTTTAAAAATAAATAAATAAAATTAAACTATCTAGTCAGAATTGAAATAAAACAATTTAACGGATTATATCGCGTATATTATCTCATTTTAGTTCCCGACGTTTCGGAAGCTTTCCAGCTTTCCATGGTCACGGGAGGACTCCGTTAAATTGTTTTATTTCAATGAGTAATAATCGCGGAAACAGAAGAAAATATTATATCTAGTCAGAATGTCAACTGGCAATAAATTGTGACCGTAATGTACTTTACTGCTTACAATATAATGTTTTAATTTCTGATAGTTCATAATCTCTGCATGTTAAACCTGCACTTACTAAGGGATAAAGTTCAAGATCTTTCGATTTTATCAATCATATAATTATGAACTGTGCCTGATTGGCTGGTTTGTTCTGTGTCCATAGAGCTTAAAAACAATAATAGGTAGATTTTTTTTATTAAGAGGTACTACCACCTGTTAACTTTAAGGAAAAAAAATATGGTGTATATCACTCAATGCATAAGGTCTAATGTCGCTTATTCCATTTCTACCTTCCTTCCAAGAATCATTATTCTTTTAGTTAACCAAAGGAATTGGATTGCATTCGAATATGTATTTACCAAACGTTAGCAAAACACCAGAAAAAGTTAAGGAATAATGGAGCCGGCTTCTTAAAAAAGAATATTTTAATGATTTAAATCCTGGAATTTTTTGTCATTTGATACTTAATGGACAACAACGAAATTTAAAAAAAGAACTACCTGCAATATTGCTTTTTTACTTACACACTCACTCTTACCTGTAATTACCTGTTTACTCTTGAATGACCATCTCATTGTTTAGTTTCTAATATAAACTCAAATAGTTGCTTGTGTAATGAAGCGACGAAATATAATAGATGATCAAACGAACTTACCTAAAGTGAAGTTCGATCACTATTATGTGAGTCACCCACCCAAAGGTAAAACCTGTAACCCTTAGCTGAAAGAAAGTTTTGTGTCGTTTTACTCTAAAAGATGAGGGGAACACCTGCTACCCCCACCGCCAGGTAGTGGCTAACGAAGTATTCAGGTGTTTTTGAGTCAAATTAGATACTCTAAAAAGCGTGCAAAGTTGCCTGTAGGTTTAAGGGACTACTATCTGGTTAACCATTATATGGAAGAATGAAGTGACAAAATATAATTATTTATTTATATAAAATTTTACATCAATTTGTTCCTCAAATTTGTTCAATGACTTACAGGTAAATTAAATAACATTTAGTAAATCTATTAATAACTTCAATTTGTTAATATACATACTTAAATATGCATTTATGTTGAAGTAATTTGATTGTTTAGATATTCTGAGAATTTTTATTAATCTAGACCAGGGGTCGGCAACCTGTGTCTCGTGAGTCACATCAACTCTTTGGGTGTGAAGCTGCAGCTCTATAGAATATTTTTTTTCTATCAGTGTACTATTTATTGTTTTTTTTTTTTGGTTTTCTAAAAACTGAAATTTTGTATATTGTAACTTTTGACTCTTCCGACTCAAAAGGTTACCGACCCCGGTTGACCATTTTCTTTTTCAGTAAGCAGTATTTTATTTTATTAGCCTACTAGCTTCTGCCCGCGACTTCGTCCGCCTTAAATTCGTTTATCGCAGATAAGGGTACTTCTCCAGGATAAAAAGTAGCCTATGTCCTTCCCCGGGACTCAAACTATCTCCATACCAAATTACATCCAAATCGGTTTAGTGGTTTAAGCGTGAAGAGGTAACAGACAGACAGACACACTGTCGCATTTATAATATTAGTATGGATTAGTATGGATTTCAGTCATTTTCATCAAAATAACTTCAATGCAAAGATATTTCAATTTTACAACATTAAATAGCGTAAATATTGTAACAATTATATGTAATGTATGGAATGCCATTACAAAACCTGCATAACTTCTGTATTACCCTTGGAATTCTTAACAGTACCTGAGACATAATTATACGACATTCATGGGAATTTTTAAAACAGGTGTTCTTTAAAGTAACAACACAGCTAAATGTATAGGTAATCACTACAAAATATAAATGTTTGGTTTTTGGCAGCTAGCTTTAAATATACTCATATTATGGTAATGATAAAGATAAAACTATGAGTATATTTCATTAATAAAACTGTTATCATAATAGTTTATGATTGTGGCGTAGCTATAATTGCTTTTTGGTCAAAGCCACCAGGAAAATAGACAGAAAAAATTTAAGTAATTTTTTAGTGACTAAACATGTTATATTTTTTTATTTATTAGGCATACTAAACATACAATATTCATTTATACATATATAACAATAGCAAGATACAGGCATTCTGACAAAAATGTTGTCTAAAACAAGTATGTACAGCATGATTATAAAGAGCTCTTGAAAAATATCCTAAAACTAAAACTATCCTAAATTTGTTACTTAGGTACTATATTGAATTGAATTGTTGCCCAGTTCATACATCATTTTATTGGTAAAGCTTATGCTTCACCAATGCAATGGTGAATGAATTGAACATTAATTAGCAAACCCGCTTTTTATTGTGCAATTTGCTACAAACTTTGGGGATCGATCATCCATACAACGCGAGGAATGTCTGCTCATTATCCAACAATTCAACATAGAGACAGTTATTTGCATACCATGAATACAAAAGTAAAGTTCGGTAGCGGACAAAAAAAAATCATAACCCTCTTTCTTTCTTAGTGTGGTAAAAAGTATCCCAGAACCATCTGTGGATGACCAGCTACCCGATTTATGCAATCCATCCATTTAATTCAGCCGTTTCGACGTGATGAAGCCCCACAGTGACATACAAACATACAAAACATATGTTACATTTACTTGGTAGATTCATAATTCAAAATGTTTATTTGTATATTGGGATAACCTGTAAATGTAGTTAATACCAGCCCAGAGCTGAGAAAAACAATCTCTTCGAAAATAGTTATAATATTTATCTATACTTACTATTATAAAGTTGTAAAAATGAAATGTCTGTACATTGAAGATATGAAAAAAAAACCTTTAAGGGACTATTTGGAAGTCACTGAAGCGAAAAATATTTTATGTGTCGTTGTGGCTTCATCGCGCTAAATCGGCTAAATGAATTTCAACTATTTTTGGTACACGGGTAGCTGGGTATCTCCAGATGGTTATAGGATACTTTTTACTCGACTATGCTGAAGCGAAAAAAAAGGGGTTATGTCTTTTTCTCCGCGAACGAAGTTGCGGGCGCCTTCTAGTTTACAATAAAATCTTTAGCTTGTTATAGTTAATCTTAAGCCATCCAGCCTTGTTGTAATATAACATGTAATCTAACATTTCCCATACAATTTAGTGTGTTCGCGAACTACTACGTGCCACACAAGGATTCCCTGTGCTGTGGAGTAATAATTATTCTGATACATAAATGGCGTTATAAATATCGGGAAACGTTTTCTTGTATGATGATTGATAATCAGTTGGTCTGTTTGGTGACTTATATGCAGTGGACCCATAGTCTTTCAGGGTGAGCAGTGCCTTTGTGCCTATATGGACCGCACGCCTCTGCTTGTATAACACACACAGGGACCATCTTACACCAATCGACCTAGTCCCAAACCAGTGGCGTAGCGTGCCTTAGACGGGCCCTGTATCAAAATATGTTGAGGGGCCCATGAATCGTCGTCGTCGTCGTCCAAGCCTACTGATATGCAAATTGCGGATCTTTCCAAAATGCTTAAAATTGGTCTTTTAAACAGGTAAGTTAACACTATACTTAAGACCTTTTATATACAAAAAATTGCTTAAAAAGGTCTTATAAACATGTAAGTTAACACTAGACTTAAGACCTTTTGTAAGGTCTTAATTTTGGAAAGTTTCCGCAATTTGCACATCAGTATCCAAGCCTACCTATTTTCTCTACGGCGGGGGCCCTTGTAACCCGGGGACCTTGTATTATTGATATGGCTGATATGACGGTAGCTCCGCCCCTGACCCAAACTAAGCAAAGCTTGTACTATGGGTACTAAGCGACGATATACATAATTATATAAATAAATTATAATACATAGAAAACATCAAAAACCCAGGAATAAACATTCATGCTCATCACACAAACACTTGCCCTGGCCGGGATTCGAACCCAGCTTCGTAGGCGCTATACAACCCACTGAGCCAAACGTGTCGTCAAATTTTTTTATGTAACGAGTGGCAAACGGGCAGACGAGCCACTTGATGGAAAGTAGTCACGTCGCCCATGGATATCTGCAACACCGGAGGAATCGCCCATACTTTGCCAAAATTTGAGAGCCCTGTTAACTCGCTTCTTGAAGAATCCCATGTTATAGCGCTCTGGAAATACCTCAGGGGGAAGGTTATTCCACAACTTGCAAGTGCGTGGTAAAAATGAGCGTGATGCCTGTTTATTTTTGGGAGTTAGTATAGTTTTTTGAGCCCTATATATATTTATTTGGGGTCTCCTTCGGAATCCCTAATGTCGTTTGTCCTAATGTATCGTTTGTCCTAATGTATCATTTGCCATAACGCATTTTTTTCAGAAACCGTAAATTTTTCAGGATTTTTTAAAAGATCGTTGTATAGATTAGGTTAGGTTAGGTTTGTTTTATAACAATCCTGAAAAGTTTACAGTTTCCTAAAAAAATGCGTTATGGCAAATGATACATTAGGACAAACGATACATTAGGACAAAAGACGTTAGGGATTCCGATATAGATCCATTTATTTGATGTTAATGAGTGAAATGTGTTGTTGCAGGCATTCTCAGTATTCTTCATCTGCATAGCCCTCACATCCGACATGATATGTTTCTTCTTCATACCGCTGCAGTATATATTCTTCGCAGCGAGCACATATGTGTGGGTGCAGTACGTCTGGTATTCATGTGAGTACAACTGTTTCTGTTCTTATTACAAATATTGGAATAGTAGAAGATGCCCGCAACTTCGTTCGCGGAGGAGAAAAAGTCATAACCTCTCTTTTTTATGAGCATAGTCGGGTATAATGTATCCAATAACCATCTGTGGATACCCAGCTACCCACGTACCAAACATGGTTGAAATCCGCTTAGCCAATTTGGCTTGGTGAAGCCACAACGGCACATACGAATATACAAAAAAACATGAAAAAAAAATCGATTCAGCAACCTTTAAATAGTACGTATCACTTATTTATTTGAAAATATCTCCATTGTGCAGACATTTCATTCTAACAGCTAAAAAAAAAATTATTATAGCAATATTATTATTGCTATAATATTTTTTTTTTTTTTTTTAAGCCATCAAACATTTAATTCTATCTCTTTCTGAAGAACTTACAAGTATTTATATACTATTCTGCATATTACATAAATATTACACGAAAATAATGAATTAATTAACATATAATAATTGAACTGCTATGTTTTAATTTCAAGATAACGAACTTTAGAAAATTGTTGCGAACTTTTATAAGGATCCTGGAGATCTGCATAATAAAAACTGGCTGTCAAACCGTATTACATAAAATGAAGACCTACAAATAATTTCGTTTAATAGGTAACATTTTTAATCTAAGAACTTTGTTAGCATAGTTAATTTATGCCTAGACTTTGAATGTATATTTACATACCAAATTCCAAGTGAAACCGTTTACTGGAGCAAATGAAAGTAGACTTGTAAGATTTGACCCAACTGCTTGTGAAATTAAATAAAAAACCGGCCAAGAGCATGTCGGACCATGCTCAGTGTAGGGTTCCGCAACCGTTCATACAAAAAATGTACTACAGATAAAAAAAAATACGATATGAAAAAGTGCACTAGGAAAAGGGTGAATTAAACATCACTCAAAAACGGTATATCTGATCATGTTGAAACCAATTTATCAGCTTTTAGTGTTTTTTTTTTATATTTTTTGGACAAAAGGTTTAAAAAAGGGGGGGGGGGGGAGTCACACATTATGCTACTTTCGGAGCGATTATTTCCGAAAATATTCACAAAATCTAAAAAAATACATTATAACAATTTCAAAATAATACATCTTGTAGGTTTTGAGTAAAATTCCTTTACATACGGACGGACGGACACAACGAAACTATAAGGGTTCCGTTTTTACCATTTTGGCTACGGAACCGTAAAAACTTATAATACCTCTGTTTTTTTTTGGCATTGTTCTGTTTTTGAATATTTATAGCCTGTGGGAATATCAAACTATTGTATGTACTATTGTCTCTAGAGTAGACTAAAAATAACTGCTTTTTAAAACTTTTACTATAACACAAATTTCACTCTTTGTTGTCTTATCATTAGGAACAATCTCCAAGTCTAATGTTTTAAGTTGTACCATCCAATTGTTTGTGAGAAGTTTTATGAAACATTGTCACAAAAAGTGAAATAATTAACTAAGATAATATTTTCTTGTGACCTAATCGTTATGTCATTGTCACAGGGTTGTACAATGATCTCCAATTTTAATCATGAGGCCACCTTCGATGTTGGACTTCAACAGGCTTCCGAATATTATATTATAATATTTAATATGTATGCAGTATAATTGTTCGAAAGTGCTTGTAACTAGGCCTACTTGAATAAAGAATATTTTGATTGATTGATTGAAGGTTAAGGAAATTAAAACATGTCATAGCCAAAAAGGCACCGTCTTCAATACTTCCTTCCTTATATGTAAAAAATAATATGCATTACTAATTATGATGTAATTATTACTATTACAGTTCTTGTTTAGCTGGTACACTCTGCTATACAAGCTATATAAATATATTAATTTAGAAAAGCTAACACAAACGGATCTTTGCTGTCTGTGAATAAATTATTATTAATAAAAAACATTTATTTCGAGTAACACAAGGCTCATACATGATACCACCCCATGACTGCGCCTCGGCAAGGCACTTGTGCCTTGCCACTGGTTCAATCCAGTTGGATTCATGTTTTTTTTTCATTATTTAGATCTTTTTATCTTAAGAATATAGTTTGTTAGTGAAGAAATTCACTTTAAAAATCACGAATATCGTGATGATAAAACATCAATCGTAATAATAATCATCGTAAAAAAATCAATGTGTACACTACAGCGACATCTCTAGCAAACAAGTGGCAATTGTAAAGTTTGCTCTGTTAGGGTGAACATGTCGTTTCATAGATGTTCACTAGGTGCGCTGACGGCGAAAAACCGGTAAAAATGCAAAATGCAAAGACATCGTAAAAAGTAGTGACAAATTTAAGATAAGCTGACTGGGCTCTATAGCTCAATAGGGTACATGCATGTTTTTTTTTATCGCTTTTCTTCACTAAATATCATAATACCGTAAAAACGATATCAAAATGTGAAATTAAAATTTGAATCGGCCAAGAAATACGCAAGATATAGGCATTTTAAACTACTAATTAGAGGTCCGACGTGCACTGTTACGTCATCGTGCACTCCGGCCATATAAACTCCATATTAAATTCTGTTGTGCTAGAAAGAGATAGAATAAAACGTTTGATGGTTTATATCTTGGTTATTTTTATAGTTATTCGAAAAATGCTTTTTGTCTACTGTTCGTTACATGAATGAGCTTTTAATAAAGCAAAAATTAAAATTCATAAATATTCCCTATTGGCAGAGCGTGAGCCCTCAAGGCACAAGGCACTGGTTCAAATCCAGTCGGAGTCATGACGAAGTCGCGGGCAAAAGCTAGTATAATCTAAATCTATTAATTACATATATTTTTTGTTTCAGTTGCAGACAAAGGCATATGCCTGCCCACAGTAGTGATATGCTGCTTCCTAGTGTACGTGGAGGGGGTGCTGCGCTCGGACCGGGGCGTGGGCATGGAGCTGTGTCGGCCGCTCGCGGCGCACTGCGTCGGCTACCCCGCCGTCTCGCTCGGCTTCGGCGTGAAGGCGCACGTGGCGCGGAGGCGAGTAGTGTTCCGGTCTCTGCCCGCAGGAGTGATACCGCGTCCTGGTGTACGTGGAGGGGGTGCTGCTGGGACCGGGGCGTGGGCATGGAGCTGTGTCGGCCGCTCGCGGCGCACTGCGTCGGCTACCCCGCCGTCTCGCTCGGCTTCGGCGTGAAGGCGCACGTGGCGCGGAGGCGAGTAGTGTTCCGGTCTCTGCCCGCAGGAGTGATACCGCGTCCTGGTGTACGTGGAGGGGGTGCTGCTGGGACCGGGGCGTGGGCATGGAGCTGTGTCGGCCGCTCGCGGCGCACTGCGTCGGCTACCCCGCCGTCTCGCTCGGCTTCGGCGTGAAGGCGCACGTGGCGCGGAGGCGAGTAGTGTTCCGGTCTCTGCCCGCAGGAGTGATACCGCGTCCTGGTGTACGTGGAGGGGGTGCTGCTGGGACCGGGGCGTGGGCATGGAGCTGTGTCGGCCGCTCGCGGCGCACTGCGTCGGCTACCCCGCCGTCTCGCTCGGCTTCGGCGTGAAGGCGCACGTGGCGCGGAGGCGAGTAGTGTTCCGGTCTCTGCCCGCAGGAGTGATACCGCGTCCTGGTGTACGTGGAGGGGGTGCTGCTGGGACCGGGGCGTGGGCATGGAGCTGTGTCGGCCGCTCGCGGCGCACTGCGTCGGCTACCCCGCCGTCTCGCTCGGCTTCGGCGTGAAGGCGCACGTGGCGCGGAGGCGAGTAGTGTTCCGGTCTCTGCCCGCAGGAGTGATACCGCGTCCTGGTGTACGTGGAGGGGGTGCTGCTGGGACCGGGGCGTGGGCATGGAGCTGTGTCGGCCGCTCGCGGCGCACTGCGTCGGCTACCCCGCCGTCTCGCTCGGCTTCGGCGTGAAGGCGCACGTGGCGCGGAGGCGAGTAGTGTTCCGGTCTCTGCCCGCAGGAGTGATACCGCGTCCTGGTGTACGTGGAGGGGGTGCTGCTGGGACCGGGGCGTGGGCATGGAGCTGTGTCGGCCGCTCGCGGCGCACTGCGTCGGCTACCCCGCCGTCTCGCTCGGCTTCGGCGTGAAGGCGCACGTGGCGCGGAGGCGAGTAGTGTTCCGGTCTCTGCCCGCAGGAGTGATACCGCGTCCTGGTGTACGTGGAGGGGGTGCTGCTGGGACCGGGGCGTGGGCATGGAGCTGTGTCGGCCGCTCGCGGCGCACTGCGTCGGCTACCCCGCCGTCTCGCTCGGCTTCGGCGTGAAGGCGCACGTGGCGCGAAGGCGAGTAGTGTTCCAGTCTCTGCCCGCAGGAGTGATACCGCGTCCTGGTGTACGTGGAGGGGGTGCTGCTGGGACCGGGGCGTGGGCGTGGAGCTGTGTCGGCCGCTCGCGGCGCACTGTGTCGGCTACCCCTTCTATTTTTCTTGATCGTAGTCGAGTAAAAAGTATTCTATAACCATCTGTTTATGCCCAGCTACCCGTACACAAAAAAAAGTTGAAATTCGTTTAGCCGTTTTGGCGTGATGAAGTCACGACGACACATACAAACACACAAACAAAATATTAGTGTGACCTTCAAATTGTATAATTTTTTTTTATAACTTCAATGTACGGACATTTCATTTTTAACCGTCTCCGAAAACAGGAGCAGGTTTTCAATTCGTCTGAATCTTTTTTTTTTACATACATACATACATACAATCACGCCTTTTTCCCATTACGGGGTAGGCAGAGACTACCTCCTTCCACTTGCTACGGTCCTGGCATACAACTGCCGCTTCATCAACATTCATTAATGTCTTCATTTTGTGCTGTCACAACCCTTTTTCGCCTTGTCTCATTGTTGTTTCCTTGTTCTCACACACAGATTATCAATATTTCTCGCATCCATCATCTGACATACTTCATCTATTTTATCATTCATTCCTCCCCTTACATTTAACGTAGCAAAGCGGCTCTCCATAGCCCACTCTTCGCTCTCGCTGGGACCGAGATGTAATGGGTTGCGAACCACATCGCCGCCATTTGCGTTCCCACGAGCAGCTAGGGATAAATATTTTTTTTACAACTTAATAATAATAGTAGGTAATAGATTTGGTTAATCTTGCAGGCTCCGGTTGCGGCGGCAGCGGCAGGTGCGGCAGGAGAACGAGTTCTACTTCCAGCTCATGCGGGACGCGCTGCCGGAGAGCGCGTTAGAGCAGGTGAGTCTTATAGGGTTGTACATGCCAAAAATGGCATCCGTTTTGAATTTTAGGATGGCGAAAGTCACTCAAAAAAATCGTCATATGTGTAGTTTTCTTTGTTTTTGCGTTGTAGATTACAAATATTGTATCCATATAAAATTTCAAGTTGGCGGACACCACTTTTTTCGAAATATCGTGGTGGGTCCAGTTTTGATCTATATGAGGTGTAGATTCTAAAATGGGTCTGGTCTCGATTTTGAAATTCAAGATGGTCATTTTTTTTTTCAAAATATTGTCATGAGTGTTGTGTTCTAGGTTTCTGGAGGCGTAGATTCCAAAAATCGTATCCATTGTGGAGTACAAGATGGTGAAAGTCACTTAAAAGAAGTCGTCATGGGTGTCGTTTTCTGCGTTTGTAGATTCAAAAAACGATATCCATTTTGAATTTCAAGATGGTGGACGTCACCGTTTTCGTTAGATGTTGATTTATAGGTTTTGAGGGTAGAGATTCCAAAAATGTGATGTCCGCCATCTTGAAATCTAAAATGGCTTCCATTTTTGGAATCCGCGCCCTCACCTAGAAAACGACACCTGTGATGATGTTTCCGAAAGAATAATAGCCGGCATCTTGAAATTTGCTTAGTAGTTAATATTTCCGACGAGAGCATTTCGTCGTTTGTCATTTCATTAGTAATTGCTTCAACACTCATTCGTATAAATATTATAATTCGTATAAATATAAAGTTAAAAAAATATTACGACTTTTTTGTCCGACTAGTCGTGAAAAACACTATGTTGTTCCTTGGCCGAAAGTGCAATGGATGGACTAACTACCTCACTTGCGGCTCGGTCCTCAAACTCACTCTTCCATGTATCGCTTAGTTTCCAGCTTAAACAACAATCATCTACATTCATAAAAATCAGGATTAAGGCACCTCATAACTGGCGTATTTTTGCAGAACCAGCCGTCCAAAGATGGCCCCCCGCCGTCGGCGGAGTGCCCCGCGCACGGTGCCGCCGCGCAGGCCGCCGCCGGCTCCCCGCCGCCCGCCGGCCCCCCGCCGCCCGCGGGCTCCCCGCCGCCCGCCGACGCCAGGCACCTCAACGGCTCGCTGCGCCGCAAGCACCAGCCCAACGGCTCCGCGCACGACCCCACACACGCCAAGGTGACACACGACAGTACAGGACCCGCGGGCCCCCCGCCGCCCGCCGACGCCAGGCACCTCAACGGCTCGCTGCGCCGCAAGCACCAGCCCAACGGCTCCGCGCACGACCCCACACACGCCAAGGTGACACACGACAGTACAGGACCCGCGGGCCCCCCGCCGCCCGCCGACGCCAGGCACCTCAACGGCTCGCTGCGCCGCAAGCACCAGCCCAACGGCTCCGCGCACGACCCCACACACGCCAAGGTGACACACGACAGTACAGGACCCGCGGGCCCCCCGCCGCCCGCCGACGCCAGGCACCTCAACGGCTCGCTGCGCCGCAAGCACCAGCCCAACGGCTCCGCGCACGACCCCACACACGCCAAGGTGACACACGACAGTACAGGACCCGCGGGCCCCCCGCCGCCCGCCGACGCCAGGCACCTCAACGGCTCGCTGCGCCGCAAGCACCAGCCCAACGGCTCCGCGCACGACCCCACACACGCCAAGGTGACACACGACAGTACAGGACCCGCGGGCCCCCCGCCGCCCGCCGACGCCAGGCACCTCAACGGCTCGCTGCGCCGCAAGCACCAGCCCAACGGCTCCGCGCACGACCCCACACACGCCAAGGTGACACACGACAGTACAGGACCCGCGGGCCCCCCGCCGCCCGCCGACGCCAGGCACCTCAACGGCTCGCTGCGCCGCAAGCACCAGCCCAACGGCTCCGCGCACGACCCCACACACGCCAAGGTGACACACGACAGTACAGGAACCGCGGGCCCCCCGCCGCCCGCCGACGCCAGGCACCTCAACGGCTCGCTGCGCCGCAAGCACCAGCCCAACGGCTCCGCGCACGACCCCACACACGCCAAGGTGACACACGACAGTACAGGAACCGCGGGCCCCCCGCCGCCCGCCGACGCCAGGCACCTCAACGGCTCGCTGCGCCGCAAGCACCAGCCCAACGGCTCCGCGCACGACCCCACACACGCCAAGGTGACACACGACAGTACAGGAACCGCGGGCCCCCCGCCGCCCGCCGACGCCAGGCACCTCAACGGCTCGCTGCGCCGCAAGCACCAGCCCAACGGCTCCGCGCACGACCCCACACACGCCAAGGTGACACACGACAGTACAGGAACCGCGGGCCCCCCGCCGCCCGCCGACGCCAGGCACCTCAACGGCTCGCTGCGCCGCAAGCACCAGCCCAACGGCTCCGCGCACGACCCCACACACGCCAAGGTGACACACGACAGTACAGGACCCGCGGGCCCCCCGCCGCCCGCCGACGCCAGGCACCTCAACGGCTCGCTGCGCCGCAAGCACCAGCCCAACGGCTCCGCGCACGACCCCACACACGCCAAGGTGACACACGACAGTACAGGAACCGCGGGCCCCCCGCCGCCCGCCGACGCCAGGCACCTCAACGGCTCGCTGCGCCGCAAGCACCAGCCCAACGGCTCCGCGCACGACCCCACACACGCCAAGGTGACACACGACAGTACAGGACCCGCGGGCCCCCCGCCGCCCGCCGACGCCAGGCACCTCAACGGCTCGCTGCGCCGCAAGCACCAGCCCAACGGCTCCGCGCACGACCCCACACACGCCAAGGTGACACACGACAGTACAGGACCCGCGGGCCCCCCGCCGCCCGCCGACGCCAGGCACCTCAACGGCTCGCTGCGCCGCAAGCACCAGCCCAACGGCTCCGCGCACGACCCCACACACGCCAAGGTGACACACGACAGTACAGGACCCGCGGGCCCCCCGCCGCCCGCCGACGCCAGGCACCTCAACGGCTCGCTGCGCCGCAAGCACCAGCCCAACGGCTCCGCGCACGACCCCACACACGCCAAGGTGACACACGACAGTACAGGACCCGCGGGCCCCCCGCCGCCCGCCGACGCCAGGCACCTCAACGGCTCGCTGCGCCGCAAGCACCAGCCCAACGGCTCCGCGCACGACCCCACACACGCCAAGGTGACACACGACAGTACAGGACCCGCGGGCCCCCCGCCGCCCGCCGACGCCAGGCACCTCAACGGCTCGCTGCGCCGCAAGCACCAGCCCAACGGCTCCGCGCACGACCCCACACACGCCAAGGTGACACACGACAGTACAGGACCCGCGGGCCCCCCCGCCGCCCGCCGACGCCAGGCACCTCAACGGCTCGCTGCGCCGCAAGCACCAGCCCAACGGCTCCGCGCACGACCCCACACACGCCAAGGTGACACACGACAGTACAGGACCCGCGGGCCCCCCGCCGCCCGCCGACGCCAGGCACCTCAACGGCTCGCTGCGCCGCAAGCACCAGCCCAACGGCTCCGCGCACGACCCCACACACGCCAAGGTGACACACGACAGTACAGGACCCGCGGGCCCCCCGCCGCCCGCCGACGCCAGGCACCTCAACGGCTCGCTGCGCCGCAAGCACCAGCCCAACGGCTCCGCGCACGACCCCACACACGCCAAGGTGACACACGACAGTACAGGACCCGCGGGCCCCCCGCCGCCCGCCGACGCCAGGCACCTCAACGGCTCGCTGCGCCGCAAGCACGAGCTGGCTGCATCATCAGATAAACTCGATGGTGTCATTCTATAGTAATATTACTCAATCGGAATTTCCTTTAGTTACAGTTGAACATAATGTAAAGGTTGTAAAAAATACCTTGAAATTTTCTTAATACATAGTCAAGATTTTCGGTATTAACGTGATGTTAATTTTGATTTACAGTTAGATAAGCTAGAGAAGCCGGCGGTCAACGGGCGGGCGCACGCGCTCAGCAACGGCCAGGCGCACTTGGACGACGACTGCAGAGACCACAGTAAAGGTACACAATAGGCTAGTTTCCTATGGGAAAAACAATAGCACATTACTACAGAGGCCGGGACGAAAGGGGTTGCCGGCCGAATACATATAGACGGATAGGTCTTAAGGCGGGCAACCCCATATTTCCCGCCGAGGTATGTATAGTGCTTTTTTCAAACATGCAATGTAATAAACAACAAAAAAATCAAAGTTTTATTCGTTTTATATCCATAGTGGCAGAATGTCATGATGCCTGTGCCACAAATTTATTTGGAATGGAAATTAAAAAAGTGGACTTTGCCGGCCTAGGCCTGTATGATTTGTATGAAATTCCATTAACGACCTCTTGTCCTAGTCGCACTTGAAACGTCATACTTCGCAGCCATAAGGAACATAACATCAATATTTCATTGCATGTTTGAGAAAATTGTTTCACAACAGTTGTGTAATGAAATTTACGAAAATACACTGAAAAACATGGTTAATCGTCTTTTTTGCGCTTTCAATTATTTTAAAATCAGTCATAAATCGCTTAAAAGAGGTGGATTCATCGTGACGTCACCTTGCATTTTTCATACTAACTTCATAGTAACAAGTAGTTAATTATTTTTATCAGTATCGTGACATTTGTATGAAATCTATCACGATCATGACATTATCATAATTGTTATATTTTAACCATTTTGTTTTCAGGTGGTACAAAGGCGTCAAAGTGTGAAAAAAAAGAGGCTATTACAGTAAAAGAAGAGAGGAAAAAGAGTAAAAAAGATAAGGATTGCAGCGATAGTCATAAGAGTACAGAACAGAGTAAGTTTCCCTAACATCCACCATACAATGCATTAGTCAAAACAAAATCAACTTTTATTAGGTATACGCCTATTTTTTTGTAAATGGTATTTATTTCGTTTTATTTGTTTTCATTCTTAGGCTAGGTTTTTTACAATAAGTATTTAAAAAGTAAAATACAAAAAGCAAGTATTATTATATTATTTTGACGACCGGTTTGGCTCAGCGGGAGTAACGTCGCCTGCAAAGCTGAGGTCCTGGGTTCAAATCCCGGTAAGGGCAAATATTTGTGTGATGAGCATAAATATTTGTTCCTGAGTCTTGGATGTTTTCTATGTATATAAGTAATATATCTATTATATATATCATCGAATCATCGTCTAGTATTCATAACACAAGCCTTATTGAGCTTACCATGGGGCTAGTTCGATTTGTGTAAAATTGTCCCGTAATATTTATTTATTTATTATTAAAGCTTACTTCGTTCGCAGAGGAGAAAAAATCACAATCCCTCTCTTGTTCAGCGTACTCGGGTAAAAAGTATCCTATAACCATCTGGAGATACCCCATCAGCTACCCATGAACCAAAAATAGTTGAATCCGTTTAGCCGATTTTGTGTGTTGAAGCCGCAACGACACATACAAACTTACAAATATCCAAAAAAATAATTTTACTCTTCAGTGACCTACAAATAATCCGTAACTTTTATTTTTAATATCTTCAATGTACAGACATTTCATTTTTACAACTTTATAATAGAAAAGATGAATAAAATTATAAACTTGAGTATTACGTAACATACGATACGGTTATATTAATTTGTGATAATATCCACCGGTGTGTCCGAGTAAGATGTGTTAAATAAAATACAAGTAATGAGATGGGTTCAGTTATTTACGCTCTTTTTCAATTTATGTGTATTTATTTTATTGTATGGTTTCAGTAAAAGAACAAATAGTTAAAGAAAAAGAAGTAGAAAGTACAAAAGAAACGAAAAGTAACAATAAAGAGTGCAACGGCAACAGGGAGAAAGAGAAAGCACTAGAAAAGGAGCGAGAGAGAGAAACGAGGGAGCGGGACAAGGAACGCGAGAGGGAGAAAGATCGAGAGCGCGAACTGGTAAGTACACGATTCTGTTATACGAATTCCTCCGAATTGGAATATATCGATGTTTTACAACTGACGTTAATTCCAAAACCTCTTTAAGGAATGAGGTTCTTAACCGTGAGTGACTTAAAAAAATAGATACAGTAGCTGTTGCCCGCGAGTTGGTTCGGGTAGGGATGCAATTTATAGTCTACTTGAAGAGGCCCGCAACTTCGAACGCGGAGGGGAAAAAGTCATAATCCTCTTTTTTTCTTAGCATAGTCGGGTAATAAGTATCCTATAACCATCTGGAGATACCCAGCTACCCGTGTACCAAACATAGTTGGAATCCGTTTAGCCGATTTAGCGTGATGAAGCCACAACGACACATACAGACATTTCATTTTTACAACTTTATAATAGTATAGATGTGTGATTCTAATATCTTAACAATATTACTGGGAAGTTTCGTTGAGATTCGTTCGTTGAACAGTCACTTTACATCAGTAAGCTTTCGGAGGATAACATTCGTGATTTGCCTACTCTTAATAATATTCATATCCCACGGCTTCTTTTACTTGATTCGTATACTGATATTGAATGTCATGATTTTACGGACGCGTCTGATCTTGTACCTGCGTAGTATGAAGTATGACGAGGGCTATTTTAAGTATTCAGGTTATTATTTAAGTCATATGAATCCTCTCAAGCCCATCTCACAGGAGATTTCCGCGAACTCTAAGTTATTATGATGAACACTTTTACAAAAATCTGCTAATGCTGAACAGAAATAAATTTATAAAAATAGTGGAAGTCCTCAGATCTGTTTCTCATTTTCGGTAAGTATTCCCTTACCTGACCCATTTTAACATGTGCTTGCTTCATATTCATCTCTTTGTACGCAGCGAGAAGCTCGAGAATACTCCGAGGAAATTAAGCGACTGAAAGCCGAGCTGGCGACGTCGCGCAATAACGAGGCCGAGGCGAGGCGAGCGTTGGCTGCCGCCGCCGCCGCCGAGCGGCAACGACGCGCCGAACACGCGCAGCTCAAGCAGCAGCACCAGGCGCTGCAGCACAAGTGAGTGTCCAGCAGCGACTGAGGGCCGAGCTGGCGACGTCGCGCAATAACGAGGCCGAGGAGAGGCGAGCGTTGGCTGCCGCCGCCGCCGCCGAGCGGCAACGACGCGCCGAACACGCGCAGCTCAAGCAGCAGCACCAGGCGCTGCAGCACAAGTGAGTGTCCAGCAGCGACTGAGGGCCGAGCTGGCGACGTCGCGCAATAACGAGGCCGAGGAGAGGCGAGCGTTGGCTGCCGCCGCCGCCGCCGAGCGGCAACGACGCGCCGAACACGCGCAGCTCAAGCAGCAGCACCAGGCGCTGCAGCACAAGTGAGTGTCCAGCAGCGACTGAGGGCCGAGCTGGCGACGTCGCGCAATAACGAGGCCGAGGAGAGGCGAGCGTTGGCTGCCGCCGCCGCCGCCGAGCGGCAACGACGCGCCGAACACGCGCAGCTCAAGCAGCAGCACCAGGCGCTGCAGCACAAGTGAGTGTCCAGCAGCGACTGAGGGCCGAGCTGGCGACGTCGCGCAATAACGAGGCCGAGGAGAGGCGAGCGTTGGCTGCCGCCGCCGCCGCCGAGCGGCAACGACGCGCCGAACACGCGCAGCTCAAGCAGCAGCACCAGGCGCTGCAGCACAAGTGAGTGTCCAGCAGCGACTGAGGGCCGAGCTGGCGACGTCGCGCAATAACGAGGCCGAGGAGAGGCGAGCGTTGGCTGCCGCCGCCGCCGCCGAGCGGCAACGACGCGCCGAACACGCGCAGCTCAAGCAGCAGCACCAGGCGCTGCAGCACAAGTGAGTGTCCAGCAGCGACTGAGGGCCGAGCTGGCGACGTCGCGCAATAACGAGGCCGAGGAGAGGCGAGCGTTGGCTGCCGCCGCCGCCGCCGAGCGGCAACGACGCGCCGAACACGCGCAGCTCAAGCAGCAGCACCAGGCGCTGCAGCACAAGTGAGTGTCCAGCAGCGACTGAGGGCCGAGCTGGCGACGTCGCGCAATAACGAGGCCGAGGCGAGGCGAGCGTTGGCTGCCGCCGCCGCCGCCGAGCGGCAACGACGCGCCGAACACGCGCAGCTCAAGCAGCAGCACCAGGCGCTGCAGCACAAGTGAGTGTCCATCAGCTACTGAGGGCCGAGCTGGCGACGTCGCGCAATAACGAGGCCGAGGCGAGGCGAGCGTTGGCTGCCGCCGCCGCCGCCGAGCGGCAACGACGCGCCGAACACGCGCAGCTCAAGCAGCAGCACCAGGCGCTGCAGCACAAGTGAGTGTCCAGCAGCTACTGAGGGCCGAGCTGGCGACGTCGCGCAATAACGAGGCCGAGGCGAGGCGAGCGTTGGCTGCCGCCGCCGCCGCCGAGCGGCAACGACGCGCCGAACACGCGCAGCTCAAGCAGCAGCACCAGGCGCTGCAGCACAAGTGAGTGTCCAGCAGCGACTGAGGGCCGAGCTGGCGACGTCGCGCAATAACGAGGCCGAGGCGAGGCGAGCGTTGGCTGCCGCCGCCGCCGCCGAGCGGCAACGACGCGCCGAACACGCGCAGCTCAAGCAGCAGCACCAGGCGCTGCAGCACAAGTGAGTGTCCAGCAGCTACTGAGGGCCGAGCTGGCGACGTCGCGCAATAACGAGGCCGAGGCGAGGCGAGCGTTGGCTGCCGCCGCCGCCGCCGAGCGGCAACGACGCGCCGAACACGCGCAGCTCAAGCAGCAGCACCAGGCGCTGCAGCACAAGTGAGTGTCCAGCAGCGACTGAGGGCCGAGCTGGCGACGTCGCGCAATAACGAGGCCGAGGAGAGGCGAGCGTTGGCTGCCGCCGCCGCCGCCGAGCGGCAACGACGCGCCGAACACGCGCAGCTCAAGCAGCAGCACCAGGCGCTGCAGCACAAGTGAGTGTCCAGCAGCGACTGAGGGCCGAGCTGGCGACGTCGCGCAATAACGAGGCTGAGGCGAGGCGAGCGTTGGCTGCCGCCGCCGCCGCCGAGCGGCAACGACGCGCCGAACACGCGCAGCTCAAGCAGCAGCACCAGGCGCTGCAGCACAAGTGAGTGTCCAGCAGCGACTGAGGGCCGAGCTGGCGACGTCGCGCAATAACGAGGCCGAGGAGAGGCGAGCGTTGGCTGCCGCCGCCGCCGCCGAGCGGCAACGACGCGCCGAACACGCGCAGCTCAAGCAGCAGCACCAGGCGCTGCAGCACAAGTGAGTGTCCATCAGCTACTGAGGGCCGAGCTGGCGACGTCGCGCAATAACGAGGCCGAGGCGAGGCGAGCGTTGGCTGCCGCCGCCGCCGCCGAGCGGCAACGACGCGCCGAACACGCGCAGCTCAAGCAGCAGCACCAGGCGCTGCAGCACAAGTGAGTGTCCAGCAGCTACTGAGGGCCGAGCTGGCGACGTCGCGCAATAACGAGGCCGAGGCGAGGCGAGCGTTGGCAGCAGGACGAGTGTGTACAGCTGTCAAGTGGAAGCATGTCGAGTGCTGTTCGCCGCTATTTTAGTTGCATTCTCTTTAACAACTTCAGAAGCATTTTTCATTAGGAGTTCAACAAGGTGGACGTGCGATGCGATTCTGAGAATTAATATAGTAGTTTTAGTTTATAATACGGAGGTACCGATAATTTACGTGCACTTAAACCAAATTATGTTGTTTGATTTTCTATTTCTCATCTGAAGCTCGTTTGTCTATTACAGAGTGGCGACGTGGCGGACACATGAGCGGGCGACGCTGGAGCGGCGGCTCGGCGAGGAGCGGCGCGCGCGCACCGCCGCCGAGCACCAGCTGCAGCGCGCCAAGCAGCGCGCGCAGCAGCAGCCGCAGTACGTACACACTGCACAGTGGGACACACGAGCGGGCGACCAGCACCAGCTGCAGCGCGCCAAGCAGCGCGCGCAGCAGCAGCCGCAGTACGTACACACTGCACAGTGGGACACACGAGCGGGCGACCAGCACCAGCTGCAGCGCGCCAAGCAGCGCGCGCAGCAGCAGCCGCAGTACGTACACACTGCACAGTGGGACACACGAGCGGGCGACCAGCACCAGCTGCAGCGCGCCAAGCAGCGCGCGCAGCAGCAGCCGCAGTACGTACACACTGCACAGTGGGACACACGAGCGGGCGACCAGCACCAGCTGCAGCGCGCCAAGCAGCGCGCGCAGCAGCAGCCGCAGTACGTACACACTGCACAGTGGGACACACGAGCGGGCGACCAGCACCAGCTGCAGCGCGCCAAGCAGCGCGCGCAGCAGCAGCCGCAGTACGTACACACTGCACAGTGGGACACACGAGCGGGCGACCAGCACCAGCTGCAGCGCGCCAAGCAGCGCGCGCAGCAGCAGCCGCAGTACGTACACACTGCACAGTGGGACACACGAGCGGGCGACCAGCACCAGCTGCAGCGCGCCAAGCAGCGCGCGCAGCAGCAGCCGCAGTACGTACACACTGCACAGTGGGACACACGAGCGGGCGACCAGCACCAGCTGCAGCGCGCCAAGCAGCGCGCGCAGCAGCAGCCGCAGTACGTACACACTGCACAGTGGGACACACGAGCGGGCGACCAGCACCAGCTGCAGCGCGCCAAGCAGCGCGCGCAGCAGCAGCCGCAGTACGTACACACTGCACAGTGGGACACACGAGCGGGCGACCAGCACCAGCTGCAGCGCGCCAAGCAGCGCGCGCAGCAGCAGCCGCAGTACGTACACACTGCACAGTGGGACACACGAGCGGGCGACCAGCACCAGCTGCAGCGCGCCAAGCAGCGCGCGCAGCAGCAGCCGCAGTACGTACACACTGCACAGTGGCGACAGACATACACTCTTCCATAACGACCGTCACCCAACTGTGTTCACTAGATCATCGGTCCACTTTGTTGGGGGCTTTCCTACGCTGCGCCGTCCTGTATGCAGTCGCCACTCGAGATCCTTTCTGCCCACTGCCGCTTAAGTCGACGAGCGATGAGCTACGTTACAGCGGCCACATTACGACGATACGTGGCAGAATTGTAAATTCTGTCTTCCGAAATGTTTGTCAATGTATGTTGTTGTTTCAGAAATAGTACAACCAGCAACGGCGCGCAAACGGGCGCGTGCGAAAACGAGTGGTGCCGCGCGGCGATCCGCTGCGGCTCGGCCGAGGCGGCCGCGCTCCGCCGCGAGCTGGCGCGCGCGCGGGACAGCATAGCGCAGGCGCAGCACCACGCCAGCGAGCAGGTAGCTGTCTACTGTAGCACAACGACGGTACACAACGAGTGGTGCCGCGCGGCGATCCGCTGCGGCTCGGCCGAGGCGGCCGCGCTCCGTCGCGAGCTGGCGCGCGCGCGGGACAGCATAGCGCAGGCGCAGCACCACGCCAGCGAGCAGGTAGCTGTCTACTGTAGCACAACGACGGTACACAACGAGTGGTGCCGCGCGGCGATCCGCTGCGGCTCGGCCGAGGCGGCCGCGCTCCGTCGCGAGCTGGCGCGCGCGCGGGACAGCATAGCGCAGGCGCAGCACCACGCCAGCGAGCAGGTAGCTGTCTACTGTAGCACAACGACGGTACACAACGAGTGGTGCCGCGCGGCGATCCGCTGCGGCTCGGCCGAGGCGGCCGCGCTCCGTCGCGAGCTGGCGCGCGCGCGGGACAGCATAGCGCAGGCGCAGCACCACGCCAGCGAGCAGGTAGCTGTCTACTGTAGCACAACGACGGTACACAACGAGTGGTGCCGCGCGGCGATCCGCTGCGGCTCGGCCGAGGCGGCCGCGCTCCGCCGCGAGCTGGCGCGCGCGCGGGACAGCATAGCGCAGGCGCAGCACCACGCCAGCGAGCAGGTAGCTGTCTACTGTAGCACAACGACGGTACACAACGAGTGGTGCCGCGCGGCGATCCGCTGCGGCTCGGCCGAGGCGGCCGCGCTCCGTCGCGAGCTGGCGCGCGCGCGGGACAGCATAGCGCAGGCGCAGCACCACGCCAGCGAGCAGGTAGCTGTCTACTGTAGCACAACGACGGTACACAACGAGTGGTGCCGCGCGGCGATCCGCTGCGGCTCGGCCGAGGCGGCCGCGCTCCGTCGCGAGCTGGCGCGCGCGCGGGACAGCATAGCGCAGGCGCAGCACCACGCCAGCGAGCAGGTAGCTGTCTACTGTAGCACAACGACGGTACACAACGAGTGGTGCCGCGCGGCGATCCGCTGCGGCTCGGCCGAGGCGGCCGCGCTCCGTCGCGAGCTGGCGCGCGCGCGGGACAGCATAGCGCAGGCGCAGCACCACGCCAGCGAGCAGGTAGCTGTCTACTGTAGCACAACGACGGTACACAACGAGTGGTGCCGCGCGGCGATCCGCTGCGGCTCGGCCGAGGCGGCCGCGCTCCGTCGCGAGCTGGCGCGCGCGCGGGACAGCATAGCGCAGGCGCAGCACCACGCCAGCGAGCAGGTAGCTGTCTACTGTAGCACAACGACGGTACACAACGAGTGGTGCCGCGCGGCGATCCGCTGCGGCTCGGCCGAGGCGGCCGCGCTCCGTCGCGAGCTGGCGCGCGCGCGGGACAGCATAGCGCAGGCGCAGCACCACGCCAGCGAGCAGGTAGCTGTCTACTGTAGCACAACGACGGTACACAACGAGTGGTGCCGCGCGGCGATCCGCTGCGGCTCGGCCGAGGCGGCCGCGCTCCGTCGCGAGCTGGCGCGCGCGCGGGACAGCATAGCGCAGGCGCAGCACCACGCCAGCGAGCAGGTAGCTGTCTACTGTAGCACAACGACGGTACACAACGAGTGGTGCCGCGCGGCGATCCGCTGCGGCTCGGCCGAGGCGGCCGCGCTCCGTCGCGAGCTGGCGCGCGCGCGGGACAGCATAGCGCAGGCGCAGCACCACGCCAGCGAGCAGGTAGCTGTCTACTGTAGCACAACGACGGTACACAACGAGTGGTGCCGCGCGGCGATCCGCTGCGGCTCGGCCGAGGCGGCCGCGCTCCGTCGCGAGCTGGCGCGCGCGCGGGACAGCATAGCGCAGGCGCAGCACCACGCCAGCGAGCAGGTAGCTGTCTACTGTAGCACAACGACGGTACACAACGAGTGGTGCCGCGCGGCGATCCGCTGCGGCTCGGCCGAGGCGGCCGCGCTCCGTCGCGGGCTGGCGCGCGCGCGGGACAGCATAGCGCAGGCGCAGCACCACGCCAGCGAGCAGGTAGCTGTCTACTGTAGCACAACGACGGTACACAACGAGTGGTGCCGCGCGGCGATCCGCTGCGGCTCCACTAGTCCACAGTCCCCAGCCTGCAGTAACGTGCATTACTTGTTGCAGGCGCGCTCGCTGGAGTCGCCGACGCCGTCGCCGACGCCGGGCGAGGGCGGCGCGCGGCTGGCGGCGGCGTGTGCGGCGCTGTCGGAGCGCTCGGCGCACCTGCAGCGCGCGCTCAGCGCCGAGACCCGCGTCAAGCTGGACCTGCTGCAGGCGCTGGGCGACGCCAAGCGGCACATGCACATACAGGAGGGTATGTGGCCGCCGTAGCTGTACTACCCCTAGATTGTTGGTGTCGGAGCGCTCGGCGCACCTGCAGCGCGCGCTCAGCGCCGAGACCCGCGTCAAGCTGGACCTGCTGCAGGCGCTGGGCGACGCCAAGCGGCACATGCACATACAGGAGGGTATGTGGCCGCCGTAGCTGTACTACCCCTAGATTGTTGGTGTCGGAGCGCTCGGCGCACCTGCAGCGCGCGCTCAGCGCCGAGACCCGCGTCAAGCTGGACCTGCTGCAGGCGCTGGGCGACGCCAAGCGGCACATGCACATACAGGAGGGTATGTGGCCGCCGTAGCTGTACTACCCCTAGATTGTTGGTGTCGGAGCGCTCGGCGCACCTGCAGCGCGCGCTCAGCGCCGAGACCCGCGTCAAGCTGGACCTGCTGCAGGCGCTGGGCGACGCCAAGCGGCACATGCACATACAGGAGGGTATGTGGCCGCCGTAGCTGTACTACCCCTAGATTGTTGGTGTCGGAGCGCTCGGCGCACCTGCAGCGCGCGCTCAGCGCCGAGACCCGCGTCAAGCTGGACCTGCTGCAGGCGCTGGGCGACGCCAAGCGGCACATGCACATACAGGAGGGTATGTGGCCGCCGTAGCTGTACTACCCCTAGATTGTTGGTGTCGGAGCGCTCGGCGCACCTGCAGCGCGCGCTCAGCGCCGAGACCCGCGTCAAGCTGGACCTGCTGCAGGCGCTGGGCGACGCCAAGCGGCACATGCACATACAGGAGGGTATGTGGCCGCCGTAGCTGTACTACCCCTAGATTGTTGGTGTCGGAGCGCTCGGCGCACCTGCAGCGCGCGCTCAGCGCCGAGACCCGCGTCAAGCTGGACCTGCTGCAGGCGCTGGGCGACGCCAAGCGGCACATGCACATACAGGAGGGTATGTGGCCGCCGTAGCTGTACTACCCCTAGATTGTTGGTGTCGGAGCGCTCGGCGCACCTGCAGCGCGCGCTCAGCGCCGAGACCCGCGTCAAGCTGGACCTGCTGCAGGCGCTGGGCGACGCCAAGCGGCACATGCACATACAGGAGGGTATGTGGCCGCCGTAGCTGTACTACCCCTAGATTGTTGGTGTCGGAGCGCTCGGCGCACCTGCAGCGCGCGCTCAGCGCCGAGACCCGCGTCAAGCTGGACCTGCTGCAGGCGCTGGGCGACGCCAAGCGGCACATGCACATACAGGAGGGTATGTGGCCGCCGTAGCTGTACTACCCCTAGATTGTTGGTGTCGGAGCGCTCGGCGCACCTGCAGCGCGCGCTCAGCGCCGAGACCCGCGTCAAGCTGGACCTGCTGCAGGCGCTGGGCGACGCCAAGCGGCACATGCACATACAGGAGGGTATGTGGCCGCCGTAGCTGTACTACCCCTAGATTGTTGGTGTCGGAGCGCTCGGCGCACCTGCAGCGCGCGCTCAGCGCCGAGACCCGCGTCAAGCTGGACCTGCTGCAGGCGCTGGGCGACGCCAAGCGGCACATGCACATACAGGAGGGTATGTGGCCGCCGTAGCTGTACTACCCCTAGATTGTTGGTGTCGGAGCGCTCGGCGCACCTGCAGCGCGCGCTCAGCGCCGAGACCCGCGTCAAGCTGGACCTGCTGCAGGCGCTGGGCGACGCCAAGCGGCACATGCACATACAGGAGGGTATGTGGCCGCCGTAGCTGTACTACCCCTAGATTGTTGGTGTCGGAGCGCTCGGCGCACCTGCAGCGCGCGCTCAGCGCCGAGACCCGCGTCAAGCTGGACCTGCTGCAGGCGCTGGGCGACGCCAAGCGGCACATGCACATACAGGAGGGTATGTGGCCGCCGTAGCTGTACTACCCCTAGATTGTTGGTGTCGGAGCGCTCGGCGCACCTGCAGCGCGCGCTCAGCGCCGAGACCCGCGTCAAGCTGGACCTGCTGCAGGCGCTGGGCGACGCCAAGCGGCACATGCACATACAGGAGGGTATGTGGCCGCCGTAGCTGTACTACCCCTAGAGGACCTAGAGACCCGCAAATGAAATCTAATTGTGTTTATCGTTACATACTGTGTACCAATGTAGACTTTCCTCTAATCCCTTCTCTCTCTTCCAGGCTTAATATCGCGACAAGAGAAAGAGATAGAAGAGCTCAAAGCTCAGATGCTAGCCGTGATGCCGACGGAGTTCGTGGCGCCCTCCGGAGCCGTCAGCAAGCTGCGGCTGTCGGACGGCTCGCCGCTCGACCCCAACGCCACTGTCTACACGCCCAAGCAACTCTGCTCCGACGCTTAAACTGGACGTAACACTGCTGTTTAACAAACGTGTACAGTCAGCATCAAATAATCTATAGCATTAATTATACAGGGTGTCCCACGGCCATACGACATGGAAGGAAAACACCCTGAATATTCTAGATAGGATATTTTGCTGAGTGGAGACATTAGATTATTTTAAAAAGTAAGTATTGCGTTCAATGATTATCTAAACATTTCTTGCGGGTCACAAATAAATAGGTTTCTTGAAATTTGAATTGTTGTTCCTAAATACTATGTTACGTAGGAATACATTTTATCATGTTTCCTTTCCATTGGCATCATAAAAATACGGGTGCTTTTTTTGCATTTGGTCGGTTTGATTCCCAGATGAAGCAAGCACTTTTGAATTTGAATGCAATGACTTGCTTTTAAATATAAAATAATGTCTCCCTTCAGCAAAATATCCTATCTACAATATTTTAGGTACTTTTCTTTCATGTCACGTATCTTTATGCCTATAAGCATACATCGCACAGAAGCGCTGGGCGGACACGCCAGTACTAAGGGTTGAAATCAAAGTCGTCAATAGTCATGATAACGGGGTATGAAAAGTACAACGGGCTATTATCCGGCTATATTAATATATACTCTTATTTATAATATGTTAATAACACATATTTACAGGTGATTTAAAAACTAGATCAAAAAAACCATTATGAAAATCAAAATTCCAATTAGCCCATATCAGTTAGATAGTAAAAATATATTCGACACGTATTTTTTTGCTTTTTCAAAATAATAAAAAAATACTCAGATAAATCGCATTAAACTTTAGCTCGTGACGTCACTCATAGGTATAATTTGTAACTAGGAGTGACGTCATGCGTCATTTGGACTGAATGTATCTGTCGTAAATTATGTCTCCAATATTTTTTATTACCCTGTGAGACCCTATGAGCGTGCATGTACGCTGGAAATGTGCTGAAAAGCCAGACCAAAGTTATGCAAATTAATATGTCACTGTATTGCCGTCTACGTGAGGGCTTATTAAAATTTAGTCATCATCCCTATTTGTAAATTTTTCCTACAAAATCAACGGCTTAAGTGTTGAGTAAACTTATGTGGCGACATACATTTTACAATAATTGGTTATATTTTGTTATTATTACTGAAATACCCGCTCAGCGCCGATGTATGCCTATAACAATAAAGATATGTTGCGTTTTGCGATATACTTGGCGCTTTGGATGGCTTCAAATTACTTCTGACTGTACCCCCCCCTTTACTGTCCCAGAACATGGAATTTTTAGACTCATCTCAGGGCGTTCAAAAGCTTGTGACTTGTATTACAAAAACGGAAATCTCTTTCCAACAAATGTATTAAAAAGAGACTTCCACTTGTATACAAGTTACAAGTTTTTGTTGTTTCATGATCATGATGCTAATAGAAAATGTACCAATACAATGTCAAGAAACAGACCTCTTTTCGGACGTTTTTTGAATTATCAAGAGGTACTCTTGATTCCGAGCAATACGAACCCAAAAATTCCATATTCTGAGAGAAGTTGGTGGTACACGTGTTTGTGAAAATAGACAAGGACTGTGAGTCTCGCAATCGTTCCCTCAATCTGTCTCATTGAACACCACTGTACAGTTGACCAACTATTTGGTTTACCACTTTTGGACCTAAGTACGGATGAAAGGGCCGAAAAGTAAACAAAGTTTTTTGCCGACCGTACCTCTACCACAAATCTATGACGCGAATGTTTCGCGTTAAAGATCGTCTGCCTCTTTCCTTTCAATACGATGCGAGAAAGACGAGCGATCCTATGTCGCGGAGCGCCAGTCCGGCTCATCTGTCAGTTGGGCCATAAAGGAAGTTTCTGTGAAACTCAGACAATCTTAAATTACAATAGCGGTTACACATGTAAAAACCGAGTGCTTCTCAACGTACAGTCGGCCAAGAAATTGGTCTCCCACTTTCCGACTATTATATATGTATTAAGGTTGAAAAGTAGTAGACCAATTTCTTGGCCGACCGTACACTCGAGAGCAAACATTTCTGGTCGTTAAAATACCGTCATATTTTGTAAAATAGTGCAGGGTAGTACAGTTTTTTAATGCTGTCATGATCTGATGTTATTTAATTATACATTGAAACTGTAAAAATAACAGTTAAAAAAAATAACGCTTTCAGGTTTAAGTCGGATTCGATTTCGAAAAAAAAAAACGATTGCTGTTATTTAAATTAGTGTGACCCGGAAAGTTTGGTCTCGAGTACATTTCGCTCCATACGATACGACCTTAGTCATACTGTGGTCAGTTTAGGACTAAACAAATAAAAAAAGACAACCGCGTCCGGTCGCTACCCTTCTGGCAGTCATGACTAGCAGTACTCGCCTTTTACGATATGATTAACTGCTATTGTAAAGGAAATATTTATTTGTTGTTATGGGGTAGTGATACGTATTTACTTTTCTAATTGATAGGTGCATCGTAATAACCTATTGGTTAGAATCGGTCCTTCCAAGTCCTTCATAAAGAGCCTGATTTTTATTTCACTACGGCTGGATTTCACCAATAGCTTATTCTCAAATAGCTATGTCAAATTAACATGGAGTTTTGACATTACTATCGGATAGGATAGGATAGGATATCTCGGAATAAAAGTTTGGTGAAATCCAGCCTAAGGCAGATTTAAGATATTGGTGTATAGATGAGAACTTTCGTCTTATAGAATCCAAATGTCCAAACAGTGTTGCGGATTTCATGTTTCTTATCTATGCATCCTTCAATGGCGGACGGGGGAATTATTGTTGGGATCGAGGTCTTTGTTAATTGGGCTAAGGGCTGAAGAATAATGTGAAGGTCTAAGTAAAAATCACCTTAGCGTATTTGACGGCAGTGTGAAACATCTAATAAACTTTTCACAATAGCGTAACTGCCGTACTAAACGGTTTTTAACCTCCGACAAAAAAGAGGGGTGTTATAAGTTTAACGTGTCTGTAAGTCTGTGTATCTTTCTGTGGCATCGTAGCGCCCATACGATGGACCGATTTGAGTGCGGTTTTTTTTTGTGTCATAGATAATTTTATCCCGAGTGTTCCTAGCTTTGTTTGGTGAAAATCGAAGCACTTGTCTCCAAGATATTCAGCTTTTAGGGGAACAAGTGACCAGATCTCAGCCAATATTGAAGCTAGTTCATGTGTGTTGGGGGGTTTTGAATTTTTTTTAATTTTGTAGTTTATGTATTCGATACGGTGTTTCGTATCTGCCGCTTAATATGCTATGGTTACTTTTAACTTGATCGTTAATATTAGTGAATTTAAGTTTTTGCAACTTACAGGCCAACTGCAATAGCTTAATGAAAATTTCACTGATATCATCAGGGGCAAGTTTCACAAAAGCTTGTAACTTGTGTTACAAGTGGAAATCGCTTTCCAACAATATGTATTAAGAGACTTCCGCTTATACAAAGGTACAAGCTTTTGTGACACAGGCCCCTGGTATCACTTATTCTTCGCGGTGATGTTGTCAGATAGAGTTCGTTACGAAATTATTATTACCATGGAAACTGTCAAAATTAATAGACCATGCAAAAAATGAATTTTGTTAAAGCTGTTAAAAGGCGATCGTGCGATATTGTAACGAATTTTTAATCTCACAACTTTGAGGAGCCCTTGGCAATGGATAATATAAATATATGCGTTCATATAGAAAATTATCTGGCAGTGACTATTTTACATGGATTCATTTCAAACTTAATAATATTGAACAAGTATCTGAATAGGCTATTTGACTATTTTGTGATATGTTATAGAACGACATTTTAATAATAATCGGTGAAAAAAACACTTTAATCTCATAAAAACTTCCCGAGATAAACCAAAAAACGCTTCATCATCACCATGTGAAGCCACACGCTAGTACCTTGTATGGGGAAATTAAGAACTTTGTTCTGCAGCTATGTTAAAACTTTCGTTTATCGAAACGTTTACATAACAAAAGTTATCATCCAGTTTATTGGTTATTCAATGGTATTTAGTTATTACCATTTTTGTACTTTAAAATTTGATCTTCCCATCCAACTTTATAGACTCATAAAATAAGCTACACGTAAGGTAAAACTCGATTTTTTTACGGCGTTCGATATTTTGCTTGTTTTATCAGGATCTTATATGTATAATTTTTCAAGTTTTTACTACTGTCAAATACCCCATTGTGATACGTAAAACGATTGGGTTTTTTAAAAATTGTATCATGTCATTCTAATAAGTTCTTATGCTGAACGCCATATATTTGTACTATCGATTGCTTGCGCTTGCAGTGTGATCTTACTGGGGACCCCGAGGGACTTGCTTCAATTTGCTCATGAACAGCGACTAGTTTCATCATAAGATGCGTTCTTGCTATTCTTTAAAGCAACTGCTGTCTTGGTTATTAATGTCTCGGTTAAGTTAAGTTTGCACCTATTTTCTATGCAACGTCATAGGTATGAGGTGCAAACTTAATTCAATCAGGTGACCTGTTAATAAAATTATTTCGTCGACGAAAGCAGTGTTGAACTCTTAAAGAATAGCCCTCGCATGATGCTACCTAAGCTTCGGACATTGTGCTGATAATTACGAAAGCGCTGGTTTTTGTATGGGCGTTTTGTGATCTCATTTTTGTTTTCTTATTAATTTACGATTTGATATTCTTTTTTCTTAATTTATTAGTTATGTAACGATTTCAAGTTGAAATGTCCATACAAACATCGGTAAAACCGGATATAACTGAAGAAATTCGAGTATGTTAGTTTTGTAACCGTGTATGTCGATAATAGCAGAGCGTTTATTTTTTCATCAATGAAATATTTGGATTCACGATCCTTACCGCGGCCGCGAACAGCGAGCGAAGCGATGTCGCGCAGCCATGTTGTTGCAATTTTAGAGCCGTATTTTGTCGCTCCTCGAGATATTGGTGTGTTTTGATCTCTAAATGCATAATTTAACAGACAGTATTCCTGCTGCAGTAACGTGTTCTTTAAATTTATGTGATAAATTGTACAAATCGAGATCTGATTCGAGTCTCCTTTCTTGTGTAGTTTTATTGACGTTTAGGGTAGCGAATCACGTCTGGGACTGTTTCCTGTTGATGGGTGCAACTTTAGTTGCAGGAGCCATGACACGACTGACCCTGTTACGCGGCCACGCCGCAGTCTCATCTCGCTTGTACAAGCAGCTCTAACATTGACATTGTACGTTTCTTGAATACATGTTGATCATTTCATAATGTATCGCCGATTATAACAGAACCTACAAAATCAACCCATATGACTTTCCAGAAAGATCAACCTCTATGAAAATAAAAACGCTGTTTTACTGATTTTGTTGCAGCGTATTAGCATTATTATTATTAAATTACTTTACGTACTCTTAGCCAATAGGCGTCCACAGAACGTTACTCGCTTGCCTATTTGAATTATAGTTTCGCAGCGTTCAATGGGTCATTCCCACCTGTTTACCAGTGGTAACTATTGGACAAAAAGTCCCAGATGTTACCCCACACCATTGTCACCAATCTAGTTTAGTGGTAACAGCTAAGAATTTTACTCCTGAGGCCCGTTTCATAAACGCTTGAACTCGTATTACGAGCGGAAGTCTCTTTTTAATTCATATTGTTGGAAAGAGACTTTCGCTTGTAATGCAAGTTACAAGCTTTTGAGAAACGGTCCTCTGGTAGTTACCATCTGGTAACAGATGGGGAAAAGTCCCAGCCGTTACCAGTGGTGGTAATGGCTGGGACTTTTCAACGTCATGTTAGAGATGTCTGTTCAATTCATTCCAAATTCATCGCTTGACGTATTTTGTTTTAGTTGAAATCATTTTATTTTAATTTAGTACCATCTCTAAGTGTACCTATCTCCTTATGTGTTCAATGACGGTACAACTGATTGTTGATGTTTTCTGTAAAATATTTTACATTGTTTAGCGACTATGTCGTTAGTTCGTCAACTCACTGTGTTAGGCCAGGGGTGAACCTGTCATCGATATAACTTGAATATTTATACAATGCATTTTTTACAGATAATGACAGGTTTTCTAGTGCCTATTTCCCTAAACTATTAAATAAAACAAATTAGATCAAACTTCTCGATGTGTGCGAACCGAACTTCTTTGATTCTTGATGAGCTTGGTTGCCTATTGAAGTGATTTTTTTAATATCCAGTTAAAGTCGCCATAATTTTTGATATAAACAGTTTTTATTGAAGATCTGTAACGATAATAGTTTTGTGAAATGGGCCGATGAGACATACAAACTTGTGTAAAGTTGTTATTGAGTAACCTTGGCCTTAAATTAAGATTGAGGCTTTAGAAACCAGATGTTGGCTGACGAAGCATCTTTGTTCACTCTTATTAAAGGGATGGATGACTTGTTTTTAGCCACTAGAACATGCTATGTAACGTTCTCGTATTTAGTGAGACTTTGTACAAAACTGTTCTCGTATTTAGTGAGTTGACGCCTTAAAAAGTTGTTGAATTTCAATTTAAGAATCGTTTGATCGCGCTAGCGTCTCATCTACTTCCCTGATACTTCCAGTAATTTATTATGTACAAATATGCATTTAAATTTTGCCTTTATTTTCTGGAAACTCGAGAGGTTAACATTGGTCGTTGTATTGAATAGTTTAGGTACGTTTAAAGCGATTGTAAGAACAACCCGTGTGGAAGCTATGCCAATTTTTAACGCATTGTCTAGAAAGTCTAAGTCTGTTAAGCGCTTTTAAAGAGAGCATCAGTTTTTCTAGATGAGAAACAATTGATTTATTTTACTATCGAACCAATCATTGATTGTAAGTTTTTTTTAAATTTAAGACTCAAGTTGACATAATAACATTTAAGTTGTAGTTGAGTATAATAACATTTTAAGTTAATGTAAGTCTATAATTTAAGCACTTTTCAGATTCATTGCTTTAGCGGTGTAAGATATCACGTGTCGATGGCGCTGGCGTCATACATCTAATATGAATAATAAAAAAACAATAGCACAAGAATTAAAAAGAAATTCCTGCCAATGACAAGAATGATTTCTTTCAAACAACGTTTGATCGTGTTAAAATGTATAAAAATCTTGGTTATTTTCTTTATAACAAATTCAATGTTACATGATTTTTTCTACCCATCTCATTTTAGACGAACGTTTTTAAATTTTTGGCGTCGCTTCCACACAGACTAAGTCTTCTTATCGACTTGGATGGCGTTAGAGTTAGCAGTCGGGTTGGTATGGTTTGGTACTTGGTGGGTGTGATGTAAGTGTTGTTTACAAGTGCCAATGTTTTGTATTGCCCTATTTGATTGTCACTTGCTGTTTTTGCTCGCTTTGCGGAAGTAAAACCCAATTGAAGCATTGGAAGGACATGCCGCTTTTAATTATGTCTATAAGATTACATTGGTCATTGGATTTATGTGACGTTCATGATACTTAAAACTTTTGGACGGGTCTGGTACTGTTCAAATAGCCTGGACTGCAAAATAAATATTTTATTAACCATTCCATTTCAATCAATCCATTCCTCAAATCTGTTGGTATGTTAGGAATAAAGCAGCAAAAACAAGCAGGTCCCAATCATTTTGTAAGCATCACAGTAATAATGAAGAAAAAAAAACCAGCGCACATTGGACGTCAGTCGGATTGTAAATGAAATATTGTTAGTATTATTTTTGAGATTGTTAAAATAAAGATTGTGGTCTACTCTAGTCTCCGTTGAGCGTCGATTTACACTCCCATACAAAGTTGTCCAATAAAGTGCTAAAATTGTCAAGTGTAAATCGGCCTTTGACATTATTTGTAACCTAAGTTTTTAGATGGTTAGTTTTTAAAACCAGACTCGCCCATGGTGGCAATGCTTCCGTTCTGTGTAAATTGTTTTCAATACTGAACACGGATATTGTGAATTTTCAAGTACTTAATTTAGTTATAGATATTGTGATCCGCAATGGACTCGTGATAAACTGAAATCAATCTGCAGCAGACATCTGTATATTTTGTCATAACTTTCTAGGACAAATATGAGAATGTATGTACAATGAATTGGTACATACAGATCAATCTGGATTTTCACTAGTGAAACATAAGCGATGTTTGTTTATATTTGAAACAGATGCTGTAACAGCAATAAAAGATCAGACTTGCTAAATGACTTTTTCTTATATTTATTTCTCCTCATTAAAGGCAGTGTACACATACATCTTCATGATATTTCTTTTTAATCATCTTTCATTTTAACTAAAACATAATTCTTGTACTTTTCAACACTGGTCGTCATCATCACGAAACATCAGTGAATTAATAAATATATCAGAATTTAATTTGGTGTTTTTGGATACCATCTCGATTTTGCCATACAGGTAGCAATGTAAACTCAAGGCTGGCCATTCTTTGGAATAGATTAATTTTAGAACCTTTCATTAATTCTTCTTCGTCCTTGCCACCAGACAACCAAGAAAATTTGCTCACAAAACAGGTCTCTGATGAATTTTCAGTGTCCTGACATATCAGAAATCCTTGCCTCACTTACAAGACTTTGAATCTCTAGCTGCAACCGTAGCGCTTTTTGTAAGTTCATTTTCCTTAACTGTGAAGCAATGTACTTCCCATAAATGTCAAATTCATCCTCTTTGGTTGTTAAATCATTGTCTATGCTATCTCGATAGGATCTATCAGAGTTGTCAGTACTGGTACTGTGTTTGAATTTTTTTTTCTTCATCTTGTAAGTGTTTGGTGAAGCTTCTTGCTTGATATCTTCACTCGGTTCTGGCTTGAGGACCAGTAAGAAGTTGTCTCGTTCAGACTCGAAGGGGTCGGAGTGAGAGTTATCATGGACTTCATCTTCCTGGCCGACCCATATTTTTGGACACGTGTCTTGAATTGGTTCTTCTTGCTGAAAACAAAACAATAAACTGAAAAGGTATGGGGTGAAATCATTTCAGCATTTTTAGGCTAATCCCTCATGCATATAATATCTAGAACAGAATTTGTAAGTCTGTTTAGTCTTTATACCAAGTAATTATTGAAAAAGTCCACTGAAACCTGGAACCCAATATGTTACAATAATTATTTATTTATTTATCATATGGCTGAAACACTGTTTTTAAGTCTGAGTTTGCTGTGATAATCTGTTAGAATGCACAATGTTGGAAGGCTATTATTGGTTGCCTGGTGTAAATATTTATATGCTTGTTTAGGTAACGGCCTAAGCGTATACACGGTCTTGAATAGGTATCTATGATGGTCCGAAGTTCTCATTAATCTCTTAATTCGAAACTATGTGTTGAAGTCAAACTTTGGATTATATTTTGTATGTTGAAAGCAAAAGGGTACTTACGTCGAAAACAGAATCGTCTAGCACGTTAAGGTCTTTTCTAATGGTCTTGCTAAAGCATTTGTGCCAAGCTGAAAACCATTTTATTGACGGTTTAAACACCGAATTTGGACCAGAACGCTTCCGTATCTTATTGACCTCTTGCACGTAGGTGGAGCGTAGATTCTTAATCTTCGTCTTCACCTCAGGCTCGTTCAAAGAAATACCTGTGGTAGTTCTAAATTCCGCTATCATTTTAGTATAAGCCTTATGTCTTTCCGATTGGTTTTTATAACTAGGGAGTCTAGGATTCCAAAGAATCTCTTGATCTAAATACAACTTCACAAAGGAACACGTCTCTTTTTCACCCCATCTCATGTTTATTGTTGTTTTTATTGTAGAAATGTTTATGAGATACACTTTTTTAGTTCACTCGGCGTTTTTGTTGATTTGACAGGAGAAAGTACATTATGCTTAGTAATATTCCCCCATTTGACATAAAGAGCCTATTTATGTGACGAATCAAATACAGCTCTCTCATAGTGCAATACGGTCCTGATCTTTTAAAATTATATCACATTAAAAAATGACAATATGGAAACTAGTGTCAGCACAATTAACAGACCATAGACAATAATTTTTTTAATGTTTGATGGCTGCAGTTTTTTGGCATTATGCCATTTTGCACAAAGGAAAAAGGCGACCGGTCTGAGGTAATATAACACGGGCCACTTTCGACTCCTTCCGTTACTTCAAATTTGAGTACTAGCCAAAGACTACTATATACATAAGTAATAGCAGTTTTTTTTACAAAAGCAGGTTAACCTGGTATATTCCTAAGCCGCTCGCACACCTGTAGCCATCGTATGCCTTGTCCTGTATCCCTATTGCCTAGAACTATCGGTAATATGTTGGAGAGGTTCGCAAGATTGTGCCTGTCGTATATACTGTGGCCCAGTGGGTACAGGAGTATGACCCGTTTCTGCACACTGCAGATATAGGTACGGATCCGAGACAAGGCATACGAGGGATAAATTTACGACGATCACGACGAACCAATGCCAAAATCGGCATTTATGAGACATCACTACAATGAGGGCTTCCATTTTTGTGCTCACCAGTAGGTGCCACTGGCGAGTAAGCAAAAAATAGCCCAGCAAAGAAATGTACATTGCTTTATTTTCATAAATAAATAAACACTCATGTAACCATACTATTCCTGGATTAGTGGTTATTTAAGCCCGCTTAATATTTTCACCTCTTTTTTTTTAGCACATCGTAACATTCATTGAGCTGTACCTACCTTATATCTGCCACGGTTAATCAGGAGTGACGAAATATTTATTACCATGAATAATTAGTGAAAATTTGCTTTAAAAAACTTACCAACAGCAAAGGTTCAGTGCATTTGACATTTCTAAAGGCCTCACTCTACATTAGTTATACTTGAATTTCAATGCGGTAGCGAGTGAACAGAGCACTCAAAGGTAGGCAGTGTATGGGCGATTCCACTGGTGGTGCACATGGCTATGGGCAATAATGACTGCTTTTGATCAGGCGGTTCGCCTGCCCGTTTGTCACTCATTATATAAAAAAGCCTTCACTGGTACTCCTATGGAGGCTGAATGATTTTAGGATTTTTGAATTTCCTTCTTGAATTTTACGACGTATGAGAGTTCAAAACTTGGTTTTATTTTGTACTTTTAAAAGTACATGAGGCCTTAGGATATGAGAAATTTACTCCTTTTCGCATATGTGTTTTTCATGGCTAGCTATTTCATAAAGCTGACTGCAGTATAGCCCTCAGAAATATGACCACTACAGAATGCAATGTAACCTATCCTATAGATTGTCAAGTTTAGATTATTACTTTGTGCAGTCTTATTAATTTAAATCTATCTAAACGAGACTGATAGAGTTGCTTTTTTTATTGGAAATAAACTAATATAAAGTATTCACTCAATATTTTATTATATAAATAATGAGATTAGTCTTTGGTGTTATAGTAAGTATTATAACATTTAAATTAATGGCATTAAAAATAACATCACTTAAATCATCACAATAATTTCTAGAAAAACATAATTCAGTTAATGGTAACTAGGAAACACAAGCCTTAATTGCATATTTACTCTTTACAGAAAGTTTAAAAAGACATCTCTGTTCGCTTATTACATAGATTGAGTTTATAACAGAGAAGTTTTTGTTTAACAAGATATCATTATACACTGTATCTTGTTTCATTCTAAACAAGTCCAATGGAACTAAAACTGCAGAATCTTGTCAGACATGGCCATATTGACAATGAAAAGCAGATATGCTAAAATCACAAAAAAAAATCAGCTGATGATTTCCACTTTTTCCTTTCAATGTATGTTTACACTGGAGTAATTATTACTTGACAGTTTAACCTTTTGACTGCCCCAGTTGGCGATCATCATATTCATCAAATATTTGTGACACTGACACCACAATCAGCATATATGCCAACCAAATTTAATTGCTCAAAAACTCCAAATATAATATCAATACCTTGTTCTGCAATCACTATTTTATTTTTTAAGGTTCATTTTAATTTATTGCTATGCTATCTGGGTCATGTTGTGTTACTTCGCTGCTTAGCGCTCAAAAGGTTAAGGTACCTTTTACAATAAACCACAGCATCAGCCAATCAATCATTCCTTGATATATCTGATAACCTGGCCTCACTGACCAAACTGTGGATATCTAATTTAAGTTTCAAAGCATTTCGTTCATCCATCTTCCTCAGTTGTGACGCTATATATTTTCCATAAATATCAAATTCATCTTCTTTAACACTATTCATAGACTCTGAATAATAATTTTTAGCTCTATGCTTGAGTTTTTTCTTTTTAATCTTCTTGTAAGGCTGTGGTGATGTAAGCCTTTCCTTTTTAATACTTTCCACAGTTTCTTCAAGTTGGTTGGAGTCATATTCCTCATCGGTTTGTGGTATCAGGGGATCTGGGTTGGAATCCTCTGTGTTGCCATTTGGCAGGTCCTGGTCTACCCACATTTGGCATGAAGAGTCCACCTCCGGCATTTCTGGAGTCTGGAAACAAATTATGAAACCTCATTTTATAGGTATATGAAAAAAAAAAATTCTCTTGCAATCTGTACTGAACACTTTTTACATGGTTGCCATAAATTGGTTAGATTAGATTAACAGGGCAAGGGGATAGAGCAGCAGTTATATCTTATAACAGTTATTTCTCTATCTTGACTTATAAATTTATATACATCAGCTGTTTACCAATAATATATTCAATAACACGTCTAATAAGCACAAGAGCAACAAGCATAATTATTTTATCAAGTCTTACATGTGATTTTTATAAAGAAATGACACTTACATGATTATAAGAGTTAGAATGCCTGTTTGTAGGAACGTGTTTCAAACATTGATCCATTTCATGAAACCAAACTAGGGATGGTTCGTAAATTGAATCTGGACTCGATTTCTGCAAAATTTTCTGCACTTGTTGGCAATAGGTTGTCCGGAGATTCTTTATTTTTATTTTTATCTCTGGAATACTCAACGATTTGCCGGTGGTCGCCTGAAATTCACAATTTATACTGTTGTAGGCTTTTTCTCGTTGATATTTTAATTTGTAACCAGAGTGTGCAGGATTCCACAAACATTCATGTTTTATGTATATTTTCACAAACTCCAGTGTTATTGCTTCACTCCACCGCATCTTATTTCGTTGGTTTTTCTACGTATTTATAAATAAACAAGGTACCTAGTTTTCACACAACATTCACATTATACATACATTGACACTTTATTGACATATGAAACAAAACCATAGACGATAAACCTTTCTTGCCTACTCTGGTTGTACACACTTGCCGAGACCGAGTAGCAAGTGTATAATGTAATGTTTTTATTTAAGATGAGCAGACTCTTATGGCACGTGTATTTTCGGTCCCAGTAGCCAGTTTCTGAAGTACCTGTCGAATATCCGAGAAATATTCGAGACCCGGCGGTACATATCCTTTAGTAAAATAAGCATAGAAGCATACCTATTAAGTAAGAAAAGCAGCCTTGATTCGGTTAGTCTAGACGTATAGATAGACAGGCAGCAGGGTAAGTAACTTAGGCTTAATGATCCAGGTACTCAATCTTGCTCACTCGAATGTTTAATAAAATTGGTGACCTGGACTTCTTAATGATCATCACGATCTCAGACAAGATAAATCCTCTTTTTCGTCGCAGGCTTTTCCCGACGATATCTCTACGACGGCTGATCTTGCGCTGCCAGCCAAAGAGTATATTGAATATTCTACCAGCATCCAGCGGCTTTTCTCGACCATCATAGAACTTCCTATATTTAATTCACGCATGAATTCCGTGACAAAGTAATAACATTTTTCAAGAAGTACACTTTTCAGTTTGTTTGTAAAGGCCCTGCCATACATGCGAATAGAATAAAACAATTGAAATACCTGACTTCATTCCTGATTTGCGAATAAAATTCCTGACGCGTGGGCCGGGGGGCAGTTATCATTTACAGAAAGTGTTAAAATTACACAATAGGGATTTTGATTTGGAATGTATTAAAAAATATATATTCATTAAAAAATCCTGATTTTTCGTACTCTGGCCGTATTCTTGACAAATGGCCAAAATTCCTGACGTCTACTAGCTGTGGGAAGTGATTAAGTACTTTGTGGCTGTGGGTAGATTATTAGTTAGCGATCGGAGACACTATTTCTCCTTATAACCGTTAAAGCTTGTACAGTCGGCCATAATATTGGTCTACTACTTTTGAACCTTAATACACATGAAATATACTTAGTCGAAAAGTGGTAGACCAATTTCATGGCCGATCGTACATAAAAAAGTTGGTTAATTTGACTTCGCGTAAAAATATTATTTTAACTGACACAAAAAAAACAGGTGGTTCTTATTTTTTTAATTCGTATGTATTTTTTTTAATGTTTGTGACCTCAGAAATCCGTAATTTGTAAACTGATTTATAAAAATATTATTTTGTTTGAAAGGATGTGCATCCAGATTGATCGCATTAAATTTTAGTGAAGATCAGATGATGGGATCAATGAGGAATTGAAGGACTCTCCTCAAATATTATGGCGATTTTGGTATTATAAAAAACATAATTTACATAATAGGTAAGCATTTGCATTCAGAAAATGTAAATAAGTGAAGTGGACCTGACTGATCGTGTCGCAACTTAATATAATACAGCCGAAAATTTTCAATATTATACACATATTTTAGATGGCACCGACGCACTGTGGGACGAAAATCGACTCTCCATAGAAATAGGGACTTATTTTTCCAAGGGTATTTTTGTTAATTGAAATGCAATCCACTCATCATTCTTATATTAAAAAAAGAATATGGGTGAATTTAGCTAAAAAACCGATGAGTAATAATTTTTTTATGAAAATGTTGTATGGAACATATACGAAAAAACGGAATATCTCAAAAAGTGCAAAAAAAAAACCGTAATATCCTCCCGCACGAATATAGTACTAATTATTTATGATTTTTTGGCGTACTCAAAATTTGCCAGCCAGGTGCACTTTTTTTTTAAAAATCAAAAACTTTTTTTTTTGTTAGTATTTTGGGTCAATTATGTTGTAATTAGATATTAAGTTTGCAAGTAACGCTTGTAAATAAAACAAACATTGGATTTAGGTAGAATATATTTACAAAAATGAGTTTTTGATCAATTTTAAAATGAATGGGATGTACCATAATTTAGTAGGTACTATGAATACAATATAATCTTACATTCCAATAAAAATAATAACAACAAAAAACAAATTTAAAAAATAGCCTAATATTTACATAAAGACTGAATATTAAGTACTTATATCTAATAATCTATGTCTTAGTTTTCTGCGTCACTTATTTCAGCATCCAATTCGGAATCAAGGTCTATATTTGAAGCGTACATCATTTCCGTTTGAGGTTCTGAATTGTTTAGAAGGTCCAGGGTCTCAGTGAATAAGGTTTGTCTCTTCGTTTTATTTAGTGTTGGCCTCATCGCAGTAAGTTTGGGATCCGAGGACAGAAGCAACATATTGAGAATATCATGATTTGAATCCTAGTCTACTTTATTTTGTGAATTGTGTTCCCTGAACCTTCTAAAGTCTTTATTCCGGGCCTCTGACGCTCTTCTGAGAGGTTGCCGATCGGTATACCTGCATTGTGGGCGATAATGTCCGCCCCATGCACCAGTAACTTATGTACGGTTGCGGACATATGATACCAGTTGTATAATTAATATTTGTTTACTGTTTCGTGGGCATAATCTCTATATTTGTTAACATCTATGACCTTTCCTGAGGTAATTGCTTGCAGGATTACAGCAAATCTCCTGATTAGTCCCTCATCCAGTCCTGTAATGCTTGCTGTTTTACTGGGGTCCTGAAAAAACTTTCTCGCTGTGTTTCCATCATTAGTGGTCCCTGACCCCTGTTTGACATCATCTATCAAGAGGTTCAGTTCTTCCTTAAATAGATCTTGAATGATTTTCTTCCTTGATGTCATTATTCTTTCAACTCGTTTTCTCTCGCAGCCCATTGCTTAAAATCCAGGCGATATGCTATATGAAGAAGGCATTCCATTGTGTTGATTCGGGCATGTAGAGGTGATAACCCATATTCGTATATACCAGTATCTACAGGTTTTGTCAAAACTTTATCTAGAAGGTTCATCTCTGTGGGTTTAGCCAAGCATAAATTGCAAGTTGCATTTGATCTAGCTTTTGAAAGATAGGTGCAAATTTTACCGTCTAACATCGTCATTTTCAGCTCATGCTTCACTGTATTGGTTTTATGTTCTGTTGGTAGTAGATCTTCAATTTCCCTGTCTATATCCGCTTTCTGAGCAAGTACAACGGCTTCACTTTCCTTAATGAAGGTGAACTGGATTGGGCGACAATACGATGCTGAACAAAGCTTGGGATTCGTCCATACTGTCTCATTTTCTGAAGTTAATTTTAATGGTACCAGGGTGGTCATAAAAACACTGGAATCGACTTGCTCACTGTCACTCATTTTTTGCTTGTACCTGCTCTGGTTTGAAGCACCATCAAATCCCCATTTAGAAATAAGTACCATCTCCTTGTCTTCTACGTGCTCCGGTATACTATCCAGTATTCTCTTTGTTGTTGTATCCAATAATGATTGCAGTGTTATTTTAGCTGACGAATCCGTTATAGTCACTGTTTCTTTTGGAGGATAGCAAACTAATTTAGCTTTTTGTATTTTGTAGTAAGACGGATACATATTTTCAGCACCTTCTCGAAAAGCACTCGCTCGCAAAGACGTATATTGCCATTTAGACAATTTGAGTGAAATAAAAAGACTAAGTGCCTTTTCAGGTGTATACATCGCGGAAGTTACTGGTTTCTTCGTCATCGTCGTCATTTCTTGTCTTAATTTAGATGCTGCTTCTGGGTTCTTAAGCATAAATTCAATTACTGCCGCAATATCATCGCGGCCATCCTGTTTAAAACGTTCTACTGCGGCACACGCCAATTCATCAGCGTCTTCGAATTGTAAGTCACTTGATCTTGTCTTCTTCTGCTTGGTTCCCAGATCTTCGAATGGCTTACGTTTTGTTTTGGTCATTGTTCCAACCGATGATGTCGAAGGTTCTTGACAGATTAAACCAGCTGATTCTTGGGTGGGTGAATCGGCTCTCAAAACTACGAAGCTTGGCCAATCAACATTTTGCATAAGCCAATTTTCATATGTAGTTCTAAATTTCTTCGTATCTCTTCGGCACTTATGCCATCTTTCCAAAGCAGATCTTGAAAATCGTTGGCAAAACTGTTTGAGGACATCATAGTCTTCTTCAGATAGTTGTCCATTTATTTTAGCAACCACCACTTCCAGTAAGGCTTCGTAGTTAAATGAAGGCTCCTGAGTTTTTAAAATCACGTACAAATCTAAGTTGGTTGTTAAACTCTCCATTGCTTGCAGTTTTAAAATTGTTTTAGTAGTTGGCAGTTGACACGTTCAAGACGGAATAAATAATTTAATTTAACTGCAACCTATTTATTGCATATTACTAATGAGAAGATAATGATTAATGTATATTCCAAATTGACATGTAATTAGTAATTACCAATAAAGTTATGATTATTATAATTACGAACTCCTTAATAATGTATATAATCCTTATTGATGACTATTAGGATAAATTATGCTCATAATTAATCTTATTGAAAGCTCATTAGGAAGTTTTCTTACTTTCTATCAGTGCCATTTTTATTATTTGGTTCATTTATATAAGTTACTAATTAAGTTTAAAATTCAAAAACTCATTTTTGTAAATATATTCTACCTAAATCCAATGTTTGTTTTATTTACAAGCGTTAATTGCAAACTTAATATCTAATAACAACATAATTGACCCAAAATACAATAAAAATAAAAGTTTTTGATTTTTAAACAAAAAAAGTGCACCTGGCTGGCAAATTTTGAGTACGACAAAAAGTCACAAATAATTAGTACTATATTCGTGCGGGAGGATATTACGGTTTTTTTTTGCACTTTTTGAGATATTCCGTTTTTTCGTATATGTTCCATACAACATTTTCATAAAAAAAATATTACTCATCGGTTTTTTGGCTAAATTCACCCATATTCATTTTTTAATATAAGAATGATGAGTGGATTGGATTTCAATTAAAAAAAAATATTCTTGGAAAAATAAGTCCCTATTTCTATGGAGAGTCGATTTTCGTCCCACAGTGCGACGCCGAAATAAGATTAATTGTGTATACTGTATAGATTGAGTACAAAAAGGGTTAGTTACTTGTAAGTAAATTGAACTCTGAAATATGCAGTTACTTTTTTACTTTGTGTCTCTATTTTGGAGTCCATTTTTTTAATTTACATTTCCCTAGAATAGCGCCGTATGTATTTGTAATTCTTCACAGCGAAGCGGACCGTAAATAAAGAGCCATTCGCTGTAGCTGGACACACAATTTCACGCGCGAGCGGCCCCGGAGATGGCCACTTACCGACCCATTGTGAACCGCTAATAGGGTTAAAAATGCTTTAAGAATATCTTAGACCAATGCCTTTCCGTAAAGATCCGGCAGAATACTGTCGGAGTGTTGTATACAATTGCCCTCTTTCTATGTTATCGCTAGTATCCATACTATCCATACTTCCATACTTAATATTATAAATGCGAAAGTGTGTCTGTCTGTCTGTCTGTCTGTTACCTCTTCACGCTTAAACCACTGAACCGATTTGGATGAAATTTGGTATGGAGATAGTTTGAGTCCTGGGGAAGGACATAGGCTACTTTTTATCCCGGAAAAATATCCTTATCCCAGATAATAATTTAAGGCGGACAAAGTCGCGGGCAGAAGCTAGTAAAACATATATGTTTAATTTTATAGAAGAATACAGTTGGGCTGGGCTTCGTCAAGTCTTTTCGTCGTCAATACCGCTAAACATAAAGACTGTCTTTAATGAGTGCGTCCTACTAGCTACGACATATGGAGCCGAGACGTGGACACTGATGGTGCGATTGGTTCACCAATTTAAGGTCGCTTAGCGAGCTATGGAGAGGGTTGTGCTCGGAATTTCTGTCTGAAGGAACGGATCCGAAATGAGGTGATCCGACAGAGAACCAAAGTTTTCGATGTAGCCTAACGGATTAGCAGACTGAAGTGACGGTGGGCCGATCATTTTGTCGTAGAACTGACAACCGTTGGGGCAGACGTGTTCTGGAGTGGAGACCGCGTCTTGACAAACGTAGTGTAGGGCGGCCTCCAGCTAGGTGGAGCCACGAAACATAAACTCAGGACCGAGCTCAGTGACTTTCCATGGGAGAGGCCTATATGTCCAGCAGTGGACGGAGGTGGGCTGATGATAATGACGATGTTTAATTTTTAAATTCTCATAATAAGTGAATTGTAAATAGATGAGAATAAATTATCTTTAAATCCAGATCAGTCAGTAACAGGACAGGATGGAGGGGTTAAATATAGCCGGACTTAAAAGATAATATCTATAGTAATAAATTGAAAAATGTATGACGTCTAGATATAATGAAATGTACAATATGTATATTATGTGGACGTAGGAAATTAATGAGTATATTCTACAGGATTAAAAACTTCCTGTGTTGCTTTGCACAGAAATTGAATATGAATGTGATACTTTTTATCACGAAATAACGCACAAACCCCGAATCACTGGATTATAGTTCCTTTGCTATTCCACAAAATAATGTCTTTGCTATATATTCATGCAGTTTCCACAAAAAAAAAATGCATGTAAATACAACAAGCCACCACCAAACAGTATAATCCTCGACACATGTTTCGTCTCTCTACGAGCATCATCAGGAGATGCAGTATGCATATTGACGGTCCGCCCTCCGGCCACCCGAGAAGTGAGATGTCCAAAACGGTCGGACCTATTTATACCCTGAATATGATTGATAGAAATGTAGCATTAAGTCGTTCATTAATTATCAAACCTCTATTGTTGTACCTAATTATTTACAACTGTTCAAGCACACTCAGACGTAAACCTTTCCCGCAAACATGTAACATGTTAAAGGAATGATTATCTGACAAAGAATGGCGGTTTGTTAATGTTGAGTAATCTTAATATATTAGATATAGGCGTATTTCAAAGCATTTTGGCTGCACCTAACTCAAAAGAAGCTAAAAAAGTATATTTTTTTGTATTACAGTATTTAAGTCGGTATGCTGACAATCCATAATATTGTAAGAAATTTAGGTTAAGTTACAATGAGGCTGACATAATCCTTAAGGATTGAATGCCTCTAAATAATAAAGGAAAAAAAAAAAAAAAAAAACCGCTATCACATTCCTGTCGCATATATTTAAGAAGTGAGCCACAATAATTCCTTGTACAGCATATCTTTTCACCAAAGTTTTACTTTCATTTGGCTTATTTCTTCAAAATATGCGGCAGGAAGGGGATGGCGGTTGAAACACATGAAGCACTACCCAGTTGATAATTGTTTTGCGAAATTAGATACTTCCGGGTGGTTATGTCTGTAAGATGAAACATAATATTTGTATGAAATGAAAATTATTTATTTATACAACTGGTACATAGTTATAAATAAATAATAATACTGATCTTATACTAAGCAAACTAAACATTAACACAAAGATAACAACAAATAAAAACCGATTACCACGGATCACCCCGTCCCCGCGGTTAGCGGTTTGTGGTAGCCCCTCCAACGCTGGTGAAGTGGGCTGGCATCCCACTCTCTCACTGCCGTAAGCAAGGTGTTCGAGGAGGCTAGACGGCCTGCTTGGCCTATTTATACCTAAAGTTAAAACTACGACCCTTTTGTCCCACACAGGTATCTACGCCTGCATCTATCAGTTATTTACTTAACCCGAAGACCCATACCACGGAGGTGAAGCAAATGGGAAAAATTTTAGCATAAAACGCATCGCCTTTTTTAAAGATACTATGAAGGTTTGCATTGTATCTTAAAAAAGACGCAGTTATAAGGAAAAAGTACAAAATTTAATAATGTTCACATTTCTTCGTTACTCCCTGTAATATGCATAAACAACGCAAATTCAACTTATGAATTTATGTCTCAGCGGTGACAAGTAAATCGCTGAAATGTTCACGGCGGAAAATTTGGATGAGTTTTCCTGAACATTTTAGAAGAAATGGAGATATGCTCTTCTTAGTTAACGGGTAATCGATGAAATAATATTAAAACCCAAAACAAGTACGAAAATAAGCCCAATGCGAGTCCGACTTGCGCACCGAAGGTTCCGTACAAGCTTTCACTTATCCCAACTTAAATGGTCGGTTAAGCTGGTTGGTATCTCTATGGCGTCGTAAACAAATGAAATGCAAACTTAACCTAACCCAAAATTCAAAAATGTTTATTTAAGAGACCCTATCTCGGTTATCTGTATATAGTAATAATATTTATATTAATATACATAATCCGAAAAAATTTCAAAATTCTCGCATAGTAAAATTCGGAGATATGCAAGGGGACTGATATTTTTCTACATTTTCCTTTATAGATCGATTTACAAAGTAAAAAAAAACATGATTCGAGAATAGTTAAATTAAGTCCCTTCATCACTACGGAAGAATAAGAATACGTTTATTTGTGCAACGTATATAGGAAGAGACGGTGTTGGTATTACAATGCGATAAAGCTCTCTATATCTTACCGATAGTCGTGCAAATAGATACCTATTTGGCTTTTCGATAAATACATTTGGTGAGTGATTGGTGACATGCATAAATAAAATAACTAAAATCAAAATGTTGTCTGCCGGAAATATAAGTCAATCTTAAAATTAAACAATGTCAACTATAAAAAAAGCGGCCAAGTGCGAGTCGGAGTGGCCCATGAAGGGTTCCGCAGCCGTTTATACAAAAAAATGCACTACAAATGGAAAAAAATACGATATGAAAAAAAAAAACACTAACAAAAGAGAGTATCTCCCCAAAACTGTACGTCCTTTTGTTGAGAAGCGCAATTTTTTTGATAATAAATCAATAACGGTATATCCCATCTCGTTGAAAACAATTTTCGTTGAAAGTATTTATTTAGCTTTATCTATGTAATTTTTTTCATATTTTTTGGATATACCGTTTAGAAAATACAGGGAGGGGGGACACTATTCATGCTATTTTCGGAGCGATTATTTCCGAAAATATTCACTATATAATTTTTTTCTACAAACCTCAATTTTTTTTAAAAGAACAGTCAAAAAATGTGCCACATATTGATATTTGCTGTAAAAACTAATGCAGTTTTGGTTTTTTGTTTTGGTAAGGTGATCGCGTCGGGCGCCTGCGTGTATCTGTAGTTTTGTGGTTTTAATGAATAAGCTAGGGTTACACTTAACAAATACTGCTACTTCCAAAATGTACAAGCATGGCAGTGTCAGAATCTTCAGTGACTTGAAATACGGAGTGCATTTCGAACTTCTCCCTACTTCCGTCTTACCCCAATGCACCCTATACCGAAGGATTTGGATAATTGTACCTACAAGGACGAAGTCTAGCATAAGTTGGTGGCCTAAATAAATAGGTAGTACAATAGGTACAAATATCTAAACTCCAAGAAAAAACGAGCACGGCGCTCGCTAGTGGAAAGGTTAACACGTTGGACCCGTAATCCATAGGTACCTACCAGGTTCGATTCCTGGTGTAACCACGTGCGAGAACAATCGTGTTTTTCTTTGCGCTGTGATATTTATATCTATATCAGAATAGATAATAATGTGGTGTTAATTTTCCCACATTAAAAACACAGAAACACAAAAAATTGTGTTTCATATAAAATAAGTGACAGTTTATATTCATCGCCGAGCTTAGGTCCTTATTACAAGAGCACCTAAAGCTTTAATACAAATCTAGTAAAACCGCGGACAAAGGCCATTTAAAAAAGTTATAAAAGCTTCTTCCAGCCGGAATTACATTAATTCGCTGAAACCGAGACAGTACAAATAGCGTTAGGCGGAGGCGGCAAAAAGGGGATGCTCAAAGGACATTCTTTAAAGTTATTAAAGTTATGGCGACAGTCCGCAGACCCAATAGGGTTGTTGACTGTACTTAGGAAAGACTAGATTTATTATTCCACATTCTTTAAAAATAACTAAGCAGTAAAGTCAAATTCATAACAGTGTCACTAAAGGTAGGTCGGTAGGAAGCAGGGGCACTATTTTTACAAACTTTTAACTTGCAATTGATGTTTGTCCGAGTGATTCCACATTTGCAAGTTAGATTTGACCTACTTCCCGGTTTTTGAGCTAAAATTTGGCATACTCGTGTAAGTTCGGTGACAATGCAATAGTAGGATACCATCGAGCTGATCTGATGATAGAGCAGGAAGGTGGTAATAGGGACTCTGTATTAAGATAATGAAATCCTTCGGAGTTGGGTCTCTATAGAATCGTATTCGGATGTTCAAAGAAAAGTACAGTTCGCAATATGCGTGCCACAATTTTTTTTACAGAAACTTATTTGATTTAAATATTAATTTATTACCTAGCTGCGCGACAGAAAAAACAGAAGGTTATTAATTACTTAGGTTGTTTATTCTATATCAACTACTTTTTAAGGTTCCGTATTCCAAAAGGAAAAAAGGAACCCTCATCCCAAAAGGAATCCTTATCACTTGGTTTTCCGTATGTCTGTCTATCAAGACCCCTTTTCTCAGGAGCCCGTCGAGGAATCAAGTTGAAATTATCATCAAATACTTATGTCTACGGGCCCTTAAAGCTGTAAAAATATCAAGCTTCTAAGTCAACGCAATCCAAAGATAGAGTCATTAATAAAAAAACAAAAAACCCGACTGCGTAAAAAACGAAAAAGAAAAAAACAAGTCCAGTGTCCTAGAAATTTGTTAAGTTATAATGGAAATCTTTCACGATTCATGATCGATACTCACAATATAACAAATAATAAATTCTAATATGGAACATAGCCATTTTGAACAGTCGTGACCCGTAAGAAATCTAGATCGACGCAAATCTTCCCAACAATAGCTCCCGACTGTTAAAAACCCGACTGACGACCCGCAGTCGGGTTTTTTTTAATTTTATACTTTTTAGTTAAAACTATAAAAGTCAGACAATTTCGCAATCTTTATCGTGGGGGTTATTGAGAAGCTTGCACAGATTTATTACAATGCAATTAAATGAAAATTTAGTGAGAACGGCTTGCTAAACAACTTTAAATCGTTATAGTTCCTAATTGGTAATTCGAAATTAAAAATGATAAAAGAAACTAAATAATGATTTTTAAATCCCTATTCATTGATACCCCACTTGATATAGTACGTCAATTTTCATTTTTTTCTTTTTCACAATATGGCGTCTCATTATCGCCATTTTGTGTTTTCATCATTTTCATGTCTTCAGTGACATTCGGACAGTTAAGACAAATCGATTGACGTAAGAATCATTAAAATCGGTCCACGCGTTTGGTCTCTAGAATGCCAGATAGGAACAAACATACATACATAGACTGATAAACATATTACCACTCCTTTGCATCGCGCAGTCGGGTAAAAAAGCGGCCAAGTGCGAGTCGGACTCGCCCATGAAGGGTTCCGCAGCCGTTTATACAAAAAAATGCACTATAGTTGAAAAAAAAAAAACGAAATGAAAAAAAAACACTAACAAAAGAGCGTATCTCGCCGGCACTTACGTCCTTTTACTGAGAAGCGCAGTTTTTTGGCAATAACTTAAAAACGGTATGTCCGATCATGTTGAAAACAATTTTCGTTGAAAGTATTTATTCAGTTTTATATTTGTAATTTTTTTTAAATTTTTTGAAAATACAATTAAGAAAATAGAGGGGGGAGGGCACTTTTCTTGCTACTTTCGGAGCGAATATTTCGGAAACTGTTCACTAAATCAAACATTATTTTTAGAAAGCTCGAACTGTTTTTAGAAGAACTGTCGAAATATGTGCCACACATTGATAATTGCTGAATTTTTTTTTTTTCAATTTCGGTTACATGTATGGAGTGCCCCCCCTAGAAATATATATATCTTTTAATAAACTATCAAACTAAGTAGCGGTTTAGACACGACACCTATGCTCTAAATTTCATCAATGTCCATTATATAGTTTTTGAGTAAAATGCCTGTGACATACGGGAGGACACACAGACAGACATGACGAATCTATAAGGGTCCCGTTTTTGCCATTTTGGCTACGGAACCCAAAAAAGGTGTTTCCATACAAATTGCCGTCCATGGAAAACCTATAGGGTACTTCCAGTTGTCCTAGATACTTGATAATTGGTATGAAGGTAGCTCTTATAGCACAACCCAGTAAATAAATCAGAAAATCTTATTTCTTTATCCTTCAATATAAAATGAGCCCACACTGCGTACAATAGGGATGATGACTAAATTTTAATAATTAGTCCGTTTTGTAGAATAATAAAAAATATTGGACACATATTTTTTCTTTTTTAACTTCATCATAAAATAAAGGGTAACTGTGTGAGATTTTATAATAAACTTCCTAGCCGCATAACTGAGTTGTCTATTGGTAAATTCAAAAATATTGTGAAACGAAAATTATTTTCTAAAGCTTATATAACACACAAAACTACATGAATGATGAAGCCGCGTGGGATTAATGTAAATTATAGCGTCATGTAGGTATATGAATAATTATTTTAACGAATACCTAAGGTATTATTATTATTTTAATCTTAATTGTTTTATATACTCTGACATTTAGAATTTTATTCTAGACACATTCTAGATTATTTATTTTTTATTGACAATCCTTTTGGGATTTATCTTATTGATTATTTTAATTTTAAAAATGATGATTTTATCAATAATATTACACTTAAGTTAAATGATCTGATTAGGTTTTTCTGGGTTTCCCTAATCCTTGCAGCAAATGTTGGATCATATTGTATTTCTCCCAGCAAACATTCACTCTCATGTAACTGACATTTCGAAAGTGCTTGTAACTAGGCCTACTTGAATAAAGAATATTTTGATTTGATTTGATTTGAAGGAGATACATTGAGTCAAAATGTCGCGTACTTCGCTCCTAAGTACAAATTGTGACGTCACAAGCCCGCATTCCTAAACTTTAATGCGTTTTATCTGAGTATTTTTTTTATTATTTTGAAAAAGCAAAAAATACGTGTCCAATATTTTTGTATTATCTAACTTACGGGCTAATTAGAATTTTGATTTTCATACCCAGTTATCATGTCTACTTGCACAGGAGTAGGGCTCTGCTAACACGGGATTTTAATAGATACGGCCATTTTTACCCGACTGCGCGACGCAAAGGCGTGGTAATGTGTTTATCAGTCTATGTATGTATGTATGTATGTTTGTTCCTATCTGGCACTCTAGAGACCGCACGCGTGTACCGATTTTGATGATTCTTACGTCAATCGATTTGTCTTAACTGTCCGAATGTTTTAATTGTATTGTAATAAATCTATGCAAGCTTCTCAATAACCCCCACGATAAAGATTGCGAAATTGAATTACTTTTATAATGTTCACTAAAGAGTATAAATTAAAAAATAATAATTAAAAAAAACAAAAAACCCGACTGCGTAAAAAACTAAAAAGAAAAAAAACAAGTCCCAGTACCGTTGTCCCATTGTTGGAAAGGTTTACGTCATTCTAGATTTCTTATCGGGACCCATAACTGTTCAAAATTGCTATGTTCCATATTAGAATTTATTATTTGTTATATTGTGAGTATCGATCATGAAAAATTTCCATTATAACTTAACAAATTTCTAGGGTACTGGACTTGTTTTTTTTTTGTTTTTTACGCAGTCGGGGTTTTTGTTTTTTTAATTATTATTTTTTACTAGCGTATATTTTAAAGAAAGAAAGAAATCATTTATTGCCACACCAAAAACAAATTAGGTACAGGGAACAAATAACAGATATGAATAAAAAGATAGAAAAAAAAAGGTACCTTAAATATTCCGCGTGACAAAAGGAACGGACTCAGCATGTGCTGCGGCAGCCTCGCGACGGCACAGCGCTGGTTGTCAGTCCATCCCTTTTTTCATTGAACCACATTTTGCAACTTGCACTTGGCCAGTTTTTTTTGTATGTATGTGTTGTTGTCTAAATTATGTGTGTCGAAGCGGCTGGATGGATTACAATTATTGTGACACTCTCGTATACGAGTAGCACCAAGCAGATATTAAGGCATGCGCAAAGCTCTTAAAGGTGCGTCCACATTTGTGTCATTTGCCCGATCAGATGTTCGTCCCGTGGCATGGTCGCGTGTCACGATCACGCATTTGGACGTTGCGCCGATCCGATCGCTTGAAATCCATGTTGCTACGCGTATCACACACTTAGATCGGACAAGCGCGGCATGATCGCCGCGCCCACAGTGAGCGTCCAAGTAGCGCGATACGCAGTCATGCCACGCCACGGTGTTCGGATACGAGCAAATGATACAAGTGTGGACGCACCCACTTTGACCGAGTGCCTGTTATGTATTGCTTAATATTTTTCGATTCAGTGACCGTGAAGTATTCCGTAATCCTTTTTGTTATATTTTCAATGTGCAGACATTTTATTTTTACAACTTTATAAGAGTATAGAAGATAAGGTGAGGTCTACTAAAAGCGGACACCGGGTAAGAACGTTATGGCCTAAGTTTATGCTTATTGTGTTTTCTTTTTTAATTCTGGCGATATGATGTGATAACGATCTTATAGCAGCAGGATAAAATGGCACATCACGTCATATCGCCGCATTAAAAAAACCGCCCAAATGCGAGTCGGACTCGCGCACCGAGGGTTCCGTACAAATTTTCACTTACCCTAACTTTATTACCCGGTACCGGTTGAGTTAAGTTTGCACCTGATATCTATAGCATTGCATCCGTACAAATGAGTGAATAATGAGGTGCAAAGTTAACGCAACCGGGTTGTTCAAATAGGTTTTTGCAAGTTAAAAAAAATTAGCTAGTTAGAGACATGGCTATAATTTTCCGTGTAATATTTATATTTAATATTTTCTTCTGTTTCCGCGATTATTACTCATTGAAATAAAACAATTTAACGGATTACATCGCGTATATTATCTCATTTTAGTTCCCAACGTTTCGGAAGCTTTCCAGCTTTCCATGGTCACGGGAGGACTGAGAAAAGATGTATTTTCCTCTGTCAAAGTTACCATTTGTGCAAACTACCCATTTTTTTTTGAAAAAACACAAATAAAGGTGTACATACATGCCAGATGGGCCTAAGCTGTAAAGACAGTTACACATGTGCCAGAAGGGCTTAATTATTTTATTCTAATAATTTACCAAGCAGCATTTCACAAATGAGGCGTACTGAGGAGAAAATAAACGCTGCAAAGAATAACTCCCAGGCTACCTCATTACTAATTATAATATTTAAAAAACAGAGACTATTAAACTACTTTTAAACAGATAAGATATTTTACACCGTTCGGAAATTAAGGTTTTGCAGTCCTGTGTCTCGCTTGTTCCTTGATGAGATGTATTACAGGATCCCAAGCTGGTGGTAGTGACAATCCATCTTCTCTATTGAAATTAGGATGCTTTTTAATCTCAATAGCCTCGCGTAGCATCCTGGGAAAATATCTTTTTTCTTTGGCAAGGATAGAACGTTTATCAAACTTAATTGAGTGGTTTGGTTTGTCAATGACATGTTCACAGACTGCAGACCTATTACACCGACGGTGCTTGACATCTGCTATGTGCTCCTTCACCCGGGTTGATACACTGCGTTTAGTTTGACCAATGTATGAAAGACCACACTCGCAGTCCAGCTTATAAATGCCTGCACTCTGCAAAGGGGTGCTACTCTTCACGGGTCTAAGGTATTGAGACACCTTCTTCAACGGCTTGAAATATGTTTTTATAGAAGCACGCTTCAAGATGTTTCGGATCTTGTCTGTGACCCCTTTCACATATGGTAATACGGCAGGTTTACGCTCGACTGTTGGTTTCTTCATACTGGGATTCTGCTTGGAACGTGGTATCTGGAGCTCGTTGGCTCGAAGCGCACGTTTGACATTCTGTAACTCAGCAGTCAGATGTTGATTGTCGCAGATACCCCTGGCTCTCTGAAACAAAGATTTACCCACTGTAGCAAGTTGACAGTGCGATATAATCCGTTAAATTGTTTTATTTCAATGAATATTTATATTTATTTATATAAATTGTGAAAATTTCAAAATTTTTATTTTGTTATACTTCGGAGATAAATTAGGGAATGGTGTTTTTTTCAAATTTTCCTTTATAAAACAAAATAGAATCACATTAAAAAAAAAAAAATGCAGGTCAAGCCCTTTTATATGATACTCTACTTGATCCAGTAGCTAGACTTTTAATTTTTGCCTCCCCCTCGTATTCGTCGTTATTTTCGTAAATAAAAATATATTTTTAATTATTTTCTGTGCAATACATGTGGGCTGACCATGTTAATAAATATTCCAAATTTAAAATAGATAGCACAAGTAGTTTTTGAGATATGGAGCTTTAATCGTCGGACAGACAGAGAGACAGACAGACAGACAACGACGCACCATAAGGGTTCCTTTTTTACCATTTTTGGTACGGAACCCTAAAAACACAATAAGTGTAAATTTCAGCCATACGTTCTAACCCATTCGATACGGCGGTACAGACTATTTGATGTTGACTGTACTTTTCAGTCTTTTGTTGACTGGTGTACAATGTACATCGTGACTGGCGGCAATCAGCCTTCACAGACGATTTATCTGCGACCTGCGACCGGAGTCGAAATGCTCACAGACGCGTACCACATTCAAAAGGCAGTAAAACCTATGGTCAACATACTCGGTTAAGTTAAGTTTGCACCTCGTTTGTACTGTGTCGCGTACCAACGAGGTGCAAATTTAACGTAGCTGCGTTGTCGACGTCTGCCGTTTTAGTTGGGAGCTTTTCTCTAATTGGGAGCGACGCTTCGTTATCCTTTGGGACGGTCCCGGGTGAGCGTAACTTGAAACCTGGATATGATAATATTATTGCTGCTTACGTTGCATGAGATTCGATACCGTTAGGCCGTTGGTTGCTTTTTTAGGGTTCCGTAGCCAAAATGGCCCTTATACTTTCGTCATGTCCGTTCGTCCGTATATCATATGCATTGTAAATTTAGAGTATATAAGGGGGAGGGTACTTTCAAACACGTGTGGCACAAAAACGCTTCCAGGTTTTTTATATAATTTCGGCAATAATCGCTTGGAAAGTAGCATAAATTGTGACACTCTCTTTTTTTTAACTATTCAACCGTATGTCCAAAAAATATGAAAAAAATTACAAAGGCTACGCTTTAAATACTTTATTATCTAAACATGATCCTTTATTATATATTTTATACTTTTTCTCTCACAGCATGATATCGTATATCAAATACCAGAAAAATACTAGTAGGTACTCGATAATCTTCGTGCTTCTATGGAACACGAGTGACAAATATATTGACAGGTGCGAGTGAGAGAGAGACAGGAATAAACTTACAGGTTTTACTGTACTCAAGCTCTATTATAAAATGTTATAATAAATAAGTTTCGAATATTTTATTCTGTTTCCGCGATTATTACTCATTGAAATAAAACAATTTACCGGATTATATCGCGTAAAAAAAACATTCCGTCGAATTGAGAACCTCCTCCTTTTTTTGGAAGTCGGTTAATAAAATAGGTCTGCAGTCTGTGAACATGTCATTGACAAACCAAACCACTCAATTAAGTTTGATAAACCTTCTATCCTTGCCAAAGAAAAAAGATATTTTCCCAGATTGCTACGCGAGCCTATTGAGATTAAAAAGCATCCTAATTTCAATAGAGAAGATGGATTGTCACTACCACCAGCTTGGGAACCTGTAATACATCTCATCAAGGAACAAGCGAGACACAGGACTGCAAAACCTTAATTTCTGAACGGTGTAAAATATCTTATCTGTTTAAAAGTAGTTTAATAGTCTCTGTTTTTAAATATTATAATTAATAATGAGGTAGCCTGGGAGTTTTTCTTTGCAGCGTTTCTTTTCTCCTCAGTACGCCTCATTTGTGAAATGCTGCTTGGTAAATTATTAAAATAAAATAATTAAGCCCTTCTGGCACATGTGTAACTGTCTTTACAGCTTAGGCCCATCTGGCATGTATACCTTTATTTGTGTTTTTTCAAAAATGGGTAGTTTGCACAAATTGTAACTTTGACAGAGGAAAATACATCTTTTCTCAGTCCACCCGTGACCATGGAGAGCTGGAAAGCTTCCGAAACGTCGGGAACTAAAATGAGATAATATACGCGATATAATCCGTTAAATTGTTTTATTTCAAATAAGTTTCTGTCAAAAAAAAATATTTCGTGACACATTTTTATTGCCGATTGTACTTTTATTTATAACATCTGTCAACTCATCGAAACGATTTTAAACTAACTAACACGGCAAGGTAAATAAAAGCTTGTAAAAGACTAAATCGTTGCGTGTGGTAATAAAATAGGCTTAAATCCCCCGAAATGATCTGATCCGGATGTCGGCGGGTTTGCGAAGTACCCGCAGCGCGGAACCTTGTCCCGGTATTTTGGTGCATGTCCCAGTTAGAAGTAGATACTAGCATCTGCCTCACCTATCGCCGCTTATATTTGTGATTTTGTTACACGACGTCATCAGAGAAGTCATCGTTACTCCAAGGCGAAGCAATGGGCCTGCAAATCGACACACGCGAAAGAATCGACTTGGGACTAAAGTCGAGCATAACAGACCCTCTGGCGCTGAGAGGAGAATCGAGAGGAGGTCTGTTTCCAAGTTTGTGTACCTACCATAATGTGCCAAGGTGGTGATGAAGACATAGACAGCAGAATCAAAAAGACTAAAGCTGCGTTCGCCCAACTCAAGCCTGTTTTGGAGTCAAATTTGCTCGCGCGTTGCGTTAAAGCTTCCCTTTTTGAGTCGATTGTAAAGTCGGTATTAATTTTTGGCTGCGAAACGTGGCCTGACGAATAAATTATAAGTCTTCGTCAACAAGTCCCTGAGGTCTATCCTTGATGTATATGACGTCAGTACGCCATTGGCGTGGACATCGCGACACGAATGACGATGGATGGCCACACGATTCGCAGAAGAGAAGCGATCAATGCAAGCATTATTTTCGAGTGGAAGCCGCCGGTCGGAAGGCGAAACCGAGGACGTCCTGTACATTCATGGCGGCGCCGGTTGCACCGTTGAAAGCGAGATGCGAGCCTTCGGATATCGGACTGAGCTGGAGCGAGGGCAAGTGTTGCTGAGGATAGGAAGGCGTGGTGCGAGCTTATGAAGGCCCTCTGCACGTCTGGGGTGCCCTAGGACAACAACAGCATTTACCCCTGGTTCCGCCCGCATTTCAGGAAATTAAGTACCTTATGTTCTATTAATCCTTGACCTGATCCATCTGTGTACCAAGCTTCGTCTAGAGTATGTCGACGGTTTGCACATAATTGAGTAACAAACATCAAAGCATCTAAACAACTTCACGAACTTTTTCAATTTCTATATTAAATTCATTTTAGCAATAATAGTGTACAGAAGCACGCGGTAACCGTTACCTATGCTCTTTTCGAAAGAGCAACTTTTGAAGTGGCTTTTTTGTATCCATTAGGTGTATTGTCGAAAATGTAATAATGTAGTATTTTAGAATTTTCTACGCAGTGACCATCATCTACGCTCTTTTAAAATGAGGAACTTATGAAGTGGTTTTTTTTTTATGAATTCGGTATATTTTCGAACATGTAATAATGTAGTTATATTTATTATTTTATCCTCTATTCAATTTCATCGGAAATAACGCTGGTTAAAAACAAATGTTCTCAATTCGGTATATGTACCGTTGGTCATGACACGATCCTTTCCCTATGTAATCCCTAATTCAGGCTGTTAGCTTAGGATGCTTATCGTACATTACATATTTACCCGCTCACAATGCTTTCATAATAAATGTAGCCATTCAATATTCAGTGCTCCGCTGGCGGTCGACAAGGGCTTAACGTGTAGGCGGCGACTTATGTATAATTAGTTTTGTCTTGTAACAGCGTGGTAAACTTATTTTTCTCATCCTTCAGAGGTATTTTCCCGGGCTAGAAAGTAGCCACCGTCTGTCTGGTATTCTATGCAAATAAATCCCTTTCCTTATGTATCAGTTATTTTTAGGGTTCCTAACGCAAAAGGATGAACGGTTTGGCTCAGCGGGAGTAACGTTGCCTGCGACGCTAAAGGGTTCAAATCCCGGTAAGGGCAAATATTTGTGTGATGAGCATAAATATTTGTTCCTGAGTCTTGGATATTTTCTATATATGTAAGTGTATTAATCTATTAAATATATCGTCATCTACATGGACCTAGGAGTCTTTAGAACATGAAAGTGAAGCAACCATAGTAAGTCAGTATCTGTCAAATCGCTTGTTCTTACGAGAGACACACACACATTCAAACCATAGTAAGTCAGTCGGCCGCCATAACTAAATGAGACTCCGTCGAATACACATCTCTCAGAATGACACAATATAATTGAAATATGCCGTCTTGCGCTGTCCAACGTTGTTGGAACCACAGCGGAGTTAGGAAAAAATCCCAGAGCGTTACTTTTTATAGGTAACAAACTCGTAAATCAAAATTATTTTCAAATTTAACATTTTAAATTGTCATACGATAAACTTCATACAACGAAACCAGTGTGCTTAATTAAAAAATGGGGTAATTACCCTAAAAGCTAGGGGATTGGTCTTGCGTTAAAATAATTGTTTCTGAATGAAAAATAAGTTTATAAAACGTGAGAATTGTTATTTCAGTATATCCATTTGTTTAATTATCGTGGAATTACGTCTTAAACTCATCGAAAATATTATTTAGGTTTCCTAGAGTGGATGAATCTCAAAGAAATAATTTACGATATAAAAATTATAAGAGAATGTAGGAATAAAATAATTGAACACCATGCAAAACGAGCGTAATCTGTACTATGCATTTTGAGGCTACAATTTTATACTCCACCGAAGGTCGAATGATTAGAATGGTAACTTTACCAAAAAAGGTAATTTTACCAAATGAAAAACTCCAGGTTGTATAATAACTATTAGATTTTCCGTTTTAATCCGTATTTTGATATTATCCACATCTGAATCTTACATGTATTGTGTTCTAAACCTTTTTACGGGAAAATTATTATTTGAAACCTACATTCGTGATTAGGAAAATTTTGTTGTACATGGCAACTCTGTTAAAATGCACACATTGACGCGGTCCGCCATTAGCTGGCTTCAGTTGAATGTTCTAAAGACTCCGTTTGCTTATTTTATAGGTCCATGGTCGTCTAGTACCATAGTACCCATAACACAAGCCTTATTGAGCTTACCATGGAACTATTTCGATTTGTGTAAAATTGTCCCGTAATATTTATTTATGATGTACTTATTTATTAACTACTTACTTTTGTCCTGTGACTCCGTGGCAAATTATTTTTTCTCACTCTTCAGGGGTATTTTCCCGGGCTAAAAAGTAGCCTCCGTCTGTATGGTATTCTGTACAAATAAATCCCTATCCTTGTGTATCAGTTATTTTTAGAATTCCGTACCTCAAAAGGAAAAACGGAACCCTTATAGGATCACTCTGTTGTCCACCTGGCCGTCTGTCCATCAAGACTCTTTTTCTCAGGAACGCGTGGAGGTATCAAGTTGAAATTAACAGCAAATAGAGTCTGTAGTCCCTTGAAGCATGAAATCAAGCTTCTAAGTCAACGCAATTGAAAGATGCAGTCATTAAAAACGGTGTTTTCATACAAATTGCCGACCATGGAAAACCAATAGGGTACTCCCAGTTGTCCTAGACATTTGATATTTGGTATGAAGGTAGCTCTTATAGCACAACCCACACAATAAAATTTTAAATCTAAATTTTTCATGTGTGTATGTTAACGTCAGTATGATATATAATAGCAAAATGTACTCGGTGTGGGGTCAGCCACACCGAGTACATTTTGCTTAGAAGTAGGGCCCAGCTTACACTGGATTTTCATAGATTGGAGTCCGCGCTAATGCGCCAAGCGACGTAGACGCATTAATGAGTACGTAATTAATAAACATTAATTGTGAATTTAGCGCGGCCCAGCCGCTGCTAGTGAATCGACGCGATAAGTGCCTCTAATTAGCGTCTACCCGTCGTCAATGATTTCCTCGCCTTTCTGCAACAAAAGGAGAAGCTGCTGCTGGAAGGCAAGATGGATGTGGAAACCGCTGTCCAGTTCAGTTCGCGGGCATCGGGTTTCGGCAAGACATCTGTGAAGCTAAGCAGGTGTTGGGCTAGTCCCTGGGGATCGTGGGTACATATATACCTCACCGGAAAGGGGATGAAACCGGAAATAAGACCCTTGCAGATATTAAGAAGATCTTGAGGGAGAACCAGGACCGGATTCCGGAGTTTGTGGCGACGGATGCCTCAATCCTGCCGTCTCAGGTTCCGGATAATATCGACGTTCGCTGCTTGTTTAAGGATATCGTGGCCCTAAAATTAAGTTTCGCAGAAGTTATTTTGAAGTTTGAAGCGGCCCAAGTCACTATTGCCGAGTTACGCAACGAAGTCTATAGTTTGCGAAATAGTGCTCCAACACGGTCGGTGACATCAAATTTCCAAACAGATGACCAGCTTGCTATTTGTTCGCGTGTTGCTGACACTGTAAAAGGTGCCGCACCCGCCGCTTCAACGCCCGCGCGCCCCTCGCGCGTGCGGCCGTCTTCCGTTTCGAAGTCACGTCTCAGCGTGCTTAGGATGACGTCGCCGGTCAGCCTGTCGCAGCTAACCGGGCCTCCTTATCTTCTAAAGCAAGTGTACGGGTTCCTGACAAGATAAGAGGAAAAGTCCTCCCGCACTGATGTGGATAAGGAGGGATTCAGACTGGTGGAAAGGAAGAGCAAGGCGCGCAGGGCACCTCGCAAAACTCTTTGTGGCATTGTCGAGCCGGTCGCGTTAGGTTCTGGTCTTCGGGTTGCTACACCGAGTAGGGCGCTCTACGTGTCGCGCTTGCACCACTCCGCCGTGGCTGATGACGTGGTGGAGATCGTCCGCTAGAAGACTGGTTTCTTGCTGAGGGTGCACCAGCTGCAGTCCCGCCACTACGTGCACTTCAGCTCGTTTGTGGTGCGCGTGCCGCGGCCGCTGCAGGACACTATCGCAAGTGCAGACTTCTGGCCGAAGGGTGTAGTGTTTAGGCAGTTCCGGGGCATTCTGCCGAATCCTACACCAGATCAGACGACACAACGGAGCCACGGAGTTACGTCGCCTAAATCAAACTAGTTTAAAGTTTTTCTATTTGTTTTTCTTTTTTTGTAGTTCACAGTGCCTTGGTTTTTACTGTAATGCTGTGTAACTTTTTTGAATAATAAATAAATAAAAGATACCTCGGTGCATGAGTCCAACTCGCGTTTGGCCGGTTTTCTTCTCAACGTCTCCCACTACCCAAAGGTAGTCTGGAAGAAATCGCTATTTAGCGTAAATACCGCCAGTTGTTTACTTCTCCTTGAATTAATTGTTTTTTGTTCTCTGTATTGTGAGGTGTGAAATAAAGAGTTATTGTATTGTGTCTTATGCATAAGGTTGACTTTAGCATTGAACCAAATATTAGTTGGACTAAAAACGCTTGTTTCGTGAAAGAAACCAACAAACCTACTCCAATTCATTATTATGGGTAAGCTAAGATTTGACACTACGTTCAGCTTTAATTTTATTAATTAAGCACTTATATTGTTTGCTGTCAATAAGGGCAGCTAAGTGTCTTAGTCACATTAATCCTATATTGTTATTTTTTTTTTTAAATTGAAAATACTAATCATTTCCGTAACTTCACTCTATGGAGCATTTTATAAGGAAGGTATTATTTGTTCAGCAATAAAGTTGAATATATTCCCAGTAGCCGACAGGGCTCTGCCCAACATGAAGTTGCACACCAATCCGATATTCTAGTTTCAGCCCTGAGAAATTTGATAAGCGCCCGCAATCCAAGGGTCAATTCGTCCCAAAAGGCATCTCAGTTTTCACGTATTATAAAACGCGACAACTACATATGAAGTCCATACACGCATGTTACCTTTTCCATTTCAGTATTTCTCCCTATTGCCAAATGCCATATATTGCTGAATCAACGCCAAGACACCAATATTCGAAACAGTGTCAAAAGATGTAAATGTGTTAGGTGTTCATATTGACTTCAGACCTTTTATTAGAGGTGTAATATTGCTAGCTGTACTGGGGACTTGAGACTGGGAATTCGGAAACAAATGTGAATGCTCTTAGGAAAACGCTAGACACGGCGTCAAAACTGATATACACGATGATTCTTAATCGGTGATTAGGAGTAGGAAAATCCTAATATCAAGCTAAAATTAAACTTAATAGACGAGGTCTCACGCAATTACCTCACTGTTTAATTAATTAAAAGTTAAAACATAATTAAAACTAAGAACCACTGGATACATGTATCCAGCAAAAAAGTTTAAGTTTTATATAAATTCTTTTACATTTCGGGCGACTGTGTTGTGAAACTCTCTTCCACTCGACTTAAGGCAAGCGAATTCATTGCCTATTTTTAAAACTAAGTTAAAGGATGATTATTTATCACTCCCTTAATTTCTATTTTTAATTCTGCTACTGGTTTTCTAATCACTTTGATGTCAACTGTATCATAGTTTTCTTTCTTGTTTTGTATATATATATATATATAGTATGTATGTTTAGTATATATGTATAATATTCGCCTATTGTCTACCTTACTTTAAGTTAAGGCTCTATTGTACTGTTTCTGTTGTTGGTGTGCAATAAAGAATTTGTTGTATTGTATTGTATTGTATTGTACATGGTTATCCTACAATTGAAGTAACGTACGATACGTCAAGTGCCATATCGCTTTGGCGGGAGATTGACAATGATTGACATGATCGACAAATTATCTATCTATACATATAATAAAGCTGAAGAGGGTCAAAAGTCTGTACAAGGAAGATATTCGAAAAAAGTTGGCCGGGGAAACTTAGAATCGATAACAGAACACATTCCAACAGTTTTTAGAATTTTTGTCTGTTTGTCTGTTTATTTGTACGCGTATCACGTGAAAACGGCTGAACAGATTTTGATGCAAACTTTACTAATCTGTTGAGAAAATTCCCGGCCAGGTTATAGGCTATAAAAATTCAAACCTTAAAAGGAGGGGTAGCCACTACACTCGATTGAGTTAAGTTTGCTCCTGAATCTTATGGCGCTACTTAGGAAGGAGGTGCAAACTTTTCTCAGATATGTGCTACACGAGCCTACGACTACTATCATGTAGATCAATGGATTATAGTTCCTTTGCTGTTCCGCAAACTTGTGTCTTGGTTAGACGTGACATTAAATTGTGCTCACATGCGCATATTTTCATGCAGTTTCCCCAAAAAAAAAATACGCATGCAAATATAACAAAGCAACACTAAACAGTATAATCCTGTTTAGTGTTGGGTTCCGATCATGCTTCTTCGAAATTTGTCACCTCCAAAGTTATGCAACGGAACCTGTCGAAAAGTAGTGCAGCTGCAGCGAAACCTCATCGAGGCGCAAATCCTGATGGGTTGCGGCGCCGGAGAAGCCGTGTTCATCCCCCGCATTAAAAAACAAAAATTTAAATAAGTGCGAAAAACTATTGATTTTGGAGTGTAGTTTTATTTCGTGGTATTTGTATAACATTTTATCTGGACCTTACTTCAAGTTCTGGCTCCAGGGGAGAGGGGTGAATTAGCCGCTTACTGACACAGACCGAATTCCACGCGGGCGGAGCCGCGGGCACAGCTAGTTACTCATAAATTATCATTGCCGTGAGTTTTCCAAAGATGCTGTAGGCTCACAGATACAGATTAGTAGGGTGACAAGAAATTAAATAAAAAAAAAGTTACTTTCAATCTACCTAATTACGACTTTAACGTGACCGCCATCAATTATTTACTTAGAAAAATTGGATCCTGATCACCGATTAAGAATCACCGGTATATTGGTCTCGACTCAGCAATGCCGTTGGCTTGGCAACGTATACTACTGCCAACGGCACTGGTTGTCTTAGGACCAGCAGGTCGGTTGTGCAGGATAGCATAGGTACTGTGCGTTATCCACAAACAAAATCCCCACGAATTGCGTGTCCATATAAGCCGATTACCATTGGGTTGCCCAAGGAAAGGTTTATAACCACCTTTTCTTTAAATATGTGTAAATGCTTCGGCTTCCCTTGTAATTTTTCTGACGCCACGCCTCTGGTAGGTAGTACAATATTTACTGGAATTAATTAATCATGTTATCTATAACTACTATAAAGTTGTAAAAATGAAATATGTCTGTACATTGAAGATTTTCAAAAAAATTATTGTAACGGACTATTTCGATTTTTTTTATTTTTTGTATGTTTGTATGTCTTGTCGTGGCTTCATGTCGCCAAATCGACTAACGGAGTTCAACTATTTTTGGTACACTGGTGGCTGGGTATCTACAGACGGTTATTTTAATTTTTTTAATTTTTCACTTCATTTTCATTTTTATTGGAAAGTGAAAGTCATTAGGTGTTAGTGCTAATCGGTCAACATGAAGAATGATGAAATTCTAGCATCAAAATTGTAACTAGGAGGACAATTGTGAATTAAATTTCGTGTCTACGAATGTCCAGGTCTGCGCCTATGTCCGGGTATTTTTCGCAGACGCGGCTCACTTAGCTGGGTCATCCGGGTCGTCCGGGCACCTGGCCGTTATGGGTCTATGTCGATAATTTATGACTTTCTATGACTGTTGCAATTTACAATATATGGGATGTTTAAAAGGGTTGGGAGAAAAGTAATACAATATCGAAACATAACCATCATATGAGCTCGCTTCGTGCTGATGTCCACAGTTGGACAAAGGCTTCCCCCAAGGCTTTCCATGACGACAGGTCGTGCGCCGCCTCATACAACGGGACGGAAGATGTCCCGCCGAAATATCCAGGAGTCCCGATAGGGACCAGCCAAATTATTATAAAAAAATGACATTTACAAATTGTCTTCAATCATATTTTCTAAAAGCTAGGGCTTACAGCTCTGATCACCTTAGATCCGTAGCTCTTCGCTTTCGCTTTGTATGTCTCATTGTGTTGACAGCGACCATTTTTACCATTATACTGTTTCAGTTTATCTTCAAGAGTTACCAAAATCAAGATAAATGCCATCAAACGTTGTTAGGTATTAAAAAAAAAACAACTTACTACCGGTTCCTTCGGTTTGGAACTCCGATGCCACAGATACACACATTCAACTACCCCTAAAATAGTACCCCATAAAATAATCACCCCTTATTTTCGTCCAGGGTCAACGATAAATGCAACAGGGAGACCAAAACTGTCAGTGTTAATGCTAACTCGTCTACAAGTCATAGTCGACAAATGAAATTCACATAATCATAACTATCCTTCAGTCTAGCCGTCTAGGGTCTAGGCCAAAATATCAGTTACAGAAAGCGAATACATATTACGGTATCCTTTGTGCAATCACTACTCAAAAGGAACGAAGCTACCTCAGTGCAGCCTGTTCGTTTGAGAAACAACTGCGCAGTTTTAGTGACTAACAGCGCTTAGGGAAGACAATTCTTGAGAAATATTATACCTGATTTGAAAGCATTTTAACTCTTTATTACTCAAAGGACTAACTCTTTCAAAGTATGACGTCATAACAGGATCGATTTTTTACGAGACTGTTTGCAAACGTAAGGATTTGGTGACAGATTAAAAAAATAGTTGTTATTTGTTGTTACAAGGTTGCCACTTTAAGACAAAATATGAAATAATTCCAATCTAGTATTTTTACTTTACAGTCATTCAAGACTCGTCCAATAACTGCTGCATGTCCAATAACTGCTGCATGTTACTAGTCTGTCAAGAAAATTCCCGGCCAAGCTATAAAAATTCAACCCTTAAAAGGGGGGGTAGCCACTACACTTGATTGAGTTAAGTTTGCACCTGAATCTTATCGCGCTACTTAGGAAGAAGGTGTATCGAGTATACGAGTATCGAGTGGTACCTTGCTAAACTAACAGGTGGCGCTAAAATTAATACCTTTTTGCCAAATCCATACAAATATTGAAAGTGTGTCTGTCTGTTACCCCTTCACGCTTAAGCCGCAAACCGATTTAGATGAAATTTGGCACGGAGATAGTTTGAGTCCCGGGGAAGGACATACGCTACTTTTTATCCCGTAAAAATACCCTTATCTGCGATAAACGAATTTAAGGCGGACGAAGTCGAGGGCACAAGCTAGTACTATTATGAAGTTGTAAAAATAAAATCTGTACATTGAAGATATTTTCAAAAAACATATCGTAACGGACTATTTGGAGGTCACTGAATCGAAGAATATTTTATTATATTTTTTTGTATGTTTGTATATGTCGTTGTGGCTTCATCACGCCAAATAGGCTAAACAGATTTCAACTATTTTGGCTACGCGGGTAGCTGGGTATCCACAGATGGTTGTAGGATACTTTTTATCCAACTACGCTGACGAAAAAAGAGGGGTTATGACTTGTTCTCTTCAGCGGATATACGAAGTTGCGTGCGCCTTCTTGTTTGCTATAAAATTTGCATGTGTTATAGGGCTTTTCATCACATACATAAATATAAATATACAAAGAAATAAATATAAATATTAGGGATAATCTTACAAAAATTGACCTAATCCTAAATTAAGCAAACAAACCTCTGAAGTAAGTAAAAAGAATTTAAGATTAGGGTAGCTTCTTGATTGAAGTCTCAAACAAATCTGCACACGCCTATATTACTCGTATACAGAAAATAATTATTGATCAATCAATCAATCATCAATGTGAACCGACATTGCTGACTCATAAACGCATGTTTTCAACACAAGAAGTAACCGGCCTGTTCTCCCTGGGTGCCAACAGTAATGGAGGCACCGCGATCCTGAGGGGCTCTCGAGCCCAAATTACTCAAAGTGGGGCAAATCAGTCATCTCATTCCAGGAACTTGATCTTTGATGTTAAATCCGTGCCCGTTCCCAGTGTATGTCTTTAAGAACGCTCAAATCTTACTCAGATTGTATTTTGGTAGGGTAAGTAAGTACTTCAAAATTTGTGTGTCTTTTTCAAGCGGTGTTAAAGATTCGCCCAAACCAATGCCTAAAATACGTCACGATTTTTACGCATGCGTCCCATACCGACGCTGAACGCTGCGTATACGTGGTGACGTGTCTTATGTGTCACAATTTCCGTACACATTCATCCGTGTAATCGCACCGTCAGCGTTTTTTGAGCAGCGGTGTGGAGGGCATGCGGTAAAATCGTGACCGTCACGGCACTGCTATAACGCACCGTCACCGTATTTTAAGCGGTGGTTTGGTCGAATCTTAACTTGGCCTGTTTATGAACCGCACACACACATGTTATTTTTTTAATTGAGGTTAACTGTAGGTTGGAGAGTGACATAGCCTATTTTCCTATTATCCCGGAAATTGCACAGTTCTAGCTGGAAAAGCAAAATGCCCTTGCCTCGCAGAAAACAATTAGTATCTATTAGACATGTCAATCAAGAAGGTTATCAAACAGTGCGTGTTGTCAGTGATGACCAACGGAAGTGAGACATGGACGTTCACAATGAGAGTCATAAGGCGGCTCAGAGTTACGCGACGTGCAATGGAAAGCTATGCTCGGGGTTTCTCTTCATAAAAGAATCAGAAATGAGGATATCCGCAGAAGAACCAAAGTAACCGACATCGCTCACAGGATTGCATCGTTGAAGTGGCAAGGGCGGGCCATGTAGCCCGGAGAACGGATGACCGTTGGGGCAGTAAAGTTCTGGAGTGGCGACCACGCATAGGAAAGCGCAGCGTAACGGCCTCCAACTAGGTAGACGGATGACGTCGTAAGGTCATTCGTCCACCTAGTCCGTAAGGGAGTCGGTGGATGCGGTCTACGTAGGATCGCACCCTGTGGTGAAGTATAGGTGAGGCCTATTTTCAGCAGGGACGTCCGTGGCTGATAGATAAATAGACATGCCAAAAGCATTCGTGGTTGCTCTAAATTTCCGATACCGTATAATAAAAAATAAAATATCGTCCACCGACACGACTTTGTCAGTTACAGGTTCTACATTATTCTGCACGAAAATGTCTGTAAATTTACGCGACGATAATATCGTGTCGCTCTACGATATATTATAAAAGCGCAGCGCCCACTCAATACAGCACATAAGTATAACTGAGCGTACAAAACATTTACAAAGAACCCTCTGAAACAAACTACGACGGTACAGTCGGCAAATAAAAGATAGAAGCAGGGAAAACTTTCACCCTACTTGCAAACTATACCTTAGGGGCGTTACTTGCAAATTTGCATATTGGAGGGATTTAAACATGATGCTACTTAAATATAGTTTTTTTTAATATTATCTACAAAAATATTATGTAGTTGTAAATTCACTCGTTCGGAAAAGCTCCTTTTGCAGTGACAATTCTGCGTGGAAAAGTTCTTTTTATCCGCTAGCGTGGAAAAGTAATTTGAAGTTTGAATTTATATCTATACATATAATAAAGCTGAAGAGGGTCAAAAGTCTGTACATGGAAGATATTTAAAAAAAATTGGCCGGGGGTACTTAAAATCGATAACAGAACACGTTCCAATAGTTTTTAGGATTTTTGACTGTTTGTCTGTTTATCTGTTTGCCTGTTCATTTGTACGCGCATCAAGTGAAAACGGCTGAAAAGATTTTGATGCAAACTTTACTAATCGGTCGAAAAAATCCTCGGCCTATAGGTGTGCAGACTGAGGACTGTAAAAGCAGTCTGATCCCCTTTCGATAGCTTTAAGAGCAGTATAGGTGAAGTGGAGAATAAGAAGTTACAGTTTATATCGAAATCCCGTTCCTAAACCAATACTTTGGCTTTCTATTTTAACTATGATATCTATCTGACTGAAGCTAATTCACTTGACGATTGTTTCTTGTATTTCCAATGGCTGGTATATAGCACCGATAACTGAGTAGTAACGACGACTGAATATTACGGGGACTATTTCTATATTTGTGTGTTTATTTGTATGGCACACATAGTGGAGTTATCGCCAATAGAATTAGCTTCGGCTTTTATAGTCGAGCCGTATATTGGTTAGGGAGGGGGTAATTTTATTATTTCTCAGAATTATAATTAACAATTATTGTGCAACATATTGGGTTTTCATGGAAAATTACCAATGTTATGGTATAGTTGCAAATGTTGTGCAATTCCTGTGGAAAGTTTACATACATCAGTTTACTATGTAATTTATCGCTTTATGGGCTTTATACAATTGATATTTGACTCGAACATATGAATCTTATTCCTTTGACTGTTAAGTCAAAGCAATTATTTCATATCTTTCTATCGGGGTTAGATAGAAAGGTATACACCTCTAAGTATATACTCTGTGTCTTTTAAATCACGTCAAAAATTTAAATAAGTGCGAAAAACGATTGATTTTGGAGTGCAGTTTTATTTAGTGGTATTTGTTTAACATTTTATCTGGACTTTACTTCAAGTTTCAGCTCCAGGGGAGAGGGGTGAATTAGCCGCTTACTGACACAGACTGAATTCCACGCGGGCGGAGCCGCGGGCACTGCTAGTATTTTTATATGTTTGTTTCTTTGTTTTGTTATGAGTGTGTTTCGTAAGTTCATTATCACTGCCATTGTTAGTGACGTTAGACGTAAGCGATAGCTCGAATGGTGGTTTTTTCGACACACCAAAGGGTTAAATGGCCTTTAACGGTGCAGTTCCGCTAATGTGGCCACAGTTTTGTTGTCCATTAATTAACGTGTAGTTTTCTACATTTACACTAATATTAACATTAACGCAGGTGGAGCAGTAGTGTTATACGATGTCAAAATAAATCATGACGAATACAAAAACTGAGAATAGCTCAAAAAGTTGGCACAGTTATATACCAAGAGATGATATTTAATCGACTCCAAATAGCCAGGAGGTTTTATATTATACAGTACAGTACCTAATACCAGCAGCAGCAACTAGGGGTTACCAAGTTTTTTTCTACCAAATATAGTATTTTCGAAGCTGTTACCTCTAAAAATATAGTAGATGGCAAAAAATAAAAAAATATAGTGCATGGTTAAAATATTTACTTTATTTATTAAAAATATATTTTGTTGTTCTGCGCCTTAATAATTAAATTTTTATTTTTGAGAAAGTATTGACAGCGACAGGTTGAATGAAAGAAAAGTGTAAGACTGCGCTCCGCTTTACGCAAAATATAGTAGTTTCACGTACTATATGTATCTATATATATTTTTTGAAATATAGTATTTGATCCCCTAATATAGTAGGATACTATATAATATAGTAGGGTTGGCAACCCTAGCAGTTTTAAAGTATTATTTTGATGATGCCATCGCAACTTCTGTCTAGGTTCTGTTTGAAGAAAATGTTATCTGATAGTCACAAATTGTTTCTCTTGATCTGAATGAATATTTGTGTAATACCAACAAATTTAAATTATAAAATCTCTCTCTCTCTCTCTCACTCAATAACTGCAGTTTTCTATTAACAGAGTATATAATTATGTAGAAATCTACTTTATTTGTTATTTTAAAACTTTGCTTGTTATTTTAAAATGCATTTAGCGAAATCTTCTGTCCAAAAGAGTCACAAATCATGAGAAACAACAACATAAAAGAGAATTATTCTTCATTTCATAACTTGACAACTAAATTATAACTTTCCGCAGTTGTAGACGAAACACTCTAAGAATTATTGGAGAAAAACCAAGACAGATTAGCGAAATGATAACATTTAAAAAACCGCACAAAGGACTTGAGAATTGAAGCATTCTGCCAGTTAGGGTACTTTTAGAGTCCCCGGCAAGCTCGGCTGAATTTCACCATCCCATACAATCGGAGTTTCGTTCTCATTTTAAAACCACATGTTGGATTGTAATGAATCTTTACACATACAATGAAATGAGGTATATCTAGGCTTGTAATCCATACTTCCATCCATACTAATATTATAAATGCAAAAGTGTGTCTGTCTGTCTGTCTGTCTGTCTGTCTGTCTGTCTGCCTGTTACCTCTTCACGCTTAAACCGCTGAACCGATTTGGATGAAATTTGGTATGGAGATAGTTTGAGTCCCGGGGAAGGACATAGGCTACTTTTTATCCCGGAAAAATACCCTTATCCGCGATAAACGAATTGAAGGCGGACGAAGTTGCGGGCAGAAGCTAGTTAGTTTATAATTATGGCTCCAGTTTATAAAATAAAATATATAACTTAAATTCAGTGTATTTTTTTACTATGGTATATGAAGCTACAAAAACTAATTACAGGCCTGTCTATACCTTAACTTATTCTAAGTACAAAGTGTCCGCGCAAACTAGCTAGTCGTTTTAAAACGAGAGCGTAACTACTTTTCTATGGAGAATCAACCTTACCGGGGACTCTTCAAATCATCGATATCATTATGGAGTGTGTGATCGTGTCCAGATTGCTAACTTATTCATGAATAATTTTAAAGTTGATGGTCCTTTGGTGTCTCGGGTGCTCCATGCTGATGACCATTCTGCCGAGCTGCCGGTACGTTTTATTTTTAAGGAGGTTAAAGGTGTAATTAAGTCTATGACAAGAGGCAAGTCGCCGGGTCATGATGGTCTCAGTATCGAGCACCTGCAGCATGCTGGTGATCACCTACCTCGGGTTCTCAAAATGTTTTTCAATTTGTGCATGAGTCATTGTTACCTCCCGAGCAGTTTTATGAAAACTGTCATAGTACCTATTGCCAAGAATAAATCAGGAAATGCCTCGGACAGGTCCAACTATAGGCCAGTATCGCTGGCAACAGTGCCTGCAAAAGTACTGGATGGACTACTTGATAATCTCCTCTCGTAGCACGTTAAATCTCAGGATGCTCAATTTGGTTTTAAACCTAGTCTGTCAACCGAGAGTGTTATTCTCTGCTTTAAACACACCGTCCAGTACTATATTTCCAGTAACACACCGGTTATTGCCTGTTTTTTGGACCTGTCCAAGGCTTTCGATCTGGTCTCCTACAACATCCTGTGGGGTAAATTGCGGAATCACACGAGTACCCCGAGGGGGGTGATTAACCTTTTTCAATTCTGGTATGGTAACCAAACCAACCAGGTTAGATGGGCAGGAGCTTACTCAGACGTGTACAGGTTGACGTGCGGTGTGAGGCAAGGTGGGTTAAGTTCACCTAGGTTGTTTAACCTGTACATGGATGAGTTGATCGCTAGGCTCAGCAGTTCAGGTATCGGTTGTTCGATCGGTGCTACCACAGTTAATAATATCAGTTATGCGGACGATATGGTGCTGCTGTGCCCGGCGATCAGCGTTCTTGTTAAGTTGCTTAAAGTCTGTGAGGAGTATGTGGTGACTCATGGCCTGAGATACAATGCGAAAAAGAGTGAACTATTTGTTTTTATAGCAGGAAACAATAAAGCCTTAACATCAATTCCTGCAGTTAATCTATGTGGAGTTCCTCTTAACAGAGTGTCGCGTTTTAAGTATCTCGGGCATTGGGTCACCGATAATCTTCAAGACGATGTGGATATGGAGAGGGAGCGCAGAGCATTGGCCGTAAGATGTAACATGTTGACACGTAAATTTGCACGCTGTAATGGGGATGTCAAGAATACTCTTTTCAAAGCTTTTTGCCAATCCTTTTGCGCGTGCAATCTGTCGACAAACTACACTAAAAATACGCTCAATGCTCTGCGCGTCCAATGCAATAATGGTTTCAGGGCGTTGTTGGGACTGTCAAGCTTCTGCAGCGCTTCCGGGATGTTCGCGGAGGCAAGCGTCGACGGTTTCGCGGCAATAATTCGCAATCGTACCGCTTCCTTCATGCGTCGAGTGCGTGATAGCTCCAACACTCTACTGCAGCTAGTTTAGGAAAATCCTGCTTGCTCACTGTGGAGGCACTGGAACTCCTTACACATGGGCTCTCGAGGCATCGTTTATGACATTTTTTGATTAATTTTTAATTTTATTTTCTTTTGTGCTGTTATTTATTTTCATACTAACATAGTTTATAAGACCTTTGTGACTAACACTCTATGGACACTGTCTGAAATAAATAGTTTGAATTAAATTGAATTATTATTGTATATTACGTCATCCAAATGACCACTATATCTAAAATAATGTATACACATACAAGAAAGAATGCCTCAGATCGCTGGTTCATTACTCTCGCCTTCGTGCGATGATAGGGAATATTCATGAATTTTTATTTTTGCTTTATTAAAAGCTCATTCATATACCAAACGGTAGACAAAAAAAAACGAATAGGTATAAAAATAACTAAAATATAAGCCATCAAACATTTCATTCTATCTCTTTCTAGCAAAACAGAATTTAATATGGAGTTTATATGGCCGGAGTGCACTGTGACGTAACAGTGCACATCGGATCTCTCTGTCTTATTGCCAGTTTGAAGTGTATTTCTTGGCCAATTTTAATTTTAATTTCACATTTTGAAATAGTTTTTACGGTATTTTGGTATTTAGTTAAAAAAAGCGATAAAAAATTTCATACATGTACCCTATTACTTGAGATCTGAGACATTGATTATTTTACCACCCTAGGTGTGTAATCTACTATTATAAACTTGTAAAAATGAAATGGCTGTACATTAAAGATAATTAAAAAATAATTCAAACGGATTATTTGGAGGTTACTGAATCGATATATATATTTTTTAGATTTTTGGTATATTTGTGTCGTTGTGGTTGCATCACGACAAATCGGCTAAACGGATTTCAACTGTTTTTGGTATATAGCTAGCTGGGTATCTCCAGATGATTATAGGATATTTTTTATCCTATGACTTTTTCTCTTCCACGAACGAAATGGTACCTACTTGTGTACTATAAAGAAAGCCTGTGAGTTGAAAAAAACGTGCAATAAGAGGAATTCTTTTGCGAAAAATAAATTCTGGTTATATTCATTAAATTTCGTCTAAATGTGTCTATATGCTTTTTTTTACTTCATAGCTGTTTCTCGCAACCTACTCATCTAAAATTGTTGTCTTTTAAGAACTCCGCTAACCAAAGGTTTTCTGGAAGGGATCGCTGTGTAGCGATAAGACCGCCAGTTTTTTATCTCTCCTTATTCGAATGTTACTGTCATGTTCTGTATTTCTGTGTATCTGAGGTGTGCAATAAAGTGTATTTGTATTTGTAAACAAAATGTTTACAAATACAAATACTCTCACATTTTTAATACTTAAAGAGCATTAAAAATGTGAAACCTCACTTCACCCTGTAAAAATTAATAAAAAAAATATGCAACCTTATTTCTCAGAGGATTGAGTTATTCAAAAACTCTTCCAATGAATAAAATTGAGCTAATACTTTGATTGAAATTCAAATAAAGCAAAGTTGGAGTAAAAATACTGAAACTTTGATAAAGCCTAACAAGATTCGGAGTTCGCGATGTTTGAGTTGAGTTGAGTCCCAAAGGACCTGTAATAAAATAATGCAATCCTACCGAGTTTGGGCTCTTTAGAATCGTCTCGGTGAGTATGATGTACGGTTGATGGATGTTTAAGGAAAGTACAATCAGAAATAAAGGCTTGTCACAAAAATGTTTTCTTTTTTTTGACAGAAACATACCTACATGTTAATATTGATAATCGGAAAATGTAAAACTACACCACACTTATGTAGGGTAATTCCACGGTTATTGGCAATAAGGGAGATATAGTCCATCGAAATAATTCATAGGACTCTTTTCTAGGTGTCGCTATTTACTGTTTACTGTTACTTACCGTACAGCTGCGCTTCGTCCGTGAATGCTAAGATAACGGTCAATTTTTTTACAAAAACATAAACGAAAGTATGTAAAACCATTTTTATTTCCATCACATCAGAAAAAATGGACAATCGCATGTAAAAGGGCCGGAACGCACTAACCTGAAGGTAAGGTTCACGTGCTATATACATATATACCTAGGGTGCGCTTCACTCTATCGAACTATTAATTATTTATTATAAAAACATTTAGTAGATTATTATTTCCTATAATTAGCATTTGATATAACGGACTTTATATAGAATACTATTTTCATAGAATATTTAAGTGATATAAGAACGAAATATAATATAAACCTTATTATATAGTTAATATTTAAATGACAATGTGCTTCTTTTGTCGCATATAAACTTTGGTTGGGTAAAACTATGTTAGGTTATGTTAGTTCTGCAACCACAACAGCTCGCAAGCCGAGCGAGCGAAGCGAGCGTGCCGCAGCAGCGGCCGGCGAAGCGCTAAGGCCGAACTACTACTAATAAAGTAGCTTATGTTAGGAGGTTTATTTAAGGAATACTTTATTGAAGTTATGAAAAAAAATATACACAAATTATCTTTTTTATTTCATATCTGAATTACTTATTATACCAATAAGTATTCATATTCATTTATTCCATTGTAATCATGTTCGTTGGTTAGTCGTGTTACAATTAGCTTCGTAGGTACATGATACTCTGATAGGGTGTACAATTTTGGGTTATTGTATAATATAAGAAGAACTTAATGTAACAACAAAAATAATGTTACAAAGTGATAAATTAATTCATTAATTCTCAGTAAGTACAATAATTGAAAATTAACAAGTATATATAATTTATTTATTATAATTTTCAAGTTAAGCAGAAGGTTCATTACGTTATCAATTGTATTTAAGAGCTATTATTATATAATTGCAAGTCTTAAATTATAGTAGACTAGCTTTTGCCCGCGACTTCGTCAGCGTATAGCTTGAATTTCAAAAAATCCATCTTTTAACAAAATATGTGTTTCAATTTTCGTATTCCTGCCGTCGGCAGTTTAGGCTATGCATTGTTTGTCAATAGGTATAAGTCACGTTACTTTGTTATATAGCTGTAATTTGAAAAAAAAAACAGATGTAATTGGACAATTGAGATTGAACTATTGATAATGTGTTGAAATCCGTTTAGCCGATTTAGCGTGATGAAGCCACAACGACACATACAAACATACAAATATTTTAAAATAGTATAGATTAGGTAGGTTTTGCAGTATATATTTATATACCACATATTGTATAACAGACCCGAGCAAGCTGCGTGGAGAGCTTGCTCTCGAGCAAGCCACGCAAAAGTGGCCGTGCGAGAAGCAGTCCCCCCTAAGTTCTATTCCAGCTGTTCTTAGTGACTGACCCTGAGACTTATTGATCGTCATCGCGAAACAGACCTTAAGCGGGAGCTGCAGCCTTTTAAATTTGAATGGGTATTCCGAGGGATATGTATACACAGTACATGATATCCGGGGTATGTACACATATTCACCTTGAGCACAGCCAGTAATTACGATGGCTTCTATAACGTTTTTATGTAACGCTTTCACACGCAGCCTGGTTCCATTGCACAACTTCGGCTGATTGAGATTTCGCAGCAAGATTACTCGAGCACCCACTTTTAAGATAAGTATGTGAGAAGATAGGCCGGATAGGTTAAGTGCATTTAAAAACTCTACGCGATAGTTTATCGGCATCATCTGTGTTCACTACAGATCGAGTCTACAGACTTGTATTCGTATTCTGAACCTTTAAACAACTTCAACAAAATGTTATTAATAACGGAAACCTGGTCGTTCTAAGGTGTCAGAATCGATCGTTCTCACAACCACTCCATGAACTTGCTGTGTATATTTTAAGCAGCTGGGTAAATTTTAGAGATTAGGTCGTCAACGTCCGCACAACTAAGGCGAGATCCGATGGAATTAAAATCCTCTCCTCAGTTTCGTAATATTCTCCATTTTCTATTTTAAGAAGAAGGTCGGAGAATTCTCTAGAGCAAATATCGCCCTTAAGCCAATCGCATATTTATCTTAAGGTGGATTTTTTTGAGTATAGGCCAAATATTTGAAGCCAAATATTTAACTTCATCAGCTCGAGTTCCCCTCGGAAATACGGGCAGAACCTGATGAAAGTCTCCAGCTAACAACATAGTGACTTCGGCCATCATAACTTCGTTCCCTCTAATATCTTGCAAAGTTCTATTCAGCGCTTCACAACACCTTTTATGCGCCGTTGTACTTTCGTCACAGATTGTTACCCCTTATTTCACCCCTTTCAGGGATGAATTTCCAAAAATGCTGAAATTAGTTTTCTTAGTTTGAAATGAAGATTTTATACCCGAAATATAATAACAATTACTCAAATAATTACAGATTTTCAATACAAACTTTTAACCCCAATTTAGCCCCGTTAGGAGATGATTTCCAAAAATTCTTTCTTGTTCCTAGCCCACTTTATAAATAGTGTCTACTGTGAAAATTTCAAGTCCCTAAATTCAGTAGTTTTGGCTCTGCGTTGATATGTCAGTCAGGACTATATAAAAAACGAAAAAGCGTTTACAACTAACGCCATCCAGTTACGCAAACAGGTACTAACGTGTCATATTGGTTTCAAAAAAATATTTCTTTTTAATTATAAGGAATAAAAATTTCAAAGTTAACATAAAGTGATGATTTTCCATTTATTGTTAAAAATAACTCGTTTTATGTTATTTATAAACCATACTTTTGTAACAAAATATTAATGATTCAGTCAGAGATGATAGCAAGTCAAAAATGTACAACGGGCTATTATCCGAAAGTATGTTCAGTCATATACCGAAAGTGTGTTCTTTGTATTGTCTAGGTAGTATTATTATTGCTAGGTTACCAATTGTTTATTTACAAACATCATCAAAATGTCACAATGAACAAAAGGTAATGTTTTTCCATTGATTGTTAAAAAAGAACGCTTTTATGAATGAATACCCTCAAAAGTTGTAGCCTATGTCCTTTTCTGATATCTAAGCTATATTACTGCAGAATTTTACGCAAATCTGTTATGTAGATTTTGCGCACCAGCGTAACGTACGATTTGTCCGCCTTAAATTCATTTATCGTGGAAAAGGATATTTTTCCGGGATAAAAAGTAGCCTATCCTTCCCCTGGACTCAAACTATCTCCATACCAAATTTTATTCCAATCGGTTCAGCGGTTTAAGCGTGAAGAGGTAACAGAGAGACAGACAGACAGACACACTTTCACATTTATAATATTAGTATGGATTACATGTTTACGTGGGAGGAGAGGGCGCTACTGTGCTACCGTTAACTTCGACTCCGTAGATAAATATTGTTAATTTTCTTTAAAGTGTCTGTTATAATCTAAATAAGTTGAACACGTATTGGGGAAGTGATAATTCGTGTTATACAGTGTGGACAGTGCAAAACATAAACTATAGAAAAAGTTAAAAACGAAAAAAGATTGATCATACAAATATTACAAAGAGACAATGGACTATTTATCTTCACAAAAATGGAAAAGCAGTACTTAAGAGGCTATCATGGATTTATAGTGGAAATAGTGAAGTGTTAATATAAGACAATTAACAAAATATTTGGACTTATAACCTATTTCTATATAAACAAAAGTGCATATCATCAACCCACAATTGTTTTGATAACAGCGCCATCTACTGAGCGTGTTCCGAACTACGTCACTACCGATTGATCTACAGCGTATCGATCAATCGAGCTATCTATTGAAGCGGCACAAGGTCTTAATATTGCTTCAAGATTACGTGAGAGGGCGCTACCAGTACCATCCTAAACATGGATCAATTACAAAAGCTAATTATCGAACTGAAAACAGACTTTAACAACAGATTTACAACAATAGAAACGCAACTATCACAAATTCCACATTTAGAAGAACAAATAAGTTTGAATATTACGACACACATAGATGGAAAATTTAAAGAATTAAACTCCGACTTGGGAAACATACGTTCACAAATAGAAGAGCAGGAAAATAGATTATATGTACTAGAGAAAAATAGCGTACAAAGAAATCTTATGTTTTTTGGGGTCGAAGAAACGGAGAAAACATATTTTGATCTGCTAAACAAAATATTGGATATAATTCATAATAAAATCAAAGTGTCAATTTTGGAGTTGGAAGTACAGACAGTTAGAAGAGTTGGCAAGAAAGGAGAGCGAGCTCGGCCTATTTCCGTCAGCTTCAGTACATTAGGGAAAAAGATAATGATTCTTAAGAACAAAAACAACCTAAAAGGATCAAATGTCTACGTCAAAGAAGAGTTTCCGGCCAAGATTTTAAAAGTCAGAAACGAACTAAAAATTAAAGTACAGGAAGAAGTCGAAAAAGGCAACACTGCGTTTTTAAAGTACGATAAGTTAGTCTTTAAGGACAAAAATAATGAAACGACGAACACAAATAAAAGACAACTTCCCGTTTCTCCGCCACAATCAACGCCTCCAACTACCTCATCAACAACGCAACAGGCTCCAGAAGAGCAAATAAAACAACAAACAAACAACAAAAAAAGAAACCTATCCGAGTCCCCTGAAGCTTCAAATAACCATCACTATGTCAAACAAAACGAAAAACAACCTACGAAATTAAATAAGCCAAACAACATGGAAAATTTTATCATAAAAAAACCCACACTTCTACTCCCTACGGAAAGCACGCAGAACTCTACCTACACGAAAACAAACGCACAATAGCAACCAACGGCCCCCCTCGATCTTCTTCCAACCCGGCTGGTCACCGTGGAAGAATATGACCGCAACCCTCCAATCAACATTTCCAAAACACCCAAAAATAAAGACAATACACTGAAAATTGCTACATATAACGTCAGATCGCTCTCGACAATAGAAAAATACACAGAATTAATACACGCAATCAGAAACATAAACATAGATATACTCGGCCTAGCAGAAGTAAGAAAATTGGGATGTAAAATAGAAGAACACACCGACCACATACTCTGCTACGTGGGCCAAACACCTGGTCTACATGGTGTAGGATTTCTAATTAAGAAAGAATACAAAGAAAACATTATAAATTTCCATGGACTAACAGAAAGAGTCGCAATACTCCAGTTACAATTTCACGACACTGACCTGTCTATAATCCAAGCGTACGCCCCGACAAAAGACGCGAAAGAAGAAGACATCAAAATATTCTATGAAACTCTACAAAAAGCTCATAGTATGTTGGGAAACTGCAAGAACATCATGGTAATAGGTGACTTTAATGCCAAGATAGGACCACCGAAAATCAATGAAAACCTAATCATGGGAAAACATGGGTATGGGACAAGAAACCAAAGAGGAGAAAAGGTGGTTCAATATGCCCTTGAATATAAACTATCCATCATGAATACGCACTTCAAGAAGAAAGACCAACAAAGATGGACCTGGATATCGCCAAATGGAAAAATCAAAAACGAACTCGACTTTATTATGTCCAATTTCCCAAGAAATATCACAAATATAGAAGTCTTAAATAATGTAGAGTTCCCGTCCGATCACCGTATAGTAAGAGCTACACTTCTTCTAAAAAACACAAAAAAGAACAGAAAAAACTTCGAAAACTCGATGAACACACTGAAAAAGGACATAGAAATAAAAAAATACCTTTCGAACTTGGAAAATAATGTCACTGATCTATCATACACCGAAAAAGAGGACATACAAGTAACTTACGATAAATTCGAAATCTGCCTGAAAAAAAGTCTAAAACAGGATCCAGAAAACAAGAACAAAGAACACAATAGCTATTTTTTAAGCGATTCGACGAAACTCCTAATACAAAGACGAACCGAACTTATAAAAACCAAAAATAAATCGAAAGAAGAGAAAAAAGAACTATCAAATCTATTTAAAACAACTAACAAATCAATTAGAAAAGACTACAAGAAACATAGAAAAAAAACAATAGAGGCAAGTTTAACAAACTATAGAAGTGCTAAAAGAGCGTTCAAACAATTGAGCACCCATACTGACTGGATCAAGAGCTTAAAAGATGGAAGAAACGAAACAAAATCAAGAAGAGACTTAATATCTTGCGCTACGAACTTTTACAAAGATCTATATGCCAACCCGCTCCAATACACGTCACTTTCCACCGAAACTAACCTGTCGGACACAAATACTACCACTATAAATATTATAAAAGAAGCAGAAATCTTAAAGAACATCAAGAAACTGAAGCGTGAGAAGAGCTCTGGTCCTGACGGCATAAAAAATGAGGCCCTTATAACGGGAGCAAAACTACTTGCCGAGCCGCTGACACGCATATTTAACAAGGTTCTAAGTACTGGAAAAATACCCAAACAATGGCATGAGTCCGACATTATACTGCTGTATAAAAAAGGGGATCCGCTCGATATCGCCAATTACCGTCCGATAAGCCTACTTTCAAGCGTGTATAAACTTTTCACTTCTATTATACACGATAAAATCGGCTCCCAAATAGACAAAATGCAATCGATAGAGCAAGCGGGCTTTCGTTCAGGTTTTTCGACTATGGATCACATCCACACGCTCGAACAAGTCGTAGAAAAGTACACAGAATTCAATAAAACTCTCTATATTGGCTTCATCGACTACAAAAAAGCATTCGATAGTCTCTATCACGACTCTATTTGGAAAACTCTTGACAACTGCGATATAAACCCCACAATCACGAGAACACTAAAAAATATTTATCTGAACAACGTGAGCAGAGTCAAATTAGAAACTCGAGGCGAAGAGATCAAAATAGGCAGAGGCGTCAGGCAGGGGGACCCACTATCTCCGAAATTATTTATAGCGGTCCTGCAGTCTATATTTAACAACATGAATTGGACATCTAAGGGCATTCATGTCAACAACTCACGTCTCAGCCATCTCAGATTTGCAGATGACATCGCTGTATTCGCAGAAACCCACCAGAAGCTAGAAAATATGATACAACAGCTTAATATAGAGAGTAAACAGGTTGGCTTACATATGAACCTTAGCAAAACGAAAGTAATGACTAATGGCGCAAAAGGGAAAATCACGCTAGACGGCGAAGAACTGGAATATGTAGAGCAGTATATTTATCTAGGAAAACAAGTATCCTTTTGCAAAACTAATAACGAAGACGAGGTTAACCGAAGAATTACATCTAGTTGGAACAGATACTGGGCACATAAGGAAATACTAAAAGGCAAATACGAGCTGAATCTTAAAAAGACTGTCATGGATACGTGCATTTTACCGTGCTTGACCTACGGCTCCCAGACTTGGATCTTTACAAAAAACATAAAAAATAAAATAGCAACTTGCCAAAGGGCAATGGAAAGAAGCATCTTGAGCATAAGAAAGATTGATAAAGTAAGAAGTCAAGAAATCAGAAGAAAGACCAAACTAACAGACGCTTTACATCACGCATTCAATTTAAAATGGAATTGGGCCGGCCATGTAGCAAGATATACAGACGAAAGGTGGACTCTCAAGTGTACGAAATGGACCGGTCCAAATGGAAAAAGGAAAGCAGGAAGGCCACAAAAACGATGGGTGGATGATATAGCAACAGTTGCAGGAAAGAAATGGATGAGGACAGCGCAGGATAGGAAGAAATGGAAGAAATTGGGGGAGGCCTATACCCTAAATAAGGGATTCCTGTAAATAATATTAAATAATAACTAAATAATTTAAGAATAAATTGCAATATTGTACTAACACTAGAGTCATCTACTAACATTAGGAAATAAAAATTAGAGTAATATTGTAAAGTAGGTTTATGGGAAATAAAAAGGCTTTATTATTTATTATTATTTTACATGTTTACGTGTGTGAGTGATTTATAATTTAAAAATTCGTCAATTGAATAATAACATTTATCGTGAAGCATTTTCTTTAATTTATTCTTAAATAGTTTATCATCAGCCTCTAGTTCCATAAGTTCGGTTATTTTATTCGTAATTCGTATACATCGATAGTAGGGGCCATTTTTAACCATGGCAAGTTTAGTACAAGGCATTTTCAATAGATTTTTATGCCTGCTGTCGGGTTTTAATATTCCTATTGTTTCGAACATATGCGGGTTGTGTCTGACAAAAAGAGCCGCTTCCAGAATATAAATAGAGGGCAGTATTAATATTTTAAGATGTTTCAAAAAGGGCCAGCAACTATCTGGTATGCGTGTATTGGTCACAATGCGTATGCATTTTTTTGCATAACAAATAGTTGATATGCGTCGGTACTCGCACCCCACAGCACCACACCGTACTGCAGCCATGCGTGAGCATGTGCATAATAAGCTGACATAGCAGATTCCATGTTGGTATTGATTTCCGATACACTGAGTGCGTTAATAAACTTTACCAGCTTTTATTTAACATTTTTTATGGGTGATTTCCAGTTAATGTCAGAGTCCAATATAATACCTAACAACTTGAACTCATTGACCTCCTGAATCTTGTAATTGTTAAATTAAAAAAAAACACATTTGTAAGCGCCTTTTCTGGCGAGGCTTGAATTGAATGAATTTTGTTTTTTTGAAGTTTATGTCTGAATTGTGTTCATGAAACCAGTTGATGACGGTGTTAAGGGTTTCGAGAAGACGAGGGTTGCATTCTAGACTATTTGCACAACCTATTAGTATAGAGACGTCACCAGCAAACATTACACATGGTGTGTCCAACACCTTCGGTAAGTCATTGATGTATGCCAAAGTAGGTACGAATATGGCATTTTGAAAATTACTTCAATGATAAATTGGAAGCAGTACCATTACGTTGCTTATCTATTTGAACAGGCAACTTTCGGACAAATTATTGTTCTATAAAATGAGAAGTATACCAAATATGGAATATAGTATCCGATCCGTATAATAAATAATCATTATTTAATTCGTGGTTATAATAAATTAAAATATATATTAATTGTTATTCGATCAAAAGTTTATACTATTAATAATTATCAATTACATTGAAATTCTATGATTCCTTGTTCTATACAGTGAAAGTATACTATTTGTCGTTCGAACGATCATTACAGAGCCATATATATACCTACTGAGATAGCGAGACGTTTTAAAAACTTAGCTTAAGAAAGTAAATAAATCAAAGAATAGTAATATCAGTTCACAAAGTCTCACGTAAAACGAACAGATTGTGTAATCGCAGGATCCAAGTCTACAAAGCAGCTTTGTTAAAATTAATTACTACGTCGATATATAGAGACAGTGACCATGCTCGCCGGACAAAGCGGGAATCTTAAAGCTCTTACTGGATTCGATATAACGAGCGATGCTAAGCCCCGACTCGGTAGGGTGACCACGTTTTGTGAGCAATATGATTTGCTCGACTTTTACACTTTCATATCTATGAAAGAAGAAATTCCTAATACTTCTTAGATTTGTATTAGTTGGATTTATTTCGGCACACGGCGTCGCTATTAATGAAGTATCGAACTTGACCGATTCAATAGTTTCATACTTTATATGATTTTACATTGATGTATCCGTACAAATGAATCATCTTCAGTTTACATATTTAGTTTAGTATAGTATCCTTGAGAAGGACAGTAAACTACATGAAATAGGGTAGTTTCCTGGGAAAAAAAAAATATTATTCTAATTAGTCGGTCAGTTAGATTATCAAAAAATATTGGACACGTATTTTTTCTTTTGTCAATCAAACAAAGAAAAACAAAGATAAAGCGCGTCAAAGTTTGGGAATGGGGCGCATGACGTTACGCCATGCGAAAAATGGTCGCACCCGGCGTGACGTCACGGGGAACTTTAGCGGGCTATATCTTCATAATTCTCTAGTTGTTCTCATCACAATCTCTGTTACTGGCTGATCACTCGAAATTGCCGCGTCTAATCTTGCTAACTGGCAGCACATATTGTTTGCCGTCCTAATTCTGTACAAACTACATTACCGGCCATGAAAATCTAACCTAGCAACTTGTATTTGTTATGATGCGGTTAATTGTAATGCAATCCAACAATAATAATAATCGGTGAAAAGATAAAACCTCCCACACATTTAGAAAAACTGATAATTTACAAATGGCGGAATCAATTTTCTTGATCTTAAGAACGATGTAGATAAAGTCTCCTTTAAACTAAGAAAAAATCAAGTAATATTGGATTATAGATCATATAACAGACACATAGAATTCCCATGTCATACTTATAACAGCCATATTTTTCCTTCATGGCTTAAAAATTGATAGTCTTCAATCTTGGTACAGGCTGGTCACCCGAGGTCGCCGCGTCTAATCCTGCTAATTGGCAGCGCATATTGTTGGCCGCCCTACTTCTGTACACACTACACTTGCGGCCATGAATACCTAACTTAACCTAGCAATTTGTTTTTGTTGTGACTACAAGTGTATATTTTCCGAGCCTAAGGTAAACCTATCGATGTATCGAAATATTGTTTCCCGATTTATATTTATACGAAAACGGTTTCCAGAAAATTTAAGTTTTTAAAATCCGGCTATTTTGTTTAACATACTTGTAGTACTGCCGATTCATTTTACCATAGTATTATTTGCTCAAAATTCTATAACCAGTGTTTTAATTCCTAATTTTTACGGATTTTCCCACCCTACTTTAAAGGCTCATAAAACAAAATACGCGTAAAGGTGCGTCCACATTTATCATTTGCCCGATCAGATCTTCGTCACGTGGCATGATTGCGTGTCACGATCACGCGTTTGGACGTTGCGCCGATCCGATCGCTCGAAATCCATGTTGCTACGCGTATCGCACACTTGGATCGGAGCGTGATCGCCGCGCTTGTCCAATCCAAGCATCCAAGCAGCGCGATACGCAGTCATACTACGAGCAAATGATACAAGTGTGGACACACCTTTAGGTATCCAATTCAATTTTTTTTTGTAGGATTTTTATCAACATTTTATTTTTATTTAAGTACAGTCAACATCCCAATCAGTCGCAACCCTCAGAAATGAGGTTACGTTACGATGAAGAAGAAGAGAAAACAAACAAGGAAGCTGGCGGTCCCGGGTTCGAATCCCGGCCAGGGCAAGTGTCTGTGTGATGCGAATGTTTATACATTAGTATTATAAATTATCTATACATTATGGATATCGTCTCCTAGTACCCATAGTACAAGCTTTGCTTAATTTGGGACAAGGTCGATTTGTGTAAAAGATTGTCCCTGTGCACGGTGATTCCGCTCCCGTACAAGGGCGGCCATAAATACCTCAACTCCAAAAAAAGCCATTTTTTCGATTTTAAACTATAAAGGGTTATTATACAAGCATGAAATATATCATTAATAACATTTTTAGACATTTATAATAAACTTGTGTGACTATTTTTATTAAAAAAATATCTGTAGTCAAAACCATTTTATAAAACGTTATTATTTTAAACATAAAGCCATTAGATAAAAAAAATTGTAATTAATGAAAACATAAATGAAACAGCATACTACATAAATAATAAAAATATTTATTTCAAGACTATTTACATATATACAAATAAGGTTATATTAAAACAAAGCGATTACTTACTATTTATACATTCAATATTACCTACTTACTATTTACACACAACAAGTCCAATACAGATTTAGACAAAGAACTTTTTTTTTTAACAGGTAACCTTCTCAAACTTGATATTAGGGGATCTGAGTGAAGAAGAAGTCGATTAATCAAATCAGTATTAGTCAAAACGCGGTTCATTTTTCGTGTGTGATCTAGTCGAAATGCTTTATAGTATTTGTTACTCGCTTCAGCTGCTTCTTCAGACAGTTCTCCTATAGACAGTAGGCCGTGATTGATAATGTCAGCACCATGAATCAAAATTTTGTGGACAGAAGCAGGCAAATAGTACCATGGATATTCGGCAACTAATTGCCGTGCAGTTTCTAAAGCGAAATCTCTGAATTTTGTCGCATCAATGTTATATCCCGAATTGATACACTGAAGTACAGTCCAACAACGATCTAGGAGATCCTTCTTAATACCCGTAATTTCAGCTGAAATATCTGAGCTTGAGAAGAACCGCCTAGCAGTGTTGCCATCGTTCGATGTCCCGCTTCCGCCACTTTTGGGTTTATCGATAATAAGACCTAACTTTTCCCTAAATTGCGATTGTATAAGTTTTTTTTTTTTCAGCTACAAGTCGTTTATCGCTATCAGACCTAGCTTGCCATTTCTTAACCTCTAACTTGTAAGCGAGATGAATGAAATATTCAAAAAATCGGATCAATGCGTGAAGTGGAGACATGCCATATTCATATTTACTTTCGTCAGTTGCTTTGCACAAACATACATCAATTTGATTCATCTCACTTGGTAAAGCTTTACATATATAACATCTAGTTGAAGAAACATCACTAAGTGCATTACACACCTTACCATCGACCATAGTAAGTTGTAAGCTATGATTAATTGTGTATTCGCATGCATTTGTCTTGAAGATAGTCGGTTGCAAGTTACTTATTTTCTGTTTGAAATAAGTCTCCTCTTCAACTGATACTGCAGTTGTTTCCTTAAAAAACTGAAAGCGAATAGGTCTGCAGTATCGAGTTGAAGAAGGACGAGGATTTTTCCACAAAATGATTGAGTTTTCCTTATTATCCGGGTTTAAAATAAGTTGAAGCGGTACATATGAAGTAACAAACAAGCTACTATCCACAAGAGAAGAATCTGAGAAAGTTTGTTTGTATTCGCTATGTCCTGTACTACCATCAAATCCCCATTTCCCAACCAAAGATATTTTATTTAAAGACTGGTCAGGTATTTTATCTAAAATATCTTTTTGAGACTCAAGAATCCGAGTGGCAGTGTGATCTAACAAACTCTGAAGTTCGACTTCGGCTGATGATTCAGTAACGGCTACAGTTGTAGGGTAACATCTCTTTTTAGCCTTTACAATGCGTTGATAGGAAGGCATACAATCTTTCAGTATATTATTATGTATAAAATTCTTAATTAATAGATATTGCTTTCTAGAAATCTTACCTTCTGCAATAAGTGACAAAACTTTGTTTTCGTCGACTTTTGTAGAAGTTAAGCTGGAATCAGCAGAAGCATTGAGCAGTGTATTTACAGCAGACTCGTCAAAATTAGATAGTTCCGCCAGTCTCCTTCTTTTAGTGCGTTTACTACTTCTACTACGTGCGTTTACTACTTCATTAAAGTTTTTCCTCGGACGGCCACGAGAAGTGGAAGGGGAGGGGTCGACGTTATCATTCTGCTGAGAAATACGCTGCTCGATACTTTGGATCACATCAATGTATTCTACATCATTAAGCCACTCTGCATATTTATGTAGAAATATAGACTTTGTACATCTTGTTTTTTTCCAATAACATGCAATTCGTTTACATAAATTCCTTATTTTAACCCTTAAATTCTCTATGCCAATATTTTCGATGTTATCCGAAATAATTGATGTTTCCGTCAGTGTAGTAAAAACATGTTGAAATTTTTCTGTATCAGTTCCTTGTCCAGAGTGCCAAATATCAAAAACACTACGTTTCGAAATAGAACACCTTAAAAATGTACCTAAAACAAAGATAAAAACATTTTTTAAAAATCGGATTTTTTTCGGCTACCCTACTCTTGTTCTTTGAAACCCCTTTTACCTAAGAAGAGGTCAAAAAAGGTCGATGAAAGTTACAGCCCTTATTAAGGACACTTCCATCTATAACATAATATATGTGTCAAGTGCGGCAAACCTCGGCATCAGAGTATAACTCTCAATGAAATCATACTTCTTAAAAATTAATCGTAAACGACAGACCTCTACTAGAAAATTATTTTAAAATATAAGCACGCATATTTATATATAAAACATAATTGAAAAATAAAGTACATACCCTCTTCTTGGATTTCCATAATAATACCACGTGGACACGCGCAAATAATAATAATAGTACACAATAACAAAGTGATTAAGTTGCGGCGACAAAAACACACTACTAATTAGGGTCGAGATGCGTTCACTTTCGTTGCACAAAAGTAAATGATAATAGTACTTTATTGCTGTGCTATATATAGTATTTAGAAGATTGTCTATCGGTGAATCATTTTACTTACTTTTTAGTCCAGGATACGCTCATGACTTTTTTCGATTTATGGCCTACGGCGGAATCACTGTGCTGTGTATTATTATTATTATTAAAAAAAATAGCTTTTTTTGGGAGCTCGCAAATTAAATCCATGTGACACTTATTAAGAAGCTTACGATCGTCAAAATCTCACACACGAGAACGGTGGTTGAAAAACTCATTTTACATTTATTTGCTCTCAAGTGTACTACTATTGTCTGTCTGTCTACCGTGGCTTGATAACTGACGGTTATACTAAGACTCCTCACAATCCTTATAATGGCTGAAGGGTATAGACCATCCACTATGGTACTCTAATGATGTTATTAATAAACTGCGACTTGATTTCTACTTAAAATCGTGCTATAATACAAGTGAGTGGTGAATCAATAATAAAACCCCGACACATCTAGTAAAAAGCTGATCATTTTCAAATGGCTAAGCCGATTTTATTCAATTACCTAAGAATTTAACACTTGAACACAAACACCGATAAAGAAAGAAAACAATGTTTATTTGATAGAATACTTACGTTTATACAAAGGTGTTATCATCAAGTACAGGTAAACAGTATTCAGCCGTTTTGGAATGTAATTTTTGTATTTATCAGATTACAAACAGTACTCGTACAACTAAGATTAACTGAAACTATATAGACAATAATAACAATACTGAAAAAATGTTCATGTAGCCATTTTATCTTAAATTCTGGATTTTTCATCAATTTAAACTTAGATAAACAAGCTAACGTAACTTTTCAAACACAAAAACACTTAATATTTTCTTCTGTTTCCGCGATTATTACTCATTGAAATAAAACAATTTAACGGATTAAATCGCGTATATTATCTCATTTTAGTTCCCGACGTGGTCCATTTTATTTCAACAAAAACAATTAGTCAAATCTGTCCATCCGTTTAAATAAATAAATATTAGGGACAATCTTACACAAATCGACCTAGTCCCAAACTAAGCAAAGCTTGTACTATGGGTACTAGGCGACGATATACATAATATACAATGTATAGATAAATTAAAATACATAAATACATAGAAAATATCCAAAACCCAGGAACATACATTCGTGCTCATCACTCAAACACTTGCCCTGACCGGGATTCGAACCCGGGACCGCTAGCTTTGTAGGCCGTTGTGCAACCCACTGAGCTAAACGTAACGATGTTTAAAGGTAACAGGGCAAGAAAGTGACACATAGGTACACAGATACACGCAGATCGTTTGAGAATAAATGTTATTTGAGTAAATTTAATGTTTTGATCATGATTTTAACACAGGGAGTTATCATCATCATCATATCAGCCCAAGGACGTCCACTGCTGGACAAAGGCGTCCCCAAGGATCTCCACAACGACCGGTTACGTGCCACCCTCATCCAACGGTTTCTCGCAATCTTCACCAGATCATCGGTCCATCTTGTTGGGGGCCCCCCCACGCTGCGTCTTGTACGCGGTCGCCACTTGAGAACCTTTCTGCCCCAGCGGCCATCGGAGTGCATGCACTCACGCATTCATGCAGGGAGTGCATGAATGTAACCATACAATTAACCATACGCATAGTACAGTCGGTGCAATGACTTAAGTATCCAGGCCTTTACATTAAAGTCTATATATGCCTGAATACTTATGTCAGGGCATCGACGTACGCTAATATGAATGTGTGTATTTAAAAACCCGATAAAGATATTAAAATTAGCAATAGCCAATTAAATATAAATTTTATTATTATTTATTTATTTATTAGGCTCACACAAGTTACAGTCACATAAAAATCAACATATATATAAACAGCATAATATATGCAGCATAATAGAGGTATATCACTGGACAAGAACTTGCAATGGAGTCCCCATTTAGCAGTACTTGCAGGTAAATTAAGTTCAGCGGCTTACGCTATTAGAAAAATTAGACAATTGACCAATGTTGAACAACTCGCTTAGTATATCATAGTTATTTTCATAGTATCATGTCATACGGCATTCTGGTTTGGGGCAAAGCAGCTGACATAGAGACTATATTTGTGTTACAAAAAAGAGCGATTCGTTCTATATATAACCTGAACTCCCGTGACTCCTTAAGAGAACTTTTTAAAGACATCAACATATTAACCGTAGCGTCTCAATATATTTATGAGAATATTATTTATTTTATTAAGAACCTAGAGTCTTTTACTAAGAATTCAGATATCCACAATTTTAATACTAGAAATAAAAACAAAATCGCTATTAGAAAGTTCCTTGTCGTAAAGAAGCCAAATCATTCGTAGGCCAATGTACCAGATAATGCTTTGAGATTATCGTTTCCAGCTCTCAAAAAGTACTTAAAAGAGTCCCTAATGGCAAAGGCTTATTATAGGATAGAGGACTATTTAACAGACAAAAATGCATGGCCCAAAACAGAAACCAAATAATATACCTTTACCGGGACACGGTTCTTATAAGGTGGCATATGAAACGTATGTAAGTTGTTTTAAATAAAAATCACTATTTTGCTTTTTTATGTTCTAGTTTTTTTTTTACTTTCATAAGTTTTGATATGTTTCCTTGAAGAACTACGCATTGAGTTTATATACTCAAAACATATATTTAGGATAGGCTAAGCACGAATATTGTAATAGATATAAGAGTTATTTCGAAAAAATGACTGACTGTTGAGTTCGTTTCGGCTTTCTTCTCTTCAGTGGTCTCCTCTTGGGAAACGCCGTAGAGTCAGACTTGTAAAAGTGCCCTTGTGGCCTACTTACAGAATAAAGATCATTATTTCATTATTTCATTAAAGTTAAGGTCTGGACTATGAAGAGAAAGACTAATAAGATTTAGTGCAAATTAATCGCTAGAGAGAAATTATACAAAATTTCTTAATATTTAGGGATAACAACATTTTAACATTATGTTTACAGTATTAACTAATTAAACTTTACATATTATTATACATTTACGTAAAACTAAAAAACCGAAAATATTTTTTTAACAGTGTTTTTAAATGCGGGTAAGCTGTTTTTAAATATGACCAAAAAAGGATGTTCAGACACCGTTTCATTATACATACAATCGGCACATGAATTCGGATAATAGAATTATAGAATGAGGTGTTATTTTTATAAATTTGAAGCTGGAATAATTTATGCGAGGGGTTACGTGATTATATCGGGTAATGAAGTTTAGAAGAGAAAGAAAGGAAGGACAGTCAATATGTGAGTATAATTTTATATAGTACAAGTAAATCGATGCATTTTCTGCGGGATGACAGGGATGATACGTGGAAGTGTGTAAGCCTACTGGCATATGATCTATGCTCTCGACCGAGCTGGAGCCTATAGCAAATTCTACGTTCTTCTCACCGAAGTAAATCAAAGTTAAGAAAAATATTTTTCTATTTTGTCAGGGTTCCGTACAAAATATACGGTACAAATAGTGTTTATGAAAATCCAGTGTTAGCAGAGGCCTACTCCTAAGCAAAATGTACGCGGTGCTAAGTGTCGAAATAGACCTTTTTTGCGGCATAAACGGCCGTATCTTTTATTTACGTAAACTTAGAAGTTTGATTTCTTCACAGCTTCAAGGGACCGTAGATGTGAGTATATAGTTTTAATTTCAACTCGATACCTACACGCGTTCCCAAGATAAAGGGTCTTGAGAGACAGACAGAAAGACGGACAGACGGACGGACAACAAAGTGATAATACCTATAGGGGTTCCGTTTTTTTTCCTTTTGAGGTACAGAACCCTAAAAAGGTTATTCTATGACAATTAGGCAGTAGCATATATTTTGGGAGGCAGAAGTGACAGAGAAGTACAGGACCTGGCGAAAATTCCGAACAAAATGCCGGCAGTGAATGCGAAACCTATCTATTTAATAGAGTTATCGTTATGGGAAATATTTATTATTAAAAAAAATAAAAAGATTTCATGTTCCTTTTCTAAGAAATGGCAATGTAATAATAAGGAAACATATAGCAGTCGCAACTTTTATCCAACATAGTTAAACACGTTAATAACTACGAGGAGCATCTTATCGACCCGTATCAGATCGAACAAAGCGTGCGAATTACTTTTTCACCTAACTAACTCGGTAAAGTTCCGTTTACAGCGCCAAATGTGCTGTGAAAAGTTCGGTTTATCCACTAGCGTCAAAAAGTCATTTGAAGTTCGCATATAATAATATATTTTTTAAATGTTTACTTGTTTCTTTTGTTATGAGTGTGCTTTCTAGGTTCATTATCACTAGCTTTGAAAAATAATCGGTTTTTTTATAATTTCATAGTTTTTTTTTACATTTTCCTCGCTGTGGTGAGGTGAAAAGATGTGTGTTTCGTACGGCTGCAAAATTATTTGACTTCTGGTACCTTGAAAGCCTCGTTACGCTCAGGAATCTATATTTGCACCACTCGCTCCACTTGTGCTTCAATTTTTGATTCCCTCGTTTGGTCGTTGTTAAATTCAAGCACTCGCGGCAAACAATAATTGCGCAGCCTTGCAAAACAAATAACTATTATACTTGAAATCCACCACGATCTTCGTGATTTTAAAAGTGAATTTCATCACTAAGAATCTATATTCTTGAAATACAAAGATCCAAATAATGAAAAAATCACTTCAAAAATCACGAAGATCGTGGTGGTAAAACTATTATGTTTAGACCGAGCGAGCGCAGCGAGTGCCTCATACATTCCCCAACCTACGTAGCAACGTCACACAACTTCACATAAGTCTCTGGCCTTATGACCGATCACGTAACAATATTGATTCTTCAATCACAGAGGAGTTACTGCCTCTGCCGCACTTCAACAAAATGGCCGCTCGCGGGCTTGAGGGCGATGTCCACTTTGAACCTGAGCTTGGTCATGTCGGAGATAAACACCAGCTCCCTCAAACAATACGCTAGCAGCGTCTTAAGGAGAGCCATGGCGTATCTTTTACCTGAAAGGAAATGCAAGTTTTTATTGCTCACTGCACTTTTCTTTGAATATTCATTAAGAGTGATCGGAATAGTTGGAGCTAATATATGCCTAAAGTTCGCCAAAGAACGTAATATAAAGTTGATTCAACCAGGTACAGGTGGTATGTTACATATACCTGTTTTTATTGGAAGTGCGCGATATTTTATGTTAGTTTGTAGTAAATCAGAACGTTTACAGTGTAAGTAGCTTGAAATAGAATAAACAATTAGCACAAACGGTAATTGCAAGAATCTTTGGGCTATTGTTCAACAGTGGACGTCTTACGCCATATATGATGATTATGGAGTGGCTTAATAGGACTCCAGGTTGAAGTTTAATACTTACCGATACACGACCTATTGCAGTACCTGGACGCTCTAAGCGGTAGGAAAGTTGCTGCGCGTCCCGCTTGACTTACGCACGAGTTAAGCGGGATTCTCACGAGGCGATTTTAGTTGATCACCTTAAGGTACGTCCACACTTGTATCATTTGCTCGTATCCGATCACCGTGCCGTAGCATGACTGCGTATCGCGCTGCTTGGACGCTTACTGTCGGCGCGCCGATAATGCCGCACTCTTCCTATACAAGTGTGCGATACGCGTAGCAAATGGATTTCGAGTGATCGGATCGGCGCAACGTCCAAACGCGTGATCGTGACACGCGATCATGCTACGCGACGATGATCTGATACGGGCAAACGATACAAATGTGGACGCACCTTTAAATCTGATCACAAACTGAATGACAATCGCTAATGAGAACAAGTTGATTAACTTTTATTGAACAACAAAAAATTGATTCCCTCTCAACTTTTGGTGTGCGAGTCGGTTCAATTTGAGGACGTCACCGTACAAGCAGCAACTTGTCGAACGTGACAACGATCCGTTCAATTTAAAAAGGATTTTTATCTGTGGTGGCAGTATTGTTTGCTGTCAAAAGGGAGTATTTCTAATTTCGCGGATACATGTTCGCACGACATTAATTCGGGCCATTTTGACGCATCTTCGCTGTGTTCGGTCCAATTATCGGTGCGCGTGAGAACGCAATTCGTATCGATTTTTTTTGATCAATTAAAAGTTGATCAACTAAAATTGCCTCGTGAGAACCCCGCTTTACCGCCCAGCCATTGCTCCGGCTTAAACTTCACTCCACCGCATCTCCAAATCTCCCATATGTTTATTTGTAACTCTATCTTGCCGTGAAATAAAACAATTTAACGCATTATATCGCGTATATTATCTCATTTTAGTTCCCGTCCGTCCGTCCGCCCGTGCTAAACCCCTTAAAAATTTGCTCACCTACTACCACTTAAGTCTGGCAAATCTCTGTGCCGACAATTTGGTGAAGACCGTAAGAAACCATTTAATACTTACCGATACACGACCTTTTCCCGTAGCTGAATGGAAGGAAAGTCGCCGCGGGGACTGCGCTGCCGTTCAGCCATCGCTCCGGCTTGAACTCCGGCGCATCGACGCCCCAGAACCGCCGCGACCGTCCTGCGCCATACGCGTTTACTGCGCATGCTGTGCCTTTCGGGATGGTGCAACTTTCTGTACCGAAAGAAAGAAAATAATAAAAATTCAACTCGGATGAATAAGTATAGGTGAAGACGAACATAAAAAACTTTTAAACAAAAAAAATAAAACCGACTTCAAAAAAAACTAAAAAGTAAAAATAACGCTATAATTCAGTTTCTTCAAATTACTTACAAGTAACCGTTTGTATACTCAATATATACAGTATATACAATTAATCTTATTTTGGCGTCGGTGCCATATAAAGAATGTGTAAAATATTGAAAATTGACGATTTTAGTAACTTGTGACACGATGGCACCGACTCCAAAATAACATTAATTATATATACTGTATAGATTGAGTATACAAACGGTTACTTGTAAGTAATTTGAAGAAACTGAATTATGGCGTTATTTTTTACTTTTTAGTTTTTTTGGAGTCGGTTTTATTTTTTTGTTTAAAAGTTTATTTATTTTACACTTTTTAGTTAATCGTTACTTAAAAGTGTATCTCGTGACGATTCGAACAAGCCCAAACACGGCTAGGATAAATTATTTTATTACATACATCTGGTGCCTACCTTCCGGCTCCATCATCAAATAAATTCGATGGTACCATTCTCATCAGGAACATTTAAATTTGTGACCATGAAGTTGCTTAGCTAAATTAATCAAGATATTTTGTCGCCACCCGTAAATCATTTATCATTGAGGAGTTCCGATGGCATTCTGTGGTCTTCTGCATCAGTTCCACTCCACCAATTTACACTTTGTGAATGCAAATGCTTATTATGTTTCTTATAATACCAAAATCGCTATATGTATGCCTACAATATTTGAGGAGTTCCTTCAATTCCTCATGGATTCCATCATCATATCTTCACCAAAATTAAATGGGACCAACTAGAAAGTCCCTTCTATAAAACCAGATTTTTTTTTGAAATCGGTTAGCTGAAATACTCTTATGCAAGTAAACGAATATAAAAGTGGTTACTCCAAATCTCGAAATACGAAGTTCGTATCTTGCCCGCTCTGTCACTCTCGTGTTAAATTGGTATTTGTGAGCGAGACGGCGCAACACGAACTTCGAATTTCCAACTTCCTCGTAGCACTGGCCACTGGATGACAGGGATATTCTATAGAAAAATGGAAACTCACTTAGCTTGAGATCGTGAGTGGCCTCTCTCATGACCGCGGGCACCGGCGGGTACAGCCGCAGGGCTTCGTAGATAACGGCCTCGCAGTACGGCATGCGGGCCAGGTCTTCCTTCTCCACTGCCCGGCTGCTGTCTCCGAAAATTGATTGCATTCTAAAACAAAGGAAAACAAGTATATGACCAGAGCTTTGAAAGAAAACCCGAATGCAAATTATTATAAGCCGGCTTTGACTGCTCCTTATTACATGAGGAATGCTTGCTTACAATCTTTCTTATTCCTCGCGTTGACCATGTATTTATCACATTACAAACGCAAACATACTGAATACGAGACCATGCAAACGGCAGCTTTCGTGGAGACCTTAGCAACCAGAATATCAACCGAGATTTTCCTCGAACAATCTCGTGAGGATCGCGGAAAGTCGCCGGCTTCAACTAGTCCTAGCGCAACACTGTCCATGGCGGAGACCTTGTAAGTACGTTTTTGTTCAGTCACTACTGAACAAGGCTTTTTTACTTGATTTTGAACTGGGTTGGTCTGGCTAGACCTTCTTCTTCATAGACGTGTACTCTTGGCAGAGTATGGTCATGGGGGACATTGCACGGCCTTTTTTATTCGCGCCATCTCTCTTTAACTGAGGGAATTCGTCCGCACTGATTTAGGGATGACTCCGCGAAGGTTTTCACTTGATCAGTCCGTCACAAAGGAGATACTTCTTCCAGACACCAGGCTAGGCCTAAGGAGGTCTATCATGAGGTGTAGCTCTGGTGAGTAGTGAGGGATCGATTTTAATCAGGAAGCGCAAACCCACAAACAGGAATGCTACCCGCGGTCACTTGGAGTAAGGTTCGGTACAAGGACCATGGAGGTCTGTAGTGGGCGTCTATCGGCTAAGGAATGAACTGAATACTTACTCAGCATACAACTTCTCTTGCACGTGGGGATAGGTCCCTATGGCTAGGATGGTATACATGAGGGTGGTGGCGGTGGTCTCCTGGCCACCCACTATGATGGTGTCCACCTCTGCCCTGATCTGCTCCTCCGTCATGGAGGGATCTGCTTCGTTGAGCTCCAGTAATATGTCCAGGAAGGAACGGAATTTCGTTCCCCCGTTCTCTGAAAAGGGATGATAATTGTGTTGGCTTGAAAATAATTGTCTGGTTTTACCATTCCTTTTTTGACGGAAGACGAACCAGAAGAGATATTTTTTTACTTTATAAAAGAAACTACCTTCTCACTCTTTCATATAGTGTAACAGGCAGTGATGTGCAGTCCATATAGACCCAAAAGGTCTGCGTACCCTGAAGGCACATGGCTCCATATAGACATATAGAAACTGCCTACCAATATGCTCAAGACTTTTTAACTGCCGACCTTGCCCAAAAACCCTGCGCACGCGAATGGTTACAGGTCATATTATCCTGGTAATAGACTAGGTGGGACATGGGGCTGCCCGCATTCGCAAATTATTTTCTTACCCGGGTTGAATTTTTCGTACGTTCCGTTTTGTTTCATTTCAATAATTTCCCTTCTCCTTTTGGCTATAACCTGTAAATGATTGTTATATTACTGTAAATTTTCTGAGAGTAATTTTTATGTAGAACAAACTCAACAATTTACTTCAAAATAATAACTTAAATCAAACTTTAGATGACCGGTCATTGAGAGCAGTTTGAGAACAGTAGTCGCAGTATAAAAAGGTTCGTCACTTTTCAACCTTAACACCATCACATAGAATCGAAAAGTGCCGAATCTTTTCATTCCTCGATTATATTGTACATCCTCACGGTCTCAGTAGTGAGGCCGCTTGGTATTTAGAGAGGTAAATTTAGAGCACTGCAGTGGTTGCAATAATTGGTCGTGGGTAGTTCTACAGGCGTTCCAACCGATCTCAGTTCCCTGTCGCATATATTGAAGAAGTGAGCCACAATAATAAAAAAAAGTTTTCATAAAATTATTTCGCATCCAACAAATATTTGAGTGCGCTGATTGTGTTTCATTTCTTTAAAATAATTATACTTGAAATAAGAATGGTGACATGCAAATACAGTTGCGGAAAGCACTCGAGTAGTTAAGCGACAGGTAACTGATAGTGGTTGTAACGCCTGTAGAACTACCCACGACCAATTATTGTACCCACTGCAGTGCTCTAAATTTGCGCTCACCCTGTGGTTACGTTGTCGACATGCACACTGCGAGGTAAGATAAAAAAAGAGCTCTGAGCTTTCTCTATTCTGTGGCTCAGCTTCCCCATCCTTTAGGCTGATGATGAAAAACTCACCGTCTTTGATAAATTATGCAGTTTCGCCACGCATTTCACCATCTCTCTATACGCAGGTGTCATCTTGTAAACCCAATCGGGGTGCATAATGGGGTTGATTCCACGCCGGAGGAGCAGCTCTAAGGTTTTAGTGAAGGCTTCGTAGTACTCTGTGGTCACCAGATTATTGGATATACTTGGGAAGCCGAGTGCTGTTTCTGAAACAAAGTTTTTTAAGAAGTGAGAGGAGAAAGTAGTGACTTAACTCTATGTCTGTTGTTAAGCAATAAAATGCTACAAAGGTACTCTGATCAGAAATATTGGGATTAAGTCTTATTAGGCGTCGTATTGGTCGCGGGACTTCCTGCATACAAAAGTCCACAGAACTGGGGCACATTTGTCCTGTCATCCGCATCGTCTCGGCTCTTTGAGAGCCGGCCGTCGGAGCGTATGCGTTTGAGTGCTTAAAGCGATCCCGCGGCGGTCCAAGTAAATTCGAAGTTGGCATTCGTTGGTCGTTTTAGACGGTAGTGGGTCAATTTCATAGCGTTTCGACCGCACTCATTAGTATCACCGCATTCAGATTCAGATACATAGGAGGAATCTGTAATAGAAGTCACCATTTATGCGGTGACAATAATGAGTGCGGTTGAATCGCTCTGAAATTGGCTCTAGTCCAACGCTCATCAGCCTTGGTTAGTCCGTCATACCCACTTTGGTCCCTCGGCTTATGCGGGAGGCAGAAATGCATTTCTCCAATGTTAAAAAATAGGAGTCGTAGTGGTCACTTGTGTGGTATGGCGGTAACGCTTTGTTCAATCTTTTCCGACTCCCTCTGGCCTGAGCTTTGTGATTACATTCTTAAGTGGAGCTCTCGTCAGCACCTTGATCTAGTCAGTGCATCGCATTTGTGAATAGCCTCGTGATTTAAGGTTGTTAAGACCTCTGCGGGGCACATATCTGAAGTAGATGATTCTCCTTTGTACGACAGCAGATAGATATGCAGTTGAGATCATTTATCGAAAATACCATTGAGGTATGTGTATGTGTAGTGGTTTGAGTTTGTAATCTTCCTCCTGCAGACGAGATACCAAAACCTAGAAAAGGATGATATCAGACTGCACGAGGACAATTACCGAATTAAAAGGGCACAAAACCGTAAAACATGATGGAGAAGTCTTTTTCAAAATCTATGATGGTAGCCGAATTATCAGATGATTAGCCATTACTCGTTGATACAACTACATGATACAACTAGACACTGAGAAGTTGGTCCTTGTCCAAGAATCTTTAAGGGCAGAAATGATGAAACTTACGACATATGGACTCGAGCGTGGCAATCGCCAGGTATTTCTGCATGATGTCGAACGGCGCTCCCCCCACTTCTTTCTTCAAATTGTCGAGCAATTTCTGCGCCTGCACGTTGAAGACCCCCTGGTACCCGTCCACTATGGGGCCGATGAACGTGCCTGCCAGCTTCTTTATGTTTCGTTTCCATACAGTACCTAGAGCAGATTGTGATCTTATAGTTTGTTCTATTTCTTCAGTAACGAATTCATTTGCTTGCGTGAACAATGTCCGTGAAAAATTTATCGGTGAGCAATTCTTAAAGTTTAGCCTCGGTATAAAGATCATGAATATTTTAGAGTGAAGTCGAAAACAGGATATTGAATTCAGAGCGTAGTGTGGAATTTTATTAAGAGTTAATTAAATTAGTAAGGCTTTTGTCTATAAAAGTTGCAAGTTTGAGTTTATTGATGTAAATATTGCTTAAAGCTGACTCACCACTGGCCGTGACAAGTCCTTCGCCGAGCCAGATTCGTCCGAAGTTGTAGTAGAACGGCTTCTCAACGTACGTGTTGGTTACTAGCTTCACGTCATCGGGGTCGATTAAAACTGGAAAAACATATTTTGGTATACAGGGTGGAAAGGCATGACAATCCTTTCCGCAAAAGGGGGATTGTTTAGATTTAGTACTGTATTTCCTCTAAAGAAACTAGGCTCATACTCGTAAGCGTTTTGAAGTTATAGGCAGTTAACAATTAATGCAAAATACTGCAAGTGACAACCTTCATTAGGTTCAGTAACATTTAACAATATCACAAGGGTCAGTGACCTTTATCAAAATAACATTTCTACCCATAATATTTCCCAGTCAATATTACAATTGTGTGTGTTCCTACACTTACAAGTAGGTATGTACCTAGTAATAGTAGGGTTGTCACTAAGAAGAACATTAATTAATTTTAATGTTTTTACTAACTGTTCGTAACAAAAATCTAAACATTACGAATCGATTCTCCATCACTTAAACTAACCCCCCTTTGCGGAAAAGATCATCGTGCCTTTCCATCCTATATGATACGAAAGACATCAGCTCGTTATTACAATTTATTTAGGGAGGTAGTGGACAGGACATATTCCCTCGTAGCACTGACCGTCACTAGTGCCGATGAGTTCATGAATGGCAAGGCACTATGACGTGGATTGATGACCTGGTAAGGAGGCTGGAGTTCGCTGGATTTGGACTCAAGCTGCTAAGTCCAGTATCGGATGTCTTTTTCCTGATAAAGATGATGATAATTGATTGGATAGGGAGATTGTTGCGATAATACGCGGAATAAAGGCTTAAATTAATAGGATGATGAAATGAAAGAATTAATTGGTTCTTAATACATAATTATGATGAAGTAGCATTAGCGAGAATTTACTATTCAGCGGTATGATAAAAGCGTATATCACTCGATAAATAAAAATAAAAACAAAAGAAGTGGAAAAAAGCAAAAACCTCTTCACGTAAATCTCGGACGACCTCTTATATTGTTAAGAATGGGGAACATGAAGTTTCTCAGAGGTTCATATTGTGTTTTTACTTGATACATTTTTAATTTGGTATAAACAGAGTAGTAATAAAAAATTAAAGGTTGCTAGCTTTACGGCGCGTAGAAAACTAAGGAGAATAATCTCTATATATATCCAAAGTGTACGTCAAAAGCCCATAAAAGGCGTTATTATGGTAGTTTACATAATAGCGCCAAAAATCCACAAATTTCAAGAAAAAAAATTGAACCCGATTGAATACTTCACATCAGAAGAAAGACGAAGGATTGAGTAACATTTCGATATATAATAAATGTTTTGTAATTGGTGGCTGACTTCATACTATAATGGTACCCTGGCGCCTTTTAAATAGTGATTAGCGCAATTTTTCATCTGTTTTCCTGAAAACTGATGTATGACCCCAAGTCAAATGCAATAAATAAATAAATCTAGTTTCGTCGATCTTGTGCATACAACAATTTGATTTGAGAAGCGAACATTATTAGTAAAATTATACCTTGTTATGAAACTGTAGCTTTAACTGTGGTAGTGAAACTGTGTGTGTGAAACTTGGCAACATACGTAGCATCGTCGCGATCAAAAGAGCTTAATGCACATTATTAATCACAATCAATAGTTAACATCAAAGCGTCTTCAAAACTAGGCCAGATATGACTGGGGTTCATTTATTTTTTTTTTGCTCCTAATGACCTAAGGTTTGCACGATTAAGATCTTTTCGATCCCTGGCGGGCACCGTGTTTTGTAGTAAACTCGGCCACATACTTGTGACCCCTCTGGTATTGCAGATGTGGGCGACAGTGATGGCTTACTATCAGGCGGTCTCTCTGCTCGTTTGCCCCCTATAAAATAAAATAAAACTCACATAAAACGGGTAAGGGTCCCATCCAAAACACCACAGGTTTCTGATGCTCCTCGTTCTTCTTCGACACGTCAACTAAGAGTTGATAAATTGCTGTTGACAAGAAACAAGGTCAACCGGGTCAAACACGTCTGTTGACAATAACATCATTTTGCAACTATCCCTGCTCTTTTTTTGATGCGTATACGTACTCGTATACTACCAAATTTGAGGCAGGGAGGGTATAGGTACTTTCAAACTGTTCGGATTTTTAGAAATCCTTAGCAGATGCATTTGCCCCATACTCGCATTTGCCCCGGTTGACAATGCAAATTACAATTAATTAAATCACTTTGAATAGCTCAGATCTCGGATTGCTTCGAATTGGTTGTCTAATAATTACAGCAAAAAGTCGGGTACAAGGTGTTTGCTCCGTGCATCGCCAAAATGGCAAAAAGTAATTTCATCTGTTATATGTAGTAACGGCGACGAAACCTAACACTGACCATGGTCCGACATGCCATTAAACGTTATTTTTATATCTTCCTCTTCCTCTCTGTCTCTTTCTTTATTTTTTCTGTACAAACGTGTCAAGTTATGATATCACTTACTCTCGTCACTGCCGAGCAGTTGCAGCACGTTCCCCAGGCCGGGCAGCGCTGGGTAGCCGGGTAGGCCGGCGAGGAGGCAGCGCGCGCGCCGCCCGAGCGCACACAAATATGCGCACGCGCATACAAGCGCGCAGCATACACAGACCAGAGTGTAGTACATTGTCTGTTAATGAAATCACAAATTACGCGGTTCTTGATTTATTTTAAACTAGAAAGTAACTTCGTTCGTGGAGGAGAAAGAGTCACACCTTTTTTTTCGGTGTAGTCGGGTAAAAAGTATCCTCCAACCTTTTGTGGATGGCCAGCTACCTATGCAACAAAAATAATTGAAATCCGTTTTGTCGTTTTGCCGTGACGAAGTCGTAAAAACACAAACCAACATACAAAAAATTAAAATTTATATTTTTCAATTCAGTGAACATCGAATAGGTAGTCCAAATTCAATCATCTCTTTGAAATAGTCTTGAATGTACAGACATTTAATTTTTAGAACTTTATAATAGTGTAGATGTAACTAAATATACTTCTTACTCTGAGTTTCATTTTTTTTTTTTTTTTTTTTATCTCTACTATTATGTTTTTTTTTAATTAGATTTAATAAGAGATAGATATAGATTAGTATCGATTAGATTTAGTATTACATATATTCAGATCTAGAAAATGTAAATAGGTAATTGTGCCATCTGTAAGCGTAAAGAAATATCGTTACTTAAGCAGTACCTACTTAGTAGAACTAAAAACTCAGTTTTAAAACTTTATTTGCTTCAAGTCTGAACGACGGAGTTTTCAAAATTGCTGATTTTGAAGCGGTTACTTCGCAACTGGGGTATTTAATGATGTAAATTAAACAATGGAAGAGTTTAGAGTTCTTGTGAGAAATTATCGAGATTGTTGAAAGATTGTTTAAAAACTTTACTAACAAAGCAGCTGTTTCATTTAGTAAAAACAACTTCAACTAGAATACTCGTACTAATAGGGTACATGCATGATTTTTTTATCGCTTTTCTTAACAGAATATCAAAATACCTTAAAAACGATTTCAAAAAGTGAAATGAAAATTAAAATCGGCCAAGAAATACGCACGGTACAGGCATTTTAAACTACTAATTACTTAGACAGCGATTTGACAGAGAGGTCCGACATGTACTTTTACGTCATAGTCCACTGCGGCCATATAAACTCCATATTAAATTCTGTTTTGCTAGAAAGAGATAGAATGAAATATTTGATCGCTTATATCTTGTTTATTTTTAAACTTATTCGAAAATTTATTCTTCTTTACATGAATAAGCTTTTAATAGAGTAAAAATAAAAATTCATGCATATTCCCTATTTATCGATGATACGATTTATTAGCATTTTATGTACTTTCTTATTTGGTATACTTTTTTAATACTTAATACATCCAATAACAAATTAGTAATTAATGTACGCTGCCTTACTTTTATTTCATATTTATATTATAATAAAACACAATTTCATTATTTTATAATATTTACTATATTCATTAGCAAAAATGTAACTTTTATAAACATTACTAGAAAATATCGCATACATTCTAAGGTAACTTCTCTTAAATCATTTAACCATTGAAAATAAGTCGTGTCATTATCGAACAAATTTTTCATGTCACTTAAAAGAGTATCACTTTTCATGTCACTAAAAACAAGAGGCGATGTAAACACGTACAGAACAGTACGAAAATATTCTTATTTCAAGCGCAAACAATTAAACCAATCATTTAAAAAACACACACACATACACTGACAATTTATCGCATAAACAGAGCAGATTTTTCTCATACACTTTGGCAGGGAGAGTGGTATTTCCATCAGTTGTTGTTAAATGCTAAATACGAGCACGTAATTTTCTTTACTCATTAATACATTTTAAGCTAGGCATTTTATAATATGAATAGCTATAAAAAGTAAAATACAAAAAGCAAATACAAAATATAAACACATTATAAAAACCTAACTAGGTAACTAGGGTGCCACCGACAGCGGGGCAGGGCTCAAGCTACCGGTGGATAGGCATGCACAGAGAGGAACCTACTGACGATGCAGGCCGTGTCCAGGGTTACGCCTTCTGTATCTGACCCTTGATCCAACCATCTAGCGGGAGTATTTTGAGATGTTGGTGTAGTGGAGACTCTTCGCTCTAAGACCGTTTACCTAAACGACTATCGGCACAATTAACGTCGAATCACCTCCCACATATGGCAGTCACCTCGTGACCCATAACTTCTTTATTATTATTAAGTTGTGAAAATTAAATGTCTGTAAATTGTAGGTATTTTGATGGAAATACGAAAAATCCTATAGTTATCCGGTTTTTTTGATAAAAAAAGTAATTAAAGTGTTTTTGGGAACACACCAATAACGGTTGAACCAATGTTCACCATACACATGTACAAGGATAGGACATGTTTTCCTACAGTACTACAGTAACAAAAGAGTGATGTGACTTTTTCTCATTCGGGGACGATATGTTGAGGACGCCTTCTAGCGGATACTATAATGTAAATAATTTTTCTGAGCTTTTACCTGTTGCGTGGTAATCTTTTGGTACACCGGGATGACTTTAATTCATTATAATGATTTTTTTAATGTTTATTTTAATTTAATATATTATGAACACATATTGTCGGAAAATGTATGATAAAAAAATGGAATGAAAAAACCCTATTATTCGAAAATAATAGGGTTTTTTCATAGTAGCACAGAAGCAGATCAAATCAACATACAATTTAGGTGCCCGAGTAAACAGGACTTCGTCTGCAAAAGTGAAAAAAATAATAATCCTATCTCTAACCGTAGTTAAGCGGAAAACCTATCCTGGCTTGTTGTACAGGTTGTGTTGTACTATCTCTGAATCAAAACTGGCCTGTCTCTACTCAACAGAATTAAACGCTGGAGAAAGACTTCTAAATGCCCGTGGGGACTACTTAAACAATAATGGTCCTATATTTAGTTTATATAATAACTTTAATTATTTATATGTGTTATCGGACATACGAGTATAGTAATAATAAACAGTGGATACTTACAGGGCACGACAATCCACAACGCGGCACAAGTTAGAATTAAGGCTCAAGGCAGATAATAGCACATCTTAACTGGTTAAGTGCGCTACTTAGCCGGCTAATGATCGGCTATCAGGATGTGGTCTTGTGCGGAAGGATTAACTTCAGAAGGCTGACTGGCAAGATGTACACGTCTCAACCGATTAGCTTCAGAAGGTCTTGAGATCGGACTGGCTTAATTAATTGTTCACTTATAAGTCATTTTGACTAGCTTTTGGATTGAATGGCTATATTATTCAGGTCGCTAGTTGAACGGCGCCGGATAGTAAAAAAGCTAGGCTTTCAAGTGAACGGCAAACTGATTTATAAGTTGCAGCCAACTGTTTAGCTTAATAATTTGTTCCATTAAATCATTTTGCCTAGCTGTTTCATTGAATGGTAATGCTATTATTCAGACCGCTAGTTGAACGGCGCCGGTTAGTAAACAGGCTAGGCTGTCAAATGAACGGGGAACTGTTTTTTTATGTCACAGCCAACTATTTAGCTTAATAATTCGTTCAATTAAGTCATTTTGCCTAGCTGTTTGATTGAATGCCTGAGTATTATTCAGGCTGCTAGTTGAACGGCGCCGGTTAGTAAAAAGGGTAATCCGTTAAATGAGCGGCTAATAGGGTATTTGATAGTAGTAAAAATAAACCGCTAGTTCAATGGTGCCGGTTAGTAAAAGAAGAGACAGGAACTCAAATGAGATAATATACGCGATATAATCAGTTTAAGTTGTTTTATTTAAATCAGGGATACTTGCGGAAACAGGAGAGAGTATAAAAAATGTTTGTGGAATAATCAATCAATCATCGACAAATCAATACGACCGTATAAGTTTAAATATGACGTTGACAGCTGTCATCCTGTAGAAAAACGTCTAATATTTATACTACAGATAAAATATACTACGTGTAGTAGCACATCTAACTAACGACTAAAGAGGGTTTGAATAAACTGGACCTCATAATTTAAAAAAAAATCTGTGATGGGAGTCCCATCAGCATGAAGACGCATTTATAGAGATGGACATGACCGTTGTTTGTCACGTAAAAAAATTGAAACCACCGAGGTTTAATAATGAAGCGAGTTCAAAAATCGTCACAGAAAAATTTTCAGCAATACAAAGCAAGTACTGACTTAGGTTTTTATGTACTCAAGTAAGTTACATATTGTACAATTACAGGTTGCGTACTGCAATGCTCGGATTTCCTCATTAACGCTCGCATCTTAATTATTACTAGAAACATCATCGGCCTATCATCATCCAGTCGTCCACATAGGTGTAAATATGTCACTGAACTGAGTCTTGACTTGAGCTATTTGTTTCCAACCGCTGCCATCTCGCCGACGTTATAATTTTTTACTTGCTGGACTAAGTGACACGTCAGCCACGTCCCACAGGGGACTATAGCTTGACAAGTTCCTTCGTGACACCCCTATGGTCTGCGGGCGACGGGGGGACAGACAGTGAGGGCAAGTAAGAAGTGTGCGCGCGGCAGGATCATCTCATCGTGCCCCGCCGCACGCAATCTAATAGCAGTTACTATGAGAAGTGGTTGTCTATTAACACATTGGTAGCACCTGTGAGGTGACAGTTGGCACTTATTTCTCAATTTAAAATAAAAATAAGTGGTATATAAATGATTGTGTGAAATGCACTAACATATTTTCTAAGGCTTAGGTTACTAATAATTTATGGACGACATCCGAAATAAACGTTATTTAATTTTATTTACGGGGGACCAAAGAGCTGGCAGTTACCTCGCCCAACGAATTAGCCTAGCAGTTCAGCGGGGTAACGCAGCCAGCATCTTCGGGACGATGCCGCATGGGCCCTTTTTAGATATAATTTAGTTTAGTTTAGTTTTATTTTAGATTTTATGTTTAGTTTATAGGTAATTTTAAGTTTTTTTTCGTGTATTGTATTTTGATTGTTTTTGTACTATTTATTCACAATAAAATCATTCCCTTTAAAATAATAATAATAATAATTTAATTATATCGTAAAGCCACATATGAAGCGAATTGCGGCCAGTTATGCCAGCCCGGCAGTATTCTTTCGAATTAAGATAGATAGTCCATAATTATTACTTACCTTGTTATTATTTACATAGATTTCAATATATCATTCCTTAATTGTATGTATATCCTTTTGTAGACTTGAAGGCCGGTAAGTCTTAAGGTGCGTCCACATTTGTATTCGTCGCGTGGCATGATCGCGTGTCACGATCACGCGTTTGGACGTTGCGCCGATCCGATCGCTCGAAATCCATGTTGTTACGCGTATCACACACTTAGATCGGACAAGCGCGGCGTGATCGCTGCGCCGACAGTGAGCGTCCGAGCAGCGCGATACGCAGTCATGCCACGCCACGGTGATCGGATACGAGCAAATGATACAAGTATGGACGCACCTTTAGGTGATTATATTATTAATATTATGTATTTTCGCATTCATATTAATAAGGGTAACCTAATACGTTAATTTTAATTGCTTGAATACTAATGTTATTATCTTATTATATTTTATTAGTTTTCCTTCTCAGTAATACCGCCCTTGCCCTTCAGGCGATTATGATAATAATATTATAAAGATACATATCTAAAGGTCACAGTAAACCGCACGAAGAAACAAACTTAGTTCATACATGACTATTACTCGTATAAAAATAATACAATACTCTTTATTGCACATCAAAAGAAAATAACATCAGACACTTAAATTTAAAACAGTATGAGAAATGATAAACAACAGGCGGTGTTATCATTAAAAAGGAGAAATAAATACAATTTTGGAATGAACTTTTCCTGTGGTGCTTCTGAGTTCCAGACGTTTCGTCTGCTGCTTTCGTGTGCTGTTTTGACAGCTTTCCTTGTGCTGAATAGCTTCCGAAACGTCAGGAGTCGGGAATGTACGCGATATATTCCATTATTTTATTTTATTTAAATGAGTGATAATCGCGGTAACAAAAAAAAATATTAGGATAATTTTTAATTCTATAATTTGAAACAATTTGTAAGAAAACGATGTCACGGACCAGTTCTAGTATTGTGAAAGCGTGTTGATGACTTGATGATAATTATTATCTTAGGATCCACCGTAATAAAATCTATGATACTTGTAACAACCATTAAGGCAGCCGTTTACACTAATGTTATATTATTATAACGATTGACCGTATCCTTGCTGAGACAAAGTTGCATCTCGTATGCAAACATACGCAGATGGGACTTTGTCTCGCCAAACGTTCGAGGTGTGATTATGTTTAATTGCAACATTCTGCCAGTCATATGAGATAAAAACTATATTTTTCAGAAATAAATCTAGGACGTATAATACGCCGTGATATTCTCGGAAGGGTAAATACCTAAATGTACCTATCATCATACATACAGTCGCGCGAACGAAGACAAAAGTTCTACACATGACCCTGTTGTCACACTATTAAATCATCATCAGCCAAAGGACGTCCACTGCTGGGCCGGTTAACCTCATAGCTAGAGGACGTCCACTGCTGGACCGGTTAACCTCATAGCTAGAGGACGTCCACTGCTGGGCCGGTTAACCTCATAGCTAGAGGACGTCCACTGCTGGACCGGTTAACCTCATAGCTAGAGGACGTCCACTGCTGGGCCGGTTAACCTCATAGCTAGAGGACGTCCACTGCTGGACCGGTTAACCTCATAGCTAGAGGACGTCCACTGCTGGACCGGTTAACCTCTTGGCTAGAGGACGTCCACTGCTGGACCGGTTAAACTCATAGCTAGAGGACGTCCACTGCTGGACCGGTTAACCTCATAGCTAGATGACGTCCACTGCTGGACCGGATAACCTCATAGCCAGAGGACGTCCGCTGCTGGACCGGTTAACCTGATAGCTAGAGGACGTCCACTGCTGGACCGGTTAACCTGATAGCTAGAGGACGTCCACCGTTGGACCAGTTAACCTCATAGCTAGAGGACATCCACTGCTGGACCGGTTAACCTGATAGCTAGAGGACGTCCACTGCTGTACCAGTTAACCTCATAGCTAGAGGACGTCCACTGCTGGACCGGTTAACCTGATAGCTAGAGGACGTCCACTGCTGGACCGGTTAACCTGATAGCTAGAGGACGTCCACTGCTGGACCGGTTACCCTCATAGCTAAAGGACGTCCACTGCTGGACCGGTTAACCTGATAGCTAGAGGACGTCCACTGCTGGACCGGTTACCCTCATAGCTAGAGGACGTCCACTGCTGGACCGGTTAACCTGATAGCTAGAGGACGTCCACTGCTGGACTGGTTACCCTCATAGCTAGAGGACGTCCACTGCTGGAACGGTTACCCTCATAGCTAGAGGACGTCCACTGTTGGACCGGTTAACCTGATAGCTAGAGGACGTCCACTGCTGGACCGGTTAACCTGATAGCTAGAGGACGTCCACTGCTGGACTGGTTACCCTCATAGCTAGAGGACGTCCACTGCTGGAACGGTTACCCTCATAGCTAGAGGACGTCCACTGCTGGACCGGTTAACCTGATAGCTAGAGGACGTCCACTACTGGACCGGTTAACCTGATAGCTAGAGGACGTCCACCGTTGGACCAGTTAACCTCTTGGCTAGAGGACGTCCACTGCTGGACCGGTTAAACTCATAGCTAGAGGACGTCCACTGCTGGACCGGTTAACCTCATAGCTAGATGACGTCCACTGCTGGACCGGATAACCTCATAGCCAGAGGACGTCCGCTGCTGGACCGGTTAACCTGATAGCTAGAGGACGTCCACTGCTGGACCGGTTAACCTCATAGCTAGAGGACATCCACTGCTGGACCGGTTAACCTGATAGCTAGAGGACGTCCACTGCTGTACCAGTTAACCTCATAGCTAGAGGACGTCCACTGCTGGACCGGTTAACCTGATAGCTAGAGGACGTCCACTGCTGGACCGGTTAACCTGATAGCTAGAGGACGTCCACTGCTGGACCGGTTACCCTCATAGCTAAAGGACGTCCACTGCTGGACCGGTTAACCTGATAGCTAGAGGACGTCCACTGCTGGAACGGTTACCCTCATAGCTAGAGGACGTCCACTGTTGGACCGGTTAACCTGATAGCTAGAGGACGTCCACTGCTGGACCGGTTAACCTGATAGCTAGAGGACGTCCACTGCTGGACTGGTTACCCTCATAGCTAGAGGACGTCCACTGCTGGAACGGTTACCCTCATAGCTAGAGGACGTCCACTGCTGGACCGGTTAACCTGATAGCTAGAGGACGTCCACTACTGGACCGGTTAACCTGATAGCTAGAGGACGTCCACCGTTGGACCAGTTAACCTCATAGCTAGAGGAACACCACTGCTGGACCGGTTAACCTGATAGCTAGAGGACGTCCACTGCTGTACCAGTTAACCTCATAGCTAGAGGACGTCCACTGCTGTACCAGTTAACCTCATAGCTAGAGGACGTCCACTGCTGGACCGGTTAATCTGATAGCTAGAGGACGTCCACTGCTGGACCGGTTAACCTGATAGCTAGAGGACGTCCACTGCTGGACCGGTTACCCTCATAGCTAAAGGACGTCCACTGCTGGACCGGTTAACCTGATAGCTAGAGGACGTCCACAGCTGGACCGGGTACCCTCATAGCTAGAGGACGTCCACTGCTGGACCGGTTAACCTCTTGGCTAGAGGACGTCCACTGCTGGACCGGTTAAACTCATAGCTAGAGGACGTCCACTGCTGGACCGGATAACCTCATAGCCAGAGGACGTCCGCTGCTGGACCGGTTAAACTGATAGCTAGAGGACGTCCACTGCTGGACCGGTTAACCTCATAGCTAGATGACGTCCACTGCTGGACCGGATAACCTCATAGCCAGAGGACGTCCGCTGCTGGACCGGTTAAACTGATAGCTAGAGGACGTCCACTGCTGGACCGGTTAACCTGATAGCTAGAGGACGTCCACCGTTGGACCAGTTAACCTCATAGCTAGAGGACGTCCACTGCTGGACCGGTTAATCTGATAGCTAGAGGACGTCCACTGCTGGACCGGTTAACCTGATAGCTAGAGGACGTCCACTGCTGGACCGGTTACCCTCAAAGCTAAAGGACGTCCACTGCTGGACCGGTTAACCTGATAGCTAGAGGACGTCCACAGCTGGACCGGGTACCCTCATAGCTAGAGGACGTCCACTGCTGGACCGGTTAACCTGATAGCTAGAGGACGTCCACTGCTGGACTGGTTACCCTCATAGCCAGAGGACGTCCGCTGCTGGACCGGTTACCCTCATAGCCAGAGGACGTCCGCTGCTGGACCGGTTACCCTCATAGCCAGAGGACGTCCGCTGCTGGACCGGTTACCCTCATAGCCCGAGGACGCCCGCTGCTGGACCGGTTACCCTCATAGCCAGAGGACGTCCACTGCTGGACCGGTTACCCTCATAGTCAGAGGACGTCCGCTGCTGGACCGGTTACCCTCATAGCCATAGGACGTCCGCTGCTGGACCAGTTACCCTCATAGCCAGAGGACGCCCGCTGCTGGACCGGTTACCCTCATAGCTAGAGGACGTCTACTGCTGGACCGGTTAACTTCATAGCCAGGGAACGTCCGCTGCTGGACCGGTTACCCTCATAGTCAGAGGACGTCCGCTGCTGGACCGGTTACCCTGATAGCTAGAGGACGTCCACTGCAGGTCCGGTTAACCTGATAGCTAGAGGACGTCCACTGCTGGACCGATTACCCTCATAGCTAGAGGACGTCCACTGCTGGACCGGTTAACCTGATAGCTAGATGACGTCCACTGCTGGACTGGTTACCCTCATAGTCAGAGGACGTCCGCTGCTGGACCGGTTACCCTCATAGCCATAGGACGCCCGCTGCTGGACCGGTTACCCTCATAGCTAGAGGACGTCTACTGCTGGACCGGTTAACTTCATAGCCAGGGAACGTCCGCTGCTGGACCGGTTACCCTCATAGTCAGAGGACGTCCGCTGCTGGACCGGTTACCCTGATAGCTAGAGGACGTCCACTGCAGGTCCGGTTAACCTGATAGCTAGAGGACGTCCACTGCTGGACCGATTACCCTCATAGCTAGAGGACGTCCACTGCAGGTCCGGTTAACCTGATAGCTAGAGGACGTCCACTGCTGGACCGATTACCCTCATAGCTAGAGGACGTCCACTGCTGGACCGGTTACCCTCATAGCCAGAGGACGTCCACTGCTGGACCGGTTAACTTCATAGCCAGGGAACATCCGCTGCTGGACCGGTTACCCTCATAGCCAGAGGACGTCCACTGCAGGTCCGGTTAACCTGATAGCTAGAGGACGTCCACTGCTGGACCGATTACCCTCATAGCTAGAGGACGTCCACTGCTGGACCGGTTAACTTCATAGCCAGGGAACATCCGCTGCTGGACCGGTTACCCTCATAGCCAGAGGACGTCTACTGCTGGACCGGTTAACTTCATAGCCAGGGAACGTCCGCTGCTGGACCAGTTACCCTCATAGCCAGAGGACGCCCGCTGCTGGACCGGTTACCCTCATAGCTAGAGGACGTCCGCTGCTGGACCGGTTACCCTGATAGCTAGAGGACGTCCACTGCAGGTCCGGTTAACCTGATAGCTAGAGGACGTCCACTGCTGGACCGATTACCCTCATAGCTAGAGGACGTCCACTGCTGGACCGGTTAACCTGATAGCTAGAGGACGTCCACTGCTGGACTGGTTACCCTCATAGTCAGAGGACGTCCGCTGCTGGACCGGTTACCCTCATAGCTAGAGGACGTCTACTGCTGGACCGGTTAACTTCATAGCCAGGGAACGTCCGCTGCTGGACCGGTTACCCTCATAGTCAGAGGACGTCCGCTGCTGGACCGGTTACCCTGATAGCTAGAGGACGTCCACTGCAGGTCCGGTTAACCTGATAGCTAGAGGACGTCCACTGCTGGACCGATTACCCTCATAGCTAGAGGACGTCCACTGCTGGACCGGTTACCCTCATAGCCAGAGGACGTCCACTGCTGGACCGGTTAACTTCATAGCCAGGGAACATCCGCTGCTGGACCGGTTACCCTCATAGCCAGAGGACGTCTACTGCTGGACCGGTTAACTTCATAGCCAGGGAACGTCCGCTGCTGGACCAGTTACCCTCATAGCCAGAGGACGCCCGCTGCTGGACCGGTTACCCTCATAGCTAGAGGACGTCCGCTGCTGGACCGGTTACCCTGATAGATTTGACGACACGTTTGGCTCAGTGGGTTGTACAACGGCCTACGAAGCTGACGGTCCTGGGTTCGAATCCCGGCCAGGGCAAGTGTTTGTGTGATGAGCACGAATATTTGTTCCTGGGTCTTGGATGTTTTCTATGTATTTAAGTATTATAATTTATCTATTTATTATGTATATCGTCGCCTAGTACCCATAGTACAAGCTTTGCTTAGTTTGGGACTAGGTCGATTTGTGTAAGATTGTCCCTGATATTTATTTATTTATTTTATTTAGCTAGAGGACGTCCACTGCAGGTCCGGTTAACCTGATAGCTAGAGGACGTCCACTGCTGGACCGATTACCCTCATAGCTAGAGGACGTCCACTGCTGGACCGGTTAACCTGATAGCTAGAGGACGTCCACTGCTGGACTGGTTACCCTCATAGTCAGAGGACGTCCGCTGCTGGACCGGTTACCCTCATAGCTAGAGGACGTCTACTGCTGGACCGGTTAACTTCATAGCCAGGGAACGTCCGCTGCTGGACCGGTTACCCTCATAGTCAGAGGACGTCCGCTGCTGGACCGGTTACCCTGATAGCTAGAGGACGTCCACTGCAGGTCCGGTTAACCTGATAGCTAGAGGACGTCCACTGCTGGACCGATTACCCTCATAGCTAGAGGACGTCCACTGCAGGTCCGGTTAACCTGATAGCTAGAGGACGTCCACTGCTGGACCGATTACCCTCATAGCTAGAGGACGTCCACTGCTGGACCGGTTACCCTCATAGCCAGAGGACGTCCACTGCTGGACCGGTTAACTTCATAGCCAGGGAACGTCCGCTGCTGGACCGGTTACCCTCATAGCCAGAGGACGTCTACTGCTGGACCGGTTAACTTCATAGCCAGGGAACGTCCGCTGCTGGACCGGTTACCCTCATAGCCAGAGGACGTCTACTGCTGGACCGGTTAACTTCATAGCCAGGGAACGTCCGCTGCTGGACCGGTTACCCTCATAGCCAGAGGACGTCCGCTGCTGGACCGGTTACCCTCATAGCCAGAGGACGTCCGCTGCTGGACCGGTTACCCTCATAGACAGAGGAGGTCCGCTGCTGGACCGATTAACCTGATAGCTAGAGGACGTCCGCTTCTGGACCGGTTACCCTCATAGCCAGAGGACGTCCGCTGCTGGACCGGTTACCCTCATAGCCAGAGGACGTCCACTGCTGGACCGGTTAACTTCATAGCCAGGGAACGTCCGCTGCTGGACCGGTTACCCTCATAGCCAGAGGACGTCTACTGCTGGACCGGTTAACTTCATAGCCAGGGAACGTTAGCTGCTGGACCGGTTACCCTCATAGCCAGAGGACGTCCGCTGCTGGACCGGTTACCCTCATAGACAGAGGAGGTCCGCTGCTGGACCGGTTACCCTCATAGCCAGAGGACGTCCACTGCTGGACCGGTTAACTTCGTAACCAGGGAACGTCCGCTGCTGGACCGGTTACCCTCATAGTCAGAGGGCGTCTACTGCTGGACCGGTTAACTTCATAGCCAGGGAACGTCCGCTGCTGGACCGGTTACCCTCATAGCCAGAGGACGTCCGCTGCTGGACCGGTTACCCTCATAACCAGAGGACGCCCGCTGCTGGACCGGTTACCCTCATAGCCAGAGGACGTCTACTGCTGGACCGGTTAACTTCATAGCCAGGGAACGTCCGCTGCTGGACCGGTTACCCTCATAGCCAGAGGACGTCCGCTGCTGGACCGGTTACCCTCATAGCCAGAGGACGTCCGCTGCTGGACCGGTTACCCTCATAGCCAGAGGACGTCCACTGCTGGACTGGTTAACTTCATAGCCAGAGAACGTCCACTGCTGGACCGGTACCCTCATGTCATACTATTATAAAGTTGTAAAATTAAATGTCTGTACGTTGAAGATACTTAAAAAAAATATTGTTACGGACAATTGTGAGGTCACTGAAACGAAAAATATTTTTATTGTTTCTTTTTTTGTATGTTTGTATTTGTCGTTGTGGCTTCATCACGCAGAATTGACTAAACGGATTTCAGCAATTTTTGGTACACGGATGGCTGGGTATCTCTAGATGGTTATAAGATACTTTTTACCCGATTGTGCTGAACAAATAAAGAGGAGGTGTGACTTTTTCTCCTCCGCGATCGAAGTTGCGGGTACCTTCTAGTCTGGCATACACTTTTTTGTTATAATCGTCATTTAGGATAATGCATTTTTTTCTAAAAGTGTGAATATTCAGGACTTTTTAAGGCATCATCCTGTTAAATGCATCAGGTTAGGTTAGGTCTGTTTCATAACAATCCTGAAAAATTTAAGTGTTGAAAAACATGCATTAGGTATGCCAAATGATGATTACAACAAAAAGTTTATGCCACATGAAGGTAATCCCTGCTGGACATAGGCCTCCCTCAAAGAGCGCCACCATGGGCGGTCCTGCGCCGCCCGTATCCAGCGGACTCCAGCGACCTTCCCTAGGTCATCACTCCACCTTGTGGGGAGTCTACCCACGCTACGTACGTGGTCACCATCAAGAACTCGATGCAGCCATCTCTGGATCTCTGGCGGTCCATTATAGAGTGACCTAGATTTTTTTTTAGATTTCTCGCACCCGTATACGAAAATATATAAAACAAAATAAATGAATAGTTTAAAAAACACTAGAAAAACATGCTTTACAAGACTTTTCTAACAAATCCAAACACAGTTATGATACGATGTTCCATCATGAAGTTCCAGTTCAATTCTTCCGGCTCCATCATCAGATCAGTTCGACAGTACCATATTATTGTATTGTCATCAGAACAACATACAGCTGCCAATTTTCATGACGCTACGATCCTTGGAAGATGGTTAAATTAGTTACATTAGATTCCATTACATAGTTACATACAGGTCGACCTAATAAAAGCGTGTTAATGATCGAACATGCGTACATTTTGCTTAGGAGTAGGGCTCTGCTAACACTGGATTTTCATGAATATGGCCGTTTGTAGCTATATTTGGTACGGAACCACAGATGGTTATAGGATACATTTTACCCGACTACGCTGAACAAAATAGTGGCGTCATGAAGCGTGAACGAAGCAACATCTTCTAGTTCATAAATAACCCTAATGTCCTGTAATTGGATACATTCAGTTTCTCTGAAGTTCTGAGATACTTAACCCAAGTAGCACACAATCTGTATAGGGGCTATCATACAGCCAGTTTAGGCGTTATAAGGGCTTAAGCTCTAATAGAAAGAAAGAAGAAAGAAAGAAAAAAAAATATTCGGTATCATAGCTTAAAAAAAAATTAAATTAAAAGAAAAATAATTACATACAAAAAAACTAAACTATGCCCCGAAATGGTCCCACATGAGCCAGGTCCCAGCGCTGATCTTCCGTTGAGACCATATGTGGATATAATACACTTGTGTTACTCGGGAATGTTCCCAAATATAATAGGTTTATCAGACACAGTTCTAATAATTTGAATGAAAAGTGTGTAGGCACAATATTTTGTTCGCGAGTTTGCACTTGGCTGCTTTTTTTATTTTAATATGTGTCATCCTCAAAATGCCTTAATGTTGTGACGAAAGTTAAACGCCTGCATCACGCTACCGGGCAATCAAAATGTCACAAATTGCCGGTTGCTGTTGTGTCGACGCGTGAAATGACCGGGTTCTCGTTCCGCTTTGATAGCGTCTGTCAACCAATGACTATAACTAACACACAGCGCTATGTTTAAAACGTTTAGAGACCATCTAGAAATTACGCGCTGTTATCGTCTAAATTGTATTCAGGATGTGGCAGCAGTTACGAAACTGGCAGTTATAATCTGTCATATCCTAAAGCCAAAAAACTGATACACATGAAAAAATACGATGTGAAAAAGTGCACGAGCAAAAGAGCGTATCTGCGTGTCACATACGTCCTTTTGCTGGGAAGCGCAGTTTTTCGGCAATAACTCAAACATGCTATGTCCAATCATGTTGAAAATAGTTTTTAGTATTTATTAAGCTTTTTCTTTCACAATTTATTCAACTTTCGGATCAATTAATTCCGAAAATATTGCTAAATCATTTTTTTTAGATACCTCTAAGTGTTTAAGCTTCGGTTTCATCTATGGAGTGCCACCCTCGAATTTTTATTTTTTTATTATTTAACTACTAAATTAAGTAGCCGCTTATACAAGACACCTACACTCAAAATTTCATTAATATACATCGGGTAGTTATTCAGTAAAATGCCTGCGACATACGACGTACGAACGGATGGACAGGACGAAACTATAAGGGTTCCGTTTTTGCCATTTTGGCTAGGGAATCCTAAAACAATATATCTCACCACTCACCACCTACCTGTATCTATTATATTGCCCCCTACCCCGTACCAGGAATTAGTACATCATCATCATATTAGCCCAATGTTGTCAACTGCTGGACAAAGACGTCCTTCCTAAGGATTTCCATAACGACTCCTCCATCTCCACCAGATCATCGGTCCACCTTGTTGGGGCCTTTCCCACGCTGCGTCGTTCTGTACGCGGTCGCCACTCAAGAATCTATCTGCCCCAGCGGCCATCGGTTCTACGAGCAATGTGCCCGTGCCCCGCCCACTGCCACTTTTGATTAAGTCTAGCAACTCTGAGCTATGTTGACGATCTTCTGCGGAGGAATTAGTTACTTTACATTTTTCCTTTTAGTGTGTCAAGTTTTATGTATACTTTCATCTGGCCGATAGTTTGCGCGTTATTCATACTTATACAACTTGTCTCTGGCATCTGGACAAACATTAGGGTATTTTTAACCGATGTACAAAATGTCATACCAAATGGCATAGTATTAACTGATTTACGATTGAATACTTTGGAACAGGCTGTATGTAGATACATATGGTAATTAAAGAATATGTTTGTCATTAGTCTGACTTTAATCGTATCGTCAATGCAAACGACTGATACAGTAGTCAGTACGTTACTATCATTTTTGATTTGTTTAAATAAAATTTGTATTTTTTTTTTCTTTTCATCTGATGTAATAGTTTATAATATTAGAACATTCCTGAGAAGTAATTCTACTCGGGTTTGCCGTCTTTGTGCAGAAGCCACAGACACGTTGTATAACTTTGCTGAGTTTTGCCTCCTCCTTCGTAGTCCATTGTACTTAGCAACTTAGCTACCATAAATTCCCATTCTCGAGAACATTCTCAGAAGTTTCCGGAAACTTTTCATGAAGAACATTCTGCAACTTTGCTAATTGGGAGCTGTAACAGCTAAAAATGCCATAGCAAGATTTATACTTGCTCTTTCAAATATATTCTGTAATTAAATTAACAACAAACCATAACGCCCTAGGGTATTTCGCTCTCATTACGCTTGTAATGAGATCGAAAAGCCCGTGGGCTTAATTTGTGCGAAACGACCAGCCTGCACACGTTACTGTTTACGAGCGAGTGTGGTAAAATAGTTCATTTTACAACTAGCTCCATTCTCCGCACTTAGCCCGTGAAAGCGGGGCCATGTTGCATGGCACGTGGGAATGATGTTGCCTAGGGGTCTAGCCAGCCTAGCTCCGTCCAGAAGCGCAGAATTCTCCTGATGTCTCCACAGGCCTCCCGGAGTGACCTCAGTGTTATGAAGATTTCAGCCCGTTGTTTAGCTACGCCGATGTGTTCCAGGATCACGTAGGGAGCTGTTTAGTCGGCCAACAGGCAACCCCTACGCAGGGGACTGTCGGTCATTCCTAGAACATACAAGTGGGCAGTGTCCAGTGATGGTGCCTACGATTACACGTAGAGCAGGGTTGTCAAGTGACAACAGGCGCCTCGTCAGCCGCGCGTCTGGCTGTGCTACCACTTTCCGGGGCCGTCAGCATGTACTGGTTTTTGCCGGAGGAATCCATAGGACTTGGGCCAATCGCTAGTTGGTCTGATCCTCTCCTTGCCAGCTGGTCGCCTGCGTCGTTACCTGCAGAGCCACTGTGCCATTGCAGCGTGACCTGGTTGTGCAAGCCGATCGTCTCGAATGCTGAGTGGCACTCTAGTATGAGCCCTGATTTAATTATTTTATTGTCCAGGGCTCGTAGCCTAAGCAGCGTAGCATAAGCTCGTAACCTGGGCATTAACACAAGGGCATGTCCATTTGTCCATGCCATCTATGTTGCAGAGATGAAGATGCTAAGGTAGATGTGCGGCGTTACCAAGCTGGAGCCTGAGAGTCCGTGACATCGCCAATAAGCTGCAGGAAAGCAGGATGAGGTGGTATGGACATATCAAGAGGAGGCCACTCGATTACGTCGGCAACGTTGTGCTCGATTTATCTGTCTCCGGAAAAAGACCTAGAGGGACTGAGACCACCGGGACAAATGTGTTGCTGACAGACATGAGGGAATGCGATGTTTCCGAAGATGACGTCAGGGATAGGGCGAAGTGGAGGAGGATGATAAGGAAAGCTGACTCCACCACCATGAGGGATACATAGTCGGGAAGAGAGAGAGAGATTATCCATGGTTCGTAGAAATGCAGCTCTGTTGTAAACTATAAGTATCTATAAAACTAGGGCAGTAAAAATGTGTCAGTCGGTATTTGTAGCCTATGGCGAGGACGGGTATGAGATCTAATAAAGTTCTGTCAACCACCGCTTGTCAACAATTAATTGTAAGTAATGTCTCTCCTTGCCAAGGAATCGCACCTATAATTGTCGGCAATTAGATTCTTGTTATAGTCTATATATATTCCTATGATTCTGCCTCCGTGCGAACTATACTTATGGGCTATTTTTACCTTAGAGCATTTAACAGCATTTAACCACTGGAGATGCCATACGGATACATTCACCTCTTTTTAGGGTTCCGTAGCCAATATAGCGATATGGAACCCTTATAGTTTCGTCATGTCCGTCCGTCCGTCCGTATGTCACAGGCATTTTACTCAAAAACTGCATGAGATGTACATTGATGAAATTTGGAGTATAGGTGTCTTATGCAAGCTGCTACTTAGTTTGATGGTTAAATAATAAAATAAAATAAATCTAGGGGGCACTCCATATATGTAACCGAAACTTTTAACAAAAAAATCAGCAAACATCAAAGTGCAACATTTCGACAGATCTTTTAAAATAATTTTGAGGTTTTGAGAAATATATATATTTAGTGGATATTTTCGGAAATAATCGCTCCGAAAGTAGCATAAATTGTGTCGCCCCCCTCTATTTTCTAAAAGGTATGTCCAAAAAATATGAAAATAAATATAAAGATAAAGTTTAACAAACACTTTCAATGAAAATTATTTTCAACATGATGGGAAATAATATTTTTGAGTTATTGTCAAAAAACTGCGCTTCTCAGCAAAAGGACGTAAGCACCGTGGAGAGACGCTCTTTTCTAATGCACTTTTTCATATCATATTTTTTTCATCTGCAGTGCAATTTTTTGTATGAACGGCTGCGGAACCCTTCACTGAGCATGGTCCGACATGCTCTTGGCCGGTTTAATTATTTATTTATTTATTAAACAAAGTACAGTCAGTGTCAAGTAGTCTGTAGCATATAAATCACTAAATATGTCGTAACGCATCTTTATTACTAAAGGCATAAAGATGTGTGACGATATATTTGGCGCTATTATGAAGTTGTAAAAATGAAATGTCTGTACATTGAAAATATAAAAAAAAAGATTGTATCGGACTATTTGGAGGTTACTGAATGACAGGTGAACTCTGAAATGCGGCGTCAGACAAATGGCGGGCGCCGGCGTCGCGCGCAAAATTCTGGCCAATGGGCGTTGAAGTTTTTACCCGCGCAAACACGCTGCCTTATAATTGATTAATCTGTTTTCAAAAAATGCTTTCTGCGCAGGTACATCGCTGTAACTTATATTTGTGGTACTACAGTAATCGCGTAATCTTCGGTTACTTTATACCGTACATTGCCAATGTGAGGATGTTTTTTGGTTGCAGGTAATTTATTTTAATTGTGTGTGTTTGTGGGCATAGGAATATTTTCGTAGTGTGCTGTACGTGCTAATATCACCCCCCGCTAAAATGATCATTTGTCTGTCCATCTGAATTGAGTTTAAAGTCAATTTTTTTGACAAATTGTGGCTGTCAACTAAATGGTGTGATGGAACGTAAAGTATTAAGCTCTTCTAATATGAATATGATCTAATTTCATCTCGTATAGCGTAAAGTTATACAAAAAACCTTCAATCGCATTTGTCTCGTAACGATGTTATTGCAATTACTGCATTCTTCATTACGAGAGCAGCGATGTGTACAACGCCATCTATGTATAAGAATTATTATATATAATTATTCAAATTTGCAAGCGTGACACAGAATTTAAATGTTACGATCTATTTATTATTAGCTGTTTACGAACTAATTGTTACGATATGTTTTTTGTACAATTATATTATAACATCATGAAATGTCTCCTCGCAATCGGGGCACCATCTGAAGTATGGCAATTGACAGTCCTCTTGTTTTAATTTACGTCCTTGCTAAGCACTAAGGGAGCATTATTACATATGATGGAGCAAATCGTGTTTGAATTAGTTGATGATGGTTAGTTGAACGTGATAATGATATTACTGATAAATAAAATGTTATTGTTGGACAAAAGGCGAGTATTAAATTTATCATAGTTTTACAATAAACAATATCGCAGAAATAAAAAAAGAAACGCTAAACGTAGCTTTTCTAATATTAGCATATGAACAAATCTCCTTACTCCGACAAAGTTCCAAATGCAACAGGGAAAGGCGCATTACAATCACTTCTTCCAAGTAAATATAAGCGTGTGAAGTTGCTCTCAAGCAAAGTGGATGAAGGCTACGTAGTACCGAACGGTAGTAACTGCACAGGAAAGTTATAGTAAGTTGCTACGTTCTTACTTGGGTAAGGCTGTGGCGCTAGAATAAGTAACTCAGCTGTAACAGATGAGTATGGTAATGTGAACTGACTGGGGGGAAATAGATGCGACGTTTGTTTAAGGTCTTTTACACGAAGGTTAGATTTATTATTCTACTGGTGTACTATATATAATCTGTGGATTTCGTGAATTATAACTCCGCGAATCGTACTACAAAGGTATACCTTCTAGATTGGACCATCACTCTATACTCTATGGTCTTTAACTTTACTTCAAAAACTAAGCAGCATTTTACTGTTTTTTTAATCATTATTTTAAGGAGCTTGGTCGTAGAACGATCATGCCACTCTATACGTACTCTGAAGTTTAATTACAAATTTACTGAACGCACATTTAATAAAACTTATAAAACTAATGGGCTTGCTCTGATTAAGGGTCGGCTAACCCAGCATTACAGACTTTCGAGTTCATTGTGCAACCTTCAGCACGATATACGAGTAATATATCTTTTCTCAGTCAAACCGTGAACACGGAAAGCTGAAAAGGTTTCGAAACGTCGGGAGCTCAAATGAGATAATATATGCGATATAATCCGTTAAAATTGTTTAATTTAAATAATATACGACCTCAAGATATCCCAATATTTTTTTAAATTTATTGGTTGTGACCTGTCCTGAGCGTAAGTCTCATCTACTACAAGATCTTGCCGTGTCAAAAAACAGTGGTTTATCCAAGTATACATTGAGGGTTCGGGTTGAATAGTCCTGTACGAGATTCCACTTTCTTGGGATGGTTTATCAAAAAACTCTTTCTAATGATCGGAGCAATAATTTCTGGCTTTAGCCATGGCCTTGGTGTGAAAAAGTGCGACATTCATATACATTTTTTGCTCCTAATGACATGCGAAATGCGTGGTTAAAATCTTACGGATTCTTCGCGGGCACCGTGTATACATAGAGACCAGTTTTTTGAAGTCATGTCAATCAATTGACACTAACAGGATCATTTATTCGAGCGTTTCAACCGCCACTTTCGTGGACACATTTTTTTCAAGGTGTCTGTAGATTTTTATGCCTTTTTGAGCTAATCCGTCCCTATACTTTCTCAACATCGTATTTGGTCGAATTTGGTGGAATAAAATATATAATAAATAAATAAATATTACACACTGTTAAAAGTTAAGTTACATGCATAAAACACATTTAGATTATGTAAGGAATTTAATTTTTTTTATTAAATTTCACATAATTCTATTTTTTTTATAACTAATGAAATTTTACATAAATTTTCTTCCATTGTTTTGGATGGAAATATATTTTCATATTGTTTTTAGAAGGGTTGAAATTAATTTTAATCATCATGACAAATTTGACATGTCTTAATTGGTAATTGGTCAAAATTCGCGGTCTTTACCCATAGATTGTGTCGTATGGTGAGGGAGGGGGGCTCTATCTTCTAAACCGTACGTCATAAAAATATGAAAAGTATTTACATACTTTAAGAAAAATATAAATTTTCGACATGATCGGATGTGGGCGAGGACCTGGCAAGTAGTTTAAGGCATTTCATTTGCCTAATTTTAATTGATTCCGTTTGTTTTGTTAACGTTTTAGTTATTTACTTGTTACACCGGCCGGCGTGTTTCTTCTTATAGTAAAAGACAAACCAAAAACTTGAAGCAAATTTATTTTCTTTCCAGTAAGTCATAATGTGCTGAATTCGGTATCTTTTGCCGACTAGTCGGCGACCGTTTGTCGACTATAAGTGTGACCGGATAGTCAACTTTCCCGACTAGTCAGTACATCTGTAGTTATAATAAGTTACATGGCTAAAGGGTAAATATGTGTAGTTGTGTTTCTGTCATCTTTGGGTAGTTCTAGTAAATACTACACTTAGGTACTAACGGTACATATGAGAGGTGTTTTTACCACCTGTGCGGGTGTCACTGCAGTCTTTGTCTTGTCTCACTACTCGTTATTTGTAGCCATCGCAGCGTGAAGCGCGAATACGTCAGACAGGGGTCGCCAACCTGCTATAATTCTCTAGTATAAAATTTTGCTTTGCTTCAAAATGTGGGACAGGAAACTGATAGGGGTTGAATTGCCTGTAGAACTACCCAGATCACATCTCACAGTCTCCTTAAATTGTCCATACTGTGAGCACCTTATTTTTTTTCTTATCTGCAAATGTAGGTACTGTTAACATAGAAAAAAAAGAATAGGTAACTAACATAACATGGATTTATTAGTGGTCTGAATTTTCCTTTATTTATTATTTATTTATAACAGCGATGAGTCCGTCAGTGCTTTGTTTACGCTGACACACAATCCGCGAATACAATACGTACACTAGTGGAAACGTTACTCGCATCACCCCTTTTTACGAGATGACTAATGGTGTATCCGTGTTACTCAGCCGCCGGATTTCCCGCAGGAACTTTGTTTTCCCGGGATACGCGCCTATTTATTGCGTAATCATAACTAACGATATAAACGCGAGAATGGGCTTACTTGATTGAGTTTGTGAAGAAGCTAGGAAAGTAATGACGTATCTGTGTTGCGATAAATGTATTTTCTATTGCTTTAGTTGTTATTTATTTGATCAAAATAGTGGTTAAGTGTGAATAGTTATGCTATAGCTTCTTGGCTTTGATGGGGTCCGACTAGCCACCAGTTGCGTTTAACGGCTAAATGTGGTCCGTGTGAATAAAACTATTCATTTTCTTATATGTTATCGCCCGACCACGTGGTTTTCGTTGTGGTTGTGGTTGTGGTGTGGTTGTGATGTGGTTGTGGTTGTGGTGTGGTTGTGATGTGGTTGTGGTGTGGTTGTGGTCATGGTTGTGGTGTAGTTGTGGTGTGGTTATAGTGTGGATTTTGTTGTGGTTGTGATGTGTTTGTTGTGTTGTTGTGGTCGTGGCGTGGTTGTGGTGTAGTTGTTATTGTGTTTTGGTGTGGTTGTGGTGTATTTGTGGTGTGGATGTGGTGTGGTTGTGGTATGGTTGTGGTTCTGGTGTGGTTCCCGTACAACTGAATAGACCCAAAATCACGAACGAAGTCCTTGTGTTATTCTGTTTGGGTCAGAGTCTCAAAAGGCCAGAGCATGATTATGGTGACGTGACTTATTTAATGTTTCTGGAATTTTCGAAATACATATCCATAGTCTTTCTTGTATTATTTTAAAGATTGCGAAAGGTTGTCGATTGCTGCACCACGTGGCTGCTCGGAGTCGTTTTCGCTTGCAATCAGAAGCGGAGATGCATTCTGCTACTACTGTGATGTGGCTGTGATATTAATATAAAATGCCGTTTTGGCTACCGTTGTGTACGTTTGAATGTATTTTGATTGTACCCACTTTGCTGACGGAAAAGAAAAAAGTTATAACCCTCTTTTTTACTTCCGTGAAGTCGGGCGAAAAGTATTCTATAACCATCTGTAGTTGTTCGGGTACCCGTGTACCAATAAAAATTGAAATCCGTTTAGCCGTTTTAGCGTTATGAAGGTACAAAGACACATACAAAAAATGCTAATAGAAAAGTAAAAATATAAAAACACGTTGGTTTATGTTGTAATTATAAACAAGTGATAAAGTACTCAAGAATGGTTTTGAAATTATGGCTTACATTTGTGGTATTACAAAAGAACAATCTAGAACCCCCTACTCCCACCTCCTTTAAAAAAAAACAACAAGCCTTATTTTTTAATTTTATCGAACTTTTATCGTAATAAATGAACAGTCGTCACAACAGAACGTCGGCAACTCAAATGAGATAATATACGCGATATAATCTGTTTAAATTGTTTTTCACTTCTCCTGCGCAAAAAGAAGTACATTTAGCCCCTAGGGTTTAAAACAAAGCCATACAATCCCATACAAATTTCTATGACACTGAAAAAAAAACTTCCGGCCAGCTACATACTCCTTACGAATAATTAAAAACAAACAAAGCAACCTGATCAGATTGGCCAAACTTTCTGATAGAATTGCTCAAACTGTACTTTTAGTTTTTCATGATATATAAAATAATCATGTTGTCTTTTTTATTTCCTCGCAGTCGAAGTGAAAAGCAGAGTGTTTAACACTTGGCTAAAGGCCATTATGACACTCAGACATCGTGTCATAATGGCTTGTTTTAGCCCCTTGTCAAAAAACCTACTATTATTTTAACGATATAAAATTCGCCTGTGTAATGTGTGCCTGTCAATGGTAGTCCAGCTGCCTGTTTTATAGATACCTACTCGTATAGAGTCCCGACATATTACACAAATGCAACATTTTACCGCTCCCCCACAACCCTTTTCGAACATAATTATGTTGTAACAAACTGAAACTCACATTAATTGCGGCAACATAACATATGCGCTCGGTCGTAATTGGTAAGCGATATGACGTATACAGACAGACATATACAGCTCCCAGAAGACTTATAACACTTTATAGTTTGAGGAAATCTCAACATCAAGCCCTTGTTTCAAAGGCCGTTTTGTAAAGACAAATTAATGTTACGTAAGGTTTTAATATTGGTAGCAATTAATGAAAGTACCTTTTTTTTGAAAAATCGTAACTTGCTTTTCTACATATCTCTGAGTTACAACTCTAGCTGCGTTAAAAAAGGTCCGAATCAAAATTAAGTTTGATATAAATTTCATACAGCAATATTATAAATTACTGGACTGTGTCCGCAGTATTTATTAAACGATAAGGAAACACTTCAAATCTAGGGTAGGGTTCCTATTAGACTGACTGCGTTTCCGTATTAATTTGCTCGGTACCAATTTAAATAGCCAGAAATATATCTATGCTTTTAGATATAATGTAGTAATCAGATTAATTATTAAAATTACGTACCAATATTACTTACCATACTTTTAAATGGCATTTCTTCATTGCAATAAACTAGTTCAGGAAAATGTTTACAAGAACAATCCAAGACCAACTAAGCCAAAAAAAATCAAAACTAACAGGAAACTAAGCGGTAGCAAAAAATGCGACAGCCCTAGGGGGCCACCGCTGAAACTTGACAAACCACATCTAAACACCGCTCGACCACGAACCTTAAAACTTACAAGTATAAGGTCGAATTTGTCGCCAATGAATAGGGTTGCCAAAGAAGGGTAACTTATCATTTCTTAGTGCGATAAATCGGACGTTGTCGAGGAGACAGATGGCCGTTGTTTCGCCATTTGTTTATGGGCTTTGATAAATAATCGCTACGTCAAAAGTTCCCGAAAAAGGTAGTATCGTGATCTGTTTCGGTAAGCGTAAACATAATTTCTTTTGTTTGGAGATAAATATTGAACTTTGGTTTGGAGTTTGTAGAAAAAAAATTAACAGATCTAACTTCGGTGGTTGCATTAATACCGGGATCCCGAGAGCTCAGCATGTTTTTTGTTATTTGGCAGAAATCACCGCCGTATGGACCCGAGATCTCCAGAGAGTCGGTCAGGGTCCTCGCCTCCGGTGTGTCTTCTTCGGCCGGAGTGGATACCCAAGAGGACCCGTAGGACTCTCAGCTCTGGCTTGCCTTCATTGGCTGTCCAGAGAGGAGCGTTAGAGCTATATGCTCCAGGGGTGGAAGTGTTAAAGGGCATAACGCCGCGAGTAACCTCGGAGAAAGCGCAGCACACCTCTCGACACCCCTGAGCCCTCACGTCCGTGTTGCTTCCAGCTGTCTTGTTTGACGGCAATTACGAGGGGCCATCAAGTGAGTGGCGAGTCACCACCCGCTACAAATAATGATCGATTTGGTGGTTATGGCGGGTGACATATTTCTATTGCAATAGACAAAAAAAAGTCCATCCAAACTACAATTTCATAGCCCGACATCTCTTTCCTTAAAATGCAATAGTTCCAACATCTGCTGGGACCTGCTCATGGACGTATTCTCTTATTGATATGATCAGGAGCGAGTCCCAGCAGAAGTACAGCCACAGCAAACTTCTCGAGAGGGCCTCTACGTGTTGGATCCATATCCCCACGCAAGCCTCTCAAAAATCCGGGACATAAACGAGCCCGTGACTCAATGTGAGATACAAATAATAATAATATTTTTTTTATCAATAGAACTTAATTCTAACAGTAACAATAACGTCTTATGTTTCCATAGAACTTACACTATGTCACGTGCCTGAACTAGGAAAATCCTGTATCTCAGGCGGTGTGAGTTCGTTTAAATACATAGTTAATAACATACATAGTAAAGTAATAGATAAAATAAAATTCATAGACAAAGAGTGTTAAACATATTAACTACTATTTACTAATATTGTTTGAAATCGCATTTTGAAGATTCTTAATGAGGTACGATATTGCAGTGTCAGCGTCAGCACAAATGGAAACTCGGTCGTAGCTGATATTGCATTAATCATCTTCGCGTGCGTTGCGGCTTTTCGGATTAAATAAACAACAATGAGCGGCACTCTCAGACGCCTCCATACTCAATTGAGTTTATATACTTCTGTTCGGCTATTTTCCGGGCCGGACATTCTACGCCACCCGTTTGATGGTTCGATGGCTTCTTGAAGGGTCTGCAGGTTGCACATTTTGGCAACTCTGATTTTTTTTTCGCACTCTTTAATCGATTGACCTACAACACCGGAATGGCCGCACGTGTAGTCTGGCTGCTTGCAGGATTTAGCGGCATGCGCATACTGCTGGCATTTATAGCACCTGTTGATGATCGTAAAATCTCTCACCGCTCCAAAATGGCCGCATCTATGTAAAATCCAGTGTTAGCAGAGCCCTACTCCTAAGCAAAATGTACGCGGTGCTCAATCAAATTATATTGGTTTGTGATATAGACTGAGAGACATTAAATTATACTGTTTTTAATATTTTTTGTTAAAGCGGCAATAGAAATACATCATCTTTGAAAATTTCAACTGCCTAGCTATCACGGTTCATGACATACAGCCTGGTGACAGACAGACAGACAGACAGACGGACAGCGAAGTCTTAGTAATAGGGTTCCGTTTAAACCTTTGCGTACGGAACCCAAAAACGTGCATATCTCACGTGATCCCAGAAATATGCGACCTCAGAAGCCAGAGCGGTAGAAATGCTCGGAATAATGCCCTTTAATGAAAAACATAACGTGAGACCATTAAGATAAATGTTTATTTTTATTGTTTCATAGCAATTCTAGAAGACTTTTATTATAGAAGAAAGGGCTGTTAAAACTATTGTCCAAGTCAAATTGTGTTCTCCAACTGCACTACTTGACTCATGGGCTCGAAGCAGAACTGTATATACCCTGTCGCTTTCCCTAGTACAGTTCCCGGCAATCTTATAGAGCACACGACCTTGACTTTTCAGAGTAATTTCGATTCTTATTTCTATGTGCGAACCCACTCCAAAACTCGGTGCTCAAAAATTTAGCCGCTGGCTGTAATGGCCCTTTTCAAGCCTGTTGAATTCGACCGTAACAGTAAAAAAAAAACAAATAATTTCTTCTCCTCATAACAGTGATATCCTTATATTTTAATTGTGTTAGTGTGGAATATTTTCGTGCAAAATGTTACGTAGTAAGGTACTTGCGCCCAAGATGGCCCGGTTCGTAAGATAGACCACTATCAATTATTTTGTATTTTTTTTAAGTTCGAATGTGTTAAATTTCGCTCCCATGTTCGGTTAGTACCATAAATAAAACTGCAACTTTATATCGAAGCCGAGGAAGTTGAACTAATCCATACTAATATTATAAATGCGAAAGTGTGTCAGTCTGTCTGTATGTTTGTTACCTCTTCACGCTTAAACTGCTGAACCGATTTGATACCGATGAAATTTGGTATGGATATAGTTTGAGTCCCGAGGAAGGGCATAGGCTACTTTTTATCCCGGAAAAATACCCTTATCCGCGATAAACGAATTTAAGGCGGACGAAGTCGCGGGCAGAAGCTAGTAAGTAATAAAGCACAGATAAAAGTGGGCCATGTGGGGCCCACTTTTATCTGTGCTTAATATACGCTAAATTGTTTTTTCCGTTAAATTGTTTTATTTAAATCAGTAATCATCGCGGAAACAGAAAAAATATCAAATTTTTATCCAAAACATTATTTCGTTACAAATGGGACAGCCTAAGAAACTGCTCTGACGAGACGAAAACTTATGCATCGGGGCTAGTAGTAACCCGATTATATCATAACTCATAAAAATCCAATTTGAGGATATTGTAGATACCACAATACTTATTTAAGCGTATTTACGCCCAAAAATGGGTTAACAGCCCGCGGCTGAGCCAATTTGTGCGTCGTTGTGAATGTAATCTGTATTCATGTCTCGTTGGCGCTCGATCGACTCCTCTGACGTGGAATTGTTTTACTGAGGAGATCACTTGCGGTTCCAGGTACATTTTGATGCTGTTAATTTAGTATTAAATCTAATCTTCCTTTGTTTTTATGTTCAATAAGAAAATTCAAACTTTAGAATCTTTCTGTCTTTAAAATGCCTGTCACTGAATTTACACTACATTAGTTGGTTGCATGTTTCATAGGTTGGTTAGTGGAGGGGCGTTCAGTTTAAGATTGGCTTTACTCTAAAATATAAGGTAAATATTCCATTGCCCGACACTGTCCCATTAGTGGGCACTTACAACTTTAATTCATAGCCATACGTTGTATAGGTGACACACAGGGTGTTAGTTATTGAAGTTAAGACCGGCGAAAAGTATTACATGACGGTTAGTATGGGACAAATGTTCCATTCCTCACCTTACCTTACCTCCATGGATGTGGAGGTAAGGTGTCATGGGTCGAATGTTGAAGGTATCAGGAGCATACTCGTAATATGAAGATGATTCTAGTTGAGGGAGTCTGCGAGGAGTTCAAAGACGGATGTAAATATATAAATCAGAAATCTATTTTTAGGGTTCCGTACTAAAAATTGTAAAAAAGGAACCCTTATGGTGCGACTCTGTCTGTCTGTCTGTCTGTCCGACTATTAAAGCGCCATATCTCAAAGACTACTTATGATATCTATTTGATATTTGGAATATTTATAATCATGGTTAGCTCACATGTATTGCAAAGCAATTATTGAAAAATATATTTTTATTTTCTAAAAAAACTACGAATATGAGAGAGGGCAAAAATTAAAAGTGTAACTACTAGGTCAAATAGTATATCATATGAAAAGGCTTGATCTGCACATTTTTGATATTTTTTTTAAATTTTATATTATGATAAGATTTTGTTTTATTAAGTAAAATGTGAAAAACAAAACACCATTCCTCCCTTTATCTCCGAAGTTTACCAAACGAAAATGTTAAAATTTTCACAATTTGTACACATAAATATTACAGGAAAATTATAACCATGTCTCTAACGAGAGAGAGAACCTATGTGAACAACCCGGTTGCGTTAAGTTTGCACCTCATTTGTATGCAATGCGATTGATTACAGGTGCAAACTTAACTCAACCGGAACGGAGTAATATAAAAATGTTAGGGTAAGTGACAGTTTGTACGGAACCCTCGGTGCGCGAGCCCGACTCGCATTTGGCCGGTTTTTTTCTTTTAGTCACCATGAACATTGATGATGCCGGACCATTTACTACGGAGATTCTGACAGGCAGGGCTAGCAGTACTAGATGTAGATCAACTGCTGCACACTGGAGGAGTACACATGAAACCAAGTATGGCGTTGTTTTAGACGCCACAAGGTACTTGTGCCCAAGACGGCTGGTTGTTCTTAAGATGGCCCACTTTCATTTAGTGCTTTAGGTCAACTTCCTTGTCTTCGATATAAAGTTGCAGTTTTATCTATGGTTCTAACCAAAGATGAGCGCGAAATTTAAACTCATTCGAACTATAAAAATTACATAATAATAAATAATTGATCTTAAGAGCCGGGCCATCTTGGGTTCAAGTACCTTACTTGTTTACGCACAAAAATGGGTTAACAGCCCGCGGCTGAGCCAATTTGCGCATCGTTGGCGAATGTAATCTGTATTCTTGTCTCATTTGCGCTCGATAGACTCCTTTGATGACAAATTGTTTTACTGAGGAAATCACTTGCAGTTTACATTTTGATGACGTAAATTAGTAAAATATACGATACAAGGTTTCGTCCATAGCAAAGTACCAAGCTTGGCTGGTAGAGGATGCCTTATTGCATTATGTACGATACGTTTTTCTTTCGTGCTATAAAGGATAAATCTATGCTAATATAAAGTTGAAAAAATGAAATATCTGTACATTGAAGATATTTTCAATCAAAGAATGTAACGGACTATTTGGAGGTCACTTCCCTCCAAATTTTTGTATGGAGAGTCGGGCGAAGTTAATCGTATACAAAATGAAAATGTATTTGCTGAATAAATATTTTTGTTAACTTTTTTGTAATCAGTATGGGGGTAATCAGTACTGATGGACCCCAAAAGCGGTCTATTTCTCCAAAGGCATTGAGGACTGTCTTCCTGATGAGTTGTAGCAATTATCGAAAAATGTTTATCGAATACTTCATTTCGTCGACATAAAATTTCATAGAAAGTAGTTTTCTCTGAAACCGTTAATAATCTGGGATTATAATAACCTAACGGCTTCTACACGATGATCATCACAAGTGAGGACACCATCGCAAGTGCAGACTTTTGGCCGACGGGTGTAGTGTTACCGCAGTTCCAGGGCAATCTGCCGAATCCTACACCAGATCAGACGACGCAACGGAGCCACGGAGTTACGTCGCCTAAATCGAACTAGTTTTTAAGTTTTTCTATTTGTTTTGTTTTGTGTACTTACCAATAACGGCCCGGCCACGAAAATGCGCGACTAGTGGCGCGGCGAGCGAATTTTCTTTTCATTGCGCGGTCGAGGCGCTCAACGCACAGCAGTTAGCTGGCATTGCGATGCATTTAAAACTTGAATAACGAAATGTATGGGTGGCCAAAAACTGAACTGAATTTTTATCCATGTTTCAAACGGCCACTTTTGAAACACCGATGAAAATTAAACTATACATGTTTTTCTATATTTTATTTATTTAACCTAGTCACAGATAATTGCAATTTATTTTTAAAAATTGCATCATCCAGATGTCGTCCGTCTTGTCGTTGGTACTCCTGCGATAGCACACAAACTATGGAAAACTCGCTGATACATGCTGCGAGGGATCGCAGCTATCTCATCATCTTTTTATAAAACTGTTCAACACAATGTGTGTTTTCCCGTGAAACGCTCCATTATAAATAAAATTGCACGAAGTGACCTATAGTTTCCCGCCAATTTCCCGCTGCTCACTGTGACAGTTTCCGAAAAATTCAGTGTTGCTATTTGCAAAAATTTTGGCCCATCCTATATAAGCTAGTAGGTATGTAGATTGTTTTCTTATTCAACCTCTGCGACCACGAACACGTAAAGGAGTCGAAACGCTGGGAATTACAATAAAATAACATACACGATATATTAAGTTTGAAGTAATTCATATTTAAATATGTGTTTGTTCTTCGGTTTTGTACATCTTTACTGCACATGAGTTGATTTTATTACTCGAATACTAATATTTTTTATATGGGGGGTGCCGAACCATAAAAGTGTCATTTATTACAACGAAGAAATGTTTTCATTCTATACATGCCAAAATTAAATGCATTCACAATAAGATCGTCAGTTTGTTATACAATTCAATTACAAAGACATTAATGGATTATAGTCCCTTTGCTTTTCGGCAAAATTGTGTCTTGGTTAGATGTGACAATAAATTGTGCTCACATGCGCATATTTTCATGCAGTTTCCACAAAAAATACGCATTCAAATACAACAAACCAACACTAGACAGTATTATCTACGACATGTATTTCGCCTAAGTAACCCCTGAATCTATCTTTTATTTTCAATTATAAGGAAAAATAATATGAAAAAACAAAATACAAATATGTCACAATAAAAACTAAAAAAGTTGGTAACTATATGCAGGGATCGGAACCGGTATTTTTTTGATCTTCTAAAATACACGCTTTTTCTGGAATGTTTTAAAATTGTATTTAGGAGAAGAGAAATTTATCAGAAAACACCTGATAAAAGTTTTACAAATTTAATATAAATCCCGTAATTGAACGGATCGTTATTTTGGATATTTTGTATGAAAAAAATACCGATTCCGATCCTTGACTATACATATATGATCTATGAATAAACATTTTAAGGTGCGTCCACATTTGTATCATTGGCCCGATCAGATCTTCATCGCATGGCATGATCGCATGGCATGATCGCGTGTCACGATCACGCGTTTGGACGTTGCGCCGATCCCATCGCTTGAAATCCATGTTGCTACGCGTATCACACACTTAAAACGGACAAGCGCGGCGTGATCGCCGCGCTGACAGTGAGCGTCCAAGCAGTGCAATACGAAATCATGCCACGCCACGGTGATCGGATACGAGCAAATGATATGATATTTTCTCCTCCGTTGACGAAGTTGTTTTTTTTTTCAAAACACAGACACTATACTTGTTCAGTTGGTGCTACTTTAGAAATAAGTGTGCAAGATTTGGCTCAGGATAGTTTGATTCGTTGTCGTTATATTACTTCAGGCTTTTGGTATATATATCGTTAGCATAATAGTTCCATTCTCGTTGTTCAGTTACAGGGTTATGTCATTAAGTCGCCGTCCTTTAAGTATAGTCGAGATGTATGTTCACTCGATCCAGTCGTAAAAATGTTGTTTGAAAGATACAGACTCCAGGCCCTCAGGGATGATTGCCATGTGATTCTGAAAACACACACAAAATTATTGAGGTATTGAGAAATAGGAAGTGCTCGCAACTCCAAAAGCAGAGGAGAAAATTATCGTAACCCTCTTTTTTAACCCCCGACAAAAAAAAGGGGTGTTATAAGTTTAACGTGTCTGTGACTCTGTGTATCTGCGGCATTGTTTGTTTGTTCATTTGAGTGCGGTTTTTTTGTGTCATAGATAATTTTATTCCGAGTGTTCTTAGCTTTGTTTAATCAAAATCGGACTACACGTCTCCAAGATATTCAGCTTTTAGTGGAACAAGTTGGGGGTTATTATTTTTTTTTAATTTTCTACAGTTATTTCTTCAGCATAGTTGTTTCTCCAAGGGCGTATTTTGAAATTTGGCGCCCTGTGCTAATAAGTTTCGCCGCCCCAGAAGTTAAGAAAAAACCCAGACAAGTGCGACTTGGACAGACGCACCGAGGTGTCTGCCGCCCTGGGCCATGGATCCCTTGGCCCTAGTGTAAATACGCCCCTGAGTACAAAGTAATCCTATAACCATCTGCGGATGTCCAGCTACCCGTGAAACTATTTGGAGGACATCTAAATATCTTATTTTTACTCTTTGTATATTTGTATGTGTCGTTGTGGCTTCATCGCGCCAAAGCAGCTAAACGGACTTCAACTATTTTTGGTTCACGGGTAGCTGGGCATCCACAGGTAGTTATAGGACAAGTACTATTTAACCGAGGACACTAAAGAAAAAAGAAGCTTATGTTTTTTTTCTCCTCAGCTGATGAAGTTGCTAGTAATGAAGATGTTATAATATTAGTATGGATATGGATAGTATGGATTATATATTTACCCATGGAGGCCATTTTGACATCGGCATCTGGCGGGATGTGAACTCTTGAAGCTTTGTTAGACCGTACAATTTGGCCTGAAATGGTTTAAAAAAATATAGTGTGTAAAAAAATATCATCATGTGGACTCCACCCGTGCCCATGGAAAGCTGAAAAGCTTCCGATACGTCGGGAACTCAAATGAGATAATACGCGATATAATCCGTTAAATTGTTTTATTTCAATGAGTAATAATTGCGCATACAGAAGAAAATAATATCATCATCATTTCAGCCATAGGACGTCCACTGCTGGACACAGGCCTCCTCAATAGATTTCCACATGGGCCGTATAGAGGTGACCCGCATCCAGCGAGTCCCCGCAACCCTAAGCAGGCCGTCCGGCCACCTTGCTTGTACTTGCCGGTACGTGGTCTCCACTCGAGAACCTTTCTGCCCCAACGGCCATCGGTTCGCTATGTCGGTCACCTTGGTTCGTCTCCTCTTTTCTGATAAAAAATATGCCAGTACCTAATTTGGTTGTTATTTCGACAACTAAGCATTTACAAATTAGTTAGCAAGTTACCTTATTTCTATCCTGGTTCTTTTTGCCGATCCATAAGCATATATCGTCTTTGCCGTTAGTTAGTATGTACAAACTCTGAAAAATAAAAATGAAGTATTGTAAATGAAGAAACAATATTACAATGCAATTTTACAAAATATGTAAAAAAATCTACAACCAAAACATTTTAATTTTAAGCCTTTATTTTAGATCTAAGGTAAGGTCAGGTGGGGTAAGAGAAGCCCCGGGGTTAAGAGAAACGTTCTAAATGTAATACTGAAAACTGACATGTGTGTCAATGGAAATAGAGTCGGGCCAATTGCATGGATTCTCTTTCTCCACGAAATAAAATATGATATTTTCTTCTGTTTCCGCGATTATTACTCATTGAAATAAAACAATTTAACGGGACGACCATGTCACGGGAGGACCATGGAAAGCTGGAAAGCTTCCGAAACGTCGGGAACTAAAATGAGATAATATACGTGATATAATCCGTTAAATTGTTTTATTTCAAATAAAATATGTTTCCCTTACCCCACCTGACCTTACAAGTAAATTCAGACACAGTAACTATTTCAGTCTTGATCACGTATAGATTGAGTTCACGTACAGATTGGATCCAATTTACAAACCTTTGAGTCTAACGCATATTTTCGTTGCGGAAATGGCATATACTTGTAGTAAACGTGTCCTCTACGATTTCTTAATATTTCGTACAACTTTGGAATATCTCGGGTTTCATGTACCTAAAATTAATAATTATTTTATTTTAACTTTAGTCATCTGCCCGCACGTTAACGTTAACACGGATTACATTGACGAACATGTAAAAATCCTTTTTATATAAAAATGCCTAATATTGTGGTGGAATGGATTCAGATGAAACTTCCATACCTACAGATGGTCAGGTCTACTAGTAGAAATTATGAATACAAACCTGGGGACATTTTTTCGGACATTCTTACAGAAATCGACCTCGTTCCAAACTAAGCAAAGTTTTTACGAGACGGAGATATGAGTACATACATAATAATAGATAAATTAAAATACTTCGCATACTCCCCATTGAAGATTGGATCCACTGCTTCACAATTGGTGCCAACGAATACAAAAATGTGTGAATAATGCGGCCATATACTTCGAAAATCAAATAAATCATAATTATATAATAATACTCGTATCTGGGGCTGTTTCACAAAAACTTGTATCTTTGTAATATTGAAATAAAACAATTTAACGGATTATATCGCGTATATTATCTCATTTTAGTTCCCGACGTTTCGGAAGCTTTCCAGCTTTCCATGGTCACGGGAGGACTGAGAAAAGATGTATTTTCCTCTGTCAAAGTTACAATTTGTGCAAACTACCCATTTTTTGAAAAAACACAAATAAAGGTGTACATACATGCCAGATGGGCCTAAGCTGTAAAGACAGTTACACATGTGCCAGAAGGGCTTAATTATTTTATTCTAATAATTTACCAAGCAGCATTTCACAAATGAGGCGTACTGAGGAGAAAAGAAACGCTGCAAAGAAAAACTCCCAGGCTACCTCATTACTAATTATAATATTTTAAAAACAGAGACTATTAAACTACTTTAAACAGATAAGATATTTTACACCGTTCGGAAATTAAGGTTTTGCAGTCCTGTGTCTCGCTTGTTCCTTGATGAGATGTATTACAGGATCCCAAGCTGGTGGTAGTGACAATCCATCTTCTCTATTGAAATTAGGATGCTTTTTAATCTTACAAGTAATATTACAAGTGGAAGTTCCAGTGGAAGTTACAAGCCTTTGTGAAACGGACCCCTGGTCTTATCAAGATCCAGAAGCTTTTAGTGTGTCCTGAGTATAATTAGGTATAGGTTAGGCGTGTAACTGAGTCACCAACCTGGTAACTGAGTGTTGACAAAAAGTGTTGAAAAAATTGGAAGACGGGTGTGCGCCGGGACGCTTTCCGCCCTACTCTTGAAACCTATTTGTCGTCCCCCGCGCCTCTTCTAGAAATAACCAACAGACCTCAGTGTAGGTGTGGCCTGTCAGCCGACGAAACAGCACCCTACGTGATCCTGGAACGCGTCGACGTAGCTAAATAGCTGGTTAAAACCCTCACCAAGATCGCTCCGGGAAGCCTGTGGATGCACCAGGAGGATCCTGCGCTTCTGGACGGAACTAGGCTGGTTAGACCCCTAGGCAGCAATATTTCTGCACAATGGTGCGGCTTTCACGGGCCCATCCATTTAAGCGGAGCTGTGCGAAATCAACCAATCAAGGTGAGTCGCTGTTGAAACCCACACAAGCAAATTTGAATCTACGGAATGTGATTGATTAATTTCGCACAACTCCGCTCCGCTCAGCTTCAATGGATAGGCGGATAGGCAGCCTAAGTGCGGAAAACGGGGCCCATAACCATAACCCCTGCGCCTATCGCATGTCTCTGTGTGCGTTGGTGCATCGGTACATCTTAATAAGCATGACGGCAGGGTATGAAAATCAAAATTCTAATTAGTCCGTATTGTTGATAATAAAAAAATATTAGACATGTATTTTTTTTAATTAATCCAAAAAATACTTACATAAATCGCATCAAAGTTAGGGCTCGTGGAATGAGGGCTTGTGACGTCACTACTAGGTATAATCTGTACCACACAGTGACGTCATTTTGGTGGTAATATTTTGGCTCAAAGTATCTCCACTATTTTTCGATTACGTGAAAAAAGAAAAAATACGTGTCTAATATTTTTTAATTATCTACAATACGGACTAATTATGAAAATGCAGTAGTCATCCCTATTATACTTATCCTTACTAAGATGCTAACCACACGGAAGCAGGAATACGTTGGAGTGAGACGCTTTAGAGACGCTATTCAGTGCCGGCAACGCACATATGCGTTTAAGTCCATACAAACTTATTCCTAGAGGGTATGAATCGGCAGATGCAATAACTCTCCTCCCTCATTTAGGATGTCAAAATCATCAAAGTTTAATACGTGTTTAACCGCGGGTAAGGTTTCAGTTAACACTTTCATGACCAAGAACCCGCCAGCCGTGCGCTCTGCTCATCGGAAGTAAATTTCGCTACATACGCATTTTTCTATGTTATCCGCTACGCGAAGAAGCACCACGAAAATCTTGATTATCATTCAAAAATAGTATAGTGTTATATTGCGGCCCTTACATTATTTAGCTCTAACGCTTTGAGTCATTAAATTAAACTTAATTTAGGCAGGTATTCCAAGATTCAGGAGTAAATCACCTGGAGTAGGTAATTTGATAATAATGTCGAAACTTGCGTCTGGATACCCAGCTATACGTCAGGGTAGTTTAATGTTGCTGTTTACATAATTCATTGAAGATCCCACATTCCCTCACAAGGATCACCGGAATTCTAGTTTACGAAACACACAATTCTGCTTCTACGAGAAGGTGCCCGCAACTTCGATCGCGGAGAAGGAAAAAATCATAACCCTCTTTTTTGCTTCGGTCGGTTAAAAAGTATGGTATAAACATCTGTGAACGTGTACCAAAAATAGTTGAAATCCGTTCAGCCTTTTGGCGTGATGAGGTCACAACGACACATACAAACATACAAAAAATAATTTGCAATAGGCTATTTGTCAATTTTTTATGGTATGTTATAAAACGACGTCTTAATAATATAAATATTGAGGAAAAAACTACTCCAATATCATAAAAACTCCCCGAGAATAACGACGGTAAAAGCACATTTTTGAACTTTCCCAAAAATCGCTTCATACTAAAGCCTACAAGCATGTGACGTCACACGCTAGTATCTTGTATAGGGAAAATAAGAACTTTGTTCGGCAGCTGTGATAAAACTTGCATTTATCGAAACGATTTTATAACAAAAATTACAAAACATTTTATGGGTTATTGAATGGTATTATTAGTTATTAATATTTTCATACTTTAAAAATGGACTTTCCTACCCAACTTTAAAGACTTATAAAACAAGCTACACGTTTGACAGTAGAAAAAAAACATCGAGTTCCATACCTTTATCGAACTCAAAATTTTAACGTAGTTTTTTATTTTGCTTGTTTTATCAGGATCTCATATAATTTTTACGTTTTTTTTTCTACTGTCAAATACTCTATTCAGCGACCGAATCACTTATTTTGTTGAAAAAATCTTCAATGTACAACTTTATAATAGTATAGATAAATCACCTGCCGATAGTACAGTAAGCTTCAAATATTCCGTAGCATCCAAAGCGTCAAATATATCGTCAGGTAACCTTTTGCCTATAATAATAAAGATGCAATTATACAATTTGGCGCTCTGGATGCTATGGACTATTTGATGCCGACTGTACAAGCTTTGCTTACTTTGGGACTAGGTCGAGTTGTATATGATTGTCCCTAATATTTATTTATTATTTATGAAGTGTTTAATAATGTTGTAACATTAACACGACAAATGTTTTCATTATTATTCTAGAAGATGCATCTAACTTCGTTCAACTTAATACTTACACGCGTTTCCGAGAAAACGGGTTTTGACAGACGGACAAAAAAGTGGTTCTGTAGGGGTTCTGTTTTTTCCTTTTCAGGTACGGAACCCTAAAATAGTAAAGATTAATTCCCATTTATTGCGGTAATGTATGAAAAATGTGTAAGCTTAAATTATAATTTTGTAAAAGGGCTTTTTACCTGCTCTTCTTCACCATCGGGTAAAGAAGGAAATGAATCAAGGTCTTTCCAACCTAAGGCTTTGTAAAACTCGTCCCAATCTTCTGTTGCAGCGGTTTCATCTGTAACAAGGTAAAATATAAATTGAAATTCAACATTTTATTCTGCAAGTTGGCCCCAAAGGCACTTTTACAGGTCTAGACTTTACGGCATTTTCCAAGAGAAGAAATGCCTCGATGAACGTATCCTGGTTTTACTGACGTGAACAACTAACCAGAAATTGCCCCCACAAAAAGTAAAAAATGTTACAAAAGAAAAAAAGCAATAAAGATTTTTTTACAACAACTTACGTATGTTTGATATGCCTTCTTATAAGAACCGTCGTCCCGGTAAAAGTTAATTATTTGGTTTTTCTTTTGTGCAATGCATTTTTGTCTGTTAAATAGTCCTCTACCCTACAAATATGCTTTTGCCATTAGAGGCTTTTTTAAGTAATTACTTGAGCTGGAAAAGGTAATTTTAAAGCATCATCAAAAATCTGGCCCAGACTTTGTCGGACCATGCTCAGTGTAGGGTTCCGTTTCGTAGCCATTCATACATAAATGTGCACTAAAGATGAAAAAAATACGATGTAATTTTTTTTTATGACATAGGAGGCAATCGAGCAGACGAGTCGCCTGATGGTAAGCGATCACCGTCGCCCATAGACACTTGCATCACCGGAGGAGTCACAAGTGCCATGCCGGCCTTTCAGGTGGAAGTACCTACACTCTTGAAGTATAAAAAGTGCACTAGCAAAAGAGCTAATCTCCACTGTACTGACGTTCTTTTGCTGAGAAGCGCAGTTTTTTAGCATTAACTCAAAAACGGTATATCCGATTATGATGAAAATAATTTTCGCGGAGTCTTTATTGACTTTTATCTTTGTAAATATAAAGGGGAGGAGGCACAATTTATGCTACTTTCGGACAAATAATTTCGGAAAATGTTTACTAAATCAAATATGTGCCACACATTGATATTTGCTCGAAAAAAAATCTGTTTCGGTTACATGTATGGAGATATATTTTTATGTTATTTAACTATCAAACGAAGTAGCTGCGGGTTTTTATTTTTATTTCAATAGTAAATATAAAATACCTGTGTCATCCGTACGGAAGGACGGACAGACGGACGGACAGACGGATAAACGGACAGACATAACGAAACTATAAGGGTTCCGTTTTTGCCATTTTGGCTACTTACTTACCTAAAAAGATGACGGGCTTAAAGCCATAGTTGTTCATGCTAGCAGAGCTTGTGTAGCTGCAGGAGAACTCAAAGCCGATGGCGTCGAGGACCCGGGGGCTCCAGCTTCTTCTATCGAGTACGTAGACCACGTCGGTGACAAGCACGAGCGGGTCGCGCTTGTTGAGAGAGGACATGTCGCATTTCACCTAAAATAGAGGAGATGCATTATTTTTTTGCCGTATTCTTGGTGTATACTGGCCCGAGAAAATCTCCAACCTGGATCTGTGGGAATGCTGTGGTGAGATTCCGATCGGCCAGCAGATCAAACGCCGCAAGTGGAACTGGATCGGCCACACGCTCCGAAGGGACCCCGATCACATACCGAGGCAAGTCCTAGACTGAAATCCCCAAGGAAAGCGGAGACGTGGCCACCCTAAGCAATCCTGGCGGCGGACGATCACTGCAGAAGCGAAGGCGATAGGAATGACCTGGAACGAAGTAAAGCGCGAAGCTAAGACCGTACGGGATGGCGACGTACTGTGGCCACCCTCTGCCCCATCCAGGGTAAATAGGACATTAAGTCAATACATTATTTTTTAAATGATAGAGGAGACCGGGTAAGGTTATCTCACGGGTCGGTTTTCCCTACACTATACTCAACGCAGATCGAACTGACCGATATCATAATGCTATCTCCTTCACACCTGCTAAGCCCACGAAAGTGTGAACGAGATAGCATTATGACGAGATAGCAAAAATGAAAATGAAATTATTGATAAGGTCGATAGTATTAAATTCCTCGGTATCATGCTGGATAAGCACTTAAATTGTAAGGCACATATTGAACACATATGTACAAAATTAAATCGTTTTGTCTTTGCGCTTAAACGGTTGCGTGATACTGTTTCAACAGAAGCCGCACTCATGGCCTATCACGGCTAACCGTGCTTCTGTATGGTCTAATTCTCTGGGGAAATTCTGTAGAAGTAGATAGAACGTGGTGAAAAATCAAACTTTATTGGCACTTTGCAACATGAGTGTAGGTACTTACTTTCTTGGCTTTCCTTTTGTTTTTGTGAATATACAAGGAGAATAACAGTTTTTCCGTGTCGTCTGGTGAATCAATGGGCTCGCCTGTTTCAGTGTAGTGGTATTTATATATGTATTTTCCTGGCAGGTACAATAAAGCTAAAAAACATAAAAAATACCGGTCAAGTACGAGTCGAACACGAGACGATAAGCATATTTACTAAATATAAGAAGGATAAGTGTACCCGGTTACGTTAAGTTTGCACCTGTTATCTATGTATGACGCATACAAATGAGGTGCAAATTTAACGTAAGCTGGTCATCATTACGATTTATTCCTGTAGAATCGAAACGACTTCGGATTTCCTCATAGATTTATTATAATCTATAAGAATGCTTAATTCAAGCTCATATACTGTTTTATTTATATATTTAAGAAATAATTATATGACATAGTATGCAGTAACAGCCCAAAAACCTGATCCTGTACGAGGGCTAGTTACGTATTGTGTGATAGATTCCTAAGAGAGCGATCGGTATTTTAGAGAATCAAATGTGTGGTTAATATGTTTTTTTTGTTTATAATAATTTGACGAAGCTTATCCAGATATAAATATACAATAACTTTCATTAACATCAACATAGATCCCAAACATATAAAATGTTTTAGGTTCAGTAGTTTTCACGGTTCCGCACCCAAAGGGTAAAACTCAAGCCCTAACCGACCATGGCTCCATAAAGGTACAGAAAAACAGCCTACCTTGGTCAAAATACCTGAGCGGTTACTCTGAAACTCAAAAATCGAAATTCGTAACGTACTGACCCTCTCGCTCTCATGTTATGCTGTATTTGAATGAGCGGGTTGGCGCCATACGAACTTTGTTTTTCGGATTTCGGAGTAGCTCCTCTGTGCTTATTACCTTTACAAAAGTAGTTTAGGAACTGGTCACACTCTTCATGCTGTCGCTCCCAGTGCATCGTGGCTCGCCGACGCAGCCTAAGGTCTAGTGACGGAGCGAGACGCATAGCTTGCGTCGCATCTGCTTCGGAAGCATTGGTGCCCACCCAGATGTGCATGTGGTAAATGAAACCGGCATCAGATATGATTGTCTGAAAATGATACATGCTATTAGAGTAGGGTATCTTTATTATAGCCGAACCCGGACAAAAACTTCAAAATCCTTCAATATTTGGAGTAAATAGTATTTTCCCCGGACATGATAGATTTCATTAAGTTCAATAAGTTTTTTCCTAACACAAAAAGTGTCCTGGTTTTACCCAGATACATTTTAAAAACTTGCCCAGACGGTTCCCGGACGGCCACCAAACTAGGACAAATCCGGGGAAACCCGACGGATGGCAACCCTATATTAGAGTAAAACCAATCTTCAAAGCAAAAGTTCTCTAAAGAGAGCTCTTCTATTCTACTTTAACAAAAGTGTGCCCAGTCACAGATCACTTAATACTGAATCTTACTTCTTGGGCATTGTTTTACAATTTTGCTAGATTTAGCACCAAAATGAAATTGTCTTCACCTGTAGTACGATATACACGTCGTCTTCGTGAAGAGCAACATCTAGTAGAAATACCGATTCCACTTGTGATCCCTGAAATAAGAAATAGATAATTATTAGAACTGGAACTTGACCCCCTAAGGCGAAAAAAAAGGCAAACATGCTTTCATATATCTGTCCGGATGTCCGGCTGTTCTCCTCTTCGTGAGCAGTATGGAGAAGCATGATTTTTTTGTCGATTCAGATTTTAGGAAAAAAAAACCGGCCCAGAGCATGTCGGACCATGCTCAGTCGTTCATACTGGGGTAATTTTTTAGAGACCTCTGAATGTTTTTAAAAGAACTGTCGAAATATGTGCCACACATAGATATTTGCTGTTTTTTTTTCAGTTTCGGTTACATGTATGGAGTGACCCCCCCCCCCTACATTTGTTTTATTTTTTAACCATCAAACTAAGTAGCATATTATACAATAAAGCACTTATACTCCAAATTTCATTACTGTACATCTTGTAGTTTTTAAGTAAAATGACTGTGACGTACGGACGGAAAGATGGATGGACGGACATGACGGAACTATAAGGGTTCCGTCATGTCCGTCCGTTTGTGTCGTTTTGGCTACGGAACAATAAAAATGGCGGAGATATGGGTGTTGAAAGACTTGCGAGCTCTATCGCTCACAGAGCCATATACATATAGGTATATTTAGACTTACAGTAATTTGCCACATATGCATGCCCTCTGTAGTGTCAGCAGACCTCCAACAACGAGGATCAGGGAACTCCTTCATTTGTCCTGTAGAAGAAAACAAATATTCTTTGAAACGATAACAAAATCCCCGGCACATAAACCCTTTTCTGTCAAATCTTTATTTAAGAAGCTTCAATCAATTGTATCATCATCATATTAACCCAAGGACGTCCACTGCTGGACAAAAGCCTCCCCCAAGAATTTCCACAGTGACCTGTCGTGCGCCTCCATCATCAAACGGTTTCCCACGATCTAGACCAGATCATCAGTCCAACTTGTTGGGGGCTGTCACCCGCTGCGACGTCCTGTACGCATCGGGTCTACGAGCAATATCGCCTGCCCATTGCCACTTAAGTCTAGCAACCCTTTGAGCTATTTCGACGATATGGTTCTTTTGCTGATCTCCTCATTTCTGATTCGAGCACGCAAGGAGACTCCGAGCATAGCTCGCACCATTGGTCTTTGAGTAGCTTTGAGACTTCATATGAGGCCCATTGTATATGTATACAATTGTATTGTATATATGTATGTACATACATACCTCAAAAATCATAATCATAACGCAGTCGGGTACAAAACGTATCCATTTGGATACATAGACACATTTTAATAAATAAATTGACTTTAAAATTAGCAAGGATCAATTAAAAGGAAGCAATTTGAGCGAGCCATGCAATGAACCCCATAGATTGTAGACAATACTCTTATAAAGACTGTAGTCGGCTCGCTGTAACAACGGCCCTTGTGTTAAATAGATGCAGACTTTTTTGTATCTCTTTTAATACGAGCATCGGAATAGCAGAGGGAAATGTACCTAACACTTGTAGAATTCGAAAAAAGCTTTGATACCCATACGGCACTGAGACGTCGTCACTCACAATGGGCCTCGGAGTCTCCTTGCGTGATCGAGCACAACCAAGGTCGTCGACATAGCTCGAAGAGTTGCTATAACTTAAGCGGCAGTGGGCGGGGCACATTGCTCGTAGAACCGATGGCCGCTGGGGCAGAAAGGTTCTCGAGTGGCGACCACGTACAAGACGACGCAGCGTGGGGAGGCCCCCTACAAGATGGACCGATGATCTGGTGAGGATCGCGGGAAAACGTTGGATGAGAGCGGTGCACGACCGGTCGTTGTGGAGATTCTTGGGGAGGCCTTTTTCCAGCAGTGGACGTCCTTGAGCTGATTTGATGATGATGATGGTGACCCTAAGGTGGACACATATCTGGGACCGCTTGCGTGATATTGGTGTCCCCGAGAAAATCACGAACCTCATCAAGGCCATCTGCCACCACTACTCTTGTGACGCCAGGGTGTGATAACAGCCTTATCTCGGAGGGCATACCGGCAAATGTAGGCGTGCGACGAGAGTGTCTTCATTCACATGTTCTTTTTTTTGTCGTTCTTGATGGCGTAATGAAACACATAACAACCGTCAGGCGCCGTAGCGTAGAGTGGGGGCTATCCAGAATGAGATGAACTATGCCTGCTGCTGCTGAGTAATGCCTGGTTTACACGGCCTTACTAGCTAAGTGCTTAGTACTTGTCACCAATACTAAGTCCCAATGGGTAAACTGTGAGATCAGTGCTTAGTATTTAGATGAATACTGCAAGTAAATAGAAATCTATCCTATTTACTAAGTGACAAGTACTAAGGACGTAGCTACTAAGCCCGTGTAGAACAGCCTTAACACCCGCGCTAATATGCAAGCCAAGCTGGACGACCTTCGGAGAGAGGCATTGAAGACGGAACTAAAAATAAACACATGGAAGACCCAACCAGCCAACGAGTTTTCTGCTGCTGCTCATAGGCACAGAGGTTATGGAATGAGTACACAAATTAATTTACCTCGGAAGCGTCTTGTAGGAAACTGGAGGGACCGAGAAGGACATCACCAAAGCAAGATCAACCTTCATGTAGCTCCGCCCCGTATGACAATCACGGAAACTGACACGGAGAGTCAAATTGAAAATATTCCGGTCTAACGTTAAGACCGTATTGCTGCACAGGTCCCAAAAAACATCTCGCGCCGACTTCAAACTTGTGTCAACTGTGTATTTACCGTATTCTCGGTATATACTGCCTCGACATAATTTCCAACGTGAATCTAAGGGAACGCTGCAACAAGACTCCGATTGGCCAGCAGGTAAATGCCGGAAATGGAGCGGGATTCAGGACACACTTCAAAGGAACACAGAACATAAACCGGGACAAGCCCTAGACTGGAATCCCTAAGGAAAGCGCAAACGTGGCCACCCTAAGCAGATCTGGCAGCGGACAATCACTGCAGAAGTGCAGGCGATAGGAATAACTTGGAGCGAAGTAAAGCGAAGCTCAAGACTGTTCGATATGGCGATGTACTGTGGATGCTCTGTGCCCCATCCAGGAGACAGAACCTTAAGTCTAGCAAGTCATCGCTTATAGTGAGGATTATTTATGGAACATCCTAACTGTGACTTGTTAAAGGTTCTTACTCCATAAAAAGTAACTGGTTTAATCTGTCAGGAAACTTATTAGTTTATTTAAACACTAGGAGGTGCCTCGCAACTTCGTCAGCGAAGAAGAAAAAAAAACATAACCCTCATTTTTTTCCAGCGTAGTCGAGTAAAAAGTATCCTTTACTTAACCATCTGTGGATGCCCAGCTATCCGTTTATCAGAAATAGTTGAAATCAGTTTAGCCGTTTTTGCGTGATGAAGCCACAACGACACATACAAACATTAAAAAAATATTTTTCATTTGAGTGACCTTTAAAATAAATAGTCTATATCACTTATTTTTTTTTAAATACTTTCGATTAACTAACTAACCTAACCTGTACTAGAAGGCGCCCTTAACTTCGTTCGCGGAGGAAAAAAGTCATAACCCCTCTTTTATTTCAGCGTAGTCGTGTAAAAAGAATTCTATAACCATCTGCGGATACCTAGCTACCCATGTACCAAGAAATGTTGAACTTGTTTAGCCGTTTCGTATATTTGTTCATACAAATATACGAAAAATAAAAAAATCGATTTAGCTACCTTTAAATAGTTTGTATTTATAACTTTTTTTTTATATCTTCAATGTACAGACAATCAATTTTTCCAAGTTTATAATAGCATAAAGATATATATTACCGAATAAAAGGAAACTAACTACAGACATTAATGTCAAATGGCACTCTCTACCTGTCATCTACAGGGCCAAACAAAGTATCCACTTTTATACCTCATTGCACATTAATAAGGTCCAAAATTGGATACATTTTATAGTCGACCGTACATTGAATACCGAATGCCTGACGTCACGTCTAGACGGTCCCATACTGGTCATTTGTTTGTAAGTCAGCGGCGGAAAGTCCATTTAATTATTCGACTCTCGACGGATTCATAAATATATCTTGATTTTTCCAAAAACGAAACATTAGAGAACGAGACAAACTGTCAATGTACAACAAAAAATACCTATTTATATTATACCTAAATAAAAATGATATAAGATCCAAATAATGTTACGCAATATTACAAAACGAGATAAATATTTACCTTGTTTTCATTGAATTTCATAAACTATTTATTCCAAAAATGTTATGTAATATTGTAAAACCAGACAAGATGTCACGTCCCCAATAAATTACGTAAGTTACACCATGTTTTCATACAATTTTCTAAGCTATTTATAAATCAATAACTAATTATAATAATATAATAATATCAGGGACAATCTTACACAAAACGAACTAGTCCCAAACTAAGCAAAGCTTGTACGGTCAAGGAATTTAATTTGTGTACCCTTTCGTACCTTGTCATAGTGACATTGATATGAAATCTCTATCGGCTTTCGTATTGATTTTGACTGTGACAAGGTACGAAATCCATATTATTAATATTATAAATGCGAAAGTGTGTCTGTCTGTATTTCTGTCTGTCGGTGTCTGTTACCATTTCACGCTTAAACCGCTGAACCGTATTGAATGAAATTTGGTATGGAGATAGTTTGAGTCCAAGGGAAGGACATAGGCTACTTTTTATCCCGGAAAAATGCGCTTATCTGCGATAAACGAATTTAAGGCGGACGAAGTCGCGGGCAGAAGCTAGTAGTATATAAATTATTCCTTGACTGCACTATGGGTACTAGGCGACGATATACAATAGATACTTTGTAAGACTTAAATATATAGGAAACATACAAGATCCAAGAACAAACAATCTTGCTCATCACACAATCACTTGCCCTGGCCAGCGGGCCTATGATGATTGCGTTTATCACGCAATAAATGATATGATAACGCGCCTGTCACTCTCACACTCACATACGTGTCAGAAGGTGACGGCAGCTCTGTCACTTATTTATCGCGTGACAAATGCAACCATCATAGGCCCGCAGGATTCGAACCCGGGACCGCCAGCTTCGTAGCGTAGCCGTTGTACAACCAACTGAGCCAAACGTGTCGTTGTGAAACAAAATTTTGCGTAATATTTCCAAACGAGACAAAATGTCAAAGTCCTAAATAAATTGCGTAACTTTTTTTTTCATTTATTTTCAAAAACTATGTATGCAAAAATTTCTATGAATAAGTAAAGGTAATGAAACGCACAAATCAAAATAAACTAGCCCTTTCTACCCATATTTGAATCGTTCTCTCTGTGATTTGCCGAGAGACTACTATAAGTGAAGACCGAGATCGTAATGCTATCTCTTTCACACCTACTAAGACCACGCAAGTGTGAACGAGATATTATGATCGCGGTCGTCACTTTCGTTGAGGGCAAGTATAGTGCAATACAAATTTAAATATTGGCGGTCGAGGCGTGGCCGAGATAAACCGACATTATTTGAAAAGTGTCGCAATTCTTCTGTCATTTAAAAACAGTAATGTATCTCAGCACCGCCTCCATACGCGCCAATCTGTAGTGCGGAAGTCCGGTAGTAAGTGTCGCTCAGCGTTATACCCCTTCGACATACGACCGATCCCATCGGCCTTGGCTTTCAAACATCCTAACAATCCACGCCTGCTCGAGTATCCGTGGATCTTATTGAAATTCCAAACGGTCAGGAACGATGGCCGACATGATCGGATCGTCCAAAATATCTGACCGTCTGGCAGTCACATTACGGGACTTCCCCCTATACAAGGATAAAATTGAACCGCGTAAGTGTCAATAACTTTCTGTTTCGTCAAAGTGACTGATTCACAACGGTCGACACGTGGTCTAAGTACAAATTACGCAGTCAAAGATATCGATGGCAAAAAGCGGAAACGTAGTAACCGCCAATGGATTCCGTTGACGGTTAATACTTTTTCGCTTTTAACCATCGATATAAGGTGCGTTGGGATAAGTCGGAAGTATGGGAAAGACTGATATTATACCGAAAATGCTCTTTAAGGCGATGAAATAAAGTCCGCCTTACGAACTTTCCTAATCTCCCGTCTTACCTCCACGCGCAGTAGGAAATCATTTGGTTCGAATACTAGATAACTATACATCCAATTTCATCATCCATTAATGGCTGTTTTGAGAGTCAAAGGGTCAACATCGTCAGGTGTCTAAATAGATATTCCACATTACAAAACACAGACTTAAAAACAATGTGCCAGAGTCAAAACACAAATATTCAAATGAAAAATAAATATGAATTGTTTTACTTACAAGTTTTATAGTCCATACCCGTGATATAAAACACAATTATAACAAAATAAAACACGAACCGGATTTATAATCCTATACATAACTCACGATTTGTTCTTATTTTTTTTCTTCCTTACTTAACAATGTAAATTAGCTACTTTATTATGGCACACGTGTAGTCTGCGCAAGAGTGCATTCCCTACTGAGGATTAATGACCCATAGGTATTCCTGGAATTTGATTCAACTCTTTTTTCCTTGGACGATCGCAACCGAAAACAAGTTCGCATTATTTGCGGTATTAGTCGTGGTAACGGTATTTTAGCTCTGGATGTACAATGAGTGAGTGAGACGCAATACAATCAACGTAGCCGCATGGTAGTCTGATAAGAGTTTGATAAGGACCCATTAATTAATTCCATCACCGTCGGAGCTATAATATACATACCAATATACCGAAATATAATTACCAGGTGTCGTCTATTAAAATATATATGTTCTCTAAATAAATTAGTATGCCAAATATATTGTAAGATACCTTGCTATATCTTACTATATACTCGTATCGTATCTTAAGATGTATTTTTCCTTACTAATTGACAAAGCCCATATCTTGCTATAGTAAATATTGTATATTTCATCAGAATTATATATTAATTAACATAACTATAACAGGAACATCATGACCATAATGCAGGTATGAGTTAATATTTTTAATATTTCCAAAAAATATTCTGTATAAACCATTAGGTACGAGTACGAGATAGATACGAGTACCAGATGCAAACTTAACCGACCAGTTCCGTTCAGATAAGTGAAAGGTTGTACGGAACCCTCAGTGCACGAGTCCAACACGCACTTGGCCGGTTTTTTTCTACTGCTATAACCTTGTAATAATCAAATTATTGCCTTACAAAATTCTTTCCATGTGATTTGTATACCTTACTTTGGTTTTTCTCTTGATTTTATTTAATTAACAAAATATGATGCTTATTACATCATAATCATCATCATCCGAAATACGTCCACTGCTCGACATAGGCTTCGCCTGAAGGGCGCCACCATGACCGGCCCTGCACCGCATCGAGCGGTCTCCAGCGACCTTCAGCAGGCCATCAGTCCACCTTGTGGTGGGCCTACTTACGCTACGTCTTCCAGTACGTGGTCGCCACTCATGAACTTCAAATCGAGCAGCCGTCGACTCTACGAGCAATCAGGCCTGCCCATTGCCACTTAAGTTTTGCTTATTCTTCGCGCTATGCCAGTTGCCCAGATTGCCTTGATTATTCTACGCATCACTTCATTTCTGATTCGAACCCACAAAGACAATCCGCTCCCTGAAACCAACCGCCACTCAATTGCTCCCTGAGTGACTTTGAGCCGAGATCAGGTCCATCGTGACTGACCACGTTTCAGTGCCGTAATTCATCACTGGCAATACACACTACTGAAAGACTTTCTTCGTGAGCTACTGGGGGATTTTGGACGAAAAGAAGCGCAGCCTCCCAAATGCTGACCAGCCCAATCGGATTCAATGAATGACCTCTTTCTTTCTTTATACGTCGGAGTCACCTTGGACGATTTGTCCCAGGTATACATCCACGTCCACGAGTTCGAGCGTAGTCTCCAATTATCACTGGATCTGGTTAAATAAACATAACCATTAAAATCTTGTCCATGTTCGTTCTTAGACCACTAAATACATACTTTATTAACCACATATTTAGTGCCTAAGTGAAGTATGTATACAAACTTATATTTATACAAGCAGAGCATGACTCATAGATTAAAGAAACCTTACACCAGTTTATCCTGCGGCCAGACTATTGGTCTATTTTAGGTAATCACGTCGATCGGTTGCTCCGTCTTTAGGTAACAGGAAAACAAACCACGAAACACACAGACGTATTCTCCAATTTTATGTAAGGAATGATGGCCGTACTGTAATATAAGCAATTTAACATTTTAATATAGATACATGCAGAGGTCGTAATAGGTAGATTTACCTAGACTTCGAGGGAGGCCCAAATTAAGAGTTCGAGAGGTTATATGTGACTGTTTTTGGGAAAAGGTCCCACTTTGTCGATATAGAGTTATGAGTAGTTCCTAATACTACATATCATACGCTATCTTTTAGTGAAAGATATATGTCTCTAGGTGCTATAGTTATTTTTTTTTAATTCTTCAAATTTGCAAAAGTGAAAAAGCGACAATTGAGAAAACGTTGGTTAAAGTTTGGGACGGCAAAAAACACACTTGTACTTTGAAGTTATGGAGTGGTTAGTACAAAAAAATTAGCATACTTTAAGGATTCCAAATTAGTCAAAATCATGTATGTAACTTAGTCGTTTGTATGTTACAGAGGCATGAACATAAAAAGAGAACTTCAAAACGGTTACAAATATGAGCCTAGTTTCTTTAGACGAAATACAGTACTAAATCTAAACAATCCCCCTTTTGCGGAAAGGATTGTCGTGCCTTTCCACCCTGTCTACATATTCTTCTTATGAGAAGCTAAATTCATTGACATTATAAAAAAAAATGGATTCTAGTTCCCAATTATTCAGCTTCACCTATTTTTACAAATAAAGCACTCTGAAGTTTGACGACGCCAAGTATCGAATGTAAGTCAAGACAAATTCAAGTAAATATTTTTTTTAACAATTCAGGGAAAATGTAAATGCGTAGACAGCACAAGGGAAAGGAGGGCTCCGAACACGGACCCCTGTTCCATCTATCTAGTGGGGTTCTGTAGCCGCGTCAGCGGACCGCCCCCGTCGTAGGCTTGCTGATTTCCCGCACTGGTTTAAACTGGATTTTTATACGACTATGCAAACCCTTCTTTTGTTTCACCTAATAGGGAATATGCATAATTTTTCCTTTTGTGCCTCATTAAAAAGTCATTCATTTAACAAACAGTGGAGAAAAATGTTTTTTCGAATAACTATAAAAATATCCAAGATATAAGCTATTAAAAATTTTGATTCTATCTCTTTCTAGCAAAACGGAATTTATTTTTAATTTTATATGGAGTTTATATGGCCGGGGTGAACTATGACGTAACAGTACATGTCGGACCTCTCTGTCAAATTGCCGTCTAAGTAGCAGTTTAAAATGCGTATTTCTTGGCCGATTTTAATTTTAATTTAACTTTTTGAAATCGTTTTTACGGTATTTTCATATTTTGTTAAGAAAAGCGATAAAAATATTCATGCATGTACCTACCCTATTCCTTAATTATTTATAAGTATATATACAATCAGAGATATACAGGGTGTTCTTATAAATACAAAGATCTGAAAAATTACGAAAATCTAAGACTCCGACTGGATTTGAACCAGTGCCTTGTGCCTTTCCGGGGTGCACGCTCTGCCAACTGAGCTACAGAGTCCAGTCAGCTGGTCTTCTAATTTTGTCACGATGGGTTACAAGACCTTTACATTTTGCGTTTTTAACTGGCTGCTATCAGCGCCATGGTGACGTAACTTTAAGAATGACGAAGATCATGATGGTATAGTAAAAAAACTTTTTCTAGAGCAAATCCACTTAGCTATCTACCCGATGAACAATACTCATTATCTGCATTGTTAACTGTGGCCTCAACTGCCACTTCGAAAAGTAAGGCGTTGTAAGTGTTAATGACTTTTATACCAAATTTGTCTTTAAGTCAAACGAAATAAGATTTAGTCTTCAACAAAAAGAACACAGGTGGTCCACCCGTGACCATGGAAAGCTGAAAAGCTTCCGAAACGTCGGGAACTAAAATGAGATAATATACGCGATATAATCCGTTAAATTGTTTTATTTCAATGAGTAATAATCGCGGAAACAGAAGAAAATATTAAACACAGGTGTTGGTCATACTAAGCATCCATACGAACTTCACTGCTCTGTCACTTCTAAAGAGACCAACATCTGAGTTATTTTTGTTGAAGAGTAAACCTTATTTCTTTTATCTTAAAGACTAATTTAGTGTAAAAGTCATTTACACTTACAACGCCTTACTTTTCGAAGTGGCAGTTGTGGCCACAGTTAACAATGCAGATAATGAGTATTATTCATCGGGTACAAACAAAGCTAAGTTGATTCGCTTTAGATAAAATATTTTTTACTATACAACATCATGATCCATACTATACTATAATACTATATACTATTATACTATATTATACTATTATATAATATTATAAATGCGAAAGTGTGTCTGTCTGTCTGTCTGTTACCTCTTCACGCTTAAACCGCTGAACCGATTTGGATGAAGTTTGGTATGGAGATAGTTTGAGTTCCGGGGAAGGACATAGGCTACTTTTTATCCCGAAAAAACACACTTATTCGCGATAAACGTATTTAAAGCGGACGAAGTCGCGGGCAGAAGCTAGTTTTCATATAAATCCAATACTTGCTTGTTTACGTTAGCTTTAAAGGAACAATAGCGACGTGCTTCATCTGGATAAAATATAAATAAGAAATATAAATTAATAATTTGTCTAGCTTCATCCAACTCTCGCATATGGAACCAGGATAACGATGGAAAAATTAGTAGGTATTATGATAGTAAAAATGTTGACGAATTTCAAAGGTTCCACATTACCTAACATTCAATGGAACATAAATACCTAGTTTACGACCTCCCATGCCTTTATAGGGGCCATTAATACTCCAGTCCGCAGTGAATCGTAAGAAATTGAGAGTTACCTCTTTTTCCACAGTCGGTAATGGCCACAAATTTGATAATAATGCGCAATCGTTTGTCGCCGATTCGTGAATGGGTCGTTTAGAGATAAGGGGGTTTATGCGATGCTTGGTGGACGGTTTTACCTGACGATGTCGTGAGCAAGGATATTTTCCTTAGATAAAATACAGCTGAAATTAGAAATGATCTAATTTTAGCTGTATTTCATCAAAGGAATGTGTAAATCTATCAAATTATAATTATAACAAATGCCACAAATGAAACATGACGAATAAATTTTATTCAGAGTGGCATTTTTCAAACAATTATTTATTACATTGGAATATACAAAGTTCTTTCTTACTATTTACCTGACTGCGCGACGCAAAGAAGGTTTGCGGTCATTTTTCGACCAATTACGTTCGAATATAGGTACAAAGGATAGCGAACCGTAAGCCATCCCGTCGTCGTCGAAGTCGTCGCGTCTGGTCGTCTGTCATTATGAAATTTGTTGAACTAGTCGGTGATTTTATCCAAGTTATATAGGGGAACGTCACATTTAAATTACTAGTTTCAAGTTAATCTAACCATTGGAAATGGGGAAAAAGGAATTTCATTACATAGACCGCAGAATTAGACAAAATCTTAAATACATACCAAGCGCGTACTCTGTCAAAATATTGCATTTAGTTACCATCATATCCAATAACTGATTAAGGTGCCAACTGAGATACGACATAACAAAAGTATCTGCAAATGGAACATGACAAATGAATATCGGACCGCCGGACAATGCCGCTCGTTGCGGTCATTTTTCGACCAATTACATTCGCATATATACAAAAGATAAAACGAACCGTACGCCGTCACGCCCGAGTGCCTTGTCAACTGTAGCGGCCATCATGAAATATGGTGCAACACTGATTATTTCGAAGTTTGGACGCGTCAACGACTTAGCTATAAAATTAAAGATGAAAATTTAAATATTGTGATTTACAGCAAGGTTTTTAACTCGGAAGCCTTTGTTTGTAATGTTCTGTTCCTATTATTTGAGAGGTTTTTCTTACAGCCATCGTGTCTAAGTTATAGATAAAAAAAATAAACGAGGTTTTATATTGACCTGCTACGCTTTCATACTAATAAAATTGAACTAGTTTGGAACAATATATACGATAATTCATTTAATTGCCAACTGACACATGACCTAACAAAAGCAACCGCAATTGGAACATGATAAATGAATACCTTACGTTCGTTACGTACTATGTACGAACATACAAAGGATAACGAACCGTACGCCGTTGCGTCCGACCGCTTTGTCGAATGAAGCGGCCATTAAAGGTAAAACTGGTGGGTGACTATTTTGAAGTTCTAACGCGTCGGCAACCGCCGTGAGGGATGTTATTGAACGATGTGATTTATAGTTTGATTTAAATTTTTAAACCCCCACAGGAAATTAGGGGTGTTATAAATTTTACGTGTATGTTATTGTTTGTCCGTGTATCTATCTGTAGCATCGTAGCATCTCGAACGATGGACGGAATTTCATTCAGTTTTTAGGGTTTCATATTTTAGAAGGAAAATCGATACCCTTATGGGTTATCACTGTTGTTCGCCGGTCTGTCTGTCTCTCAATGCCCTTTTTTTCAGGAGCGCATGGGGGTATCAAGCTGAAAGTAACATCAAATGCTTATTAAACTGTAAAAATCAAGCTTCTAAGTCAACGCAATCTAAAGATACAGTCGTTAATTTTGATTGCGCGTGGAAAATCTAGAGGGTGTGAAACTTGGTATGAAGGAAGCTTTTATAGTATGACTCACGAAATAGATCTGAAAATCTGGATGTTTTATGAAAGTTTGTCTATGTCATGTCAGTAACCAATATAAAATAACCTTACACCGCACACATTTTGCTTAGGAGTAGGAGAGGCCAAAATGTACCCTCTAATCCAGTGTTACCGGAGGCGAAGCCTCGGTCCGCGAGTTCGAGATAAATATCACAACGAGGTTTTAAACGTATGCATTTAAAAAAACCAAACAATACGACATAAAAATGAACAATTTCTAGATTTTGTGTCCACATAGGTAAGTAACGTATACGATCGCAAAACATATTAAACGTAAGTATACCACTGGGAAACTTAATATTCCCAATCTTATTGGGATAAAACAATACAAGCAAAATGTATTAAAATATTAAAACAAAGTGATCGAAATCAACCAATTAATCTAACAGACCAATTAGCAGCTATTGCAATCGATACTCCCACTAATTAGTGCTAATCATTAAATGGGTGCTTATGATAATGATCTAATCAGGATCCACCATTGTGCGGACCGTTTGTTTCGAGCTTTTAACAAATTACCTGGGATACAACATGTACATAGGTCACTCGATAAATTTTGAGATAAAAAAAAACTATTGAAGATATTAGTATTTATTTTTCATTTTTTCAAAATACTCTCCATTACTCTCTATACAAAGTTCCATTCGTGTGAACCAACTTTGGAAGCACTTTTGCCAGTCTTCATCAGATAGGTCCGAAATTGCTTCTTCATATGCAGCCACGGCTTCTTCAGCACTCGAAAAAAACTTCCCTTTTATTTTTTCTTTCACCACCGGGAACAAAATGAAATCGCAGGGAGCTAAGTCAGGACTGTAGGGTGGATGTGGTAAGGTTTCTATCCCAGCTTTCTCAATAAACGCCTTTGTTCTGAGGGACGTATGTGAAGAGGCGTTATCGTGATGCAGCAAGATTCCCCGAAGTCCAGTCTTTGATCTCCTCTCTCGCACTGCTTTGAAAACTTGCGGCAATGCTACTGTAGTATACCAATCAGAGTTGACTGACCTATAATTTTCCAGCATTGATGTTGATAAATGTCCGCCCCGTGAAAAGAAACTAGCTACCATTTTTTTTACCGACGTTACGAGGTCTTTGTACGAGTAGTTTTGTTGGTAACTTTATTTATTTATTTATTTAAACTTTATTGCACAAAACAAAAGTAAGTACAAATGGCGAACTTAATGCCAAAAGGCATTCTCTACCAGTCAACCATAGGGCCAAACAGAGAAGCATGAAAATGGTGCAGTGGGGAAAAACATTCAGTACTGAGTCGAATCGTAGACGCATCTCACGACACCAATCTACACGAGCCTGTTTCTCAGTATCGGAGAGCAAACGTGGTATCCAACGGCAACAGAGCTTCCTTACTGCAAGATGTTGATATAGAATGATGCTAACGCTCCCCGAACTGACGCCTAAGATATTCTCTATGTCTTTGTATGTTATTCGTGGATCTTCTTCCACCAACATTTCAGTAGTCCACACGTTTTCTGCAGTTACTGCTGTTTGCGGGCGACCACTTCGGTGGTCATCTTCGAGGCTGGTTTTACCCCTTTTAAATTCGTTGAAGCATCTAAAAACTGTCGCTCGTGAAGGATCAGAATATCCTAACGCTGACTGCAATCGTTGCAAACACAATTGTTCAGATAAACCAAATTTAAAATCATAAAAAAACATAGCACGCAAATCTTCGCGGTTAAGCTCCATCGTTATAAAGAAAAAACGCGGGAACCGTTTTAAAAAATGACTGTAACATATTATTTTTTTAAATTGGAGCGAATCGGCAACTTGTGTTCTGTTTTTAAATAAATTTGCTTTTTAAAAACATATAATTCAGGTGCGTTCCATTTTCGAATTTCGAGCATCTCAAAACTTATGGAGTGACCTACGTATACAAAACCCGTACAGTCACCCGCATCAATATCTGACAAAGCGGGCGAAAATATCTGACACGTCCTCACGGCCGTAGAAATACGAGTAAATAAGAGTCGTGTGAGATATTTATGCGCTCTTTGTTGTGGCAGTACCTAGCTGGACAATTTGTTCCAGGTATACTAGCCAAGATGCAGAAGAAATATTTATATAATACTAGAAGATGCCCGCAACTTCATTCGCGGAGAAGAAAAAGTCATAACCCGTCGTTTTTTTCTTCAGCGTAGTCGGGTAAAAAGTATCCTGTAACCATCTGGAGATACCCAACTACCCGTGTACCAAAAATTGTGGAAATCTGTTTAGCCGATTTTGCGTGATGAAGCCACAACGACACATACAAACATACATAAAATAAAAATAAAAAAAAATCGTTTTAGTGACCTCCAAATAGTCCGTAACAATATATATTTTTTTAATTATCTTCAATGTACAGACATTTCATTTTTACAACTTTATAATATTATAGATAACATGTTTAGATCAAACGACTAAGTAATAGGAACTGTCATAGCAATGTTTAACGTAGTAGTTTATTTTCATTGCGTCTTTTGACAATAACGTAAAAACACGTCATTTTTCAATTTTCCCTGCTCTCTTTTTAGGGTTCCATAGCGATAATGGCAAAGACCCCTTGTAGTTTCATCATGTCCGTCCGTAATTTTTTTTTGATTCAGTGAAGATTTTCAGAGAAAATCGCTCCGAAAGTAGCATAAATTGTGTCCCCTCCCTCTATTTTCTAAACGATATGTCAAAAATGTTATGTACGAAAAAGTGCATTAGCAAAAGAGCGTATCTCCATGGTCTTTACGACCTTTTGTTGAGAAGCGCCGCTTTTTGGCAATAACTCAAAAACGGTATATCCGATCATGTTCAATATAATTTTCGTAGAAAGTACATATATCTTTGTAATTTTTTTCATATTTTTAACATCCCGTTTAGAAAATAGAGGGGGAGGGACACAATTTAAGCTACTTTAGGAGCGAATTTTTCCGAAAGTATCCACTAAATCAAAAAAAAATGTTAGAAACCCCAAAATGATTTAAAATGAACGGTCGAAATATGTGCCACATATTGATACTTGCTGATTTTTTTTAATCAGCAAATTTAGTAGCGTCTTACTCAAGACACCTATACTCCAAATTTCATCAATGTACGGACGGACATGACGAAACTATAAGGGTTCTGTTATTGCGATTTTGGCTACTGAACTCTAAAAACTATTATGAATTAATGTTTTGCGAAACCGTAAAATGACTGGAGTATATAAGTTTTATGCACCCAAGCCATTCCCTGTATGATCCATATACATACTCGAGCCATAATTTATTTATTTATTTATGTATAGCAGCAATAATAAAATTACACAGCATTGCAATAAAAAACTACGCACTGTGACAATGCACAGAAAATAGTAAATGCTTAGGACCATTAATAGATGTATATATGACGGTCATCCATCGCCTCACAAAACCTCTGCTCATACAACCACCCAGCTACTTGCAAAAACATCGCACTCAGGTGCTGATGCGAGATGTGCATTAAGACATTGTAAAGTCCTTACAATAGGGGATATTCATAAATTTAAATTTTTGCTTCATGTAACAAACAGTAGACAAAAATATTTTATAACTATAAAAATAACTAAGATATAAGCCATCAAATATTTCATTCTATCTCTTTCTAGCAAAACAGAATTTAATATGGAGTTTATATGGCCAGAGTACACGATGACGTAACAGTGCATATCGGACTTCTCTGTCTAATTAGTAGTTTAAAATGCCTATATCTTGCGTATTTCTTGGTCGCTTTATATTTAAATTTCACATTTTGAAATAGTTTTAACGGTATTTTGATATTTAGTTAAGAAAAGCGACAAAAAAAATTCATGCATGTTCCCCATTGGTGATTTACAGCGTGATACAGTGCGCGTCCTTGGAACTGCCAGCAAGTGCTGATTACGTGGCCAAAAGTTGAATTTCGACTTTGACAATGCGACGAGTACCAATAGGGATGATGATTAATTTTAATAATTGCTCCGTCATGTAGATTAATAAAACATACTGGAGACGTATTTTTTCTTTTTTTACGTAATCAAAAAATACAGGAGATACATTGAGTGAAAATGTGGCGTGACGTCACTCCTAGGTACACATTTTACCTAGGAGTGATATCACGAGACACTCCTGAACTTTAATGCGATTTATCTGAGTATTCTTTTATTATTTTGAAAAATACATGTACAATTTTTTTTTGTTATCTAACTGACGTATTAATTAGAATTTTGATTTTCATACCCCGTCATCCTGCTTATTGTGGGCAGTCAGAATCTCTAAGGATTCTACAAGCACTACTCATAGTCCATAATTACGCCTTACTTCCAATGAATTAAATCCTAAGACGCCTAGAAGGAATATGTGGAGATATATACAATAGTAGTCTTTGCTGGAGAGCCCAAAGTGACTCCTAACCCTGTGTTACCATAGGCTAACACTGGATTTTCATAGATACAGCCGGTTTTAGCGTATATTTTGTACGGATCTCTCGGTGCGAGTCCGACTCGCACTTGGACGGTTTTTTGTGCTTGAAAGGTGACTTGATTGAGTGCACGTAATTATGATTAAAAACACTGTTCAGCCGTTTGAACACCAGCCTTTTTCTAAGTAACGTCAGGGTTTTTATAGTTACAACGATTATTTACTTCCAAAGAATTAAATCCTAAGGCGCCTAGAAGGAATATGTGTGAATATACACAATAGTAGTCTTTGCTCGTATGCTCGTACCTATGTTGGGGTTTAGCATTGCTGGTTTGACTTTAGTGTGTTCTCTAAACCACGCTCACAGCCGAAACCCCGAAGTCATTTCCGAACAATATCCTGTCTCCAGCAATTAAGGCGGGCAGGATATTACAAACCCATTGTTTGCTTAAAAACTTCATTACAAAGATTGCTTCCAGTTCCGCTGATCGGATTTTTTCGATGCAATCGTGTTCAAAATTCGGAGGGAGAACGTGAAAATGTTTTCAACGCTTCGTCCAATCAAAGAGTATGCTGGTTCAATGTAATTTTGTTTGCACAGTTTGTAAGAGAATCAATATGTTTATTTCATGAATAAGGTTTAGAATATTTTCTTCTGTTACCGCGATTATCATTCATTTAAATTAAACAATTTAAAGCGTTTTTCCGAAACGAGTAATATACTTACGCGATATAAACCGTTTAATTTGCTGCCAAAACAAAACTGGCCGATCTCCAAAGATTACAAAATAAAGTTATAGAAACACTATTTCAATACCATTTCTTAACACCAACGAAACAATTATATAAAGAAACTAAACTCATGAACTCAAAACAATTGTACAATTATAACACATGCATTCTTGTAAGAAAAATCTTAAATAACTCTGTCCATACTAACATATCTTTTACGAAGTTAAAACAAATAACTAAACAGTCAACACGTCGCGCAAGCTTTTTGGTACTTTCTAAGATAAGAACCCAATTAGGAAAAAAAATGTTTACTTTTGAAGTTACACAGTTGTATAACAAGTTACCGTCAGCAATAAAAAGTGTATGCTCATTTAATGCATTCAAAACAAAACTATCACAACACGTTATTCTTCATAGCTACCCAAGTAGCACAGAAGCTGTATTAGAGCTTATACAGCCCTTATAACGCCCAAACTGGCTGTATAATGACTATATAAGCTCTTATACGGCTTGTGTGCTGCCTGGGTAGAATACTACTACCACACCACTATTACTGATTCTACTACTACAGAGTAATAAATTAAGGGGCTACTTCGTCATTCGTAAATCACGCCCCAAACGCGGAGCCAACCAATAAGCGTGATTTGTAATAAGGGACGCATTTATTGCTCGCGCGCATCAAAGATAGAGAAAGCTAATACACTACATGCTTGGGGTTTTTTGGCGTAAGCGCTAGATGTAGAAGTACCATGAAATCGAAGATATTATTATGTTTTGTTAACATTTAAGTTAATCACTTAAAAGATATAGGGAAGAATGACATTTTAACATAATTTAGCACATCCAGTGAAAAATTATTATCTCTTTAATTATCTATATACTATTATAAAGTTATAAAAATACTATTACAAATTAAATTACAAGTTAAATTGTTTTATTTCAATGAGTAATAATCGCGGAAACAGAAGAAAATATTATATACTATTACAAAGTTCAAAAAATTATATATTACATTAAATTTATTTATAATAGAACAAACAAATAAAACAATGAAACTACCTTAAAATAAAACTAAATCTAAAATTAAAAATAAACTACAATGAGAAATTAAAAAGGATATATTAATAACAACTAATTAAACTAGGATTATTAAAAATTACTTAAAAAATTTGGTCCCTTCGGTAGGGTGCCCATGACAATTTAGCCGTTTATTAATCTGTCGTTTGTACAAACTAGACAAAAAACGGGAAATGAAGACGCGTTTTCGGATAACTTTTCTAACGAGGAAATTTTCATTAGACATGTTTCCGCGTTAATCACTGAATAGGTTATATAGTCAAGAAACATATATCTGAAAACCAGCCTGATTTATATACTAGATTTGACAAAAAATGCGCTACAAAATAGCTTAAATTTTCGATGCATCCCCTTAAGTGAGCGTAAATAGTTATGATACGGACGATCATGTATATTTTTACTTTAATTAGTGTTCTCATGTAAGTGAATATCTTTTTTGAGAATAAATATCTTTAAACCTTAAACCTTATTTAAATGAATACGGTTTAGTTGTAAAACATTACGAATTGATTATACACAAAGTAGATAAAGCAATCACACATTTAAAATTGACGTCTACAAACTGTTGTTCCCCAGGAGCTGCTTGCTTCTCCTAATATCTTCAACTCCTTCCTAGATGATGTTTCTCTCCTCCACTTCCTCGCGGCTATTGTTACAATGTCATCGGACCATCGACTTTTATGGTGGCCTGGTCAGATTGAGGCTTCCAATTCGTTAGTCCTATACCTTATCTATTGTTGTAAGAATGAAATGTCTGTTCCTGATGTGATGTCCTGGACTATTTGGAGGTCACAAAATCGAAATTTTTACTTTTTGTATGTTTGTCTGTGTCGTTGTGGGTTCATCACACCAATTTTTTTGCACACGGGTAGCTGGGTATCTACAGATGGTTATATGATTATTTTTACTCGACTACGCTGACGAAAAAATGATGGGCTATGACTTTTTCTCCGCGAACGAAGTTGCGGGCGCACTCTACCTTTATAAAGGCATCGTTTCAAACTGCAGGCTTTCGGGCAGTCCTTTAAAGGCTATCCTGCTTACAGCCTTTGTGAATTTAGTTTTTATAAAAAATATTTATATTAACTTAAGTAATCCAAGATGACCCTATGTAATTTGTCAATGTAATATAATCTATAGGATGATAGTATCGGGTTCCTGTTACACCCATAACGTTGATTCATCATTTCAGTCATAGGTCGTCCACTGCTGGACAAGGGCCTCCTCAATAGATTTCCACATAGGCCGGATAGAGGCGACCCACATCCTGCGAGTCCTCGCAACCCTAACGAGGTCATCCGACGAACTTGCGGGTCGCGTTTCGACGCGCTTGTCGGTACGCGGTCTCCACCCGAGAACCTTTCTACCCCAACGTTGATTAGTGCGTTGATTAGTTAATTAAACTTGATTAGTTCATGTAAAAGATTTGCCGGTTTTATAGGTTGACAATTAAGGAGGGCGACGCCGCGTGATGAGCCGCTGTGTCGTAAAGAAGCTCCGCAGTATCTCCTCAGCTTTCTTCACTAGGGATGCGATGTATAGTCGATGTTAAATCGAAAATTATCGTGACTTTCTAGTTTCGTAGTTTTCTTAATATTCTATATTTTCTCCCATGTCTTATCTATATTAAACATACGTAAGTTGTTTAAAAAAACATATTTCGCTTGTTATTCTAATATTATTTTTACTTTTATAAGTTTTGATATGTTTTCTTTTAGAACTACGGATTGAGTTTATACTTAAAAATATACATTTAAATAAAACAATTTAACGGATTATATCGTTTACATTATCTCATTTGAGTTCCCGACGTTACGGAAGCTTTTAAGCTTTCCATGGTCACGGGTAAACGTCGGATTAAATTGTTTTATTTAAATGAGTAATAATCGCAGAAACAGAAGAAAATATTAAAAATACATATTTAAGATAGCTTGGCGTCAGGAAAATTACAAGGGAAGCCTAAACGTATTCATTTATTCACATAAAGAAGCTGGTTATAATATAAGCCTTTCCTTGGCCAACGCGATGGGGATCGGCTAATGTGGACGCCACGCCTCCGCTAAATACTAATATTGTAATAGATAAGAGTTATTAAAAAAAACTCTTGACTTTGATTCAGCTTTCTTCTCAACAGTGATCTCTTCTTGGGAAATGCCATAGACTTACAGAATAAAGATCATTATTTCATTTTATAAATAAAAAAATATTCAAAAATGTATGTTTGCGCATCACTTCGGAACGGCTGCACCTATTTGGCTATTTCTTATTTGTTGTATTTGTTATTGCCAGGACAAGGTTTGCATGTAGAAAATATACTAAAAATTGCAGGGAAAAATAAAATATTGGGTTTGAAAATCTCCATATAAGAAGTGAGTGAGTGAGACTAAAAATGCCGCCGGGGCGGGTAGCTAGTATATATTATAACAGTCCCCGGCTGTCTGTATGTCTGTTTGTCTGTATGTCTATTTGTCTGTATGTCTATTTGTCTGTATGTCTGTTTGTCTGTATGTCTGTTTGTCTGTATGTCTGTTTGTCTGGGATAAACCCGAAAATACTGATGGTGCAGTTTGCACTATCCGGTATCTCAAACAACGTTTTAGTTATTATCAGTGTGTTAGATGTTCTCAAAATCGTTCTCTTTTTAGTCTGTTCGGTTGCGGAACTCTTTGTCTGTAGAATTAAGATGAGCTAAATCCCTCTCGATCCTCAAAGAGCGTCTCAAAGACTGTTATATATCCCTTCCATAGCATCTCGAGTTGTTTAACTGGTCCTACGGACTGTAAGGTTGAATAATATTAGCATAGTTACTTATCTTATTATGAAGTTATATACTACTTATTGTGTTTGTTTAATATGAACATGTACGAGTACACACTACAATCCCAAACTGCTTTGCGCCACCTAATTAATACACATACAGTTTATTTTTCCCAACGTCTCCCGCTACCGCCACTACCGCCCCTTTTTGAATATATTATTTTCTATGTACTGGGTTTTGTGAGGTGTGCAATATAATAGATTGTTTGACAAGGGGCTAAAATAAGCCATTATGAGACGAAGTGATTATTTGGACGAGCTCACGAAGTGAGCGAGGACAAATATGTCTGAGTGTCATAATGGCTTTTAGCCACGTGTTAAACACTCTGCTTTTCACTTCGAGTGGGAGAAAATAAAAACGACTTAACATTAAAACTATAAGTACAGTTTGAGCAATTCTATCAGAAAATTGGGCCAATCTGATCAGGTTGATTTGTTTTTAATTATTTGTAAGGAGTATGTAGCTGGCTGCAACGCAAAATTTGTATGGGATTATATGGCTTTCTTTTAAAGCCTAAGGGCTAAATGTACTGTTTTAGTCTCGCTTCGTGAAGCTAATATGACGTACTTTTATAGCAGGAGAAGTGAAAAAAAGTTTAGTATTCTGCTCGTATTGTAATATGGTATTGATACATAATAAAACTATGAACATCTTCAACTCCAAACTGTTGCGTCCCGTGTAAAACTGTAACGAAAACAGTTTTATAGAAGTTTCGAGAAATGCCCTATTCGTAGGTACGTGTATATTGATCTATATAGTGGACGTGACAAGCTACACGGCAGTTGTGACCAGCTTTGTTCTTTTGCCGAAACGTGACGAAGTGGCGAGCGACACGCCGAACACGCGTCACATCGTTTCGAGAATTACTGACACTCTGTCATACCTGAAGTTCTACGAGAATGACTTTTAAAGTTGTAATCTTGTACAAAAAAGGGTTTTTAATATCTCCTCCTCTTATACACTATATTAATCATCATCATTTCAGCCATAGGATGTCCACTGCTGGACACAGGCCTCCTCAATTGACTTCCATATGGGCCGGATAAAGGCGACCCGCATCCAGCGAGTCCCCGCAACCCTAACCAGGTCTCTCGACGCTGCGCTTGCCAGTATGCGGTCTCCACTAGAGAATCTTTCTGCCCCAACGGCCGTCGGTTCTTCAATCTATGTGCCCCGCCTTCGCCACTTCACTTTGCTTTGTCGGTGACCAGGGTTCGTGTATACTACACTATATTAGCCACTAAATTATTAATTCTGCTTTTATATCTGCTATTATTTTGTTCTAACTAGTTGGCAGCGGGAAGAATTTTGAATCCTGGCAATATTTGTGTCTTAGACTTGAATATTTGTACCCAGGCCTTGGATGTAAGTGTGTTATTTACTTTGGGACTCTCTTGCCTCTTTACGGTTATCAGAGAAACAATTGCTTACATCATCTGGACTAAACATCGGTGTATGCTTAGAGTTACCCGCAGAAGGTGCCCACAACTTCGTTCGTGGAGGAGAAAAAGACATAAACTCTCATTTTTTCGACAGCATAGTCGTGTAAAAAGGATTCTATATCCATCTGTGGATATCTAGCTACCCGTGTACCAAAAATAGTTGAAATCTGTAAAGCCGATTTGGCATTACGAAGCCACAACGACATACTTACAAACATACAAAAATCCATAAAATATATTTTTCAACTCGGTGACCTCCAAATAGTCCGTTATATATATATTTTTTTAAATATCTTTAATGTACAGACATTTAATTTTAACAACTTTTAACAGTATAGATAACGCCATCATATCGACATAATTCGTTTTAGCTATAAATACATTTCTGATTTTCCACAAAAAATGTCTTTCAATCTTTGAGAGTCTCCATCTTCCGGGAGTCTTGCAAACATTCTAAATAAGTTTAGTCTCGGCGGAGTGTCCCCCCACTATTTTACACTCTCTCTTTATTCATTCATCCCAGCTTTTATTTCACTACGTCTTATTTAAATCCATAATTTAAATGCAGATTAGACGGCTCTTTGAGGAATCTGCTAATAAAAAAAGTATAAATTGGTACGATTCGAAGATTCAGTCATTTGAATATTATAAGGGCTTTCTTCATTTACTGCGAAAGCCGATTAGAAGTGTGGTGGCGAATTTGCTGTGCAATTAGTTTTTTTATGTATGATAAGATAAAAATTAAAATTCTTTACAAATATTACAAATGTTGTATGAAAATTACAACGAAAAGTGGTATAGGGTAGTGGTATAGTGGTACAGGGGGACCCCCGAACTATTTATTATTTCTTTTAAGGCCTGTGTCGCAGGGATCCAGAAATACAATTAAATTAGAATAACAGTGCTTGTAGATTTTCCTCTTTACAATAATTAGTTAGTGCCAATTCGGGATAGTGAAAACTTAAGTACCTATAAAGAAATAATGGAATAGTAAGTATGTATCAATACAATTTATCTATTTCATACCTAATTTACATTATTTCGGAGTGCACAATTTAATAACAAAAAACAAGGTAAGTAGCGACAGTTATTGGACTTTCATTGTCTCGTTTTATATGTATTGAAGTGCAAGCGGTGGTAACCAAATTTTGTTGAATAAGGGTCTTTAGAAATTTAATACTACCAGTTTCTTACCATCAAGGTGAGTTGTCTCACAAACAGGTGTTAGTATCCAGAAATCATCGCAATCATTTTTAACATCTATTGTCAAAAAGTCTCATTTGTTTTTTTTTTTAATTTGTGACAAATTTCTTCGGAAGTTACACCACATTTTAATAAGGAACCGCCAAACACCGACATTTACAAACGGCAATATAATTTGTTCAGGACCTAAATGTCAATTCAGAGTGAAACAGGGCCTTTCATTATACCACTACAAACTTATCTCATGCCGCTATCTAAATCTAAAACTAGTAGAAAACGTTCTTCAGTTATCTGTTGCCGGGTGCACATTTAAGTTGGCAGCTATACTTTCTTTCGGCACTTCTTAACAGATCGCGTAGCCATAAATAAAGGCATGGACACATCCAATTTTATCGCGGGACACTCGGCCACCCGTCTTGCGGAATGGGCGCGGTGAATTACCGCCTTTTGTAGCCCTTTGGAAGGGAGTAGGTATGCCAGACTGGATGCGTGGTGTCCTTGATCTTTTTTGGAATTAGTCAGGTGGTCTGGAAGAGATCACTCTTTAGCGATAAGACCGCCTATTATCTACCGTATTTTATGTTAAGGCTCTATTGTACTGTTTCTGTTGTTGGTGTGCAATATAGAATTGTTGTATTGTATTGTCATAGCCAAGCAGCGCAAAAGTCATGATTGAAAAGTCAAAACTTCTACACATGTATAATGTTCACACTACAGAAACTGGCAAAAGTAGTTAATCAAGAAGCACTATTAACTGCTTACCATGGGCTCGTAGCCTCTGTATTAAGATATGGAATTATATTTTGGGGAAACTTTGCTTACAGGGAGACTTATAAGGATATGGTCTTCAAAGCCCAAAAAAGATGCATACGCATACGGGTAATTTGTGGCCTTAAAAACGGATTTCCACTATTTTGGTGCACGGATAGCTGGGCAGCTACAGATGGTTATAAGATACTTTTTACTCGACTATACTGAAGAAAAAAAGAGGGTTATGATTTTTTTCTCCTCCACTGAAGAAGTTTCAAACCTTCTTGTCATGCAATAAATCAGTGTTTTTTTATCTTTTTCATGGTTTAATGAAAAAATATTTCACGAACCCTTTTTTGCGCTGATTCAAACATGTTTTTTAAAATGTTACAAGCATTGAGTTCGAATGAATGTAACCCCTACCCCATTTAAGAGGCCTCGCAAACCCCTGAGGGTTTGAAAAACATTGCAATAAAGGAATGTATAGTCTGCAATAGCTGATCTGGCGCCCTTTCACGTGGGGCGGCTTCGCACGTGACATAGTGCCCGTGTTCTGCCTGCAGGTAGATGGATTATGCTTTGATACAATATCTCCCACTCAATAGAAATTCCAGGGTATCAAGAAATTGGTTCATAATATTTTTTTACATATTTTTATATGTAAATGAAATAGTATTCTAAATTACTACATCTGATCTATACTATTATAAAGTTGTAAAAATAAAATGTCTGTACATTGAAGATATATTCAAAAAAATAATTGTTACAGACTATTTGGAGGTCACTAAAACAAAAAAAAAATTTTTTTTTGGATTTTATGTACGTTTGTATGTGTCGTTGTGGCTTCATCACGCAAAATTGGCTTAAAGGATTTCAAATATTTTTGGTACACGGGTAGCTGGGTATCTCCAAATGGTTATAGGATACTTTTTACCGGACTATGCTAAAGAAAAAAAGAGGGGTTATGTCTATTTCTCCTCCGTGAACGAAGTTGTGGGCGCCTTCTGGTGATATATAAAACTTAACGCTAAATGAATAATGAAAAAGTTCCCCCATGTCTCTCCCGGACGGCAGGGTGCCCAGAAGGCTGGCAGCATTGCCACACTGAATGGAAACGCTGATTCTTTGGGCTTAGAAAGTGCCTGCATAGCCCTATGGTCACCCGATGCTACGCTTATCCTCTGACACATTTTTCACTCGTAAAGAGTGCTGTCGCGCTCGGTTCCCGTGGCCCCAATGTCTCTACCCCAAACGGCACAGCTATTATTTATTTGCGCCGCTTGAGTCACTCTACCGAGTCTGCAGCAGCGCCGGCTCTCACTTCCATCGATGGAAGATGGAACGGCGCATGTGTGTCAACCATATTTACATATTATAAAACAATGTCCCCGCCGCGTCTGTCTATGTGTATGTTCGGTATAAACTCAAAAAGGGTCGTACGGTTTTCACCAATGGACGGAGTGATTTATGAGGAAGGTTTAGGATTTCATTGTGGTTTTGTGTAAATTGGTTGGAAATAGTGCATTTCGATGCCAGTGCGGAAAGTATGTCATTACTTCACGAGTACCGAGATAACTTTAAGTATTTAAGTCATTAAGACTCGAGACGAGTGAAGAATGACATTTCCGCACGTGTATTGAACGACGTTTTTTAATACAGTTGTGAAAAAATAAGAAAAACAACAAGTAAGGAATTCGAAAGTTAAAACATGCTTGCAGTAAGAAAAAACGCCTCTTCTTTGACAGGCGTTTCGGCAGCGATACCGTTCCATTCAGACAACTTATTAAGAACAGTTTCTCAATATTAAATAAAAAAAAAAACAAATTTATCAAATATTTAGGACGACACGTTTGGCTCAGTGGATTGTACAACGGCCTATGAAACTGGCGGTCCCGGGTTCGAATCTCGGCCACGGCAAGAGTTTGTGTGAGCACGAATGTTTGTTCTTGGGTCTTGGATGTTTTCTATGTATTTAAGTATTATAATTTATCTGTATATTATGTGTATCGTCGCCTAATACCCATAGTACAAGCTTTGCTTGGTTTGGGACTAGGTCGATTTGTGTAAGATTGTCCCTGATAATTATTTATTTATTTATTTATTAAAATAAACGTGTTATAATGATGAAAAGGTAAGTAATAAAATATGAAATACATAATGTATATTTTTTGTATTATTACATTAACAGTTAGGTTTCTATGTTGATAACAACGTTTAAAGGAAAGTAATATAAACACTCATCAAAAAGTAGTCATGAATTTGGAACAAGTATAAATTAAAAAAAAATTGGAAAGCACTAGTTTGCGAAAACCAACTTTGCGCACTCTAAACAGCTACGTAAAGTAGCACTTTTTAAGCAACTCTATTAAAAATTACTTTTACATCATCCCAATTGTAAGTGTTAATTGTTCCCATATACACTGTGTGTTTTTGATAACCCTTTAATTTTAACAGATGATAGTTACCCGTCAATTCGAACAAGTTTTCTCATAGGGAGACATTTCTAGAGTGAAAAAACAAATCTGCCATTTCCTAGTGTCACGCTAGCAAAGTTGAAGACATGTATAGGTAGTTCCGCGAGAGTTGAGGTGAATGATTACACACACTGCTGCATGAAGTACTGATTGCAAAAAAGAAAAAAGTGAAAGAATGAAATAAGTGAGTGAATGTAAATAAAAACGCTCAATTATATTTTTTATAGGTATATAGAAAAAGTCATTTCCCGTAGTTATTCAAATAAGCATCTATAGGTTTACGTATCTCTTGGAAAATGCAGCTGTCAAAAGTTTTGACAACAATGTAACGAGTGCCAGTTACTTGTGTCATTTTTGAAGAGGTTTGATAGCGAAATAATAAAGTAATAAAATATAGGTAAAGACAATTTGAACAGCTACATAACGAGGCAATTTACTACTTAATCTCTTTGGTTTTTACGATTAATATTATATTCATATACCCACACATATCTGACCTTTATTTATTCATCTAACCATTTTATTTAAATGAAAGAAGTCAAAGTCTTTTATGTTCTGTTTTGTTTGAAGTCAATGAATTGTTGAATACAATACTTAAAAAAATAGTTAAAAGAAACGTTTTGGTCTATCTTACATTTTTTTTTACTTTTGAACTTGCTATCGGTACAATATAAGAACACTAATTTCAAAATCCCGCTGTCTTTACATGCCAGGGTTATTGTGTGCGTGACCTCAACTCACGTGGAACTAGCTATATTATATAAATGCAAATGACAGATTTTTCTTGAATGAATGAATTAATGAAGTCCACAGCTGTGCGTTTTGTTAGAAATTTTCTGCCTAGCACGACTGAACTGTGGAATAAACTGTCGCCAGCAGTATTTCCGGACCGATGCGACCTTCAAACGTTCTAGAAACGAGCGTATCCCACCTGAAAGGCCGCCAACGCACTTGTGACTGCTCTAGTGTTGCAGGTGCCTATGGGCGACGGTGAGCGCTTACCATCAGGCGATCCGTCGGCTCATATGCACCCTGTAACATAAAGTGCCCTTGCGGCCTACTTACCGAATACATTTCATCATTTCATTATCTTCGTAAAAATGGATCGGATATAGGATATTCGTTTCAAAAACCTTGAGCCCACTGCATACTCTCCAAAATTCGCATTGAAATATTCAATTACAGATACAAGCCGTCCCTTGGTACTTTTATGTAAATAGAAGTAAGCCGCAGCTAATCCCCCAACAATAAGCCAGAATATAGAATTTATTTAAAGTTCGCTTATTTCAATGGAAACGTTTTAGCGGATAAAGTTATATTTTTCTTATTGGAAAGGGCGTTTATTCCAATCTCTCTGGAATAATCTCATTTGCATTTAAATACGATTCTTTTGACAGCGATTTCATAAAAGTTGAGACAAACTTATTGATCGCTCCTTTGCTTAAATCTCGCGGTGGTCGTAGAACTGTAAGACAGTTAATAGAAACTAAAGTTATTTATAAATCAATGCTTATAAGGCTGTGTCATCTGTTCCAAGAGTTGGTAAATCTTTTAATTCTTCTTGGATCCTCGTTTTTCATCCTCCCAAGGGGCCATGACGCCTCTTAAAGGGCTCGCGGTTATTTATTCGGACTCAATATTTGTTACATTTTAAAACGTTTGTTTGAATCAGCTCAGAGACCCTGGGTCGCGATTTTTCCAGCGAGTCACGTCATGAAAAAGATTTAATACGCAGGGAGCTAAGGGCCTTAGTTAAAGTTTTCGACTGCTTTCGAGCCGTGGTGATGTCGACAATCTCCTATCACGATCAAACAGAGAATTATCTCTTCATAATCTCGGTCCATAGTCATCCACCGCTGGACGAAGAACTGAGGATATCCTCGATAACCGGTCTTGAGCTACCGCACCCAACGGATTCTCTCACAAGGATTCACGTTTTCCGGTTCTTGAGTCACCAAATCTTTGGCACCCAGAGTACTAAACGTACGATGATATAGAGGATCTATTTAGAATAAGTAAGTGAATACATAATACCCACACATACACACGCTTAGATACTCACTTCCATTCATACAGAGTTTATAAATAGTTATTTTATACCTATGTGTTAATAGTAGTTTTAAACTTTATTTCCATAATCCTGTGGCATCTTATTACTTTTCCCGTCGATTACGTAAAGTCATGTTTCAATTGGTTAGGTACTTACTCGACAGGCTGCGCCTGGTGTAGGGGTCAGTGCAACCTCAAATTGTTAAGTTTTAAGCGCATAATATTTTCTTCTGTGTCCGCGATTATTACGCATTTAAATAAAACGATTTTCACGGATTTTATCGCGTTTATGATCTCATTTGAGTTCCCAACTTTTCAGAAGCTTTTCAGCTTGACTGAGAAAAGATTTTTTTTTTCTGTCAATGTTACAATTTAAGTGCATGTTTTGTAATAAGTTTTACTGAGGAAAATTGATTTTTGTATTAACTCTATAATGATATTCGTGTACACTAAAGAATTTTGAATTTGAATTTTCATGACCGTGTCATCCTCACCTTGAAATAAAATTGAATTTGCCTACCATAGGGTTTTCGGTGATTTTCGATAATCTTATGTCAAGTAGGTACAATACTATGTCGTCTCCTTCCTCTGGTAAAAGCCTTAATTATACATAGTATCTGCCATCTAATTTTCCCAGCCAGCACGCCTGGAATGAATCGTTAAGAAAGTAATTAAAAGCAAAATCGTCGCCAACCTTTAATTAGCCTCCATAAAAACCTTTATTATTTCACAATGAATGGAACGTTTTTCAGCAATAAAAATTGTTGCCCGTCTGTTTTGTTTTTTTTTGTTGTTACACATTAATTTGAGTTGCTCTGTGGCTATTTAAATTTGGTGTTTTATTTTTATTTGTTTTGGTTGTTTATTTTTCTTTGTTTATTTATTGGGCACCGGAAAAGCTTTTCAGGGGTTGACATCGACATTGGTCATTTCATGGATATTTTTGTGGAAATGTTGCCTAATTTTAATAATTATCACCGATTTCACTTATTTATTACAGTATTGCTAAAAATTAATGTTAAAGGATACCTAACATAGCACTTTGTGTCATCAGCAAGATCGATATTAAGAACGTAGATGGATTTAAATTAACCGTCACAAGAAAATAATTTAAAGTATTTGCCAGGAAAGATGCTGATTAATTTATTAAATATATCACGATATTAAATCACCACGAGGATTTTTGATCTGGACGAAGTTAGGGCGACTAAAGCGCTAGAGCTGGCATCGCCCCTACACACAATGGCTGGACTTTTGACGAGCTAAGACCAGAAGTGGAAACACATATTTTCTTTGGAAACTTACATAGCTGTGCGCTAAATAAGGATTATTTGGAGTTAACTTTGTAGGTACGCGCACAAAGTCGCAGGCAGGCATAAGTTATTTGACATAGAAAAAAATGCTGATTACAACGAACTGCCACTAAAAAATGATTTCAAAGTTGTTGATATTTTTGGGACATGATTTACCTCCTGTGAAAATTTCAGGGCCACTTGGCAAATTACACCGTGATAAGCGTTTTATAATACGAGCTAAGCGAACGAAATAAATCTCATTTTCACCGACACGTACGGACCCGTCTGGGTTAAACATTTCCACGAGCAACAGTTGCCAGCATTAAACACCCATTTACCTTTTATATGGGTATTATTTAAACAGGAACATATCGTGAGATTTTCACAAGGTCACATCTCATGTCTAGGATCAATTAGGATTGACACCGTCGATATAGTTCAAGAATAAATCAATGGTCTTCTCTGTCTGTCATTAAAAAACAAAGGTGGTTAGGGGCAACGAATCTAGATCACTCATGCAATGGATTGACCAGATCGAGGTGCTGGACGAGTGCTTATTTTAACGAAGGTGCTCATAGAGCTCAAATCAATGAAATTTTTACTAAAATTGTTCAACGCTCCATCGACAATCGAACCGCAGAAGAAAAGTGGTTATCGGGGTCGCAGGTGTTTCTCTAGGTGGGCCTTGGCAGTCGGTAAGCGATCTCAGGCGAAGTGGCGATCACCGAAAGGTTTCAAGGTTATTAACCGGCCACGGATGACTCTTGCGATTGTGTTTCAAGATCCTAGATTTCTTCGCAAACGGCAGTACAGAAGCCGGCCGTGGAATTTTGTTGGCCTCATTACCTACTTAGAAAATGTCTCCAGGGTTATGATTCTTTGCTAAATGTATTAAAAAGTTTGCATAATTATTAACTTGTTAGTTCCGCTCAACCAACAAGAAGGAAGATTAGCATCGATGAGCGAACACGGAACGCTGTCAATTACAGATAGTGATTACAGGGTGCTAATTACACAAATGTCGCCGGAAATTCCGGGATATGCGAAATATCAAAACGCTTGAGATGTGCCGCAGATGGCGATAACTGGGAGTAATTCTTTAATTACAAGTACGTGGGTAATAATTAGCCTAACCGTGCCAGGTTGTAGACGGAGGACACACTTTCTCGCTCCTCTCACTCACGCGTGTCAAAGTCAAAGATCTCTTTATTCAGTAGGCCTAGCTACAAGCACTTTTGAATCGTTATTTACAAAAGGATTTTAAAGCAATTTATTGATAAAAATTGGACAACATAAAAAAAATTACAAAGTATATATGTAACTGTGGTTCGTGGTTCACTCTCTGCCTTCAGTACTTGTACTATTATAAATTCCGTTATTTAGAAAAAGACTATGTGCGAGATGAAACGAAGTGAAAGCAAAAAGTTGGAAAACGTATCTCCGGACGGGATAAACTATGACGATACTTACTTATAATCCATATTAATATCCATACTAATATTATAAATGTGAAAGTGTGTCTGTCTGTCTGTCTGTCTGTTACCTCTTCACGCTTAAACCGCTGAACCGATTGGATTTAAATTTGGTATGGAGTTACTTTGAGCCCAGGGGAAGGACATAGGCTACTTTTTATCCCGGAAATATACCCTTGTCCTTGATAAACGAATTTAAGGCGGAAGAAGTCGCGGGCAGAAGCTTGTATTATAATTGTGAAAGTGTGTCTCTCGGTCTGTTACCTTTTCACGCTTAAATAGCTGAACCGATTGGAATGAAATTTGGTATGGAGATAGTTTGAGTTCAGGGGAAGGACATAGACTACTTTTTATCCCAAAAAAATGCCCTTATCCGCTATAAACGAATTTAAGGCGGACGAAGTCGCGGGCAGAAGCTAGTTATTATATATGCCCCACCACTTAAGATCCACAGAAACCTTATGGTTTTTCAGCCACAAGAATGGAATGGCGTCAATTCAACGGACTCCGCACGGAACACGGTCGTATTGCTGTCTACCTGTTTAAATGTGGCTGGAGTGACTCGCCAGCCTGTGACTGTGGGGCACCCATACAATCCTTCCACCACATTATTTATGACTGCCCAAACCGGAAATTTAATAAAGATACCCTGGATCTACACTCTCCTAGTAAAAAACGCCGCCCGATGGGTGAAGAATTAAGATATACGTCTATAATCAGTGGCTGAGCGACTCCGTGAAAATGCCATTATATAAATAAACTAGCATCTGCCCGCGACTTCGTCCGCCTTAAATTTGTTTATCGCGGATAAGGGTATTTTTCCGGGATATAAAGTAGCCTATGTCCTTCGTCGGGACTCAAATTATCTCCATACCAAATTTCATCCAAATCGGTTCAGCGGTTTAAGCGTGAAGAGGGAACAAACAGACAGACAGACAGACAAACAGACAGACAGACACACTTTCGCATTTATAATATTAGTATGGATAAGTATGGATTATATATGCGAAAAGTTTTTCAAACTGTATTTATTTAAAATATGTATATTTATGTTCTGAATTAAACAGTACCGTTTCTTCGCAACTGATGAGAAGGAAAATTAGCCAAGTAACGATGAGCGAACATCACGTGCTGTCATGTAGGTCGATAGTGATTACAGGATGCAAATGTCACTAATGTCGCCGGAAATTCCGGCATAAGCGAGATCAAAGAGCTTGCGGGGGGCGTCATGGATTTTGGTGGCTGGAAGAGATTCTGTAGTTTCTTGGTGTAAGCGCGATGTGATCGCACTTTAGGATATACAATGTTACAGAGCTTGATTTGTTAATAAAACATTTAAACAAATACTAAAAACAGTATATTTTTTGTCTGTCTGTCTTAATCAACAACCAATATAAAATGATCGAACACCGGGTACATTTCGTTTAGGAGTACGGCTCTGCTAACACTGGATTTTCATAGATACGGCCGTTTGTAGCATATATTTTGTACGGAACTCTCGTTCGGTGCGCAAGTCCGACTCGAGCTTAGCCGGTTTTTTCTTTTTTTATTCTTTAGATGCAGTTGCATTTTACTTTAAGATACACTGCATATTATATTAGCTTTCTATGTACTTTTTTTTTCCTCGTGACTTTGTACTCTGATTACTTACCTATTTAGTTAGTTACTTCATCCGCAAATTGCAGGGCTGTAATACGTTATGATTTTTATTCAAATTATGACCCCATAACACAACGAACGCGTGACCGTTGGGGCAGTAAAGTCCTGGAGTGGCGACCACGTATAGAAAAGTGCAGCGTGGACGGCCCGGGTCGCGGAGAGTTGGTGGATGCGGTTTGCGCAGGATCGCACTCTGTGGCAAGTTATAGGGAAGGCCTATTTTCAGCAGTAGACGTCTGTGGACAACACAAGCAAGAGTGAAGTTTGAATTGTTATCTTGAATCACTTGTATAGGTGCGAATGTATTTGGTTTATTTCTCTGACGAACGTGATTTTTAGCGAAGAAAAACGGACTGGAAATACTTTTTTATTCCAGAAAAATCACCTTTACCGAGGGATAAGCAAATTTCGTTTTCCATTAGGAGTTTCCCCTAGTATTTAATAGTGTGTAAGAAAGAAGTTAATTGCTTAAACCCTTCCAGCATCAAAAACTACTCGTATCCTCGTTTTATTATTACCTCGAAACTTTTCTAATAATATGAGACTCGGGCTTTGTGCCCCGTATTAGCCTCTTAATCGTCGATTAAACTCCGGTTAATTTCGCTTTATATGTGCAACCGGGCTTAAGGGCTTGTTTACGGGAGGTTTACTCTGGGTGGTATTTCACTTGAGAGATATTGAATGCTGCTTACTGCCTTTAAACGAGGGTCTACCTTTAAGTTAGAATTAAGTAGGGACTATTAAAAATTCTAAATAATTTAAATATTTGATGTATAACTTATATTTAAGAAAGGAGGAGATATATAAGTTTATAGTATATTACAATAATAAGAGTAATAATGATAATTTGCGGCACTTACGGGGGGTCGACGGCGAGTCACCACCCGCCACAGATAACGATCGATTTGGTGGTTATGGCGGGTGACATATTTCTATTGCAATAGACAAAAAACAAGTCCATCCAAACTACAATTTCATAGTCCGACATCTCTTTCCTTAAAATGCAATAGTTCCAACATCTGCTGGGACCTGCTCATGGAGAACAGCAGAAGTACAGCCACAGCAAACTTCTCGAAAGGGCCTCTACGTGTTGGATCCATATCCCCACGCAAGCCTCTCAAAAATCCGGGACGTACCAGCCCGTGACTCAATGTGAGATACAAGCATAATAATAATAAAACTTTTTATTTCAAGTAATTACACTCATATTTTGTTAGTATCTTAAAATCTATGGGTTAGTAAGTAAAATTAAATACACAAAATCGGGGCATGTAGCCCACAACAGTGGCGTAAATAGGGACAATCAATCCTGTCCCCTATCATTTTCAGGATGTTGTTGGGACTGCCGCGCACCCGGCGCACCAGGGATGCAGCCCTCTTGCGCATTGTGCTATAGAAGCAGTCCATCCTCGCTTCTGCGAACATCCCTGATGCGCTACATAAGCGGGGCAGCCCCACCAACACCCGGAACGCGTTGTTAAATTGAACCCGGAGGGCCATGTAGGCTCGTTGCGTATATCGAAGCCACAGGCTACACGTGTAGAGAGAGGTACAGTAAGCTCTAAACAAAGTTACTTTTACCTCCCTTGTACAGCGCGCAAACCTGCGGGCAATCATATTGGCCCTGACCGCGAGGGCCCTCCGTTCCCGTTCGATGTCTGTATCGTCTTTGACGTCCCACGTAACAAAATGGCCAAGGTATTTAAAAGCATCAACCCTGTACAGGGACACCCCGTTAAGGTTGATGCATGGCACTTCCGTTGTCCGGTTCCGTCCGACCTCAAAGACCATAAACTGACTTTTCGTCACGTTGTATTTAAGGCCGTGACTTGCGGTGTATGCCTCACAAACCGTCAGTAACCTTCTAATACCACACACCGACGCACTCAGCAGAACCATGTCTTCGGTATAACTTATATTGTTGAGACATACGTCATCAATATGGCAGCCAACATGCATTCTGCTGAGTGCCTCGTTAAACAGGGTAGGAGAGCTTAACCCACCCTGTCTCACGCCACACTCCAACTTATACGGCTCAGATAGTGTGTTTGCCCATCTAACGCTATTGACCTGGTTTCCATACCAATACCTAAAGATGCTTATTGTCTCAGCTGGAAGACCGATGTCTTTAAGTTTACTCCATAAGATTTCATAGGAAACCAGGTCAAAAGCTTTAGACAGGTCGAGAAAACAAGCATATACCGGGGATTTTCTGTCTACGTAGTATTTGACAGTGTGCTTAAGACACAGGATTGTACTTTTCGTTGATAGACCCGGCCGAAATCCGAACTGATTATGACTCAGTTGTATGTACATACTCGTTTAGCTGCGTATTAAGCACACTGTCCAATACTTTTGCAATTACAGTTGCGAGAGATATCGGCCTATAGTTACTGACGTCTGACAAGTCTCCCGTTTTATTTTTTACTATAGGCACAACAATCGTTCTCATCAACTCTTCGGGTAAGTATGAATGCCTCAAACACTAGGTGTAGAACATTGCTAATACCCTCGACATATGTGGTCCAGCATGCTGGAGATGCTCAATGCTGAGACCGTCATGACCAGGAGATTTACCTCTGGACATAGTGCCAATGACCCGTGCCACATCACTGGCACTGATTCCCGGTCCGACCACCTCATCGCCCGTCCCAGCATTGGTAACCTCCTCCTGTACCGGCATTAGAATAGACTTCACAAAGAAATTGTCTTTAAAGAGGTTAGCAATATCATTATGATCGATCTTGCCACTTACACTCACAGGGAGACCAGGTTGAAGTTTCAATTTATTTGTGGCCTTCCAAAAACCACGAAAATCTTTTTTTCGAGTGATGCGATGCAATGATATCCATTTTGATCTGGTTTTGATTTTCTTGACACCATTTCAAGCGCGATTTAAATATCTTACGGGTTTCATTAAATAATGCTCCGGTTTTAGGTTTTCCGTATAGGATCCACACTCTGAACTTCTCTCTAGCCACCGTAATGACAAGTCTTTGAATTTTACGTTGACATTGAATTGGCTTCAAGCAGCCCACACAGGCAGCTTTGGTTTCAAGCTTCAACTAGAATAAGTTCTTGCTACGAGAATAATACTAAATAACAAACCACATAAAAACGCGGTGTGTCCTGAGTTCCATTTAATGTAAGAAAATAATAAATTTAAAATTATAAAACATATTATTATGTAAGAAATCCAATTGTGTTTGACAGTGGCCACGTTAACCTATTTTACAATAACCACAAAGTGAATGAAAAAAATTATTCGAAAATACAGGTAATATAAGTATTTGCACTCATTATTGAAATGTAAATCATACATGTTTATTTTAATTTTACAAAACCTAAAAAGAGGTTTGCCTGTGACGTCATACGCAAATATTTTCATACAAGCTTCATAATAACAGTAGGTTTTAAAGTTTTGAAAAAAGTCAAGCTTTCGTAACTTTAATGAGCTGGTAAATTATTAAATTAAAGTAATTAAGCCCTTCTGGCACATGTGTAACTGTCTTGCCAGTCTTGATGTACATACATGCCACATGGGCCTAATCTGTAAAGATACAGATTAGGCCCATCTGGCATGTGTGTACACCTTTATTTGTTTTCTCAAAGTGGGTAGTTTGGACAAATTGTAACTTTGACAGACAAAAATTATATCTTTTGTCAGTCAACCCGTGAACACGGAATGCTGAAAAACTTCCGATACGTCGGAAATTCAAATGAGATAATATACGTGATATAATCCGTTAAAATTGTTTTATTTAAATGAGTTATAATCGCAGAAACAGAGGAAAATATTAAATAGTGTAATGTGTTTCAAATCTTTGAAATGCAATTTACGTAAATTTTACTGTGACAAGTTCCCAAAGGCCCGATCATAACCGAACCTCAACTCTTGCTGTGTCAAAAATGTGTCGTAATGAAATGAACTGTTAACTAAAATTACAACCTCCTTTCTTAAATATAAAAATGATGACGTGGCCTTTCAAGAAGAGATTAAAAATGTAGGTCTAATTGTGAAGAGAATGGCTGTTAATTCGTGCAATTAGTGTCATCTCGCACCAGTTTTCAACCTTTCTTTTCTGTCTTTATTAATTGTAATTTCTTCTTGTCCGTTTATTACAGTAATTTTCTTCCGCGTCGGTGTCACTCGTAGCAAAGTGGTCATAGTTAGTCGTCATTTCACTCAGGGACCGTTACCAGTCTCTCCTGCCCTTATACCATTCATTTCATTGAAATCTACATGCATGTTTTTTTAATCGCATTTAACAAAATATCAAAATACCGTGAAGACGATTTCAAAAAGTGAAATTAAAATCGGCCAAAAAATACGCATGATAGCGAGGTCCGACACGACGACGTCATAGTACTCTCCGGCCATATAAACTCCATATTAAATTCAATTTTTCTAGAAAGAGATGGAATGAAATGTTTGATTGCTTATATCTTGGTTATTTTTATAGTTATTAGCGGCAGCCCCCATACGTTAGGTACTGAGGTCACCGTGGCGCCGTTCCGCCTAGCACAACGACAACGGTAACAGCAGGTATGCTGCCGTCCTAGTTGATAATCTACGCTACGCTATCGCTGGACACTTTTCCACCTGTTTTCTTATATGAGTTTGTTCTCCTTACCTCTATACTCCATGGCAGGCGCTGGAGGCGAAGGCACCGAACTACCCACTTTTTCTATGTAATTTTGTTTTGTCGAATGTAAGGCTGCACACAACACTGAATACGTCACTCTCTAAAGCCGCGTACACACTACCCGCAGCACCTAAAGGTGCGTCCACAGTTGTATCATTTGCTCGTATCCGATCACCGTCGCGTGGCATGACTGCGTATCGCGCTGCTTGGATGCTCACTGATACAAATGTGGACGCACCTTAACACTGTTTATAACTGCGGTCACCGACCAACCACCATCGCGGTTGAAATTCAGAAGACGAACTACTTCAATGGCGTCGCGTTCTTTTCGAGGAATAAAATTGACACCATGTTTGCCAGCTCTCTTCTTCTCAATCGCTCTCCCATTGTTGAAGGCTCCAACACTATGAAAAGCTTGTCTCAATCGGTTACGGTCAGCTGTTTGGTATAGTGCGGTGCTAATTGGTTTGCTGGTCTGCTCTGAGTTCTGGTCAGACCTGCATTTTGGGCGCCAGCCTCTAGGTCGTTTTCCCTCAACCTTTCCTGTGACTATCAGACGTTCTAATTTCCTTCCTTCCTGCGAGCGATGTAGTCAAAGTAACGCATTATGCGCTGTAGACGCAGCACCTAACACTGTTTCCAACTGGGGGGCATTGATCATCCACCATCACGGTTGAAATTCGGAAGACGACCTATTTCAATGGCCTCGCGTACTTTTCGGGGAATGAAACTGACACCGTGATTGCCAGCTCTCTTCTCTCTTCTTCTCAATCCCTCCCCCATGTTTGAAGGCTCCAACACTATGAAAAGCTTGTCTTAATCGGTTACGGTCAGCTGTTTGGTATAGTGCGGTGCTAATTGGTTTGTTGGTCTGCTCTGAGTTCTGGTCAGACCTGCATTTTGGGCGCCAGCCTCTAGGTCCTTTCCCTCAACTTTTCCAGGACTATCAGATGTTCTAATCTCCTGCCTTCCTGCAAGCGATGTGGCCAAAGTAACGCATTGATGGTAGGTTGTCAGCTCTATTGCAAGGAATTAAGGTTGAAGGGGCTAACTATTCGAATATTGTCGACCACTGGAACATTTACCGTATCTTTCTAAATGTGCAATGTTTTTAAAATTTTAAGTATGGTTTCAATTTTAATTATATGTATACTTAAGAGGGTGGATCAACTTTTTTCTTGCTTTTATTTTATCTCGTAAAATAGGAAACAATAGTATCGTAGTTACTTAGAAAAAGGCTTATAATTATACCTAGAGATTTTTTTGGCACGAACGTTAGGTGGCTTTGTGCATGACTAATAATAACATCGACAATCCAGTTATCGATAAGTACAACTTCAATTCTTAGAGAAATTTGTAGTAGTTAATCATAAACTATGTTAGGTCCATATGAAATCGTTTTTAGGGTTCCGTACCAAAAAGGTACAAAAGGAACCCTTATGTTGCGACTAACGCTATCTATTAGAAATTTGGAATATTTATAAACATGGTCAGCCCACATGTAGTGCACAGAACAATATATTTTGATTTTCTAAAAAAACTACGAATATGAGGGGGGGTAAAAATTAAAAGTCTAGCTACTGGGTCAAATAGGGTATCATATGAAAGGGCTTGACCTGCACATTTTTGAACATTTTTTTTCATTTTTTATCGTGATTAGTTTTTGTTTTATTAAGGAAAATGTAAAATAATAACACCATTCCCCCCTTTATCTCCGAAGTTTACCAAGCGAAAATTTTGAAATTTTCACAATTTGTATAAATAATCATAAATATTAGACGAAAATTATATCCATGTCTCTAACTAGCAATTTTTTTTTATTTGCAAAGCACCTATTTGAACAACCCGATTGCGTTAAGTTTGCACCTCATTTGTTTGCAATGCAACCGGTACCGGGTAATAAACTTAAGTGAAAATTTGTACGGAACCCTCGGTGCGCGAGTCCAACTCGTACTTAGCCGGTTTTTTCTCTTGGTAAATATTCTTACGTTTTTCTGTGACAATGTGATGATATATTTCTTTGTGACGATGTTTAATTACCATTTGGTGCAAAATAAAGTTGAATCACGTAATTTCATTTCCGGTGAATTTCCAAAAGACGTTTTTCTGGGCGACATTATTAAGTTCAATTGCAAACTTTTGTTACTATTTCATTTAATGTGTAATGCGAAAGAATGTCACATGTTGATGTCAATTTCTCTTCTTGAATGAATTATGACACTGTAAAAAGTCGTCTCAATCGCTCTCCCGAGTAACGTCGGGAACTAAAATGAGATAATATACGCGATATAATCCGTTAAATTGTTTTATTTCACTGTAAAAAGTGTTAATAACTTGCTTATGGTTAGTATTTCGTAGATGAAGAAATGCGTGTTATGATTTTGTCGCTTTTTTACTATTCCGATGAGTTGCAGTGACATTGTAAATATTTTCTTAATAGCTACTACATACTATGTATTCCTCTCAGACTTGAAGTTGAACTTGTCGATAACAGGATTTTCGATGTTATTTTTAGTCAAGCACTAAGCCACCTGACGTTGGTGCTAGAGAAATCTCTGGGTATACTTATAATATAGCCTGTTAACATACTGACGAGATGGGCTCTTGAAAAATTGAACTATACGTAGATTTACAATATTTTTTTTATAATTTACTCTTACTATAAAAATGAGTATAAAGCGACTTATGTACGTTTGATTATGTATAGACTTCTTATGTATAGACTAAGATAGGCTAAGCACTACTTAATATTGAATTCTAAATTGTATTAGTTAAAAAAATATTTGGAAAAAATGACTGTTGAGTTTGTTTCTACTTCTTTCTCAACAGTGCCTCTTGGGAAATCCCGGTAGAATCAGACTTGTAAAAGTGCCCTTGCGGCCTACTTTCAGGATAAAGTTCATTATTTCATCTAACATCTTATTAAACACGACAAAAAACGGGCGTTTTAAGTTTAGTGTCAGTATCTGTATATCGGTGTGTCTGTCTGTAGCATCATAGCCCTTGAACAGTTGAACCGATGATTTAGTGTTGCAAGGTGACTTAGAGACTATCGAGAGTGTCCTTATAGCTATGATGTAAGGAAATCGATATATCCCTTAATTGTGTGCTTTTTAGGGATCCGTACCTCAAAAAGAAAAAAAAACCGACCCCAATAGGATTACTTTCGTGTCCTTCTGTCTGTCCGTCCGTCTGTTCGTCCCTTTTTCTCAGGAGCGCGTGGAGGTATCAAGTTGAATTTACATCAAATACTTATTTCTGCGGTCCATTGAACCTGTAAAAAAATCAAGTCAACGCAATCCAAAGATACAGTCATTAAAAAAGGTGCTTCCATACAAATTGCTGTCCGTGGCAAACCTGTAGGGTACTTCCAGTTGTTGTAGACACTTGAAGTTTGGTATGAAGGTAGCTCTTAAATAGTACAAACCAAGAGATAAATCTGAAAATATAATAATATTTTCTTCTGTTTCCGCGATTATTACTCATTGAAATAAAACAATTTAACGGATTATATCGCGTATATTATCTCATTTTAGTTCCCGACGTTTCGGAAGCTTTCCAGCTTTCCATGGTCACGGGAGGACCTCAAAAGAAATGAGATAATATACGCGATATAATCCGTTAAATTGTTTTATTTCACTGAAAATATAATTTTTTATCTCTGTCAGTCTATGTTGTAATCCAATATAAAATTTTGGTTGACTGGTAGAAAATACCATTTGGCATTAGTCCACCATTTGTAACTTATTTTTGTTTAGTGCAATAAATAAACAAAATGACCCCACTCCGCGTACACTTTGCTTAGGAGCAGGGCTATATATAGCGTATATTTTGTACGGGGTCCTCAGTGCGTGAATCCGACTCCCACTCGGCCGATCTTTTTATCGTATTAACAATTACATCTGTTAAAAAAAAAAATATTGATAAGTCCCCTATCTGTCCAATGTCGAGACTCCAAAGACGCAGCGGAAAAAAATCCACAAATTTTAACGAGTTCTTCTTTGTTAGGCCGCGATTAGTTATTCTTTTCATCGCCGCAATTAATGTTTAATATTAGACTGGGAACTTTGCGCTTTATTTTAAATTTTAGGGTTCCGTACCTCAATCGGAAAAAACGGAACTTATAGGATCACATTGTTGTCCGTCTGTCCGCCCGTCTCTCTGTCAAGACCCTTTATCTCGAGCACGCGTGGAGGTATCGAGCTGAAATTAACACCATATACTCAGGTCTATGGTCCCTTGAAGCTGTGAAAAAATCAAACTTCTACATTAACGTAAAAAAGATACGGCCATTTATGCCGCAAAAAACGTATATTTCGACATTCACAATGGAATCAAGATAATAGGGTACTTCCCGTTGATATATAACTATGAAAGGCAAATAATATTGTGACATACTACAAATACATGCAAAAATCTGAAAGTTTTACATTTGTAAATATCATAAAATATAGCCCTTTCAATGTTGAACATAGCAATTGTGAATAGAATAGTCAGGGCCCGTTGTTCGGAAGATTTGCGTCAGTCTAGATTTCGTATGGGTCTTAAAATTTATTATTTGTTTTATGTGAGTATCGATCATGAATCATGAAACATTTCCATTATAATTTAACAAATTACTTGTTTTTCTCTTTTTAGTTTTTTTACGCAGTCAGATTTCTTTTTTTTAAATATTATTTTTATTTCTCTTCCACGAACGAAGTTACAGGCACCTTCTGGTAGGTAATTACTTAATGAGTTTAGACCGGCAACGCAGACTTTTCATTATTTTATAACATGTGAACATGGCCTCACAAGTTTTATTTAATGTAGGTAAATTATGTTAATTACTTATATACAACATATTTTTAAATACATATTTGATTTTTTCCAAAACTTCGAATTCTAAACAATTGTTTCGGAAGAGAACAATCAGCCGAGTAAATAGGATATTCCGGGCTTTTGTTTTAACTTGAATAAATCCTCTTTTGTTTTAGCTGACCTGAGATGAAAAATACGAGTAAAATAAAGATAAAATTTTGAGTTGAGCGTAATACCTACTTATTGGGAAATAAATAGATTATTTTGCAGTTGCGTTCATGCTATTTGTTTTAAATAATTATGTATGCTATTATAAAGCTATAAAAATTAAATGTCTGTACATTTTTGGTATTTTCTCTGCGAACAAACTTTCTATTATGCAAATAAAATGATTCTTATCGTCCTGAGATCTCCTGTACTAATAAAAGTAAAAAATAAAATCGAGTATTCAACTTTCTAAAATTCAAGAACGAATTACTTTGTGCTGTAGGAGGGTTTTTATAAAACAAAGCTTTGCTAAGAGGCTACCTCATAAGACAGATCCAGGTCATACGTCACGAGACCCCGGGTCCCTTCGTCTCCGATTTACTTATATTGGATTCCGCCGTCGGCCGGCCGTTTTCTAATAAATGTCTTCGATGGAACATTCTGGAAAAAGGCAAATAATCATGCAATGTGAATACGAGGCTGGTGTCGGGCGCGATATTGCATCTCTTATGCAGTCTTTGTAAAATGCATGCTGTGATCTTGTGCAGCATAGCAACAATTCTTTTGTAGTTATTTGTCACCAAAATGGGATTCACTAGTGGCGCAACACAATTTGGATGTTGACAATTTTCGACAACTTTTCTTTGTATTTAAAATTACTTCAATCTCATAAAAACTTACCGAGAAAAAACAATAAATAACTAAATAAGTATTACGGGACAATTTTACACAAATCGAGTCCCATGGTAAGCTCAATAGGGCTCGTGTTATGGGTTCTAGACGACGATATATTTAATAGATATATACTTATATACATAGTAAACATCCAAGGCTCAGGAACAAATATTTATGCTCATCACACAAATATTTGCCCTTACCGGGATTTCAACCCAGGACCTAAGCTTCGCAGGCAACGTTACTCCCACTGAGCCAAACCGGTCGCCAAATGTTACAATCACACAATAATTGAAATAAAACAATTTAACGGATTATATCGCGTATATTATCTTATTTTAGTTCCCGACGTTTCGGAAGCTTTCCAGCTTTCCATGGTCAGGGGTGGACTGAGAAAAGATGTATTTTCCTCTGTCAAAGTTACAATTTGTGCAAACTACCCATTTTTTGAAAAAAAACACAAATAAAGGTGTACATACATGCCAGATGGGCCTAAGCTGTAAAGACAGTTACACATGTGCCAGAAGGGCTTAATTATTTTATTCTAATAATTTACCAAGCAGCATTTCACCAATGAGGCGTTCTGAGGAGAAAAGAATCGCTGCAAAGATAAACTCCCAGGCTACCTCATTACTAATTATAATATTTAAAAAACAGAGACTATTAAACTACTTTTAAACCGGACTTTTTAACGGATATAATCCGTTAAATTGTTTTATTTCAATGAGTAATAATCGCGGAAACAGAAGAAAATATTATCACACAACAATGTTAAAATTTTTGGGCTTTCCTAAAAAATGCTCCACACTAAAGCCTAGGAACGTGTGACGTCACACGTTCCTACCTTGTATGCGGAAATTAAGAACTTCGTTCTGCAGCTATATATAAACTTTATCGAAACGGTTTCCTAACAAAAGTTACTATACATTTCATGGGTTATTCAATGGTATTATTAGTTATTAATATTTTAGTACTTTAAAAATGGACTTTCCCACCCAACTTCAAAGGCTCATATTTCTTTAGGAGCCCTATTATAGATACTACCATTTTGCATTAAAATTTTATTATTATTTAAGTATAGTCAACATACCAAATATCCCAATTATAATGGTGCATGAAATTGGGCCGAAAAGTTGGAAAATAAAGGTAAATAAGGGCGTGCGCGGGGCGTCTGCTCCGCTCCGGCTTCGCTCCGCGCCTTTCAAAGTCAAAGTCAAAGAGTTTTATTTTGTAAAACATAGGTTAGTTACAGGCGGAATATCATCATGAGAGTTGCACTATGTTTTGCCAGTTGGCGTACAAAAACATCAATTTAAGAGCAGCTATACCATGCAAATCAAAATAAAAAACCATTATAAATACAAACAGATTAGAAAAACAATATAAAATATATTAGAATTGACAAATGATTTAAAAAATTATTAATGTCAGCATAATTGAACAGCAAAGAAATAGAATTATTAGAAATTAAAATTGACATGTAAAATAGTCCGATAATGTATAAAAGCATTTATCCAGCAAGAGCTTTGCTAAATTCTTTTTAAATTTATTAATCGGCAGTTCCCTTAATTTTGTGGGTAATTTATTATAAATCTTACTTGCTAAGCAAAATAAACTTTTGCGCATCATTGCCGTTTTTGCAGTTTCAGTGTAAATATTCTGGCCATATCAAGTACTTCGGGGAAAACCTCTGATATTTATAGAGCAGCGCTTTTTTTTTTTTTATATATTCGAATCATTTATTGCATATCACATTATAAAATACAGATGGAATTATAAATAAGTAGTGAGATATGTGACACCCTGCAAAGGCACAGCAATATAAGTATCAGAGGGCACTTATAATTATTTTACACGCTATAGATAGGCATGCATATTTAAAAAAAACATATGGTAACATTATGCATTCATTATCATGATTAAAATATTAATATATATCATAAAAACATTTATTAATGAAGATCAATTTCTATTGTTTTTGAAACAATTCTGGGTTATCGAGATTTTCAATTGAATTTGGCATATGATTATAAATTTTGATAGTCATATAATGGGGGCTACATATGACGAGTTTTAGTTTCGAAAATGGCATTATCAGATTATTAACATTGCGATCATTTCTTTTAATGCACCGACTTCCAAAAAAGGAGGAGGTTATATGTTCGATAGTTTATATATATTTTTTTTATGTATTTTCACTGATTACTCCGCCAATTGTAGGCCGATTTTAAAAATTATTTTTTTATTTGTAAGGATATACTCCTGAGGTGGTTCCATTGCCACCAAGTTGGGATCTGATGATGGGATCCCAGGGAAATCGAGGGCAATCATCAAATTTTATAGGCCCTTATAACGTTTTTCATATATTTTCTTAAGGTATTTAAGTATGTGCATATGGTAGTCATCATTTCATCATGCTGAGCTGATGACGGAAGGTACAACTCCTTAATGGTTAAGAGTTACAGGATAATTCTTAAAAAAATCGTCTATTATAGGTAGATGCGTTAAGACTGTTAGTCATATTCTTTATAGTGTGTCCCTGAAGTAGTCTCTTTATCACCAAGTCAGGATCAGATGATGGAATACGAGGGAAATCGAAAAACCCTCAAATTTTAAAGGCACTAACAATGTTTTGTATATATTTTTCTAAACTTATCAGTTGTTTTCCTCTGGTTGTCATCATTTCATGCTGACCTGATGATGGAAGGTACAATGAACTAACCAACTTTTACATTTCTTACTTCCAAAGACTCGAGATGCGTGCAAAGTGCTTCCTCAATCTTCCCATCCTGGGCTCTACAAAATAATTTATATCACTACTAAAATCCATCACTAAAAAGCAAAAAAAAAAAAAAAAAAATATAAAAAGAACCGACTTCAAAATAAACTAAAAAGCCAAAAATAATATTTCAGTACGGTACGGATTACATTTGAATCACCTTTTGAAGTCGGTGCCAATCCTGAAGTAAATAAAGTTCTTTATTCAACAAAAATACGAATTACTATGACTAAATATATATGTAGGTAGATAATAAAATAACTAAAGGCTCGCCGCCGCGGTTCTTAATAGTAAAAAATAATGATTTGGCACCGACTTCAAAAGGTGATTCTAATGTGATCCATACCGTACATAAAATATTATTTTTGGATTTTTAGTTTATTTTGAAGTCGGTTCGTTTTTATTTAAATTTTTTTTAGTCTATATTTGCTAAACTGCACTGTTTTTGCAAAATAGATATTTTATCGATATCACAGCTTATTCTTATTCGATGTACAGACATTACATTTTTACAACTTTATAATAGCTTAGTTAGTAGAATAAGATAGTAGAAGCTGATAAAAATGGGTAGAATATATTTCCTTTCTTCCCCACCAGTATGGATATCTGGAAATAATATGTAAAGTGCTTAAGAAGATTGAAAAAAAAAAATCACGAACCCCTACTGGATTTTAGTGGGGATATATAAGGATAAATAGCCCCTACTGATAGGGAGGAAAGGAAAAATATTCCACCCATCTCTATCAGGGATAAATAAAAAAAAAATTAATTTCATTTAATTCAGATAAATTAATCCATATTTTGTTAGTATTACAAGTATTACAAAAGACTTAAATAACAGTACCTAAACTTAAATGTAGATAGGACCAGTGCCTGATTAGGCCACTGTCCCATCTGTCCGCTACAACCCTCAGGAAACTGTGACGGCTACCGCACACCCTGTGGAGCGTCGCGGCGCAGCGCTTGCGCAGCGTCGCGTGGAACCCGTCCACATGCGCGTCCGCGAACATACTAGACGCACTGCAGTAACGCGGTAGCCGCAGCAGAATCCTGAACGCGTCGTTGTAAAGGACACGTAGGGCATTTATGGACCTTTGCGTGTACCTTATCCAGAGGCTGAAGGTATACAGCGATGTACAGTACGCCCGAAATAGCGTTACTTTAACTTGCGCCGTACATCGACTGAACCTGCGAGTTATCATATTGGCCCTGACAGCCAATGCCCTACATTCCCTTTCGATGTCTTTATCGTCACGACAGTCGTCGGTAAGAATGTGGCCCAGGTATTTAAAAGAGTAAACTCTTTTAAGTTGCTCGCCATTGAGACAAATGGGTGGGATGTATGATGGGCACTTATTTCCCGCCTTGAAAACCATAAATTCACTCTTGAGCACATTATATTTTAAATTATGTTGAAGGGCATAGGACTCACACTTCTCCAGTAGTACCCTGATACCTCCAACCGATGGGCGGTAGGGACAGATGGAACACGGCAAATTTTGTACCAACCCGAATGTATTGAAACTCCAGGTACATTTAAGTAAAGGGTAACCTTTACTTGGTGACCCGGCGTTGTTTACTCAGGACGGCAGAACCCTCCGTCCGCTATTAAGGTAGTTAATCGCAGTTTAGCTCTAATGGATAATGTTCGCTAACGACATGTGAGCGATCGAGGTGTTGCCAGTTTAATGGGTCGCGGGTACAACACCAAAATTTGTATGTCTGCGTATAGATGGTGTCCGCAAGGAATTCGGAAGATATTAAGTACGCATCCCTGAAGTCATTAGGAGTAAAACATATTATGTGAACCCAAGTCAAATTCGAAAAACTAACTCTACATTTGACGATTTTTGAATAAAAAAAAAACTAGTATTAAAAAATCAAGTTTAGTCAGGGATTACTCATACGAAGTTGCCTTTCCCGCATTTTTGTTATAGTATACGGGTATGCGACCCCGGCTCCCCGAGCTGCTACTGGCTCATACATAGTCTTCCGGGACAGTAGTATCCTTTAACCCTTTCTCCTGTCTAAATTCGTACAATTCCTTTCTTTACCCTGTTATCCTTCCTCCTATTCTGCCAATCCAAGGTATGCCGTGCCCATGAATGCGTGGCTAGAGGCAAGTCTAGTCGTGCCGATTTGCCCTGGGACTGGTGACCCCAGATTAAGGCTAAACCCTTACCTGGTATGCGGGGCTCTGGTGGGTTCGAATATTTTATCCCTAGCAGCTCGTGGGAACGCAATGAGTTTCAATAATTTCAAAAACCATAATGGCGGCGATGTGGTTCGCAACCACTCACATCTCAGTCCCAGCGAGAGCGAAGAGTGGGCTATGGAGAGCCGCTTTGCTACGTTAAATGTAAGGGAAGGAATTAATGATAAAATAGATGAAGTATGGTTGATGATGGATGCGAGATATAGAGAGATTAATAAATGTTGATGAAGCGGCAGTTGTATGCCAGGATCGTAGCAAGTGGAAGGAGGTAGTCTCTGCCTACCCGGTAATGGAAAAAGGCGTGATTTTATGTTTGTATGTAAAACAATCTAATGTTTATTTCAGGATACAAAAAAAAACAAAATTCATTAAATATTACTTACCTAATCTTATTATTAAAAATTGTGTGCTAAGTGCAAGGATATTTGAGTAAGTTACTAATGTAAGACAAAGTAGCTTAGTTACTTATAGAATATTTAAATTATTTTACCCATAAGGGTTCTCTTAATGATACTTTTGGTTTTATGTGGTTTTTCAACTATTGAGTCTACTATAGTTTTAGGAAAACCATTTAGGATAAGAGGCAACGCTTGACCAAGCCCTGCGGCCATAGTAGTTGTTTTTTCACGTACTAATTTTCTGAGGTTGGTCGGCCTCTCATACCTGATTAGGTTTCCTATGCTATGCCTGTATCACTGCCAGTTTAACTTTATTATATACTTTTAATATTCTGCAGTACGTATTTAAGCAATTGATTATACTATTTACTATACTGTTGTTTGATTTTTAGAGGTACAATGGTTTTTAGTATATTTAACTGTAAATTATAAATGCGCTCAAGATAATTTTTGTATGTTTACCCATAACTAGAAATACCATAATTTATAATTGAGTCTGCCATTGCCATATATAGTAAACGTAGTGTATTGTATGGCATTTTATGTTTAAGGATACTTATGCTATTTAGTATAGCTTTAAGCGTATTACAAACATGATCTATATAGGGATCCCAGTTAAATTTATCATCAATATAATTATTGATGATCCAAGGTAAGTATGTTGCTTGACAAAATATAAAGGACTATAGTTGTAGATCAGTGTTGCCTTATGCAAGCAGGTGTGTTCTGTTCTTGTGCGATGATTTTGGACTCTTCTTTGGTTTTGATGTAAGGTGAGTGCATGTACATAATTTTGTTTTTTGATAGTTGATGGAAAGGCCAGCATCATTCGCCCACTTGCATAACACATCAAACTCACACTGCATACTGCATTCTGCCTTTTTCATGTCAGTGTCAGCTATTATCAGACAGGTGTCATCAGCAAACTCGTACTCAGAGGCTTCGTTGAATATATTGCACATATCGTTAGCATATATTAGATATTCGGTTGGTCCAATTATGGGAACCTTGTGCTGTGCCAAGTCCAGAGTACTGCATATCACTTTAACTCCTGCGATGCTAACCATATTATAATTGTTAGTATGATAGTTTTTTAGAGAGAGAGACGTCGTTCTCTCAGAAAAAAGTTGTTACAAATTGTCAACATAGAAGATGTCAAGATAGAAGTAATCTCTCCTCTGCGCGCAATTTCAGTACGGTTTTATCTTATGACAAACCAACACCAAACGCCTATAAAATGAAATCTCTATTAAAAAACATTCAAAAATGTATTCAGATTTTTTGTCGCAATTAGAAGAAGCACGAAAATTAATACATTTCTTTTATCAATTGTCAATGTACAGAATAGTCTTAAGAATATTAAATTTCCGTTTTTATTTTCTCCCCTCGTTTTCCTTTTAATATTTTCATATTTACGCAACTTTTTTGTAATAGGAAATGTACAATCAAAATAAATCATTTCATAGTACTAAGAGCTCTGAGAGATTTGTCCGTTATGCAATATTATAGGGTATTCTGAGCCAGGGCATTTATTATTGAGAGAGAACGAGTGCGTTACGTCCGAGGCGGGCTTTCTTTCGTATTAATACCCAATTTGTTTTCCATTAGGCACTTGTATTGCTTTCCGAATATTGTTTAAAAATTCAGAGGATTGGCCTTGTGTATCACCCGTGCCGATAAAATATATGTAAGTGCTTGTCTAAAATAATTATGATGGATATGCCGGCCGGACGCAAATCCTTAGGTATACTTACTATAGTAATCAGAAAAGCAAGCGGGAGAAATAGGTCACCATAAAATGCACGGATGTCAGACTTGATATTTAGAGGTCCGCCTTTGAGCATCTAGGCACCTAGGCACCTATACTCCATTTATTTAGTATTAGAAATAACCCCACAAAACTAATTATGAGTTATTTTTATCATGTATACATTATGCGTGACTTTCCCAATAGTTAATTTCCGCATTTATACAAGATAGTCTGAAGTTTTATTAAAGTACCAACGTAGCACACTTGTAAAGTAAATATAGAATTATTGTAACATCTTTATAAAAATGAAATATCTGTACATTTAAGATATTGAAAATAAATAAATTAAGCGGACTGACGGACGGAGGTCAATGAATCAAAAAATATATTTTTTGGATTTTTTGCTCTTTTGTATGTGTCGTTGAGGCTTCATTACGCCAAAACGGCTAAACAGATTTCAACTATTTTTGGCACATCTGTAGCTAGTTATCCACATATCGTTATAGGACACTTTTTATTGTACTACGCTCAAGAAAAAAACAGGGTTATATTCATTTTCTCCTCCGCAGACGCAGTTACGGGCATCAGCTTTTAGTTGAGGATATTTAAAAAAATAGTGAAACTGACTATTTAAAGGTCATTGAATCAAAAAAATTATAATATTTTTTTCTATTTTTGTACGTGTCGTTGCAGATTCATCCGCATATCATAGTTTTCATTATTTTTCTTGCATTTTACATGTTTCCCACCATACACGTATACCGTGCTGTTCATAATGCCGTATTTACCGGCAAGGTATGAAGCACATAATTACTTTCATAACTTGCCAGTAAATCCGTTCTAACACTGGCCATGATAGCAGTGGTAAAAGGCGGTTGATTGAAGCGCGAACGGTTTTTTTTAATTCCACGCGTCACGTGGTGATGGCACGGGTGAAACAAAATATTTACGGAAACAGCCACCGATGTATAAAATATAGATGGGTCATAATGTGTAAATTAGTTGTAGCACGCACAAGAGGCTTGTGTCTTAAGATAATATAATTAGTCCGTCAGTCAATTATCAGAAAATATTAGACACGTATTTTTTCTTTTGTCAATTAAACAAAAAAAAGCGGCCAAGTGCGAGTCGGACTCGTCCATCAAGGGTTCCGCAGCCGTTTATACAAAAAAAATGCACTACAGATGAAAAAAATACGATATGAAAAAAAAACACTAACAAAAGAGCATATCTCCCCGGCACTTCAGTCCTTTTGCTGAGAAGCACAGTTTTTTGGCAATAACTTAAAGACGGTATGTTTGATCACGTTGAAAATATTTTTTGTTGGAAGTATTTATTAAGTTTTGTATTTGTACATTTTTTCATATTTTTTGAACATACCGTTTAGAGAATAGAGGGTACAATTTTTGCTACTTTCGGAGCGAATATTTTGGAATATATTCCCTGCATCAAAATTTTTATTTAGAAACATCAAAGTGTTTTTAAAAGAACTGTCGAAATATGTGCCACGCATTGATATTTGCTGAATTATTCTTTTTCAGTTTCGGTTACATGTATGGAGTGGCCCCCCAAGAAATATATATATATTTTATTTAACTATCAAACTAAGTAACGGTTTACACACGACACCTATGCTATAAATTTTATCTATGTACATCTTATAGTTTTTGAGTAAAATGCCTGTGACATACGGACGGATAGACAGACAGACAGACATGACGAATCCATAAGGGTTCCGTTTTTGCCATTTTGGCTGCGGAACCCTAAAAATTATGAAGATATAGCCCGTTAAAGTTCCCCGTGACGTCACGCCTTGTGACCGTTTTTCGCCCCACTCCCAAACTATGACGCGCCTTAGCTTTGTCTTTTTTCGTTTGCTTGAAAAAATAAAAAAAACGTGTCCAAAATTTTTTGATTATCTAACTTACGGACTATATGTTGATTTCTTTAAAAAGTTTTCTTAAGGAATTATGAGAATTCAGATTATTATTATATTATTAGGTGCAAATGCCATTAAAATAGTGGCTCACATGGGCCATGACACATCCAGCAACGTAAATAGATAACGCCAAATTGTGCAGCTTTCCACAGGACAGGATCCGTGTTTTTACAATTTTATTTTGTTTAGGTGTTTTTTTTTCCGTTGAAACGGACACCGCCCAGCGCGCGAATCAGTATAAATGGAAAACCTTTTTTTGTCCGAATAGAGGTATATTAGTGCTTCAGTTTTTATACAGAAAAAAAATGTGATTGTTTTGTTAAAGCACGAAAATAGTATTCCTTCTTTTTGTATATCGAACATTTATTTTCAGGAATTATACTCGATATTCATATATGCATCTAATAGCCCTGATGTAGAAGAGTTTGTCCTGTACTAAACGGTTCAGGCTTGTTCATTTCATTTCATAAGATGTCTGTTTCTCAAAATGGATTCCTTCCAACGAATGTCTCTTTCCTATAATGACTGCTATTTGTGTCCTATGATGGCGCTTTCCTAAAATGCTCACATCCTATTATACTGTCCTCTTGCAAAAATCGCCTGCTTCCTATAATGTCCACTTATTATGATGTCTAAATCATTAAAACTGAACCAAATAAAAAAAAGGACCAATCCGAAGGAACGACCTTTACAATAAAATCGATTCACACTTACTATTTATTTATTTTCGGTTAACATATACATACTAAAAAAGATCCCGCCAAATTGAGAAACATACACTTTAAGAATCATCATATCGTCTCATCATCATCATCATAATGACCTTCTTTCTACATTTTCAGTTTCCATTATGTAGGAAGAAGGCCATTTTGAGAAGCTCACAATTTAGTAAACAGACTGTATTTAGTAAAAGAAGTAGTAGACAATTTAGTAAAAGAAGTTATCATAGTAAACAGACAATGTACGAAGAAGATCATTTTGGATGCAGACATTTTAAGAAACAGACAGACCGAGCCTGAGCTTTCTAAACAGCTATCGCATTAATTTTGATATTTATTAAGTACAAGCTTAGATTTTTTTTTTATTATTATAAATAGATGGGCATTTGACCGCAATCTCACCTATTGTTAAGTGACGATGCGGTCAAGGATGTATCATGCCCGTCTAGAAACAGCCTATTCACTCTTGTCTTGAACACGCCCAAATTATAATGGTCGGGGAACACACTCGCAGGCAACGAGTTCCACTCCTTTGCGGTACGCATGATAAAAGTTGCACCATAGCGCTTCGTGCGGATTCGCGGAATATTGACCACGTGCGGATGGGACGAACGCACGCGTCGTGTGTCCCGATGATGGAAGGAAATAAACGATGATGAAGGATGATGGAAGATCAAACAATTAAGTAATAGAAACAATAATAATACTATTATAAAGTTATAAAAATGAAATGTCTGTACATTGAAGATATTAAAAAAAATTGTATTGACTATTTAGAGGTCACTAAAACGAAAAATATTATTTTTGAATTTTTTGTATGTACATTCAAATGTGTCGTTGTGGCTTCATCACGCAAAATCGGCTGAACAGATTACAAAATTTTTTGGTACACGGGTAGCTGGGTATCTCCAGATGGTTATAGGTTACTTTTTACCCAACTACACTGAAGAAAAAAAGACGGGTTATGACTTTTTCTCCTCCGCGAACTAAGTTGCGGGCATCTTCTAGTAGAAATTATATAAGGCTTTTAGTGTAGAAAAAAAGGGCTCTTAAAAACAATTTTCCAAGTAAAATGGTGGTCTCCAACTGCACTTCTTGACTCATGGGCTCGAAGCAGAACTGTCAGCATATAGCTATGCCGTGTCGCTTTCTCTAGTAATGGCCTTTTTTACGCCTGTTGAATTCGTACCCGAAATAGTTCAGAAAAATACAAATAATTTATTTTGCTCATTAAAGTTAATTTTGTTAATGTGAAATATATTCCTGCAAAATAGAACTATTATAACACTAGCATTAAACGGTATTGAATTTATATCTAAGACATTATTTCCTTACAAATTGGAAAACCTAAAAAAACTGCTCTGTCTAGACGAGAACTTATGCATCCATACTAATATTATAAATGCGAAAGTGTGTCTGTCTGTCTGTTACCTCTTCACGCTTATACCGATGAACCCATTTAGATGAAATTTGGTATGGAGATAGTTTGAGTCCCGGGGAAGGACATAGGCTACTTTTTATCCCGGAAAAATACCCTTATCCTCGATAAACGAATTTAAAGCGGACGAAGTCGCGGGCAGAAGCTAGTATAATATAAAGTATGCGGTGCTATTATGAAGCTGTACAATGGAAATGTGTGGAAATAAAAAAATAGTTGAAAAAGCCGAATTTTTTTTATTTTTATTTTTAATTTTTATAATGGACTGTTTGAAGTTGCGGACAAACATAGCAAAAAAGAAGTGTATGAATGACTTTTTCCTCTTCCATGAACGAACCAATTTCTAGTAGGTAATAAAGTCAATCTTAAAATTCTTACTACCAGTCCTGTGTCCACAAATTCAGTGAATTTAATTATTTGAATTAAAATAAAAGCTGAGCAATTAATACCCCATTGGATCATACGTTAGGGGTCCAAATTTATGGTACCCGGTGGAGGGGATTAAATTAACGGGAATAAGTTAAAGCCAGCTCTAGAGCGTCCCGTAACGAGGAACAGGAACTTTTTAGTAAAAAAGTATTTTTAACCGAGAAACATAGGTACCATCACAATCCTATATTACTAATCCATACTAATATTATAAATGCGAAAGTGTCTGTCTGTCTGTCTGTCTGTTACCTCTTCACGCTTAAACAGCTGAACCGATTTGGATGTAATTTGGTATAGAGATAGTTTGAGTCCCGGGGAAGGAGATAGGCTACTTTTTATCCCGGAAAAATACCCTTATCCGCGATAAACGAATTTAAGGCGGACGAAGTCGCGGGCAGAAGCTAGTATAATACTATAAATGCAAAATGATGTTGGTTGACCGTTTGTATCTTGGGTATGTCCTTATTTCACGTGATAACGGGGCAACAGGTTAAAGTGATTTTTGGTAAGACTAAGAGTGACAAAGGCTTCTTCTTAAACTAGAAAATCACTAAGACGAAGCTGTCGGAAAAAAACAAACACGAAAATACTTTGAATACAAAATAAATAAAAACAAACAAAAATAAACATCAGAGTTCATTGTAATTTACTACCATAAAAAATATAGCAGAGCTAAATAACCAGTTACTTGATTACGATTCACTTTTTATAAATTTATGGGGTTTTCATCGACATTTACCCTGCCCTGAATTTAATCGACAGACGTGCCAAGAAGCTCATTGGTGACCCAGATCTTGTAGAGGCAAAGCTGCAAAGCCTTGTACAACGTAGGATGGTCGCCTGCCTCGCGGTATTTTACAGGATACATTTCTGGGAGTGTGTGGCGGGACTGCACGAATTCAATCGACAGACGTGCCAAGAAGCTTATTGGTGACCCAGATCTTGTAGAGGCAAATCTGCAAAGCCTCGAACACCGTGGGATGGTCGCGTACCTTGCGGTATTTTACAGGATACATTTTGGGGAGTGTGCGGTGGGACTGCATGAACTAATTCTACCTTCTCTATTTCGTCACTATGGAAATAGACGTCGATTTGGGTTCCACCCTTATGTTTTTGATAAAACAACGACTAGTACATTCCTCGTTAGGACGGCCACTCTTAAGTGGCACTCTCTTCCATCATATCTTTTTCCGGAACGATATAACTTGGATCTCTTCAAGACGGGAGTGAATAGAAACTATCTAGGTAAGCATGCTCAGTCGTCGGCTTCATCGTCGCTTACGCTTAGGTGAGATTGAAGTCAAATGCAAAAAAGAGAGCTGTGACTTTTTTCTCTTCCGCAAACGAAGTTGCGGGCACTACTCAAAAGTAAAATGCACTTATAAAAAAAAAACTTAAAAAATACTTTCTGTACGTATTTTTTTTCTATTTACATTCAGTGTTATTAGGTATTATTTTTATGCGCCTTAGATAATTCAGAAAAATACTTACAAATTACTTTTAAGTATTTTACCAAGTATTTTTACCTTTTTCTGTTCCCGCATTCGTTATATCCCTCTACTCCTTAGTTGCCGCACTTACTTTCAAAGGAGCTCATGTCTTATCGTCATTTACTTTTAAATTCAACTTAAAACCATCACCAATAAAGTTAAATTTACAATGTATTTCAAAAAGACAATATAAACATTTGCAAAGTGGTGCTTTAGTTGTAATAAAACCCTAATCCCTAATTTTACTGGCAATGAGGAAGCAACAACTATAAAACATAGTAATTGAATACCTTGGGAGAGCTGGGAGTCTCAAGTCGATTTATTTCTTTACTAGGTAAAGGTAACTCTGAGCCGCATTATGAGTCCCATTGTGAAAATCTTCCTTATATCTTCACTGACTTTCTCAAAGGTTAACTGGAAGATATCCCTAATAGGGATAAGTTCGCCTTTGAGCTTATATCTTTTAAGTTGATTGCATTCGTAACTGGTTACTATGTACAATAAAGTGTTTACCTGTGTGGTGGTCGTTTGTCACCAACAAGGTTTTGGCTGAAAATCAGCGTTGCGGCCTCCCGGCTGCAGCACATGCTGAGCTTAAACCTTTTTGCTTGCACACTGCCGCAATTATTTTACACCTTTTGTTCTGTTTTATGTATGTGTGTATGCAAATAAATTATTTCTTTCTTTCTTTATATACATACATACATAAAGACCATGTCTAAGTTCCGCAGGGCAGCTGGCAACACGCACTGTTTGAAGACCTTCGTCTTCAAGCACTGGGGTATTTGTGACGAAATATTATGACGCAGCTTCCTGAATGCCGCCCAACCGAGTTGGATACGACGATTGACCTCCTCGGGGGGTCAGTGGATGCGGTCAGCGCACCCTGTGGCGAGCTACAGGGGAGGGCTATGTTCAGCAGTGGACGTCCGTGGCTGCCTAACCTATCAGACCGGTTAAGAGCATGTCGGACCATGCTCAGTGTAGGGTTCCGCAGCCGCTAATACAAAAAAATGCACTACAAGTGAACAAATACTATGAAAAAGCGCAATAGCAAAAGAGCGTATCTCCATGGCACTTACATCTTTTTTCTGAGAAGCGCAGTTTTTCGTCAATAACTCAAAAACGGTATATTCGGTCATGTTGATAGTAATTTTCGTTGAAAGTATTTATTAAGCTTTATCTTTGTCATTTTTTTCATATTTTATGGACATAAGGTTTAGACAATAGAGGGTGAGCGGGGACACAATTTATGCTAATTTCGGGCGTCTAATTCCGAATATTCAACATATCTAGATTTTTTTAGAAATCTCAATTCTTCTCAAGATCTTTCTTAATATGTGCCTCACCAATGTGTGGCATTTTGACAGCACAGTTTTTTAGCAAATATCAATACATTTGCTAAAAAATCTGTTTTCTTACATTTTTATGCTAATCTTTTGTTATTTAACAATCACACTTAGTAGTGAACTACATATATTCAAGACACCTATTCTACAAATTTCATCAATATACATCTTGTAGTTTTTGAGTAAAGTACCTGTGATATACGAACGGACGGACATGACGAAAGTATGAAGGTTTTTGCCATTAAATTGACATATTTTTCCAATTGTACACATTTTTGATAGACATATTTATGTCTGAATCTGAATAACATATGTATTTGTGTTATGGCAATATTTAACTTTTAGTCAATACTACACATTGGGTTTCCTATGCCCATAACAATATTTGGCCGAACGTAATGTTTTGAAAAAAAAAAACAGCATATCTTGCGCAGGTTATTTAGAAGAGATTTATTTACTTTCGTTGTTAAATGATGAATTTTACAGACAATTAAAATAATCCGGAAAAAAAGTTAAAATTAAAGGCCAAGCCACATCGGATGCGTGTGCGTGGCGTGCACGTAGACGTGCGCGTGGCGTGCGCGTTGTAAAGTACGAATACCCATAATAGATGACACACCGCTGCGTACGTGCACGCCACGCAAGCGGTGTGCCGTCTACTATGACATTTCATACGATACAACGCGCACGCCACGCACACGCGCACGTGCACGTGCTGCACACGCATCCGGTGTGTTTCGGCCTTTAAATATGAGAGAAAGAAAGAAAGAATGATTTATTGTGAAATACACACACACAGGTACAACATCATCATAGTGCTTATGACTAAAGAACAAAAACAAGAGTGAGTGTTGGTGGTATTTCAAAAAAGGAGCCCACTCAGCATGTGTCGGTGCATATAGTGCATCGACGCTGATTTTCAGTGGGTCCATAAACACAAATAAAACACATAACTTAACCTAAGTAAATACCAAATGTAGTGTGCAGTCTTAATACTACCTATTACCGGCGAAAACCAAACCAGAAGGGGGGACCGTTCATAAATTGAGACCGGGAGTCGTTAATGGGTAAACTTACGAATAAATCCATACCATCTATACTAATATTATAAATGCGAAAGCAACTCTGTCTGTTACCTTTTCACGCTTAAACTACCGAGGCGGAAGTTTGTATGGGGAATTGAAAACATATTAGGCTCTAGACAAATATGAGTACGAGTACATTATAATTTATACAATGCAAGAAGGATTGATAAACATTGGTATCAACGTGCAACGCAGTTATATATATATATAGCTAATATACATAAACACACAAACGTATACCAATATACAAATTGTCATCAAACCTTCCTTTTTCCTGCATCCCTACAAACATCCTGATTTCATGCTCGCATCCCATCCCGTTTCCATTAAAAGTGTTTACAACACGTGACCCACGGGAGGGAAACAGACAAACAAAACAATGTAATTATTCGATAGCCTGCCCCGCTCGATCACCCGCGTGATTGATCGGGTCCAAGTTCGACGGAAAATTGAGGGTCCCGTCAATATTTAAATATTTACAGAAAAACAATCGGTAAATAATCTGAAATACTTGCTGGTTCAGTAACTAAACAATTCATACTTATTATACTTACTAGCTTCTGCCCGTGACTTCGTCCGCCTTAAATTCGTTTATCGCGGATAAGGGTATTTTTTCGGGATAAAAAGTAGCCTATGTCCTTCCCCGGGACTCAAACTATCTCCATACCAAATTTTATCTAAATCGGTTCAGCGGTTTAAGTGTGAAGAGGTAACAGACAGACAGACAGACAGACAGACAGACACACTTTCGCATTTATAATATTAAAGTATGGAAGTATGGATTAATTTTAATTAAGTATATTGAATTATGTTTCATTATTAATTATTTAATTATCCTTACTAATATCATAAATGCGAAAGTGTGTCTGTCTGTGTGTCTGTCAACTCTTCACGCTTAAACGGCAAAACCGATTTGGATGAAATTTGGTATGGAGATAGTTTGAGTCCCGGGGAAGGAAATAGGCTACTTTTTATCCCGGAAAAATACCCTTATCCTCGATAAAATAATTTAAGGCGGACGAAGTCGCGGGCAGAAGCTAGTTGGTAAATAATCTGAAATGCTTCGCACACCGGTTTAATTACTAAATCATCTATCTATACTAATATAAAGATGTAACAATTAAATGTTTGTACATTGAATATACTATAAAAACCGGCCAAGAGCATATCGGACCGTGCTGTGTAGGGTTCCGCAGCAGTTCATACACAAAAATGCACTACAGATGATGAAAATATGATATGAAAAAGTGCAGTAGCAAAAGAGCGTATCTGCACGGCACTTACGTCCTTTTAAAGAGAAGCGCAGTTTTTCGGCAATAACTCAAAAACGGTATATCTGATGATATTGAAAATAATTTTCGTTAGAAGTATTTATTAAGCTTTATCTTTGCATATTGTTTGTTTTTTCATATTTTTTGGACATACCATTTAGAAAATAGATGGGGGAGACACAATTTATGCAACTTTCGGAGCGATTATTTCCGAAAAAAATCACTAAATCAATTTGTTTAGAAAGCTCAGTTTTTTAAAAGAACTGTCAAAATATTGTCACAGTATGATGTTTGATGATTTTTTTTCAGTACCTATAGGTGACTTGTGTAAGGTAGCGGCTTGCACAAGTCACCTATACTTCAAATTTCATCAAAATACATCATGTAGTTTTTGAGTAAATTGCCTGTGACATACGGACGGACGGACATGACGAAACTATAAGGGTTCAGTTTTTGCCATTTTGGCTACGGAACCCTAAAAACTAGAAGGTGCAACTTCGTCAGTGTAGGAGAAAAAGTCACAACACTCTTTCCGTTCTTCGGGATTCATGGCCCGCAAATAGCCACTTCAACCATACAATACAGTACATTGTACAGGGATTTGCAACTAATGAATTTACGCATCATATTCATAGCTGAGAATATTTTCGATCAATTTTTTCTTAATTTTCCTCCCGGGTTAAAAATATCGTTGTGACCAGCGTACATAGTAACAATAAAGTTCTAGCTTCCCACAAACAAATAGGGAACTGTTTCTAGCAGACAGTAAATATTTACTGAAACGTTGTCATGTTTTGTATTTACTCAATCGGAATTGACTGCAGGGGTCCGCAACATTTTGAGTCGGAACAGTAAAAAATTTAAAAGTTTGTAAAGAGCCACAAGTATTTTTTTTGCCAACAATAAATAGTACTTTTTGATTAAGAAAAACCTATGTATAGAGCCGCAGCTTATCATCCAAAGAGGCGAATGTGGCTCGCGAGCCGCAGATTGCGAACCCCTGGACTAGTGAAAGCCGGCGGGTGCTCAGCACCGCACGCGCCTTATTTGTAGAGATCAACAACCAATAGCTGTATCATGATAGATCGGGTCTCGACGGTTCACTGTGGCTGGTATACATTTGACGAAATTAGCACCACACGTTTGAATTACAATAGGGAACATCCCTAATACTGATGTTGAATTTTACTAAAATAAATTATAGTGCTTATTGCCAACTAGCGGGCGAATGTAGCTGGCCATATGGAATCTAACTAACACAAATATGGATCTCTGTGGTCTAAAATAAACGATTTTTATTTTATTTTATTTTTATTTATTTATTTATGACGTCAGGTGTTCTTAGTGGATATCGTGCCGTCGGTTAATTACTATAAGCTAGATATTAAACTAGTTAAATCTTTGTTATTCTAGTGTTACCTATGTGTTTTGTTCAGTCGATTAAAAATATTAATATTTATTTATATAATGTTCTAATTTTAACAGTAAAAATGTTTTAAGGCATCGCAGTTTTTCATAATCAGAGAGAAAATGTTATTATAGAACACTAGGAGATGCCCGAACTTGGTTTTTTCTTCAGCATAGTCGGGTAAAAAGTATCCTATAACCATCTGGAGATACCCAGATACGCGTGTACCAAAAATTATGGAAATCTGTTTAGCCGATTTTGCGTGATGAAGCCACAACGACACATAGAAACATACATAAAATCCAAAACAAAAGTGTTGGAGGTCACTAAAACGAAAAATATTTTTTTTTGGATTTTGGATTTTTGGATAGTCCGTAACAATCAAGTTTTTGAAAATCTCTTTAATGTACAGACATTTCATTATTAAAACTTTATAATAGTATATAGATAAATAAAAATATATGACAGAATTTTACCTACACACACGTAGTTAATTTAATCAAGGTTATAATAATTGTATAGTTTCCATTATTCCGTACCAAGGTTCAGTAAAATGAGCATACGCCCAAACACGATCCATTATGCACATTTATAAATGTTAAAACGTTGCAATACCATGATTGCTATCAATATTGAAATGAATTATGTTAATATAATATTATTTACTCGTAATAGCATCAGAAAATTCAAACTTTCCCGGTTTCTCGTTCCAAATACACAAGTAATGTGTAACTAACTGGACATAGATACAAGTCAAAGCGCAAAGAAAAATACGATTGCTCTCGCACGAAGTCACACCAGGACTCGAACCCGGTACCTCTCGATTACGCGTCGAGCGTGTCAACCCCTCCACCAGCGAGCATTGTGACAATTGCCTCGAATTTATCCATCCGCTTTGACCCATGTACCTATTTTATTTATTGAAAGGTAACCTTTGTATTAAACACAGAAACACAACAATTTGTGTTTCACAGAAATGTGTAACTATGTTTGCTTGTAATAATTAAGTGTATCAATTCCCTGTTAGTAATAGTCAGATTCCCAGTAATACACTTGATTGGTTTTACATTTACGATTGGCCGGATGGATTTGAGCGCAAATGCACGAAAATTGCGAACCGTTGCAATTGCGACCAACATGGCCGATTCAGTTAATTACGTAGACTGCAAGACTCCAGCGAAATTTTATTTAAATAATAAGTATAATTAGCTGTTTACATTTGAATTCATCGGTCAGTTAAACTATTGTATTTGCTCAAAAAATAATTTAAAAAACGGTAGATATTAGACGGTCTTATCGCTAAAAAGCCTCTATTCCAAGTACGGACAAGGTTAACGTAAAGTGAACATTTTGGGTTTGAAAATCTCCATATACGTAGTTAGAATTTAGTGAGTGAGACAATTAAATATATAAGATTGATCGTCAAATTTTTTTTTATTATATCACTCATACAATAAAAGGGAAGTTTAATTATCTCATCCTTAGTACATCTCGAGGAAGCCGGGGTGGACAGCTAGTGAAAAATAGAAAATTATAGGTAAGGGGCGAGGATAAGACAGAAAGGCGGAGAAATTCGAAAGGTTAAGTTTATTTCATCGCCTTTAAGAGCATTTTCGATCAAATCTAGTCTTTCCCATAGTTCCGTCTTAAGTCCACACTTGTATCATTTGCTCGTATCCGATCACCGTCGCGTGGCATGACTGCGTATAGCGCTGCTTGGACGCTCACTGTCGGCGCGGCGATCACGCCACGCTTGTCACGCCCGAAAAAGCTGAGCAACTATGGAGTCGGCTTCATAAAAAATATATTTTAATTTTTCAATTGCTGGGCTGGAATCCCAGGATTATACAAAACGTCATGAAATGGTTATTTAAATTATTTAGGTTATGACGTCTATTAGTTAAATGAAACAAGTGTGAATTAAATACAATTTTGTAAACGGGAACTACTAAAATAGTTTTTTTTAATACCTTGATACACACGATTGATTGATTGATGTTATACTAATTTCCAGTAATCCCAAGAACTTTGTTAGTAAAACTAAATAGAGTCCGCCTCCATGCTAGTCAACATCTACGCAGTGTAGGGACTGGGGCCGAAGTTTAGGTATAAAAGCATCCGAATTTCCGATGCCTATATCACTTTTAAACATAAAAATATGGAACCAATATAACCAGCAAAGCCTAACTCCGAATACGCTCCGAACATCAGAGGGCTAATAAAGCCTGCAATTTCCTACCAGGCCCCGACAGAATCGCTCATTTCCGCGCGAGGGCGGGGCAAATAGGCAATCTATTGTTTGGAAAATAGCAACGGTTTTAGAACGAGCGACGGAAGGTTTTAGCGTATTAGTGGGATGTGATTTTATATCATTTCCTTCACCGGTCTTTGATGTTCCGTTGATGGTTTTTAAAAATAAATACACTAAGTATGGATTTCGGGGTAATGAAGTGTGGGTACCTACAGACTTGGAAATAATTAATGACGCCGTAGTTATTATGTATTCATAATAGTTTAGATAACAAAAATTATTTATTGTAATTATGATTTTATCTTCTATACAAGATGATGCCCGCAACTTCGTTTGCGAAGGAGAAAAAGTCCCCTCTTTTTTCGCCGCCGCAGTCGGGAAAAAAGTATCCTATTACTATTTGGAGATACCTACCCTATCCTTGTACCAAAAATAGTTGAAATCCGTTCAGCCGATTGGCGTGATGAAACCACAACGACATATACAAACATACATATAATCCAAAAAGTGTTTCTTTACAACTGACCTTACATTAAAATACAAAATTGAGAATTAATGGTTTTACATAATCCTTATAAGTATATAATAAGTATATGTATATTCAGTGAATCTGTTTGGTTACACTATTAAACGCGTACACCTTTAGTCCGTAGCGTCACAGATTATATAATAGGTATATAACCAGATATTTTACTCTCACGTGTTACAAAAACCAAAATTCCCCATGCTAGCAAAAACTAATCAGTTATTATATTAATTATAGCACTTAGTTGCAACCAAGCCAAAATGAACGCTAAGGACGAACACCCAGAGCCAAAATTACTTTAATATCTCCGCGCGATTTCGCGATCGATGTTATTATGCTAGGGTTGTAACAGCCATGGCTTGACAGTTATTACTAACATTACATTTACATATAATCTTAGGCAATTAAAAAAACCACAGTGAATTTATCGGTTTTTTTTAAGAACCATGCTATTTCTTTTGAAGTTCAGAAATTCAAGACTTATGAGTCTTGAACTGACTTTCAAAACCATAATGACGACGGCGTCTGACAGCCCTGTGGCCCACCGCGCGGGTGGCCAAAAGCGAGTGAAACCCGCCTGGCAGCGCGCATAAATGTGATCTCAATTCATATTCAAGTCCACTATTATGATATATGCCAAGTTTAATATTATGATATATGCCTTGGTTGTTCACTTCAACGACAAAAGAAGTGAGTTCGAAATTGGTGCCAAGTTCAATGGTCAGTTCTGAAATTTACTTATAACAACATAAAATATTTTATAACAACTTAAAATATCTTTATTTTCTTATAACTTAGGATAATATAGCGATGTCTAAGGTCTGACTTGGCTAGTTTTCATATCAATTTACGATAGGAATCGATAGAGATGAGTGCATTATAAGAGCGTCATCATCGTTGCTGATTTTTACATTACAAGCACTACAAGTAAGTGTTCCTAATAGAATCAATTAATTAATTAAAAAATACTCTTTGTTTACCTATCTGGATGCTAAATTTTAACTTTCTAGGTCATCTGGAACTGGGTTAGAGTTTTGTTCTATAAGTCAGTCAGTGCTAAAAATTACGATTTTTGGTCGTTAATATCTAAATAACCGGTTTAGGTGTGTTTGTGAAATTTGGAACACATATGTATTTCGCAAGTCTTAATGATATGAGACAAACTTGACAGGTATATGTGGAATAGTTTTTGAGTTATGAGGGGGTCAAAAGTGGCTCCATATGGTTTGTGTAGTATTACACACGGTGCTGCTCGCCAGTTATTTTAGCTCGAACTTGGCTTGATACGCTATCGCGTGTCTAGATCGACAATATAACCGTCACTTTCTGACCATTAAGTAAGTGCGAGAGTGACGAATGCTTTATCAATTATCTAACCTTTTATAAATACAACCATTATAGGCCCGCAGTACTCCCTACAGAAGTGCCACCCTTTTGTTTAGACATAGTAATGTTTTGTAGTAACGTATGCGCCCTTAAGTAAACTTTGAAGCCAATATCTCAAACGGCGATGTCTCCTTAAACTGGGGCCTCATTCGACGTTGGCACAGTGATCGCTGAACGCTGAACGACACTCGCTGGTAGGTATATATTATTTCTTAGGTACTCTGGGGTAAATATTAATTCTCGGGTATTCTCCAGTATGTACTGACCACGTACTGACTCTTGGGACCTGGGGTGGTATTTCACGAAGAAATGTTTCATCAATATGATTTCATCTATAGCATTTAATCTAATTTTATTTATTCCTTTATAATACATGATTTTTCAATTTCAAACCGTTAACTTTTTGGGATTATTATACAACAAACCTAACGTAACTTTAATGGCTTTTCTATACGGCCTCCTGCTCAAAATCTTGAAAAACGACGTCATTAAAAAGTTTTCGTTGAAACGGATAAAATCAGCTATTTTAATTAGGCAATCTCATTCCCTTGCATTAGTTTCCTTATCACTGAGAGTCTTGGACGAGGACATGAACTCGGATTATCTATTGTATGAAGCATCGGAATCTCATTCTATCTGCTGCCGAGTGTAGAGCATTGTGTACTGTGGTGTTGAGCGCTGTGTGAATCTGGTCTTTCTAGCGTGTGGGGCTCCTGCCTCTTGGTGTCTTGCTTTCGATTTTCCCGAAGACCTTCAGCTTTCCCACATTCTGCAATATAAAATACAAAAAGTAAGTTATATTCAACATATCTACAGGACTTAATCGGTAATTTAGTCAACAATAAATTACCTACCGAAATTATACCCGTATCTGTACTATTATAAACTTGTAAAAATGAAATGTTTGTATGTGTCGTTGTGGCTTCATCACGCTAAATCGGTTTTCAATTAACAGATTTCAACTATTTTTGGTACACGAGTAGCTGGGTATCTCAAGATGGTTATAGGATACTTTATAGCCGACGATGCTAAAGAAAAAAAAGGGGCTATGACTTTTTCTCCTCCGCGAACGAAGTTGCGGGCGGTTTCTAGTACTAAAATAATATTCTTCGACGATATTATTCCTAAGGCAAGTCCTAAAAATTTTTAAGTCCTTTAGATAATGTAGATATGATAGGTATCTTGGTATACCGTAAATCCAGTAATCCATATTAATCTGTGAATATTTAGCAACTTTTGTATAGGTCAGAATCATGTGAGATCGCCGTGCAAAACTGGAATAGCTGCCTAAGAGTTCTTAATACCAATCCTCATTTGTTTGCCCCCGTCAGGATGACGAATGGGTGTCAACTTAAGCTCCGCGTTGGTACAAGAGATAAGCGTTTCGTTTTCTGGTCATATTGGACTAACCACTTGATAGCTACTACCACAGAGGAATTCAAAACCATTATTTATACAACCAAAATAGAAAGAAAAGAAACAACGAAAGAAAGAAAACATATTTATTCAACGTCATCAACAAGAAATACAAATACAAATAACAAAGAAAAATAATTGACGACGCTGAAAGGGGTCACCACTCAGCTTTATGCCACAGCAAGCCGTGACGCTGATTTTCGGTGGTGCCCTGTAACTTAGAACTAATTTATACTTAGACCTAATAGCAAGGTGTAAGTGAGAAATGGAGAACCTTTGCCCGTCAATGGGACTCTTAAGTAATTAAGTTGAATGTTAGGTTTGTGCATCATAATCATATAATTAAGAGTAGGCTCTTGTTGGTGGATTAATTTCCAGCTTATTCCACATTCCGCTTTTTCTTTTAGTTCTTTATATGATGAAACATTTATTTTTCCTTTATTAGTTCCATATGACCCTCTTGGTCTTCCCGTAAATTATAGGGGGATAATAAATATGATGATAAGTATTTCATCATTTACGCGATTAAGCCCCGTTTTGGTGTGTTGTGATCATGAGTAAAAATTGAGAAAGCTTAAATAAATGTATGGGAAGGTGGATATTATCAATCGGATTTCAATTTGAATAACATTGAGCCACAATACGAATTTTCGTATGATTTCTTTTAAAATTTTCGTATTTCATACATGATAATACCTACTATATATATATATATATCTTCGAAAGTCTTAGCATTACAGCATTATTTATTATAAAACTAATCTAGCCTAATTGTTTTTACAGGTCGACTCTTTTGAAAACATAATGCTTGCATAATTATGGCATACGTTTCCAGCCAATATTTTTTTTAGGACTTTCAATACTTGTGGGTTCGTAGTAGGCATCTCTTTGGGGGCTCTATCTGATGCGGTAAACCCTACCTTTTGCATGCGACTTCATCCGCGTGCAATTCAAATAAAAAAAAATCTTCATTAGTGCACACTTTCTTTATGTTGTAGGGGGCAAACGAGCAGACGGATCGCCTGACGGTACGCGATCACCGTCACCCAAAGACACCTGTAACATCAGATGAGTCACAAGTACGTTGCCGGCCTTTCAGGAGTATGTACACTCTTTTCTTGAAGGTTTAAAGGTCCCGTCAGTCTTTACTTCCGTAATTCCGTCTTTTAATCAATGTGTTTTAAATTTCATGTTCTTATCTCCAAGGTGAGTTATGTCACAGTATTATCTTTATATTTCAACCTCAATCAAACTTAAGATCTACTTGCCTTATCTTTTCTTATCAAGGGGTCCTCACGGATACATTTCAACCCGGTGGAATCTTTTATGTAATTACCCCTTCTCGCTCGTCAATACTTTGTTCTTCGATCTCCAAAACTGGATGCTAGATACCAATGGTAGCATCAAGAATTCCTTTGGTTTTGGGTACCTAATACCAAATTCCATTCTCTGTCTTGCGAGGGCAAGATATTCACAGAGTTTGTGTTCCATTGTCACTGCTTCCTCACCGCCCAATGCACATGCTACAGTTCGTATTGTCAGAATTTCCCAATTGGCCACGATTACTTTGACTCCGAAGTGACCCGTGAATACCCCAACTATGATTCTGAGTTCTTCCGTCTTTTGCTGTATTTCCAGAGTTTCTTGGTCCAGTCTGATTTTATTATTTTTATGAATATCTTTGCATACCTCAGGCCTGCGTCTTTGTTCCACTCCTGTTGAGGTTGGTTTTTGACAAGGTCCTTAATAGCCGTTATCATGGTTCCCTGTGAGAGTCCTACACATTGTTGAAGTCCTAGGAAGTTAGTTGCAAACCTCTTTCTAGTTATTAGCCTTGAAATCATGCCGCCCTCTTTCCGCTGCTGCCTATCCCCCACCGACTTGCGCCTGTACATTAAAATTCCCATCGCGTAGCCGTAGTCCATGTAGCGATAATTGATGGTCCTTCGTGCTGGTTACTAGACTTAACTACTTGTGGTATAGTTTAATTTTGGATTCATCGATAAGCGACAGCCATAGCATTCGGGTTTGACAAAGCTATGTCTGTCTGAGTCTGCATAAAATTATGCTTAGACCATTCAACAACTGGAGATTGCAGTTTATTTTGATTGGAGCCGTATACCGAACAAAGGTACCCCAACTTACGGGTGACGTCACGCCTAAAAGTTGCTATTGGTATGGAGCATTTTCAGCGAACTTTAACTATCATTTCTGATTTGTAGAGCACTTCTATTTGTATATAAACATTTGATTTTTACAAAAATAGGATTGATCGTCGTCAAAAAAAAAATATCATCCCTGTTGCGTCGGAGAAATCACGTATACCGGCTTAATCTTATAGAAGGATAATAATTGATTGATATAATCCTCGCCGATTAGGTCAAGGACAAACAATCCTGTTAGCCAGGTCCAACTGTGAGAAAGAAATCAATTGACGGATTCAACTCGGATGGGCAGCGTTTGGTAAACTGCGAACTATCTTCTTGCCCAGGATACCACAGTGCTTGAAGACGAATGTCAGTGCGTATTACCGGTGATGACCTACGGAGCCGAGACGTGGTCTCTAACTATGGGCCTCTTAAGGAAGCTCAGTCACGCAGCAAGCTATGAAAAGGGCTTGAAATCTCTCTAGGAGATCTAATCAGAAATGAGGAGATTAGTAGACGAACCAAGGTCACCGACAAAGCAAACAGGGTACCTAAGCAAACTGAAGTGGCAACGGGCAGAGCACATAGTTCAAAAAACCGATGGCCGTTGGGACAGAAAGGTTCTCGAGTGGAGACCGCGTTCCGGCATGCGCAGGCGTGGAGCAGGCGTGGGAAAGACCACCCGTAAGGTCGTTGGACGACCTAGTTAGGGTTGCGGGGACTCACTGGATGCGGGTCGCCTCTATCCGGCTCATGTGAAAATCAGTTGAGGAGGCCTGTGTCCAGCAGTGGACGTCCTATGGCTGAAATGATGATGGATGATGATGATATGATTACCTTAAACCACCACGGTCGGCGTGCCTGCTGGGTAGAAGGCTGGTAACATTGAAACGCTCAATGACAATCATGACTCTGTGCTTAACTCTCTTAATTTTAGTTAATTCAAACCAACCAAATAAAATACTACATTCTGTATAAGCAAAAGCATGAATATTAAACCAATTTCCACGTCTTCCCACAATGTTTACAATAGCCATTGAAAAAACTGCCACTCTGCCAGCCTTATTTGAATCCTCGGGCCATCCGTGCCAATCATGGCACAATGCGGCGACCGCCGTTACTCATATGAAGGTCTGACAAAAATACGAATAAATTTAGATGAGAAAATCTTAAGTATCTACGAAATATTTCATAATATTTTTTTTCAGTATAGAATTTTAATCTAACGAACTCTTTTCGTGTAATCTATATGAAAACCGGGCGTATGTAATAGCATGTAATAGGTATAGTTTAAAAAGTGTTAATGGACAGTCAGTACTCAAATATTATGTACAATTTGTTATAATAATAACTAGGAGGTGCCCAACATCCTTTGCGGAGGGAAAAAATCATTACCCCTCTTTTTATCTTCAGCGTAATCGAGGAAAAAGTATAACCAACTGTGGATACTAGTGCACCAAAATTAGTTGAAATCCGTTTAGCCGGTTTGGACTGAGAAAGTCACAACGACACATACAAACATACAGAAAATCCTAAAAAAAAAAAGGATTGTTCGATTCAGTGACCTCCAAATAGTCCATTACAATATTTTTTTGAGAATATCTCCAATGTACAGACATTTTATTTTTACAACTTTGTAATAGTATAGAAGCCCGTGGTGTCCCACTGCTGGGCAAATCCCCCTATCTTCCACTGATCCCGGTTTAAAGCTACCTCTGACCAGTCCTCAAGAAAAGGTTTAAGCCGTCCATCGCCGACGTCGTCTGCTGCGTCTGCGTATCAAGGTTTTGGACTTACACTCTGTGGCTATCTTGTCCCACAACTCCCAGCCCAGTCCTACTTCAACTTGGCTGTTTTCCGGACTTCGTCGATGATTTGGGTCTATGAGCGTAGCGTGGCGTTCCGGATTCGATCCATGAAGTAGTTTTACACCTAATAGGCTACGCTCAATAGCCCTGTCATCACGGCAAAAATATTAGGTTAAAGGCCGAATCACACCGAATGTAGGTCACACTGCGTACGAACACGTCACGCCAGCGGTGTGTCATCTCTTATGAGAATTCGTACTTTACAACGCACACGCCACGCGCGCGTCTACGTGCAAGTCACGCACACGCACCCGGTGTGGCTCAGCCTTAAGTTTGCACCTCATTTGTATTCGACGCCATACAGTCTCGTCATTGAGTCTGACTAGCGTACTGAGGGTTCCGTACAAACTTGCACCGGGTAGGTGCGCGAGTCAGATTCGCACTTGGCCGGTTTTTGGGGTGCCGTAGCCAAAATCGCAAAAACGGAACCCTTATAGTTTCGTCAAGTACGTCCGTCCGTGTCACAGGAATTTTATTGCAATTCGGAGTAGAAGTGTCTTGTATAACCCGCTACTTAGTTTGATAGTTAAATAACAAAAAAAAACATTTCTAGAGGAGGCACATGTAAACCGTATTAAATTATCGGAAACGAAATTGAAAAACATATCTCAAATAATATCCACATTTTCGCTGCCAACAATTCCACTTCTAAGCACTTACACTTAATCTTCCGGACAGTTATTTTACGGTTAATACTATACCGAAATAAAATATTAACTTTAAATAAATGTTTACCGCAACCGCATCTACTTAAGGCGAACGAATTATTAGGGTTACTTCATGAAATACTACCTCTTTCTTTGACGAAAAGGTCTCATCAACCATACTATTCCTATAAAGTTTAGCCCTTCTTTAAAATCAAGTAAGACGTCTACGCGACCACATTATCTGTGCTGAATAGAACGGCGCCACTGTGAAACTAAAATGGGCTTTTAGTATGTTCAGTTGAAAGTCCAGAATTAAGCCAACGGAAGAAATAAGTTAGCCGCATCCTTTGCGGGATCTATGAATATTTTGGGTTATTATTTGATATTTTTGGGACTTAGGAACTTAAATGTTTAGTGAAATCGTGTATTAAACGAATAATCATAAATATTGTTGTACAAGTTACAGTTGAAATGTAGTTAACTAGGCTAAGCATTAGGAGAGTATTTTGTCAGTCAATTCTTTGGTGAGGTATATGTTAAGTAGTAGACTTCTTTTGGCTGAAGATGCTGATGATGGTATTGATGATGATGCTGATGATTCTGATGATGATGATGACAGTAACGGTGATGAATGTGATGATGATGACAGTAACAATGATGAATGTGATGCTGATGGCGGTGATAATGATATCAGGATTGATTGATATGTCCCCAATAACAATTATAAATAACATGGAATTGTAGTAGGTAGTCATGTATTCAAACTTTCGTTTTCTTGTATTTCTTGAGCTCCAGGTCAGAGTAGGCGGAGGCGACGGGCTCGCCGCAGAAGGACGCGTTCACCAGTAGCCGGCCTTTCGTGAAGGGGAACGAGGCCGGGATTGCATCGGGATTCAACGTCAGATTGTATAGATGGTAGTCGCCCTGAAAAAACAGTCAAAAAATGTTGATAAGCTATATCTGATGCTACTTAGATTTTGTTGTGGTTCTTGAGCTGTTTGAGAGCGTTGGTAGGCTTCTAACTAGGAAGGTAGACTCTAAGATCGCAAGGTCGCGAGATCTTTCGTTAGGGGTTACAATTTTTTCTATGATTTTCTAAGTTAGTAGTATAGCTACATAACTAACAGAACACTTTAATACTGCCATCGAGATATTGAAGTATTTATTACCGCTAATTTTTGTCAATCCTGTTCGGTTTAGCTTTTTTGTCACAGAGTTTTCGGAGGTCAGGTGGTAGTCGTTCAAAGATAAAGCCGCCAAAAAACTAGGATTTGCTCGTAAATGAACCTAAAATACCGGACAAGATACGTTCCGTACACTCTATTTTTCCTTTTTATTATTTGTATATAATAAGTAGTAAGTAATTCGCACTTTGTGAACATTTCAAGTGTCTACAGTTTTAGTCTAGATTTAGATTCATGTGACAGACAGATAAACAAAATGGAAAGACAGACAGCGGAGGCATAGTAATAGGCAGTGTCCGGAATAGGTAGTACTAATTTATATATGTTTTCCTGTATCCACGGATTTATCGTAATGAAATTTTCATTAAAATAGGATACATTATTTTTATTGCCTTATCTTGTTATGTGGCATAGCTCGGGCAATTCAGCTTAATATCGTATAGTGAAAGGTACATGAACGTATTACGTTGTATCCAATAGCAGTGTGGCATACCGTGTTACACTGGAAGTATAAAAAAAAATATATATTTTCGGTGGTGTTAACCTCTCTATGGTACGTCCTCACACAAATTTTAAGTAAATTGCCGCTGCCTTTTCTGGTAACTGGAGCGTTCTATTGGTACCTTTGGGGCACGAAACCCTGAAAAGGCAACTAAAAGGATAGTTACCGCGGGGTGTGGGCATTTCAAAGGCAGGTTCTTCCTGAGCTCTGCGGCGAAGAATTGGTCGTTCAAAAACAGGCTGCACCATTTGAAGTGGAACTCTAGAAAACTGCGTCGGTACTGGCTGTAGGTGTACTCCAAAAAGTAAATGTCGAACTGAAAGTATTTATTTATTGAAACTTTATTGCACAATCGAAAAATATACAATGGCGAACTTAATGCCAAGAGGTATTCTCTATCAGTCAACCATTGGGTTAAACAGAAACAGTTATACGGGTGCAGGGTCTAAAAAAAATAAGAGAAATTTAATTCAGAGGTATACTTATATTATATACGTACAAATATGTGTTCGTATAAAACTATTAGAAAGCTAAACTCAGAAAAAGCATTTCAAATTTAACGCGTACGTGCTAGGAGATTAATTGTTTTTAATGACGAATTGTTCAATAGTACTTAAAAAACAGTGAGGCGTCAAATTCCTGGCGGATGATGTGGTATAAGGTTTCTTTTCTAAATTGCTGATGGTTAATACGTTCACGTTTCTTCTTGCTTTGTGGGGCCTAATACTTGTCTAACAATGTGGTTCAGATCCCTTCTAAGAGTGTGCCAATTCAGTCCCATCCAGGTCTTTTGAGTTACCACGGCATTATTATCAACAGGCTCTGCTTGCTAATAATACATACCTATTAGGACTTCGTGGTAGATTTTATGGATCTCCAACCTACCTACAGCTCTAATTTACCGTTTTGCGCAATAGTTATCGATGTTTGCTATTTGCATTTGCCTAAAGGATGAAGAGACTTACCACAGTCTTATTGCTAACATATTATTATTAATAACATTATTATGTGTGTTGCATATCCACGCGCGCTTAGCACTGCCAGAATTCTTTGACCATGTTTCCTCTTGCTTTGTGGGGCCTAGTATTTGTTTAAGAATGTATTTGAGATCACTTCTAAGAGTGTGTTAGTCCAGGCCTATTAACACAGCGCCGTTATTAACAGGTCTCATGACGGTTGTATATGTGTATCCACCTAGTATGTACGCGAGTATAGGGTTGTTGACTAATCTCAAAATGAGTTAAATATATAAGATCCTGATAAAAGAAGCAAAATAAGGAACTAAGTCAAAACTTTGAGCTTGATACCCTACGTGTAGCTTTTCATGAGCACTTAAAGTTGAGCGGGAAAGTCCATTTTTAAAGTATGAAAATATTATAAACTAACTACCATTGAACAACACATAACACGTAATGTAACTTTTGTTATGAAACCGTTTCGATAAATGCAAGTTTTAACGTAGCTGCAGAACAAAGTTCTTAATTTCCCCATACAGTGTGACGTCACAATGTATTAGACTTTAGTATAAAGCGTTTTTTAGGAAAGACCAAATGTGCTTTTAACATTGTTATATCTCGGGGACTTTTTATCAGATAGAAGTTGTTTTTTCAACAATATTTATATTATATAAACATCGTTCTTTAACATTCCATAGAAAAAAATTGACAAATACCCTATTGCTTGACCTTGTGACATCCTGCTTTATAGGGCCCAATACTTTTCTGTTGTGATCCCTGCTAAGTATGTGTGTATCCAGGTCTATTGACTCACCACAGCAAGGCGCGGCTCACTCCGCGATTTACGTTCGTCGCTACAAGTACATGCCAGCGGCCCCTCCTGAGGGGCCTATTCAGTGGCTGCCACGCTCTGCCTCGGAACGCTCGCGCAAGCTAGACGCTCTCGCTTTCTCGATTTACGTCGCAAGTGAACGTGCCACATTCGTGTATTTAATGTTTCAAGACGGACTATTTGAGAAAATTATGAGATAACTGGTGCTTAAATGATTAAAAATAAAGCTAAAAAATATTCGCAGCGGGTTGCAGGAGCAATGACAGAAATTCAAATTACTCGTTTTACTTTCTCTCGACTCCCGACACATCAGAAGGATGCCGGAAGAGAAGAGAAGAAGTAAATTAACAGAATAGGTACTAGGTAGTCACTGTATAATAATAAAAAAGATATTGTAGGTACCTACTTCCATATTTAACACTGGATTAATCAAGTAGGTAATACTAAGAACAATTTTATCTGGTTTGATGTAATATTGAATCGATTATTTACTGACATTTGTATATTTAAATTCTAGTGTAGTAAGTAGGTAGGAATACAGGGTATACAGACTTACTAAAACAACAATTCGTATGCAAGTAGGTTCTACCAGCACTATTAAAAAAAGCTGTTCAAGCATGCTGGCAACATGTTATAATAGCAGCGTTCCACATTTATTTAGTTGTTTTGTATATAACATAATAATATTTCCTTCACGTTTCTATGAATGTTTATAATAAATTATCATGTTCACGTTACAGTATCGGTAAACGGTATTCGATTTTCTCTAAATAGTAATTAAACATTACTTTTCGCATATCCAGTCGGTATGTGTGTGCTTTCTTCTCCTAAACTACTTACCAGGTTTTGATAGAGTTTTCACTATTTTCCCGGTTGCCTCTGACCATAAATTTTAACTCCCAGGAGTCGAGTCTACTGTATAAAATAATTAACATTTGTTCATCAACTTTCAAGATTTAGGTAAATAATTTATTGTATTTGATTTTTTCAAACAAACTTAATGTTATTTGTAATGCACGCCGTAGTAACCTATTGACGATTTATTCATTGTATATTCGAATTATTCATAATACGTTGCTTGCTCGAAAAGCTCTAATCACTAAATATTATAAAACTAAGTCTCCCGTCGCGTCTGTCTGTCTGTATGTATGTTCGCGATAAACTCAGAAACAACACGGCCGATTTTGATGCGGTTTTCACTAACGTGCAGCTTGATTCTTCAGGAAGGCTTTCCGTTCCGTTCAAATCACTAAATATTATAAAACGGTGTCCCCTGTCGCGTCTGTCCGTCTGTTGTCTTTTTATTATTTTAGAAATAAATAATGAAATAATGTATATAATGTATGAAGAATATTCATTTATTGCTCTCTTTATTGAATGCAAGAAATAAATGGGCAATATATTATTATTTTATTTTTAGTCGTTGACAGCCCTCACAATCGTCGACGCTGCGAGTGAGCCAATTCATTTTCACCGTTTGTACACAGCCTTAACGTACCGTTTGGCTTGCGCTGGAGTCGACGACGTCCGGGGGCCATAAATCATTATGCTTTTTCTAAGAAAAAAGCGGCTTTTGTAAAGATCAAAGTAGTGAGCCTTCTGTACTTGTACTATTATCTATTCTTTTTTTTTATGTAACGAGTGGCAAAAGGGCAGACGAGCCACCTGATGGAGAGTAGTCATCGTCGCCCATGGATATGTGCAACACCGGAGGAATCGCCCATATTTTGCCAATCTTTGAGAGTCCTGTTAACTCGCTTCTTGAAGAATCCCATGTTATAGCGCTCTGGAAATACCTCAGGAGGAAGGTTATTCCACAACTTGCAAGTGCGTGGTAAAAATGAGCGTGATGCTCGTTTATTTTTTGGATGCCAAGCATCCAGACAGTGGGGATGTACTTTGTTTCTGAGGCGGGAGGTGCGATGATAGAAACGTGACGGTGGCACCAACTCAAAAAGTTCTTCAGGACATTCCCCATTGTACAAACGTGAGAACAAACACAGAGAGCCAACATCTCTCCGGAAGCTAAGTGGTTCTAGGCCGTCTGTCAGTTCGGGATCATCGACAATACGAACTGCCCTACGTTGGATGGAGCCCAAGGGGAGAAGGTGATATTGGGGCGCTCCGGCCCAGAGATGAGAGCAGTACTCCATATGGGGTCGAACCTGAGCTTTGTAGAGTAAAAACCGGTGACTCGGTGTGAAGTACTGTCTCGCTCTGTTGAGCACCCCGAGCATTTTAGAAGCCAGTTTGGCTTTGTAAAAATATATTCTGTGCCACAGCGTCATTATCGACTGGTCTCATGACGGTTGTGTGTGTATCCACCTAGTACGCGAGTATTGCTTGACCATGTGTCATCTTGCTTTATAGGGCCCAATACTTTTCTATTGAGATCCCTTCTAAGTGTGTGTGTATCCAGGTCTATTGACTTACCACTGGGTCATTATTGACTGGTCTCATGACGGTTGTGTGTGTATCCGTCTAGTACGCGAGTATTGCTTGATTGTGTGTCATCTTGCTTTATAGGGCCCAATACTTTTCTATTGAGATCCCTTCTAAGTGTGTGTGTATCCAGGTGTATTGACTTACCACTGGGTCATTATTGACTGGTCTCATGACGGTTGTGTGTGTATCCGTCTAGTACGCGAGTATTGCTTGATTGTGTGTCATCTTGCTTCATAGGGCCCAGTACTTTTCTGTGGAGATCCCTTCTAAGTGTGTGTGTATCCTGGTATGTTGACTTACCACAGCGTTATTGTAGACAGGTCTCTTGACGGATGTGTGTGTATCCACCTAGTACCTACGCGAGTATTGCTTGACCAAGTGTCATCTTGCTTTATATGGCCCAATACTTTTCTGTTGAGCTCCCTGCTAAGTGTGTGTAAATCCAGGTTTATTGACTTACCACAGCATCATTATCGACAGGCCTCAGGACGGTTGTATGAATATCTACATAGTACATTGGGTTCCGTCGGCCGTGGCGTCGCGCAGTTACGTTGAGATATGAGACGTACTTTGGATTCACCATTTGGACTACCGGACGCTCCGTTGTCAAATAAAACGTCTAGAACAGTCAATGCAAACGGAATATAATTAAAATATTGTTTACTTCTCAATTGATGAAAAGTGTATTATTTCTTCTAGCTTCGCGTAGCTGAGCTACAATGATCGTTTTAGCTCCTTAAGCTTCAATGTCACGTCATAAATATTATTATTCATTCAATGTTTAATTTCGACATAAAACTAATTAGCTATATTCCTAAAAGACGCTTAATTGCTTATAAGCATTTTGATGTGAAGGATACACAATTTATAGGTTAACATTAAGATTAGTCAGTCACTTAATAGCAGCGTTGTTTAGGGTGATCAGATCTTCAAGACGGCCATCTTTGTATTGTACCGGTACCAAGTATAGGGTCTTCTTGGGTGATAATGCTGAATAGTAGATCTTGACACAAAAAAACGCCCGGAGATTGATAAATCAAACAATATAAAAAAAAAACTACACTTACAGCAGAATTAACAGTGGGTATAAATAAATAAAAATACAAAATAGGGAAAACATACTGCACGAGAAGCATAGTACCGACAATCAAACAAAACGAGCTAACACAAATTACAAATGTTAATAATCTAGATTTGATGATAAAATAAACCATGAAAAAACTTATTGTTCACAACAATTATGATAATAATAAATTGTAAAAAAAACAGGCCAAGGGCGAGTTGGGCTCGCGCATCGAGGGTTCCGTACCGTACATTATATACGCTAAAAACGTCGTATCTATGAAAATCCATGTCATGTCCATGTTATGTCATGTCTCTGTTTAGCCTAACGGGTGACTGGTAGAGAATATCTTTATGGCATTTAATTTGAATTTGAAGACACCATTTGTACTTTCTTGTATTTTGCAAAAAAATAAAAAATAAAAAAAATAAATGCAGTGTTAGCAGTACAGCTACTCCTATGCAAAATGTACGCGGTTTGGGGTCATTTTATATTGGTTAGTAATATACACAGGCAGACAAAAAAAGAAAGAACAGATTTATTTTGTAGGTTGTGCTGTAAGAGATACCTTCATTCCAAATGTCAAGTTTCTAGACCTACTAGAAGTATCCTATAGGTTTTCCATGGACGGTAATTTGTATGGACACACCTTTTTTAATAATTGTATCTTTGGAGTGCTTTTACTTAGAAACCAGATTTTTTTACAGCTTCAAGGGACCGCAGCCCTTAATTTCAACTTGATACCTCCACGCGTTCCTGACAAAAAAAGTTTTGACTGACAGACCGACGCACAACAAAGTGATCCTATAAGGGTTCCGTTTTTTCCTTTTCAGGTATGGAACCCTAAAAGAGCAATTTTTGTTGACGACCGGTTTAGCTCAGTGGGAGTAACGTTGCCTGCGAAGCTGAGGTCCTGGGTTCAAATCCCGGTAAGGGCAAATATTTGTGTGATGAGCATAAATATTTGTTCCTGAGTCTTGGATGTTTTCTATGTATATAAGTATATATCTATTAACGAGTATTGCTTGATTGTGTGTCATCTTGCTTCATAGGAACCAGTACGTTTCTGTGGAGATCCCTTCTAAGTGTGTGTGTATCCAGGTATGTTGACTTACCACAGCGTTATTGTAGACAGGTCTCTTGACGGATGTGTGTGTATCCACCTAGTACCTACGCGAGTATTGCTTGACCAAGTGTCATCTTGCTTTATATGGCCCAATACTTTTCTGTTGAGCTCCCTGCTAAGTGTGTGTAAATCCAGGTTTATTGACTTACCACAGCATCATTATCGACAGGCCTCAGGACGGTTGTATGAATATCTACATAGTACATTGGGTTCCATAATATATCTATCACATATATCGTCGTCTAGTACCCATAACACAAGCCTTATTGAGCTTACAATGGGACTAGTTTGATTTGTGTAGAATTGTCCTATTTATTTATAAAAAAATAAAGAATAAAAAAATAAAAAAATGTCAAATTTATTATGACATTGACGTTCACCGACGTCAAAATTTAATGGCACTATTTTTGCATACCTGTAAATACAGATACAGTACGTAATGTTTTGCTATCTGAAAAAAGCTAACTATACCTATACTCGTATATATATATAGGTCCTACTAAGAGGGTCGGGCCACAGAGCGTTCCGACCGCCGCTACTTTTATGTAACAAATTACTGGTGAATAAAATGACAAACGCATCAGAGTTTTAGGCATAAGGTAGGCAAAGCATCATTTTCAACATTTTTATCGATTTCGTCAAGTATGAAGTTAAAAAAATCGTTATATAAACGTGCAGCGGCTGAAACGCTCCGCGGCCCGGCCCAAGACGGAAGTTTCAACTATTATCGTATTAAATTATTGAAAGTGTTTGTGCCCATAATAACATGAAACTTTATTAGGCAGCGTCAAATGTTAAAGTTAAGAATGATATTTAATTAAGTGACAAATCAAGTATTTTATTAAAAACATTTTTTTTTTAGTTTAGAACCAAAGCAACCCAAGTCGACGGTCAGTAGCCATCCTTTCAATACGACTGGTGTGATCTTGTCCGAGTCAATGAGCACGTTTCTAGGAGGCCAGGTATACTGTTCGCGTGTTACTGACACTGTAAAAGGTGCCGCACCCGCCACTTCACAGTCCGCGCGCCCCCCGCAGGTGCGGCCGCCTATTGTTTCGAAGTCACGTCAGCGTGCTTATGCTGACGTCGCCGGTCAGCCTGTCGCAGCTAACCGGGCCTCCTTGCCTTCTAAGGCAAATGTAGTACGGGTTCCTGATACGGAAAAGTCCTCCCGCACTGATAAGAATAAGGGGAATTCACACTGGTGGAAAGAAAGAGCAAGGCGCGCAGGGCACCTCGGAAAACTCTTTGTGGCATTGCCGATTTTAGTCTTCGGAATGCTACACAGAGTAAGGCGCTCTACGTGTCGCGCTTGCATCACTTTGCAGTGGCTGATGATGTGGTGGAGTTCGTTCGCCAGAAGACTGGCTTCTCGCTGCGGGTGCACCGGCTGCAGTCCCGCCACTACGTGCACGCTTGTTTGTGGTGCGCGTACCGCGGCCGCTGCAGGCCACCATCGCATGTGGAGTCTCCAGGCCTAAGGGTGTAATGTTTCGGTAGTTCCGGGCCAATCTGCCGAATCCTACACCAGATCAGACGTTGCAACGGAGCCACGGAGTTACGTCGCCTAAATCGTATCTATACGTTTTTGTAGTTCACAGTGCCTTGGTTTTTACTGTAATGCTGTGTAACTTTTTGAATAATAAATAAATAATACTGACCTCTTACGAAACGTCTTCTTTAGGGTAAACCCTCTGGGGGATCAGGAATCGTCGGAAGGTAGTCGAGTGCCATCATAACTGGAGGATTGCTCTAGTGGGAAGTATTATGGAAGAAACCAATACCCAGAGCAAAAAGTGAATTATATTGGAAATCACGAGCAGGAAAAAGCAGCGTGTCTCTATAGACAGATTAAGTATTTTATAATCCTCGACAAAAAAGAGGGTTATTATAAGATTGATGTGTGTATCTGTGTGTCTATCTGTGGCATCATAGCTCTTGAAGATGGGTAGATTTTGCTTAAATTTGTTGTCATTGAAGTCTACTTTATCGAAAGTGTCAAAGTGTTTTCATCAGCTTTTTTCAAGGCAGTTCGGGTTTTTTTTATTGTTGGTACGATTGCTTCTGCCATGACAAATAAAACAAAATTACCGTCAATCGCCTTACAAAAAGTGTTCCTCGATATTTAATTAAACGCCTTCTATGTATCATCATCATTTCATCCGTAGGACGTCCACTGCTAGACACAGGCCTCCACAATAAGTAGAAGCTCTTAAATATCTATACAAACAAAAAAAATATTTCAATAAATTACAGTCACCGAAAAGAGTACCTACCTGTCAAATAATACATTTATCTCTTTCAGTTTGACTGTGACGTCATGGAAGTGCCATTAGTCCTTGCTTGCTTCTTCTTACATATTTTTGTTATTTTGGATTTATAATCGACTTCAAAGAGATCATAAATGCTAACTCAAACTGAAAGAGAGCTTGATGAACTTCCGAAACTGTACGATTTAATGTGATCATTTTTTTTCCATCCCCGACTTATTACAGGTAATGTTGCGACTCAACTTGCGACCGCCTGAATTATCGACAATGGGTGATAGAATAGCGTTGCTCTTATGTTTTTTTATAGGCGTTACAAACTTGCTTTGTGAATGATAAATAAAAAGTTTACCATGCCAAACTATTAGTAGTCCTTGGAATAATTTTTTTTTATTAAAATATACTAGTAATAAGAGTATTCATTTTCAGTTAATGAATGAAAGAGTCGGAAGAAAGGTCTCGACGAGGATTTTCGACCAAATTAATGCGATACTGAATAAAACCGGCCAAAAGCATGTCGGACATTGCTCAGTGTAGGGTTCCGCAGCCGTTCAAGCAAATGAAAAAACACGATATGTAAAAGTGCACTAGCAAATGAGTGTATCCCAACGGCACTTACGTCCTTTAGCTGAGAACCGCAATTTTTTGGCAATAACTCAAAAACGGTATGTTCAATCATGTTGAAAATATTTTATGTTGAAAGTATTTCTTAAGTTTTATCTATGTAATTTTTTTTTACCGTTTAAGAAATAGAGCTTTCGGAGCGATTATTTCCGAAAATATTTAGCGATTATTTCACTAAATCAGATTTTTTTTTACAAACCTTTAAGTCTTTGTAAAAGAACTGTCGAAATATGTGCCACACATTGATATTTGCTGAATTTTTTTTTCAGTTTTAATTACATGTATGGGGTGCCCCCCTAGAAATATATTTTATTATTACTAAAGTAGCGGCTCATACAAGACACCTATTCTCCAAATTTCATCAATAAGTATACATTTAGTACTTTTTGAGTAAAATGGCTGTGACATACGGATGGACGGACGGACGGACCGTTCCGTTCGGTTTTTGCCGTTTTGGCTACGGAACCCTAAAAAGTGCGGGGCCGTATATTTACGGCCCAAATTGAGAGATCATTTTGAAGTTACTAACTGTGTACATCTTTTTGCAGCTGACTGTTCCTGATTTCTTTTTTGAACCTTTATTCTGTTGTTCGTATTTTTTCGTATACAACGGCTCAAGACTCATTTTGGTTGCTCATATTAAGAAGCGAAGCCATATTGAATCTCTGATTTACTTAGAATATTGACGCAAATCCATAAGAAAAAAACCAATTTACCTGCCTTATGTTTACTTTATATGTCGAATAATTCAAGTAAGAGTTTGATATTCTGATTCTATTATTTCAGCCTAATATTTGGATAAAAACCTTTAACAAAATATCTTCAAACTTTGTAATAATGAAATGGAGGAAAAAAAACACAGTGAAAAGATAGCACCATTACGAGAAGAAAGCGTATAGACAAAATAATGTTGAAATTATCTTACATCAAAATTTTCAATAATCTATACTATTATAAAGCTGTTAAAATGTAAAATGTGTCTATACATTGAAGATATTTTCAAAAAATAAATGATACGGACTATTTGAAGATTACTGAATCGTTTTTTTGTATGTTTGTATGTGTCGTTGTGGCTTCATTACGACAAAACGGCTACACGCACTATTTACAAAACTATTTTTGGTACAAGGGTAGCTGGGCATTCACAGATGGTTACAGGATACTTTTTATCCGATTACGCTGAAGAAAAAAGATGTTTTTTACAAGTTTATAATAGTATAGATAACACATCAACAAATTACAATGACATAACACACAATACGAGTACAATGCAGACGAGAAATTTGTTCATATCACACCTAGGGCGGTAATAGTACATTGTGCTCCAAGGGTAGTAAGAAGGGAATATTGCTAACGAAAGTCTATTACAAATATCCTTTTAATGACTCGAGTTTGTAATTCCGTTACCGCCCGAGATACACACCAATGTTTTTCATTACATTTGCAAGGAAATAAAAATACACTCCTCAAAACAATAACGGGGCCACTAAAAATTTTGATTGTAACATGATAATGTATATTAGTTGGTGAAATTTATTTTACACTCTCTGCAGCTAAAAAGGCTTTTGCTTTTGTTTAGCTTATAATTGATTAATAAAATAGTCAATTGCTTTATTACTTTTAATTGAGATAAGATTAGTTTATTGTAACCACAAAAACAGAACAGGAATTCTTCACGCAATAGTGGCCCCCTATATTGTTTTGAGTAATACAACAATATATATTTCGAAAACAACAGTCGAACAATTAATCGCACTCGCTAAAAGAGATTGTCAGCTTTTTTCAATATACTCTTCCACAGATAATACTAACAACTGCGTTTAGTTTCCAATCTTGAAAGGCAATACTTCCAGATAGCACCGATTTTCAAAGTTAAATTTGATAAAATAATTACAAATCTCATTGAAATAACAGTAAAATATAAATATACCTAGTTCAATAAAATGTACCGTATAAGTTTTATATACAGTAAAATTGGTTTATAGTCAAGTTACAAAGATAGGCAAATAACCTTGGCTGATTTGAAACCTCCTTAGTCTGAAAAGACGAACGAGTGCGTTCTATATTTTAAAACTAAACTCATAACTCCCGTGGGAGCTAAATCGGCTATAGCTGCTCTATTCGCCTGCGTGTAATAACACCATTTACGAGCAAGTGTGATGAAAGATAAATAATATCTAATATATCGTACTACAACAAGCCGGAGGGCGATATACCTGCAATCTGTGGATTTTATTTAAAAACAAAGGATTGATTGGCACAAAAGTTACAATTTATGTTTACTCATGGTGTGTAGATAGTTTTACGTCTTACACTGGGCAGGAGGTACATTTTTTTATACTCGTAGCGGGCGGTAAATGCTACTCACGGCCAGGGGTGACGTAAAATAATAATATGCCAAGTCAAGCCGTGAAGTTGATATTTGAAGAGGTGCCAAGTTTTAAGCCGCATTGTTGATAACACTATGAAATTTTAGCTGGCTAAACACTTTTCTATGAAGCTGTACAGTAGCTTAAAATTTGTTGGACTGGGGTCAAAAATATTTTATTTATTTATAGAATAGAATAGAATAGAATATATTTATTTGTGAAACATAGGTAAGTACAGAGTGGGTGTTACATTTTGCTTGTTCTCTATGTTTTGCCAGTTTAATGCAGCGAGTATATAATACGAGGACTTTCCTAAAGTTTTACTCGCGTGGCCTACTATTTTATTTGTGTGCATTTTTCCGGCATGAAAACTATCTTATGTTCTTTCTAAAGTCTCAAACTATCTCCATACCAAATTATATCTTTTAACTCAGCGGTTTAAGCGTGAAGAGGTAACAGACAGACAGAGTTTTTTTCGCATTTATGATTATAATATAGTAGAAGGTGCCCACAACTTCGTCAGCGGAGGAGAAAAAAGTCTTAACCCTCTCTTTAGCGTAGTCAGTTAAAAAATATCATATTACCATCTGTGGATGCTCAGCTACCAGTGTACCAAAAACAGTTGAAATCCGTTCAGCCGTTTTGGCCTGATGAAGCCATAATAACGCATACAAACATACAAAAAATAAATCTATACTGTTATAAAGTTGTAAAAGTGAAATGTCTGCTGTGCATTGAAGATATTTTCAAATAATATGTGATTAGGACTATGTGTAGATTACAGGATAAAAAAATGTATGTTTGTATGTGTCGTTGTGGCTTCAGCACGTCAAAACGGCTAATCGGATTTCAATTTTTTTTTTTATACCGGGTAGCTGGGCATTCTCAGTGATGGTTATAGGGTAGTTTTTACCCAACTATGCTGAAGCCAAAAAGAGGGTTATGGTTTTTATTCGTCCGAAAAGGAACTTTTGGGGATCCAATAATAACAATCCTTTTTTATTCAGTGACCTTTCATTAGTGCCTTTCACATATGTTTTTGAAAATATGTTCAATGCACCGACATTGAATTTTTACTACTAAGTATATAATAGTACAGTTGGATTTTAGAATTGTGTTTTCTTGACTTCGGTTTGCGTGACGGGTATCGTAGATATCGAAACTGGGCCGCAGGGTCCGGGTCCGGATTATACCCGGATCTGTTCCCGGGGAAGTGAACCGGGTTACAGATGTCATGAAGTTTGCGAAACACGAACCGTGATTTCTTGTGTGTATCAATATTTTTTTGTATATCTCGTTGCCATGGCTACGTCTACAGAGTTACTCTTCAAAGCTTTTTTAAACGATATAAAGGTAACATTTTTTTTTTCTAAGCAAAATGGGGCAATTTTTTAAGGGCCCATCTTATCAATGTGTTATTAGCCTAGATCTAGCCTTTTTCTAAGTAACTCTAAGTCACTTATTGTCTCCTAACTTATGGAACAGAATAACAATAAGAAAATGTAGATCCATCCATTAACTAATTTGCTGTCTGGTGTGTCTGTAGTTTTGTGTGTGTGTGCAGCAATGACAAAAGAAAAACGAAATCGAGTCTTATTTATGCAAATAAGCCTCTATCACAGATAGATCTCTTTCACGTATTTGTTTTTTTACAGGTTCTATCAGCCCTTTGGAAAAGAAGACGGGCTAGAGATTCTTTTTCTAAGTACAGCCCAATATAATATTCATAAAAACTGTCACTTCGAGTTGTTAAAAGCAATATCATTTTAAGGCAAATAGTCAGTATTTTGTTATCAGGCACGAGTTACATTTTTGAATTTTACTTCTTACTTTGTTCACGGAGGAGAAAAAGTCATAAATTCTCTTTTACTCTTCAGCGTAGTTGGGTAGAAACATCCTATAGCTGTCTGTGGAAACCAGATACCCGTGTACAAAAAATAATTGAAATCCGTTTAACCGTTTTGGCGTGAAGAAGCCATAACGACACGTAAAAAAAACATAAAAAAGTATTTTTTATTAATTCAGTGATTTCCAAGTAGTCATTTCATTTTTTTTGAAAATATCCTCTATGTATGTCTGTTGATAATAATATAATGTAGATACTTTAAAAAGACGAATAGGTAAACGAAAAATATACAATAAGCCATTTTTTATGTAACAGATGTGTTTCAGTGCTTTATTGTGAATAAATTAATATCACATTAATTATTGCGAGTACAGTGCTCGCTGGTGGAAAGACTTACACGTTGGACGTGTAATCCAAAGGAACCAGGTTCGATTCCTAGCATGATCACTTGTTTTCTTTGCACTTTTACATTTGAACATATCACACTAAAAAAACTTCTACCGAAATTTAACTGCCTTTTGTGAGTTCTCTTAAGAACTTGGACTGTAGAATTTAGAAATTCTTTCAGTAATTGGTCACAAATGCCAAGTCAAAGTCAAAGTTGAAGTTATATATTGCTTATATGTTGTAAACTGTTGATCTAATAGATGGTAAAGCGAAAAGCCTCTAAGTTTGCTCATGCGACCTACATAAAAAATAAACTTCATTTACCTATTTTATTTACATGCGTACGTGACACCGAGTATTTTTACCTAGTATTTGGACCGAGTATTGGCAATGGACGGAGTATCGGTCGGATCACACCGCTGATGGAACGGCGAGATCGTACGTGCCGATCCTGTTGTGCCGAAATTAATTTTCCTCTATGGTCACAGAGCAGACAATGTACGCAGATGGGGAAGATTAAATGCGGTCAGTTTAAACTGGCTCTATTTTCATGTGCACAGAGCTCGCAGTATTTTCAACAAGTTGAAGCCGGTTGATGAGCACAGACTTAATATAAATATTTTCTGATACATACAGTTGTTAATATATATATGTAGATATCTATAGGTACCTACTATTATAAAGTTGTAAAAATTAAATATCTGTACATTGAAGATATTTCCAAAGAAATAAGTGATACGGACTAATTAAAGTTCACCGAATGTTAAAATGATACTGTTTTTATCTGTCGTGGTGGCTTCGTCACGTCAAAACAGCTGAATGTATTTCCACCATTTTTGGAAACGGGTAGCTTTTACACTAGAAGGCGCCCGTAACTTCGTCAGTGGATGAGAAAAAATCATAAACCTCTCTTTTCCTTCAGCGTAGTTGAGTAAAAAGTATCCCATAACCATCTGTGGATAGCCAGCCAGCTGTGTACAAAAAATAATTGAAACCTGTTTAGGCGATTTGGCGTGATGAAGCCACAACGACATATACGGACACACAAAAAAAATTTATTTTCGATTTAGTGACCTCCAAATAGTCTGTTACAAACACTTTTTTGAAAATATCTTCAATGTACAGACATTTCATTTTTTTCAAGTTTATAATAGTAATAGATTTTTAATTTATTGCAGTAATAAATTATACTTGATATAGATCGATTTACTGATTCCTAAGTCGTGAGCAGAGATATATTATATAAATACATTCGTAAAGCAGCTAAGAATATAGGTACTTTATCTATCTATCAGCCATTGCTGAACATAGGCCTCCTCTATAGCTCGCCACAGGGTGCGATCCTGCGCCGACCGCATCCACCGACTCCCCGCGACCCTCAAGAGGTCATCCGTCTACCTAGTCGGGGGTCGTCCCACGCTGAGCTTTCCTATGCGTAGTCGCCACTCCAGGACTTTACTGCCCCAACGGCCATCCGTTCTCCGGGCTACATGGCCCGCACATTGCCACTTCAACGTTGGTTCTTCTGCGGATATCCTCATTTCTGGTTCTATCACGAAAAGAAACCCAATCAATGGTCGTTCACAACGGGACTCAAAAGGTGGCTCCGAGTTACGCAACATGCAATATAGGTACTAACTTTAAGGGCCCGAATCGTCATTCGAAAACCACGCCCCAAACGCGGAGCCGGCCAATAAGCGTAATTTGTAATAAGGGACGCATTTATTGCTCGCGCACATCAAACAAAGAGAAAGCTAATACACTAAATGTATAAGTATTTATGTATAAGTATTTATGTATGTTTATTTACGCAATCTTATGTGTGTATGTTTATTGCGTATACATGTGTCTATATGAGTTTTTTGTTTTGCTTCATAACTGTTTGTCGCCACCTACTCCACTAAAATTGTTGTCTTTTAAACACTCCGCTAACCAAAGGTTGTCTGGAAGAGATCGCTATTTAGCGATAAGACCGCCTGTTGTTTACCTCTGCTAATTCGAATGTTACTGTCATTTTCTGTATTTCTGTGTATCTGAGGTGTGCAATAAAGAGTATTTGTATTCTATTGTAAATGCTTGGGGGTTTTTGGCGTAAGCGCCAGATGTAACAGTACAATGAAATCGAAGATATTATTGTTTTGTGAACATTTAAGTTAGTGACGTAAAAGATAAAGGGAAGAATGATAATTTTACATCATTTAGCCGTTTATTAATCCGTCGTTTGTACAAACTAGACAAAAACCGGAAAATGATAAGATAAGATAAGATAAGATAATTTTATTTCACGATAAAAATTACAATGCAAATTTGCTTATGTCAAAATTATACGAATTTATATCATGATCGCCAAATATAAGGAATATTAAAAATAAATAATGTACATAATATCAAAACAAGATAAAATAGTGAGAAAAAATCAAGAAAAAAAAATCAACCAGGATTCAAATCAAATCCCCCGATAGGGATCGTCATCGCACCATTAAAAAGAAGTCATAAATTAATAAAAAAAAAGAATAGGTAAAATAGGTATGTTAACGATTAAATGTCAAAACAAAGGTAAATAAACAAGTGCAAAAATAAAATTATCATATCATAATATCTCCCAATAAGGATCGTCATCAAAAAAATTAAATTAAATAACAAAAATAAACTTACAATATCAATCAAAATGTCAATTAAAAATTTAGAAATTTAGTTCCATATATTAATTTACTGAGTATAGAGGGTTTTCCGACAAAAGGTTTTTCAACCGACGCCCAAATATGTCGTTACAAGCCTCATTTCTTAAATCAGCGGGTAAGCGCTCGAAATAAGTTGGGCCTATTACACGAGGGTTCTTTGTTGAAAGTGCCATGCGACGAGGAACTGTCCTTAGGCGCCCAGTAGAACGAAGCTGTTTACCATGGACGTCTACGCGTGCAAACTGCGAGATATTGTGTTTCACAAATGACAGTACATCAAATAAGTATTGTGAGTAGTGAGTCATTATACGTTGCGATGAAAATAGTTCGCGACTTGGGTGTCTGGGTTTCACTCCGACAAGTATACGAATAGCTCGTTTTTGTATAATGCGGACCCTCTTTGCATCCGTGGAATTACGCCAGATGAGTGTGCCATATGAGAGCAAGGAGTGAAAGTGAGCAAAGTATACCCGTTTCAAAGCGTCACCCGAAATAAGCGGTTTTAATTTTCGCAAAGCAAAGATAGCACTACTCAATTTGCTACAAAGAGTGTCGACATGGCACTTCCAATTTAGATTTGAGTCGATCATAAAACCCAAGAATCTGCTTTCGTCACAAATCGGCATCAGACAACAGTTCATACATGGTGGTACTTGGATCTTCCGGCCAGAGAAAAGCATTATATTTGATTTGGCAACATTTAACAGGAGCCCATTTGCTGAAAACCAGGCCTGTAGTTGGTCACAGGCCTCATTGACTTTGGTACTTAATTGGTCGTAGGTTTTAGCACCAACCAGTACTGTAGTGTCATCAGCAAATAACACAAACACGCCAGCAACGATGCTTGATGGCAGATCATTTATAAATAATAAGAATAAGGTATTCCCCAAGGCAGACCCTTGGGAATACCTATATTGATCAATCCTGTGTCAGATTGCTGCATTTTCCTGTTTGAGGACAACTTCACAACTTGCTTACGATCCGACAAAAATGAGGCCAATAGTTGGTGGGCATTTCTCTGAATGCCATATGAAAACAATTTATTTTGAAGCAGCGAGTGGTCTATTACGTCAAATGCCTTTGACAGATCGCACAATATCCCAGACATCTTCTGTCCATCGTCTAACCCAGTCATGATACAATCGAATATCCTGTACGCCGCAGTGGTTGTTGACATTTTCTGTCTGTACGCATATTGATTGGTCGTAAGCAGGTTATTAGATTCAAGATGATTAATTAGGTAAGACGATAAAACAGATTCAACTATCTTCGATATCGTGGGCACTATTGTGATAGGCCTATAGTTATTGACGTCACACCTGTCACCCTTCCCTGCATCACGGGACACACTCGCGTATTTTTTAAAACTTCTGTTTATATACAAGTTTGAAACATAGTGTTTATAAGGACAACAAGTATACCGCCAACAACCTGCCATACAGAAAGGACAATATTAAGTGAAATGTCAAAGGCATCGACAGTGCCACGTGTCTTCAGCATGGGGCGCAGAAACTTATCCAAAAGATCACGAGTGACCACTGGCAAAATGAAAGGGGGCGCATCTGAAGTGCTCAAATGCCTATTAAGGTACTGTGTGGATTTTGACATATTACTTTGAATGGTGTATTTGGACGCTACTACAAGGAAATGCGAGTTAAAAGTGTTTGGTATTTCGCTATCCGCTATTTCGAGGTTTGAGATAGCATCACGAAGAATGAATACGCGTTTCCGGATAAATTTTCTATCGAGGAAATGTTAAGCAAACATGTTTCCGCGTTAGGCGATGCATAGGTTATATAGTCAAAAAACACATATCTGGAAACCAGCCTGTCTCATATACTAGATTTGAAAATAAATAATACAACACTACTATTTAAATTTACATAGTTACATACATGAAGTGGAAAATGAACGCATGGACCGTACGTGCTGTATTTGGTATCTATTGGTAATTATATTGAGATGCATGTATCATGCAATCTTCGCAATTCCTTGCGTCACATTCTTTCTCAAGGGCTAGGTATTAGATATTCAACCAATTTGGTAACAATTACAATAAATAAATTCTTCAATAATACCAAGCGATTACCAGATCGTAAGTATGTATTAATTCGTGAAAACAAGTGATGAACAAGCATGCTTATTTATTAAAAACAGTGGGGTGAGGCCCAAAAAGTTAGACCATCGGTAGCCGTAGTTAACCATATAAACGCGATGTAAGTGAAATGTTCCATTGTGCGACGAAAGTATAGTCGTATGGTTGTTCGTTGCACAATGGAACGTGTCGAACTTTTTGAACTCCGCCCAGTAATTATAGCGATCACGTACTGAAAAACGCAGATTGGGAAGGGCCCCAACAAAACTGACTGATCTGGTCAAGATCGCAGGATGACGGCAGCATTTTGTCGATCCTTGTTCAGTAAGGAAGTCTGTCGGCAGATATGATGATGATTCTAGAGAACGTGTTATTCAAAACTAGAAACCAACGCGCCGGTACTTCAATCGCAGAGGAAAAAAGTCATAACCCTCTTTTATTCTTCATCGTAGTCGGGCGAAAAGTATCGGCGTAACGCGACGTCTATAAACGACGTAGAATTACCAAAGCAAGGTTACACGATTAAACCCCTTTTTATTGTAATAAAAGGCGTACATAAAGCAGAGTGTAAAAAGACCAATCATTGAAGGACTCGCTGCCTTTCTCATCTGCGTTATTTAATCTATGCTGTAATTGTTTCAAATTGATTGCCAGCCATTATATCCTCAGAGACGCACGGCGGACACGCCACACAAACAAACCAACAAATTTACTGCTGTTTAATTTCGATGTTGTTATGAAAAGACATGTCCGTTTCGGGTATGCCTTTAGGTACAATTTCACCATGCTCTAATGGGTAAATCAAGTTGTAAACCCACAAAAATCTTGATTATTTTACGAAAATCATGATGTTTTACCATAACGATCTTCGTGATTTTTAAAGTGAATTTATACAAAGATCTAAATAATGAAAAAATTCAAGACTCCGACTGGATATGAACCACTGCCTTGGCGAGTCAGTGTGGACTACTTTCGTGCAATGTTGTCATGACCGTTGCCATGGTTACGCACTGACCCGTCCTGACCCACTGCACCACTGCAGTGCTTTAGTAGGGTTGTTCTTTTTTACCGATACGTTGTATGGAGCTATCCATACTAAAATGTATATGATGGAGGTGTAGATGACGCCTCTATCACACTTATTTTGAAAAAAAAAAAAATTACAGGATTATTTTTAAACAAATCGAGCTAGTTACATAGTAAGCTTAATAAGGCTTGTGTTATTAGTAGTAGACGACACTATATTTCATACAAAGACGATTAAAACAAGAGGAACTGACCATCCCCATACAAAAAGCCTTTTTCCCCGATATGTACAACGCCATCTATGTATAAGATTAGGTTTTACGATTATTCAACTTTGCAAGCGTGACACGGTATTTAAATGTTACGTGTTTTTTTATTATTAGCTATTTGCGAACTAACTGTTACTATACTATGTTTTTTTTATTTCATTATAACATCGTTAAATGTTGACCTTTGCGCCATCTAGTTTTGTCAGAATATCTCCTTGCGAACGGACGGTCCAAAGTATGGCAACTGTCAGTCCTCTAGTTTTAATAGTCCTTGATTTAATAAATAAAAAACATCCAAAACTCAGGAACAAATATTTAAGCTCATCACACAAATATTTGCCGTTACCGGGATTTGAACTCAGGACCTTCAGCTTCGCAGGCAACGTTACTTCTACTGAGCTAAACCGGTCGTCAAATAAAAATATGAATGCAAAGTATGATGAAAGGTGATTATTAGTAATTTTTATAAATGCGAGTATTGATTACCTAATTATTTAACACCGAAATTTCAACCGGGAATACGGTTTCAAACTTTCGTCTTGCTAGAATCCAGTTATTAGTAAATGTAAACAGCGTCAAACATCATCCAATGAAGTGCCAGATGTCGTGTGTAGTTTGTCGGTAAGAGACACCTTTAGTGTTCAAATGAATAATCAAGACCAAGCGCGGGTAGATCGGAAAATTCGCGAAGATGTTGATATGCAGTCTCCAGTTGCTTCATGACCATGGACGTAACGCAACGTCCGAAACGTCGAAGAATGCGATTAAGCCCCGTTTGTTGTGTTGTGATAATGAGTGAATATCGTGTTACTTTAAATCAATACCTAATTAAGTATTGGTATAATGTGTAAAATATCCAAATTAAGGTCCAGTTTGAGGCCAGTGAGATCTCACTAACTGAATACACGCGATCTCTTTATTTATCAGAGTTGCGTGCGATCATAGCGTGTAAAGTAACCCTTAACTGCATGATCATAATGTTATTTTATCATCGTTAGCTATCATCATAAGTACTGCAACTATTATGCTAAACGTAAAATACTGAACTTGTTTTAGCTGCGGTAGTCTGACATGGAGGACATCCACAGAATTATCATTTAGTTTGGTTCGTTCAAAAGAAGACGCACCCCTCACCCAAGGGAAGACGCATCCCAATTTTATCCATTATTTCTGTCAAAAGGTTAAACGGACTTACTAGTGGCTGGTAATTCAAAAACTATTGTATAGAGCTCGGCCCGTGAGCCTCTTAAAAAATGTAAATAGTTCCAAATAGCGCATGTTGCGCAATCATCTCTTCAATAAATCTCAAGATTGATTGTCTGTGTGATGTTTCGCAGATGTAAAGGTACATATATATTTTATAATTGTATTGTTTTTATCTATTTGTATTTTTAATATAATATGTGTGTATGTATATAAATATATATGCGTATATATCCCCATATTGACTTGTTGATTTGTGTCTCTTATTAATTTTTTTTGTACTCTCAACATTAATGATCCCGCACTAACTACTACTTTCTGTTTGGCCCTATGGTTAACTGGTAGAGAATGCCTTAAGACATTAAGTCCGCCATTTCATTCACTCACTCCATTCCGCCACAACAGTTTGTATTGTGCAATAAAGTTTAAATAAATAAATAATGAAGATTAAGGTTCCAAAATCAAAAAACCGCACCCCATTTTTTTCTGCTTCGAATGTGTAAACACTACCATGAGTCTGGAGGAAACCCTTAAAGCAAACGTTACACTCAAAATAACATACTTTTAGAAACTACTCAGTGCATACATCCCGTTGAGAAAATACTTTAAAATCAGAAAGCCGAAGTTATACCGCTTTATTTCAGTCTGCCTCGTTTCCGGTTGACATCCGGACATTTTGTAGCTGCACTGAGTGACATTCCGGATGTCTTCGGCAGTCTCACTTGAGTTGGGTGGGACCTTGACGGCTACATCCGCAACGAAACTAAAAAACAGTGAAAACCATGATCTGTAAAATAAAAACACTTACTAATCTATACTATTATAAAGTTGTAAAAATACATTGATAATATTTTCTAGAAAAACTATTACCTATATCTGATTATTTGGCCGCTAGGGCATTTACAACTCTGACTCATTTCCCACGGCATTTCCCAAGAGGAGACCGCTTTTGAGAAGAAAGCCGAAACAAACTCAACAGTCAGTCATTTTTTTCTAATTATTATATCGCTAAGTATTACAACATTAGTACTTAGCCTATCTTAAATATATCTTTCTAAGCTTAAATTAAATGCTTAGATCTCCAAATAAATAGAAAAATACTTTTTTTTTAATTTTTTGTATGTCGTTGTGGCTTCATCACGCTAAATTGGCTAAACGGATTTGAACTATTTTTGTATCGTGAGATTCACCACCATATTTAAATTCATTGGATTGAATTGAGGCGAGTCGAATGGCTATTGTTTTAAACTTTTGAAAAATCAGGTATTACAGAGATAGAGTAGGCATAAAATAATAATGGAGGAACTGTGCCTCTGGCGTTGTAAGCCTCCGTAGACTACGGTGACTGCTTAGCAGCAGGCAGGCCGTACGCTTGTTTGCCACCATAGTAGTGTAAAAAAGTCATTGATATTTTAATAATCATTTCATTGAAAACAAAAACTAAATATAAACCGTCCTTTCACGAACTATGATGCCACAAATAAACACAGATACATTATGTACCTACGTCAAACTTATGACATCCCTCTTCGGGGGTTTAAAATGCCACTATACTGGGTGATTCATGACTCCTGACCAGAAGTGACAGGGGTCACACTGAGTAGCAGATTGTGTGAGTTTTCGCCATCAAAAATCTATAATCAAAAAAACATAGTGATCACAGCGCCATCTCTATGGTAAGATTGACACTACTGACACAGCAGTTCAGCTTGAAGAATGCTGCGTAAACGCACGTTATCAGAGTAGTACTGGTACTAAGCCTTTCAATAATTAAAAAAGCCGCCACGTGGGAGTCGTACTCGCCCGTGAAGGGTTCCGCAGCCGTTGCCGCTAGCCGATGGAAGAATTACGATATGAAAAAAAAAAACACTAACAAAAGAGCGTATCTCCTTGGCACTTACGTCCTTTTGCTGAGAAGCGCAGTTTTTTGGCAATAACTTAAAAACGGTATGTCCGATCATGTTACAAACAATTTTCGTTGGAAGTATTTATTAAGCTTTATTTGTAATTTTTTTCATATGCTTTGAACAAACCGTTTAGAGAATATACTTTCGGAGCGAATGTTTCCGAAAATATTCACAAAATCAAAAATATTTTTTAGAAACCTCTTAGTGTTTTTAGAAGAACTGTCGAAATATGTGCCACACATTGATATTTGCTAACAAAATATTTTTTCAGTTTCGGTTACATGTATGGAGTATATATTTTTCCCTTCCTCTAGAAATATATATATATTTTTTATTTAACTATCAAACTAAGTAGCGGTTTACAAAAGACATCTACGCTTAAAATTTCATAAATATATATCTTATAGTTTTTGAGTAAAATGCCTGTGACATACGGACGGACAGACAGACAGACATGACGAATCCATAAGGGTTCCGTTTTTTGCCATTTGGCTACGGAACCCTAAAAATGGTACATAGGTCGTGAGTAACATATCGTTACCGAAGGTAGAGGATTAATTCGATGCGAAACACAAGCGGTCTGCTGGTCTAATGGTTCAGGACGCTGTTCCGGTATAACAGAGACGCTGGTTCGATTCCGGCTTAGACTGCAGTTGATCACAATTGTCTTTCTACTTAGATCTTTGTACCAATATAGTAGCTAATTAAGAGTTAATTGATAGCTAATTATCCGAAATGTATGGAACAGCTAATTTTTTTCGCGATTTAGTGCTTGGCCCGATAATAAAAGATGCTCAGTGTAGGCCTCCCATCGCTCCTGTCACTCCTGCTCATGACTCATGAATCACCCGGTATAAAATATACAAGGTGACGTCTAAGACGTATTATAAAATGTTACTTTCCGAGGCTACTCACAATGATGATTATTTTTTAGTATGACACTAATAGAAAATCATTAAAAAAAAATTGGATCTCCTATAATAACCACCCACGAGTAGCTACAAGGTTTTTTATGGAGAAGTCGATTTTTTTTACGATTTCGAAATTGGTCTCATACTAAAAGTTGATCGTTATTGTGAGTAGCCTCGGAAATAACATTTTGTATCTCGCCTTAGAAGTCACCTTGTATAGGTCAGGTTACATTCTGGTGTATAGCAACGAGTAATCGGTATTCATAATAGTTATATCCGCAAAGCAACGCGAGCAGCCATTAAAAACCCAAAAATGATACCATTAGTCCCCAGTAATGATTTTCACAGAAAAAAACCAACAATCACAACAATAACCTATAATTTATAATTTTAAAACTTATCTCGGTAGATCTGTATTTGTAAACAATTAAATTACGAATTAAATTAAATCCTATTGACAATATAATGCGATGTAGTTTAGGTTGCGAAGGTATTGGCGGTTGTTGCGTTTCGTAAGTGCGTTGTGTGGAGATCGTGATACCTCTGCGCTGCATAGTTTCTGCTGACCTTCCAAGCCTCACGCCGCGGTACTGTCGGCAACGCAAGTGTTGATTATTATAGGGGCAAGGTTAATTTAAACCATGGGCATATTGTATTAGGTACTTTATGTAATTTTTTTTAACTTCTATATATCATCGTAAAATGCCCGCAACTTCGTTCGCGGAATAGGAAAAAGACGTAAACCTCTTTTTTCCTTGAGCGTAATCGGGTAAAAAGTATCCTATAATAATCTGCGGACGCCCAGCTACCCGTGTACCAAAAAAATTTGATATCCGTTAAGCTTTTGTGGCGCGATGAAGCCACAACGGCACATACACTTGTATGTTGTCCATCATACAAAAAAATGCAATAAAAAAGATTTTTCGATCTAGTGACCTCCAAATAGTCCATTTCACTTCATCATCATCATTCCTTATCCCATTTACTTGGGGTCGGCGCAGCATGTTTTTTTTTCCATACCTCTCTATCACTCGTCATCTCGTCACTTACATCCTTCCTCTTCATGTCATCTCTCACGCAATCCATCCACCGTTTCCTCGGCCTACCCCTCCTCTTACATCCTTCCATATGCATATTTAATACCCTTCTTGTCACATGGCTCTCATCCCTCCGCATAATATGTCCATACCACCGTAGGCGATTTGCTCTCAGCTTATCGAATACGGGTGCTACTTTCAGGCTTCCTCTTATATACTCATTCCTTATCCGATCTATTCTCGTCACGCCACTCACCTATCTCAACATTCTCATCTCCGTAACATGCAATCTGTTTTCATCCGTCACCGTTGCGGCCCAACATTCCGATCCATACATGACGACAGGTCTCACAATGCTCTTGTAGATTTTGCCCTTCAATCGAAGGGGCATTCGGCCATCGCATATTACTCCCGAGACCTGTCGCCACTTCATCCATCCTGCGCTGATTCGGTTTTTAATGTCACGGTCAATATCACCATCGCACTGTATGAGTGACCCTAGTATCGGAAATCGGAGCAGACCGGCAGCGTTACGCCATCGAGTTCTATGGGCGTTAAATTGGGGAGACCGCCAAAATCGCAAATCAGGTGTTCTGTTTTGGATCGACTGATTTTAAGGCCAACATTCTCCAATTTTTGCCGCCACTGCTCTAGTCTGTTCTGAATTTCAAGCCCCTCTTCACCGACAAGGACAATATCGTCAGCAAAGAGCATACACCAGGGTGCCTCCTCCTGAGTGCCTGACGAAGCCGATCCCTGGTGTAAGCCCACCGCGACACTGAACCTGTCCGTGGTGCCAGCCGTCGACCGGACGCGTGTACAACATCTGTCATACATAGACCTAATCAACCCCACATACTTCCCAGGCACACGTTTCTCTTATTATATTGAAAATACCTTCAGTGTATAGCCATTTGATTTTTACAATTTTTTAATAGTATAGCTAAAGTTGTTACATTGAAGATAGTTTCATGAAAATAAGTGAAACTGGCTATTTAAAGGTCACAATAATGAATAAGATATCGTTTGGATCTTTTGTATGTTTGTATGTATTTTTTTGTGTCGACAACTCGTTAAAAATGCTGGTCTTATTGTGCCCATTTTTGGTACGGGTATAGCTGGGCATCAACAAAAGTTATGGGATATTTTTTATGCGACTACGCTGTAGCAAAAGAAAGGGTTGTGAGTTTTTCTCCTCCGTGAACGGATTTGCGGGCGCCATCTAACGATTTAATCTGGGTGTGACAAAAATAGGCAAACATATATTTATATAATTTGTACGAAACTTAGTTATATGTAAGATGATTTTGAATTAATGATCCGAGGGAGTGTTTAATATGTAATTATAAAAGTGGTATTTTATTTACCTTTTTTCCAGCAACAACTCGTAAGATCAAATAAAACTAAATCTAATTAGAAAATTGGGCCCTGTTTGAAAATTCTACGTAGGTACCCTATGAGCATTTTAATAAATAATAAAAACACTGACATCTTACGTATATATAATGTATTATTTATGATGAGTGTATTGTCAAGCTTAGTCAAACTTTATTAATAATCGTAAAAACATTGAAATATATTTCCTTCGACGCATAATGCCAAATGATTTTAAATTTAAATATTCAAAGCCCAAAAGATCCCAATTAATCATTTCTTTTACTTTCTATGTATTCTACACTAAAACTCTAAGTTAAAAACTAAAACTTTCGTCCTCGACAGTACCCGTTCATCAACAAAGTTAGAAGTCAAGTACAGTCGCAGTTATGTAATCGGGATGACGAGCTGCAACCAACGAAGGTATTTAATTGCATCCCTTCAACTTCCAACCATATTCCAAAGCTGAGGTAAGGTCGTTTTCAGATCAATCGGAAACAAAATCTTTAATTGGTAAACCGCGCAATAGAAACATCACTAAACTGCAATAAACTTAAACTTTATCGCCTTAGGAATAGCTTAGAAATTGCAATGTGGTGTTTGAAGTACACGACAGGTTATCACTTAGGTATAATGAACAATTTTATTGAAGCGCCGATAAAGACTTAAGAGCAAAGACGGATGGTTGAGATTGGGGTTTCGTTGAGGTAAGGTAAGTTTGTTTTCGGGACTAGATACGAACAAAGGTTGCTTACGTCAGCTGGTTTTTTCAAGACAATGTGCCTGGCAGTGCCATCATAGCTGGGATAGGAAACATCGATGTGCTGTGGTTATAGTTCTTTTGTGCCATTGTTGTTTGATATTATTGAACAAAAGTGAACATTTGTTTATTGCAGGTTCTTGAGAGTCACAATATAATTTTTTAAATGTTATTTGTATAAATAAAACAATTTAAACAGTTTACATCGTGAATATTATCTCATTTGAGTTCCCGACGTTTCGGAACCCTTCTGGCACATGTACGTACACCTTTATTTGCTTTCTCAAAGTGTGTAGTTTGAACAAATTGTAACTGACAAAGGAAATTGATCTTTTCTCCGTCGACCCAATGAACACGAAAACTGAAAAGCTTCCGAAACGTCGGGAATTCAAGTCAGATGATATACGCGATATAATCAGTTTTTATTAAAATGAGTCATAATCGCAGCTATAGTTTTTTTTTTGTGTTTTTGTCATTTTTCGTCCGTTTAGGGGAGACCAAGTAATCTTGTCACACGGCCATAACAGAAAACTGAACGAACGAATAAGTCCTGCGACCGTTGTGGAAAGATCGCATGAGCTTTATCTATAAGGGAGATTTACTTTATAGTTCTCGCGATCTTTCGACACCGGTTCATAGTCCAATATGGCCCCTATGACAAGCGACCCGTGAGACAACCTTACCCGGTCTATCCTCCTTATAATATTTTGTGGTAATAATGCGCTTTGTGGTAACAATGTTCTTTGAATGAAGATAATCATCATCATCTTTGACGATACGTTTGGCTTAGTGGGTTGCACAACGGCCTATGAAGCTAGCGGTCCCGGGTTCGAATACCGGCCAGGGCAAGTGTTTGTGTGATGAGCACGAATGTTTGTTCCTGGTTCTTTCTATTTATTTATGTATGTATGTATGTAATCACTTTATTGCACATAAATTAATACAAAAAAATGTATTTACAATCACAGATATGTACAAAGGCGAACTTATACCTGTGAGGGATCTATTCCAGTTAACCTTTAAGCAAATGAAAGAAAAAAAAGTATACATTTATTTAATCATTATAATTTATCTTTATATATTACTAGCTTCTGCCCGCGACTTCGTCCGCCTTAAATTCCTTTATGGCGGAAAAAGGTATTTTTCCGGGATTAAAATTAGCCTTCTCAGGGACTCAAATTATCTATGTATTAAATTTCATCTAAATTGTTTCAGCGGTTTAAGCGTGAATAGGTAACAGACAGACAGACAGACACATTTTCGCATTTATAATATAGTATGGATGTATATTGTCGCCTAGTACCCGTAGTACATTAAGCTTTGCTTAGTTTGGGACTAGGTCAATTTGTGTAGGATTGTCCCTGATATTTATCTTTATTTTTTTACCTCCTGGTTCTTTTCCCTCTATTGGAGTCGGTGCTCGTAGTTATTCTGCGCCAGGAACTTCGGTCTTGGGTCGTCTTTGTTGGGTTCTGGGCTACTTGCATATATCTCTCCTCAGTCACCATCCATTTAAGTCGGGGTTTTCCTCGTCTCTTTGGTGGGGGGAACATACAAAGTAAGTACCTTTCGTGTCATGTATTCGTGTCGGTCTTCAAATGAAGACCATGAACTGGAAAAAGCATCATGAATAGACCCGCCATAAAATTGAATCATGGAACCAATGTAATCAGAAAATGTATGAGTGTTCCTCGTGAAAGTCTTTGGGTGAGACTTATGTTCAGCAGTGGTCGTCATAGGGTTAAAATGAAAGAAAAACATTCAACTAAGTCAGAAAGGCGTTGTTATAACTTGATTTCAGTTTGAATTGTTTTGGTAAGCTTATCACATATTTAGATGCACACCACTTTGGCCTTTTGCAATGTATGTTCCTGTTGTTTGGGATTAGTAAACCCTCAGAGTTATTTGCCTGATAGATCAAATCTGCTCCTTTTCAGGGTTTTGTAACATAACCAAAGGGATCCACGGAACCCTACTACAACGCCACCTTTGTCTGTCCGTCAAAACACTGTTATGAAAATAAAGTAAAGCCCACTCAAAAATGTGTACGTCTCGATGTTTTTCGTCGACTCGTTATGTGGCAAGGAACCCTCCGCGCACGAGTCCGACTTGAAGTTAGCCGGCTTTTGTGAACTGTCAAAACGCTCAAATAGTACGATTTTTGTAAGAAAAAATATCATAACGTCACATAACTAAAAATGTTTTTTTTTTTTAACGTCAAATTCAATTTCTGATCATTTTATTATCGCCAACTGCCATCGATGCCATGAGTACCGGGTATATTTGAAAATATTTTTTAATGGTAAGTGTGAAATAGTGTGTATTGGTAACTAGAAGCCTACTTCATCGTCATTGTCATTATCATCGAGCCTAAAGACGTACACAGCTGGACAAAGGCCTCACCGAAGATTTTCACAACGACCGGTCGTGCACCGCCCTCATGCAACGTTTATCCGCCCTCCTGACAACATCAGTGGTCCATCTTGTGCGATGTCTTCCCACCCCGCGTCGTCGTGTACTCGATCGCAGCTTAAAAACCTTTCTGCACCAGTGGCCATTAACTACTTTTTTTAAACTAGAAGGGCACCTTCGTTCTCGAAGGAGAAAAAGTCATAACGCCTCTTTTTTTCATCAGCCTAGTCGAGTAAAAAGTATCTTATAACCATTTGGAGTTTCTCAGCTATCCGTGTACGTAATTTGGCGTGATGAAGTCACAACAACTTTTTCTCTTCCGCGAATAATAAATGTATACTTCTTATATGACAGAAAATTTCCAAGACTCGGAAACAAATACTTATGCTCGTCACATAAATATTTGTCTTTACCGTGATTTGAATCTAGGACCGTTAGTTTCATAGGTAGGGTAACCTTTGATGTGTTGATGATATTAAATTTATCACAACAAAACAAAACGGTTCTTCATCGCGCATAAATATGATTTATTTAATGACTTTCGTTGATAATTCTTCAACATTTCGGACGTTGCGTTACGAACAAAGTTTCAAAGGAACTGGAGAGTTCAACATCTTATCGACATCTTCCAGTGCAAGTTAATTCGTTTGCAACGAAAGGTACTTAAATAACTCATATGTATAAGCGATTAAGCCCTGTATTGTTTTGTTGTGCTAATGAATGAACATTGTGTAGGTTGTTGATATTCAATTTACTTTAACATTACGAGTATCTAACTGGGGAGTTTCCTAACAAAAATTACTCTTTTAAGCTCTCAAAAGGTACTTAAAAAGTCTCTAAGCGGTAGCAAGGACACATTATAGGGCAGAGGACTATTTAGCAGAAAAAATGCATGGCCCAAAGAAGAAAGAATGAATTTACGTTTACCAGGACACGGTTCTTATAGGAAGGAATATAAAACTTACGTATGTTGTTTAAAACAAAACATATTTTTCTCCAATTATATTTTTACTTTTAAAAGTTTTGATATGTTTTCTTGGAGAACTACGTATTGAGTTTATACTTAAAAACATATATTTAAGATAGGCAAAGTACTAATATTGTAATAAATAATAGTTATTTACAAAACCGGCCAAGATCATGTTGAAAACAACTTTTCATTAAAAGTATTTATTAAGCTTTATTTTTGTGTTTTTTTACGCAAGTGAGTGGATATGCCCCCCCTAGCCATATTATTTTTATTATTTAACTATCACACACGACGCCTATACTCCAAATTTCATCATTATACATTTAGTAGTTTTTGAGTAAAATGCCTGTGACATACGTACGGACAGACGGATGGACGGACGTACATGACGAAGCTACTAGGGTTCCGTTTTTGCTATTTTGGCTACGAAACCCTAAAAAATGTCTGATTGTTGAGTTTGTTTCGGCTCTCATCTCAACAGTGGTCTCCTCTTGGGAAATGCCGTAGAGTCACACTTGTAAAAGTTCCCTTGCGGCCGACAGAATAAAGATCATTACTTCATTATTACAAGCCCAGCACCACGTGGTTCTGCCGCAGTGTATCAAGAAAGTATCGCTCCATATCTCCGCTTGTCCGGAACGCGTGTAAAAACCAGACGTCCTCGCACCGTTTTTTACTGTGAGCTTGTAGTTTTTGTGGCAACCGACCAAGGCTTGGCTCCGACGACGACTGAGTTTCTGAGGCCCAGATAGTACGTAGCATTATCATTATTTATTTAAGAGCTAAGTCCTTATCGGTGGTTTTCACATTCGGATACGATACCCTGACTGATAATAATAAGAATGCGGAAGAAAGAGAAACGTGAAAGAAAAAGGACGTTGATAAAAACCATTGAGAACAGTACAGGCAAGATGTTTAGACACCTCGTTGCATCACCTGGTTTTGAGATCACTCCCCTTACTGCCACAGCCACTATCGGAATCCTTGGCGTCGACATATCGAGTGAAGGATTATGTTCCTTTGCTTTTACGCGAAATAGTGTCTTGGTTAGATGTGACAATAAATTGTGCTCAGATGCGCATGCTTTCGGTGTCCACCCGAGAAGTGACTCCCACTTCTTGGGTGGACGCTGGACCGTCAACATCTCCTGCATCTCCTGATGATGCCTCGTAGAGAGGCGAAACATGTTTCGAGGATTATACCGTCTGGTGGTGGTTTATTGTATTTGCATGCGTATTTTTTTGTGAAAATTTTATGAAAATATGCGCATGTGAGCACAATTTATTGTCACATTTAACCAAGACACTATTTCGCGGAAAAGCAGAGTATAAATCAATTAATCTTACATGGGATTCCGCACAGTAACGCCTGAATCTATCAATTATATCGAGTGAAGTCCAGTTTCGCGGCTATTTAGAGAGTAAGGCCAAATTAGCCTTTAAGAAGCTTGGTGTGTTCAACAGATCGAGACTGTGTTTCACTCTGGCCCAGAGGCAAGTATAATTAAGACAATATTGTAATGGTTAATTGGTACACGCATATTAATTGTTTATATACTCTGACATTTAGAATTTTATTCTAGACACATTCTAGATTTTTTTCTTTTTTATTGATGATCCTTTTGGGATTTATCTTATTAATTATTTTAATTTTTAAAATGATGATTTTATCAATAATAAGTAAGTAGTATACTTAAGTTAAATGATCTGATTAGGTTTTTCTAGGTTTCCCTAATCCTTGCAACAAATGTTGGATCATATTGTATGTTTCCCAGCAAAGACTTCTCTCATTGTAACTGACAAATCGAAACTGTTTGTATCTAAGCCTACTTGAATAAAGGATATTTTGATTTGATTGATTGATTTGCCCACCGCTTATAGCTGTTCTCATCTGTAGACTGCTGGGGTGTTTTCCGGACCGATCTAACCTTCAAGCCTTCAAGGGAAGAGCGTACTCCCACTTGAAAGGTCGGCAACGTCCTTGTAACTCCTCTGGTGTTGCAAGTGTCTATGGGCGGCGGTGATTGCTTACCATCAGACAATCCGTCTGCTCCTTTGCCCCCTATAACAAAAATACACAAAAATATCTAGTATTTAATTTTGTTGAAGTAGCCTGATTCACAGTGTAAATGTATTTATAACAAATAACAGTTTAGGCCTAGTCCAAACTTGTCGCGACATCGTTAATCTTCGCTTCTACTGGGTGCCTAGTTACCCAACTCCTACGCAACGGTAATAGGAAGATGGTCGTTGAGCAACGCGGGGTCTAGCCGGCGAGGTCCTTGGCGAATTCGCTTACGAATTTACTATCGACTGTCAAAAACGTGAGCTACATGGAATGTATTTAAAGTTTTAGGATAAAATTTTCATATTTACTTGTACAATCTCGTAATATCTTTTCCTTATCTATCCATTGTTACTCATACCTATCTGGTGCATAGGAGTATTTTCGAAAATTTACTTGTAACTCCATTATATCAAAGGCCATAACAACGGTCAGATCTATCAAATAAATAAATAAATAATAGGAGACAATTTTACACAAATTAAACTAGTCACATATTAAGCTCAATAAGGCTTGTGTTATGAGTACTAGACGACAATATATTTGTCATTGCAGAGCCTTTAGCTTATAACTGACTTCAATAAAGGAGGAGATTCTCAATTTTATTTTTTTCTAGTGTAAACTCAAAAAATCGTAGTGTAAACAAAATAATTTGTTTTACTTCTTTGGTTTATCTTCATTGGTTGCAACAAAGAAAAAACACATCGATATGGTTTGCATGGGGATAAGTAGTTAGCTGGGAGAGCAGAGGCTACTTTAATTTCGGCATTATATCCAAATAGGAAGAAATAGCATAACACCTTTGCTATGAGATCGAAGACGATGCGAAAAAACTTGTCATAAAATACAAAAAAAATACCTAAAAAAACCTGAGTTTGCTGAGAATTATATAAAATTTAGATCTGGTGAATCTGACTCAATCATTCATTGTCAAAAAACAATAAGTGCTTACAAAAATATTGTGACGTAATGTTCTACATAATCGAAATTCGAAAGCCCCGTTAGGCCCCGCGATTTTGGCGATGCGACGTGCACGGAATACGACCGTCGTATCGAAAGTGATGCTAACCGCGAATACTTAATCCGGGCCGTAGTAACAGTATAAATTATGGGCTTCGGTTGTTTTCCGATATAGGTCAAACAAATGAATTTAAAAAGAATTGAAAGTGGTGACTGACACTCCTATGCTTATTATTAAAACTAGTAGGTCGCCAGAGGCATTACTCCGAAACTCGAAATTCGAAGTTCATAACCTGCCATCCCTCTCGCTCTCATGTTAAGCTGTATTTGAATGAGCAGAATGGCGACATACGAAGTTCATTTTTCGGGTTTCGTAGTAGCCCCTCTGCACCTTCGTCAGCGATAGCGAAAATAATCATAAGCCTGTTTTTTCAGCGTAGTACCTATCCTATAAACGTTTGTGGATGCCCAGCTACTCGTGTACCAAAAATTGTTACGATCCGTTCAGCTGTTTTAGCTTCATGAAGCCACAACGACAAATACAAACATACAAAATATGTCTTATTCAGTGACCTGTAAATAGTACATTACACTTTTATATGAAAATTGGGTAAGGTCTCACGAGTCGGTTGTCGCAGCAGCCATAACGGACTACGAACAGGTGGCGAAGGATCGCGGGAGCTATATGTTCCTCCTACACTCACCGGCACGGAAACTTGGCCAAAGGCTTAAAGTTGCAGGATACAATTTTGAATTATTATTTTTGAACAATTTGAATGCGGGTAGGTTTCAAAGATCGTTTCCTTAAATTTTAGTGGATAGGTCGTAATGTGAATGCGTGTTCGACATTTGTTTTAAGATTTACTTGTCAGTGGATCTCCTGAGCGTTCGGTAAATTTTTTCGAAAGTCTCTTTTTTTTTAATTTACTGCTGTAGTTAAAAGTTCTTCTTGTTTTTTTTTGTTTTCCGATAATTGCTAAGTGTTAAACTTCGATTGAAAATGCCTTTGACACCACAACAAGTTGCACAAGCTGTAGTTTTGACCGGGGAGGGGCTGACCCAGCGTGAAGTTGCTGAAGTGCTTATTGTACCGCGTTCATCAATGCAATATGAACTCACGCGTTACCAGGAGATAGGCCGCTATACACGCAGACCAGGAAGTGGAGGAGTACGATGAACATCAGCACGCGATGACAGATTTACTGTGTTGGAAATCTTAAGGAATCGGTACCTTACAGCAGTTGAGATAAGACAGCGGCTCCAAATCGCAAGAGGTGTCAACGTAAGCGAGCGTACGATAAGACGGCAAATGGAGGAAGTGAATTTAAGAGCCCGTAGACCTGCTCGAGGCCCTGAACTTCTCCTACAGCACCGAGTATCTCGACTGCGATTCGCACGAGAACACGTTAACTGGACCCATGAGCGATGGGCCCGGGTTGTGTTCTCTGATGAGTGTAGGATGCCATTGCGAGGTCCAGACGGTCGAGTACGAGTATGGAGAAGGCAAGGAGAACGGTAGTTGCCCATAACCACAACACAAACTGTGAGTTTTCATGGAGGGTCCATAATGGTCTGGGGCAGGATAAGTTCTGACGCTGGTACAGACTTAGTCATCGTTGACAACCGATTAAATGCTGTTCGATACGTTAAGGAAATCCTTCAGGATCACGTAATGCCTTATTAGGAGTTTATCGGAAAAGCAGAGTTTTTGCTAATGCACGATAACGCACGCCCCCACGTTGCCCATTGTGTGAATGTCTACCTACAGGAGGTCGGTATTCAGAAACTTCAATGGCCAGCTCGGTCACCGGATTTAAATCCAATCGAGCACATCTGGGACATGCTTAAAATAAAGATTAGATCCAGCTTGAACCCTCCACAAACTCTTGCGGAGCTGAGAAACGCAGCACTGTAGGCGTGGGATGACATTAGTCAACTCGACATCAGAAATCTCATTCAGAGCATGCCAGATCGAATGCAGGCTGTGATAAGAGCTAGAGGAGGCAACACTCGATATTAATATTAAGAATGAATAAAAAATAAGCTGAAGCTTTTGAATTTTATCATTATAAAAAAACAATATTGTTTTGACATAAAACGTCTTTTAGTAAAAAAGATGTGTTCAATATTCATCGCAAAATTCTTTCAGAAAACATTAAACTAACATTTATTGAATATCCCTGCATTTAAATAAATAATTTAAAATTAATCAAATTCATGTTATCGTAAGTTTCATGCTTAGCCAAGATTCCGTGCCGGTGAGTGTAGATAAAGCTCTCGCGATCTTTTGACACCGGTTGATAAACTTATTCGTTCGTTCAGTTTTCAATTATAATCGTGGCGGAACCTTACCCAGCCTCCTCTAATCAAGAAAAACCAAAAAAAAATGAGGCGTTTCAAGTTACGCAGGTAAACTCTCTTAACAGATATATAATTTTATACTGTTTATAGCAACTTCGCGTAATGTAAGTGCATTGTTTCAATAAAAAATCTTCGTATTGAATTCGTGCGTAAGCACCTCCGATTGTTAATACAACAATGGATAAAATTTCACCTTTATTATTAATATATTCACCGTTCGTTTCTCAAATTATTGAAGATTTCTGCAATCGAATTGCCATTGTCTTATTCAATAATGTCTTAGCTGATTGAAATAATTCAAGCAGAAAGCTGAGTAGAGATTTCATAAAAAAATGAGATGGATAATTCTATAGGCGTTTCAAACGCTATGAGTTTCCTGTTTCCTGAGACACAATAATCTTAGCATTTTTATAAATTTAGATAATAATAAACTTAGGGGGAAGACCAGAGGACAACACCGTCAGGGTCGCGGTCACGTGGAGACCGCGCGGGAGCAGGCGACGAGCAGCCGGTGCACACGTGGCAGCGCACCGTCGACGCCGAGCTGCGGGCGGCCGGGCTGAGTTGGAGTGACGCGGAGCGCGAGGAACAGGACAGGAGCGGATGACGAAGTCTCACGAAGGCCCTCTGTACCACTGGGGTACCATAGGATAGCAACAACAAACTAAGGGTTGCCATACGTCCCGGTATGTCGGGACATGTCTCGGTTTGTAGCGTGGTATTCTGGTGCCCCGGCCGTTAGTGAAATTGTCACTGTAACAAATCATAGATTATGTAGTATGATCGGTGTGCGAGAGTGTGTGGTATTGATCACAACTAGGAAAATAGGCATGTATTTGCCCTCCAGAGCAGGGCTAGTGGTGAACTAACCCACTTGCTTCGATGCATTTTCCTCGTCAGAGTAGTAGAAAATATAAACACCTCGCTTTTAAGAGTGGGAACAGTGGAGTGTATGAGACAGTGCATTTATAATCATAAATGTTCACGCATTGTCTTTTAAAACTATGTTAGGTAGATATAATTTACGGTATCCTATTTTACTAATGAGAGATTCTTTTAAGGGTTCTATAACATATATTATGTGTATGTCATGCCCTCGCCAGACAGGGAATGAAGGAATTTAGTATTCGGTACCCAGAGCCGAAGGAATTCCAGACGCTACCTCTGGCATCTATCATCCGGTATATGGAGGTAGTAGAACAAAGCATTCAGTAGCAAGAAGGGGTCTACACAAAAGATCGCACTGGGTCGAAGTATATCCGCAAGGACCCCTGATAATAAGATAAAATAAGATAGGGGTCTACCCAAACAATACCAACGGAACCCTATTACTACCTTCCTTGTCGTACTTTGCTTAAATTGTCCCGGTCTTCTTTCCCACATTTATGGCAACTTTATGCAAGCTTGATGTGAGTAAATAAGTAGTAAGTGGGGGAAGCGCGAACCTACTTTACGGGAATGCCAACTTCTGAGCCTGACACTTTTTAGGGTTCCGTAGCCAAACTGGCAATAACCTGGTAGCCATTTTTTTGACACGAACGTCAGGTGGATGGTGCTAACATAAAAATAACATTGACAATCCTGTTATCGATAGCATGCAACTTCGACGTCTCGTAGGACCTTCTAGTAACTACTATGTACCTACATAAGTACATAGTAGTTACTAACTTCGTCCGCGGAGGAGAAAAAAATCATTACCCTCTTTTTTCTTCAGTGTAGTCGGGAAAAAAGTATCCGGAGATATCCAATCTGGAGATACCTTGGCTTCATCACGCAAAATCGGCTAAACGGATTTCAATTCTTTTTAGTACACGGATAGCTAGGCATCTCCAGATGGTTATATGATACTTATTACCCATCTACGCTGCAGAAAAAAACAGGGGTTAAGACTTTTTCCCCTCAGCGAACGAAGTTGCGGGCGTCTTCTAGTCTAATTTATAAAACCACACTCAGGGCCCCCAACCACCAAATAACGTCAGGTGTTAAGTTGTACAGATCTACCGAAGAGATTTATTATATTAAATTACACATACAAAAATACAAAATATCATATACCGCAAAGATAAGGATTTATGATGAAGAGAGCTTAACCCACTTCAAAAACTAGACTTTGAAGATGAAATAAATTGTATAGGCCTACTAATTGACAGCACAATGTATGCGCGTGATCACGGATTAAACAAATTCGCATCGCAAGCGCCTGCGCTGAACCGAGTCGGGCCGATCACCGTGACGATTTCACTGCTGTGGGTCACCTGGAAACTTCATCTAGAGATAGTATGTCATTGGGATTATATTTAATACTAGAAGGCGCCCTCAACTTCGTTCGCTTAGGAGAAAAAGTCAAAACCCCTCTCTTCTCCCTACAGCCTAGTCGAGTAAAAAATATCCTATAACCATCTGTGGATACCCAGCTATCCGTGTACCAAAAATAGTTAAAATCCGTTTAGCCAATTTGGCGTGATGAAGCCACAACGACACTTAAATACATCTAAATTATTGATAAAAAAAACAGAAATGTCACCTTCTAGTATGACAATAAGGATGTAATTAAATGGCAGCCAATCAATTCGCTAATTTATCATTTATATCGAGTCTCTTACTTAGAAATTTAATTGATCTGGAAACCCATAAAATAAAATTTAAGTAACTAAAGCAAATTTAATCATTGTTGCCTTATTGAATTTCGATATATTCGGCAAATAAATTACTTCGAAATTACAATATCTCACTTGTAGTTTAGTTTTAATGGAAAACGTTGATATTATTTTCCATATACTTATTCTAAAAAACCCGGGCACCAGCGCTCAATTCGACCTCAATTTTCTATAAAGGTGTCAATGTCATGCACAACACCTCTGATTACATATCCGCCAAAATATCATCGCGAAAAACATTAGTGTCAATCAAATATCGGGCCGTCGTCGTCGCCAATTTTCACCTTTCCGACCTTGCATCGAGGCTGCACAGACCAAACAACAAATTTTATAAACAAACCCTTTCCTACCGACCCGTAAACAGTTTCCACTCGATATCCGACCTTACCCTGTCCTAATTTGGTAAAATTAATGGTTATAGTTGGTTTAAGTTAGCTTGGTATTAATTACGAAGGTATAAACCGAAACGATTCATTGTTTTCAGGTTGCACAGTCGGAAAACGTTTGAGGAGTGAGCGCTCAAACCCCAGTCAGTGGTTACGCGTTGAGGCGGCCGCGCGTATCGTCTGCTGCCATTTTCCGAACGCGAGTGTTCAATATCCCATTCGAAATTCAAAATTTCGAATAGAGTGCCATTTTGTTTTTTGTTTTTTTTTTTATTGTGTGCAGTGCCAGGATTTGATCAACACAGGCAAAACAGGTTGGTTGCTAAATCAGTGCGCGTAATACTTACGTAAAAAAATAGTAACTATTCTAAATTCTTGTCTATTGTGTAAGTAAAAGTAAGGAAAAGAAAATTGTTAGACGTTAATAGCACAAAAGGTATTTTTTATCGGAAACTCGTTGATACGCTTTCTGTCGAATTTTTAATTAAAGATGTTATTTGTCCATTACGTTCTTTTTTAACGTCGTTTGAAATAAGATCACGTGCGTTGGGTTTTCATTTTGGGGACCGGGAAAATAATTAAGTGTCTTTTTTTGTTTAATTACAAGAAAAGGTTCCTTTTAAAAACGTTGTTTTTCAATTTATTCTTTTGATAATAAAAGCCTCAAGAGTTTTGTGCGATAAATCACAATTTATAGATTAAATGTTGAACTCGTTCTATCAGTGGGAAACTTGGAATAAAAAACTATTGACCCGAGAGAAATCTCTAATATCTCATTGTTTACTTGTTTGATCAAATGTTTAGCCAATTCAATACGTTTACAAACATTGGCCGAGTAGTCACAACACACCTACCCTATCAATAGATTGTTTTTAATTGATAGTCAATAGGATAGAAGTTGTGTTTATTATTATATGAATAGCAATAAGCAAGTGAAGCAAGTCCAAATATTATTAGTGTTTTGCTGTACTTAAGTCGCATGTATTAAACACCAATTAGAAATAAAAAAAGTGCGATTTCATTAAGTTAACACATTTTTTTATACCTACATAATATAGTAAATAAGAATGTGCTACGTCGTGTCTTTAGTACAATAAAAATAATGTTTAGGATATTTATTTTTCTATGCTTGGTCCTCTTTTACAGGCTAACCTTTTAGGTGCTCATTAAGAAAGTAAAACATTAACTCTAACTATTGCACTCTAATTACACATCCCATCTTCCTCGTCTCATAAATATATTTGATGTCTCACAAAAAACGACCATTCGACACATTATTTTTTTTATCGGTCCACAATATACTATATAATAATATATAATAATTTACTTTTACCGGGACACAGTTCTTATAAAGTGGCATATCGAACGTATGTAAGTTGTTTTAAATAAAAAAAAAACATTATTTTGCTTTTTTATATTCTATATTTATATTTTATTTTACTTTTATAAGTTTTGATATGTTTTCTTGAAGAACTACGCATTGAGTATATACTCAAAACATATATTTAGGATAGGCTAAGTACAAATATTGTAATAGATATTAGACTTAGTTCGAAAAAATTACTGACTGTTGAGTTTGTTTCGGCTTTCTTCTCCTCAGTGGTCTCCTCTTGAGAAACGCCGTAGAGTCAGACTTGTAAGAGTGCCCTTGCGGCCTACTTACAGAATAAAGATCATTATTTCATTAAAAAAGCAGGATTGTTGGTTTTGTCTTGATTTTATTTAAAAAAGATACACATAGAATTAACTTGAGAATATCCTCCTTTTCGCACGCATGATAAACTCGCGTGTGGAATCCACGGAATAATAGTTCTCAGTAACATGAGATTATACTACGGTTTAAATGTTAACCATTATTTTAAACTAGAAGCTGCCACTTCGTCAGCGGAGTAGCAATATATCTACATATATACTATCATTATAAAGTTGTAAAAATTTAATGTCTGTACATTGAAGATATTTAAAAAAAACCGGTCAAGTGCGAGTCTGACTCGCGCACCGAGGGTTCCGTACAATTTATTACTTACCCTAACTTTATTACCCGGTACCGGTTCAGTTAAGTTGGCACCTGATATCTATAGTATTGCATACAAATCAGGTGCCAACTTAACGCAACCGGGTTGTTCAAATAGGTTTTTTGCAAATAAAAAAAATTAGCTAGTTAGAGAAATTTAATCTTCACATTTCGTTTTTCTTCGCATTTTCCTTAATAAAACAAAAACTAATCACAATAAAAAAAATAAAAATTGTTTAAAAATGTGCAGGCGAAGCCCTTTCATATGATACCCCATTTGACCCAGTAGCTAGACTTTCAATTTTAACCCCCCCTCATATTCGTCGTTTTTTTAGAAAATAAAAATATATTTTTAAATATTTCCTATGCAATACATGTGGGCAGACCATGTTTATAAATATTCCAAATTTCAAATATCAAATCAAATCAAATCAAAATATTCTTTATTCAAGTAGGCCTAGTTACAAGCACTTTCGAAATGTCCGTTAGATGAGAGTGAATGTTTGCTTGGAGAAATACAATATGATCCAACATTTGCTGCAAGGATTAGGGAAACCCAGAAAAACCTAATCAGATCATTTAACTTAAGTATAATATTATTGATAAAATCATCGTTTTAAATATTAAAATAATCAATAAGATAAATCCCAAAAGGATTGTCAATAAAAAATAAATAATCTAGAATGTGTCTAGAATAAAATTCTAAATGTCAGAGTATATAAAACAATTAAGATTAAAATAATAATAATACCTTAGGTATTCGTTAAAATAATTATTCATATACCTACATGACGCTATAATTTACATTAATCCCACGCGGCTTCATCATTCATGTAGTCTTGTGTGCTATAATAAGCTTTAGAAAATAATTTTCGTTTCACAATATTTTTGAATTTACCAATAGGCAACTCAGTTATGCTGCTAGGAAGTTTATTATAAAATCTCACACAGTTACCCATGAATGATCTTCTTATTTTATGGAGCCTAGTAGCAGGCACTGCGAGCTTATGCTTATTTCTAGTATTAATATTATGTATATCACAGTTCTTCTTAAAGTCGGTAATATTTTTATGTACATACATAATATTCTCATAAATGTATTGACAATGCACTGTCATTATATTAATGTCCTTAAACTTATCTCACAGCGAGACAGCGAGGCTCTATAGTTCATTTTATATATCGCACGAACAGCCCGCTTCTGCAGAACAAATATAGTATTCATGTCGGAAGCACTGCCCCATAGTAAGATGCCATACGACATAATACTGTGGAAATAACTGAAATACACTAATCGAGCCGTTATCACGTCTGTTAATTGACGAATCTTACTTACTGCAAAAGCTGCAGAACTCAGTCTATACGAGAGATTAGCAATATGGGGACCCCATTGGAGCTTAGAATCTAATGTTATACCGAGAAAGACTGTACTATTAACTAGTTCCAGTTCCTCACCTACCTAATAGTTAGCATAAGTAGTTTTTGTGATATGGCGCTTTAATAGTCGGACAGACAGACAGACGGACAGACAGACAGACAGACAGAGTCGCACCATAAGGGTTCCTTTTGTACCTTTTTGGTACGGAACCCAAAAAATGATTGAACCGGACTATTCGGGGGACACTGAATAGAAAATATTTTTATTTTAATTTTTTGTATATTTGTATGTTCGTATGTGTCGTTGTAGCTTCATCACGCTAAATCGGCTTAACAGATTTCAACTATTTTTGGTACACGGGTAGCTGGGTGTCTCCAGATGGTTATAGGATACCTTTCATCCGACTACGCTGCAAAAAAAAGAGGGGTTATGACTTTTTCTCCTCCGCGAACGAGGTTGCGGGCGCCTTCTAGTAGGTAAATATTTCTGGTCATCCACAGATGGTTATAGGATACTGTTTATCCGACGACACTCAAGGGAACAAGATGGTTAACGTTTATTTCTCATCCGCTGACGAGGTCACGGACACCTTCTCGTATGTACATACAATTCATAAAAACATATAAAAATAAAAGTGGGGTGCACTTGGATCCTTTTCAAAGAGCTATCAAAATGGCCCGCTGACACCTCAGGCGACCAAAGGGCTGGCTTTCTTGCTCAGAGTATCAGTATCGCCATGCAGCGAGGAAATGCTGCCAGTATTTTGGCACCAATACACGTAGGCCCTTTTTAGATATAATTTAATTTTTAAACTTTTGTTTTGGTAATTTACGAGTATATCTATTTTTTATTTATATATTTTGTGATCTTTTTAGGGTATCGTACCCAAAGGGCAAAACGGGACCGTATTTACTAGGAGTTCGCTGTCCGTCTGTCTGTCTGTTTGTCACCAGGACGTATCTCATGAACCCTGATCTAGCTATCAGTTGAAATTTTCACAGATGATGTATTTCTGTTGCCGCTGTAACAAAAAATACTAAAAACATAATAAAATAAATATATTTATACTATAACTAGCTTCTGCCCGCGACTTCGTCCGCCTTAAATTCGTTTATCGCGGATAAGGGTATTTTTCCGGTATAAAAAGGAGCCTATGTCCTTCCCCGGGACTCAAACTATCTCAATACCAAATTTCATCCAAATCGGTTCAGCGGTTTAAGCGTGAAGAGGTAACAGACAGACAGACAGACGGACAGACACACTTTCGCATTTATAATATTAGTATGGATAGAAGGCGCCCGCAACTTCGTTCGTGGAGGAGAAAAAGTCATAACCCTTCGTTTTTTCTTCAGCGTAGTCGGGTAAAAAGTATCCTATAACCATCTGGACATACTACCCGTGTACCAAAAATTTTTGAAATCTGTTCAGCCGATTTTCCGTGATAAAGCCACAGCGACACATACAAACATACAAAAAATCCAAAAAAAAATTTTTCGTTTTAGTTACCTCCAAATAGTCCATAACAATCATTTTTTTGGAAATTACTTCAATGAACAGACATTTAATTTTTACAACTTTATAATAGTAATAAAAATAAAGTCAACTTTACAACTTTTTTTGAAGTTGGTTAGATAAAGGAATGTAACATGTATGAGTATTCTATATCAATAGAGTACGTAGAAAGGTAGTTTCTCAATTAGATGGGCTTACAATGAGGGAGGATCGCGTCTCAGCATTAATGAAAATTGATCCACTCGTTTGCCATTAATCCCTACTTCCCTAATAGGGGAAGAGTGGCAACTTAGTCATTAGTGGATACTTTGTGAATCCTAGATTTGGTTAAGATTTGTGAATTATTATTTTTGCCCCTTAGAGGTGTATTTCATTAATTCATTTAAACTTTATTGCACAAAACAAAAGTAAGTACAAATGGCGAACATAATGCCAAAAGGCATTCTCTACCAGTCAACCATAGGGCCAAACAGAGATGCATGAAAATGGTGCAGTGGGGAAAAACATTCAGTACTGAGAGCGTTAGGGTACACAAGCAAATAATGAATACATAATTACTTATACCTATACTATATATGATATACAATATATATATATATATATATTACATATAAATAATAGATACAAAATATATACCAGCTACTGCATGGAAGATGGACGCTACTTGAGTTCTTGTTCCAGCAGATGCCTACGTAGTATCTGTTTGAAAACTACTTTGCTTGGGGCTTGTCTGATAGATTTTTTTTTCTTTCAATTAAAGATTAAGTGCGTTGGGGTAAGCCGTGTTTTACCGAAAATGCTCTTAAAAGCGTTGAAATAAATTCCACCTTTCGAACTTTCCCATACCTCCGTCTTACCCCAACGCACCCTTCTTCAAATCCTTCAAGAAAAAATCGAATTTAAATAAAAGTAAGCACATTTCATTTATAGTTTTTCTCTCTTTGAAAAACAAAAAAGAAATGACGAAAAATCACGCAAGATAATAAAAAAAAGGAATAAAAAAAACGCAGCTAACTTAAGAATACTTTTTTAAGTCGGTTAAATGAAACAAAACCTTAGCTATATCCTAGTATGAAATACAAGAAAAGGTAGTTTCCCAATTAGACAGGATTATACTAAGGGAGGATCACGTCTCAGCATTAATGACAATTGATCCACTCGTTTGCCATTAATCCCTAATCCTTAATAGAGGAAGAGTGGCTACTTAGTCATTAGTGAATCCTAGATTTGGTTAAGATTTGTCAATTATTATTTTTGTGCTTAGGAAGTGTTATTTTTTCTTTCGTATAATAATTTAAGTTAGCGTTTTCTCATTTATTAGGGTTCCGTACCCAAAGGGTAAAACGGGCCCTTATTACTAAGACTTCGCAGTCCGTCTCGTCTGTCTGTCTGTCACCGGGCTGTATCTCATGAACCGTGACAGTAGACAGTTGAAATGTTCACAGATGATATATTTCTGTTGCCGCTATAACAACAAACACTAACAATAGTATAATTTTATGTCTGTATGTCTATATTAGTAACCAATATGAAATAATCGAGCACCGCGTTTATTTTATTAGGAGTAGGGCTCTGCTAACACTGTATTTTCATAGATATTGCCATTTGTAGCGTATATTTTGTACAAAACCCGTGCGCGAGTCTGACACGCACCTGGTTGGTTTAATTTTTACTTAAAAAAAATGAGATTACTCTTAATTTAACAAAAAAAAACGTCCATAACTGAAGTAAAACACGTAAGAAAATAAAAAAAATGTATAACAAAACTTCATTTCATTTCATTTCAAGAAAAGGCAGTTTCCCGATTAGACTGGATTATATTGAGGGAGGATCGCGTCTCAGCATCAATGACAATTGATCCACTCGTTTGCCATTAATCCCTAATCCCTAATACAGGACGAGTGGCTACTTAGTCATTAGTGGATACTTTGTGAATCCTAGAATCTTATTTTTGTCAGAACTGTCTTTTTTTTCAATTAAAGATTACTTCAAATCCTACAAGAAAAAACAATTTTTAATGTAAGTTAGCTTTTTCATTTTTAGGTTTCCGTAACCAAAATGGTAAAAATGGAACCCTTATCATTTCGTCATGTCCCTCCGTCTGTCCGTCCGTATGTCCAGGCATTTTTATAGCTTATTAGCTTCTGCCCGCGACTTAGTCCGCCTTAAATTAATTTATCGCGGATAAGGGTATTTTTCCGGGATAAAAAGTAACCTATGTCCGTCCCCTAGACTCAAGCTATCTCCATACCAAATTTCATTCCAATCGGTTCAGCGGTTTAAGCTTGAAGAGGTAACACTCAGACAGGCAGATACATTTTCACATTTATAATATTAGTGTGGAAGTATGGATGTACGTCCCACTGCTGGGCACAGGCCTCTTCTCATGGATGCGCGGGAATGGGCTGTAGTCTCCATTTTCATGAAATTTGAATGAATTATTTCACGCTGCTTCTTTATTTAGAAATATTATGTTACTTACGAGGACTTATTTTTGTTGTTTATCATTTCGATTGGCATCATGAAAATACGGGACGATCTTTTTTCAAATTTGGTCGGTTCAATTCCCAGGCGAAGCAAGCCATTTTTAGAAAATTAATGAATGCGGTATTTGGTACTTATAGAAATAAAATAATGTATCTAGTCAGCAAAATATCCTATCTACAATATTTAAGGTATTTTTCTTTCATGTCGCACATCTGTCGGACACCCTGTGTATTCCTTTAGACAAGGTGAAGTGCACTAAGGAAGAATTTTAAGAAAATGGAATTGTCTACGGACGAAGCTGCGGGCAAAAGCAGTGTACAAAATTTCCAAATGAAAAGAAAAACAGTGAACATTTTTTTTTGAAAATTCCTTTTTCTCAAACGACACACATGTGGGCACGACAGAACTCATTAACCTAAATACTCGCGCGAGTTGCAGACTCCCGCCCTTTATTACAGCCTCGAGCTTTAGGACATTAGGTCACTGTTACATACATACACACATCATAATTAGCGCTGAAGGCCCATTAGGCTGAAGACGAGAAGACAGTACGTGAAGGTGCGTCCACACTTGAATCATTTGCTCGTATCCGATCACCGTGCCGTGGCATGACTGCGTATCGCGCTGCTTGGACGCTCACTGTCGGCGCGCCGATCATGCCTTGCTGGTCCGATCTAAGTGTGTGATACGCGTATCAACATGGATTTCGAGCGATCGGATTGACCTTTAGACAGTCAGCAAAACAATAAAATAAACACAGAAATTAATATGTATTCATCTACATTATATTATGAGTGTAAAATTAAAATCACTGAATGGCTAAAATCGAAATCCTACAGCGAAATAGAAAACCTATTCAAAAATCCTTATTAATAAATAGAAATTGTATACGATACACGCATACCCACACCTTGTGTGAACACATATTTCTAAAAAACTAAAAAAAGAGGGGTTATGACTTTCTCTCCTCCGCGAACGAAGTTACGAGCACCTAGTATTCAATAAATATTATATTATACAAGAAGACGCCCCTATTTCTTTCTTCAGTGTAGTCGGATAAAAAGTATTCTATAACCATCTGTGGATTCCAGCTATATACCCGTGTACCAAATCCGTTTAGCCTTTTCAACATGATGAAGCCAGATTGTATGTGTCTACATACAAACATAAAAAAAATCCAATGAAAATAAGTTCGCGATTCCGTGATCTTTACATAGTCCGTATTACTTTGTTTAAATATCTTTAATGTACAGACATTTCATTGTTAAGAGTTTATGATATTATAGATGCTAAAATTCGATACAATATCTATTGTGAATCCATTAGGGTTAGCCAGTTACTCGCTTGACTGGCATCAAACAAATGTTTATCGTAACACTCATATTTTATTCATAATCCTTCAAGTTAACACGCAGCTCTAGTTTCGATGACAGTGCAATAGAATAATTTATAGAAATAATTCACAATTATTGCTTGTATGTTTTATGATAATTTGTAAAAAAGGTCAAGTTGTATGGCGGATATCCGATTTGCACCTGAAAAATATGCGCAAGTTTGCGTCGGACCCGCACACGAAGGGTTCCGTACCAATGTGTCCCTATTTTACAAGATTTTATTTAACTTGCAATGTATTATTTTATGTATGTAATATTGTTCGGGTGGAATCTTGCAAGTTACATTTGACCTACTTCCCGGATTCCAATGGAGCAAAAATTTCGCATACTTATGTAAAACAATTTAACGGATTATATCGCGTATATTATCTCATTTTAGTTCCCGACGTTTTATTTCTATGAGTAATAATCGCGGAAACAGAAGAAAATATTATACTTATGTAAGTTTGGTGACAATGCAATAATATGATACCATCGAGCTGATCTGATGATGGAGCAGGAAGGTGGTCATAGGAACTCTGTAATAAAATAACTCAATCCTATCAAATTTGGGCTACTTAGAATCGTCTCGGTGAGTAGTTGATGGATGTTCAAAGAAAAGTACAGTCGGCAAAAAAAGCTTGTCACAAAAATGATATTTTTGACAGAAACTTTTTTATTTAAATATAAATACAATACAGAGGTACCTCTGTATTGTATTTATATTTAAATAAAAAGGGTTCTAACCCTGAGTCAACCAGTCAGCGAAAGCATAGTATTGGGGTTCTGTAGGTATTCTTTTGGTAGAGAACTCCATCATCATCATCAGCCCATCACCGTTTACTGCTGGACATAGGTCTCTCCCACGGTTTGCCAATGAGCTCGGTCCGAAGTTTTTTTGTTTCCAAACGCTCTGCCAGCCACAGTGCGGCGGAACGTGCAGTATCTGTCTGTGGCCGGCAACGAATTTGTACCTCTATTTTTGTCCGAGTTAGACTTAGGTTTAGAAAGAAAGAAAGATAACATATTTATTCAACGCCAGCATAAACAAAAATTACAAATAACAAAAACAATTTACGACGCTGAAAGGGGTCACCACTCAGCTTCATGCCACGGCAAGCCGTGACGCTGATTTTCGGTGGTGCTCTGTAACTTAAAACTAATTTATACCTACTTATTGAAATAAAACAATTTAACAGATTATATCGCGTATATTATCTCATTTTAGTTCCCGACGTTTCGGAAGCTTTCCAGCTTTCCATGGTCACGGGTGGACTGCTGACCATGGATTTTATTTCGATGAGTAATAATCGCGGAAACAGAAGAAAATATTTTATACCTACTTAGTTTAGCTGAATAATAACTAGGTATGTGCCCCTCGGCGGGCAAAACCTGTGGCATAATGAATATTGCTGTTGGTATATTTGTATATGTGTCATACTATCGATAAACAATTAGTAAAGTGCTCTGTCTATTAAGAGAGCCATTCATAGATCAGGACTTATGAGCGGTACGGAGTATCAAGTCGAATTAACATCAAAGCAATACCCGGATCTATCTATGATCTATGCTCTATGCTCAATGCTCATACATCTGTGTGTATTGATAAGCAATTAAATTATGAGGGAGTCAGGTATAGAAACTCATAGTACCGATATTATGCCGTATAGATACGTACGAATGAGAAGAATTTTGTTTTGTTAGACGGTAGTAAATCCATACTTAATATGATGAATGCGAAAGTGTGTCTGTCTGTCTGTTACGTCTTCACGCTTAAGTCGCTGAAACGATTTAGATGAAATTTGATACGGAGATAGTTTGAGTTCCGGGGAAGGATATAGGCTACTTTTTATCCCGGAAAAATACTTTTATAGGCGGACGAAGTCGAATATATAATTATTAATGAAACTTAATGGAAAGTAATATACAATCGCCTTTTTATGATGTCATAACTACATATGTACATGACATGTTAAGCTCAGTTGGTTGCACAACGGCCTACGACGCTGGCGGTCCTGGGTTCGAATCCCGGCCAGGGTAAGTGTTTGTGTGATGAGATTGGATGTTTTTTATTTATTTAAATAAATATATTGCAAGTTGTATCTCTTTATTATGTATATCATCGCCTAGTACCCATAGTCCAAACTTTGCTTAGTTTGGAGCTAAGTCGATCTGCGTAAGATTGTCCCTCATTTATTCATTTATATACTCCTAGTATAGATGGATCATAGATTATATTAGTGAATTTTATTTCTCACATGCTTACAATTCTCTTTCATTACAGGCCCTATACTATTATAAAAACAGCAGTTTAACCCTATAGTCAACTGGCAGAGCCTTAAGTCTGCCATTTGTACATTTTTCGATGTAGTTCTGATGACAATCTGATGATGGAGCCGGAATATATGAACTGGAACTTCATGATGAAACAGCGTATCTTAGCTGTGTTTGGATTTGTTAGAACAGTCTTATAAAGCGTGTTTTGCTAGTTTTTTTTTTAAACTACATATTAATTTATTTTTTGAAATTGGTTTAAATGCCTTCATGGTTGTCGCCTACTCGATTGTAATATCACAATAAACATAACATCGCAAATCGGATTTGGAAATTGAGACGTACCAATAACGCGTCGACCCTCGAACTAGAGAAGGTCAAATCAATAACTTGCACTGCTGCCACGCATCGTTTCACAGCGTTTCGCAAATTATTGCAAAAAATGGCCGCCGCCAGGCCCGGTCTTAGTAACCGTTATAATATTAGAGGCGTAAGTCGCTTAGGGTGTTGGAAATATTACAATACACTCAAGTGTAAATAAGTTTCTATCAAAAAAAACATATTTGTGACCTGCTTTTATTTCCGACTGTACTTTTCCTTGAACATCCATCAACTACTCACCTAGACGATTCTAAAGAGCCCAAACTCGGTAGGATTGCATTATTTTATTAATGAGTTCCTATGACCACCTTCCTGCTCAATCGTCGGATCTACTCGATGCTATTATACTATTGCATTGTCACCGAACTTACATAAGTTATCCAAATTTTGGCTCAATCGGAAACCGGGAAGTAGGTCAATTTTAACTTGCAAGATTCCACCCGAACACACATAGTTACATTGCAAATAAAAGCTTGTAATAAAAGCTTGTAAAAACAATATTGGACACGTATTTATTGCTTTTTGAAAATAGTAAAAAAATACTCAGATAAATCGCATAAAAGTTTAGGAGTGGGGAGTGGGGGCTCGTGACGTCATTCCTAAGTAAAATTTGTACTTAGAAGGAGGAGGATTTAGTGTCGTTAAATCATTTGAAAAACATGGTTTGCACCCCCTTCTCTGATTGGACCGCAGCGGACTGATTGCATACAAAAACGAGCCAGCGCTAGCTTATACCATAAGGCCGTAAACGTCAAAACGGCTTTTTTCGTTTTAATTAAAAACTACAAATAATTCTAAAAATACCAACTAACAAACGAAAGTGCGTATTTAGACTAAGAAAATTAAGAGGCTTACATTGGTCTAGTTAGCCTGTAAAATTAGAATGTCTATATAATAGGTTTCTTTGATATTGTTTTCTCTGTTATAAAAGTTAAAGGATCGTGTGTCTGGAACCGTCAAAGTAAAGTCAATGACATGAAGAATCAGGTAATGAAATATCGCTTTCACATGTTTTATAAAATGTTAAGATCTCTGACACCAAAATTTCCAATTCACTGTCTTTAATCTACATGACGGACGGACTGATTATTAAAATTTAGTCATCATACCTATTTGTGAATGCTATAGCAGACCTTTTATTGGTTGCCGTTCTTTACGCAAGATACGCAAAAAACACGATGTGTTACGATAGCGTGCGATATTACTCGTAATTATATAGGCGTGCGGATGTCAAGAATTAGCTTCCTTTCCATTTTTATAGTTTCGTAGCCAAAATGGCACAAACGGAACCCGTATATTTTCATTAAATAAAACAATTAAAAATAAAATAAATAAATAAAATAAAAAAATGATTTATTGCCACAAAAATAAAAATAACACATTGGCATGCCAGAATTAAACTAAGTACTTTCTATTATGAATTAAAATTAGGGATGTGGCAACAGGCTCAGGCTCAGCGTATGCTGTGAGCCAGGGTCGGCTGCACAGCGCTGTTTTTCAGCCTGCACCTTATGCATAGATAGTTAGTTACAGTAGCGGAGAAGAAACTATCGTATTGATGTATTTTACAAGTTTTGTAAAGTGAAATAGCCAGACGCGATATTTTTTTCTCCGCTACTGTACATTCCATAGCTGATAACGAGGGACACATTGTCATTGTTTTAGCTTAATTACCTACATATATTATTCATTCTAAAAAACGGATTATATCGCGTATATGTCTTTATAGATTAGGCCCATCTGGCATGTATTTACACCTTTATTTTGTTTTCTCAAAGTGCGTAGTTTGCACAAATTGTAACTTTGACTGAAAAGCTCCCGACACGTCGAGAAATCAAACAAGATAATATACGCGATATAATCCGTTAAATTGTTTTATTTAAATGAGTAAAAATCGCGGAAACTGTATAGTTGCGTTTTCTTCGCCCGTACGGATGTCACAGGCATTTTACTCAAAAACTACACGATCGAATTTGGAAGTAAAAGTATCTTGTATGAGCCGCTACAAAAAAAAAAAACACAAATATTAACTTTCTATGCATTTTTAGTGTTCCGCACAATACTTAAACCAGTATGCAGTGATCACAGCGAAAATGCGCCCGTTGACGTTAAATTTTGGTCTTGAATTAATAATCAGAGTATAGAATATGTACGAGTTGATAATGTATGAATTTTATACGGTATAAGCAATTATCTGTGTCGGTACTCTCATTATGGACGTCTCGTCCCAAATACCTGGAAGACCTTTTTAAATATTTGTCCTAAGGGTTGCGGACAAATTTCTAGGCTATGTTTATAATAAAGCTCCACATTGTGGTCGCGGGCTGGTTTGAGTAGGGATTAGTTACAATTTCAACTAAAACAAAAGGGATAGAAATTGTTTAAGGTATCAGAAATAACCGAAACCTCAGCATATTTATGTCCTAATAAATTAGCTAGGTATTGCTTGTAATTTCGTCCACGAAAAAATTCAAATAATATTTCCTTAGTGAGCCATCTATCCTAATATCGAATTAATATCGTAATTTATACAATTATAAACTTGTAAATCTCTCTGAAGATATTTTCCGAAAAAATATTGTAACGGACTATTTGGAGGTCACTGAATAGTTTCTTTTCTATGTTTGAATGCCACGTCGTGGCTTCACCATGCCAAATCGGATTTTAAACGAATTTCAACTAGTTTTGAAACACATGTACCTGGGTCAGATGGTTATAAAATACTTTTTACACGACTACGCTGAAGAAGGGGTTATGACTTTTTTCCTCCACGAACGACGTTTTCACCTTCTATTATAACCTACGTGACAGATTGTGCCATTGTATATATGTGGAGGTACTGTACGTTCCACTTTATTTTAAAAACTACTGAACGGATTTTAAAGAAACTTTTCATTAATATTCTTTAAACATCAGAATAAGATAGGTAGGCTATAAATTGCATCTCTATGCGGTCAAAGACGCGGGCAACAGTTAGTATATAATTATATTTTTCAAATATCGTGTAAGCTTTCCGTTGTTTGGTCGCATTATTTGTTTATAGGTATAGGAGAGTTTTTTTAAGTTTTTTAAACGCGCTGTCGACAAGCGTTTGTATTGAAACAGACACGATATGCATGCGAGTCAATATGCTGCTCTATAAAGTGGAGGACAGTATAATAGGGTTCTTCAAGAAGGGAGTGAATATGTTTTAGAGAGTTGGCAACACGCAGGTAATGGCCAGTAGCAAGCGTTCATAGGCTGCGGCGACTGCTTAACATCAGGTAGGCCGTACACTTAATTGTTTACTACCTTAGTAGTATCGAGGACAATTAAAACAAGAGGACTGACCATCTCCATACAAAAAGCCGTTCCTCGATATGTACAACGCCATCTATGTATAAGAAATATTTTTTACAATTATTGAACATTGCAAGCGTGACACAGTATTTAAATGTTTCGATTTATTTATTATTAGAGAACTAATTGTTACTATACTATGTTACTTTATTCAAGTATAAATCGTTAAATGTTTAGTTTTAAAGCGCCATCTTCTTTTTCCAGAGTATCTCCTTGCGATCGGAACACGATCCAAAGTATAGTTACTGTCAGTCCTCTTGTTTTAATAGTCCTTGGTGGTATAAAAAAACAGATTCGCAAATAAAAACTAAGAGAGGGTCTCTATAAATAGAAAACAGTACAATAGTGTACAACACTTACAATAGGGTAGTCTAGAAGAGATCCCTATTTTGGTGGGGACCAAATTTTTGGCAAGTAGTTAAGAAAGACATTTGCCTACTTTTTATTGATTCCATTGTGACGCGAAAATTATTCATGCAATTTATATGCCAACTATTGTTTCACAACGGAATCAATTAAAATTAGGCAAATGTAATGCCTTAAATACTTGCCAAAAATTAGACCTCACCCTTTTACCGATAACACAGCCCGGTTTTTTAGCTCAGCTTTTTTTATTGTTACACCTACCTTCTGTACTCTTGTTACAAGGTGAGTAATAACGTGTATTTGTATTCTATTGTATATTTTTGTTACGTAAAACATAAGCATATCTCGTCTACCTAATTTGTACATAAAGTTTTATGTCCAAGATTAGCAATTTCCCCTCGAAGTCGACATAGCGTCGACAAACGAGGCCATAAATCAACCTAAACGTTAAAAAGGACACAAATCCTCACGACAAATTAAAATGAATACGGTTTTTTTCCTGAACTTTGCTAGGGAACAAGTTATAGGCGACAGCGATATGAATTTCAATTTATTACGAAATAAAAGTTTTTATCAAAAGAATCATTTTTATGACTAGCTTTTATGGGTAACTGTACTTTTCTTTAAACATCCATCAAATACTCATTGAGATGATTCTAAAAAGCTCAAACTCGGTAGGATTTAATTGTTTTATTATAGAGTTCCTATGACCACCTTCCTGCTCCATCATCAGATCAGCTCGATGGTTATCATAGTATTGCATTGTCACCGAACTTACATAAGTATGCCCAATTTTAGCTCAAATGGAAACCGGGAAGTGGATCAAATTTAACTTGCAAGATTTTGATGACAGACCGTCAAACAGACAACGGGACAGGTGAAACTAAATAAAAACTTGTTAAAAGGTTTGTCATTTAATTCTGATCATTAGTGAAAAACGAAGCAATTTCTAAACTGTAACTCTCTTACCCACAATAAGTGACAGGATCGAAATGTTATCAAGTCAGCAAAAATCACATTTACGCTTGGTTTTTAAATATGTTTGCGTCTTAAGGTAGATTTGCTTAAAGTAAGTTATTTTCTATATTGTGTGCGTTTACAGAAAGAGGAATATTTGCGTAGAGTGCTGTACGTTTGATATACTATACCTTGCCTTCGGCCAATAGTTAATTTTAGTTTTGAGTTCCTGCAGCTTTGTCCGTAAACGAGAAAAATTTCATTACCTAACCTCTTAATTTTTCGCTGCAATAGGTTCAAAAGGTTCAAATTAAATTTTGTCATTTCGTTGTATGTCATATGTACGGAACAACTGCGTCTTAACCTGTGAATTTGGGCTCTCTGGTGTAATTGGGACAAAGCTATGAGGGTTAGGAAATGAGACGAAAGGGTTCGAGAGAAGGTAGGTGCCCCGCTTCTTTTTTGTTCGTCTTTGCGGGGGCATTATCGGGCCCACTAGATTAAATAGAAAGAGAAAATAAAGAAATCACACATATACGCGATTAAGCCCCGTTTGCTGTGTTTTGATTATTGCTTAAATCTGCTATGGTCCTTCACTTGTACCACGCCTTTAGTATTACTGTCTACTGCGCGGTCTAACAATGGTGTTTGTGCTGCAGTAAAATATTACTGACAACCCCTCGAATATAATTATAAAGAAAGATAAAGAGGCTGAGTCAAGGGGGTTTCTTTTACCGAGCATATTATTGTAGAATCTTATTTATTCGCTAGATGCTCATCACTTCCTGATGAATACAGTAATAATCTAATCATATAATATAATATACACAGATACATATTACACACATCAAAATTATAGCACCCCTTTTTCCGTCGAAGGTAAAAAAAAGATATAAAGTTAAACCGAGAACCTCGTCCTATTTAAAGTCGGTAGAAAAGACGCAAAAGAAGCCTCATTACTAGAAAGCCCATGAGTGATGAGAAAGTCGATGGGATATTGGGGTAAAAATGAAAAAGAACTCCCCTAATACTTCTAAAAGCACTTCATTATGGGGCAGTAAATTATTATGTTAAGCTTGTCGAGCTAAGGCTGCATTATTTCATGAGCGGAACGATGAGCTAATGCAGAACAAGACACGAATTATTAAAACCTTTACGACTATATAATACAAACACCACCAGAGCGACCCCTGGTTTGTGGACCATAGCTCCCAATATATATATATATAGGCCTTTGCGTCTATTGCAGACGATTTATGGTGTAGTGTTCGGGAGACACCGTTTTTGGTGGCTGACCGAACCGATACGAGAGCGACATGTTCTACCGCAGGCGTGAGAAGAGAAATTTGCGACAGATACTGAGGTCAGGGTACTGAGTCGGTTTGACGACGTGTTTTTTCTTGTCAGCGAGTTCCGAAAACCAGGCCTCATAACATACCTTGCGCCCCTCCACAATGCGTTTGCGCCACTCCGTCCGTTTCTCCGCAAGTTTTTCCCAGTTTTGGTGGTCAATATGAAAGGCAGTCATGTCCCTCTTTGCGCAATCTTTTAAAGATTGAGCTTCCAATATATATAAACAAAAATATACAATACAGTCGGAAAGATACGATTTTGGTCGGGTATTTAGAATTGTTGGGATGCGGCCGACTGATGGGTGTTAATCCAAGTTTTTTAGTCTCTTTCGGATGGCTCTTCATTTGCTGCCCTTTTTCATTGTTACACATGACTTTAAAATAAGTGATCATCAGTCACCGGTGAGGTTTCTAGGCTGTAACGCTGACTGTGTTGCATTTGATTGCCAGGAGCTAAATTAAAAGAACTCAAGTTTCTCTAATGCTGTTTCTAAATATTTAATTGCTATTGGCTCATCGCGTTTTGTAAACCGTGACCTTATGCACGTAAGGTTCATGGTAATGAACACCAAATCCACAAGCAGGCTCTCTAAAGACGGGTCTCGCATGATTTTGCAAAATGATTGACTGTGGATGTTGTGTTGTAAGGAACAAAATTTAAAAAAAAACGAAGGGACGACGCTTGGTAAATTCAGCTCTAATTTTTGCTTCTACGTATGTAATCGCTTGCCGCTCATTGCTTCTTTTAAAGCGTATCCTTATATATAGGTAGTGAATATCCCTCACCTTATCCACGGGCAGGCTTTGTGTAGGCGGTTTCCGCATAACTTTGCCAAATGATCAATTGAAAGTGGTGTATTTTTAGAAAAACAATCAAAGAAACGTTTGTTCATAAAGGATGTTGATACGTGAATACTTCCCTAATCTCGTTTCTAAGGGTCGATTTCAACAACTTTACACGAAATTGGTGTCCTCAGTATACTTAACTTTACTCTGACTATTACTCGATGGTTAACTTCAATTTCGTTTCACCACGCTAGCTGATGGATAACTTAGTCTCGCATAGTTACTCGGTAACGTTAAACGAATGAATTGAATGAAGTCGTACTGCAACCAAGTAAGATAGACAGTTTGTCCCATGTTTGAGCAATGGTGCTGCGTAATTTTAAAATTTGTTCGGATAATACTTGACAGTGACAATGGCAATACTAAGATCCGCACGATGTATTACATATAGATACGTGTAACAGTTTACTCAGCCGAAATAGGCGGTAAAAGATTTGACTCAAGTGTAGAGATTTTATCCTTATGTTAATTAGGTATTGGTGAAACATGATATTTTAAAGAGTAATTACAAGGTCCATTAAAACCAGAGGACTGACAGTTGCCTTACTTTGGATCGTGTTCCGATCGCAAGGAGATATTCTAGCAAAAACTAGATGGCTTTAAAACTAAACAATTAACGATGTTACCATTGAACAAAGAAATATAGTAAAATAATAATGAGCTCGCAAATAGCTAATAATAAATGAATCATAACATTTAAATACTGTGTCACGCTTGCAAAGTTGAAGAATTGTAAAAAATAATTCTTATACATAGATGGCGTTGTACATATCGGGAACGACATTTGTATGGAGATAGTCAGTCTACTTGTTGTAATGGTACTTGGTAATTATTAATGATTTATTATAGGAATAAGACTTATCTAAGTTGGTGATATCTAGCCTTTCTCTTAACGTTCATCACTTCTTATAAGGCGTGTCCTTATGCACCCAAGGTTCGTTGTAGTGAACATCCTTCACCTTATCCGCAGGCAGGCTTTGTGTAGACAAATTTGACAACCTAAATGAAAAATTCAATAATAAACAAATAATCATAAAGTGTTGTATTTTTAGAAACAAAATTAAATGAAAGTTTTTTTATGAAGGATGTTGCTAGGTGAATGCTTATCTAATCTTGTTTCTAAGTATATAATCTGTTTCCGCTCATCGCTTCTTATAAGGCGTGTCCTTACGCACCCAAGGTTCGTGGTTGTGAACATCCTTCACCTTATCCACAGGCAGGCTTTGTGTAGACGGCTCCCGCATAAATTTGCAAAATGATCGATTGAACGTTTTTTTCGATGCCCAGGGGACGCTAAGATTAAAAACATCTTTCCAAACGTTTAGAACCTTATTTCAAAGCAAAATACGGCGTGGTTTTAAATAGAATGGGAAATGAATATATTCGAGAGCAGAAGTGAGATATTAATTTTAAAAGCCGGGAAAAGGTGCCTAATGAAGATAGTTGAGTCCCTCTTGGGGTCCGAAATATTGAAATTAATTTTACATCAAGAGTTTTTCGCTACTCGATTATGTGTATAAACTTATTAGCTAACTTATAAAAATACAAATATTCACTGAAAATGATATTGTTAATATAATAAGTTTATGTAAAGAACTTAATGTATAATCCAAGACACTCGTTAAGTAAAAAATGTACGATTACTGTTTTGCGTCGTCGATGTAATTACAACGAGAATCTGATTAGTAAGTTGACAATAATAGAATAGGTGTATCACGTTGCGCTGCATGCATGTCATTATTGATATTATAAAGTTGTAAAAATATAATCTTTGTATGTGTCGTTGTGGCTTCATCAGGCTAAACCGGCTAAACGGATTTCAACTATTTTTGGTACACGGGTAGTACTCGTAATGATTTCAATAAAAGCCCAAACTGTATACAAACCCTTCATCTTGGTCAAAAAGTATGGCTTGGCCGTTTCATTCATCTAGACGTGCCTGAACATTGAAGAGTAACTTTATTTCTTATCCCAAGTAACGGTAGCGGCCGGGAAATAGGGTGGAAGCCGTAGGTGACAGGCTGACATCAGAATCTACTATGTTATATTTCCTCTTGGCCATATAATTCCTTGGATCGCATTTTGCGCGAAGGTTACACTCGCATCATAATCGCATGAACATCTCTCTAACCGGTTAATATCTCGGAGCGCAAAACAGGGAGCGAAATACTTTTATCGGTTAGAGAGCGGTTCCTACGTGTGAGCGGAGTCTAGGGTGAATAATCGCTCGCTTAAAAAGGATTGGTTTGCTTGCTATGGTATTTGATTTAATTTTTTATGGAGTTGACTTTCGTTGCGCCACTATCGGCGCGACAGCGGTCATTGATCCCCTATCCGAACACGGAGTAACCGGTTAAACAGCGCTTCGAAACAAAGTTCCCAAATCAATTCGTCCAAACGTAACCTAAATAATTAATCGGTATGCCCTAAATAAATACCGGTTTATTTGTAACCGGATACGAGCCCTGCTGCCTACCAGGATTTAGAAATAGAGGGTCGTAATCATGACTTTTCCCTTCGCGAACGAGGTTGCGGGGAACTTCTAGTGCTGGTGTCAAAACTACCATAAAATAACCCATATTAGTGTTGCGCATGCGCCCCACTGGCTTTTGGTCACGTAGTACGCTTTGTGCATTGTTCACTGTAATGAACGATCTTCAGACTACAATCGATCGCTATCGGCATTCTAAAGCCAAAGCCAATCAGCTTGTAGATTGCTGTGACATAAAATTTACTTTTTTATAACGCAGTATGATTTTTACTAGGCTTCGACATTTTTTTTATCTATTAGGAAGTACGCATACAACCAAAAACTTCCATGTGCAATTGGCAGCCAAGACTCACAAGCTGAAAACGCTTTGGCCAAGCCCCTAAGCCCTTACTTTACTAAACCTACGCCTTGTTTTATAAAATATGGCTTGAAGATTTTATTGAAGAATTGTGACATCATTTTCCTATCGTTAATAAGTCCATAGGACCGTCTAGCCTATATGGTAAGCCATGGCTATGGCACGCCCGTTGCCTTTGTATGTTTGGTTTCGTTTATATTTGTACTCGCACCTATGCGTGAGCGTGTATGCTTAGCAATTGGGCATGGTTTTCTGCAGTATCATTAAATTTTTCGTAATGATATATCTGTAGGTCTTCATCACACGAAACTGAGACAGACAAGATATCCGATGAACTAAAGCAACTAACATAGCTTACAGGATTGCATGGTTGAAGTGGCGGGTCACGTAGCCCGGAGAATGGATGGCCGTTGAGCCAGTAAAGTCCTGGAGTGGTGACCACGCATACGAAAGCGCAGTGTGATACGGTCCCCCGCCAGGTGGACGGATGGCATCGTAAAGGTGCGTCCACATGTGTATCATTTTCCCGATCAGATCTTCGTCCCGTAGCATGATCGCGTGTCACGATCGCGCGTTTGGACGTTACGCCGATCCGATCGCTCGAAATCCATGTTGATACACGTATCACACACTTAGATCGGAGAAGCGCGGTGTAATCGCCGCCCCGACAGTAAGTGTCCAAACAGCGCCATACGCAGTGATGCCACGCCACGGTGATCGGATACGAGCAAGGGTCGCGGGGAGTCGATGGATGCGGTCTGCGCAGCACATAATGATAATTTCATACGAATTGTGGGCCATGGCCTGCAAAGCGACCTTCTTTTGTTTTAATTCGCTCCGAGTGCCGCCTCACGATGCAGCGGGAAAAAGAACGAATAACTATGTATATTAAAATAACGTTTTCCTGGAAAAAAACATTCATTATATAAAAAAAAAATATCCATTGCATGTTTGTGAAAAGCACTTGTATACCTCGGCGCGAACAGGGATTGACGGCCTCGTATCTCTAGATGGCCTCGATAACTGGGTACTCGGCCGGCAATCGTCAGACATTTTGCTGTAAAACTACATTACATTTAATCTTCTGTTCTCTCCCGCTTTGTTTTATATCAGACTTGTAAAAGATTAACATTCTCGTGTTTATTTTCCAAGTCCATTGCAACATCAACAAGTCCAATCCGAAACTTCGTTAAACTCCAGTTGTATCGAGAGTTTTTTGTTTTTCAATTATTTTTCCAATCTCGACAGACTTAGTTTGTTTAATGATTTAATTTGACAAAGCCTTTGTTCCAATATGATTAATGGGATGTTGTCGGATAATAGTCCACGGAATTGGCTTATTAAGCAAGACAAGTCATTTATCCTAAAATGCGAATACAATCCTTATTTATGGAATAAATGACAGAGACACGGTGAGTAACTTTACTGTTCTATTTGTACCTAATTTAACTGTTTTCTGTCTCACAAATGTTTTAGAATGATGTAGAACAGCGTTTCTTGCGTTGATACTATGGGGATTCATTTCAACAACTTTTTTCCAAGTTTTTATTTATGTTGAAAGTTAAAATTGGCGAATTCATGAAAAACCATCGATCTAAATATATAAAACAAGAAACTAACTGACTGACATATCGGTGCTGGTTCTAGAGATTCCAAAGGCACGTAGGTAAACTTATAAGGTCAAGGGGTGCAGTGAGGAAGAATTTTTCAAAATTCACTCCCTGAGGGGGTGCAATCGGGGTCCGCAGTTTCTATGGGGAAACTAGCAATGAAGACATTACACTTAGAACGCAGGCAAAGCTGCGGGAAATAGCTAAAGTTATTATAAAGTTGAAAAATGAAATAACTGATAAGATATTGGATTCTTATGAAAATCATGAAGGATTCAAAGGAGTCGAATAGTCGCTAAGCGGAGTCGGTACCGAAAGTGGAATCAGATTTAGTGATTAGAATGTATTTTAAATTTAGAATAGTTATAAACATGACGAGCTCAAGAGCAAATTAAAAATATTGATTTAAACTTACACGATCTTGACTCATTATCACAACACAACAAAATGGGGCTTAATCACGTATAAATATGATTTATTTAATTACCTTTCGTTGGTAATTCTTTGACGTTTCGGACGTCACGTTACGTCCATGGTCTCGAAGGAACTGGAGTGGCGAATCAATGTCTTCCAACCGCGCGAGTGTTTTGATCCACTCGCGCTTGGTGTTGATGATTAGGTTGAACACTAAGGTCGTCACTAGACCGACACACTACATTCACGACGTCAGGCGATTTATCGTATTTTACGTGTTGTGATCAATTTTAAATATAATCTTTATTCCTACATTCATCAGGTTTTTTTATCGTTTTAACCATTCCGTGTTTAATTCTAATTTAGTAAATAGTTCATCATTCCATACCCTCACTTTACTATAAGCGTATTCTCTTAACCAAATACATATTACATGAACAATTAGAAAAGCAAAGCCTCCAGCCACAACGCAAACAGTGTTAATTTATAATCGGTGTGTTGTGATTCCCTACACAACTTAATAGTTTAGACCTATCGTGTCGGTTTCGTCGTTATACATAGGTATTATAATACCTATAATTTTTTTGTGTAATATTTATTACTTTATAAAGAACTGTTCAAAAGCCTGATGGTTACCACTGGGGACTGCGGAGCTGGCAGCTTTCTCGCTCAACGTATTAGCATTGCTGTACAGCGAAGAAATGCTGCCAGCATCTTCAGAACCATGCCGAAGGGGAGCACTTTTCAACATTTATTTTAGTTTTAGTTCTAGTTTAATTCTGTATTGGTTTTTATTTTATAATAATATATGCTTTGTCCGTATACATGTTTTGCATATATACAGGGTGGAATAAATCGTACGTATAAGAAAAATAGATGCCTACCCCGAATAGTTAGTTTATTTTTGCTATTTTTAGAGTCCCTGCCTAGATTTTTTTTTAACAAGAACTTTTATACTCGTAGGATCACATTGTTTTTCCTTCAGGAAGTGTATTATTAACGAAATATATACATAATATGCATTCATAATAAGAGTAGCAAAGCCTCCAGCGACAACACAAACAGTGTTAATGCGGGTTGTAATTTATAATCGGTGTTGTGATTCCATTCCCCACTTAGCGGCTTAACCGTGCTTGCCGCTTCCGTCGATATATACATACTTTGTTTATATACATGTTTTGCATTTGTATATGTATTTGTATCTTGTATGCTATTATACAGTTGTAAAAATGGAATGTGTGTGCATTGAAGATACACAAGCTAAAATTTTTCTTTAAATGTTTTTACAATGTGTGTGTCGTTGTGGCTTCATCATGCAAAATCAGCTGAACATATTTCAACTATTTTTGGTACACAGGTAGATCGGTATTCACAAATGGCTATAGAATATTTGTTACCCGACTACGCTGCAGATAAATCTACCAGCGTTTCACAAAATGAGGGTTACTGAGGAGGAAAAGAAAACATCCAGACTACCTCGTTAATAATTATTTTATTCAAAAAACAAAGACGATAGTGTTATTTGTCTTGACCGGGTCAAATATATGCAAATAACAAACATCTCGTCTCAATAAGCCGGCCCCGGTCGTCTAATAGCTCTTAATTTAGTGTTTGCATTAATTTAACCCTAATAGGATTACTTATGCTTACACTGATTACAATTTAACATAAATTTTGAGTAAGGCCTTCGTTAATGACAGTAAATAAATTTTAGTGGGTATTCTATGAGTATATTTTATCAATGAAGAGTCCTAGTAATTACTCGCAATAGAATATACTAGAATAAATGCGAGGATATTATACTACTGAATGTACATTGTGTTAGGTTTATAGTATTTCGTACTTTAAAGCATTATATTTAGTACGGGTGAGTTTACTTTAACAAAAGCTAGTTTAAAACAAATACATTTAAGTATGTTTAATATTTATGAAGGAAAATACAACTAAGAAACAGATTGTTCGAATAAACACTTATTAGTCATATACGCAAAAAAAAAATATTGTTACTAAGAAACAAAATATACCCATTGATATATTATTGTACTGAATACATAGACCTGAACAAAACTGCCAATAAGATCTGTCCGATTTGACACTACCAGTCGTATTAAAATAGATGCTAATTAGCAGAGTGCAAAGCGGGTGGAGGGGGTAGCCTAAACGATCACAGCGCTCGCTACGGCTAAAATTGACATTTTTGTCACTGACTTGAGCTGTCAAATCCATATTGCAGTAAACATTTTCTAATTGTATTTGAGATAAAAATATGGTCCTGGTAAGATGTGTTGTTGTGAATTGTGTAATATAGTAAAATAACACAAGATTCATTAATATTTTTCACAATATTTACTTACTTCTTGTTTGACAGCGGTGACAATATTGTCCATAATGGCCGCCTGTCACGTGGCGCTGTCGTCGCGCTCAGTCCCAATAACGCTTATTTCTCATTGGCATCAACGTTACTTCATAATTTTAGTGCTTAACTTTAGTGTGAAATTCGCATACGTACCTATTTATAATACCAAGATAATTATTGTCTTTGGGCTAAGTACTAGCATAATAATTACAATAACATAACTTATGCCTTAGTTCAAACGGAAATGTTGACTTCCATGATAACTCACAATTTGTGGGAACAAATTATATTGTTCAAATAAAAATAAAAAAAACACCTTAGGCGCATAGTATTTGTTAATCAATCAATAGAACAAACGTAAAAAGAATATGACACCGTTTTGGAGAACCTTTAGTCATTGTGACAACTGGCGCCGGCAATGGTCGACACCAAAGACTACTAAATATATATTCATCAAGAGACTACTGGAGTAATAGCAAAACTGTAATGGCGATATTGAGGTTATTTTGCGTGGCTAATTTTTTCGAACTCATTGTCCGTCCTATGGTTTATATGTCCCTACCTAATAACTTTCGATAGCTCATCTTTTATTTTTATTTTCCGATCGTGGCTCACTTTCGGTGTGGAAAACTGTGGAGTGGTTTAAGAGGGTAAATACCTGCTTAACTGGCAACGTCGCATATTTTTTGGTTTTTCTTGATTATTTTGAGAAATGGGAATGTAACTTGAACATATTTTCAATTCATTCCTTACGTTTTCGGTAGATAAGCTGGTACAGTGCAAAATTTCATGATATTGCCACAACCAAAGCTCTAAAAGTGAATTTAAGTCTATATCTTGTTTTGTAAGAAAATTAAGGCAAAAGCGATGAGTACATGAATTAAACACAATATAAATGCTAAAAATCTAGGGTATGTATTGAGCATATTGTCGGAAATAACTATAAAATTATAATCATATAGCGAAGTAGCTTTTGTTTTTATTTTATTGTTTAATTGATTCATTTACTTACCTTTTTATCGTTGTATTATGTGTTAGTAATAAGTTAAAATTACCTTAATTGATTATTGCCCCACTCCCATATGAAAGAGAGTAGGGATATGTATGTGAAAAATAATAAAATATATTCTTCCGACCTCTAAACAAACTCAGCCGCACATCTCGCTAAGTGTGGACCGGCGCGCCATACCGAAGTATGACCCTCCGGCCGCCATATTTAATTCGCATTTACACACCGAGGCAGCAACATATACCAGAGTTCCAGCAAGCTGAGTTGGCTTAGTTGCCTTTTAATTTATACACTGAAATATGTGTTTTCATTGATCTCCTGATAGTAAACCAACGATATCAATATACAGTCCACAAGTCGATTCCGTTACATATCTTTAAGTTTCATTTAAATACCACAAAATAATGAAGTAAAAAGACAAAATATGCGACGTTCTTACGACGCTCTTAAACAATAAATACCTATTATTATTAACATTTAAAATGGTTGCTCCTTAACATGGACAATAAAAAACAAAGATCGTTCTACAAAGAAGGAATTCATTCAATTCATTGATTTAAACTTACACACGATCTTCACTCATTATCACAACTCACCAAAACGGGGCTTAATCGCGTATAAATATGGTTTATTTAATTACTTTTCGTTGGTAATTCTTCGACGTTTCGGACGTCGCGTTACGTCCAAGGCATTCGCTGGTATTAAAAATAGTTTTATGAGGTTCAACTGTCACCTTATTTTTAGTATTTGATCGTTGTTGCCAGTTTGCCAGGGATAGAATAACCGAATCCTAACATCAGACGACGCAACGGAGCCACGGAGCTACATCGCCTAAATCGAACTCGTTTTAGGTTTTTGTGTATATATGTTTTTGTTTTTTGTAGTTGACAGTGCTTTGGTTTTTACTGTAATGTTGTGTAACTTTTTGAATAATAAATAAAGAAAATAAGCCTTTTATAAGTGTAATATAATTAATATTAACTACAGGAAAGTACTAACCTGAAACTCTTTCCTTATAAGCAAATATTCATTTTTAATTATCTAATCCAACTCTTCATTACGATCGACGTTAAAAAAACACGATGCGAAGTCGGTTTATCATCATAACGAGGAGGCAATTAGATAATAGTTGAAGCTCGTATTGATAGTAACAAATGATATGCCATAACAACAAAACGGGACTGATTCGAGTATACTTATAATGATGAATAAAATTCAAGTCTACTTATATCTGAATGTTTAGAAATGGTGGATAGAGCCATTTATTCATTTAATCGTATGGCGCATATACATAAACATTTCAGAAATAAGTTGACAATCTAAATATTATATAATCTAATCTAATTTATAATTCCACACTCAGGGACCCGAGCCACGAAATAGCGTCAGGTGTTAAGTTGTACAGATTTTCCGGAGAGCCCGAGTACAAGTGCAGGGGGCAACGCTCTGTGATGTGCTCCACGGTTTGGGCCTCCACGCCACACTCGCAAAAAGCCAAGTCCCGCCAGCCCCAGATAGAGCCATTATTCTTAGGTATAACATTGGACAAGAATTTGCAATGGAGTCCCCATATAGCAGTATTTAAATAATAAATAAATAAATATCAGGGACAATCTTACCCAAATCAACCTAGTCCCAAACTAAGCAAAGCTTGTACTATGCTGCCATACAGTCTATATTTGTGGTACAAAAAAGAGCGATTCGTTCTATATATAACCTGAATTTGTGACTCATCACGATATTTTTTTAAAGACATCAAAATATTAACCGTACCGTCCTAATATATTTATGAGAGTATTTTTTATGTTTTTAAGAACTCTTTTCTTTTCTCTCTTCAGTTATTAACTATCAGAAACACTACAATTCGTAGACGATAATAATAAGATATAATGGCGATTATGTTGAAGTCGCAAGAACACGTCATGAACTTTTTTTCTGTTATTATTCTTACTTTGAAAATAACTTTATCTCGTAATTGAACGAAATAAGTTTCTGGCAAAAATTTCATTTTTGTGACAATATTTTATCGCTGACTGTACTGTTCCTGGAACATCCATCATCTACTCACCGAGACGATACTAAAGCATTATTTTATTACAGAGTTCCTATGACCACCTTCCTGCTCTATCATGAGATCAGCTCGATGGTATCATACTATTGCATTGTCACCGATCTTAAATAAGTATTCAAAATTTTAGCTCAATCGGAAACCGGGAAGTGGATCAAATTTAACTTGCAAGATTTGATTACAGACCGACAGACACACAACGGGACAGGTGAAAGTAAATAAAAGCTTGTAAAAAACGAATCGTTATTTCGGTTATTCTGTATTAAAACAATACCGGTTCTAAACCCTGGCTGGATGACATATGGGTGTTAAATAATGTTTACATTATGCAATAAACTGGTTTTAAGATCATCAATCACTCAACTCTTGGACAATAACGCAGCGCAACCATTGTATAATTTAACCACAGGTAAGAACAGTAACTCTAATGCTTGAACATCAGTGTCATTGCCAACTGGTTGTTGGCATTTTGTGGCACACATAATACGTAATAATTATTAATAATTATTGGTTTCGCGTTTGCATCCTAATTGCGACCTCTTTCGGTACTAAACGCATTTAGGTATGGGGTTCTAAAACGTACTGTTAAGTTATATAATAAGGAGAAGGTGCAAATTTATAACACCTTTTCCGATATTACATACAAAAAGTTCCGGGATAAAAGATTTACAAAAAGTTTCGGGAATGGGTCAGCTTAGAGGAAGTAGTAACAGCATTATGATCGAAATATCGTTAACAGATTATAGTTCCTTTGCTTTTTCTTAAAATAATTACTTGGTTAGATGTGACAATATAAATAAATAAATATAAGGGACAATCTTACACAAATCGACCTACCCCCGTATTGCCTAACGCGTTTGACGCTCGCAATCAGAATCAAGTGTCATGATTTTGTATGGGCTATGACAGTTGATTCGGAAACCAAATGTCAAAATTTAACTGTAATTTTTAAATAACCGCCCTAGTCCCAAACTAAGCAAAGCTTGTACACTATGGGTACTAGGCGACAATATACTTACTTAAATGCATAGAAAACATCCAAGACCCAGGAAGAACATTCGTGCTCATCACACAAACACTTGCCCTGGCCGGGATTCAAACCCGGAACCGCTAGCTTGGCAGTTGTACAACCCACTGAGCCAAACGTGTCGTCAAATTATTCTCACAAGCGCATATTTTCATGCAGTTTCCACAAAATAATACGCATGCAGATACAACAAACCACCGGACAGTATAATCCTGGACACGTGTTTCGCTCCTCTGCAGGCAGCATCAGAAGATGCGGGAGATGTTGACGGTCCCGTCTACCCGAGAAGACTTTCCGGGTAGATTTCGGTTACACATCTAACAAAGACACTATTTCACGGAAATGCAAATGAACTATTATCCATTGATCTAATATGGAATTCCGTAAACTAATGCCTGATCTATCAAATATTCGAAATATCATTGCTGATATGTACCACTATTCGATTCTGTCTAATTGGATTGGGCAGATTTTTAGATTAAATAAATAAATGAATACAGTATAAGTTACCTGATGATGATTTAAAATTACCTTTTCCAGCTCTCAAAAAGTACTTAAAAAATCTCTAATGGCAAAGGCATAGGGTAGAGGACTATTTAACAGACAAAAATGCATGGCCCGAAACAGAATTCAAATAATTTACTTTTACCGGGAAACGGTTCTTATAAGGTCGCATATGAAACGTACTTAAGTTGTTTTGAATATAAAATCATATTAGGATTTTTATCTTCTATTATTTTATTTTTTTTACTTTGATAAGTTTTGATATGTTTTCTTGGAGGACTACGCATTGAGTATATACTTAACACATATATTTAGGATAGGCTAAGTACAAATATCGTACCTAAGTACAAATATATAAGAGTTATTTCGAAAAAAATACTGACTGTTGAATTTGTTTCGGCTTTCTTCTCAACAGTGGTTCTCAACTTGGGAAACGCCGTAGACCTGTGTCACTCATCACCATCCAGCCATTAGTCCCAGTCTATAGGTATATATATATTTCAACCTACATTATATATGTTGTTGGTTGAAGTCCCAACTCAGCGCAGTGGGGCGATAGTGCAGTATTGATGTTGGTTAAATCGAGCTCGAATGCCAAGGACGCCGGCGCGGTCTGGGTGAAGGCTGCTCTCCATACGTAATACTTTAAACGAGAACTGTTGAACTCTACTCGTTTAAACGAAGTTTTTATTTCATTTGTAAAATAAAACACTACATAAGAAAACGAGGAAGATCACCTATGAGATGGATAGGTCAGATAAAAGCTGCAGTGGACGGCATCTTGCACGAATATAAATACATCTATACTATTACAAAGTTCTTATAAAAACAAAGATCTAAATAAAGAAATTAGATCTAGCTTCCGACTAGATTGAGGATATAGTTTCTTAGTGAAGAAATTCACTTTAAAAAATCAAGAAGATAGTGATGGTGAAACATCAAGGTTTTCGTAAAAAATCAAGATTATAAAGTTGTAACAATGAAATGTCTATACATTGAAGATATTTAAAAAAAGTGATAAGGTCGAATACACTTCACTGAATCGATTTTTTTTGTTTTTTTGCATGTTTTTATGTGTCATTGTGGCTAAACGAATTTTAACTATTTTTGGTACACGGATAGGTGGTCAACCACAGATGGTTGAAGAAGGAAGATTCAGGCACAAATATTTATGCTCATCACACAAATATTTGGCCTTACCGGGACTTGAAACCAGGATCGTCAGCTTTGCAGGCTGGGTCACTACTAGGCATCGGAAATTCGGATGCTTTTATACCTACAACTAGCAAAATCCTAGAAAAGCTAAGCAAGTATGGAGTCGGCTTCTTAAAATAATATTATATTTTTTCAATTCCGGGGAACCCGGGATTATACAAGACGTCATGAAAAGGTACTCTTTAAATTATTTAGGTTACGACGTTAAATGTCTATTAGTTAAATGAAACACATGTGAATTGAATACAAGTTTGTAAACAGGAACCACTACAATAGTTATTTTTTTATATCTTGATATGTATATACCTATTGTTGTTATACTAATTTCCAGTGTGCCGGTAAATCCCGGGAATATTGTTAGTAAAATTAAATAGAGTCCGCCTCCATGCTAGTCAACGTGTGCGGTTTGGTACTGAGACCAAAGTTTAGGTATAAAAGAATCCGAATATCCGAAGCCTAGTCACTACTGTTGATCTAAACTGGTCGAATGCCCGAAGAAAGCAGCTATATTTAGCGTTAGTAGAGTGTAATAAAAGTGACTTCGCCCAGGAACATATAATAAAATACCATGGCATGTGGGTGGGTATGAAGTGTACACACGTCGGAGCACGATAACCCTGCCGCGCGCACACTTTTTTTTTTTTGTTTGTCTCTTATGATCTCTTTTGGCCCGTGGAGGGCCATTTTAGAGTTTCTGAAGTAGGCGCGTCACTCCTATGAAGGACGCGCCGGAAGAAAACGCCGATGGCAGGCGCCTGTCCGCCGGATGGCTTTCAGGTCTTCTGAGTCCCGCCGGTTTATGAAGCTGGCTGCGGCCAGCTGTGATGAAATTGCGAAAATGGGAGATGACACCTTTCCTCCATCTTCCATCTTCTGTCTTCTGTTGCCTTTTCCTCCATCTTCTGTCTTCGTCTTGAATATGCTGCTGTGGGATGAGCTCGAGGAGTACAGGTAGACGAGCCTCCCCCAGATTCTCCACGCCGCTCAAAGGAGAGGCCGATAGGCCTCTATCCTACGTGGACGACCCTGGTGGCCGCTGGTCGACGGGAGCCGGGAGAAGCGCGGGTCACTGCATTCGCTTCAGCTCGCATTTCTAGTGTTTTAGCTTGATGTTCAGCGTCGTTGATGTCCGTGTGTTATTGGTGATGCCGGTGCGAGAAGTACGGACGACGAGCAGTCCCTCTCCAGAGCCCCCAGCAGGTCCCCCTCAGGATGGTAGGACAGCACGGCGTGATGCGGCGTCCACTTTGTCACCAGCTCGAGGAGGTCGTGATGCAGGATCCGGATCGCTTCCACTCCCCGCAGATGCTTCTCACTCCGGCTCAGCAATGTGGTTACTCAGTATGAGCATTGATGTAGTCAAGTTCACTTTACCGCCGGGAGCTGAGCTCAACCGGGGCGCGCGGATGGTAGTGCGACTGCGTGTCCGTGCCTACAGAAACACGGGTATCGCGCGCACACTTCTTACTCGTCGCCGTTGTCTTTCCCCCCCGTCGCCCGCGTCTTTCCCCCCCGTCGCCCGCGTCATTTCCCCCCGTCGCCCGCAGACCATGGGAGTGTCACGAAAGAACTTGTCAAGCTATAGACCTATACCGACATTAAATGACGTGTTTATTATGATCTATAGGTTGATATTAAAATCATTTTACAGTTGGTCTATTTCATAAAATATGCGAGTAGTATTTTAATTTCTTCACAGCCGGAATGAAAAGAAAAGTGTTTAACTTGGGTGAAATTACTCATTTCACCCTCGAGCTAGCCAGAAATATTTCGGGTGAAATGGGTCACTTTCAACCCTCAATTTACTACTGTTTAGCTTTAAAAACCAGGGAGGAAACAATCGAGAAGTGTATGGATATGGAAACAGTTCCGCCTAAGCCGTTGAAGATAAAAACCTGAAATCAGAACACATATTATTTTAAAGACGTAAAGTTGCACTGACGAAGTATTTGTGCAATTCGGATGTTATCCGGACAAAGTCACGAGAAAAAACTAGTATTACATTATAGTCTAATGCCAAGGTCACCGACGCGGCCAGGGTGAAGCGTCTCCATATGTTCTATTTAACAAAACAAACAGAAAAATACCTAATATTTTCTTCTGTTTCCGCGATTATTACTCATTGAAATAAACCAATTTAACGGATTATATCGCGTATATTATCTCATTTTAGTTCCCGACGTTTCGAAAGCTTTCCAGCTTTCCATAGTCACGGGAGGTCCTCCCATGGAAAGCTGGAAAGCTTCCGAAACGTCGGGAACTAAAATGAGATAATATACGCGAGAAAAATACCTGACAAATCTAGAAAAACAGCTGATAATTTTCAAAAGGTTAAATCGATGTTCTGGAACTATAAAGTAAACTTCATAACTAAGGGAACTAACTTAACACTTCATTACACACACACACAAATGTACATTACACACAAATGTTACCACAGTTTCAATAGTGCTGTTAATATCGACATTTAAAAAATCCGGTTCATACTAGTTTAGCAGCATTCATTGCTAAACTAAACTACTCAATAGAGTTTTAAATCGAACTAACAGTTTGAAACGAAATAAAAACAAAAGAACTCGGACGGAGATATTGCGGATACGGATAATTTTTTTGAAAAAAACTTTCCGATATCTAGAAAATAAGGATGACTTTTACGGAACATTTTTGAGAATAATGTATAATATTATCCCTCTTATTTCGCTTCCTGATGCAGTTGGATAAAAATAGAGTCGACTCAAGAAACTTTCTATTAAAGTCGTAAAGGTTTATAGTTATAAAATTACCAAGGATGGCAAATTTAAGCATTCATATACAACAGTAGCGTGATACTCAACATGCAATTAATGGTCTCATTATATACATGAATTAATTACGCAAAGCACGGATTCAAAATGTGGGTGCATTACCAATGAATATGCATACGGATAATAGTTTAACAATATAATGGAGTTGGTCCATTAAAGCCTTAAAATGCAAATTCTCTCATTGCAGCCTTTGATTCTCGACTGACTGATGTGAAATACTTGGTATTTTATACTTAGTATTAATAATTTATTTTGTTTTACTAATGAGTGTTTTAACTCAGTGGCGTGCCATGAAAAAAGGACTATGTACGGCAGTGGAAGGAGATAGGCTAATGATGACAATAATGAATAAGCATTTATTTCCTACCCTTTTGTTATATCCGGTTTTGCTTAGTGGGAGTAACGTTGCGTGCAAAGCTGAGGTCCTGGGTTCAAATCCCGGTAAGGGCAAATATTTGTGTGATGAGCATAAATATTTGTTCCTGAGTCTTGGATGTTTTCTTTGTATATCCATACTAATATTATAAATGCGAAAGTGTGTCTGTCTGTCTGTCTGTCTGTCTGTCTGTCTGTCTGTTACCTCTTCACGCTTAAACTGCTGAACCGATTTGGATGAAATTTGGTATAGAGATAGTTTGAGTCCCGGGGAAGGACATAGGCTACTTTTTATCCCGGAAAAATACCCTTATCCGCGATAAACGAATTTAAGGCGGACGAAGTCGCGGGCAGAAGCTAGTAAGTAATATATCTGCTAAATATATCGTCGTCTAGTACCTATAACACAAGCCTTATTGAGCTTACCATGGGACTAGTTCGATTTGTGTAAAATTGTCCCGTAATATTTATTTATTATTTATTTATTTATCTACAAGCGTTTCATAGAAGATCTATTTCATCAAGTATCATTTTATAGAAAGCATATCCACTAGGGGATTCTTATAAATCAAATTTAACTTATTGGCTTCTATACGACGACATTCTTCATAAGAAATATAACATTTTCTTTATAATGTAAAGTCTATAAAGCAAGACATTTAATTAAACCTTATTTATTTTATTTAACCTTATTTGACACATCTTTTAGTAATATTACTTTACTTACTTAAAAACCATTTTCATGTTTATTTTCTTCATTTCAGGTACGTTGCGGGTATTGCCGCGTGCAAATAAGCTTAAGCAGACATATTTAAATGTATGTAAATTAATAATATAGACATAATTAAAATTAATAAAATCTATCCGAAGCTATCCTTTGAGCTATAAATACATACATATTCCTTTTGAAAAAACTCACTTTTCGCTTTTTCTAACTGTACCTTTATTTCATTTCTGACTTGTCGATCCTTTTAGAATGTTTCTAATTAGTCTCATTGAGATTTTATCCTTGTATTTATTTATTGGTGAAACGTAAAATGAGTTTACTCACGTGAAATTAATGATTCATTATTGGAATAAGACTAATACTACGTTGGTGAAATCGACTCCAAGTATTTTGCCTAGTATGAGTATATCAACAAGTATATTACCTAGTACGCGAGTATGGATCAGTCAATCAATTATGCCGCGAATCATATAGGCAGTCATGTTGCTGCTACAACATGCATTGATACGTTTAGCGGAGAGATAGCTGCAGCCGGGTGCGGCTTTAGTGGACACTGAGGTACCATGTGGTCGACTATCCATATCCATACTAATATTATAAATGTGAAGGTGTGTCTGTCTATCTGTTTGATACCTCTTCACGCTTAAACCGCCGATCCGATTTGGATAGTAAATTGGTATGGAGATAGTTTGAGTCCCGGGAAAGGACATAGGCTACTTTTAATCCCGGGAAAATTCCCTAATCCGCGATAAACTAATTTAAGGTGGTCAAAGTCGCGGGTAGAACCTAGTACTATTATAAAGTTGTAAAGATGAAATGTCTGTACATTCAATATATGTAAAAAACCGGCCAAGAGCATATAGGACCATGCTCAGTGTAGTGTTCCGCAGCCTTTCATACAATACAATGCACAGATGATAAAAATACGATACGCGAGTGCACTAGCAAAAGAGCGTATTTCTACGGCACTTATTTCCTTTGTGTCCTTTACATATTTTTTATCATACCATTTAGAAAATAAAGGCGACACAATAAAAATATCAAGTTATTTTTAAAAGAACAATAGAAATATTCATTGAAATAAAACAATTTAACGGATTATATCGCGTATATTATCTCATTTTAGTTCCCGACGTTCAGGACCATGCAATGCATCCTCCCGTGACCATGGAAAGCTGGAAAGCTTCCGAAACGTCGGGAACTAAAATGAGATAATATACGCGATATAATCCGTTAAATTGTTTTATTTCAATGAGTAATAATCGCGGAAACAGAAGAAAATAGAAATATTTTTCAGTTTCGGTTGCATATATACGTCGGACGGACATGACGAAATTATAAGGGTTCCGTTTTTGCTATTTTGGCGATGGAACCCTAAAAAATATTTTAACGGACCATTTGGAGGTCACTTAATTGATAAAGATTTTTTTCGGATTTTTTTGTATGTGTCGTGGTGGTTTCATCACGTCAAATAGGTTAAACAGATTTCAACTATTTTTGGTACACGGTAAGGTAAGCACAGATAGTTATAGTATACTTTTTACCTGACTGCACTGAAGAAAAAAGAGGATTTTGCTTTTTTTCTCCTCCATACACGATGTTTCGGGCACCTTCTAGTCTTTAATAAGCAAAGAACCACGGTGACGTAAGCAACATGGCAGTAACCAGTAACCACTATGGTATGGTCACGTAAAGAGAAGAGCACCCGACTACGTACAAAATTTGGCACAACAACTTTCCATTCCCGGTCGTAAATGCAGACCTAGGACACGGTGGAAAGAAGTATTTGGTTCTAAAGATTTCTAAAGTTTAGAAATACTAAGGCACTAGTCCCACCGCCGGCGAGAAACCGAGCAATTATTGACTATTTTCTCGCCCAACTCGCTCAAGAAACGCATAATAGATGTCGACTCGGTGTCAATAAAAGAGATAAATATATGAGAGAGTTCTCTCCGGCAGTCTGAACAGCCAGCGATGAACTGTTAATATATGTGTCTTTTTTACTAACACAGGATCTATATCTTTTGTTCGTTTCTTGGGCGAGAAAATCGCCAAGACCAGTTCCTAACTAACTGAGAAACTGAGAAAATACCCTATCTCTCTCTACTCTTAGTTTTCTATAGGACTGAGAATGTACTTTCTATCTCTCTCCACTCCTCTAGGTACTCCTAGGCTAGAAGAGAACTCTAGAGATCACTCTAAGTACCGTATAGCGAAATATAGGGTACTTTCTCAGTTAACACCAACAGTGATCGTAAATTTGGTAGCATTTTTGGTGCAGCGATTATGGTAGTGCCATAGATGTGGCAAATTTCAATTCCGAAATGATAAATTAGGGTTACTGTCGACTATTAACTATGTTTAATCGTTTAAATTGGGATTTTCCACATCTATAACGCAATATCATGATCGCTGGACCAAAATGCCACCAAAATTGCGATCAGTGAGGGGCTACTCCTAAAACTGAAAAACGAAATTCGTGTGGCACCATCCCGCTCACTCGAATGAGAACCATTAGGACGGCACGTTACGAAGTTCGTTTTTGGGATTTCGTAGTAGGCTTTCTGATCATCAATGATAATAATCAAGTTTCCCTTACGATCTGTTTTGGTTCTCTTAAAAGTAATATCGCTGGACATCAATTTAAGGGTGTAAAGTGGCTTTGTGATCTTTTAGCATTTAATAGTTAATTGTGTTCTTATTTCTACGTAAAAGCCATGTAATTCATTACGCATATGGTTTTAAAGTTATCATAAAAATATGTGTTTATCATCATGCTATCTGGCGTCATTTCTATGTTGAAATGCTTGTTTGTTTTATTATATTCCTATGCAGCCAGCTCGCAGTTTGAGGCTGCGTTTTACTGAAGCTGCGCGAAGCGGTGCAAAATAGACCAATCAGGCTGCGTTAACCAACAAGAGTGAATTTGGATCTGCGGAATGCGTTTGGTTAATTTTGCACCGCTCCGCTCGGATTTAGTGAAAACGCTCCCCTAGGTGCGTATCAATTCCGTTGACAATTCTGTGCAGCGGCCACTTTCAGGCGCCATCTTTGTTTTAGAATCTGATTTTGAACTGTATAGGCTAAGGAATTAATTACATGTTTCGTTTCTGTTGGTGGGTGGGGACAGTGCCCATATAAATTTTCCCATTGTCTTTTGGTCTGAAATATGTTGTCCGAAGTTTAGAGGTGAGAGACAGATGTTTAAAGGTGCGATTTCACCCAAGTTCCGTAGCACATTAAATTTGTTCATGCACATTTTGTGCAAAACTCAAATAGTGCACGCACTGATTTTCATATCTGTCTCCACCGGTGAAGCTGAATATGACTTGAGTAAACGTAGGCCTTGCCAGTAATCGGATTCAGTAGTGTGAGCACAAACCCACACACAGAAATTCCAGTCCACTTAAAGTTGAGATGGAACGCAGTACTGCGGAAGTGGCAGGCTCCGTATGGAACAAATATTGATAGAAAGGCGATCGTACTTTCTTAGTTAACATCAGGTCGTGTTGTTCGTGGTCGTCAGTATCGTGTTGAAATCGTATGCCGCCTATGCACTCAGTCCGCAGCTTAAGGCGCGTATCAATTCCGTTGACAGCGGGCGTGCAGCCAGCGGCCAATTTCAGGCCCCATCTGATGCGCCTAATCGGTTGAGCTCAATACATGGGTGAGCATCTGGGACTCCATTCAAAATTATCCCCTTTGATACCGCTCGAAATTCAACGGTTTGAGTGTGCTTTGTAACACGACGTCTCATAACGTCGAGGTATATTTTACCTGAGAATTTAATCACTTAAGTTCCTAATTGGCTGAGAGACATGACTGAGCATCTGGGGTCCCATTCAAAATTGTCCCCTTTGATACGGCTCAAAATTCAACGGTTCGAGTGTGTAATGTAACGCGACGTCTCATAAAGTCCAGGCATGTTTACACGATAATTTAATCACTTAAGTCCCTAATCGGCTGAGCTCAATACATGGCTAGTGTGTAATGGCATCTAGGATCCCATTTAAAATTATACCCTTTGATACGACTCAAAATTCAACGGCTCGAGTGCAACATGACGTCTCATAACGTCGAGGTATATTTACACGAGAATAAAATATATTGTAAAGCTTTCCTCGCTTAAGTTCTTATTGGCTGAGCATCTGGGATCCCATTCAAAATTATTCAATAATAAAATTAGTTAAATATGCAATGAGAACATGACTTCTCATAACGTCGAGGCATTCAAATAAATATTAAAGACGAAAAAAGAGGGTTTTTACATTTCAGTTTTTAAATCCAGGAAGTGGCACTTGTTCACAACAGTCGACTGTGCACAATTATACTCAGGCGCTTACAGATCAGCAAAAAAAAAGTTAGCCGGCAGTGTCATAAGTTTTCTCTTCTTAACAAACTATTTAGACCAAAGTAGATAAATATTTATACAGTCGATTGTTGTGAACAAATGTAACATCGGGGTTGTAAAAAATATATGCATTAAATGATATGAAATAAATATACACTGTTTGTATCTGTGTCTATATATGGCGTGAAAATATAAGACATACACGATGATTCTTAATCGGTGATCAGGAGTAGGAAAATCTTAATATCTAGCTAAAATTAAGGTTAATAGACGAGGTCTCACGCAATTACCTCACTGCTTATAATTAATTAAAAGTTAAAACATAATCACAACTAAGGACCACTGAATACATGGTTATCTTTTATATACAATTAAAGTAACGTACGATTCGTCAATGCCATCGCTTTGGCGGGAAATTTTATATGTATGTCTTAAGTCAATAAACTTTATGCATGTGACAATCACAAGATTGAAATAAAACAATTTAACGGATTATATCGCGTATATTATCTCATTTTAGTTCCATGGTCCTCCCGTGACCATGGAAAGCTGGAAAGCTTCCGAAACATCGGGAACTAAAATGAGATAATATACGCGATATAATCCGTTAAATTGTTTTATTACCATGAGTAATAATCGCGGAAACAGAAGAAAATATTAATCACAAGATTGACAAATTTTTACTCAATTTGTTTCAATCTACCTAATTACGACTCTAACGAGACCGCCATCGATTACTGACTTAGAAAAATTGGTTCCTGATCACCGATTAAGAATCATCGTGTATACATCTAGGAAATAAAACCTAAAACATTACTTTATAGTCGACCAACATGTTAGTTTTGTTTTGTTTAGTCTTATAGACATACGTTAAATAAGATACAGATTAGAGAAACAATTTAAGATACACTAATGAGTCTGTGTTTAATGAGACGAGCAATTTGGCGGCGTGATTCTAGTGCGCGGAACACATCATTAGGGGGACTTACTGCGTGTCTCGGCGGCTTTAAGTGAATCAAGTTTAAGCTTCATTTTGTAATTTACTAGAAAGTGCCCGCAACTTTCTCAACAGAGGAGAGAAAAATCATAACCCTTCCTTTTTTTCTCGTAGTCGAGTAAACAGTATCTCATAACCATCGGTTGAAGCCAAGATAACCGTGTACCAACAAAAGATCCGTTTCGCCATTCTAGCGTGATCAAGCCACAACGACATATACAAACATAAAAAAAGATACAGTGACCATCAAATAGTCCGCATCACTTTTTTTTATTTTAAATATCTTCAATATATAGAGATCGTGTTAGTTTGTCTATCTTCCTTATATATTCACTTACTTGCTCAATGGTTAACTGGAAGAGATCCCTAATAGGGATAAGGCCACCTTTTGTATCTTTTAAGATGATTGCACTTGTAACGTTTACTATGTACAATAAAGTTTTTACATACATATTCATTTTTACAACTTTGTAATAACTAGTATCGATTAGTAATTAGTTGGTTTAGTATCTTGTTTGATCTAAACATTTTTTTTTCTCATTTGCTCAAAGGTCAACTGGAAGAGAGCTCTCACAGGGATAAAACCACCTTTGTACATATCCGCGTTTTGTAATAATGTTGTTTAAATTATTGCAATAAAATGGTTATACACATACGTACATACAAACTTATAACACGGTTCTTTTTCCGCCAAGACTGAAAAATGGTTAAAGATACATATTATCCTTTAGCAAGGATAGCAATTTAATGACTCGATCCCTCGATTTATTAAATAAAGGTTCATACATTGCCATGTTTCCAATATCCTGACTTATCGCAGTTAAATCTGAATGCCATAACGTCGTAATGAAAACGAATTAACTCTCTATGAAGTTCATGTTAAGTTATGGCCTTCTTAGTTTTGACTGAAATGTTATTACGTTATAAGGTGCTTGTAGGCTCACTGCTGGAAGTCGAAATTTCTATTTCTCAACGAAATTCAATATTGATTTGGCCGCATCCGGCCGGATTGAAGTTTTGCTATTGCGTCTATCCAACATTAGGCTTTTTGTCCAGTTTATTGGCCGTAAACAAGACATGCGGAGCAAAATTAACTAATGAAACAATGGTTTAGCGCTAAAAATAAGTCATCAGTCTCACTAGTCACTTTTTTCACAGTGATATGAAAATTTAAGCATTTGCTTCCATAATATTTAGCCTTAACTTCTTAACATTATTAACCTATTTGCAGCCACACATGAACACATGGTAACCTTGTCTCATAGTAAATATACCAAAGATGAATCTACCTTATAAAAAATAAAAAAAACACTAATTCAAGGAACTTTTTATAGTATATAGTATTTTAACTTTGACCCCACATTTCATCTCTACTATTTAATATTTAATCAACTTTATTATTACTATAAGAAGTATATATAATAATATTAACAATAATAAAATATTCTACTTCCTTAATACCCGTAATATTAAACATACATAAAGAAATCTAATCAGTAATTACATATCACATCACATTGCACTTTAAATAATAGGTAAGATACATGTTATTATTATAATATCGTTAATTGAAAAAAAATATTACATCGCAGTAAGTAATTTGAACAGTTATCAAATACGGGATTTTAATGAAGCGCCGTCAGATGCATTTGCAGGATGTTTTAGTTAGCATGCTCATTTAATATTTTCTTCTGTTTCCGGAATTATCACTCGTGCAAATAAAACAATTTAAACAGATCATAACACACGTATATTATATCTCATTTGAGTTCCCGACGTTTTGAAAGCTTTACAGTTTCAGTGTTCATGGGGTCTACCCTAAAACTATCTAACTAGCTACTGTGTCAAAAATTATTGAAATCCGTTTAGCCCTTATGGCGTGTTGATGCCATACATACAACGACAAACATACTTAAAATCCAAATAGTTAGTTTTAATGATTGCTTACGTCCGTCTGAGTCGATCAATTGACAAGCCATAATTAGCCGTTAACTCTAACAGACCCTGAAATATCCTCTCATCATCACCATAATTTCAGCCATAGGACGTTCACTGCTGGACACAGGCCTCCTCAATATATTTTCACATGGGCCGGATAAAGGCGACCCGCATTCAGCGAGTTCCACAACCCTAACCAGGTCGTCCGACCACCTTGCGGGTGACCGGGCCACGCTGCACTTGCCAGTGCGCGGTCTTAACTCGAGTCTCCAGCTTCCGTGTTCATGCTCATTAAGACCATTTGAATGTATAAGCACCCAAATCTAATCAATGTTATACAATCTTTCGGGAAATTTTCATTTTACTGTGACAGAAGTTGCCTATCTATCATATTCAAACTTGTGTTTATTGTATGGAAAATTAATCAATTAGCGAAATTAATATAACATTTTTTTAAAACGAAGTAAAATCTCCCAGCAAGGGCTGAATAGCAATCAACCCTTGCCTTCGCGAAAAAATATATTAAAACAAAACAAATCAGCGGCTCCAGTTGCGGCGTCCATTTGCGTTAAAACGGGAATAACATTTTACACACTGTATTATTTGAATTGTACAGTGTTGCACAGTTACTAATCATTGATGTCTGTTAATCCTCAAAATGTTAGGACTCACTTCGACTTATATTTCATAAACTAAGGTGATTTTGGGTATCACATTGCATGACAAAGAACATTAAATCTCCTAAAAGATCGCTGGAGTACCAGACTTTTAGGCCCAATAATAACGGAGATACGGCTGATCAAAGTAAGACAAAGTTTCTTAAAATATTGTCCGCATTAGATTCGTTTATGTAATGTTATGTGATCAGGGTATTTTTCCGGTATAAACATATGTAAATACAGCACGACGTATAGAGGCGTTGTTACGTGACTACTGTATTAAGACTATCTATATACTATGTATAAAACGTCTTTTAACGTTGACATCAAGACACGTTCTTAAATTTATGTAATTACAAAGTTCATAGATACCGTTGAGATTTGTATGGGGTAGTGAGAGTGTTAAACTAATACCGCCCCCTTTTTCTCGACGGAGGCTAAAAACGTAGATAGGATAACGATTATCGGCCCTGAGAAATAATGTGATTGATGAATTCCTTGCCCTTCCATGCCTATACGAATGAGTGATTTATTTTCACACGCGAAAGTATTTTGTAATGTGACTGTCCCGAGCACGCACAGATGTGAGCATTAGGCCTTTTCCTTTAATATCGTCGTATCAAAATGTCGTCCGCCATGATTCGGGGCAGGAACCGTGTTTAATATAATCGCGTGTTCGTTAGAGACGTTTGTTTTAACTGTTATGTCTGATTACGTTTCTACAATTCTCCTGCTTTGAATACATATGACCTTTATTAAATAACCGAAATCAGGCAATGTTCTAAGCGATATACTTAGAGACGTGAGTGGGTATATACAGTTAGCATGAAATTGTCTGCACTGCATCCAAACGCCAAATATATCGTCCGAACAGACTTAACAGTGTAGAGTACATTCAGCGTCAAAAAATAGTGTAAACACACACAAAGTCGTAAATATATCGTCACACACCTTTAAGCCTATAGTAATAAAGATGTGTTGCGATCTATTTGGTTTGGTGCTTTGGATGTTATAAATCGTGCAATTATGAATTGAAAATTACATTATATTTTTCAATAATTAGGTGCGAGAAAAGGACCGGGCGCAAGAGGGACAAACTCCAGTGCAAACATAGGGTCAGGTGGGATAAGGGAAATAGCGGGGTAAGAGAAACGTTGTAAATGTGATACTAAAAACTGACATAATGTGTCAATAGAAATAGAGTTGAGCCAATTGCATGGTTCTTCTTTCCACAAGAATAAATATATGTTTCCCTTATCCCACCTATTGAGACACATAGAAGAGAACACATACAAGAGAAAAATTCTAAAGTTATCAGGATAATTTTTAATCGATACGTTGCCTCTACTCGCCTTAGTAAGTAGTTCACCCACCACAATCATAATTTGACTTCCGCATGGATTTCGCTGCCTTGGTCACCTCTAAAGAATGAGAAAGGATCGGGCAGTAAAAAAAACATATCTCGAAAAAACAACTCGTAATCGCCCAGTGTCGGTCGCTCCAGATATCATTGGTAAGGCTTAGTAAAGGTGGAGCAGAACACTGATCCAGCCAGGCTAGTGGCTGCGATATCACTTGTCACGCGACATGGCATCACCCGTCTTACACCTACATTTTTTTTTTTTTTGCAATTGAGAGGGCAGTAAGCCGTTTTTGACTCCAACTGGGAGTCCGGAAAGAGATTACTAATGTACTATTAAGAGAAAGAGAGTACTAGAGTACTAATGTACTATTTATAGCGCTACATTAAGTCGTAAAGGCGTAATTGTTGCAGAGGGGCAGGGCAAGTGGCGTGCTCTTATTTCCGAGACCTAGAGTCTATTTGACTCACTTAACCAGATTTTTAATATGTCAACGAGAGTCAAAAAAATCCAGCATAAGAAGGAATGTGTGGCGTGACAAAAATCCTTAACAAGCTACTCCAGTACAATCATACGCACAACAGAGCGGAATTGTGTGCGCACAAAGACGGTCCAATAGGCACATCCTGTTGCCCTCTCCACACATAAAGACGAAACTGGAGCCAATTTCTTTACGAGTTACGCCCTTTTCGGAGCAGGGTTCATGGGAAACGACCGACAGATAATTACGGTGTGTTTAGGTTACGAAAGCAAAAGGATGGAGTTTGGGTTACAGAGCCCTTATTTGTAAGACTTAGTACGCTTGTATCATAGCAAGGGTGGAGCGATCTTTCCATGACGTTAGGAAGACGATTCAAACTGACGATAAACAATATAATCGTACCACCAGGTACATACTTAAGTGACCATTTTATTGACATTCATATAACACCTACTGATGGACACTTAACTGTGTTGCTGTTTGTACCAGGTTTCTTAATAGATTTTAAACAAATTAATTTGATTTTGACGTTTGTGAATATAGCTCCGAGGTGGATTGGAAGATTTGAATGTCCAAAACGCATAAGTAACAGTCCTCCAAAAAAATGTGAAACAAAATATTCAAAAACACACTGAATTAAGGATATGAAAGGAAGGACCTTAGAACGAGGCTAATAATATGCCAAATTCAAGTTATTTTAATATCTTCTCGCTGTACTTGGGACGCAGAGAAAAAAAGCTGCGTGTAGTTTTTGACGCGTCTGCTAATGACATTAACGTTATTTTGTTTAATACAACAAACAGTTCTTATTCAAATATAACACGTTTCACTCAGTGTCCGATTAGCCTACTGTTTAGTAAAATGAAGTGTTTACAAGCACAAACAAATCCCTAAACTAAATAACACCATTGTTGCACGTCTCGTTTCACAACCTTTCCCCATCAATCATTTACAATCCACTATATCCTAACACCCAAACGAAAAAGCTTATGTTCTGTAGTACTACGAACATGCTTAAGATCTTTTTCACTTCAAGCATTTAAGTTTCATTCAATCCAACTTAGACTTTGTTCCAATATATCTAAAATTCTATTTAGGCTTGATGGTAACTCAAAATTACTCAAATTTTGAAGGAATTCAAGTGAACTTTCCTTTTAAGTTAAACTTGGGAATTATTATGGAGTGAGTGAACCGTAAATTTAGATGTCTATTTACAAAAGGGGATAAGTGTCGTAGTTATGTAAAGGGACTTAATTCGTTTTTAAGTAGCAGTTTGAGTTCGTGATCACGACTGTTGTTATACTTTTGTTGCGCATCCTTTGATGTTCTTGATATTTAAAATGCCAGCAGTTAGAGTACTTGACGTTCTGAGAGTTTGTCAAACATTTAATGGTATTGACGTAAAACGGAAACCAACTTTGTTTATACCTACTTAAGTACTTGTCAAAAATACCCCATTGCTTGATGAACTTTATTGCACACCACAGAAAATAGAGTACAGAAAACAATACATTCAAGGAGAGCTTGAGAACTGTTGTTTACAACAGGCGGTCTCATCGCTCAACAGCGATCTCTTCCAGACAACCTTTGGGTAGTGGGAGACGTTGAGAAAAGAAACTGTACGTATAAGTAGGTGGCGCAAAGCAGTTTGGAATTGAAGCATTGTCTCTACATATATTACACAATCACAATAAATATAATAAATACACACATACTACAATCCATAGGACCAGTAAAACAAATCGAGGTGCTATGGAAGGGACAGTTAATGGTCTTTGAAATGCTCCTTAAAGACCGAGAGGTATGTAGCTCGTCTTAATTCTACAGGCATATACTTTTCATTGTATACTTGTCATTATAATTTTATTGTATCTTGACATTGATTGGTACCTATATACTTTACTATTGTGTATACTAAGTATTTATTTTATCTATATAATAATTAGACGTTCACGTTACGAAGTTTATGCAGGTAATAGCGGATTAAGCAACCTTAGCCTCTCAGTCAACGTCTTAAAAGCTTTAATGCACGCCATATCAACTGGGTACTACTGTATACTGTCGTGCTTTTTGTATAATATTTAATGTACATTTTAATTGTGAAAATAATAAACAAAAACTAAAACAAAACATTGAGTCTCAAGGCAAATTTATGCATCAGCCTGTATTTTTAGCACTCTGACACCTAGTATTTGGGTAGCTAGTATTCAGCGTTGTTTGTTTGTTTGTTGTGTACATCTGTATATCTTTCTTTACATTGTTTAGACCTAAGTGGTGAAACGGCCTCCTTGCCCCAAAATTAATGCAACCGGTTGTATTTTTAGCACTCTGTTATTTCTCGCTACTATAGTATTATCCAGTGAAGTATGTGACTGTCATATTCCAGTGTTTTCATCGCATTTCTCTATTGACTTAAGAGCTGAAACTGCCTTCTAGAATCGTTACGCAAAATTCATACAAAAGCTTGTATTTTTAGCTCTCTGTCATATCTGGCTACTAGTAGATATTATATCCAGTGAACCTTGTGACGTTCGCTAGTATTCACTGTTTTGTGTACATCTGTCTGTCGGAGCGGGCGAGGTCACGTTTCTTGTAGCCGCTCAAATTGCTAATGCTGCCTACTCTCGTTTTTGTTCTCTACCGCCACAGCTTAAATATATAACAGCTGGTAAACAATTTTATATGTGATATTGATCTTCTTGCTCTCATATAAGAGAGCGGATTGGAAGAAGCGATCTCAATATTAATACGGATATGACTTGTGCAATTTGTTAAATACATGTCATGTTGTTTATATAAGTCTTACAGTCTATTATTATTACACCGCACACCCTAATGTTCGCTAAATATTAAATTAAGAGCTAAAAAAAAAAAACTTTTTCAAAAAATTAGAAACGTTGTTTTTAATTATTATCATAATTTTTGTCCAATATTTGCAAAAGCTTCCAAAAAGGTTTTGAGTTTATTGTTTCGATAAGTTACATTATTTCATAGTCATATCCATATTAATATTGAGATCTTTACTTCACATCCACTCTCTAAATATGAATGCTAAAGTGTTGCTGTTGGTATGCTAATAGGGGTTGAAAAACTATGTGGACTTTGGGGCACACCTCTTGACATAACTTACTACCTACTTTTTTTATTGCATTTGATATTAAATAGTCTCAATGCTAGTGAACCGGAATGGTTCTAGTAATAGGGTACATGCATATTTTATTACTTTTCTTTACAAAACATGAAAACACCGTAAAAAAAGATGTCAAAAGGGTAAAAATTAAAGTTTAAAATAAAATTAAAATTAAAATCAGTAAAGAAATACGGCAGTCATTTTAATTTCTAATCAGACAGCGATTTGACAGAGATGTCCGATATGTACTGTAACGTCACGTCACACTACGGCCATACAAATTTTTTAAATTCTGTTTTGCTACAAATAAATAGAATCAAATGTTCCATGTCTCATGTCTTGGTTATATTTATAGTTATTGGAAAAAATATTTTTCTATAATTTTCATTACATGAATGAGGTTTTATTAAAGCAAAAATTAATATGTTTGTATATTGTCTATTGCCCACAGCCAGTGCATCGACTTCTTGGTCCCTTTGTCTTTGCGTTGGCTGGCTGAAGTCTACTTTGCCACGGGACGAACTAGCTGGCAGTACGTGCGCTATGCCAGGTGACGATTGTGCGTTATCTCACACCGGGTTAATTTATTGGAAAAGCCGCGATACCTATAACCTATTACGGCTATTACAGACCTATTACTGCCGATTGGCCTCACCGCAATTGCGCTTCAATCTTGACTGCGTCATTCATTATGACTGTTTAACACTGACTCTATCAATCTATAGATATTTGACATGTTGGTTGCACAACGGCTTACGAAGCTACCGGTCAGGACTAGTGTTAGTGGGATTAGCACGAATGTTTGTTTATTTATTTATTTAAACTTTATTGCACGAAACAAAAGTTAGTACAAAAATGCTAACAGGCACTTTCTACCAGTCAACCATAGGGCCAAACAGAGATGCATCAAAATGGTGCAGTGGGAAACAAACATTCAGTACTGAGAGTGTTAGGACACACAAGCAAATAATGCATACATAATTACTTATACCTATACTATATATGATATACAATATATATATATTGTTCCTGGGTCTTGGGTGTTTTCTATATATTTATATATTATAATTTATCTGTGTATTCTAGTAAAAGCTTTGCTTAGTTTGGGACTAGGTGAATTTATATAAGAACGTCCCTTATATTTATTTATTTATTTGAGTTACAACAATTAGATATATTTTTTCATTGTAGGGACGAGAAACAATCTTAAACTATTGTATAAAGATAAATGACAAGTAACAATATAAACAATAAATATACTAAAACTATTAATTTTTAACGAAAAATAAAACCGACTCCAAAAACAAGTAAAAAGTAAAAAAAAACCCTGTAAAATATAGTTTCTTCAACTTACTTACAATTAACCTTTTTTCAACTCAATTTATACAATATATATAGTGAGTAACCGCTACTGTAATCTAATTTTGCACGATTTCTATGACAGACAGGTGAAAGTAAATAAAAGTTTGTAAAATAGCGTCACGTATGGTGCCTGCGAGCAACCAGAAAGATTTTAACCATGCATTCCTTAAGGTGCGTCCACATTTGTATCATTTGCCCGTATCAGATCATTGTCGCGTGGCATGATCGCGTGTCACACACTTATATCGGAAGAGTGCGGCATGATCGGCGCGCCGACAGTGAGCGTCCAAGCAGCGCGATACGCAGTCACGCCACGGCATACTTGCAAAGTGATCGGATTCGAGGAAATGATACAAGTGTGGACGCACCTTTAGGTTATAAGGAGCAAAAAATGTAATGTGATGTGAACCCTGGTTGAATCCGGCTTAGTGTTGAAGATATTATCAATATTCACGTTTATTTACTAAAGTGCATTAAGTTATAGTTGCCACGTGTGTTGTCAAGGTTCGCGTCGGTATTGACAGACATCAATTGACAGCTACCACTCACGAAAGTCATCCTTTTTGAAAAATAATCGTCACTATTTTATTAAAAGGGATAATTTTCATAGAAAAGCGAAAATTATTCAAGTTTCACGTACAAAAATTTACAAAAATCTTTTTTTCTTGAATTCGACTTGGTTCATACAATATTTTTTATTCTTAATGGCCGCAGAAATGCGCAGTTATAATCTTCGTTGCAGGCACCTTGTATACCATTGTATAAGACGACGGCTCGTATTGCTCTGAATCGAAATTCCTGAGCACAACGATCTCAATGAACGTGGGACGATGTTGACCAGCTCTAATTCAGCGGTAGCTTTGTGATTGTAAACCAGTGATATGTACTATTGGGAGCATTAAGTATCAAATCTAAATTGAAATTGTTTCTTTGCTAAAAGTCTTCTCCATCTTTCTTTACGGTGCAGAGACTTGGACCCTCAAGAAAGCCGACCGCCAACGCATCGACGCCTTCGAGATGTGGTGCTGGAGGAAAATGCCCGGGATTCATTAGACTGAACATCAAACCAACGAGTCCATTCTGAACGAGTTCAAGATCCCGATGAGGCTCAGCACCATATGCATGTGGAGGAGTTTCGAGTTCTTTGACCACATTGCCGGAAGGAAAGGTGACAACCTAGAAAAGCTGCTGATGACGGTAAAGGTGTGCTTAAAAAGGCCCAGAGGCAGAAATCCAACACGCTGGTCTGACCAGATACGCACTACCCTCAATACCTAAGTTTATGATGCCATCCACGCAGCCGAGGATAGAGTGAGCTGGCGCAAGATAGTCCACGATAAAGTCATTCAGAGAGGCCACTACCACGGCATTGAGGATTATCGACACAAGGAGGAGGAGGATTGAAAGGAAAGAGACAGACTATCTTTGTCGCGCGACAGATTCGCGTATCATAATTAGGCTAGCCGTATACCATGGGTATGATCCGTTTCATGTGAGTTGATGTGGTAAACTTTTGTATTGTAATATAAGAACTTTGAAATTTTTCATTGATCAATGTGAAACAATTTATCCACTAATTATAAACACAATTTATCGGCTTCTATAGCCACCATCATCATCCCCTAATTTAATTATCCCAAACTAAACATCCATCAAGCGTATAGAGGAATGCCATTATAAATTCCTGTCCCCCCGCCCCTCCAAACAGGGTGGTAAGTACCAGCTGATCGCAGCGTCCTGTCACTAATTAAACGAGACTACACTGAAGAGAGGAATTTTATTATTATACGACTAGCTTTGGAGCATTTATTTTCATTAACATTTGGGATTTTCGTTGAAGAATACGTATCAAATTGGCTTTAGTCAAGGTTCACATCAAGTTATTTCAAGGTCGTTAAACTTTGTATGCGGGTGGATCATCCTTTTTTTGTTACAGACAATAGTGACTCAGTTAAATATTTCATAGATTAGGCTTTGCGGAATTCCATATTAGATTAATGGATTTTAGTTCCTTTGTTTTCTGCGAAATAGTGTCTTGGTCAGATGTGACAATAAATTGTGCTCTCATGCGCATATTTTCGTGTAGTTTCCACAAAAAAATATGCATGCAAATACAACAATTCATCACCAGACAGTATAATCCAACGGCCACCCAAGATGTTCTGATAGTTCGCCCCGTACAGAAGCGAAACACGTGTCGAGGATTATATACTGTCTGCACCTCTAGCACAACTGTGATACGCGACTCTTTGTCGCGAGACGATGACTGTCTGTCTCTTTCCTTTCAATACAATACGAGAAAGAAGGGTGATGCTATGACGCGCGACAAGAATAGTCGCGGAGAGTTATGCTAGACCGGCTGATGGTAGTTTGTTGTATTTGCTGGAAACTGCATGCAAATATGCGCATGAGAGCACAGTTTATTGTCTCATCTAAAAAGGACCTGATTTGCGGAAATGCAAAGGAAATATAATCCATTAATCTAGTGACAGAGTTACTAGAGAAGAATGCCAATAATCTAAGCTATTAAAATACTGACTAGATGGGCCCTTGGAAAATGAACCTGCATTGGCTAGAAAAAAAAATATTTTTATTGCCATTATATCGTTTAAAATCTTACTTTTAAGGAGTGACCCAAGAGACGTAACCACCCAACCAAGTGGCAAAGGAAGAAAGAATAAAAGATAACACATATATATCTATATACTAGAAGGTACCCGCAACTTCGTCAGGGGAAGAAAATAAAATCATAACCATCTTTTTTTTCTTCAGCGTAGTCCGATAAAAAGTATTCTAAAACCATCTGTGGATAAACAGCTACCCACACATACCTAACAAAAATGGTAGAAATCCATTCAGCCATTTTGACGTGTTAAAGCCACAACTATACATACAATTCAGTAGCTTTTAAATAGTTCGTAGGCTTATCATTTTTATTTTTTGAAAATGTCTTCAATGTACCGACATTTCGTTTTACAACTTTAAAATACTTTTTATAGGCATCCATTGACGAGCTGGCTTATCGATCGTCTCCACCAAAGTGAAACCGCTCTTATCAACCAAGCGTAGGCGTAGATAATGTTTGCGGCCGCAATATTTTGAATGCATTCGCGGTGACTGCGGTTGCATTCAGCGGCAGCAACTCACGGCACCGCAGATGACGCATCAAATTGTTCTAGCACGCTACGTACAGCCAAAGTTATTTATATTTATGTGTAGGGATAGATATTTACCTAAACTTATGCGGCATCGTTTTTCCCGTCGTGTAGAAGCGAACTCAATTTTATTATATTTATATTTTTTTAATGTTTTCATGACCATGGATTCAATGTCCTTCAGTCGAATTATATTTATATAAGATTCCCGGGATGCCTACATACGAGTAAACAAATTAGGCCAACATAAATGCAATTTTTTGTATTTTACTAATGTTTGAAGTGATTAGTAGATTGACAAAATATTACCTTTATAATTTACCTGTGACTCATTCAACTAATGAAGTTTCAGGATCTAATTTACGGTTTTTATTACATAAATGTAAAAAAATATATAAACAAGCAACTATCTGTGTTTGCGTGTTTGCGTTGAGAAGTGAGATATTGCAGTTACTTTTGTTGCCGATTTATAGTTCGTTTTTTTTATTTAATCTAATCATAATATTGCCACCCGTCCACCCGCGACCATGGAAAGCTGAAAAGCTTCCGAAACGTCGGGAACTAAAATTAAATAATATACGCGATATAATCCGTTAAATTGTTTTATTCAAAATTAATCAAATCATGTTATTATAAAATAATGTTTAAAAATCCGACTCCATATAATATTTATTTTAACTTTATTGCACAATCGAAAACTGTACAAATGGCGGACGGTGTTTTGCCAACTTTAGGTGAATATTTATCCAAATTTCAGTTCCCTGTTCCATAGTTCCATACGGATTTAAATATTTCGTTTTGTTGCTTTTATTTTTGCATTTACATCACAAAGAGATATTAAGGAAAATATAAATTTCCCCATGCACTGGTCTCGTTCTCACCACGCAGCGACGCATCAATCGGTTACTTATATGAGTAATAAACCCACATACCTCCCATAAAACTAATTTGATTTCATGTCGTGGCTTTGGAATCAATCTGTTTCGTAATTTTCTCATACGCTACTTCCCATCAGGTGGCGCGTCTGCTAATTTGCCACTTTATTACATAAATAATCAGTCAAGTGCGAGTCGTACTCACGCACGTATTGTTCCTTACAATTGTAGAAAAAAAACGTAGAGAAAGACCCGTTCCTTTTATAATAATAATAATCTTTATTTTATTTTTATTATTTATTGTTGTGACTGTAGCATTACATACTTTGAAATAATTGGACGTGTTTGCCTGTTACGGTTCAATGGATACGATTTAAAATACTTACTAAGCACTCCTAAAAGCACATTGAAGTTTATTTTTTGTTTTATATTTTTGTGAAAACGCCAAATGTATACCTATTAAATACAGAAATCGGAGGCATAGGGTACAGATGTATTGAATAATGATTTCCCATCGGGAAGACACGGTTCCTACGACTGATTCCGAAGTATCAATGAGAGATGAGAGTGCATGAATATAAAGCTTTATTAGTCAGTGCCAAGAGTGAGCTTAAGATTGACATTTTACATTGATTAATGTTGTATATTAATGGAGAATTGGACATAAACAAGTCGAACATTCGATAATTGATTGATACTTCGGATTTTGCCGCGTGCTTGAGTTTTCCCAATGGCAATTCTTTATACGTTTTATCTGTACTGCTGGTACGGAACCCTAAAAATGACGCTCATTTTCTCAACTAAGTATAACTCTTTAATTTCCGGAATAAGTATTTGTAACCGGTACTTGTTATTATGTATTTTGGGACTCTGTACTTTAAACAGAACAGGTTGCGCGAGCATTCGTTTGGAGCCCTTACGTTACGACATCATCACCAGCCGAAAGGCGTTCATTCCTAGTAGATAATATACCTCAATCAAAGTAACCGACACAGCTGGCAGGTTTAAGTGACAATGGGCGGGTCATTTGGAGCTCAGATACCTAACAGATCGGCTTGACACCTTGGCACTGCGTACTTGCGTAGCTATCGTTTGTATAACGGGGAGAGCTTCGAGAAATTGTTCGGAATGATCCCTGCCACCTCTTTCCGCCACCGTCCTAGGCGACAATATTTCCATCCTCACCACTTTGATGGTTAGCAGTCCACAACTGTGCGTTTTGATAGAAATTTCCTGCCTCACACGACTAAACAGTGGAATAAATTGTCGCTGGCAGTATTTCCGGTCCGATGCAACCTTCAAGCCTTTAAGAAAAAAGCGTATACTCTGACCTGAAAGGCCGGCAACGCACTTGTAACTCCTCTGGTGTTGCAGGAGTCTTTGGGGACGGTGATCGCTTACCGTCAGGTGATCCGTTTCCTCGTTTGCCCTCTATAATATATGGCCGTTGGGGCAATAAAGTCCTGGAGTGGCGAGCACGCATAAGAAAGCACAGCGTGGCAGGATACCCGACTGGATGACCATGATGATGCGATTGGTGGTAGCGACCTATAGGGAAGGCCTATGTTCAGCACCAGACGTCTGCTGATAGATAAAATATACCTAAAATAAGCCCCTAAAATAAGCAGTCTTTCCGGTGCCTCAGAAGATCCACCCTCCAGAAGCCGGTTCTAACCTTTTGGCCGCTTTCATATTTCAATGACGTTGTCAGTCATACGCCCAGAAATTATTATTCCGACCTAATGGTTAACACCTTTAGGTGTTCTTGGCGTTCAGAGGGTGAAAGAAGTTCACTCGGTGTTTTAGGAACTTGCTCTCTGATTCGAACGATGAGATCACGGCAGCTATTGAAAGGATGGCTACCGTGTAGTGTTCGGAAGCTGTCTCTCTCTTCATTGCGCGGTCGAGGCGCTCACCGCACATTATTTAGTTGGCATCACACGCAATGTATTAGGAATTTGCATGTCGCGCCGCTGGTCGCGCGTTGTAGCGGCCTGCCGGGCCCTTAGCGACATCCCGAGGGCGCCCAGCCAAGTTACAATCTAGTACATATTACATAGACATACCTGGTCTCTGTAATATGTACTTATGTATATGTCGCAGGGAAATAGCCAAAACAAAGAGTTGATCAAATCTCTAAGGGATATGACCAAATCACGCAGGATGTTAAAATGGCGAATCTATTTTATCATTTGCCTAGAAAAAGTCAGTCATTTGATTTAACCCCTGAATTAATTTAGTGAAATGACGAAATCAGCCAAAGAAGGCAACTCGTTTTGTCATTTCACCAGATTTGTTTATTGATAGGTGATTAGAGAAATGATAAAAATGATTCGCTTTTTTTTAAATCCTGCGTGATTTGGTCATATACTTTAAAGATTCGATAAAATCTCTGTTTTGGCTATTTCTCTGCGACTTATACATTTCGAAACTTACGTCTGAGGTGAGGAAATATGTATTTGCAGACGTGACTATACTCAATATTGTCTATGAGACATCTGTTGGAGCATCTACATACCTCTAATATATTATCTACGCGATCCGTTGCATAACCCGGTTGGACAGGTTCGACAAGTCGTCCGGAGTATTTGAACCAATAACATTGGCCCGTGTCGATGACCCCTCCCTCTAATGTCATATTTATCACGCGGTCGATAAAACTAGTCGGTATCGCGTCAGTTGAGTGAAACTGTATGGAATGTGTGTTATGACATAAATATTAGGCAACCATGATATGTTTATGGTTAACAATGGGACATTATTTGTTACTAATGCTTCCATGTCTGTTCGTCCGTCTGTCACGGGTCGGATAAATGTTACAAGCGATTGAAGTTTTCACAAAATTTGAGGTATGCTGCTGATATCAATCAAATAATGAAAATAAATAAAGTGCATAGTTTTTTCTCTGTCTAACTGTGAAGTGAAGTCGGTTTGGGAGCTGAGAGTCGAGATGCGTTGTTTAAAACATTTTATTGAAATAGATAAAATTAAGTTGGAAATTTTGAATAAGAAAATTCTTGTTAACAAACAATCGTATTAGATGATGAATGTACCAAGGACGATTAAAACAAGGACTGACCATCTCCATACAAAAAGCCGTTCCCCGATATGAACAACGCCATCTATGTATAAGAATTATTTTTTACAATGATTCAACTTTGCAAGCGTGACACAGTTATTAAATGTTACGATTTATTTATTATTAGCTATTTGCGAACGAATTGTTACTATACCATGTTTCTTTATTCAATTATAAGATAGTTAAATGTTTATTTTTATCGCGCCATCTAGTTTTTGCCAGAATATCTCCTTGCGATCGGAACACGATGCAAAGTATGGCTAGTGTCAGTCCTCTTGTTTTAATGGTCCTTGATATATATTCTCTATTATACAAATTATGAAAGAAGGTTTTACGATTAAGATTCTATGAAATAAACTACTTATTCTATGATACGTTTGTCGATGAAATGGGAGGATACCTATTAACCTTTTGGGCGCCCAGCGTGTTGACGAGAACCCGTGCTCCATACGCCAACCAATATACTGTACAGCGGCAAATGACGCCGGAGCGCTGAGGCATAAATTAAAATGTTCATGTACCTTTTTTTTTTGTTTTGATGCTTGCATGTTTAACAGGTATTTGGAGTTTTTAGTTTTATTGTAAGCATAGTACCCGCAAAGGAACTAGGAATGTTCTAGTGGTCATTAGGGGTGGTCTGAAAACCAGCACTGCGTGCGCAGTGCAGGACAGTTGCCCTGCGCCGCGCCGCAGCAAACGCTGAGTCCACGCCTATTGTCACACTGTTTTATTCTGTTTCTCTGCTCTTAGCCATAACTTAGTAGTGAAGTTTTGTTAGTATACTTTATTTTTCATGTAAGTTCTTTGTTATGTGACAATAAATATATTCTATTCTATTCCATTCCATTTCGTTCCGTTCCGTTCCGTTCTATTCTGTTCTATTCTGTTCTATTCTTTTATATTCTGTTATATTCTGTTCTATTCTGTTCTATTCTGTTTATTCTGTTCTATTCTGTTCTATTCTGTTCTATTCTGTTCTATTCTATTCTATTCTATTCTATTCTATTATACTCTATAAAATTTCTGTTGACGTGATCTGCCGTCTTTGGTGCTAAAAGGGCCGGGTATGCATCACTAAACCACGTGACCTCAAAACCACTAGACGGCCATTCCAAATCCATTACAATAAGACATCCCAACAACTAATTTATATTTAAGTAAAAGTTAATATGTTTTTATAAAACCGCAATATTTTGTAACATGCACGCAATCCAGATGCAGAGGTTAATTAAAAACCAATTCGACGTAATGTAAGGCCGTTTATAATGGGCCGTTAAGATATCATCTCATTGGTATCACGAAAGGAAAGATAAACATAATTTCCGTTTTTATAACACAAGTTGGATTTTTTCGCGACGATGTTTGTTTTTAACCGATTCTATAATACAATTGACTGCAATAGGGAATATGCATAAATTCTTATTTTTGCTTTATTAAAAGCTGATTGGTATTGGTGTTCAAATAACTTTAAAAATAACCAAGATATAAGCCATCAAATATTTTATTCTATCTTTTTCTAGCAATACAGATTTTAATATGGAGTTTATATGGCAGTGGTGTACTATGACGTAAAAGTACATGTCGGACCTCGCTGTCAAATCGCAGTCTACTTAGTAGTTTAAACTGCCTATATCACGCATATTTCTATGCCGATGTAAATTTGAATTTCACTTCAAAAAGTTAAATATTGCGATTTGACAGAGAGGTCCGACATGTATTTAGAGTATAGTACCTACAAAGTATGTTCAGAACGCTCCACTTCTGCGTATATTCAAAAAATAATATACACAAAATGTAATATCATAGATTTATTTGACTGATCCAAACCCATCTTGAGAAACCGTATTCGATTGTTTATTATGCAAGGTGGGTAAAATTGGAGTTCGTCCTTGTATTATTCACCCAGCTAGAAATAGATGCTCCAGCTAGAATGAAATGTTTGATAGCTTATATCTTGGTTATTTTCATAGTTATTCGAAAAAAATATTTTTTTATAGGGTAGGTTTACTTTATACTTCTTTGTTACATGAATGAGCTTTTAATAAATCAAAAATAAAATTCATGCTTATTCCCTATTGTGTCTTATTAGCGTCTATTTGAATACCGGTCAATGTAAAATCGGACCATATTTATTGGCAGTTCTGTTCTGTGTGCCTACCATGAGCTGAGTTTACGATCGGCGCTAGCGAGTATCTCGTATCGAGAGTCAGTGTACCTCTCTCGCACGCGCTAATAGTGCGAAAGAGATAGACCGTCATCGAGCGCTCGATACTCGCTCGTGCCGAAATCTTGGTAGGCGTACTGGTCTGTACATCCAGTATGATAAAATATAAGGTGTTAAAGAGGAAAATACATCTTTTCTCAGTCCACCCGTGACCATGGAAAGCTGGAAAGCTGGAAACGTCGGGAACTAAAATGAGATAATATACGCGATATAATCCGCTAAATTGTTTTACTTCAATGAAATCGCGGAAACAGAAGAAAATATTATAAGGTGTTCATTTATTAGTTGCAGATATTTTAACAGATGGTAATTTTCTTTAAAACAATTGACTTTAAATCAAAATCGAAATCTTTTCATATTTTTTTTTTGTTTTCATTTACCGAATTAAAAATTACAGTGGAAACTGTATAAGTGGCACCTGGGTTAGTGGAAAACCTCTTTAAGTGGAGCCAAGTTCTCGGTTCCAGTCCCTTGGCGATGAATTACCTCTATAAATGGTATTTTGAAACTGGAAGCAGCCGTCTCTGTAACCTCCATGTCACAAGGACGGTAGTTTGTTTCGTTAACATTATGGTTTGTGTTTTAACTACGCATTTTGTATGAGATCACACAGTTTGGTTCGGATTTTTTTCATTAAAGTACAATCGGTACATTGATTTATTTAACCATACTCTTGCATTAATAAATGTTAGGAGTGATTTAGTTTAAATATAAGTTACTTCATAACATCATAACAAAGGACAGATATTTTTTTTGTATATGAGTACTGTGGATTATTTACTAGGCCCTCAGATACAGGCCTAGCCTAATTCGGGGTCTGCAAGATATTTCAATGTATTTTATTCAAGTGTGTTATGTGACATAAATTTATTCTTATTCTTTCTTATTCTTATTTACAGTATTGCTTTTTTTAAAGTCAGGATTTCATACCTATTTTTTGTTATTATATATCTGTATACATATTTAAGAAAAGATGATTATTTATGTCTTGACCTTTTATTTGACCATATACGTGACCTCTATAAGCGACATTACTAGCATCCACAACCTCTGTTAGCGAGGGCCTCTGTAAGTGAGAAAACGTTTTATTTGAACCTGGTTATGAGGATACCTGCTTAACTGGCAACGTCGCATTTTTTTTGTTATTCTTGATTATTTTAAGAAATGTGAATGTAACTTGAACATGTTGTCAAAATTAAATCTTTTGAGAAATAAATGTCTTAAACCATAATTGATTCGTTACGTTTTCGGTATTTACGCTGGCATAATGCAAAATTTCATGATATTGCCACAACCAAAGCTCTAAAAATGAATTTAAGTCTATAATCTTGTTTTTGTTGAATGAGAAAAAGACTAAATGTGTTAAGTTTGTCACGAGTAACGTAAAACACGAGCAAGCAAGCGTTATGGTTAAAGGTGAGGAACTGGTACTAGTTAATAGTAAAGCTCCAATGGGGTCCCCATATTGCTAATCTCTCGAATAGACTGAGTTCTGCAGCTTTTGCAGTAAGTAAGATTCGTCAATTAACAGACTGATAACGGCTCGATTAGTGTATTTCAGTTATTTCCACAGTATTATGTCGTATGGCATCTTACTATGGGGCAGTGCTTCCGACATTAATACTATATTTGTTCTGCAGAAACGGGCTGTTCGTGCGATATATAAAATGAACTATAGAGAGTCGCTTAGAGATAAGTTTAAGGACATTAATATAATGACAGTGAATTGTCAATACATTTATGAGAATATTATGTATGTACATAAAAATATTACCGACTTTAAGAAGAACTGTGATATACATAATATTAATACTAGAAATAAGCATAAGCTCGCAGTGCCTGCTACTAGGCTCCATAAAATAAGGAGATCATTCATGGGTAACTGTGTGAGATTTTATAATAAACTTCCTAGCAGCATAACTGAGTTGTCTATTGGTAAATTCAAAAATATTGTGAAACGAAAATTATTTTCTAAAGCTTATTATAGCACACAAGACTACATGAATGATGAAGCCGCGTGGGATTAATGTAAATTATAGCGTCATGTAGGTATATGAATAATTATTTTAACGAATACCTAAGGTATTATTATTTTTTAATCTTAATTGTTTTATATACTCTGACATTTAGAATTTTATTCTAGACACATTCTAGATTATTTATTTTTTATTGACAATCCTTTTGGGATTTATCTTATTGATTATTTTAATTTTAAAAATGATGATTTTATCAATAATATTACACTTAAGTTAAATGATCTGATTAGGTTTTTCTGGGTTTCCCTAATCCTTGCAGCAAATGTTGGATCATATTGTATTTCTCCCAGCAAACATTCACTCTCATGTAACTGACATTTCGAAAGTGCTTGTTACTAGGCCTACTTGAATAAAGAATATTTTGATTTGATTTGATTTGATTTGTAAGAAAATTAAGGTATGTATTGAACATATCTTTAAGTTTCATTAAAATACCACAAAATAATGAAGCAAGAAGAAAAAATATGCGACGTTGCCAGTTATGCGGGTATAAACGGTCTTAAGTGGAAAACTGGATAAATGGAAAACCTGGATAGCGGGAACTATACAGCCGGTCCTTTGCGATTCCACTTATCCAGTTTCCACTGTAATTATAATTTTGTCTAAAAATAATCACCATGTGCATGTAACTGACAAGACGTTCAACACTATCTGTCAGGTCACTCATGTCAACAATTGTTTGTCTTTAATGTCATTATAGTTCGGTCGAAAAAAAATAGCAAAAGAAAACAGCAAAAGGTTATTAGGATGGGAATTGGGCCTGTCGTGTTAAAAATTGACAATCAAGTATTTGATTTATCGACGTGAAGTGGCTAGTTACATTTAAGTGGTAGGTAGAAGAGGTACTAGAATCGGTTCGATGAGTTCTCATTGAATAATCACATTAACAGGGTGTTTTTACATACCAAATTTCTTTTTTATTTTTCTCCAAAAAAAATTCATACTTAAATATACTCCAGGGACCGAGTACTATCAGCTGTAAAAATATCTGCAACTAATAAGTTAGCACTTTATCATCATCATCATCATCATCATCATCATCATCATCATCATCATCATCATCATCATATCAGCCCTTTATCGCCCACTGCTGAGCATAGGCCTCTCTTCGTGCACGCCACCTATCCCGGTCCTGGGCCAATTTCATCCAGGAGTGACCCGCAATCTTACGAATGTCGCACTTTATATAAATGTAGAAGTGCCCTAAAGTTGAGGTGTTCGTTGGTAAACAACATTTAACGATGCATAGATGCACGCCTCTGCGCCGTTACAAAGATTAACACGTCCGCAATTGAGTCGCTTTAACAACCACTTGAGAACACAATTATATGGAGACAAAGGTCGGAAGACTTCTAGAATACACGACGTAGTTACTTCTACCAGCAAATCTTAAACGCCATTGAAAGAAATTTAAATATATATTAAACAAACATATCTGTATGTTTGTTTAATATATATACACAATACTTCAATTCCAAACTGCTTTGCGCCACCTACTTGTACTTCAGTTTCTTGTTTCTCAACGTCTCCCATTAGCCAAAGGTTGTCTGGAAGAGATCGCTGTTTAGTGATAAAACCGCCTGTTGTTTACTTCTCCTTGAATGGTTTGTTTTCCGTACTTTGTTTTGTGAGGTGTGCAATAAAGGGTATTGTATTGTATAAACAGCTGCTTCTAAAAAAAACACCACGGTGCGGTAGTGACGTTCGAACGTTCAAATAATTACTCCAAACGAATAGTTTGTCTGTCTGTCAATCTGTTTGTCTCCTTAAACCCGTGCAAGAACGTGCAGGTATCAAGCTAAAATAAATACCAAATTCTAAAGTCTGCAATCCGTTGAAGCTTTTATTTTATTAACATCTATAGGGTACTTTTAGTTTAGCCGTCCTGGCGTGATGAAGCCTCAACGACACATAAAAACGTACAAAGATTTAGAAAAAATGGTCACGCACAGTGGGCCTCATAAGAACACACAAAGTAACTTAAAGGTCAATGGAGCGAGCATAAAATTATATTGTTTTTAGTATTTATTGATATAGCGGTAACAGAAATACATCATTTGTGAAAATTTCACCTGTCTAGCTATCACGGTTTATGAGATACAGCCTGTTGACAAACTGAGACAGTCAGCGAAGTCTTACTAATAGGGTCTCGTTTTACCCTTTGGGTACGGAACCCTTTAAATTAAAGAGAACTATATAAGGAACATGAGACGTGGTCACTCACAATGGGCCTCATTCGAAGGCCCAAAGTCACTCAAAGGGCAATGGAGCGAGCTATACTCGGAGTTTCCTTGCGTGCTCGAATCGGGAATGAGGAGATCCGCAGAAGAACCAAGGTCGTTGACGTAGCTTAAAGAGTTGGTACACTTATGTGGCAGTGGGAGGGGCACATTGCTTGTAGAACCACTGTTGCGAGACTTTCTGCCCCAGCGGCAATAACCGCTGGGGCAGAAAGTTTCTCAAGTGGCGAACGCGTACAGAACGACGCAGCGTGGGAAGGTCCCCATCAAGGTGAACTGATGATCAGTTGATGAAACGGGAAACCGTTAGGTGAGGGCGGTGCACTAACAGTCGTCATGGAAATCGTCCATGGGCTGATATGATAATGATGTCGATTATTAGCAAACTATGTATACATTTATTTTTCTTTATATTAACATAAGCCTTCTATTTTCAGGTACAGTCGCCCTACAATTACCGGTAACGCGAGTAAGACTAACGACCTACCTTCGGGACTAATGATACATCATTAGGATGTTGTAACGTATCCTGTTATAAAATCTGGCATATTTTATTATATAATACGATCGTTTCCTACGGATGAATGTATCCTATGTGGAAATAACTTTTGCTTAAATCGTGAGAATTCTTGAAAATACGGGCGATTCGTATTCGTATGGCCGTATATCACTTTGTCCTGAAATAGGGTAATATTATATATTAGTTTTATCACAATTGTGAAAGTGTTTAGTATAATTAAGATAATATTGTAATCGTTAAAAATTTCTTTCTTCTCAACAGTGGTCTCCTCTTGGAAATTCCCGTAGACTTGTAAAAGTGCACTTGTGGCATTCTTACAGAATAAACAATTTGAATTTGAATTGTTGACTAAAGATAAAAAAAACCACGTGACTTAAGGTCATTCTGCCAATCAGTCTTTCGACTCTATGGTATATAAGAGGTCACAGGTTCAAATTGTGTGTTGCATTGATTTTTCTCCTTTCCAATATAACTCAGTGTTATAAAATGAATTTGAATAACAATTGTGCTATTTCCACATCAGGCGATCGCTCTGCTCGTTTGCACCCTATAACATAAAAAAACAACTCACTGATATGTAAATGCCTTTTCTAAATATATATATCCTCGTCAAAGGCTATTTCCAGCCTATTGGGATCAGAAGCGACTAGAACTGCTTATCATTAACTTTATTCGAAATGGGACCTTTGATTTTAATTCAGTCATGCCCCTGATCAAAGGAATGGACTCCGGTTACATGCCAGCTGTACACTCACCCTGATAAGTTGATCACAACGATTACCTATCTCTTTTCACTTTAACAGTGCAAGAATAAACAGTAATCTACTTTTCTACCTACCGAGTTTTGTTCATAGTTCTCCCAAAATTAGTAATATGCTCATTCGCTGCCAAAAAACAAGAAGCTTGATGCCACATAACACTGAAACAAAGTCTCGTATCTGTTCACGACGATTATTTATCAATACTATTATGAAATTGTAAAAATCAAATGTCTGTACTGTGTGGTGGCTCGTGTATAGCCACTTTTTTCATATCCTGGCCGTATATTTTAAAATAATAGATTCGAATAAAGAATGTGATGTTTTTGGTAATGTCATACTGCACCTCCACCAACTGTGGGAGTGTAGCAGTTGGTAGTAAAACAAGATTAACTATTTACGTATTTATTCTTTGATAGTCAAATCTGTCATCAATATTTTTCACAGTATGACATTACCAAAAACATCACATTCTTTATTCGAATCTATTATTTTAAAATAAACGGCCAGGATATAAAAAAGGTGGCTATACACGAGCCACCTCTCAGTACATTGAAGATATTTTCAAAACAATGATTGTAACGGATGATTTGGAGGTCACTAAAACGAAATATATATTTTTTTGGATTTTTTGTAGGTTTGTATGTGTCGTTGTGGCTTCATCACACAAAATCGGCTAAACAGATTTCAACAATTTTTGGTACACGGGTAGCTGGGTATCTCCAAATGGTTAAAGGATACTTTTTACCCGACTACGCTGAAGAAAAAACGAGGTATTATGACTTTTTCTCCTCCGCGAACGAAGTTGCGGGCATCTTCTAGTCCATACTAAAGTGTGAAAAGCGAAAGTGTGTCTGTCTGTCTGTCTGTTACCTCTTCACGCTTAAATCACTGAACCGATTTGGATGAAATTTGGTATAGAGATAGTTTGAGTCCCGAGGAAGGACATAGGCTACTTATTATCCCGAAAAAATACCCATGTCCGCGATAAACGAATTTAAGGCGGACGAAGTCGGGGGCAGAAGCTAGTCTCTTATAAATCTAACAGAGCAACAATAAATGATACTCATTCTTTTTCACTATACTCTATAGTGAAAATAAGCAATAAACTGTGATAAAAATATTTACTAGCATTATAATAATAACTCTACAAAATTAAATAAGTATGGTGACGAAGTAAATTACGGTCGAGTGTATTTGCATATAAATAAATAGTAAATATTTAAATGAAGCTTTATACAATGAAGCATGGCACTGTACTGTGTCGGGACGTTGGAAATTAAAAGTAAACAAAGAATCTCGAGTATACCTGTCAGCCAGTCGCATAAATGCTTAATTAGCATAAAGAAAGTAGAAGTTAATACGGTAAGACTGTAATTATATTCGTTTCATGATTTAAGAACTAAAAATGTGAATACAATTTAAATAAAAGAACAGTACACTATAAATAAAAAATAGTATTCATAAAACATTTACGCAACTGTTAACCGTAACGTTCACTCAAAAATATTATATGTATTGCGCACAATCTCTTATGATGTCAAAATTATGCAAATAACTATTTTGGTAGGAGAATGAATAAGTTTTTAGATCCTAACACAGAACAAGAAAATAAGGTTAGAAAGGCTATCGAATACAATTTGTATCAGAAATTAATTCATTTTACTTGCATGTAGCTTCCGGTACACTTATGTTTCTCGCATCGTTGTGTTTTGTTTTGACATTATTGTACTTTATTGTACAATGTGCGAAATATTAGCCTCGTTTCCCTTTTAACATCGGTGACATTCAATGTCTTTCAACGTTTGTTGCAAAAACACATCCTTGTCAGTAGCTAAGGTAGATTTAGCCACTTTGGAACTGTGGCACCAACAATCTTACGCTTTTGACGGACACTTTGGATAGTTTGGATAAACCGAGATTGTGCTTCTTACCTTCTAACTTCCATAGGAAATATGTTCGATTACTCAAGACATATCACCATGGTAACGACTACAAAAAATGTTGTGACTCAATTTAATACAGTTTCGACGAGAGTGTGTTGACGGCATCTGTCATAAATTTTCCGTCTACCCGCCTCTCGCAAAAAGCGCTATCTAACAAATCGTGTTTAATTTGTTTATGAACACTTGAATAATTTCGTTTAATTAGTAGTATCAACAGCACACAGTTTCATAGCAGTACTTTATCCCAATTAATATTGGAAATGAGAACATTTCCGAGTTCTGCTTTGTCTTTTTCTGTATAGAAGCTGCACATATGCCTAACCTTTTGTATTGGTAGCATAAGCGCGTCCAGTGTGTTGAACGAGAGTGCGGCACGTGCGTCTATTCCGGGTGCGTTACCTGTATATTCACGTGTGGCAGAAGATGGCATACCACTGAGCTCGGTCTGAGTTTTTTGTTTCCAACCGCTGCTAGCCACTCCAAAATTCCTCCCCATTCCCCACTCGCGCAAAATCGCAGCTGGTTTACAAACTGTTTTTTTTTTAAGTTATAAGCGATGCAGGGAATTTGTAGCAAAACGCACAGTTGTGGACTGCCAATAACCATCTAAGCGGTGAAGAGGTACGCAATAGTTACACGATTGTAGTGCAAACTAATTCAAGCGTTTAAAAATACTACAGATACTTTGAAATGTACAAAAGTTAGCTATACCACTGATTATTTCACTTGAGTTGAACTAGAAGGCGCCCGCACCTTCGTTTGCGGCGGAGAAAAGTTATAGCCCCTCTTTTTTTTCGACAGCGCAGTCGGGTAATAAGTATCCTATTATTTTCTGTGGATACCCAGCTACCCGTGTATCAAAAATAGTTGAGATCTGTTTAGCCGATGTGGCGTGATGAAGCCACAACGACGCATACGAACATACAAATATCAATAAAAATCATTTTTCGATTAAGTGACGAAATAGTCCGTTACAATCATTTTTGTACATATATTTCTTTTATACAACTTTATAATAGTATAGAAGATAACAGCCGTATTATTATGATTATAGTTTTATTTTGGGCCACAGGCGTGTTGATCTAGATATAAACTATACGGTGTGTTTTAAGTTCTAGACCTGTTCGAAGCATAATCTAGGTAGGTATACCTTAAGAAACAGAAGAAGTAAGAAAAGAGCGTATACTCCCACCTAAAAGACCAGCAACGTGCTTGTGACTCCTCTGGTGTTGCAGGTGTCTATGGACAAAGGTGATCGCTTGGTCAGAGCACTTCTGCTTTAAATAACAGTTGGCAGGTTAAAATCCTGCTAACAATTTAGTAGGTCGCATAGATTTTTTTCCAATCAAATCGAACTCCGTGTTATAATATTCATTTGGATAAAAATTTAGATATTTCCACATTTATAAAAAAAATATCAATTCTATTGATTCGGTTTCTTCCTGGATCCAGAGGAAGTTGCAGGCCAAAGTCTAACGTGTTGGATTACTCTGTTAGTGATATGTATACCTATTTAATAAAATAAATAAATAAATAAAACTTATAATCCCAACAAAACTCAGCTGCTGCACTTATCTATTTCAAAAACCTCTACCATTTTCGAGTTACTCCGATCTATAATTGGAATATAATATCCAGGCACATAAAATTCTTGATTCGACCTACTTGTTCCACATGTGACTTGGAAACGTAGTTTTACGGCCCACGAGGAGAAATGATGTGCTTTTCATGCTCATTTAGTAACTGTCGGTATACCATTACGGCTCACAGACTTTACAACAGCGATAGAAATCGCAGGCTGATGGCTGGTCATTAAAAGTAATGACGTACTGACGGATATCAGTCATGGGTAAACAAACACAGTTGGACAATAGGAAATTGCAGCTTGTAAATCAATTTGAGAACATATCTGCTGGCTCATTAAATACTGATAGCACACTGAGTACTGAACAATCCAGAGTTTCTGATTAAAAATATTATAGAGTATTTACTAAAAGTACAAAAACTTCAACAAAAGAAAACAACGAAACAAAAAAAAGCATATATTTCATCTTTCTCTACATAAAGGGTGCACGCGAGGAATACGGAAGATTTTAACCATACTTTTCTGAGACCACTAGGAGTACAAAATATCATATAATTGACAATTAAATCTTGTTTTGACGATTTCTGTACATTTAATTTAATAACTTTCGCTTATGAAAATAATCAATTTGTATAAAATGGTAACGACTGTTTCTCCAAACAAAAAAGGATGATGAGTGGTAGGTAGCTGTCACTTTGATGTCTGTCAATAGCGACGCGTACTCATTGACTTAGGCATAAGTTGCAGGCTCGATTTGCGTCATGAAATAGATCACCACTATCACCAGGCTCTACCTAATTGAAATCCAATCTGTTAGAGAAAAAAAAATATTTCTCATCTCTCCTGTTCGTGTTTAATTTTCATGGGTATATTTAGGCGGGTGGAATATACTTTTCCATTCCTAGAGTGGATAGTAATTTATTGTTACGATTAGCCACGGAGTCGAAGATCATAGGCATGATAACTGGATATGAAAATCGAAATTCTAGTCATACATATTATAAAAAAATATTGGAAACGTATTTTTTGGTTTTTTAAAATAATAACAAAATACTCGGATAAATCGCATTAAAGTTTAAGAGTGGGGGCTCGTGACGTCACTTCTAAGTAAAATGTATACCTAGGAGTGACGTCACGCGACATTTTGACTCAATGTATCGCCTTTATTTTTCGTTTATGTAAAAAAAAGAAAACATAGGTATCCAATATAGATGACGATGACGACGACGACGACGACGACTGATTTCGTTGGTAATTCTAGAGCAGAGTTTCCTTCGAGACCATGGACGTAACGCGACGTCCGAAACGTCAAAGAATTACCAACGAAAGGTAATTAAATAAATCATATTGATACGCGATTAAGCCCCGTTTTGTTGTGTTGTGAGAAAGAGTTTGACTCGTAAACTTATGATGTTGAATATTTGATCTTACTGTTCAGTTTCTTCCCCTGTGCTGCGGTGTCAACCATGACGCTGGTTTTCTCTCGCGGGGCTGCGTTCCCTTTGTTCGGGGTGACGCCGCACAACTCCGCCCGACGCCTAGTTTAAAGAAAATTGCTTTTCGCGATCTAATGGAACTTTTTAATCCTGAGGTGAAAATGTAATTATATTTTCGATTAGGTAAACTGCCGGTTTGGGAAGTGACGAAAGGACTGAAAAGGGTCAGAGTTATTTGAGATACATTTATTAGTGTTCAGATTTCGTATTCATTATGCTGAAGGTCTATTTTACATGGACCCATTTTTAGAGTTCCGTAGCAAAGGTGGCAAAAACGGAACCCTTATAATTTCGTCATGTCCTTCCCTCCCCGTATGTGACAGGTATTTTACTCAAAAACTACAAGATGTATATTGATGAAATTTGGAGCATAGGTATTTTGTATAACCACTACTTATTTTGGTAGATAAATAACGAAATAAAATATTTCTAGAGGGGGCACTCCATACGTGTAACCGAAGCTGAAAATTTTCTTTTCAACAAAGATCAACGTGTGTGTGTTTTGTTTTGTCCTAATTATTTTGGTCTCTGAAACCATTGACATACCATGAAAATTTAAATACAAACTTAACCTTAGCTATTGGTTTTGTACAGTACGGCTTTAAAAAAGTCCTATGTCAACGATTGTCTCACAAACATTACATTATCGATAACATAAAATAATTATGTAAAATAAATAAAATTTCGACAAATCTTTGATATAATATAACAATGGAGCAATAGATTGACTTCAGCCTTTGGATATACTACGGGAAATATAGAACCTATTTACTCTCTTAGATGCTTCTTACCGAAAGCATTTACAAGGAATCTAATATTGAAACGCGAAAAATTACCCTAGCATGAATATTCAAAAATGGCGAAGTGACGCGTGAATTCGAAGCTTGCTGGGTGATGGATATCGCTTTAAAGCTTTGCCATGTTTCGTTAAGAGCTCACTTACTGCCACCGTAACATTATGACGTTATGACGTCGCTTAAATGAGGGCTGACATGAGACGAATTTATCCTTTTGGATAGGTTACATAAAGCTGTGAAATAAACACAGCTAATAGGCAATATGCATGAATTTTTCACTTTTTCATGCAATGTTTAGTATTTTCTTACATACAAACCTTCTCCAGATATTTACTAACACAACAAGAAAATGCCTAATTCTTTTGCCTAAGCCGTTCTAATGTGATACGTGAACACACATTCTCCGATTAATGGTTATATATATATGACAATAAATTTTGACAGACGGTACGTATAATCCTCTTTTAGGTTTTTTTTTTGTTTGTTAATTTTTTTGAGGAAGCTGCATGAAAATGTGCGCATGTGAGTACAATTTATTGTCACATCTAACCAAGAAACTATATCGCAGAAAAGCAAAGGAACTTATAATCCATTAAACTCATTTGGAATCCCACAAAGTAACGCCTGAATAAATAAAATAAATAAATATCAGAGACAATGTTAAACAAATCGACCTAGTTCCAAACTAAGCAAAGCTTGTACTATGGATACTAGGCGACGGTATACATAATATATCGGTAAATTATAATACTTAAATACACAGAAAACATCGAAGACCCCGGAACATACATTCGTACTCATCACACAAATACTTGCCCTGGCCGGGAATCTATCAATTATTACTTCTCCTGCTCAAAAAGTAGGTCATATTAGCTTCGCGAAGCGAGACTAAAATAGTACATTTAGCCCCTAGGGTTTAAAAGAAAGCCATATAATCCCATACAAATTTGAAAGAAACTAAAAAAAAAAACTTGTGGCCAGCTACGTACTACTTACGAATAATTAAAAACAAACAAACCAACCTCATCAGATTGGCCAAAATTTCTGAACGTATTGCAGCCCTTTACATTAAAAAGTAAAAATTGTCTACGGCCATTATTAGTTTAAAAAAATATATAAGCTGTCAATTTAACTATAAAGAATTGCTCAAACTGTACTTTTTATTTTTCATGAAATATACAATTTTAGTGTTAAGTCTTTTTTATTTTCTTGCAGTCGAAGTGAAAAGCAGAGTGTTTAACTCATGGCTAAAAGCCATTATGACACTCGCTCACTTCGTGAGCTCGTCCAAATAATCACTTCGTGTCATGATGGCTTATTATAGCCCCTTGTCCAACAATCTATATCCCATTGATTGTTATTTAGATAGATTTATCGATATACCGTCTACAACGATACACTGAGTCTGTCTGTGTAGTCCAGAGTGAAACTATTGCGATTCAAAATTTAAATATTTTGGAATACTGTTGTCATCTGTGGGCTGGGGCTCCCCAGTGCCAGGTTCACCCTCTAGACCGCATTCAACGGAGAGCGACTCGTATCGTCGGTTGCCAGCGTATTTCAGATCAGCTTGACTCCTTGGCTCTGCGTAGAGATGTAGCCTCGCTCTGCATATTCTTTCGCATGTATAACGGGGAGTGCTTCGAGGAATTGTTCGGGTTGATCCCAGCTGCATCTTTCCGCCATCGTCCTACGCGACAACATTTCCACCCTCATCACTTAGATGGTTGGCAGTCCACAACTGTGCGTTTTTCTAGAAATTTCCTGTCACGTACGACTGAACTGTGGAATAAATTGCCGCCTGCAGTATTTCCGGACCGATGCGACCTTCAAGCTTTCAATAAAAGAGCGTACTCCCACCTGAAAGGCCGGCAACGCACTTGTGACTCCTCCGGTGATGCAAGTGTCTATGGGCGACGGTGATCGCTTACCAGGCGACCCGTCTGCTCGTTTGCCTCCTATGTCATAAAAAAAAGGGAACTTCGGGGGTGCCAGTTGGAGGTTAATTTTATGGAGCCTCATTCATCGGAGCACTCCTCCTCTACCTTGCATCGGTTTTGGGTTAGAACCAAGTGGTTAAGGCATTTTATTTGCCTAACTTTAATTAATTCCGTTGTGATACGAAAGTTGGCGTATAAATTGTATGAATAAGTTTCGTGTCACAATGGAATCAATTAAAATCAAGCAAATGAAAAGCGTTAACTACTTGCCAAATTCCGGTCGTCACCCTTTTCTCATTGCTGAGGATCATAGTCTTTTCCTCGGAACAATCGCTCTCGAATGATGCGCCTACGTCTATTCCTATCCGAAGCTGAGTGCAGAGCATCGTGCACTATGGTGTCGAGAATCGTACAAATCTGATCTGTCCAACGTTTCGGGTTTCCTCTCGCCTCTCGTTCGTTTGCCTTCAGCTTTCCGTACGAGTACTAAGAAGGTCTACTTTGACACCACTCCTATTACCTGACTCTGATTACTCCCCGCTCCCCTATTATTCGAATATTTTGGATACAAGCTTATTTTATAGCCATCCATCTTTTGGCATATTTGAATGAGAACAGAGTGTCAATTGACGTGTGGCGCATGCGTGGATTACGATGCGCCAGCGCCGATCTACGTGCGCGCGGACATATCGCTCGAAACACTTTCTTCATAACTCGAGTCGTGTGCCACAAGTCACGAGATTCTGAGATTATTTTTTTAACTGACTCCTAAAAATGAGGAGCGGTCTCAAATCCGCTTTTATTTATTTTATAGTTAAAAATAGATAGCCTCTTAGTATTTAAGACTTTTTTTCTAATTATACCTATTTACAGACAACGCGCAGACTAAAAGTAGGAAGGTGATATGACATTTTAAGCATATTCCTTTAGAACCTTTCTAACCGGCTCATTTGTATATCATGTAGTTATATAATTCAGTTATATTAAGTGTTTGAAATCTGAGCGCTTCTCGCCATTAAACGTCACAGTTTGGCGAGTAATAATTACTTTGTAAAATGTTATTTTTATAAGTTAAATAAAAAAAAAAAAAAAAAAGAAATGTATGTAGAGGTAATACACATTGGAGGATGTTTTGAAATCGACGCCGAAAGTAAATTAATCACTTTGTACGGAATAATTTGAATTGTACGCGATAGATATTATAATTTTATTAGTTTTTCTGTATTTGAACTAAATAAAAAAAACTTTTCGTATAGTAAAGAATAACAGAGCCTGTAAAGCATAATTATCTGTAAATATCATAAGTAGTCTGTTACTTTATATGTTCATTAACGGCAAAACTATGTTAATTTCGGCTTAATTACGAATCCAAGAACAGGCCAAATAATTAAAATTATCAAACACACGAACAATATCCATACTATTCCATACTAATATTATAAATGCAAAAGTGTGTCACTTTGTCTGTCTGTCTGTCTGTTACCTCTTCACGCTTAAACCGCTGAATCGATTTGGATGAAATTTGGTATGGAGATAGATTGAGTCCCGGGGAAGGACATAGGCTACTTTTTATCCCGGAAAAATACCTTCATTCGCAATAACCGAATTTAAGGAGGACGAAGTCGCAGGCAAAAGCTAGTAACTAATAAATACTCAATTATAGTGTACACTCACTCAACTTTACAACCAACTCCCTAGTCAACAATGATATTATATCAAAATCTTTGCTGTCCCACAGCTGGACAAGGCCCCCCTCTTCCACTGATCCCAGTTTAAAACTACATCTGGCCAGTCTTCCAAAAAGATGTATGATCGTCCCTTCATCGCCAGTGAGGTCTGCCGCGTCTCCATTTCGAAGTTTTGGGCTTCCTTCCACTCTGTGGTTTTCTTGGCCCGCAACTCGTTCAGCATGTGGCAGAAATTACCAGTCCAATCTTACTTCACTTTGGCCGACTTCCGAGCTACGTTCCAGTCCACGAAAAAAGTTGAAAAAAAAAACACTTTTACTCACCAGTTCAATACCCCGCTAATCCTAAAAAAACGATTCATCATAACCATAACGAAGTCTGTCACTTGCACTTCAAGCACCGACTAACACGCTTGCCGCACGCGATTGCGTAAGAACAGAATACCGATACCACACAATATCTCTCATATCTTATACGTACACGCTTAAAGAAAGAACCTAGTTCCTTTGGCATAAAGTTGAAGAAAAAAGAATGGAAGATACAGATAGGATATTGCGAAAGTTGACGGATATTTCACGCGCAAGTACAAACGCTGATTCTGAATAAATTGAATCTTTCCGTTGGAACATCGCTTGTCTATGGCAAATTGGGCCGTCATGTTGGCTGCCCTGCAGCTGTTCGAGTTACGCGCGGATTGAATGGAAATAAGATTGTGGTTGGAATAGACAATTTGTGCTTCATACTTCCTTTATACGACATGTTTGATCGTGTCCCAAAGGAACGATTACAATTCGTAATCAATATCGGGTAAATTGGTATTTCAGTGTCTTTCATATTGTTTATCGAAATCTACTTAAATGGGCGAAAAGTAGCTAGAATTTTCCTTTTTTAGCTTGTAAATGAAGGGTATAACTAAAATATGTAGATAATGTTATTTAGAAATTGATAAATCATTATAGCCATGTAAATTGTTCGAAATTAATTGCTTTTTGATTAGCATTTACTTAAAGACATTCGATTAAGAGCAAATCTGAGAATAAATCCCAAACATACATACCTTAATTGAGACCATCATTTGAAAGATACCTACCGGACAATAAGTACGTACGTAAAATAAACCGCTCTTATTACGGAAAGTTGCCAATCAAATATTGGATAGAAATATTACTAAAACTTTATTCAAACAGCAACAAAACTCAACAAAAACTTCAATAATAAACTTGAATATAGCTTCGGCGCAAGTGACGCTGGGAAATGGTTGTATAATTGATATTCTTAATTGGTCCATAAAGTTTCCTGTGCCGTGACAATGGAATGTTAAACTTTCCCGGCCGATCACTTCCGAATGGCCGGCTCTAGGGGGAAAACGTAACAATTACGCACTTAGCAACCGATGTTTGTCGGCTGAAGAACCGGTTGTCAATATGCATAGCAAACGAGTACCAAGAGTCTTTGCGGGTTCTAGAGGAGTGGGGGACTGGGAGGGTGTGTGTATCTTTTATGCTGCTACGATTCCCACTTCCATACAAATATTCCATACTTATGTTGTAAATGCAAAAGTCTGTCTGCCTGTGTTTGTGTAAAGAAAGACATAAGCCCTCCTACACGTACACATACAACTTCGCTGGCCATCTCCACTACAACGCGTGCAAGAGACTATTTAATAGTAAGTTCGGCCTAGCCAGCCATATCAGAGCCCCGTAATAGACACCCATAAAATTAGTTAATTAGTTCTGTTACAATCATGTTTTTAGAAAATATCTTCAATGTACAGACATCTCATTTTTACAACTTTATAATAGGTAGTATAGATAATAAAGTCGCCTAGTACCCATAGTACAAGCTTTGCTTAGTTTGGGACTAGGTCGATTTGTGTAAGTAAGATTGTCCCTAATATTAATTCAAACAAAAGCAATGCTACGAGTATGCAATAACTCAGTTAACTCCAAATCGTCCGTTTCAATATATATTTTTTAAATATCTTCAATGTATTTTTACAACTTTATAATAGTATAGAATACTATCATAAACTCGGTTTGGGCAGCTAGTGCCGTAACAATAAAATGGTTGTAGTTTCCACGATGAAATTAAATTAGTAATTTAGGCTTAGACAACCTATACTGGGGCTAGTAATTTATTTACCGCCGGGGGCTAAATTTAATGAATTTTAAAGTTTATCAACCCGTAGGCTTCAATTAGCCTCCTTCACAAAGGCGGTAATTAGTGCCTAATTGGAAACTGATCAGAAACGGGGGTCGGATAAACAGACTTCAAAAAAGTTACTCAAAATTTGATATTGATTTAATCCATTGTATATTGTATTTTATCGTATATCGGTATATTTCAATACGGATTGAAAAAAAAGCCGTGACTAAAACGAAGTGATGAAAATTTCAATGTTGCATATTTTTGTCACAAATTGTCTGAATGAATCAATGAATGTAGTTTATTCACTAGAATATATAGTACATATACAGGTGTTACAATTATTATGATTAGCATTTCCATAATATATTCAGTCAGTATGTAGTGGCATGTGAAAATTACAATGGCAACATAAGACTAGGTATACAAATATTGCCTAAGAAAAAATAAATAAAATACTCGGTCCGACAATAATGACACAATACATGTTAAGACTGACAAAGGTCTGTTAGGTCTATACCCCCTAATGATATAACAATCAAATAATTAGGCCCTTCTCGTGCATGTGAAACTGTCTTTACACATTAGACCCGTCTGGCGTATTTTACACGTTTGAATAAATTTAACTTTGACAATATATTTTTTCTGTCTGTCGTGATCACGGGAACTGTAAAGCTTCCCAAACGATGGAAACTCAAATGTATGATTTCATTCATTTAAAATATTTTATTAAAATAGTTGATAATCGCAGAAACCTAAAAGAATACTATCCACCAAATATATCATAGGATTATTGACGCTCGTCAAATCGATAGGTACCTTTAGACTTAAAGGGCGTAAACGCCACACAAGTCAATGGTGGACTCGCCCTTTGAATCCAAAGATACTGATTATTATTTTCAATATTACATTTAGAACGATAATATAGATTCATATAATATTGACATAAGTGTAATTTAATTTTTATAGCGAAATAAATTACCTATGTAATGTAATGTTAAATTATTTATCGATTTATCCACCTGCCAATCACAAGTCACCTTGGACGGATGGATGTTGGATGTACCATTGTTTGGTTTCCGGTGGTTATGCACGATAATGCCACGGTCGTAATTATTATTAATCGTAATACTGTATACGCATATATAGAATAGAATAGAATAGAATAGCCATTTATTTGATTTTGTTACTTACAATTCATTTCACAATTTCATATTATAATTTCATTAAACTTTTAATATATATTTATTTTTACAGGAGTTTTACTAAAATGTAACATTTTATTAGTTTACTAAATTAGGCATGATTATTAAATTACATGTAATAAGGTAAAATGGCCTCTCCTTCAATAAAGAAGGAGGGACGGTAATAAGACCTCATGGGTTACCAGCCCTGCTAGGAGAATACATAGTTACTTTATTCAAAATATTTTTTTACATTACTATACTTTTATGTTTTATTTCTTTAATCTTTATTTTAATTATTATTATTATTTTAATTGATATAGATTAAATATATGATATATGCCATATATATTTTTTTTGTACATTTTAATCTTCATTCATGTTTTACAAAATAATAATACACATATATAAGCGCATTTAATTCTGATTCATTTGGCTTTTTTAAGAGCTCTATCCTATCCCGAAATACGCTCGCGCGGAACTGAAGCATTTCCCGCGCGAGCAGCAGAATATTTATTCAACTTTTGAATAATAGAAAAAAAAACGTGACTTCGCTCTGCAGAAAACAGCTGACGTTAATCGGGTAAAGTTTAAATATTTAGTGCTCCTCAAATTTGAGGCCAGTACCTACATAAAAATAAGGAACTGACTTATTCAAATACTTAACTAATCAGATTTTAGAATATATTTCGTTTCTTAGAAATACAACGTCGACAATCCGTTTAGGACGCTTTTTTTTACGAAAGGACTCTTAACCCCCTCCGACAAAAGACGGGTGTTAAATATGTTTGAAGCATGTATTTGTATATCTGTATGTCTGTGTAGACCACCTTTGGTTTTCCATAGTAACGTTTTCCGTGTTTGAGTTTATTCAAATTCAAATCATAGTTTTTCGGGTAATATGATCCATAGAATTTTTCGTAATTAATCAATTAATGTATGACTTATAGTTATGTTAGTGCACAATTATTGACAAATTCAATTATTGTTAATTGTAGGTAACAAATAACAGTGTTGGCTACCCCAATGCCTGGGCTATGGGGCAGTCTAGACTGCTATCTACCACTCTTAAGACCCTGTTTGAGCTGCATCATGCAGCGTGTGGAAAGTATCGAGTGACAGAGAAGTAAAACGATACTTCTCTCTCACTCGATAACCAAACTCAAACATCACATTACATAACGAGAGTCATGACACGATTCTTAACATTTGAGGTTATGTTTACAATAACAAGCGGTAAAAACCGTGTTACCGATGCTTATTCTTTAAGATGACCGGCTGTTGCATATTATGGCGTGTATTTTGTAAATGTTAAGCGATTTAACTTTAAACACTCGAGTTTTGTTGTAATTTTATATTTTTTTTATGTATGCGATGACGAATGCTTCATGCTATTTTGTTTTACACGCGAGACAAGAATGATAAATAGTTGGATTTGAGAATAAAGTGGAGAAAGTTATATGCCGTACATTGTATAAAAGAGTCAGAATCTTAATATTACCCTTGGTTTAAACGGTATATCGCGCATATTATCTCATTTCAGTTCCCGACGTTTCGGAAGTTTGACAGCTTCCGTGTTAACGGAAATTGTAACTTTGACGAAGAAAAACATATTTCTATCCCTGGCTATCTTATTTTATTAGGTACTAGGGGTCCTTACGGATACACTTCAGCCAAGTGATATCTTTTGTGCAATTACCTCTTCTTGGTACTCAATGCCTTTTTTTTATGGCATAGGGGGCAAACGAGCAGACGGGTCGCCTGATGGTAAGCGATCACCGTCACCCATAGACACTTGCATCACCAGAGGAGTCACAAGTGCGTTGCCGGCCTTTCAGGTGGGAGTACGCTTTTATCTTGAAGGTTTGAAGATTGCATCGGTCCGGAAATACTGCAGGCGGCAATTTATTCCACAATTCAGTCGTACGAGGCAGGAAATTTCTAGAAAAACGCACAGTTGTGGACTGCCAACCATCTAAGTGGTGAGGATGGAAATATTGTCGCGTAGGACGATGGCGGAAAGATGCAGCTGGGATCAACCCGAATAATTCCTCGGAACACTCTCCGTTACACATGCGATAGAAAATGCAGAGCGAGGCTACATCTCTACACAGTGCCAAGGAGTCAAGCTGATCTGAAATACGCTGGCAACCGACGATACGAGTCGCTCTCCGTTGAATGCGGTCTAGAGGGAGAAGCTGGTACTGTGGAGCCCCAGCCCACAGATGAGAACAGTATTCCATGTGCGGGCGGACCTGTGCCTTGTAAAGCTGTAGGAGGTGGGCCGGAGTAAAATACTGTCTCGATCTGTTGAGCACGCCGAGCTTCTTAGAGGCTAATTTGGTCTTATTCTATCTCCTCCATAAACCGGATGATAGATCCCAAATATCCCAATAGAAGCATCAGGAATTCCTTTGACTCTGGGTAACCATTACCAAATTCCTTCATTATCTCTGTCTGGCTAGGGCATGACATGACTTCCACGCAGTAGTCACGCAGTTCTCAACCATGGTCTCCCCTTGGGAAACGCCGTAGAGTCTGACTTGTTGCGGCCTACTTCTATACTATTATAAATTTGTAAAAATGAAATGTCTGTATATTGAAGATATTTTCAAAAAAACGATATTTATTGACTATTTGGAGGTCATTAAAACGAAAAATATTTTTTTGGATTTTATGTGTGTTTGTATGTGTCTTTGTGGCTTCATCACGCAAAATCGGCTAAACGGATTTTAACTGTTTTTGGTACACCGGTAGCTGGGTATCTTCAGATGATTATAGGATACTTTTTACCCTACTACGCTGAAGAAAAAATGAAGGGTTATGACTTTTTCTCCTCCGCGAACAAAGTTGCGGGCGCCTTTGAGTACAGAATAAGGTCATTAGTTCAGTATGTGATTCATTGTCTCTCTGCCTCTTCGTCATTCATTCTACAATCCGTGTTGTCAAAGTTCTAAGTCTGCAACGACATTTTAAATCACAATGCATTCAAAGTACTCGTAAGCAGAGAGTTGTTAATTTTAAAATTGCTTTTACTCTACTATTTTACTGATTCGAGCGAGACGTACCAACTAGTCTCTGACTAGTTGGGAAGTCGGAAAAGCCGACTATCCGGCCACATCTATAGTCGGCGAATAGTCGGCGACTAGTCGGCAAAAGATACCAAATATTCGGCACATTATTACTTAATGAAAAGAAAATCAACTACCAATATTTGCTTGAAGTTTTTTTTGTCTAACACATCAATTAGGTAATATCACTGTTTATTTTGATTATTTTTTCTATAATAAGAAAAGAAACACGCCGGCGTAGCAATTAAAATATTATTAAACGTAAATAAACTTGTCAAAACATGAACTCAATACGAGTGGCGCGAGGCGCGACTATTGAGCTGAAACGAAAGTTCCCGATTGCACCCGAACTTAGCCAAAACCAAACCGAAAGTCGCAGTCCCCGACTAGGCTGCCACCACAGCGCCGATTAGTCAGCCAGTCGGCAAAATCCATAGTGGACCCATCTCTAAAACAAATTACGTTCTGAGCATAAGAGCGAGAGGGACGGTACATTACGAAGTTCGAATTTCGAGTTTCGGAGTAATCCCTCTACGCGCCTCCGAGGCCGGGAGGCCCAAAGTGGCGCTGGAGCCGCTCATCAGAAGTCTGCAGTGCTGGACATAGCCTCTCCCAAAGAACGCCACCATGACAGATTCTGCGCCGCCCACATCGAGCAGACTCTAGCCTTCACCAGGTCATCAGTTCACTTGGACCTACCTCCTATATAGATCACCGATGTACGGCTTCTACATCTTCTTTTCGTGTCAAGGTTCCTCAAATAACGGATGCCCAGTGGGCAGTGGTATTTATATTGACAGCCCTGTAGCTACGAATTTAAACTTTACTTTTGAAGTCTTCGCACATTCGCCAAATGAAAATCTATTGAACGATCTCGAGTCGTCTCACGTCTCGTGCGAGACATAAAGACGTTTTTAAGACGTCTTTGGAGAATGGTGAGATTTATAGCCAGGGATTATATTAGGTTATTACCCTTATAAGTACTTAGGCATTTCATATTAAACGTATCTCGTTTATGACAGCATGACATGTTATAAAATCTTACTTTATTATATACTTTTGTTTTCATAACAGCTTTGTCCGTGATTTACCATTTAGAATTTTTATGATCTGCCGTTTTTCATTGCACAGTTGGTACCGTTGTGAAACAAGGTCAGTATTTTTTTTTTCAAATTACCAGTTAGATTTATGGATTAGTTCCTTTGCTTTTGATACTTTAATTGACTACTAAAGTTCTTGAGAATTGTACCGTTTTGATCTAAATTTTACAAATCATCGACTCGATATTACAGGCCATAAACTCTTTAAGAACCCTTTTCACTTTCAGCGAAATGAAATTTGAACATTGCTATAATGACACAAAGTGTAATTTTAACTACCCTAAATGTAACAAAGAACCCTGTTATATTGAGCCAGCGAAATCCCAAACATTTTATGACATTCTAGAGAATATTGCACAATTTCACAAACCCGTGAATTCAGCGTGTCATATAAAAGTTAAGATAAAGTAACAGACAAAGCTGGAACGCTCAGGTTCCGTACGTGGCCCTCCCGACTCCAATAAAGCTGCGGCAAACGACAAGTATAGTTTTAAATTGCCTCAACATAATCTAATACTTTCATTCTTTGCACCACAGAAATCAGCTGACATAGTGTTTATTTCACAAAGATACAAACAATACTAATATTACAACAAAATTTCAACTCAATAGGGAATATGCATGCATTTTTATTTTTGCTTTATTAAAAGCTCATTCATGTAAAAAACGGCAGGGAAAAAATATTTTTTGGAATCACTATAAAAATTACCAAGATGCCATCAAACACTTCATTTCTATCTCTTTGCTAGCAAAACAGAATTTATATAGCCGTAGTGTACTATGACGTAAAAGTACACGTTGGACCTAATTTACTAATAAGGCAACGATTTGACAAAGAGGCCACGAAATACGCAAGATATAGATATATGAAACAGTAGTTAAACATGCCTGTATCATGCGTATTTCGTAGCCGATTTTAATTTCACTCGTTGAAATTGTTTTTACGGTATTTTGATATTTTGTCAAGAAAAGCGATAAAAAAATCATGCATATACGACGACCAGTTTGGCTCAGTGGGAGTAACGTCGCCTGCGTAGCTGAGGTCCTGGGTTCAAATCCTAGTAAGGGCAAATATTTGTGTGATGAGCATAAATATTTCTTCCTGAGTCTTGGATGTTTTCTATGTATATAAGTAATATATCTATTAAATATATCGTCGTCTAGTACCCATAACACAAGCCTTATTGAGCTTACCGTGGGGCTAGTTAGATTTGTGTAAAGTTGTCCCGTAATATTTATTTATTTATTTATTATTATTTATATAGTATTGTACTCCAAGAGTCCATCTGTATCCCGCTGACATAATGTTAACGTGTGTCCACGCGATACAGAAAAAAAATGTTGTCTGGGTATCTAATCTAATAGCCAGCCTTTGAGGTAAAAGCATGGTAATGTTATTTTTGTATCCACTAAAAACTCAACGGAGAAAATCTTTTCAGCAGTTTATGATTGGAATTATTATATTGCAATAGGGATAATAATTCTGCCATTACTCTACGGAATTCCATATTAGATTAGTGGATACTTCCTTAGCTTTTCCTCGAAATAGTGTATTGGTTAAATGTGACAAAAAATTGTGCTCACATGCGCATATTTTCATGCAGTTTTCATAAGAAAATACGCATGCAAATACAACAAACCACCAGCAGACAGTATCTTATCTTTGAAATAATAATATCGCGTATATTATCTCATTTTAGTTCCGGACGTTTCTTAAAAGACGTTTTTTATAATATTATAATTAGTAATGAGGTAGCCTGGGAGTACAGCGTTTCTTTTCTCCTCAGTGCGCCTCATTTGTGAAATGCTGCTTGGTAAATTATTAGAATAAAATAATTAAGCCCTTCTGGCACATGTGTAACTGTCTTTACAGCTTAGGCCCGGCCCATCTGGCATGTACACTTTTATTTGTTTTTTCAAAAATGGGTAGTTTGCACAAATTGTAACTTTGACAGAGAAAAATACATCTTTTCTCAGTCCACCCGTGACCATGGAAAGCTGGAAAGCTTCCGAAACGTCGGGAACTAAAATGAGATAATATACGCAATATAATCCGTTAAATTGTTTTATTTCAATTAGTAATAATCGCGGAAACAGAAGAAAATAGTATCTTATCTGACTAATAGGGGTCCTCACGGATACACTTCGATCCAGTGGGTTCTTTTGCACAATTACCTCTTCTTGCTACTCAACGGTTTGTTCTACTACCCCCATAAACCGAATGATAGATACCAATCGTAGCGTCTGGAATACCTTCGGCCTTTGGTACCTAGCACTAAATGCCTTCATTATCTGTCTAGCGAGGGCATTCACATAGTATGTATTCCATTATTTCAGCCTCCTTACCGCACATTCTACAATCCGTGTTTTAAGAAAGTCCTAGTTTGGCCAGGAGTCCTTTTGACTCCGAAGTGACCTGTAAACACACCTATTATGATTCTGAGTTGTCTTTTGCTGTAGTTTCACAGTTTTTTGGTCCAGCCTGATTCTACCTCTTCTACGATAGCTTTGCATGCCTCAAGCAGGCAGTATACTTCTCGAAGGATTCATTCTATTAAGTTAAGTTTGTTAGTTTTTATTTTTTTTACTTAATGTTTCGTGGCAATAAATATATTCTACTCTATACAATTGTAATCTATTTGAATCTTCGCTAAACACATATTAAACACACGCTGTGACCCACACAGTCTATCTATACACAGCGATATGAGTTAAGCAGGCGAACAGCCAAATGAATCGCGAAACAGTCGCGCCGCATTATTGCTCCCTACTGACGTAACTCGACACAATGCACACATTTATAGACACAAACGAACATATCATACAAAAAGAGAAAATCGTTGGTCCCGGAATACCCAAAAATTCAAATTTCAATTGTTTGGAAGATTCGCTACAGCGTTTTCCGCTTAAATTTATTTTTGTTATAGATGGTATTATTACACAATATAATTATACCAATAAATGAAATACTTATAAAAAATTAACAATCGATTCGGAAAGATGATGCTTTTGAACAAATGCAACTGCCTAAGACAATTTTTTAAAACGTTTTTTAAACAAATCTGTTCAATTGTGTGTATTTAAAACATACATCTCATATTTTCATTCCTCAGCTAACCCTTCAGGATTTTAACTTAATAAATATTTTTTTTGTTACCTACTGAGTAAGTAAGTACAATATCGGTAACGAACATACAAAATATACAGTAAAAACATACAGACTTAAGAAAGTTGTATTTTTTATTTTGATTAAAAATATTATCAAGAACTACCACGTCCAGCAACTGCAGGGAATAATAATGTTAGAGTTAAATGTATAAAGTTTTTATTATTTGCACGGTTTCATTTAAAATGTACTTATTTCTTAAAACTTATAAGGACAGTAAAAAAGGGTGCAAATTACCTTTGTACCTCGTTAGAAGACAACAATTAAAACAAATGAATGCTTCAAGTTTTTCTTAATGATGTAACGTCATAGTTAATCAAGAAAAGTAACAAGTTGATATAAATTCCCATAATTATGGCGTTATCTTGTATCGAAGGTCAAGATCATCTATGGGGATCCTCTCTCATGATTTGTTACAATCATATCCAAGATATTTGCATGCTAGTATGTAAGTACAAATAGCAGAATAAGTCCTTTCGTCACATAACATATAATGACACTGATGTACCTACTTATTCTTGGCAAATAACTATCTAATCTAATCTAATAGGTTGATGAGCATGTATTCGACATTAAGTTTCAGCCAGTCTTGTAATAGTGAAAATGTTCTCTCGTTTACTTGATATTACTGTAAACTGTGCTGTAAATGGACTGTACATCTCATGGTATGACCTTCTGATGAACATCTAATTGAATCTTTTATAATAATATATAAAGAGAATAATAATCTTTATTCAACCAACAACTGTACGATACCGTACACACACTTAGAGATATATATGTGGGTAAATATAAGTAATAGATACATAAGCAGTGGGAAACGTTAACTGCCGCTAAAAGCTCATCAATTTTCATGTACTGAATCAGTTTTGTGGAAGTGGAAATATAAAAAAGTCTACTTATAAATTTATGATTGGTATTTCCTTCAACCTGTATCTTTCAACAACTACAAAAAAATTGCTTAGATTTTAGTTACAATATCAAGTCAATTATGAACAATTGCATTTTTATGGTGCGAAGCTTTATGTACAGAATTTTGCTGTACATTCTTCTAGATGCTCTGGTGACCGTGTGGTTGAAACGTTAGCCTGATAAACGGGTTCCGAGTTCCAATGTGAGAGTTATGAAATAATACAATAAGGATAAGGGTGAGAATAGGGTAGTCCAATACAGAATTATTAAAAAAAAGGAAAATAAACGAAAAAAATATCTTATTGCAACCTTTTTTCGGTTTAGGGTTCGTACCTCAAAAGGGAAATACGGAACCCTTATAGGATCACTTTGTATTTTTATTACAATAGTAGCACAAATTAAAAGAGAAATTTAACAAACAAAAGACACAAAACAAAAAAACTTAAAGAGTAATAATAGTAATAGTTCTATCAGATAGCCTACGTTTCTCTTATTACTATGACGTTCACGGGCACAAGTTTCTGGAATACTTCATGCAAACGGGTGAAGTTAGAGAAGTTGCAAGAGATACACGTTTGCAGCGGGTAAACGTGCGGAAAAATAAAATGGCGACCACAGATTTATTTACCGAGTTAGTTCGGAATCGAAAAATTGTTCGAGAAATCTGTTGAAAAGTTATTCGAAAGTTTGGATGGGACGGGGCATAATGCCGTAAGCTACCGCGTTTTGTCAACATAATTAAACGTTGCTCAGGACTTTTAGAGGTTATAAATAACTGATGTTGAGATTTAACGGTATGTAAACAAATTAAGTGGCAATAGGCTTGGCATATAAACAGAGCATAAATGTTCTTAAATAGAGACGATGAACTGGCACATATAAACAGAGCATAAATATTCTCAAATGGAAACGATGACCTGGAAGATGCAGCATGGTTGGAGATAAACTTAAGCCGATTGATGTGGAAAGCCAAACAACTGTTATGTCGACGTAATTTAACTCAAACTTCGAAGGCCGACCTCAAATTGATTTATTGACAAGTTTTTTATTTTATTTTAACATATCTACAAGTGTTTATCCGCTGCGTTGCCTGTTTTATATATTCCACTATACGGATGAAATTATATTCAGATATTAATCGTACTCGTAGTAAGGCCTATTCTGTAGTTAGACGCAGCGTGCCAATAAAATTATATGGTCCACGAATGACGGGCCGGGATGTGTTACATGCACCATTATACACCACTTCTATTGTTGTTGCTGTTATTGTAATAGACATAGGCCAGTCAACAAAGCCATTGGCTGTGATAGTCCGGTGACATTACGTGAAATGTTGGAGCAGCATCGAACAACCCGAATGAGTAAATCAAACACTGAAATGATCCTATTTTTACTGTATAAAATTTCTAACGACCCATATTTTTAAGGAAACAAGATATCATTACAAAGTAACTTATGTTATGATATAATAAATAAAGTCTACTGATTGTGAACATTATAATACTTTAATAATTTATCCACTTTTAGATTTTAGTTGAAAAGATTGTAAATTAAATGTAGAAATGGTGATAGACGACTATGCTTGAAATTACAATTCCATTCTTTTGAGTAACGGAACTCTTAGCTAAATATGTCAATAATAAATTAAGTCTTTTAACAAAAAATAAATCAAATGTTTGTAGCTCGGCAGTGTATGAAAATATTTGAACAAACGAATCAAAATATGGGATAAGAGCAATAAAAGGATAAATTCCTTACAAAAGCTATCATCTTTTAAGTTTCCTGTCATATATATATGAAAGTGAAGGGTTAAGTGCCCTAGACTCGACGTAATCGCATTTGAAGCATGTCAACATAACCCGCATCGTGTCGCATAACCCTCCATCCTTGGCAACTGATAACCCTCAAGTCGTCAAGAGTTCTTGGACATTCGGTAGCCACTTGGTATGGGGTTGTAATGTGATATTACGTAGACACTGGAACCTACTTGACGCTGCAGTTTAGTGTTATTGAGACTGGCTACGAAGCTAGTGTTAAATTTAGCTAAGAGCGAATATACCGTATCAGGTACAGATTCCTTATCCCCGTGTCTTGCGAGATTTCTTTGAATTTAACCATTTAAAATCAACATTTATTGTTTTCATGAGGGGTTGAAAAGTGACCGTGGTCCAAAGACAGTGTCAAAAATGGAACCGTTTGTAAATGGTGCACATTAGTAATAATAAATAAATTGATTATCTACATTTGGCCATCCGTTATTTCAAAAATGCAAAAAGGTAAGCTGGATCACAATAACACATCACATTAACCCTCATACGAGTAATAAACATAAAATGTATTCATACCTAAACCGATATCAAAACCTAAGCACTAATAAAAACGAACGCGTTAAATAAAACAATATTCCAAAAAACCTGTCATTTTAAACTGTGAACACACCTTTAGTATCCATAAACATCGAGAACAGGGACTGGCCGTAAACAAACTGATAAGGCCGCGTTCACATGGGCCGTAAAATATTTTTACACCGACGGGTCAGTTTACGACTTCATCCCAGGATATTGGTAGCCACAATAACTTTGCGACTGTTGTACAGGGATTTTGGGCAGTGGTATTCGTGTAAACTGGGGCTTATTCGCTATGTCATTTTGATGTAAGTGTGTATTGCCAACCTCTTTCATGTTATTTACAAATTAATTACCGAAATCGTAAGGCATAAGTTAATAAATTCTTCCTTTCAATTAAGGGCCTTGAATGTATAGTATAGGATTTGATCCTCTACTAATGTTTCACTTAAGAATCCATACTTTGAAATCTGTACTTGAAAAGGAAACTGATATCTGTCATTCTCCAAAAGAAAAATAGAAACGCAGGTAGGTAGTGTGTTTTCCATAACCTTTTTTTTCAAAACAGGCTTCTTTGAATTTAAAGTGATTATAATAAACCTATAAGACCCTTGTTTAGCCGTTACTCTCTCTCTCCTTATGTAGCACTTATTTTGTTCATAAGTTCTCCTATTTGTCAGAATTTTATTCAGTTACAACTTTCCCGGCAAAATTGTTTTATCGCGGTTACGTAGGTCACTCGTAAAATTTTGAGTTAAAAAAAACTATTGAAGATGTTAGTATTATTTATTTTTCATTTTTTCAAAATACTCTATATAAAGTTCCATTCGTCTGAACCACCTTTGGAAGCACTTTTTTGCCAGTCTTCATCATAAAGGTCCGAAATTGCTTCTTCATATGCAGCCACGGCTTCTTCAGCACTCGAAAAAACTTCCCTTTTATTTTTTCGTTCAGCACCGGGAACAAAAAGAAATCGCAGGGAGCTAAGTCAGGACTGTAGGGTGGATGTGGTAAGGTTTCTATCCCAGCTTTCTCAATAAACGCCTTTGTTCGGAGGGACGTATGTGAAGAGACGTTATCGTGATGCAGCAAGATTCCCCGAAGTCCAGTCTTTGGTCTCCTCTCTCGCACTGCTTTGAAAACTTGCGGCAATGCTACTATAGTATATCAATCAGAGTTGACTGACCTATAATTTTCCAGCATTGATGTTGATAAATGTCCGCCCCGTGAAAAGAAACTAGCTACCATTTTTTTGCCGATGTTACGAGGTCTTTGTAGTTTTTTTGGTAACTTTCCCTCTGAGAAGATCCATACTGACGATTGCCGCTTGTTTTCCGGGTCATATTGGTAAATCCATGTTTCGTCACCTGTAATTATTTCCGATACACGCCGCGATGTCCCGTTGTCGAATCGTAGACGCATCTTACGATAACAGAGCTTCCTTGCTCCAAGATGTTGATGTAGAATGATGCTAACGCTCCCCGAACTGACGCCTGAGATATTCTCTATGTCTTTGTATGTTATTCGTGGATATTCTCGCACCAACATTTCAGTGTTTGCGGGCGACCACTTCGGTGGTCATCTTCGAGGCTGGTTTTACCCCTTTTAAATTCGTTGAACCATCTAAAAACTTTTGCCCGTGAAGGAGCAGAATCTCCTAACGCTGACTGCAATCGTTGCAAACACAATTGTTCAGATAAACCAAATTTAAAATCATAAAATATCATAGCACGCAAATGTTCGCGGTTAAGCTCCATCGTTACAAAGAAAAAACGCAGGAACCGTTCTAGAAAAATGACTGTAACATATTCATTTTTTAAATTGGAGCGAATCTGCAACTTGTGTTCTATTTTTAAATAAATTTGCTTTTTAAAAACATATAATTCAGGTGCGTTCCATTTTCGAATTTCGAGCATCTCAAAACTTATCGAGTGACTTACGCAAATAAAAACCTGAAGTTCCTTTTTTTCCTCGATGAGTTAGGCGTATCGATAGACACGGCCCCATATTGGCCATGAATCGCTTCGTTTTTGGTCAAACTTTTTGCCAACTTGCGTCACTCAAAGTCAGACTTGATGGGATGAAGGCAAAATTAATTACTAGAAATCCTAATTAGTTTTTGTTTAGGTTGTTAAAAGTTTTGACGTCCGTTTTCGACCGCTTTGTGTCGACGTCCTTCTCCAGAGTATTTTGTCACTGAGACCTTTGTAATAAGTATTAATTTATTCGTAATCAGATGGTGTCGCAACTTTATTCGAATAGACATAGTCGTAACACGATTATTTGTTTCAACGTAGACAGATAAAAAAAACTGGCCAAGTGCGAGTTGGACTCGCGCACCGAGGGTTTCGTACAAACTTTCACTTACCCTAAAATTATTACCCGGTACCGGTTGAGTTAAGTTTCACAAGAGTTTGTAACTTGTATTACAAGCGAAAATCTCTTTCCAACAATATGTATTAGAAGGAAACTTAACTCAATGAATTTGGTCGCTTTTTTTATTAAACATCTCTGGTCTCTTTCTGCAAAACTACGATCAAATTATCCTGTAATCCTTAGATGTCTATTCATGTACTAAAAGCCGTTTATTTTAGGGGGCCTATCACGCTGCGTCTCTCGGAGCGTGGTCGCCACTAAAGAATTCGTCAGCCTCAGCGATCGCCGGTTCTACGCGCAATGTACCCTGCCTATTGCCTCTTTTGTTTTGAAATTCTTTAAGATATGTCGGTTAGTCTGGGTTGAGACCCAGAGACTTCAAAACTGGATATATAACTCAGGTAATCCGTAGTTCGAAATTTTGAATGAAACGATTGAAGCTGGCTATACAACGACTTTATTATTATTTTTTAGAATACTATGCTCACAAGTAGTGGCGTGCACGTAGCCCGCCCACTGCCACTTAAGTTTAGCAACTCCTTGAGCTATCTCGACGACGTTAGTTTTTCTTATATCTAATAATACTCCCGATGAACTTTTGTGTCAAACAAAAAAACTAAATTAAAATCGGTTCATACGTCCAAAAGCTGCGATGCCACAGACAGACATAGACAGACACACGTCAAACTTAAGTATAACATTCCTCTTTTTTGTCCCGGGAAAAATTAGATAAGATCAAGCGAATGTTGAATGGTAAACTATTTGTGTTTGGTCTCTTTAAACGTTACTAGGGGTTAGGGGAGGTAAGACGGGCTAGCGAAATAAGATGGGGGCCGCAATAGAACCTTACCATCGCCATAAAAAATCACGTTGATAAAAACGCTGAGGAAAACACGTGTGTAAGCTTCCCATATTCTTAAAAACTTTATCGATGGCGAAGTTTTGTTTTAGTTTCCATCTTACCTCGCTATCCCCTTTTACCCCACCTTCCCCTACGCCAAAAAGTTTTACTATTTACGGACTCCAAACAACAGCAGTGGAGACCTAATTTCTAATCTGAAAATGGAATAGATAACTCTTCTCTATGCCGTATTTAAAGCTAAATTAGACAAACTAGCCTGGACCATTGGTAAGTGATTAAAAACTTTCCGGACTAGCTGTCCACACGAGCCAATTTGCAAGTTTTTAGCGATCAATACTGATTCCTGTCCAAAATAACATATAAACCATATCTAGAACCACACATACAGCTTTTTAGAATTACACGACAGAGTACTAACGTTTACATCCAGAAGGGAGTACGTAGCGGAATTTGGGTGTTGAAATAAGCCTTTTTAGACTTTCACAATCCAAAAGTAACTTTTACACCGATAAGGGAGTAAGTAACACAGTTTAATTGATAACATACGACCTTTTGTTCAAGACGAGGAAAGGGATTACCTTAAGTGACGAAGGTCTGACTCCAGGTGACATAAAGGGTTAGGATGTCGGGTTACGTCACTACGTATATTATTTTAGAGTACGGTGTAGAAGTTTTATTAAGGTATCCAAATGGAAAGTGACGAGAGAACAAGATGTAGTTTAGCTAGCTTTAATATACTTAGCTAGCTTTTAATTTTAGACGTGTAGTAAACAGTTTTGAAAAACGATTACTCACGTTGCTGGACATCTTTTATTAATTGTTGCCATATGATCTGAAATTGTTGCTGATTAAGGTCGGGTAGTTTTATATAGTTAAAAAACTGCGCTTAATATTTTATTTCTATTTATCAGTTTTCTATTTGCTATTGTAAAAATATTAACTCTTGTTATGCATGAATTATCGGTACATAATATACTACACTATATTGTTGTACCAATTTTGATTAAATGTGGTATGGAAATAATCCGATACCCTGCGCAGGACATACGGTAGCTTTTATCCCGGAAATCATCCCTTAAAATAAATATTACGGGACAATTTTACACGCATCGAACTAGTCCCATGGCTCAATAAGGCTCCTGTTATGAGTACTATACGACGTTATTTTTAATAAATATAATTTAAATAAATAAAACAGATAAAAACAGGGGTGAAACTTTGCATAGGCAATAATTAAAATCAAACCCGCAGGTAAACGCGAGTATACAAATAAAAACTCCGGCAACGCACTTGTGACTCCTCTGGTGTTGCAAGTATCTATGGGCGACAGTGATCGCTTACCATCAGGCAATCCGTCTGCTTGTTTGCCTCCTATAACTTAAAAAATGAAAATAAAAGAAAAAAAACAAAACAAAGAGCACGATTAAAAAGCAAGCGACAGAGTAGTTTGCTCACTTCGACACTCGAGATCGTAAAAGTTACAGTTCCACACGGCATATGATACATTTTAGGGCTGCCTCCTTCGAATAAAAAAGCCGTCAAAAGTGGATGTAAATAATAAAACTTCGCTTAAATTCTACGTATCGGAGGCAGAATTTCCGTGACATATGCGTGTTGTATACAACTGTTCCTAGAATAATCATCTTCAAGCAAAACAAATGAAAAATTCAATTCAGCGACAAAACCCTTTAAATGAATAAAAAAGTTTAAGTTTCTACAGAGTACCAACTGCTACACTAAGCCTGCTACTGTCGGTCTGTTCTTCGGTTCTTTCGTAATAGGTAGCCAGCTTCAGCTATGACAACAAATAATAATAACATGTTAAAGTGAGTTCCCGTCCAAGAAACGTATTTTTATAGCTTGACAATAAGTTCCTTCGTGACACTCCTATGCGAGCGACCTGGTCTGAAGGCCGCTGCCTCGCCCCCGTCACACCCCGCCCTGCTTACTCGCCCTCGTTGTCTTTCCCCCCGTCGCCCGCAGACCATTGGAGTGTCATGAAAGACCTTGTCAAGCTAAAGTAAGTTGGTACAAAAATTTACGAGCGTGACTCGGATGGCTGTTGCCCATACCCATTTTAAAAAGATTGGTGAATATTTCCGCGAATATGCAATAAAAGTACCTACCAGTGGTTTCAATCCTGTCATTGGTTTGACAAGCATGTTTCCTAATAAGCAATTTACATTTCGAACGCCGCCAAAAAATCTTGCTCTCTCGCTCGCACTTTGCTATTGGGCGATTTTTTCTTAGATCAAGAGCGAGATCTGTACTAGTACTTTTATTTATTCTGTGACATTGGCTTGCTTATACTAATGGTGTTTTAAAAAACTTCAAACTATACACGGATATCTAGGAAGCGGCGGGTTCTTTTGTGTAAGACTAGGAAGTGACGTCACGTCAGCGCGTGGAGCTGCCATGCCAAGTATCGGTATACATAATTAATTATCTGCATAATTGAGTCGAGCACTTGTTAGGAATCTGGAGGTAATTTCCAGAAGCTCTTATCTAAATATATTACGTAAGGTATACCCGGGTAAGATCGGAGTTGGAAAAGCGTCACAAAAAAAAATACCTTAATTCTCACTAACCTTTACCTCCAAATTTTGAATGCGAATGACAACAAGTAAAACAAGCTTTTAGTATTCATTTATTTAATGCCCCTTTATAAAATAGCTTAGGATTAATCTACGCTCAAAGTTGATTTTTTTTCAAGACACCAAACCGGAAAACCTGGTCTAAGATCGGACTAATAGCTAAATTCAATTCTAAAGCTAGGAGAAGAAGGTGCAGAAACAAGAAGTTTTTGACACGCTTTCTTAAAACGTTTGTAACTCACGACTGATACGACTGAGCGGTTACTACAAACAACTGGCGATAGGGGCGGGGTGAAATGGGGTCCCTCGTGATATTGCCAGTGATTTAAAATAACAACTATTTTGGTAGCAATTGCGACCATCCGATCTTACCCGGGTATACCATAAATGGTTATTATTTTGTTGAAATAAAATTTTGAAGAATTAAGATAATATGTACTTTGATGATTTGTTTGAGGGTGTTTGTGTGAGAGTATGTGTGCGCGTGTGTGTGTGTATGTAAAAAGGGTTATTATTTTAAGTAGTATTTTCTAGTGCTCTATAGAGACGGAAAGCTAAGGAGTTTTCCATCTTTATAGAGCACAAATACCCGCAACTTCGTTCGCGGAGACGAAAAAGTCATTACCCCTATTTTTAAAACATTAAGATTTTCGTACAAAATAAAAAAACCGGCATGTCGGACCATGCTCAGTGTAGGGTTCCGCAACCATTCATACAAAAAAATGCACTACAGATGAATAAAATACGATATGCAAAAGTGCACTAGAAAAAAAAATTTCGTTGAAAATATTAATTAAGCTTTATTTATGTATTATATTTTTTTCATAGTTTTTGGACGCATCGTTTAGAAAATAGAGGAGGGCGGGGGACACAATTAACACAACTATCGGAGCGATTTTTCTGAAAATATTCATTAAGAGTCCCCGGCAAGCTCGGCCGAATTGCACCTTCCCATACAAACGGAGTTTCGTTCTCATTTTAAAATTACGTGTTGGATTGTAACGAAACTTTGCATATATAATGGCATGTGGTATATATCGGCCTGTAATTAATTTATACGGCTCCAGTTTATAAATCAAACGAAATGCAGCATAAACAAGTTTTGTATGAACAACTTAAAAACGACAACTTACATAAACTAATTACAGGCAGGCCAGCATATACCTTAACTTATTGTAAGTACAAATTTTCAGAGCAAACTAGCCAGCCGTTTTAGAATGTGAGCGTAAATACGTTTTGTATGGAGAACCGAGCTTAATGGGTACTCTTAAATAAATAAAAAATATTTTAGAAACCTCAAAATTATTTTAAAAGATCTGTCGAAATATGTGCCATACATTGATATTTGCTGAAAGAAAAAAACTCAGTTTCGTTTAATGTGTGGAGTGACCCCCCCGCCCCCCTGGAAATAAATTGAACTATCAAACTAAGTACCGGCCTATACAATACACCTATACTCCAAATTTCATATATGTACATTGTCTAGTTTTTGAGTAAAACGCCTGTGACATACGGACGGACGGACATGACGAAACTATAAGGGTTCCGATTTTGCCATTTTAGCTACGGAACCCTAAAACACCGGCCAAGTGCGTGTAGTTTCCTGACGCGAAGAGGTTGTATGCAGTGATTGATTATCAAGTACACCGACAGGTAGTAATGGCATTGTTCTATGCATGCCCACAAGCAACTATGACCGCTGACCATACTGGCATGCCTCCAGCTACGTACATTACTCAGACGTCCGCGCTACTTAGACTGAGTACAGAGCAGATGCGTCAAAAAATCCAAATTTTGATTCAAATATTTTCTAAACCAGATGGCATCCTATTTTGTGCACTCGGACTATCACAGATTTCACCAATGCTTATAAACGAGCATGTCTGAGATAAAAATAGTAGATTGTTTGACAAGGGACTAAAAGAAGCCATTATGACAAGAAGTGATTATTTGAACGAATATGTCTGAGTGTCATAATGGCTTTTAGCCACGTGTTAAACACTCTGCTTTTCACTTCGACTGCGAGAAAATAAAAAACACTTGATATTAAAATTCATGAAAAATTCAAAGTATAGTTTGAGCAATTCGATCAGGATTTTTGGCCAATCTGATCAGGTTGGCTTGTTTGTTTTTAATTATTCGTAAGTATGTAGCTGGCCGCAAGTTTTTTTTAGTTTCATAGAAATATGTGTGGGATTAGGCTTTCTTTTAAACCCTAGGGGTTAGATGTACAATTTTAGTTTCGCTAAGATAATATGACGTACTTTTTGGGCAGAAGAAGTAAAAAAATCTATATTAAAGTATCTATGTATGTAAACACGTTATTGTACATAATAAGTATATGTATGACTCATCATCATCATCATCATCTGCCAAAAGACCCATCCCGTAAACAGCGTCCCCATGACCAGTCCTGCGCCTCCTGCATGCAGCAAAGACTTCCAATGCGACGCCACTCCAGAACGTCAGCGGCCATCGCTGGTGTATGAAAGCTATTTCCTTATTCTTAAAAATGTTTTTTTAGTTAGGAGGTACCTCTAAAAAATAAATGGGTCATTTAAAAAAAAAAATCAAATAACATGGTACCAATATTTTCTTCTGTTTCCGCGATTATTACTCATTGAAATAAAACAATTTAACGGATTATATCGCGTATATTATCTCATTTTAGTTCCCGACGTTTCGGAAGCTTTCCAGTTTTGCATGGTCACGGGAGGACTGAGAAAAGATGTATTTTCCTCTGTCAAAGTTAAAATTTATGCAAACTACCCATTTTTTGAAGAAACAAAACACAAATAAAGGTGTACATACATGCCAGATGGGCCTAACCTGTAAAGACAGTTACACATGTGTCAGAAGGGCTTAATTATTTTATTCTAATAATTTACCAAGCAGCATTTCACAAATGAGGCGTACTGAGGAGAAAAGAAACGCTGCAAAGAAAAACTCCCAGGCTACCTCATTACTAATTATAATATTTAAAAAACAAGAGACTATTAAACTACTTTTAAACAGATAAGATATTTTACACCGTTCGGAAATTAAGGTTTTGCAGTCCTGTGTCTCGCTTGTTCCTTGATGAGATGTATTACAGGATCCCAAGCTGGTGGTAGTGACAATCCATCTTCTCTATTGAAATTAGGATGCTTTTTAATCTCAATAGCCTCGCGTAGCAATCATCGTGTGTCCCAATGGGTTGAAGCAGAGGGTGAAGAATGAAGGCAGAATCAAGTGACCGTAGGCGTCCCTTGAAAAAACCCTACAAATTTATTATTTATGAATATTTTACTCTACTAATACTATTTACACAGTAACAGCTCAATTTAGGCAGCAAGCTTGAGCCAATGCGGCCAAATACCCAAGCCGTAACTTAGACGTTCGGATGACCTAGATGCATCCAAGTGTAGATACGAGTTTGTCAGCAGATATTCACAGACTTGAGAAACCATGAGCATTGACAGCTCAAGCATCTCGGCAGCATGCTTCAGCTAATGCGGCTCAATGCCAAAGCCATAACTTAGACGTTTGGATGATCTAGATACGGCTTAGTGTAGATGCGGTACTGTCAGCTAATATTAACAGACTTCAGAAACCATGAGCACTGACAGTTCAAGCATCTCGGCAACACGCTTCAGCTAATGCGGCTCAATGCCAAAGCTATAACTTAGTCGTTTGTATGATCCAGGTACGGCTTAGTGTAGATACGGTATTATCAGCAAATATTCACAGACTTGAGAAACCATGAGTAGGTACACCCACAACTCAAGCATCTCGGCAGTACGCTTCAGCTAATGCGGCTCAATGCCAAAGCCATAACTTGGATGTCTGCTGGATGACCTAGATACGGCTTAGTGCCCAGGTATTTGTCTGTTGCATTAATATTGCTATGAACTATAATGTCATTTTCTAGATTGTGAATGTTTTTCTGTTTATTGTGAAATAAAACTTATAAAAGTGCCCTTAAGGCCCAAATGCAAAATTAAGTTTTGAATTTGAATTTAAATTGAGTACAGAAACGGTTACTTGTAAGTAAATTGAAGAAATGAAATGATGCAGTTATCATTTTACTTTTTAGCGTTTTGTTTTGTGCAATGAAATTAAAATAAATAAATCTGGCTCTGGTTATTCCTATCGTAAGTTTAACAAATCTACGATTAAACTAATCTATCCAAGCACGCGTACTTACTACCAGCTGTGTGCCGATTTGAGATTCACGTTGCTTGACGTGCTTTAAGATTTTAGGGTACATACGAACAGATTCAGAATGAGACTGAACGCTTTACGCTAAAGAAAAAAACCCGGCCTAGTCCGAGTCGGACTCGCGCACCGAGGGCTTCGTACAAAATATACGCTATAAACGGCCGTATCTATGAAAATCCAGTGTTAGCAGAACTCTACTTCTAAGCAAAATGTACACGGTGTTCGGTCATTTTATATGGGTACCTGTCATTTTTTTTAACTGTATGATACTGTATTCTAGGCAAATAAATATGTTTGGTTTGATTGATTGATTTCATTAGACAGACAGACGTATAATTGTATTTTTAGTCAACCAGTGGCAACAGAAATTCATCATCTGTGAAAATGTCAACACTAACTAGTGATAGTTCCTCACTTTAACTATAGGGTCCCGGTTTATCCTTTGGGTACGGAACCCTAAAAAAAGAGGGTTATGACTTTCTACTCGACTACGCTGACGAAGTTGCGAGCACCTTCTAATTAGCCAATACCCGAGTAATGTACCAGTATAATAATTATATGATTAAAGTAGTGTATTTAAACACAATAGGTATTAGATACAAACCTGTCAGTACAGGTGTTTCCTCCATATTGCCTTGTAACATAGCTGCATACTGATCGTTTGTTAACCATAATAGATTAAAATATTTACGATCTAAATAACTACCAATTATATTCTAATTAAATGCGTTAGCTGTTCTGATTAGGCATTAGAATGCTCAATGGTAAAGGTTTTTAGTTAATTTGCATATCCCTTAAGCATGTGAAGTAGGTCAAGCTAAGAATTTTGTTATGTTAGCTAAAAGTAATCAAATAAGTAGTATGTATGTATGTAAACACTAACAGGTGCTCGCAGCTTCGTTCGCGGAGGAGAATAAGCCACACCCCTTTTTTTTCTGTAGCGTAGTCGAGTTCAATGTATCCTATAACTATCTGTGTATATGCCAGGCTACCCGTGTATAGGGTTACCATAGTATCTCATGATTTGTCCTAAGATTGAAGGATTTTTAGCTCTTCTCAGCTTGCAAATCTCATATTTTCAATAAAATACAGTATATTTTAAAGATCTAAGTATACAAAAATAAACAAGCTAAACATAATCTTCCTATAAGAGAAAACTCTCAAAATGCAACTAAATTTCAGGATTTTTCAATTGCCTTTGCTCTGGGCTTTTGATTTTTTCGTCTGGTAATGCGGGTGGGCCCGTGTACCAAAAATATTTGAAATCCGTTTAGCCAAGGCGAGGCCACAATGACACACACCAACATACAAAAAATCCAAAAAATATATATATATGATGACCTCCGTTACAATTATTTTTTAAATTATCTTTAATGTACAGACATTTCATTTCTCCAACTTTTGAAAATTTCAACATTTTCACATTGACCCTATTCAAACTTTTGGCCCGTCAGCTCAGATTAGAAAATACTAAAATACAGAGGACTCTCTAGTTTTAAATAAGCAAAAACCGCATGCGACCGAGAGAGCAATATTTGCACCTATTGAAAGAAAAAAGAGGAAAGAAAGACATATATTCATTTAGTACATACAATCAGGAATTCAAAAATAATAATATAAATAATGTAAAACAAATAAAGGTCGCCACTCAATGTCACAAAGTAAAGTAATTTACTTCGAGACGCTGGTTTTCAGTGACGACTGTTGGCATAGTGGCGCTAAAAAAGTTAACGGTCGTGGATTACGCACGATAGGCGTCAATGTAATGCCAACGACTTCAAAATTGAGATCGCCTGTACAATACATTTTACTGCGTCGCGCCTACTGTCAGTCAGTCTAAAAGTCAGGGACTTATCTTTACTTAGTATGTTATTTGTGTGCCTTTAAATTTATTTAAAGGCAACATATTGTGTTTATATTTTATGTTCGCTGTGGCTGTGACTCCATTTTATGTGTGCTTTTAACACACGCAACCATGGATTTCTGATTTACTGTCAACATCATACATTGTTTCACATTTAATGTTGCGGTATTGTGTTATTTGTTGCTGTGTTTGTAGGTATGTAGAAATTAATAGTTTATTTTTATTTATTTTATTTTTATTTTATTCATTAACAATATGAGTTGTATGAAATTTACAAATAGTGTAAAATTAAACAGAAACATAATCCAAATTATCAAAACATAAAATAAAATAAATAATTGAATAATCTAAAAATCATGACAAATTAATTAATTAAATACCGTCACTACATTAGTAATAATAAAAAACAAATAAAAATTACCTAATTAAAAATTGTCAATATCACAATTTCAAATATTAAAGCACATTGAAATAAAACAATTTAACGGATTATATCGCGTATATTCCGGACGTTTCCACCCGTGACCATGGAAAGCTGAAAAGCTTCCGAAACGTCGGGAACTAAAATGAGATAATAATACGCGATATGATTCGTTAAATTGTTTTATTTCAATGAGTAATAATCGCGGAAACAGAAGAATATATTAAAATCACATTGTCAGAAATCGTCAATCTAAATTATTAATATAATTCAAAATTCCATATTAGATTAATGGTATATAGTTTTATGCTTTTCTGCGAATTAGTGTCTTGTGCTAACATGCGCACTTTCCACAAAAAATAAGCAAACAAATACAACAAACCAGTATATTCCTCGACACGTGTTTTGCCTTTCAACGAGTCGTCATCAAGAGATGCTGCAGATGTTAAGGGTCCGGCGTCCACTTGAGAAGTGAGTCTCTTCTCACTCAGGGGCCGCATGTGAGTACAACTTATTCCCACATCTATACTATTATAAAATTGTAAAAATAAAATGGCTGTAAAATGAAGATATTAAAAAAAGATTGTAACGGACTATTTGGAGATTACTAGAACGATAAACATGTTTTTTGGATTTTTTGTATGTTTGTATCTCAGACCAAGAAAAAACATGACGTTACGAACAATCTAGTGAAGCCGTTTTTTTGGCATGGTTTTGACAAATCAAACCACTTCACACACATGTTTGTTTGTATTTGTAACTCGTGAAGTTGGCTTTGGCATGTTTTTTGTGGCCTCACTATTGTGATAGATTGTTCGTAATGTCATGTCTATATTTTTTTCTTAGTCTGCGGTTTGTTTGTGTCGTTACGGCTTCATTACGCAAAATCGGTTAAACAGATTTCAACAATTTTTAGTACATGGGTAGCTGGGTATCTCTAGGTGGTTAAAGGATACTTTTTACCCGACTACGCTGGCGAAAAAATGAGGGGTTATGACTTTTCCTCCTCCGCGAACGAAGTTGCGGGCGCCTTTTTACATAATAAGGACACTATTTCGTGGAATAGTAAGGGAACTATAATCCGTTAGTCTATGTAAACTATTAGGATTAGATCCTATGGCAAAATTCTACACCTATCTGTTCACATCAAAATATAAATATTATGCCTATTAAAATTACAAAGGAAATTTACATGCGTGCCGCAGGCAAAAGCTAGTTAGTGAGATAAATCCTTTAAATTAAACAGAGGAGAAGGAAGTATTGTGAATAAATATACGGAAGACATTCGTAATGTAAGAAAACGTCTCTGTTGCGTTGGCGGCTGCCATACAATACAAATTATATGGATTTATTAATAAACTAGAAGTCGCCCGAAACTTCGTTCGCGGAGGAGAAAAAGTCGTAACCCCTCTTTTTTCTTCAGCTTAGTCGAGTAAAAAGTATCCTATAACCATCTGAAGATACCCAGCTACCTTTGTACCAAAAATAGTTGAAATCCGTTGAGCCGATTTGGCGTGATGAAGCCACGGTTTGTTTGGGTAGGAAGGGGGGATGTGGGATATCCACAGATGGTTGGATACTTTTTATCCAACTACACTGAAGAAAAAACGTGGGGTTATGACTTTTTCTCCTTCTCGAACGAAGTTTTGGGCATCTTCTAGCTGCTTTGTATATTTGTATGAGGCAGCACTTTCGGGTGTTACCCTCCGCATCTCTGCGCGGCGACTCCCTTTTGAGCGTTTTGACTCGCTCGTAACAAGCTTGATATTCCTACACATTGTACGATTTACTGCATGAAATGTATCGTTGGGATTACGTTCAACGTATTGTCGTATTTTCTGGTTCATATAGCAGGACCTACATACATCTAAATTAAGATTGATAGTGTTTATCTCTTAGGAGAGATCCTTACACTTAAGGTACCGGACGGCTTCAGAATAGGCACTTTCTCTATACCTATAAGGAGTCAAGGTTGTTCAGGGTAGGCAATGCCTTTAGGTGCGTCCACATTTGTATCATTTGCCCGATCAGATCTTCGTCTCGTAGCGTGATTGCGTGTCACGATCACGCGTTTGGACGTTGCGCTCATCCCATCGCTCGAAATTTATGTTGCTACGCGTTTCACACACTTACATCGGACAAGCGTGGCTTAATCGCCGCGCCGACGTTCAAGCAGTCATGCCACGCAACGGTGATCGGATACGAGCAAATGATACAAGTGTGGACGCACCTTTTGAGCCTACATAGACCGCACGCCACTGAGTATGAGTAATAGAGGGTTGGATGTAGAAATATTCCTAAACTATTTCCGAAAACTTGGAAATATGTTCTGCAACAACACACTGCCAATGATCTATGCAAATACGTCAAATATATATCTTCTCACCGTATTTTTAGTATTAACGGCGCCTATAGTGTAAAATGTATAAAAAGTTTAATCCAGTCCACATTTTTAACAATCAATGCAGGCAAATATTTTGTTTCGAGTTTCTATTTAATTAAAAAGGAATATTTATTCAAAACTGCAAATTGATTGCATATACCATCGACAATGACTGATGAAGCTTTCGGGGAATTTGCTTATTTCGTTTTATTGTTTTAACGGCATTTTTAGGGTTCCGTACCTCAAATAGAAAAAACCGAACCCTTATAGGATCACGTTGTGGTCCGACTGTCTGTCCGTTCGTCCGTCTGTCTGACTGTCTGTCTGTTAAATACCTTTTTGCAGGAAAACGTCGAGGTATTAAGTTGATATTAACATCAAATACTTATGTTTGCAGTCCCTTGAAGAAAAAACAACCAAGCTTCAAAGTCCATGCCATCCAAAAATACTTCCATACAAATTGCCGTCCATGAAAAACCTATAGGGTACTTCCGGTTGGCCTAGAAACTTGAAATTTGGTATGAAGGTTCTTATTATATTATTAAATATTCGCACTTGGCCGGTTTTTAAATTAAATTTGTGTTCTGCCCGAATTACGCTGCATAGCAAAAACTACGAGTACGTACTCGGCGATCACAGTTTTGAGGACTTTGGTATACATTGACGCGCATAATGCAGAAGAAGCGAACTGTCTTTTCTTAAGCGAGGCAATGGTTGCAAAAATGCCTCTTAAAACATCAAATTAAATCAAGTTCACACTCTTTTTTTAGAACTTTTAAACTTTGAACTGGATAGGCCTGGCTAGGCTAACTTACCAGTAATCGAATTCAATGAAGAGAGCGCAAAGCCACAAACGGGAGGCCACTTAAAGTTGGGATGGGAAGCGGTGCCAAGTTACAATAAATAAATAACACCGGAACATTCTTACACATTCGACCTAGTCCCAAACTAAGCTAAGCTTGTACTATGGGTACAAGGGTACGATATATATCTACACTATTATTACCTAAATTGTAAAAATAAAATGTCTGCACATTGAAAATATAAATCATATTTTTTTATACATAAAAAAATATTTTTTTGTATGCTTGTATGTGTGGCTTCTACACGCAAAATCGACTACACGGATTTCAACTATTTGTGATACACGGGTAGCTGGGTATCTCCAGATGGTTATAGAGGTAGCTGCAAAATAAATAATGACTTTTTCTCCTCCACAGATGAAGTACATAATATATGTGTATAAATGGTAATATATAGAAAACATCCAAGACCCAGGAACAAACATTCCCCAAGTAACAATTAAGCGTTGATTGCAGGTCATTTTAAAGCTTAGAGTGCTACTATTGATACCTAAAGGATTCGCTTGTCAATAATGGTGCTACAATTCACTAATGAAATAATTCTAGCTCTTCAGGTTGTATTAAAACTGTAAATAACGAAGCATAATTTCCTTTATCTGATTAGGTTTTTCTGGGGTTTCCCTAATCCTTGCAGCAAATGTTGGATCATATTGTATGTCTCCCAGCAAACATTCACTCTCATGTAACTGACATTTCGAAAGTGCTTGTAACTAGGCCTACTTGAATAAAGAATATTTTGATTGATTGATTGATTACAGTTAGTGTAGTAACAGTTGCTGCTTATATACTTATGAAGTTAAAGCTTGTTTCGTCCTGCAACGTTAAAAGCTATTTAAAGATCTTCATAAACTCCCTAAATGCTTATTGCTGTATATCTGATCGTCGATTGTGATCATTTCACAAACACCTGCCCTGGCCGGGATTCGAACCCGAGACCGTCAGCTTCGTAGGCCGTTGTACAACCCACTGAGCTAAACCGGTCGGCATTTCAATAAGAAATAAATATATCGAATCTAATCTAATCATACATTGTTATAAAATACGACAGTTATTTCCGATCTCTTTGTTTACATACTACCGTAATTACTTTGAAATGTCGTTTTAAAAAATGAATACACGTGTGCCACGTGTTTTCCTTTATATCTCCATTATATTTTTATCACATAAAGTCTTATGTTTATAGAGAAAAATCGTACCTATACGTCATTTTGTGTACAGGACGTCATCTTATCGTCGCCATATTGCAGTGCTAATGAGTGGCTTGATACTGATTTAATTAAAGGAATCTTTCTTATGTTATAGAGATATTTTAATGATTCTTTATAAATACGCTTATAATTACGTCATCTACTGTGTGCCTACCATGAGCTGAGTTTTGCGATCGGCGCTAGCGAGTATCTCGTATCGAGACTCAGTGCACCTCTCTCGCACGCGCTAATAGTGCGAAACAGATAGACCGTCATCGAGCGCTCAATACTCGCTCGCTCGTGCCGAACTCATGGTAGGGGCGCACTGGTGAAATTTAAGATGGGACACAGTATGTTACTTTTCTATTCCTAGTCTACTCATTACGATTAAATTTGAGTCATCCGTACTAAAGTAGTAGGATGTAGGATAGCTTCAAATTTTGTATGCAGACGTCTATTTTTTTAAGATTTCGATATTGGTCTGATACTCAAAGTTGATCGTCTTTGTACTGACAAAGACGATCAACTTTGAGTATCAGAACCTCGGAAAGTAGCATTTTGTTTCACGTCTTAGATTTCACCTATAAAATCATTAAGTTCTAATTTGTTATAATAAACTAAAATTAAAAAGGTATGCAAGTGAATAAAAGTGGCATACCCTATTGGAAATGGTTTTACTTACTTAAATTAAGGACAAGTATATTACAAATTAGATAGGCTATTAGACATTGATTTAAACTAACACGATCTTCACTCATTATCACAGCACAACAAAACGGTTTCGTCGACGTTTCCGACGTCATGTTACGTCCATAGTCTCGAAAGATCTCGCTAATTCCTTCTTTCAGTTCGAAACTTCGAAAAATTACCAACGAAAGCTAATTAAATAAATCAAATTAATACGCGATTAAGCCTCGTTTTGTTGTGTGGTGATAATCGGCTATTTATAATATGTATCGTTTGAATGAAAGTGTGGTTGAAATTCATTACTGCGTAAGAATTTAACCAATTTCAAAGATTATTAAGTTCAGTGAATTCAGCGGTTTGCTGGTCATCCAAGAGGAATGAAAAGGCAGTTTTAGAGCCAAAGAGCTATTTTTCAGACAACCTTTGGGTAGTTTAGTGTCAGAAAAAATATCTTTTGACATTTTGTTATCAATTTTACTCTCATAAGTGTTAAAATAAATATTAACAAGTCCTTTCTCTTTTAGATACGCTTCAGCCGGCGCCGATCACTGTGAGTACTCGCGCATTAAACTTAATGGGGAGACGTTTTCTTTAATGTCGGCCATTTTCAAATCATCGGCTTTGATAAGCTTCGCCTCATTTGTTCATAATTTAAAATTTAATAGGGCCTTATAATGATACTAGCATTTATGTTTATGACCTTAATTTTAACTACTGTAGACTTATGGTAAATTGCTTATTTGTATTTAGGTTAATACAAATATACAGTTAGCTCTGTTACAGTCTGAATTCAAGTGAAAGAGAGATAGAGAGAGTCAGATATATAGATATAGAGAGAGAAAGAGAGAGATAGGGAGAGAATAGAGAGAGTTTAACATCTATCCTAGCATCTTAATCCCTTATCCTTAGTCCTTACTATATTATAAACGTGAAAGTATGTATGTACATTCCACTTAATCTCAAAAACTACTGGACGTATTTTTATGAAACTTTCCAGTTATGTACTTTATATACGAGAATAGGACATTGGCATGTATGTCAAATTTCATCCTATTTAGGGACGAAAAAGGGGATGAAGATTTGTATGGACAGTAAATATTTTTTTATGACAGGAACTTGAAATCTTGGTAATATGCTTCACATTTAAATTAGTAAAATATCGAGTTTTGGGGAAAAACATAAGCTACTTTTTATCTCGGAAAAATACCTTTTATCCGCGATAAACGAATCTAAGGCGGGTGAAGTCGCCGGCGGCCGCTATAATATTATAAACGTGAACGTTTGTGCCGTATCGTATGTACATTATGTAAATAATAAAAAAAAACTACTAAACGAATCTCATCGATACTTTTCAATAATGTTATTTAGATATCAGAATAACACACAGGCTTTAACTATACACATAGTATTTATCTTTATAAATTATGTATGTAAATTAGTTGCACCAATTTATCTGCTCTACCTCAAGGTTAACTGGTCGAGAATGCCCTATGGCATTAAGTTCGCCTTTTGTACGATAAGTTTTTCTTTTGTACAATAAAGTTTAAATAAATCTATACTATTTTAAAGTTGTAAAAATGAAATGTTTTTATGTTTGTATATGTCGTTGTGGCTTCATCACACTAAATCGGCTAAAAGGATTTCAACTCTTTTTGGTACACGAATAGCTGGGTATCTCCAGATGGTTATAGGATACTATCACCTGACTATGCTAAAGAACAAAAGAAGGGTCATGACTTTTTCTCCTCAACGAATGAAGTTGCGGGCGCCTTCTAGTAGGCTATAAATTGCATCTCTACGTGGTCGAAGTCGGGAGCAACAACTTGTAAACGATAAAATTATCACAAATCATTATCTACTTTTTGACGATGAATTTCAACGACTTTTTTACTGACACCCACTCTTGAATATCTACAAAATACCCTCAAATTAAATCCCCATCACCCTGCAATTCGCATCGCAAATTTATCGCCAACATGTCACATGACACGTGACAATATGACATAACGTGTGACAAATGGCGACAATCCGTGGCAATACCGTCGAGGTCGTTATAGTAATTGCTTGGACATACTAAATGTATGTTAAATGAGACATATGTATTTGGAAAATGTTTTGGTTGAAGGTGACTTCGCATATGACTGATATTTGTGTTTTGTTTAGAAGTTAGTGAGTATTGAGCGTTAAGAGCAGTTGCATATTGACTGTGGCACGACGCTAATTTGGTGCATTTGAACTGTCGCAAAAACGTTCCTTGATATGAGAAAATAGACAAATTGTCTGATAGTTTTGATCTAGACAATATCGAGATACTAAATATACCTATATTATTATACGAGTAAGAACACTAGAAGGTGCCCTCAACTTCGTTTGCGGAAGAGAAAAAGTCATAATCCCTCTTTTTTCCGTTAGCGTAGTTGGGTAAAAAGTATACTTAAATCATCTGTGGATACCCAGGTATCCGTGTGCCAAAAATAGTTGAAATCCGTTAAGCCAATGTGGGGCGATAAAGTCACAACGACACATACAATCATACAAAAAATAAAAATAAATATTTTTGGTTTCTGTGACCTCCAAATATAATAGTCCGTAACAATATTTTTTTGGAAAATATTTTCAATGTACTGACATTTCATTTTTACAACTTTATAATTGTACAGATGAAAATAGATGTGCAATGGAAAGGGCTATGCTCGGGGTTTCTCTTCGTAATAGAAACTGAGGACATCCGCACAACCAAAGTAACCGACATAGCAGGATTTCATCGTTGAAGTGGCAATGGGCGGGTCATGTAGCCCGGAGAACGGATGGCTGTTAGGACAGTAAAGTCCTGGAGTGGCGACCACGCATAGGAAAGCGCAGCGTAGGATGGCCCCCGACTAGATGGACGGATGACCTCGTAAGGGGCGCGGGGAGTCGGTAGATGCGGTCTGCGCAGGATCACACCCTGTGGCGAGCTATAGGGGAGGCTTATGTTCAGCAGTGGACGTCTGTGGCTGATAGATAGATAGATAGAATAGTATAGATATACTTACTCAAGCCTGTATCCCAGGGGTAGGCAGAGACTACATAATGCCAGACTCTACGGACCTTACACACCTCTTTCGCTTCTTTTAATTCAGCGGTCAGCAACCGGGCGGCCCGCAAACCGGTCACTTGCGGCCCGCGACCCTCCCTGACTGACAATGTGGTACCTATGCCTCATAAATTCACAAATTATTAACAAAATGTGGCCCGCGTCAATTTCGATGGCTACTATTTGGCCCTTGCCTGCTAAAAGGTTGCTGACCACTGATTTCGATCTTTACATTTCTTCATACAAGCTCGTCGGTTGCAAAATCTCCCCACCTAGATTTTTGGCATTAAATATCAAATAGTTAAAAATGAAATGTTTCTACATTAATGATAGTTCTTATTAAAATCAGCGACTTTTGTATGTTTTTATGTTATGACCACATCACGTTATATGGGGCTGGATCTTTAGCATTTTTGATACAAGGGCTTTGATTATAGGATCAGGGCGCCAAGTCGAGCGCGAAGCAAACACTGCCGTACCATCGTTTACTGGAACCATTTCGCCGCACTTTCAGGCCCCTATTTGAGAACCTCTAGATAAGACCAGAATGCAGAAATTTTCGTCATTCAGTAAGCTATAATCACATACTTAAAATCCAAAATTTCAAGTCAGTAGGTCATTCAGTTCCGAAGTTAAGCGAAAGCAAAGTTTGGCATTTATGATACTCACTCACTCACTCATGATCATCAGAATAGAACTAGTACTTCCCATAAACTCAGAAAGCTGAAATTTGGTACAGAGTTAGGGTTTAATGGCCACATAAAGGGAAAACTATTAAACTAGGATAATCGAAGATCTGGAGTACCTGGTGACCCTGAATAGAAAACACAAGAGCCCAACCAAACTATTCGAGATCGACATACCGCCTTTACAAAAAACATTCAACTTGGTGGGCCGCTTCATGTGATGTCCAAAATCAAAGGGTTATTTATGCCCACGTTTCTACAAAAAGAAGTGAAATCCCACCAAAAACATTCTGTACAAAACTAGCCAAGTCTCGATGGAGCTGCTTGTTTATCTCTAAAAAGTAATGAAATCTAGACAAAGTCGTGCCAAGTCTAAGGTTCTTTACAACGATTTTTTTATTATTATAGTTAATGTTGTGTGACTTGGCCGTCCTACGTCCAACCGTCAACGGTTGGTGTCATGGAGCACCTGGTTTTGTACCCTTGGTACCCTTCAACGGCCAAGTCACAAGACATTAACTATAATAATAAAAAAATCGCAATAAAGAACCTTAGACTTGGCACGACTTTGTCTAGATTTCATTACTTTTAGAGATAAACAAGCAGCTCCATCGAGACTTGGCTAGTTTTTTACAGAATGTTTTTGTTGGGATATTTTTTACGCAACTACACTGAAACAATAAAAGGGGTAATAACATTCGTGGAGAATGAATTTGCACCTTCTAAGCATTAAAAATACATCTCAGTTATTCCTGGAGTATTTATTCATTAAAGAAAAATAAGTAATTAATGATTTTTTTTATTTTGGACACACTATAATCCATAGTAAAATGTCATATATAAATAGGTTAGTAATGATACTTATAATAGGGACTTAATGTTCTGCTTCATGTAATATAGAGGGCTATTCCCTTAACCTGCTCTGTCCAAAATCTCTGTATAGTCGTATCTCCCAGCAATTGCGTTTAAAATGCTGCTTGAACTTTGTCTTATATGCCTCCATATGGACACAATCCGTTTCCTTTTGAGGGCTTGAAACCATCCGTGCGAGCTTTGGCAAACACACCTGATTCACTACCATTTTCGTTGTCCCATCAATATTAATGGACCAAAGACACATTTTTGTATTTATGTTATGAGGACGAGAAAAGATTTATCTAGCCCTTTTTATAATGTACGAGTATAGCATGTATGGTGACAATAAAACACAGGTGCGTTTTTTAAATGTGATATGTTATACGTGGCTTGTTGTTTCCGTGTCGCGTTTTGAATAATACATCAGTACAAGTTATAAAATAGGGAAAGATGGCTGTTGGTGAGGTTATTATAGCAATCTAGGCTATGCGCAGAGTTTATCTGCGAGAACAAATCAGAAACGAATAGATCCGTGGAGATAGCTCACGAATACCAGAGTAAACGACATAGCTCGAAGAATTACATTATTGAAGAGCCAATGATCAGGAAATATTGCTCGTTGGCTGACGAATTCTAGAGTAGAATCACGCACTGTAAGATGCAGCATGGATAGGACCCCCGCAAGGCAGATTGATGACCTGGACAAAGTCACTGGAATCCACTGGATACGACCGGCGCAAAATTGGTCGTTATTCTTAGGAACACGTTGCAGTAGCACTCTTTTGGCTGATAATGCTGATCCTGAATCACCTTTATGTCTTGTGCCTCCAGTCAAATAGGAACAAGCATCGTCATAAAATGCTCCATCCCAAAATATATGTACCCCGCGGTATGCCATAACCGCGCATCGAATCATCAAAATCAAGTGACTATATAGGCATTTTTACTTATTTTTCTGATAATTAATTTAGATGTCTCATAATTTCTACTAGTTACTTTATAAATCATATTCTGAAATGCATAGAAAGTGATTCGCATTGTAGTCGCTTCTGCTTGCCTCCAGTCAATAAATACCCCGAACTAAGCATCACTTTTCTCTACTCCATACAGACGATGTGTCACAAGTCTCACAACGGCATTACTTCTTCAGGAGTGTAAATTTTTCCCTGATATAGTTAGACATGTGATGTAGGTGGTACTTGTTCGAGAAAAAACGTCAAAATATCCTGGCCCATAAAGTAGATTGCCCGACTTAAAAAAAGAAGTTCTTGTTGACTGTATTCACTTACACTTATGAGTCTAGGAATTGAAATTGCAGCGGTCACGCACTCGGCAGCTTAAATAAAATAATGATCTTTACGTAGGTCACTCGATAAATTTTTAAATAAAAAAAAAACTATTGAAGATATTAATATTATTTATTTTACATTTTTTCAAAATACTCTCCATTACTCTCCATGCAAAGTTCCATTCGTCTGAACCAACTTTGGAAGCACTTTTGCCAGTCTTTATCAGATAGGTCCGAAATTGCTTCTTCATATGCAGCCACGGCTTCTTCAGCACTCGAAAAAAACTTCCCTTTTATTGTTTCTTTCACCACCGGGAACAAAAATAAATCGCAGGGAGCTAAGTCAGGATTGTAGGGTGGATGTGGTAAGGTTTCTATCCCAGCTTTCTCAATAAACGCCGTTGTTCTGAGGGACGTATTTGAAGAGGCGTTATCGTGATGTAGCAAGATTTCCCGAAGTCCAGTCTTTTTTCTCCTCTCTCGCACTGCTTTGAAAACTTGCGGCAATGCTACTGTAGTATACCAATCAGAGTTGACTGACCTATATTTTTCCAGCATTGATGTTGATAAATGTCCGCCCCTCGAAAAGAAACTAGCTACCATTTTTTTGCCGACGTTACGAGGTCTTTGTAGTTTTGTAGGTAACTTTTCCTCTGAGAAGACCCATACTGACGATTACCGCTTGTTTTCCGGGTCATATTGGTAAATCCATGTTTCGTCACCTGTAATTATTTCCGATACATGCCGCGATGTCCCGTTGTCAAATCGTAGACGCATCTCACGACACCAATCTACACGAGCCTGTTTCTCAGTATCAGAGAGCAAACGTGGTATCCAACGACAACAGAGCTTCCTTACTCCAAGATGTTGATGTAGAATGATACTAACGCTCCCCGCACTGACGCCTAAGATATTCCCTATGTCTTTGTATATTATTCGTGGATCTTCTCGCACCAACATTTCAGTAGTCCACACGTTTTCTGCAGTTACTGCTGTTTGCGGGCGACCACTTCGGTGGTCATCTTCTAGGCTGGTTTTACCCCTTTTAAATTCGTTGAACCATCTAAAAACTGTTGCCCGTGAAGGAACAGAATCTCCTAACGCCTACTGCAATCGTTGCAAACACAATCGTTCAGATAAACCAAATTTACAATCATGAAATATCATAGCACGCAAATTTTCGCGGTTAAGCTCCATCGTTACAAAGAAAAAACGCGGGAACCGTTTTAGAAAAATTACTGTATCATATTCATTTTTTAAATTGGAGCGAATCGGCAACTTATGTTCTATTTTTAAATAAATTTGCTTTTTAAAAACATATAATTCAGGTGCGTTCCATTTTCGAATTTCGAGCATCTCAAAACTTATCGAGTGACCTACGTATTCTGTAAGTAGGCCGCAAGGGCATTTTTACAAGTCTGACTCTACGGCATTTCCCATGAGGAGCCCGCTGTTGAGAAGAAACAAACTCTACAGTCAGTATTTTTTTCTAAATAACTCTTATCTATTACAATGTTTGTAGCCTACTTAACCTACCCTATATATTTGTTTTTAAGTATAAACTCAATGAGTAGTTCTCCAAGAAAACATAGAAAAACTTATAAAAGTAAAAATAAAATTGAAGAAAAAAAAGGAAAATATATTTTTCTTTAAACAACTTAAAAAGGTAAAAGTAAATTATTTGGTTTCTTTTTTAAATGTATTGGTCCTTCAAGCAGCTTGTCAAAACTGGCTTAAGAAAACGAAACCAAGAGCAAGACCTATGAATACAAATACTTGATACGTCTCAATGGGTCTTATTATACCAGCGACGAAGGCCACGCTGCGTTCGACGCTGACACACATTATCGCCAATTTGACGATGTTCAATATGCAATAACAACAACCATGCGTAAATCACACAAAAAAGCTTTTGTCGTGTTGTGAACTTGACATTGTTCGAGTGTTGAGACTGACAGCACCGCTAATGGAGGCCGTCGATGCCGCGCCAGCGACCTTGTGGTTATCGGTCAAAATAATGACCGCTTGCGATGTGACCGACTTACGATTACGATTCGACTTTAGATCAGCGATTTAAAAACGAAACTCATCTTCATATCTATTACTATTATAAAGTTGTAGAAATGAAATGTCTGTACATTGATGATATTTTCAAAAGAAATATTGTAACGGACTACTTAGTTGGATGTCAATCGAAAAAAATGTTATTTGGATTTATTGTATGGTAATTGATAGATTCAGGCGTTACTTTGCGGAATTCCATACTAGATCAATGGATTATAGTTCCTTTGCTGTTCCGCGAAGTAGTGTCTTTGTTAGATGTGACAATTAATTGTGCTCACATGCGCATATTTTCATGCAGTTTCCATAAAAAAATACGCATGCAAATACAACAAACTAACACCAAACAGTATAATCCTCGACACGTGTTTCGCCTCTCTACGAGGCATCATCAGGAGATGCAGGCGATGTTGACGGTCCGGCGTCCACCCGAGAAATTTTTTCTCGGCTGATGAAAAAAAAATATGCGCATGTGAGCACAATTAATTGTCACATCTAACAAAGACACTAGTTCGCGGAACAGCAAAGTAACTATAATCCATTGATTTATTGTATGTTTGTTGTATGCGTCGTTGTGGCTTCATCACGCCAAATCGGCTAAACAGATCTCAATTATTTTCGGCACACCGGTAGCTGGGTATCCACAGATGGTTATAAGATACTTTTTACCCGACTACGCTGATGAAAAAAAAATTTTGGTTATGACTTTTTCTCCTCCGCGAACGAAGTAGCGGGAACCTTTTAGTTATTAATATATATATGATAGCTTGATTCCGTCCTGTAACTTCGTCTGTGAGGATTTCCTCATCCTCTTTTTTTTATTTCCATCCCTCTTTTTATCTCCTTAGCAGTTGATTTTTGAAAATACTTTCCGAACAAAAATACACAAGTCTCCGGACCCTGTGTTTCAAATTTCATCTTCGTATTGTTTGTCAAACATTATGTCTTCCCTATCATCTGGGGTTGAATCTCCATGTTTGTTCTCTCTGTTCAAGACGATTTTAGTGGTTTCGGAGTCAGATATTAGAGTGTCATCAGCGTTCAAGAACCTTGGCACCAGTTTCTGATGTGTGTTCGTTTGGTATTCCATATTGCTTAATATTTTCTTGTGGTAATCGCGATTATCACTCATTTAAATAAAACAATTGAAACAGATTATATCGCGTATATTCTCCGGACGTTTCGGAAGCCTTTCAGCTTGCAGCAGCGGCAAGCGATTTTTCTTTACATTGCGTGTTCGAAACGCTCACTGCATCGCAGTTTGTCGTCATCACACGCAATGTAATAGGAATTCGCTTGCCGCGGCGGTGGTCGTCGTTATCGTTGCCGGGCCCTCAGTAGCAGTTTTCAAGATTAAAAATAGCCAATGATAAGCACTTTCAGTAATCTATTGCTGCGTTCAATATAGCAGGCCCCTATTTCATAATCGTGACCATTGTCAGGTGACAACGACAATTTTATGTTCACGGCGATCCCCGCAAGCTCGATACAACTTTTTACTTTATACTGGCCAGCCGGTCTAGCACAACTCTACGTGACTTCATTTGTCGCGCGGCATAGCATCACCTGTCTTACTCACACTGTATTGAAAGGAAAGAGACAGAGCATCTTCGTTGCGCGACAAAGAGTCGCGTATCACCACAGCCCATTGTGCTAGAGGTGCAGGTCGTACAAACACTCTTTAGCTTTTATATAAGTTTAAGGATTGGAACTGCAAAAGTATTTTAAAATGCATATTTTTATGTACGAAGGTGAATATTTTAAGGTAATGAATTTAAATATCTTATATCTCCGTTCTTGAAAAGTGACGGAACGTGAATATTGACTGTCGGTGTTAATAACATCGTGAGAATTTTTTCCAATTTGTGGAGGCCTTGAGAGGTCACGGTGATGTATTTAAATTAGCTGGTGTAAAGGAAGTTTTTATACATATATCTATGTGAGTCTATATATAAAACAATTATAAATAAGAGTGGTGTGGCGTCCATATAAGCCGATTTCCACCGGATTGTCCATAGAAAGGCTTATAACCAAAGGGCGGACAGTGGATGCAATATACGTCAAAATTATGTCAAACGATATACGTAATGTGGATATGACTATACCTAAACCCTGCATCATTACCATCATCATCATATCAGCCCAAGGACGGCCACTGCTGAACAAAGGCCTCCCCAAGGATCTCCACAACGACCGGTCGCGCGCCGCCCTCTTCCAACGGTTTCCCGCGATCTTCGCTAGATCATCGGTCCATCTTGTTGGGGGCCTCCCTACGCTGCGTCGTCCTGTACGTGGTCGCCACTCGAGAACCTTTCTGCCCCAGCGGCCATCGGTTCTACGAGCAATGTGCCCCGCCCCTTAAGTATAGCAACTCATTGAGCTATGTCCACAACCTTGGTCCTTCTCCGTAAACTCTGCATACATAAATGTAATAAAAGTCTGCTTATATGCTTCCGTCACCATATTGCATCCACTGTCCATTGTCCACCCATTACTTATAACCACCTTTTTTTTAAAGTATGAGTAAATGAATTCGCTTAGGCTCTCATTGAAATTTTCCTGACGCCACACCTCTTATATATACATAAACAAATACGATACAAACTATTTTTGACGTAGGTATAACATAGGAAGGTATTTAGACTTAGAATCGTTGTTCAATAAATATATTTTTATGTTTTGCAAGTGTCGTTGTTGAATTTGAACTTTTTTGGTACACGGGTAGCTGGATATCCGACAGATGGTTATAGTACACTTCTTACCCGACTACGCTGAAGAAAAACTGAGGGGTTATGACCATTTCTCCTCCCCTAACGAAGTTATAAAAAACTAGAACGAGCCCTTCTAGTATTTTATAACTTAAAGATTAAGATGAAACATATGCCTATTTTAATACACAGTATATGCTCCGATTATTTTAAACTCCTATTTTTATTTTCACCCTTGTCTAAGATCGCTAAAGGGTAACAACTGGTGTATATATACAACCCATCATAATTGGGCATGGATGCGCACGCGCAACACGTTAGCCTTAGCCTTTGGTGCGTTTGACACACATTCAACGCTCTAAACCAAAAGATCCTATGTATACAGAATCAACATAACCCTTATGATCTTCTTTACACGCATAATATTTACTTTACGAACCTAGTATCTGATGGCATCTTTTGAAAGAAATATAGGCTTTATTTGGCTTAAAATATGGGTGGTTTTCTGATCAAGCGATTGCGTCGGATGTGGTTTTGGAAAAGTAAATGGGATCGTGAGGTCGGTATTATACGCTAAGGTTAACAATCGATGTGTTAACGATTGTATGAGGCTTCAGAAACGCTTATTCCTATATTCATATTATGTACGTCCGGCCAAGAAATAGGTTTACTACTTTTCGACTTTATTTCATACGACTTCGTCCGCCTTAAATTCGTTTATCGCAGATAAGGGTATTTTTCCGGAATAAAAGCAAGCCTATGTCCTTCCCCAGGACTCAAACTATCTCCATACCAAATTTCATCCAAATCGGTTCAGCGGTTTAAGCGTGAAGTGGTAACAGACAGACAGACAGATACACTTTCGCAATAATATTAGTATGGATGTGTTAAGGTGCAATTTATTGGCCCTTCCTTCGCGTGAACAATTATAACTTCTTTTTAACCCCCCAAAAATATATTTTTAGTGAGGAGGCAGAAACAATGGAACTTATATTATGCGACTGTCATGCCCTCACCAGACAGAGAATGAAGGAATTTGGTATTGGGTACCCAGAGCTGAAGGAATTCCGGACGCTACCACTGGCATCTATCATCCGGTATATGGAGGTGGTAGAACTAACCAATGAGTAGCAAGAAGGGGTCTACACAAAAGATCCTACTGGATCGCAGTGTATCCGCAAGGACCCCTGATAATAAGATAAGATAACCCCCCAAAAAGAGGGGTATTATACGTTTGACGTGGGTATCTCTGTATCTCAATCGGTTTAGCTCAGCGGGAGTAACGTTGCCTGCGAAGCTGAAGGTCCTGGGTTCAAATCAAATCAAAATATTCTTTATTCAAGTAGGCCTAGTTACAAGCACTTTCGAAATGTCAGTTACATGAGAGTGAATGTTTGCTGGGAGAAATACAATATGATCCAACATTTGCTGCAAGGATCAGGGAAACCCAGAAAAACCTAATCAGATCATTTAACTTCAGTGTAATATTATTGATAAAATCATCATTTTAAAAATTAAAATAATCAATAAGATCGGATATGAGTAAGATATCAATAAGATCATAACAATCCGGTAAGGGCATACTTGTGTGATAAGCGTAAGTATTTGTTCCGTGGCATGGATGTTTTCTATTTAAATCTATACTATTATAAAGTTGTAAAAAAGAAATGTCTATACATTAATGATATAGAAAAAGAACATTTGGAGGTCCCTACATTTTTTTTTTACCGTACCGTGACGATGTTTTAAAAATATGATTGTAACGGACTATTTGGAGGTCACTGAATCGTGCTTTTTTGTATGTTTGTATGTGTCATTGTGGCTTCATCACGCCAAAACGGCTAAACAGATTTCAATTATTTTTGTTACACGCGTAGGTATCTCCAGATATATAGGATACTTTTTACCGGACTAAGCTGAAGAAAAAAAGAGGGGTTATGACTTTTTCTCATCCGCAGACAAAGTTTGCGGGCACTTTCTAGTCGTGCTATAAAGTTTCATTCAGAACATTAGCTCTCAATTAATCACACTGATATTATAATCAAATAGCAACAAGCACTTACAGAAACAATTAATTATGGCGCCGGATTGATGAATGGTCAATAATAATGATCCGCCATTGTTGGGGCTCCGTAGAGCAAACATGAACCCCATTTGGGGTTGCAAGGGGAATGCGGTCGGTATTTATAACGCTACATATATCTATATCTGGGTAGATTAACTTATAGTAGGCATAATAACTGGGTATGAAAATCAAAATTGTAATTAGTCCATCACCTAGATAATAAAAAAATATTGGACACGTATTTTTTTTTTGAAAATAATTAAAATATACTCAGATAATTCGCATTAAAGAGTATAGGAGTGGGGCTCGTGATCGTAACGGGAGTAGGAGTGACGTCACGCGACATTTTGACTACGTATCGTCTTTATTTTTCGATTATGTGAAAATAGAAAAAATACGTGTCCAATATTTTTTACTAATCTACATAACAGACAAATTATTAAAATTTCATCATCATCCCCATTGTTGTTATTCTGTCCCGTATTGTCAACTGTGACAATTAGTAACAGAGTCACTTTGAAAAATGCTAATAATCTAGACTATTTGGCGTCATGAAGCCGCAACGACACATACAAACATACAAAAAATCCAAAATAAATATATTTGCATTCAGTGACCTCCGAATAGTCCCTTACAATAGTTTTTTTTTTATATTCAATGTACAGACATTTCATTTGTACAACTTTATAACAGTTTACATGTCTAAATAAGGGTGTGAATCCATGAATTTCGGGTTAGTTTCGTCAGTACCTAGTCAAATATATATGTCGAATTTACTATGTTATTTACTAGCTTCTGCCCGCAACTTTGTCCGCCTTAAATTAGTTTATCGCGGATAAGGGTATTTTTCCGGGATAAAAAGTAGCCTATGTCCTTTCCCAGGACTCAAACTATCTCCATTCCAAATTTCATCCAGACAGACACACAGACACACTTTCGCATATATAATATTAGTATGCATTTATTATATTATTTATTTATTATATTATAAACTAGAAGGTGAAGGTTTTTAGGATTCCGTACCAACAAAGTAAAAAAGGAACCCTTATGGTGTGACTCTGTCTGTCTGTCCGACTGTTAAAGCACCGAGTCGGGTGCGCAAGTCAATTTCGCACTTGGCCGCTTTTATTTATTTGGTAAATGATATTTGTTCGTATTTTTATTTATCTTAGATATGTGTAAACAATTAAAGTAAAATGAAATACTATTTTATGTATCTCGTATCTCTTAAGTCTTCAAGAAGCTTGCGATCACAAATCTTAGGAAAGTTAACCCATAACCCTCTGCTTTTTCCAATAAGAATCAGGAATCAAATGAGCTACATTATGTCGATATAAAACGTCGAGCTCTTTACGATCTATTATTTATTTTATCGTCTCATCGAGTCGTATCTACTGATAGATTACTGTACTGTGGAGAAATAAAACTACTAAGGGTATGTTTATTTGTACAAGATAAACATTCATGAAAAGAGCGTATTCCCACCTATAAGGCCGGCAACGCACTTGTGACTCCTCTGGTGATGCAAGTGTCTATGGGCGACGGTGATTGCTTACCATCAGGCGACCTGTCTGCTCGTTTGCCCCCTATGCCATAAAAAAAATACATATCATGACGCCAAAGAAAATTTCACCGATAGCATTTAATAACATGATCATATGCCAAGTTTCATTTAAATCCGTTAACGTATTTTTCATTTATTTATTTAAACTTTATTGCACAGTAGAAAAGTGTACAAATCTTAATGCCAGACGGCATTCTCTATCACTCAACCATTGTGTTAAACAGAAACAGTTATATGGCGAAGGGTCTGTAAACTAAGAAAATATAAAAATTAAATTAAAATTTCTCAGATAAAGTTTATGTACTGGTATTATTGAGTAAGTGTCATCTTTACAAAGAATAAAACATATATACTGATTTAAGCGGTTTGGTCCATGACGTCTAATTAGGGGAATTCCCAGAATGTCTAGTCGCCATACCTCCATTCCCTCATCTATAGCCCGGAAAATTCGTTCGTTACACTCCTATAGTCTGTGGTCGAAAGGGGGAAAGACAGCGGGAGCGGGTGTGTCACGAACGAAGTTGTAGGCTATAGTATCCGCAAGTCTAATTAACTGAATTTTTCCTAAAAATAAAAATGATATTCGAGATAAATAAGTGAAACGGGCTATTTTAACGTCACTTAATAAAAAAAATTCTGCGTGTGTTGCCGGTGTCCTTCCATTTAAGCGCAAAACGATTCCTAGAATGCTTTATTTCATAATTTTTTCATTTCATCGAAACCTTTTCTCCGTGAAACCGTAAAATTTTCATGTTTTTTGAAAACACCATCAAGTGGAAGCCGTTAGACTAGGTTTTATAACAATCCCAGATTATTAACGGCTTCAGAGAAAAATGCTAACTATAAAATGATATGTCGACGAAAGTATTCCATGAAACTTTTTTCGATAAAACAATGTACAACTGTCGGAGATATAGTCACAGTCTACACAGGCCCTTAGTCAAGGGATCGAAATGGTCGTAAATTATTTGTCATTTTAGCATTGTAGCTATATAAATTCTCGATGTCCTTGCTGAATAATTTATCCTTGTACAAAGTATCCTTGTACAATCCTTGTACAAGGACCGTGATTGGTGAGCTATAAAAAGTTAGGATATCTGTCATCTATACTTCTATATGTACTAGGCAGTGGCGTGCGCCCCATATAGGAACAAAGGCACTGCCTACCCTAAACGAGCATGGCTCCATATAGGCACAGAAAAACTGCCTAGGTTGGCCAAAAACCCCGCCACTGATACTAGATATTATAAAGTCGTTAAAATGAAATGTCTGTTCATTGAAGATATCTCATAAAAAAAAGTGAAATGTGCTAAATATTTGAATGCCTTTTAATACACCAATATTTTTTTGTGGAATTTGCTGTTCCGTCTATCCAGATATCAACTATTTTTGTTACACGAGTAGCTGGGAATCTAGACGTGGTTACAGGATACTTTTCTTCTGATTAGAATGAAGCTAAGGGGTATGACTTTTATCTACTCCTTGAACGACGTTTGTCTGTACTATTATAAAACTATAAAATTCAGTCGCCTTATATTCCAGAAAAATCTTAAATGTCCAATTCACGAAAGTCATAAAAGTATGAGATAATAGCGCCATCTCTCATGAATTCACTCTCGGGGTCAGTCTTATGAGTATGTCTGACGGACCTAATGTATGTCATATGCATTAGACAATTGTTATTCATGAATAATCGGACCCTGATTGTTATTTACTAACTAATCCGGGAAATCCCGTATTCAATCAAAATCAATCATTATTTTGGTGGTGCTAATCACTCTTAATTACTTTCTCCCACAAATTTTAGGTAAATAGGCACTACCCATTCCGATTCCCAGGATGGTTATGTATAGAATACATTTTAATACGCTAAAGCAAAAAAAAAAATATTTTTTCTATATTGTACTTTTCGGTAGAGTCCACACTCGAATTTATGTGGTAAACCATTAAAAAACAACTACACTACTCGTACTCGTACGGATTTAAACCTTCTATTTTCGAATGGAACCAACTTTTTTCCGTACAGGATTCTCGGCGCTCAGACCGCAGATCAGAAATTTCGATTCGGAGAACGAAAGAAAAATTTCAGTGCATGTTATAAGGTATATACCTACAGATCGGGTAGATTGGTATTACATGCAGAGTAATTTAGAAAATGTCTTCTTACAATCTGCTTTATTAACCTGCCGTGTTAGTATGTTCGTTTGGATCAAATCTTGAAAGCTAAAAGAAGCATTTCCTGGCGCTCATCATCTTCGGTGACAATGTAATATTATGATACCACTGAGCTGATCTAATGATGGAGCCGGAAGAAGGTCGTAGGAATTCTATAATAAAATGACGCAATCTTACCGAGTTTGGGCTCTGTAGAATCGTCTTGGTGAGTAAGTAGTTGGCGGGTGTTCAGAGAAAAGTACAGTCGGCAACAAAAGTTTGTCTTAAAAATGAAACGTTTTATTAAAAATTAGCTTCTGCCCGCGACTTCGTCCGCCTTAAATTCGTTTATCGAGGGTAAGGGTATTTTTCCGGGATAAAAAGTTGCATATGTCCTTCTCCAGGACTCAAACTATCTCCATACTAAATTTCATCCAAATCGATTCAGCGGTTTAAGCGTGAAGAGGTAACAGACAGACAGACAACAGACAGACAGACAGACACACTTTCACATTTATAATATTAGTATCGATAGTATGGATTATTTTTAGCATACCTAAATCAAATACAATTGATATTTCATTTTTTTCGATTTCCCTAAATCGAAAACCATTTGGAGAAAAACTCTTCTAGAGCACAAAAAATATTTTTGTAGATTTTTTTTTACAATACTTTTGCCAAAAACTACCAAAATAGCTAAAACGGAAACTGACGTCACGCAGCCGATCCCATATTGCCACTATGAAAATAGTCTTCTTCCGGTTATCTGTTTGACATCTTTGGACGCATGACACTATTGACAGTTAATTTCACTCGAATATCGTCTTGTACTTTTCGTATGTTTCCTGCCTTTGATTTCGAGCTTTTCAACGACTCGGCATTGCCACGGGTCCGACGGACACCTGCTCTCTCTATAATGACGACTCGTCAGCCCGTTGGGCAATTTCTTTAACAACGACTCCACTTCACAACTTTGATTTGACTCATATACTGCTCGGTTCCTTTAATTTTCTATGACTCGGCTATTCAGACCCGACATGCGAAACGCGGAGGGATTTGTGCGAGCTGACAACACTAATAATTTGCCTCGAAAGAAGACTGTGTATATTGATGATGGAGTTCATGCAAAGCTCGCATAAGTATAATTTCTTCTCTCATCAGAGGTGCCAGAACTTCACAGTCTTCCCGGAGGTCTTATGTTGCAAATGCTATGGGCTACGTAGAAATAAAGCGTCCTAATGATATATTTTTTGTTAAATGCCGCATAACGCCGGAGCATTGATGGTGCCCATCAAAATGTACCAAGTACCTATCTGCATAAATAGATAGAAGAGAATTGGCGATATACGAGTGTTGTTAATACAAGTTTTCTTAAAACAATATCTTATGCGTGGCAATTTCTACATAATTATTGAATTAATCACACCACTGCGCATCGTTTTCAAGTTTTGACGTTTTTATCTTGACGCCGTGACAACTGCCGTCATTGTAAAACTGTTTGAGTGCAAATGACAAAGTTCGCATTACATTTTGTTGTTATTTCGAACGTTTTTTTAAGTGTGTGAAACAGAGCTGTGACGTCATTTTACTGCTAGTTAGACGTTTGTTACATACGCCCTTTTTATCAAACTAGTAATATTCATGGATTATTGCAATAAAAAAAAACATTTCCGCATATATAAAAAATACGTGTATGTTAAAATTTTGCCTTCTTTCGAGTTCGACAATAAAAAGAATCATTCAAGAATATGAAATATTGTCAATTGAGCATTGGAGGGCTAAATAAGGCGTTTAATGTCATTATTGATCATCGCCAGCTGCCTCTCCCTATCCCGTTTGGCAAAGCCCTAGGTTTCTGGCACTACTGCCCGATATAGCTGCATTTTTATGTAATTAAGTTATTAGCATATCTTTAAATCAGTCTATCATAAATAATTAATAGATAATGACATGTTACCTTTTTCATCTGTGACATTTCCATTTTGTATAGCTATTATAATTTTATTTTATTTTATTATTTCTTTGTATTTGACGATCATAATTTAAATTCGTGTAAATTGACTAAATGTAATTTATATTGTAGTTTATTTTATGAAATAAAGTAATCTAATCTAATCTAATCTAATCTAGAGTAATAATTAGGGTAAAGAGATAACATTATCTTTTTACGGTCAATAATATATTTCCTTGTTATTTCATCGTAGCTCATAGTCACCCTACATTTTTTAGGCATTAGATACATTAATGAATGACAAGTCACCACAAGTTAAGTAGGAAATACTTTTAACGGTTAATAATAATGTTAAATTATGCTATTTAATTGCCATTAGAACCAAATGCTATATATCAGCATATAAATAGTACATCGAGAAATGCGTTTTTGTCAAAAACTATATTTTTGTGATAAGCCGATTTTTCCTTGAATATCCATCAACTAGAGATGATTCTAAAGAGCTAAAACTCGGTAGGCGTGCATTATTTAATTACAGAGTTCCTATGACCACACAGGCTCCGTCATTAGATCAGTTCGATGGTATCATACTATTGCATTGTCACCGAACTTACATAATGCCAAATTTTAGCTCAATCGGAAATCGGGAAGTAGGTCAAATTTAACTTGCAAGATTCCACCCGAACAAACATACATTGCAAGTTAAATAAAAGCTTGTAATAATATTTCTATTCACGGCTCAGGTCCACCCTGTATATACTAAATAAGACTTCTAAAGATAAACAGAGCGCACAAACTTCGTGCTCACCACATTTACCCGCAAATCTGTTTAAGTACGATGCCCGTCTAAACGTCTTAAATCTTTATAATGGCCGACCTTGTCCCACCTATTATAAACGTAATACTTGTAATTGTTATTGTCTTCCAAATATGAGAGCCTATGCACTTACGCATAACCGCACGTTTAGTGCAAAGGTCAGCGCGCTCCATCCATTTAAATCGGGCAACGACAAGAGAAGAAGAAGATGTCTAAATTCACCATGTTTTGGTAGTAGCAACGGCATTATCAGCCGAAAGTAACTAACAAGGCGTTCTGAAATTATGCCTTAGTCAGCCAACGACTAAGGCATAATTTCAGTTAGTTTAATAGTACATTGTGCACCGTGGGCGGTAGAGAAGGAATTACAAACGAGAGTAACATTGAAGGCCGAAGCCACAGGCTGAGGGCTTCAATGACTCGAGTTTGTAATTCCGGTACCGCCGGAGTAACACACAATTTTTTTCGTCACACTTGTGAGAAAACTGATAAATTATTAAGTCAGAAAAAGCTTGTTTCATTCAAGTGGCACAAGTCGCAACATTGTGTCATAAAGTGTCATTTATCAGAATCTCATTCCATAGATAACATAAACAAAGGGTTCGTTTTTTTTTTTCGTTCGTCCAAGAATGTGCACACAATCTTTTACTTAAATTAATAATTTTAAAATAGTATAAACAAGCTATTTTGACGTATTTAACTATAGCGTCGACGTGTATTTATTGATATTACATTGTGTATAATTCAAATTTGTTGTTTTTGACTAACTCCGTTCGGTTCCGTTCTAAACCTGACACATTAGAGTAGTGAATGCAGTCAAAAAAAAAATTAAAAAGTCATTACGCCCGTGGCCTTAATGGATAAATAAAAAGCCCACGGTTTTAATTAAGACTTTGTCGCTCGTTTTGCTTGCGTATAATGACACCGTTTACAAGTGTGATGAAAAAATAAGAATGTTACAGCGGGTACAACTAGTGCTAACTAGATTGTGTTTGAAAAATTCAAGCCACGTCCGTAAAGCTCAGCTAGTCAGAGTACTTCTGCGTTGAACGAGAGGGCGCTGGTTCAAATCCTGCTTGGAAATTGTTGGTCGCATTGATTTTTTCCTACACAATCGAACTCTGTGTATAACATTAATTTAAATATAAAAGTTATCGAAAGAGTTTAAACGACAAAAGTTTCCATATACATACTAAAGAACTTACTATACCCGTGGCTTCTCCCACGTTCCCTATAATTAAGTATCCTATTAACTCATCTATGAGCTGGTCTATCTGAGTGTCGAGGTCCATTTTAATTCGTTCGACGGTTTACTCGTCAAGATGTTTGGACACTTGGATTGGATGTTTGCCGAATATCCAAACACCCAAACATAAATAAATATCTTTTTTACACAAATCGAACTAGTCCCATGGTAAGCTCAATAAGGCTTGTGCTATGAGTACTAGACAACGATATATTTTAATCGTTAAATTTAATTATATACATAGACATCATCAGAGACTCAGATCCAATATGTGGAAATATCAGATTTATATATTTTTTTTATCACATGAATATTTGCCCTGACTGGGATTTGAACCCAGGACTTTCAGCTTCGCAGGCAACGTTACTCACTGAGCTAAACTGGTCTTCATCACAGACATCTTTTCAAACTTTGCTATTTATGATAAATAAATAATCTTAATAAATAAAAACACAGGGCAATCTTACACAAATCGACCTAGTCCCAAACTAAGCAAAGCTTGTACTATGGGTACTAAGCGATGATATACATAACATATAGATAAATTATGATACTTAAATAGAATGAAAACATCCAAGACCCAGGAACAAACATTCGTGCTCACAACACAAACACTTGCCCTGGCCGGGATTCGAAACTCGGGACCGCCAGCTTCGTAGGCCGTTGTACAACCCACTGAGCCAAATGTGTCCACATTTTGATATTAGTAGGATCTTTACTGTGGTCTGTGCTATGTTTAAACTCCCATGAGCCTATTCACTAACGTCAAAATGCACGTTTGTCCAAAGGCCGCGGCCTCGGCAGTTCACGCTCAGCACACTAATTAACTAATCAACAATCGACACTTGCTTCATAGTTAAACGTTTATATTAATAGCCCTTTTGTTAATGATGCGTTTATACTTTACGAGCTTCTACCCGCGACTTCGTCCGCCTTAAATTCGTTTATCAAGGATAAGAGTATTTTTCCGGGATAAAAAGTAGCGTATGTCCTTCTCGGGACTCAAACTATCTCCATACCAAATTTCGGTTTAAGCGTGAAGAGGTAACAGACAGATAGACAGACAGACACACTATCGCATTTATAATATTAGTATGGATAGGCAAATTTGCGAGTCCGTGACATAGGGTTAGAGGTTATTTTGAAATATGTTGCAGAAAATCGTTCATGCAAATAAAAACTCCCGCAATACAAAGATATGTGTATACAAAAAAACCAGACAACTTGTAGTCCAAAAATAATAATATTATATAAGGTTACTTATTTTTATATTACCTTGTAGGTTGACGGCTGGATAATTGTGCACTGGAAAAATAACCGATTGAATCAAACAAGAAACTTGTTTCCAACAGAGAATATCAAGTGCAATGGTTGCAGCAACAATTTTAATTCACAAAAGTTGTATATTGCTTTCAAGTTTAAAATTGTTTGCATCAAATAAGATGTTTGCATGCGATAGACACAATAAATGGATTGCGCTAAACAAGTTAATTGTAAGTTCAATCAAGTTCGAATTAACTTGTGATTGAAACAAATATCAGTTTTGGTTGAACTCAACATTTTCTCCGTGTATTAGCTGTTACAACTTAACCAGGTTAACATCAACTAAGTAAAATGTTCAAATGTTTGATCATTTTAACTTCAACTACTGCAATCATGTGTTAAGTGATAAGTTTGTTCATATTGTGATCAAATCTATTAAGAAATTTTCAATCAAGCTAAAAAGCCACTCGATAGGCTCATATTTTTTTCAGTGTGTGGATAAAAACATATAAAAGAGCTATAAAGATTAGTCCGGAAAATATGTTTTACCTCTTTGGTACGGAACCCTAAAAACTGGGCCAATTATAGACTACCTACCAAAAATAAATGATATCCTACCTAAGCATATTAAATGTGAAAAATAAGCCTAGTTCTCATTTTCCACCAAAAGTAGTGATATCTCAAAAGGTACCAATGGTGGGATTGTATATACTCCTAACAGGTGTTAGGAGTTAGTTTAGATTTTAAAAAAAGGCATTAAATTTTAATATTTTTAACGTCGAAAACCTCACCAAACTCGTACATGTCACGTCAACGACCGTTCTATCCCGATGTATGATGACTTTGAACGTTTCATTAAATGCCATGAATACATTATTTCATTAAAACAAAGGTACAACCACCAATTAGTAACGAGCGGTGAATCCAAATTCCCCGAAATAATTCACAGTTAAAATCAGAAGCCCTAATTAAAATTTTGCGATGTTTAAATTAAATTTGGGGGTTAATTTAATTAAATAGTTCGGATTTTGTCCGGCCGGGCATGATCCCTTTAATTATAATTATTTTAAGCCGAATTATACCCAAATATTTTATTTGTAGGACCCAATTTCAATCGATACTATGTACATGATGAAACTACGGTTACAGTACATTCTCTCGATAATATAGAGATTTTAACCAATACAAATATAGTATCGATCGTTAACAAACGTTTCTGCTAAAAATAAAATGACCAGTCATCTGTGACTCGTGGCATTTTCTGACAGACTAGTGGTGTGTGTGATAATGTTTTTCTGTACGAGTGTAGCAAAATAAACCGATTAGAAAAAAATCTTTAATATATAAGTAAATTAATGAAAAATAATTATTAGATCTTCCTGTGATAGAGCTGGCGCCTTTTTTTGGAAAAAGGCTCAGTATTGCTGTGCAGCGTGGAAACGCCACCATTAGCATCTTGGGATTCCGCCAATAAGCGATTTTGGGTAGGGGTTACCTAATTATTCTTTATTATTGTTTTCTTACTATATGTAATTCCTTGTTTGCTTGATATAAAACACGATGTAAAATTAATTTTTGTTCTAAACTTTAAGAAGTCATTCTACTTCTTGTATAAAATTTCATAATGCAGAGATCATAATTATATTCAATCATAAATTTGCCCGTCTTGCTGGACTTGAACCAGAATCACTGGCCATGCCGGGCGAGGGTACAAACAATTATGTGTGTAAGTCGGTTGTGAGAAGGTTAAACAATTTTTGATAGTAGAAAAAACTCCATTTTATTTGCGTATGAAGTTCATGGAAGTAAAACATTATTAAAAAATATGTTGAAATTTTGATCATTTTTTATGATTTTAGATGTGTAATGGAATGATGACTTGTATCTAACTAATAAAAATTGTGAAGTTTGCAGGAATCCGGTAGCGGATGACCGCTCGTTATGATGTATACGGTGCCCGCGAAGAATGGGAAAGATTTTAACCACGCATCCCTTAAGTCATTAGGAGCGAAAAATGTTTTATGAACCCCAGGAAAATCCGGTTTAGTTTTGAAGATATAATTATTTTCATGTAAACCATTTATTGTGATTACATTAAGCTCTTTTCATTGCGACGTTGCCACATATGTGTTTTTTAGAAAAATCATCGTTATCATTTTATTAAAAGGGATATATAACTTATAATTATAACATATAAATTTATTCAATTTGTATAGCCAAAAATCAACTAAACTAGATATTGCTTTATTTTTTTGCTGAATTTGACTTATAACATTTTTCATTCCTAATGACCTCAGGAATGCATGGTTAAAATCTTTCCGATTCCTCGAGATCCTTGAGTTTTACAGCTAAAATAATGATCGCACATCTTCAATATTGCCAATTCTTAAAGCATCTATTTAAGTCTAATTAATTCTAATATTCTGACTCATCGATTAATACCGTGATTTACTGCACGTTTTTTACACATGTAGGAAACATCAATAAACTTCAATATCAAAGTCAAATAGCGCACGAAAATCCGCACATTTATTTAGTGAAGTGACAATACACGGAAGTACTGACCCTAAGTGATCCGGGATCCGCGTGGGAAAATCAACTCTTTTTCTATGGCTATTCAATTGAAATTTAAATGATTAATTCTCACGGATAAACTGATTAAATTGTTTTAAGGGGTAGAGGTTTTTACATGTTTTTTTTAAGGTTTGGCAAAAGTTATCGATGATTTCAGGCAGAGATGCGCTCATTGGTAAAATGGGGGAAATGTTATACCAATTTGGGTACAGTTACATTGCATATTTTCCGGGTATTTCACCTTTTCTATCATATTAGCAAATTGATTGGAGTATCTAAATATGTGATATTTACGTTAATGGATAATAGTTTCTTTGCTATTTCGAGAAATAGCAAAGAAATTAGATGTGAAAATAAATAGTGCTCACATGTGTACATTCTACAAAAGTAGATTCGTAGCGTAGTTTCTATAAAAACATACGTATGAAAATACAATAAACCACCCATAAACAGTATAATCTTTCGACGTCTTTGGCTTCTTTTTGAGGCATTTTTTGTAGTGACGGCTGCGGAACCCTACACTGACCATGGTCAGTGGCCGGTTTTTTTTAACGTGGTAACGTAAATGTTGGACACCCATCACTTCCCTACGAATAATAAAAAAAATACCTGTAAAATAAATACTCTTATACCTCCATAATCTTTAGCAGAAAAGTAAATGGATTAAAATATCAGACCGTATTTAAAATTATACAGAAAATATAATATACCAATGAACGTATAAAATCTCTTAACTCGGGAAAATCCTCGTCCATTTTCTTCCTGTATAGTGGCCAATGTAAAATGAACTATTATTTTAATGCAATATGCTTTTGAATACAGTTCCAGATACATTGGTTAATTAAATTTAGTTTTTGAAAGGAATGTTTGCATTGATGATTGATTTTGCGGTCGCATGCCGGTTTTTTAGTTAACATTTTAGTGACAACTGTTAAATTAGGCGGATATTGACGGTGAAGTTTCGATTACGAGCCATTATATTGTCTATTTACCATTAGTATCGCACGAAATGATCAATCTAAAAAGGTTAGGATAGCACAATAAGTGAAGGAAGAAGATAAGGTAGATTTTTTAAACGAACGTGTTACTATCCGCATTACTTTTCAACTTTTAAGGAAAGAAAGAAAACGTTGCCACGTATGTTGCCAATTTTCGCATTGCTATTCACAGACATTAAAGTGACAGCTACAATTCACTAAAGTCATACTTTTTTTGGAAAAATAATCGTCACCATTTTTTTAAAACCAATAATCTTTCAAGTTTTATGTGTGTACAAATATCGTAATTTTTTTTTTGCTTAATCTAACTTGGTCCCAGAAATGCGTGGTTAAATCTTTTTGCACCCCGTATTTCTAATTCAACTTCAAATTCAAAAGATTTATTTGTCCAACATAGGTAGAATACAAGGTCTTACAAAGTTATTGGTATTATTTTCTATACAATATTATGAAATGTGAAATTTTGTAGGTTTATCTTTAGATATTTGGATCATGCGATATCTTGTGGGTTTAGATGAAACTTAGCGAACTGGTTGATCATGTATTTAATTCCCGGTAGATATTTTTTCAACTTCGTTCGCGGAGGAGAAAAAAATCATTACGGCTCCCTTTTTCTTTGGCGTTGTCGGACAAAAAGTATTCTATAACTATCTGGAGATACCCAGCTACCCGTGTACCAAAACTAGTTGAAATCTGTTAAGCCGTTCAGGCGTGGCGAGGCCACAACGACACATACGAGCATACAAACATTATAGGATACTTTTTACTCGACTATGCTAAAGAAAAAAAGAGGGGTTATGACTTTTTCCCCTCCGCGAACGTTGCGGGCGCCTTTATAGTACAGATTATTTGTTAGTAGTGAGTTTTCTAATTCTGTAAAATTTGCTTAATGTTAATATTTCTTAATTGTAATTTTACAAATACTTTAATGTCATTTACCTAACATTTTTTTTTTTATTAATATAACATTCATTATTTCAATATCTAATAGGAATTCTGAGTATAGATAATAATTCCAAGTTCCACAGCCATCTTAAACCATCGTATCATAATCCCTAGCCCTGCCGTTTGGATTTTTTTTATACCGCATTTGCATTGCTAATGTTGCCAGCTCAATGTCGTGTGGGTCCATAACCTTACTGACCAGAGACAAACCCGCTTTTTAGGGTTCTGTGTTGCTATACAAAAACGTGAGCACCGTGCAACCAGGGTAGGTAGACTCGTGAGACAAGGTAAGGTTGACACAATGGCCATAACAGAAAACTAAACCAGACGAACGAATAAGTTCATTGACTGGTGTCTAAAGATCGCGAGAGCTTTATCTACGATGGAGATATATCTCTTGCGATCTTTCGACACCGGTTCATAGTCCATTATGGCTGCCGTGACAACCGAGACACACAATCTTACCCGGTCTCCCCTACAGTCAGCTGCAAAAAGATATTCACTATTAGTCCGTTCACAATATCTTCTCTAAATTGTATTAACCAGTGAAGATATTTTAATTGAAATGAATCGTGTTTATGTTTTTGCAGCGGACTGTACAGAAGTTAGCAAAAATCTGGGGTAAAAATAAATGCTAATGAGCATCTCATGGATATTTTTATGACAATAGAAAACTTTTCAAAAGACGCTATCAGTGTTAATACTGTTTATACGGGTCTAGAAACAACACATTATTACAATAACATTTAAAATCCCAAAATGCGATAACATTTCATATTATATATACTCATAATATAGTGCTTTTGTCACCTAATAGTACTTAAATCAAATGCTACCTTCTATTATTATTAACAAAAATTAAATTGCTTCTCTTTATATGAACCACAAGTTTATTGGGATTCTGTGTTTTTAATGCGGGAAAATTAACACCACATTACCACAATAGAAAATTGAAATGTTAACACTACATAATTATGTTCTTCAACTCAAATATATTCCACCATCAAACTTGCTCAGAGATTTGCTTTGATATACATTACCGTGATTCATGCACTCATGACTCACTATATCATCTACACGGTTGTTACAAGGTTCTAAAAATGAAATGTCACTGTACATTGAAGAATTTCCAAAACACTATTAAGAACTATTTGGTCACTGAGAAAAAAACCCGCTAAATTTTTCCCGCTGGAGCAGAAAGAGTGGCGACCGCGTACAGTACGACGCAGCGTAGGAAGGCCCCTAACTAGATGGACCGATGATGTAGTGACGATAGTGGGAAACCGTTGAATAAGGGCGGCGCACAACTGTTAGTTATGGAAATCCTTGGGGAGACATTTGTTCAGCAGTGGCCGTCCTTGGACTGATCTAATAATGACCATAGATAAGCTCGTTGAAGCTTTATGCATTAAAAAGTATGAATAACTGCGAAGAAAATAACACTGTAAACCCGACTCACGCTTGACTAATTTTTAAAGGTCATGTTCTATGATTGTTTACAGGATTGAATGTTCCGCCGTCCGTTGAACTGTGCTATTATTATTTTTATTCCATTATTATTTGGTTTCTTTTTGCGATTCCGACTTCAATAATGTTCTATTTCGTTTTTTTATCCACGTGGACTCAATGGCTCGCGTTTTAATGGATACCTCGTTTTTTGTGTTTTTATTATTCGTTTTAAATATTATATATAGTAATTATGAACTTATTTGTATAGTTTTTGTTCGGTCGAAGTTTTTTTAGATTATTTCGTGTGAATTTAACACCGCGAAATAATCTAAAAATCAGTCAAGAGCATGTCGGACCATGCTCAGTTTGGGGGTCCGCAGCAGTTCGTACGAAAAATGAACACAACAGGTAAAAAAAAATGTTATATGAAAATGTGCTCTAGCAAAAGAGCGTATCTCGACGGCACTTACGTCCTTTTGTTAAGTGCCATTTTTCGGCAATAACTAAAAAACGGTATATCCGGTCGGATTCAAAACAATTTTCGTTGAAAGTATTCATTGCGTTTCTTTTTTTCATATTTTTTGGACATAAGGTTTACAAAAAAATAGAGAGGGGGACATAATTTAATGCTACTTTAGGCGCGACTATTTCCGAAATTGTCAACTAAATCAAACAAATTTTTTTGGGACCTCAAAGTGTTTTTACAAGATCTGCCGATATATGTGCCACATAATCACATTTGCTGTATTTTTTTTTTCAGTATCGGTTCATGTAGGTGTGCCCCCCTAGATTTTTATTATTTTACTAGAGGGCGCCTGCAACTTCGTTCGCGGAGGAGAAAAAGTCATAACCCTTCGTTTTTTCTTCAGCGTAGTCGGGTAAAAAGTATCCTATAACCATCTAGAGATACCCAGCTACCCGTGTACCAAAAATAGTTGAAATCCGTTTAGCCGATTTTGCGTGATAAAGCCACAACGACACATACAAACATAAATAATATTTTTCGTTTTAGTGACCTCCAAATAGACCATAACAATCTTTTTTTTTTTGAAAATATCTTCAATGTATAGACATTTCATTTTTACAACTTTATAATAAAACAAATTTAACGGATTATATCGCATATATTATCTCATTTTAGTTCCCGACGTTTCGGAAGCTTTCCAGCTTTCCATGGTCACGGGTGGACTGAGAAAAGATGTATTTTCCGCTGTCAAAGTTACTTGTAACTTTTATGGCTGTTTAGTTAATTGTAACTTTTATGGGTAGTTACCCATTTTTTGATAAAACACAAATAAAGGTGTACATACATGCCCGATCGATGGGCCTATAAGCTGTAAAGATAGTTACACATGTGCCAGAAGGGCTTAATTATTTTATTCTAATAATTTACCAAGCAGCATTTCACAAATGAGGCGTACTGAGGAGAAAAGAAACGCTGCAAAGAAAAACTCCCAGGCTACCTCATTACTAATTATAATATTTAAAAATAAAAAACAGAGACTATTAAACTACTTTTAAACAGATAAGATATTTTACACCGTTCGGAAATTAAGGTTTTGCAGTCCTGTGTCTCGCTTGTTCCTTGATGAGATGTATTACAGGATCCCAAGCTGGTGATAGTGACAATCCATCTTCTCTATTGAAATTAGGATGCTTGGATACCAACAGTCGAGCGTAAACCTGTCGTATTACCATATGTGAAAGGGGTCACAGAGAAGATCGGAAACATATTGAAGCGTGCTTCTATAAAAACATATTTCAAGCCGTTGAAGAAGGTGTCTCAATACCTTAGACCCGTGAAGAGTAGCACCCCTTTGCAGAGTGCAGGCATTTATAAGCTGGACTGCGAGTGTGGTCTTTCATACATTGGTCAAACGAAACGCACTGTATCAACCCGGGTGAAGGAGCACATAGCAGATGTCAAGCACCGTCGGTGTAATAGGTCTGCAGTCTGTGAACATGTCATTGACCAACCAAACCACTCAATTAAGTTTGATAAACCTTTTATCCTTGCCAAAGAAAAAAGATATTTTCCCAGGATGCTACGCGAGGCTATTGAGATTAAAAAGCATCCTAATTTCAATAGAGAAGATGGATTGTCACTACCACCAGCTTGGGATCCTGTAATACATCTCATTAAGGAACAAGCGAGACACAGGACTGCAAAACCTTAATTTCCGAACGGTGTAAAATATCTTCTCTGTTTAAAAGTAGTTTAATAGTCTGTTTTTTTTTTTATATATTATAATTAGTAATGAGGTAGCCTGGGAGTTTTTCTTTGCAGCGTTTCTTTTCTTAGTACGCCTTATTTGTGAAATGCTGCTTGGTAAATTATTAGAATAAAATAATTAAGCCCTTCTGGCACATGTGTAACTGTCTTTACAACTTAGGCCCATCTGGCATGTATGTACACCTTTATTTGTGTTTTATCAAAAAATGGGTAGTTTGCACAAATTGTAACTTTGACAGAGGAAAATACATCTTTTCTCAGTCCACCCGTGACCATGGAAAGCTGGAAAGCTTCCGAAACGTCGGGAACTAAAATGAGATAATATAAGCGATATAATCCGTCAAATTGTTTTATTTCAATGGATAATAATCGCGGAAACAGAAGAAAATATTAACTTTATAATAGTATAGATGATTCAACTATTAAACTAATTGTTAGTGATTAAGTACTCTGTGCTAATTGTAAGTAGCGGCTAACAGAAGACACCTATAGGTATTCCAAATTTCATCAATGTTTATCTTGTAGGTGTTGAGTAAAATGCCTGTGACATACGGACGGACGGACATGACGAAACTATGAGGGCTCCGTTTCTGCCATTTTGGCTACGGAATCCTAAAAAATGAGAGCTGATGGCCGTTGGGGCAGTAAAGTCCTGGAGTGGCGACACAAAGGAAAGTGCAGCGGGGGACGGCCCCCGACTAGTTTGGACCGATGCCCTTGTGAGGAGACGGTAGATGCGGTCTGCGCAGGATCGCACTTTGTGGCGAGTTACAGGGGAGGCCTATGATCAGCAGTGGACGTCCGTGACTGATAGATTATCATCATCATCATCATTTCAGCCATAGGAAATCCATTACTGGACTCAGGCCTCCTCAATAGATTTACCCATGGGTCTGATAGAGGCAACGCACATCCAGCGAGTTCCCGTCACCCTAACTAGGTCGTCCGACCACCTTGCGGATAGCCTCTCCACGCTGCGCTTGCCGGTAAGCAGTCTCTACGCGAGAACCTTTCTGCCCCAACGGCCATCGGTTCCTCAAACTATGTGCCTTGCCCATTGCCACTTCAGTTTGCTATGTCATTGATCTCGGTTCGTCTACAAATATCTTCATTTCTGATGCAATCTCGTAGAGAGATCCCCAGCGTAGCCCTGGGCATAGGCTGATAGATAGATAGATCTATATTATTATAAAGTTGTGAAACTAAAATGTTTGTATACCTATGTCGTTGTGACTTCATCCCGCTAAATCAGCTAAACGGATTTTAACTATTTTTGGTACACGGGTAGCTGGGTATCTCCAGATGGTTATAGGATACTTTCTAGCCGACTATGATTAAGAAAAAAAAGGGGTTATGAGATTTTCTCCTCCGCGAACGAAAATACGGGCGCCTCCTAATAAAGAATATAACGGAAAAAGATATTTTGGTTTACAAACGAAAAGTAAACACACCCACGCCAGGCGAGACCGTGAGTAAAACCTGCTTAAAAGCATTTACCAATACTTAGAGCAAAACTAAATGTGGTCACAAACTCGGAGCGTTTCACCCCCCATTGAGCCCACCGCGGCAGTTCGATCCCTTTTTTTCTACCAGTTTTATTGAGTGCCGGCCGCGCTTGGCCTAGTTTCAAACTGAATATACACTTAAAATGTTTGTATCACTGTGGAAATGTCTTGGAAGATGAAAATAGTCGGAAGGTAAAACTTTCTGGTTCTTTGTTTGTGCTATTAATGTACTTTAAGGCGATGCATTGCTAAACAATCATTTAAGAAATCAGTCAAGTGAGAGGCTGACTCGCGCACCGAGGGTTCTTATTCCGACTTAACTTGCCGCTTGAGTTAAATTTGCCTCTGGTATCTATGGCGTCGCATACAAATGAGAGGCAAACTTAACCAAACCGGGTTATTAAAAAATATTTTTTGGTGATTTAAAACAAGTAAGACGGATAGATGTATGGTTATAATTTTCGTGTTATATTCATATTAAATTACATAATTCCAGAAAATTCCAGATTTTTCGTTTGGGAAACTTCGGAGATAAAGGGGGAGGAATGGTATTTTTTTCCACATTTTCCTTAATAACGAAATTTTAGCACAATAAAAAAATATAAAAAATTTATTCGAAAATGTACAGATCAAGCCCTTTCATACGATACCCTACTTGACTACAGACTTTCATTTTTGCCTCCTTTCATATTAGTCGTTTTTTTGGGAAAAAATATATATTATATAATGTTTATAATATTTTCTTCTGTTTCCGCGATTATAACTCATTGAAATAAAACAATTTAACGGATTATATCACGTATATCGCTTTCCATGGTCACGGGTCCACCCGTGACCATGGAAAGCTGGAACTAAAATGAGATAATATACGCGATATAATCCGTTAAATTGTTTTATTTCAATATATAATGTTTCCTTTGCAATACATGTGGGCTAACCTTGTATATAAATATTCTAAATTTCAAAAAGATAGCATAAGTAGCTAAGATATGGCGCTCTAATAGTCGGACAGACAGACAGACAGAGTCGCACCATAAGGGTTCCTTTTTTACCTTTTTTGGTACGGAACCCTAAAAACATGGTTTGAATCCCGTTCTCTGATTGGTCCGCAGCGGACTAAGGGGGGACTGATTGCATACAAAAACGCGCCAGCGCTAGCTTATATCATAAGGCCGTAAACGACAAGACGGCGTTTTAGGTTTCAATCAAAAAATATAAATAATTTTTAAAAATCCAACTAACAAACGAAAGTGCGTATTTAGACGAAAGTACTACGAAAATAAAGAGCCTTACATTGGTCTGGTTAGCCTGTAAAATGGGAATCTCTATTTTAAAAGAGGTTTCTTTGATATTGTTTTCTCCGTTATAAAAGTTAAAAAATCGTGTTTTTGTAACTATCAAAATGAATTCAATGAAATGAAGAATCAGGTTATGCAATATCACTTTCATATGTATTGTAATAGCTGAGAAATGTTAAGATATCTGCCACCAACATTTCCAATTCGTCGTCTTAAAGCATTAGTCCATGGCTGCGCCGCCTAGGCTAGTTTCAATATTTACGCTTAATGTTGTTGAATCTATGTGAAAATGTCTTGGAAGATGAAAACGGTACGAGGAGACTCGCAGAAGAATGAAGGTCGTCGAAATAGCTCAATGAGTTGCTAGACTTAAGTGGCAGTGGGCGAGGCACATTGCTCGTAGAACCGATGGCCGCTGGGGCAGAAAGGTTCTCGAGTGGCGACCGCGTACAGGGCGACGCAGCTTAGGAAGGCCCCCAACAAGATGGACCAATGATCTAGCGAAGATCGCGGAAAACCCTTGGATGAGGGTGGTGCACGACTGGTCGTTATGGAGATCCTTGGGAGAGGCCTTTGTTCAGCAGTGGACATCCTTGGGCTAATATGACAATGATAATGATTTTTTCATCGACGTCAAAAAGTTTAATACAGGTAAATTAAAAAAAAAAGTGGTATTTCCACATTTTAAAACCGGAATCAACGATTACATTGATTCTGTTTAATAACATATTATGTAGATTATTTTGAGAGGTCAATATCCTTATATCACTCGAAATAGTTCCAAGTTACGATACCGTTATCGCATTCTTACTTAACCACCCTCTAATAATTCGAAATTTAAAGTTCGTATCGTGCTGTCCCTCTCATTGTCTCGTTTATCTGTGTTTGAGTGAGTAGGACGGTGTTATACGAACAGCCCGTCAGACTGGTTTAAAATTGATTCGATGTTTGAAATTCCGTCGAAGCAAATAAATCTGCTACAAGATTTAATATGCGCTGAGATTAACGTTTATTTTAATTAAAACATTAATAAGGTTTCTGCACGTAACTTTTTTTAATTAAGCGAATTCTAGTTTTATGTTTTTATTAAAGAAGTAATTTAAAAGGTTGAATTTGTTAAGCAAGTTGAATTAAGGTTTTTAAAGAGTTGTGAAGTTGTAGCTCGCAACGGCACATTTTTAAGTTCTTTTTCATTGCCTTGCAAATAGAACATGATAATTAAAAACACAAACCGTGATGAAATTGTGAACTTTCATAGACATTCAATACCTTCTACTACTTCTTTCGCGTAGGAAGAAAGAAAGGCATAATCTTCTTTTTAGTTCATCGTAGTGGGGTAAAAATCCAGCTCTAACCATTATTACTTTTACAGCTTTACGAGTGCCAAATAACCGGCCAAGTGCGAGTGGGACTCGTGCACCGAGGGTTTCGTACAAAATATACGCTAAAACTACAAAAATCCAGTGTTAGCAGAGCCCTATTCCGAAGCAAAATCTACGCGGTGTGAGGTCATTTTATATTGGTTAATGACATAATCAGACATAAATAAAAAAAAAAATTAAGTTTTATTTCGTGGCTAATTCTATAAGAGCTAGTTTCGTACCAATTTTCATGTTAATAAGACAACTGGAAGTACCCTATAGGTTTTCCATGGACGGCAATGTATGAAAATAACCCATTTTAAATGATCTTTGGATTGCAATGACTTACAAGCTTATTTTTTTACAGCTTTAGGGTTTAACAACTTCTTAATTTTATCCAATACACATATTGTAGTAACTTATAACGAGGAAAAACTAAGATACACAAAAAAAGTTGTTCGATATGAATAGACATTTAATTTTGACAACTTAAATAGTACTTATAGACGTATATTTAGAGCTAAAACTATGTACACAGATGAAGCTACCGTGACTTATATTAAGTAAATAAATAAATATTACGGGACAAATTTTACGCAAATTGAACTAGTGCCACGGAAAGCTCTATAAGGCTTGTGCTACCAGTACTAGACGTCGATATATTAACAGGAAGAAATATAGCTAGCTCATCATAATATTTGCCCTTACCGGGATATGAACCCAAGACCTTCAGCTTCACAGGCAACATTACTCCCGCTGAGCTAAACCGGTCCGCAAACATGACTGTCAAGCGTTAACTATTCAAAGATTAAAGATATCTTAATGACAGACACTATACAAAGACCTCATAACGGTAAATGCCTTCTAAATTGAGGAAAACCCCCACTTTGACAGTTTCCGTAGTTTTAAAGGTTAATTACTCTTAAATCTTAATTATACTATCTTAATTATACCTTTAACAACATAAAGTTAACACGTGTCAACGAAAAATAGTTGCAATTACTTTGTAATAATAATAACGTTTTAATATCACTAATAGTAGATTGTTTGACAAGGGGCTAAAATAAGCGATCATGACACGAAGTGATTATTTGGACGAGCTCACGAAGTGAGCGAGGACAAATATGTCTGAGTGTCATAATGGCTTTTAGCCACGTGTTAAACACTCTGCTTTTCATAACAACTGCGAGAAAATAAAACGACTTAACATTGAAATTGTATATTTCATGAAAAACTAAAAGTACAGTTTGAGCAAAGTTTGGCCAATCTGATCAGGTTGGTTTGTTTGTTTTTAATTAATCGTAAGGAGTATGTAGCTGGCCGCAAGTTTTTTTTTTCAGTGTCATGGAAATTTGTATGGGATTATATGACTTTCTTTTAAACCCTAGGGGCTAAATGTACTATTTTAGTCTCGCTTCGCGAAGCTAATATAACGTACTTTTTGAGCAGGAGAAGTGAAAAAGTACTTTTTAGCACCTGACTTTGAACTGAGTCTTGACTTGATTTAATGTATTATGTCCCGTGGATGGGGCAGAGGGCATCCATGTCCATAGTAGGTACGTCACCATCCCGTACGGTCTTGAGCTTCGCGCTTTACTTCGCTCCAGGTCATTCCTATCGCCTTCGTTTCTGCAATGTCGTCTGCTGCCAAGATTGCTTAGGGGGGCGGCCACGTTTCCGCTTTGCTTGGGGATTCCAGGGCTTGTCCACTCGCAGCGTGTGGCCGATCCAGTTCCACTTGCGGCAAATGAGTTACCAGTACATAGATTAAAATGTACACGATTTTCATTCATTCAAGGAGGAGAAAAAGTCATAGCCCCTCCTTTTTTTCAGCGTAGTCGCGTAAGAAGTATAACCATCTTTGGATACCCATGTACCAAAAATAGTTCAAATCAGTTTTGCTGATATAGCGTGATTTCACACAGGCATCGGATAATCGGATAGATAATTACCTAAAGTTGCCAGAAACCCGGCAATAATTGGGCAAATATTGAGTCGGCCTCATAGTATTTTTTTTAATATTTTGTTTGGAGTAAGGAGGACTAATACACAAACATATTTAATTTATGGCTATCTATAACAATTTTGGTAAATACGTACGTTATTATGCATATATAGGTAATGTCATACAGTATGTAAGTATTTGCTGTAACCGCGGTGTGAATTGATTTAATTTCAAGGTATATGTAACGTAAGAAAATAATTAAACACACATTGTTTTTCATAAAACATGTAGAAGTTTATTAGGAAAATTAAATTGAGTTCGTCTCCATACCGCTTAGGTAAATATCTATCCGATTGGGAACATGCATGAAATTTTTTCATCGCTTTTCTTAATATAATATCAAAATACCCTGAAAAATATTCCAAAAAGTGAAATTGAAATTAAAACCGGCCAAGAAATATGCATTTTAAACTACTAATTAGACAGCAATTTGACAGAGAGGTCCAATGTGTACTGTTACGTCACAGTCTACTACGGTCATATAAACTCCATATTAAACTCTGTTTGGCTAGAAAGAGATAGAATTAAATGTTTCATAGCTTATATCTTGGTTATTTTTATAGTTATTTTTTTTCTCCACTGTTTATTACATGAATGAGTTGAGTTTAAAGCAAAAAGAAAAAAATATGCTTATTGCCTATTATCCGATGCTATAATAGCGAATATGGATGTCAGATGCGATCTTTATAAAGTTATTTATACACTCATGCCCAGGCATTAAAAACAAAAGAAGTACGACCGGACTCATTCATTTATTTATTTATTTATAAATATATTCATCACAGTGTCATAACAATCGTGCATTACTCACGTCATAGATTTGTGTACCAGCTAGTTTGGTTTAATAAGCCTGTATATATATGTACCTATATATGATATGTTACCAACGAGCACGCAACGACGCATTTTTGTTATTTTCTACATTACCTGGAGAACGAAAGGAAATAATTAAAATCTCCACAACGTTTTTTAGATGAAAACTCGGTTTGCGGAAATTGCTTCTTTATTTCATTACCATTCCTAATTACTTGTTTTTCTATACAAGTTTGATACGTCACAGAACACATGATGTTAATTATTTTCAGTGCACATTAGGAATACTGAATTTTGAGTATCATTTCTTATTTTAATAGCACTCTTATTAAAGTTGGTTCCACACTCGTTTAAACTATTATAAAGTTGTAAAAATGACTGTAATGTCGGCATATTGAAGATTATAAAAAATGTAATGGACTATGTGGAGATCACTGAATGGAAAAATTAAGACCAAGTCCGACCAAGTTAAAACTTAACCATGGTCCACTCCACGAATGAACGAGAAAAGCTACAGTACGAGAGGAATGGTGACAGATTGTGAAGCTAGCCACAAACCCTGATGTGACGACCACGAAGACTCTGCCAAGAGTGTGCCGACAAAGAAGAAGAATGGAAATATTGTATTTTTTTTATGTTTATGTATATGTTGTCGTGGCTTCATCACGCCAAATTGGCTGAGCGGATTTGAACTATTTCAGGTACACAGGCAGCCTGGTATCCTCCGATGGTTAAAGGATACTTTTTACCCTACTTAGCTGATAAAAAAAGAGGGTTATGACTTTTTCTCCTCCGTGAACGAAGTGGCGGGTACCTTCATGTGGACGAATAAAATAAGTGTCAATCGTGCGCAAACACTGTAACATGATAGTTACAGTATTTTGTAGTAAACTTTAGTACAAAACCGGTACTTTGTTGTGACAAAACACGTTTTCGTCTTTATATGAATGAAATAGCTTTAAAATTACTTTTTTGTGATTTGTATACTATACGAGCAATATCATGTCCAAATTTTATCAAAATCGGATAAATATACACAGTTTTATAGACAGATAACAAAAAAAAATGTTTTTAGTGATTTTTTAAGTTAGTGTTTTGTTATGTGTAGGGTTTTTGATATTTAGTAACTGGCAACATTTTGTTATTTTAAGGATAAGGTAGTTATGGGTTGAGAATAAAATGGTTATCCTCTGCTATTTTGACTCAAGCTACATGAAAAGGGATAAAAGGGCCGTCACTTGGCCGACGGGCAGCAGTTCTGTGCTAACCATTGTATCAAGTTGAGTATTAGTTGAATGCCGTTACCGTGTTAGACAACCTATTATTAGTTTAAGTGGATAAAGTGAAATAAAATACGTTCTACTGCTGAAGTGTGATTTTATTCTTATATATGACACGGCAGAACATACAAACAATCCAAAAAAAGTCGTTTCAGTGATAGATAATAGTCTATTACAATGATTACTTTGAATATATCTTCAATGTACAGACATTTAATGTTCATAACTTTACAATAGTATAGATGAAAAGTCTGGATATTCACATCGAAAATCTTGTAAGATCAGATGAAAATGGTCATACTAATCTATTCATTCGTTGAGTAATAAGCAACAACCTCGCGTACGTGTTGAGCCACCGTCCCATGGCGGCCATTGTTTGGCTAATTAGTCTACAAGCCTATTGAGACTGGCTGTGACAAGAACTGTTAGCGCGTTTTTTTGTAAGTGAACTATCTGAAATAAAACAATTTAACGGATTATATCGCGTATATTATCTCATTTTAGTTCCCGACGTTTCGGAAGCTTTCCAGCTCTCCATGGTCACGGGTGGACTGAGAAAAGATGTATTTTCCTCTGTCAAAGTTACAATTTGTGCAAACTTGCGATCTTGCAAAGTTGCGATCAAAAAACCTTAATGCACTTCAGTAATAAGAAAAAGTTTACATGAAAATGTGTATATCTTCAAAACTAAGCTGGATTTGACTAATGTTCATATCATATTTTTTGCTCCTAATGACTTAAGGAATGCATGGTTAAAAAAAAATCGGGTTCTTCGCGGGCACCTTGTATTGGAGAATATGTTATTTTCGTGAAATAAATAATTACACTAAAAAAATAATTACATATGTACTTGTAAATTTCCTGATTATTGTGGTAAATCCATGAGCTCGCCATAGGTAATTGCAAACTAACCAAACTCTTAGTCAAGACAGTTTTACACAAAAAAAAGCATCGATAGCTTTTTTTACATTTTCTCACTCACTTTTGCGTTTCATATGTTCACTTATTCATTACGCGATTTGAGATACGCATATTTCATTTGAATATATTTGTGATGAGATATTTCTAAATTAGGAGTATTTGGTTTGTGTATTTTCTGATTTGTTTCATTTGATTAGGTTGCGGCTGAAATCCAATCAACTGAAATTACGTTTACTCGTATTTTAATTGGGTTTTGGTTAAATAATGTATATAAATGTATATTGTGTATCTATATCGACAGAGTTCGAAGTTATCTACTTCGGTATAGCAACAATTTTGTTAAAGGAATTGTAGGGGAGAGCGGCGTTCAAACTGCTGGGGGTAAGTTGTTCCGATGAGAATTGGAACCCAAAAAAACAGATCAACTCGTATAATGTTTGTCGCGAAACATTATGATACTATGCCATTGCAGGAGCCGTTTTAGTTGCTTCCATTATCCCACTATCTCTCTTATTTCATTATCTCGAGCGGAGACCGCGTACCGGCAAGCGCAGCGTGTGTAGGCCACCAGCAAGTCAGACCACCTGGTTAGGGTTGCGGCGACTCACTGAATGCGGGTCGCCTCTATCCGGCCCATGTGAAAATCTATTGAGAAGACCTGTGTCCAGCAGTGGACGTCCTATGGCTGAAATGATGATGATGGCTACCCAATACCAAATCCCTTCATTTTCTGTCTATAGAATACTTAGTCAGCTGAGACAATTTTGTAAGTAGAAAGATCTATAACATAATCATTATGCATAGCAGCGTGATGAATACACCAGGTGTCCGACAAAGTCTTACATTTAAGGTTAGACAAGGCCGTTGCTTTTTTTGTCCCAGAACAATTCCGCGTTACGTGCATATATTTTTCCTTTGCAGATGAAACATTTTAATGTATGTACGCTTGCCTTATTTAAAAGGCTATTTGTCAATTGTAATGATTGTTTATGTCAATACTTATTCATATTATCATCATAATGCAAATGATGTATGTTTTTATGATAATTGAAAACATTGGTAGATAAAATAAATAAATAAAATGATACATAAATATGGTAAATTTCCAGTGTCCGATACCGGCCCAGTAATCGGCACCTTCAACTAGAATCCATAGCCATAGAGACGACAAAAAAGGGAAAACAAACTGTCCAGTATTAGGACACATATAGGCTAATATATCTAATACCTTCTATACCTAATCTGTTTTACTCTTACGCTATGCAATTTCTATTAAAGAAACAAATAGTACATAAATTATGTATATAGAGTGGGTCTCTTTCGAAATTGCTAATGTCGTTTGTCCCAACGAATTTTTTTCAGAAACTAAATTCTTCAGGATTTTTTATAAGATCATCTTATAGATTAGGTTAAGTTTATTTTATTCAATCCTGAAAAATTTACAGTTTCATAAAAAATGCGTTAGGACTTTTAGCGATACATTACGACAAGCGATATATTAGGACAAATGCTGTTAGGGATTCCGATATAGATCCATATAGAGTAAATATGTTTTTTATATAAAAAACATTTTTTTTTTGTTTTTTTTTATGTTTTTAATGTGGGAAAACTAACACCGCATTATTATCTATTGTGATACAGATGCAAGTCAAAGTGCAAAGCAAAATACGATTGCTCTCGCACATGGTCACACCAGGACTCGAACCCTGTACCTCTCGATTGGCACTGGGTTCGAGTGGAATCGTATTTTTCTTTGCGCTTTGACTTGTATCTCTATGTCACAATACATATATTTGACTTATAAAAACAGACTATACTTTACTTCGTTAAAGTTCGAGTAGGATTTTTTTTTAGTTATTATCATAGGAGATTAGTTACCGCCTATGGTAATTATGTTATTATTATACAGCAGTGTCTGTGGTGATCGAGGTCGCAGTCAATTCCGTCGTCTGTTTGTTGCAAAGTAAGGTCTCACTCACTTAATAATTTATTCTATGACTATTACATATGTCAATATATTTTTCATTTGAAATATCTTCTACTATACTGGGTTTATCCTATTTTGTGATAAGGTGCGCTGGGGTAGGACGGAATTATGGGAAAGACTCAACCTTTACCGAAAATGCTGGTAAAAGCGTTGAAATTAAGTTCTCTTTCTTTCGATTTTCTCCCTACTTTAGTCTGACTCCAGCGCAACTTATTACATATTTCAATATTGTTTAATTTGGAATACCTTTTACTTTACTGACTTTATCTCATATTGTGATATTCCAATGAACGGGTCCATCGGAATATTGACCCATTTTAGTTCTGTAGTGGGTCTCTTTTTGTTATCATTCGCCAAAGACGTTCACTGCTGGACATAGGGCTTCCATGACCATGACCGGTCCTCCACCGAGTTCCAAGCCCCCCCCCCCCCCCCCCCTCTTTTTCTGCTTTTGTGTACCTATTAGAGTTCGTTTTCTTAAATTTGTGTCACGATTGCTCAGGGTTATACAAGTAGGTAGCGTTAATGGCCACGCATGAGATACTGACCAGATTAATAACGATCCACTAACTACTTTTTTATGTTACGGGTTTTTCTTTGAGCTACCAAAACGCTCCATAAGAACCACAAAATAAAACATATCACTTCCCAAGTTAAAAAGTCACTATATATCACTTACACAGTTAAGTCGGCTTAAACTACCGAATTAACAATCACCTTAAAAAATATCGCGTGGTCACACCGGCACGAGCGTAAACAAATTACACGCACGCGATCTCAGCTGACTGCTTATTTACATTTCTAATTAAAGCCCTGCGTTTATACAAACTGAGCATAATGTTGTTTGAAAACGAGACCTTGCGGATGCTTGCCAATTGCCAACACATCTATATAAACTGCGATTTTCAATCTTGTAAAAAATATACTTAAAGTAGTGTTTGATGCTGCTGCGAAGACATGAAGGTTTCCTGTTATGTTTTGAAATATCCGTTCTCGAGATGGGTTTGTGGTTAATATTTAATGTTTGCACTTTACTAATAAGAGTTTGTGATTCAAAGTTGTGTAAGGATACGTGAGCTTCAGTTGGAACTAGGTTTCAAGAGCATAGGATTGTTTATTAATAACATTTTGTAATACGATACTATACTTGACGATAATATTTTGCAATAACTTGACGATGCTCTTCATTTTCATTCTATAAAGGTGAATAGATACCGTCAAAATCGTTCAACTCAATTTATTAAGAAAAATTTATGTATAAATTTTCATTTGTACTTTCGATGAGTTTCAGAGTTCGATATCAATAGCGTCTGCCAATTTACTTTAATAAAGTAAAAATTAATCATTAATTACTTTGGTATTTGAGAACTATCGCAGTACTGTTACCTACATTCACTTTTATTTATAGCTACATACTTTTCATGGTAAATAGATATAGAATGTCTGAGAATATTTTAAGCTGTATTTTGTCTTATTTCTTCGGTAAAGAAGACTAATCTGAAAAGATATAAAAACTACATCCACAAATAAAACTGTCAATGATTTCCCAGAGAACTCCAAAATAACAATGTAAAAGCGAGAAGCGCTCTTAATCAAGAAGAGCACTCAAGTACGAGTAGGTACACCGTCGATATGAAAAACACGCTTTTTGTTCAACTTGGAGATATTCTTTTCATCCACTCGCATTGTCTGAATCCTTTTTTATAAGCGCCATTCACGCCAAGACTCCATTGTCTTTCAGTTTTTGTCAACGCTATTTGTCTATTTTCGCGACGGATCTGTCGAAATTCGAATTTCGAATGAACCGTTCGATGAAGCGTTTTTCAAATCTAAAACAAAGCGAGACTTTGAGTTGACGTGCTTTGTGACGTGAAAAGGGTATTGCATATGCATTTAACATTACTTTTACTTATTGAAATATTTTATTAAAATAAATATATTATTAAAATAACACAATTAAAACCTTCTGGCACATGTGTAACTGTCTTTACAGCTTAGGCCCATCTGGCAGGTATGCATGTACACCTTTATTTGTTTTTTTTCAAAAATAGGCAGTTTGCACAAATTGTAACTTTGACAGAGGAAAATACATCTTTTCTCAGTCCATCCGTGACCATGGAAAGCTTCCGAAACGTCGGGAACTAAAATGAGATAATATACGCGATAAAATCCGTTAAATTGTTTTATTTCAATGAGTAATAATCGCGGAAACAGAAGAAAATATTACATATTACTTAATTCAGGATTACGATGCTATCAAAATAAAATATAAAAATGCTGAAACTCCGTTATATTTCATTAATAAATATGAGTCGTCGTTGAATGTTTTCATCATTCTAATATTTAAGATATATAATATTATGCTAAGTACCAAAAACAGTCTTAAAATATTACCAGTTTTATTTTAATGACGATTCTGGTTAGAGCATTATAAACCACTGGAGATGTCAAAAGCCTTATATCGATACCCTTAGACTCTAAGGGGCGTAAATGCAACACAAATCAATGGTAGATACGCTTATAGAATGTAAAGGTATCGATATACCGAATTATTTTTTCAAGCACTTTTAGCGAGAAGCGAGGTAAACGCACACTACGGAAATATTCACTATTACAGAGGTACAAACAAAACAACGTACAGACAAATAAAAAGAAACAATTTATCATTTAACTGAGATGCCATTCGCTCATCTACTTTAGCAAAGGAGAATGCGTCCGAATGAAAGCTCATGTGGTTATTGCTCTTAGCGGTTTTGTCATATTTGATAGGGTACTTTTTTATGAACATAACAAAACGATTTCTACGAAAATCATAATATTTTACTATCACATTCTTCGCGATGTCTAGTTCCATAATTGTTCACCGTGGCGCAGTCGGCACAAAGCCAGTTAAACGCTACAATGAAAAGTTCTGTAACAAATTGTAGTAACGAAATTCGAAGACTCGCTGACTAGACCCTGTCTGTAGCTTAGCTGCGCCAATATGTATACACCACAAAGTTTCAAAAAATACAGGTGTTATTATTGTGGCAGTAAGGTTTATATATACATATTTTAGAACTTTGTGTGGATTTATCTTTGCCCTTGACTGTACAAAAGCGTGTGCCCTTACATGGCACAAGGCACTTTGGTTCGAATCCCGTTAGGGTCTTAATTTTTAGGGTTCCGTACCTAAAGGATAAAACGGGACCCTATTATTAAGACTTTGCTGTCCTTCTGTCTGTCTGTTTGTCTGTCACTAGGCTGTATCTCATGGACCGTGATAAGTAGACCGGTGAAATTTTCACAAATGATGTATTTCTGTTGCCGTTATAACAAAAAATACTAAAAACAGTATAATTTTATGTCTGTCTGTCTATATCAGTAACCAATATAAAATGATCGAGCACCGCGTACAATTTGCTTAGGAGTAACGCTCTGCTAACACTGGATAATCATAGATACGGCCATTTGTAGTTTACCTATATTTTGTACGGAACTCTAGGTGCGCGAGTCCAACTACCGCGTGAACAGTTTTTCATTATTTAGACCTTTATATTTATAGTATTTAATTATAAATCGTCTTGTCCATCTGTAACAGTAAGCCAGCTCCCGTTGGTACTGAACCCCCTAATATGTGCTGGCCTAAATGCTAGCCATTTAAAAGCTCCGCTCAGTGCGCCGTAAAGTAATACTTTCCGTGTATGAAATATCCGACTTAGTAGCCGGAGCGCCCGTTGGACAACTTCCAACTTACATTGTCTGCTTTATATTAAAATGCCATATTTTCCCTGAAACGTTTCTGGAGGAGCTAGCTTTGATTTCTGTATTTCATTTCGTCGCTTTGCTAATTTGGACAGCAGTGAATAATGGGGCTAGTGTGAGTCGAACACGCCACGCCGCCGAGTGATATGCACGGCTCATAGCATAATATCTGATGACAAAAATGGAGTGCTTGAGTGGAGACCACGTACTGACGCTGGAGTTCACCTAGTATTATCGCTCGAATTCACTGGATCAGTTCACCTAGATACTAGGTGAACTGATCCAGTGAATTCGAGCGTCCTAAGTAAGTCAAAATATGACCATATCAAAATATATCTTTTGACTAACAATGATGACAAAAATCTGTTGGCCCTATCAGACGCAATTTCGTCATACGTATTTATTACGATTATTGCTGATGTCTGAACATACCATTATGTTCTTATAAATACAAAGATCTAATGAAAAAATGTCAAGATTTTTACTGGATTTGAATCAATGCCTTCTGCCTTACCGGGGCGTACGCTCTGCTAACTGAGCTACAGAGTCCAGTCAGCCTGTCTTCAAATTTGGTCACTATTTATTACAAGATCTTTGCATTTTGCATTTGAACCGGCTCTTCTGCCGTCAAAAATTCACAAGAAAACAGCACTTAAAAATGCACCGCGCGGCCATTTTACGAACGCAGCGATGACAGCGAACTTTTAAATTTGGAATTCCATTCCCGCTCCCAACGCGTCGAAAATAACTTATCAAAGAGTTTTCAAATAAAAAGAACGGAAAATCCGTTAACTCGTACTAGAAATCTTTTAAAAGCTCTCTCATATTTTTTCGTCTAGCCGGCTGTCGGGAAAAAGGAAAAAAGCATCTCCTGTGGCCTTTTTAAACAAAAGGGATGTTTTAGATACTATTTTAAAATGATTTAAAAAGTATTTTTTAAAATTTCGTAATATGTATGTATTTTCTTAAATGATAACGAAACTAAGAGAAACATAAATAATTTTCTTGTTGAAATACAGTTTAATAGTTTCTATTCTTAATACTAAAAAGCACGGTTTTTGATTTTGTCCGTCCGTTTTTGGACAAGCCTTTTTAGAATTTCTCATTAAAATTTAAAAACCCTAAAACGCCTCAGCAGAATGACGGATGGCGCGAATTACTCCGCCATTTTGCTTTTATGAAATTGGCGCGCAAAATGCCTTAGAAAATGGCCGCCGGTAAAAAATGTGATTAAGGTGAGTGAATGGTCATTACAGCAGCTTCGGTGTAATTCGGTGTGCACCTGACAGCACCCTCGTCACGCCTTACGCAAACTAGAAATAAAGTTTGGCTCAGATTCCGGTTACATTCGAGCCAAGTTTTAAGTTGGCTTGTGGCTAACTCAATTTCCAAACATTGTTCTGGCGTTTGAAATTTCGAAATTCTGATGAGTTCTATTTTTTTTGCCTTGAGAGGTAATGACAACAAATTTGACATTTTTATATTTGCTAGGCAACCTAACCTTAAAGATTATCTGACTAATTACACTATAATAACAAAAAGGTAACTTTACAGCTTACCATTGACCCCTATCAGCGTCATCCGTTGTATAATTTCATTCTTGTATAATTTTACGAGTGCATGCGTTGAATTGAATAAATATGTCTCATTATTTTCTTTCTCTTTAAAAAACTAAATGTAGTTCCCAAAATATGTCTGGTGAGATATAATACGATATGCCAGCGGTAGACAGATAATATTTGTCGCACGGCAAAGAGTTGTACTGAAGGTGCTGGTAAAAATATTGTAAATTACTACTTATACAGTACCAAAAAATGGACATTATGATGATATTGTCAATTCAAGTCGACATCAGATCTGTAGTAAAATGTTATAGGCATGTATATTGTACAATTTTACATCACGGCGTTTTATTGTATTTCTAGAAGGCAACTTTGTTCACGTAGGAGCAAAAGCCATAAATCCTCTTTTTTTCTTCAGTGTATCCTATAAATATTATGTAGGTAACCAGATACCCGTGTACCAAATACAGTTTAAATTCGTTTTGGCAATTCAGCGTCAAGAAGCAACGCCACGCCACGTACAGACTTATGAAAAATTCCAGTGACCGCCAAATAGCGCGAAACAATATTTTATTTGAAATATCTTCAATGTACACACATTTTATTTTTACAACTTTTTTATTTTAGTATAGATGATTTTGTTACAGTAACAAACATTATTTTACTTATAGTGTGTATAGGTTTTAATTTTCGTCAGTTTATTGATGCGCTATGTTTAAGCTTTTGGCAAGTTTGCTCATTTATTATAATTGCTACGTGTATTGAGATATTCGTCATTATATCCCATAAAAAGGATTTAATAGAGAACCATCACGTTTCAATACGATTGAAAAGAATTGCATGAAATATACCGTTCAAATGAGTTATAAAGCTCGCGTTTAATCCCACTGCAGTGGCATTGATTTATAGGCTTGGTTGATAAAACAATATTCTTCCATAGAAATCGGTAAAGGAAATGAAGTATAAAAGTTTTCATTTACGAAAAACACAGACAAAAAATATGACTAAGTATTAATTTCATCTCGTTAAAAGCACACACGCAGAATAGGGTATTTGACAGTAGAAAAAAAAAATAAGATACTGATAAAACAAGCAAAATAAAAACCTATGTTAAAATTTTCAGTTCGATACCTTACGTGTAGGTTGTTTTATGAGTCTTTAAAGTTGGGTGGGAACGTCCATTTTTAAAGCATGAAAATATTAATAACTAATACCAATTAATATCCCATAAAACGTTTTGTAATTTTTGTTATAAAACCGTTTTGATAACCGCAAGTTTTAACATAGCTGCAGAACAAAGTTATTATTTTTCCTATACAAGATACAAGCGTGTGACGTCACATGCTTGCAGGCTTTAGTATGAAGTGTTTTTTGGGAAAGTCCAAAATGTGCTTTTAACATTTTTGTATCTCGGGGAGTTTTTATGATATTGGAGAAGTTTTTTCACAAATATTTTTATTATTAAGACGTCATTTTATAACATACCATAAAAACATTAGTCAAATAGCCTAATCTCAAACGCCATACGCAAAAAAAAAACACCGATAGACAGATTTCTTTCATGGAACTCCCAAGTTTTTTTAAAAGTCTTTTTGTTTTTTTTTTAATGTAAAAACATTACACATTTTTTAATTACATACAATATTGAGACACAGATCTAAGTAGAAAGGAATAATTATTGCGATCCACTTCAGTTTAAGCCGCAGTCGAACTAGCGTGTCGGTTTATTTAGTTATCATTAGTTAGTATTCTAACATTGACCTGTCTGTAATCACATAATGACTTAAATAAATAACTAAACATACTATACTAAATCAATAACAAAAAATAGATATAAGAAGAACATCCCAGCCCATCCAGCAGTTCCGCCTGCGGCATTGGTTCCAGTATGTTAGCGGAATTTACCATTTCATATAAATTGGTAGTCAAATACCATTTCATTTTATAAATCACTAGATGGTGCCTGCAACCTCGTTCGCGGAGGAGTAAAAGTCAATACTTAATCTAATCTTTTTTTCTTCAGCGTCACCATCTGTGGATACCGGTGATTAAAAATAGTTGAAATCTGTGTTGCCGATTTCGCGTGCTGAAGCCACAACCACATGTATAAACATACAAAAAAATATATTTTTAGATTAAATGACCTCCAATTAGTCAAATACAATATATTTTTTGAAAATATCTTCAATGTTATTTTACGAAAATCTTTATGTCTTTATAGTTCTTAAAAAAAAAAACAAAAAAAAATTAAATCTTGAAAAATTTCTAAACTTGATTTTTTTCTTATTTAGTTCTTTGTATTTATTACAATATCTTCAATGTACAGACATTTCAGTTTTATAACGTAGAAAATCAACGTAAAGTAGAAAATCAACTTGCAGAATAATTGGATACGAGAAGCCTAAGACACGAATAGTCAGTGGTGTTCAGTTCATACAGGCGCAACGGCACTGCGTACCCTAAACGAGGCACAGATAAGCTCGGCAACTTCGGTACTCTCTGCAACACACAACTTCCATCTGCCTACCTTGACCAAAAATGCTATGCACGCTTCTACGGCCAGTTGCCATATTACTGTTAGATTGATGTGTCCAGGAATGGACCATCTTAGGCAGATGATGGGTTTTAGAATAAACTGTATTACCCTGAGTACGCCAAGAGGAAAGAGTTCCAGCGTGTTCATACGACACAACAAGAAATGGAGAACAACTCCGTTGAATCTCCGGTCACAAGTAAATTATTATTTCGCGGAATAGCAAAGGAAATAGTTTCCATTATAAAGGCAAAAGCATATTGTTGGGTAGAGGACTATTTAACAGACAAAAATGCATGGCCCAAAACAGTAACGAAAAATTTACTAGGTATACCGAATTAGGAAATTTACTAGGTATAAGATGGCGTATCAAATGTACGTAACTTGTTTAAAAAAAAGTCTATTCTATTCTTGGAGAACCACGCATTGAGTTTATACTTAAAAACTACAAATATTGCAATAGATAAGAGTTATTTTGAAAAATGAGTGACTGTTGAGTTTGTTTCGTTTTTCTTCTGAACAATGGTCTCCTCTTAGGAAATGCCGTAGAGTCAGACTTCTAAAAGTGCCCTTGCGGCCTACTTACTGAATATAGATCATTGTTTCATTATAAATTTCATTCCTACTGATACTTTCATTCCATTGGCAGCACAGCGGACAAAATTAATAGTGGCTAACTTCATTCCGTTAATCAATTATTTGGAATTGACGATGTGTGATTTGGTGTAACGACTGTGGCGCTTTGGATGTGAACGCACATAATTTGCATGGCATTGTTCGGTGTAATTTCTGTAAATACGACGGTTCAACATCATTTGGGCCGGGATTTCGGATAATGTAGCCAGGCTGTTTAATTTAAAATTCATTCTTTGTTTGAACGCTCTGTTACGAGAATTAAATCGTTAGTTAAATGTTCGCTATGATGTTTGTAATGGTACAGTCATCACCAAATAGTTGGTAGCGACCAAAATAGCCAAATTTATCAGAACAGATGTTTATTTCCATAACAGTAAGTTGTTACGATATATTTGGCCACTTTGACTGCTACTAACTGTTATGATACTAACTGAACAATTCAAACCTAAGTTATTGTTGTTAAGTTATGTTGAGAACAAAATATGTTTAGTATTCATTTGAAATGTAGGTAAGTCAACAGTTTTACCTTTATCAAACAAAGTACATTATTTAAAGAGATTTCAATGATTAATTTAATTTAAACGTTCACAATATTCATAGATTAATAACAATGAATGACTATAAATTCAAATTACGCATATGTACATACCTAAAAAAAATAAGTGTTATTTAATCAACTCAACGAAACATTAATGAAATTAAATTAAATCACTGTATTTTCTGTCTAACCTTTTATTTTCTACTAAACTCGTATTCTATTAAGTTTTATCATACAGTATAACTACATTACATGCTTCATTTTAAAATGAAAATACACTATTTGCCAGTTGTTTATCTTACAGATTGTATTCACATTCAGAATTTTAAATTTGAATAAACTGAAAAACATGTTCTTTAACATGAAATACGAGAGTTTTCTCGCAGTTATTTTTCGAGATAAAATATTCGTTAATTCGTGCATGCAACAGTTGACTTCAGTTGTCGACACACCTATTTTTTGGCTTAGCACTATTGCCCATTTTACTGAAATATAACAATACTAGAAGGAGCACCTTCGTCCGCGGAGATCATAATTATATTATTTTCTTTAGTCGGGTAAGAGTATCCTCATCACTGAGGAACACCGAAGGCAAAAATCGCGCGGTCGTTCACTAAGATGGACCGATCAAGTGAAAGACACGTCGTCCTCAAAATTCTACACGATCGTGGGGACAGAAACCGGCTGAGTCAGATCATCCTCTTCAGGTGCAACCCTGATGCTGACCACGATCCTCAGACATGCAACCCCAGAGATACAGAGAAAGAGTAACCTGTACCTATCGTCTATCCAGGATGTCCGGGAGATGGTGTTATAATGGCCTCCGTCACCAATTTCACGGATTTTTTTCATGGAATCATAACCCCGATAAGACAAAGTAGATTTTATAAGAGTACTATATCGTCCTCCGTGGCGTATTTATATACAGTGGACCTGGTTCAACGACCATCACGAGCATCAGTTATGTTTCGCGCGGTTCCTTTTGGTTACGCGCTTCACATCGACGTCTTCTAAGCGATAGTCTTCAAAATCAGTGACAGCTTTATAATCATAGCTGCGCTAAATTCATCTCTCTTAAGCAAGCTATTCCCAAAGCATGAATTAGGAGGAATAATAATACTACCTGGAAAGTAACAGTAGTACCTATCTGTTATGGACAATAGGTCCCTGTTGCTTAGAGCTTAATTGTCCCCTCGTCTCTTTGAAACTATTTTTGGTAACTACTGGTAGCAGGAGCAATTCGTTAATACTATAAATAATTTTTAAAGTATTGTCGGGCCTGGTAACATCACCACGATGGCGCCAGAAAAAACACGGTATCGCGTCGTGCACTACACGGCACGCCATGCCGTATTGAGCCACGTCACATAAATTCACGGCCAAGCAATGTCACACAACCTTTTGCGAACATACGAAACTGCGCAACGCAGCACCATGTTTTTATAGTGCCGGACCGTTTGACGTCACGACGCTGAGCCTTGGTAATGTTGTTGACTGATCGTGGTCATCGTCGGGTAGTTGGAGTAGATGTTTTGCCTCGTGTTTCTGTCTAATGTGCGTCCTTTACGACAGAGCAAAACTTGGAGGAAGAAGATTCCTTTAGTTGATTAGTCCATATGGTTGGAGATCAGCCTCGAGCTCGTTTATCATTCGTGTTTCCAACTATGATCAGCGCCTCCAGACTTTCATTGCCTTTTCCCAGCCAGGCCCTACGGATCGCTCCTTATAATACTTCTAGCGTAACTGCGGCTTGGAACGCTATATCGTGCAACAAACATTACCTGTATTTTTATACCAGAGAGATATACCATAAATGGGTTACTAATGTGATGCACAAAATTTATTGGCATATTTTCGTTTCGCATAGCAACCATTGGCACAATCATCATTTCGCACAATTGTTTTTTGCTAAATTTCTTGGCATACTATCACTTCGCACATGTTTCTTTGGCAGAATAGTACATTGGCATAATGTCGATTAGAACAATACTCCTATGGTCGAATAATTGTGTCGCCGAAATTTATATGGCATAATATTCCGTTTGCATCCTTGAGTGTAATTATGTTATAGTAATGATGTAGAAAGCATTAATTGCTCATATATTTTTAGTAGGAGCTCATGCTTTGTTGTGGGTGTGGGTACCACAATAATATTTTTATTGATGTGTCACAATATTTCTATTCAATATTTCCGAGATGTTGTTTATGTTTAACTGTATTATGCAGTCTTGTCGTTAATAATACGCTATTAAAATGGAGATACCAAAGGAAAGTGTTTTAAGAGTGTTTAAATCAACAAGAGGTGCATTCAAGTTGGAAATGGACGGATTTGTGTATGGGAAAAGTAGTAGTAGTAGGTATTGTGGGGGACGCAGTTTCAACCTAACCTAACCTAGTTTTCTGGCAGCGATTCGTTTCTGTGAGGCGCGCAAGTTCAACCTAACCTAACCTAGTTTTCTGGCAGCGATTCGTGACTGTGAGTCGTCGCAGTCAAGTTCGTAAGCCAATTCGGACCTGCGCGGCTCGCTCGCTTCGCTCGCTCGTTAGGGTCGCAGTTCAACCTAACACTCCTCCTCACTTCGCTCGTCATCGTACCTAACCTAAGCCAAGTCGGATCTGCCTTAAGGTGAAATTGGTAATGTTAGGAATCGTAAGCCAAGTCGGACCTGCGCGGCTCGCTCGCTTCGCTCGCTCGTTAGGGTCGCAGTTCAACCTAACACTCCTCCTCGCTTCGCTCGTCGTCATACCTAACCTAAGCCAAGTCGGACCTGCCTGACTTACCTGCCTTACCTTTGTTTCTGTGAGGGACGCTGTTTCAACCTAACCTAACCTAATTTTCTGGCAGCGATTCGGTTCTGTGGGTATGCTATGCTACAATTATGCCGAAATAAATTCGGCGGAACTTATATTGGGCTACATAAAACTCTGTGAAATAAAAGTTGGCGATATTAGTATTCTGCTATTCAAAATTGTGCCAAATGAATACTATGCGACATAACAATTGTGGTAAGTATATAATTATGCGATAGTATCATTCGGCTAAAAATTATTGTGCGAAAACGGTTATGTGAAATGTATTTTGGACAATAGAGATTGTGCAAGATAAGGGGTACCCACCATAAATGTGTCCTTCATACAGAAAAAGTCGGGTCTTGTACCTTAGGGCGATACCAGAAATGTGTTCTTCACACTAAAGGAGACTGGTACCAGAGAGAGATAGCATGAATGTTTTTATACACTACAATAGATAGAAACGTCTGCTGTAAACGTTGGCTATCAAACTCGGATTATTGGCTGGCACGGACGACCGCCCATTACGACAGCATGGCGACACGTGCAAGGTCGCTTGTAATTTTTGCGACGACTTATTTTTTGCATCCCAGTATTAAATACAAAAGGATATTATTATTATGTATGAAAGTGGGAAAAACATGTATTTATAGGACTTAAATAAATACTGATCTTATGGAAAGAAGTTAATCGGTCCATTAGATTGGTGTAATGCCAAAATGTTCATAGCATAATTTGACCAAATTGATTGCTTCCCAACAGCTGGCTACAAGATGCCCTGCGTTGACTGAATGCTCTGGTAAACCAGCGGGCGGTGCGGTGGGGCCGCCACATTCCTTTGCCAAATTATTTATGTTATTATTATCGATTCTGAATTAAAGAACTGCGATCCCCTTAAGAGACTTCTTTAAATCCAGGGGTTCACGACCCATAAGTTGAAAAATCTTTCCTCTCACTGGATCACCAAAAATACTCATCGGGTCAGGAAACTGCACTTCGCCGGCATGCACCACAAACTGGGGCAGATGGGTTCTAGAGTAGCGACCGCGAACAGAACAAAACAGCATGGGAAGGCCTCCAACAAGATGTACCGATGGATTTGTCCACCTCACCCCACCCTCACTCCTTTGTAGTCCTGTGTGCGGCTTCGAGGCTATATGATGGTGACGGGAAAGTACGATCCCACCAAAAACATTTCATGTAAAATTGACAGCTAAGATTCACAAGCTCATAACGCTTTCACTGTAAAAAAGTTATCAGATCCCAGGAAAAGCCAAGCCCTCAAGCTCTGACTTTATTGACCCTACACCTCATCTTAAAAAGTATGGCTTCAACTGGCTTGAAGCCCCTAATAAGGCCTGATTTTACTAACCCTACACCTTGGTTTCAAAAGTAAAGCCTGTACGTTTCATAGGGAAGCATTCAAATTAATAATAGTATCACAATATTGAAGACCAAGCCAAGCGGGGGCACGGTAGTCGGTAGTAGATTTTCTCCGTCCCTTTGCCTCATTGCCTAAGCAAAGCCAGTTACAAATAAGCATGTTTAACTATTGTCAACATTGAAAGCATCACTTACAGCTACGTTTTATTTATTTATATAATAAACTGGTAACACCGAGCTGCGGACTAAAGTTCTTTGGCCGCATTAAAATTCGCAAGCGTCGAGCTCGCTTTGAAATGCAAAAACCGCCACCACTCGTCGGATATTGAAATGTAAAACATAATACAACTTGCACTGTGTTTATTGTTAAATATGCTATCCAATTTAGTAGTTTTACAACTAATTTTAACCTCTGACTAAAAAGGGGTTTTAAATTTAACGTACCATGAAGCTACGTTACAAAATAAAATCGTCAAAACAATCGCCAAATATGCCATGCATAGCAAGCAATATAATTCTTAACATTATTGCAAGTTCCAAAGGCAATTTGCAAAACATTATGTAAAGTCTCATAACTTTAATTTGTTTTAAATTAAGAATAAAAATATATAATATAAAATTACATAATTTGTCGTAAAAATCCTTGCTTTTTCGGTAATTTTATTTTATTTAATTGTCTTGCGTACTGCGTCCCACCCGAACTCTAAGTGGCCACGGGGGCATTCTCGTGTGTGGGTTTGCGCTTCTACGGAATCCCATTACTGGTAAAGAGGTCTAGCCAAGCCTACCCAGTCATAGTCAGGTTCTAAAAAAGTGTAAGATTTCAACGCCTAACAGAAAATGAAACGCAATAACTGATAAAATCCACATTTTACTTTTACGAACAAAATCGTAGCTCATAAGATAAGCTTATTCGTAGACTAAGAAATTAGCTAGAGAAATGTTATTACGTCTTAGTTTCGTTATTACGTCGTATTAGTCTTGGGTATTTTCTATGTATATAAGTAACATATATTTATTAAATATTTAATATATCGTCGTCTCGAAGGTGCGGGCATCTTCTACGACCGGCCGTACGCTGGCGACTGACTGTTTTTGTCAATGTTTTTTCTTGGACGACATGAGCTTAGCAGTACAAAGGAGAGTTATAACTTTTCATTCCTCCCCAAATGAGGTTGCACCTTTTACTTTACATAAATTATGAATAGAATAACCCTAATAACATGACCAGTTATTCTGACTTCCAATATTACAATGGAGCATCGCCTATACAAAAGGGCATCGCAATTTCGCTGAACCCTAACGTACAATACCGTTCTAAATTGTTAAAAAGGCCCCGTGGCCAATTTTTGGGGCATTCAACAATCAATTTCTTCCACGCAAATGTGTAACAATCCCTAGAGGGGCCATAGGGGCCATTAGTAAGGTGTCCCATCGCGTAATTACAATGTTATAAAGTACTATACCTTGTGCACGATAAGGAGCTAGTATAGCGGTCTCTCTTTTGCACTTTAATATGCATGAAAAGGACAAAAAGGGCAGTGGGCGTAAAAAATTGCACCTTACCTTCAGGCGCCGCGTACAATGCGTACATACATGCTGTCGCTCAGAATGTTAATTTATAATTTTTTAATGATTTAAGATTACCTTGTATTAATTTGATCAATAATGAAATGTACAGTTGGCAGGTTTCATTTGAATGCCTTATAAGTACCTGTATTAATACTATGGATATCAGAGTAAAAACTAAAAGTAATGATTATAGATGTGTAATAAAAAAACAATGGATATAAAAATATTGATTTTACTACATAAGTGTCTGGTTACATCTATAATATTATAAATTTGTATTAATTATATATATATGTTATATGTAGAGTGAGGATTCGGTGCGCACTGCGGACTTGGGTCACTCGTTGTGCACTGCCACTTCAATCTTTTATATGTTACAATGTAGTGAATGATGCGGTTGGACGCTGGATTACGCGAGGGGCCGCGAAGCTTTCGGCCCCTCGGGACGCGGCCGACAAAGGGTTCGGGAGGCCCGATTTATTTCTATTACGGTAGTGACCGTTACTTATCCGATATACACTGAGAGGAACTTTATAAAAAACTGAAGATTTTTTTTTTCTTCATCATTTTGGCAGGATGATCGGAATGTGTTCCTCACTAACTGGCCGAAGGGGACATTTGATGGGAAATCATAAAGATCTATCTATCTATCAATCACGGACGGTCACTATTGAACATAGGCCTCCACTATAGCTCGCCACAGAGTGCGATCGTGTGCAGACCGCATCCACCACTTCCCGCGACTATTCGTCAACCTAGTCGGGGCACCATGAAAATCTAGGGAATAGGCATTCATTAGCTGCTGGCTGATTAAATAAATGTTTTTTATTTTACTTTTGTGTTGTTCTTAAAGATAGATGATATCGAAAATTGTTTTTTTTTTTCGTATATCCTCTATGCTAGTTACATACATCTTTACTTCTTTTTAGAAAGTTGTAAAAATGAAATGTCTGTACATTGAAGATTTGAAAAAAAATATTGTAACGGACTATTTGGAGGTCACTGAATTGAATAATAATTGTATTTTTTCTGAACAAGTAAATTTTTCACTATTGTTATAGAACAAACCTAACCAAACCTAATATATTTAACAGGATGATAAAAAGTCCGGAAAATTCTGCAGTTTCAGAAAAAAATGATTTATGCCAAATTTTGCATTATGACAATAGAAATTATGCCAGATGAAAGTAACCCGTCGTTGGGGCTTCATCATGTCAAAACGGCTAATTGAATTTCAATTATTTTTGTTACACGGGTAGCATGTTATGGATTTTCACAGATGGCTATCTACATTGCAGTAAATAGACTATTACTTTTTACCTCTCCACAAACAAAGTACCGGGCATTTTCTAGTAGATTATTATATTTAGCAGTTATTTTTTAACTCGGATCATATATTTATTGCCAAAATAACGTTGTGAGAACTGGTTTAAAAGACAATAGACTCAGACCAGCAAGTTTCTCGAAAACTTCCAAAGCGTAAACCTCATCTCCTCAGTCTTTCCTTGAAAACAATTGTTAACTCGAAAACTAGCAAACAATTCAGTTTCCCACTTTATCTTTCGGATTACAATTTATTTAAACTTCATTTTTAATTGAAGAGTAAATAAATTGTAATACGATATTTTTAAATAAATTGTAAAATTTAAATAATTTGTAACTTAAAAGTTAAGCTTATTTCATTATCACCATTATCACTTTAGCCATACATAGGACGTCCACTGCTGGACACAGGCCTCCTAAATAGATTTCCACATAGGCCGGATAGAAACGACCCGCATCCAGCGAGTTCCCGCAACCCTAATCAGGGCGTCTGACCACATTGCGGGTGGCCTTCCTTGTGGATACGCGCTCTCCACTCGTGAATCTTTCTGGCCCAGCGGCCATCGGTTCTTCGAACTATGTGCCCTGCCCATTACCACTTCAGTTTGCATACCCTTTTTGCTATGTCGGTGACTCTGGTTCGTCTACGAATCTCCTCATTTCTGATTGATTTGATTTGATATGATAAAACGATAATATTTTCTTCTGTTTCCGCGATTATTACTCATTGAAATAAAACAATTTAACAGATTATATCGCGTATATTATCTTATTTTAGTTCCCGACGTTTCGGAAGCTTTTCAGCTTTCCATGGTCACGGGTGGACTGAGAAAACTGTTTTTAAAAATATTATAATTAGTAATGAGGTAGCCTGGGAGTTTTTCTTTGCAGAGTTTGTTTTCTCCTCAGTACGCCTCATTTGTGAAATGCTGCTTGGTAAATTATTGAAATAAAATAATTAAGCCCTTCTGGCACATGTGTATGTCTTTACAGCTAAGGCCCATCTGGCGTGTATGCTTTGTTGTTTTTTTCAAAAGTCGGTAGTTTGCACAAATTGTAATTTTGACAGAGGAAAATATATTTATTAACCTTATATATATTTGTGTATGTATTATATATATTTTGTTATTCATGTATTTAAAGTATATAAATATGTGTTTTTGTAATTACACAAGCCTCAGCACCGCCTACAATTTTTCTGTTTTGCCCTAAGGTTGCCTGGTAGAGAATGCCTTATGGCATTAAGTTCGCCTTTTGTACAATAAGTTTTCTTTTGTACAATAAAGATTAAATTAATTAAATTAACTCCCTGAGTAATACGACTTTTCACACAGAAACTTCTTAAGTCTTGCATTGAAAATTTTACTATTTGCCACAGTTTTGAGGTCAATTGGCAATTTATTATATAGACGTATCTATTGGAGTGTTTAACTATGTTCAGCCTAGGGACAATCTTGCACGATATATCCGTCTTGTTGGATATCTTTTTTCTCTGTCTTCTATGCTCTCCTATTTATGAAGGTGCTTTACAAAGTCTGTGAGCAGTGCGAGGATGGCACAGTTAAAATTCCTAGATTTAATAACTGTTCTCTGCAAGATTCGCTCTGAAGGATGCGTACTAGTACTCTTATGTTAAACTTTTTCTCTGAGCGTTTTGACAAGAGCGTGGCAGAATTTATATTGTGTTCAGAAAAGTACCCAATCAAGTTAGTTAAGGTATTTAGAAAGATAGCAATTTATAAAACACAAAAATCTAATTAAGATCTTCAAGAAATTCGCTTCAAGAAGCATCTAACCTTATTCCCGAATCTCAAATTCCAGGATTGTTAACTCTAAGTTTCCCAGCTGAAAACTAGCGAACAATGCATCGCACTTGGTGTTTGAGGTTCCAATTAAAGTTGGCCTGCAGCGCTATTATTTACTTATTTGGGTCAAGATCGGGGATAAATTGATGAAGCTGTATTTTTGGGGTCACCATACTTCTTGTTTATTACGGGACTATCACCTAGGATATACTTCTTTCTTTCTACTCCTCTCACTCTTGATAAAGTGGTCATGGTCTCGATGATGATGTAGTCTTACTTCAGACCTTTGTCCTCGGTCCTCTCGACTTGGCAATTTGTCTCCACTTTATTCTGTTGGCAGCATTTCAAGAACACTCTGCGATGCTGGTGTCTGTCAGAGTTTTTATAAAATTTAAGGATTTACTTACCATGGGCTAATTATATCTTCCCGATTTTCTTAAATGTTTAATTTCCCTACCCATGTTTCATTCACTACAATAGTTATTATAAAAATTATACATCAAATGTAATCAATACAACGAAAAAAAATCGAAAGGGTTTCAGTTTTGGGGAGTAGCCTCATTTGGTATAAAAGAAACAGTTCGTGTCAAAGTTTTATAGTTTTTATTATTGCTTATGTATATTTAGTTTGTTTATTTTGTATTCATATTTTGTTTTTAGGTGTCAATACATTTTGGTAACGTCAATTCGCTGTTTGGTTTTATCTCCAGCCTTTGAAAAATATCCCTTATTGTCTGAGAAAAATATTTATGCATAATGGAAGGTACCAAAATATTATATAACAATCGATGGAGATTATATATTTTGTCCTTTATTTGCGACTCGTGACCAAAGGGCTGGATCATATCTTGCCATACAACGTGGCAATGCTGCCAGCCTTCTGGGCACGATACCAACGGATAGCGATTTGGGGCAGATTTTTTATTTTTAATCTTTATTTTTCAAGTGTCTTTTATTTATTTTTGCCGCTGTCGAGATTAAAGCACTAAAGAATGAAGAAAACTGAATGTATTCGTCTATTTTCCCGTGGCCTTTTCCGTGTGGCAAATGTTTTTTTTTTCTTTAGGAACCGAGCATTTTTTCAGATTTAAAATTAACCTTTGTCACTTTCCTGCCTACTTATATAAGGGGCATTGAGATAATTTGGAACGATTTTTGATGCAGGGTAATTTGTTTTATACTAAAAATAAAGTATAATTAGGATGAAGTCTGTACTCAAACAAAAATAAAATTTTGATGCAAAATGGTAGTTTCTATAATGGATTTTTTTTGAGTTATGCACCTTACCCGTAGCTTGTTTTATGAGCCTTTAAAGTTGGGCGGGAAAACCTATCTTTAAAGTACGGAAATTTTAATAACTAATAATTCTATTGAATAACCCATTAAATGTATAGTAACTTTTGTTATGAAAACCGTTTCGATAAACGCAAGTTTTAATATAGCCGCAGAAGAAAGTTCTTACCACATACAAGGTAGTTACGTCACACGTTCCTAGGCTTTATTATGAAGCATTTTTTGGGAAACTCCAAGAATGTAATTTTAACATTTTTGTATCTCAGTGACTTATGAGATTGAAGCAATTTTTTCACCTATGTTTCTTTTATTGGGAGATCGCTCTATAAGATGCCACAGAAAAAAGTTGAAAAAAATTGTCAACATCTCAATTGGCTGTGCAAAGCTTCTAACCGTTGTGAGATATCCTCTGGTATTATGAAGTTATGAGTAGTTTTTCGAAATTACCTCAAACGCAGAATTTATAGCCACCCTACGTATCTTGTGCATGCCCCAAGTTTGCATCTTAGCTTGATTAATACTGTTTGATGTAAGTTAAGGGTTGAACCACAATTATTTACGTTATCTCATTTGATCTAGATTAACGGAGGGTTGTTTCAAACTTGTTATATGTTTGACAGGCGCTATTGTATAATTATTTGTAAGTAATATTGAAGTAGTAGTTACTTAGAGCATTTAAATAATGGAGATGATAAACCGTGTCAGTAATGAATAAAATTTTCATGCATTTTTAGCGGGGTGAGGTAAACATGTGGGCATACTACGGAAATATTCCTATTTGTACAAACGAAATATTACAATTAAAAGAAATCATCTACAAACAAAAAGAACCGGCCAAGTGCGAGTCAGACTTGCGCACCGAGGGTTACGAACAAACTAAGTTTGCACCTGATATCTATAGCTTTGTATACAAATGAGGTTGCAAGCTTAGTGCAACCGGGCTGTCCAAATATGTCTTTTGAAAAAGACAAAAGTTTTTATGATTTAATTACAAATGTATAGTTTTCAGATTTTTGTACATATTTGTAGTATATCACGATATTTCATAGTTCTATGACAATGGGAAGCAGCCTATCATTTTGATTCCCTTGGAGTGTCGAAATATACGTTAATGTAGACGTTTGATTTTTATATATGTATATGTATATTACCATAAATTTCATGGGTTATTCAATTGTATTATTATTTATGAATATTATTTAAAGGCTCATAAAACAAGATACACGTAAGGTATTGAACTCAATGTTTTTTTAGGATTTTCGTCATAAAAACTACCATTTCGCATCAAAATTTTATAATTATTTGAGTACAGTCAACATCCCTATTAGGTTGAACACTAAGGTCGTCACTAGGAAAAGTAATTAAATAAATCATATTGCTTTGTTTGAGACTAGGTCGTTTTGGGTAAGATTGTTCCTGAGATTTATATATTGTGCAAATACTCAATTACTTAATACTAGAAAGTGCCTGCACCTTCGTTTGTGGAAAAGAAAACGTCATAACGATCTTTTTTACTTCAGCGTAGTCGGGTAACAAGTATTGTATACCTATCTGTGCCTACCCAGCTACCCGTTTGTTGCAATCGTTTAGCTGTTTTGGCGTTACGAAGCCACAACGACACATACAAACATACTAACATACGAAAAATCTAAAGATTACATTTACCTTCAAATATTCTGTATCTATCACTTTTTTTTAAATATCTTAATTGTACAAATATTCATCATCATCATTAGCTATCATGACTTATTATGTTCTACATAGTAAAAGAACATCTTGCGCTCTGTGTGCCCGGGTCACATGAGCATGTAGAGTATTGGATTCCGGGTCAAGATCTGGATTGGATTTTTCCCGGATTAAATTTCAGACACTTGGTCCTTCGAGCCGGATTAGAGGGAACATTGATTGTAATTCATGGAGCAATAAAATTGGCGGTTCCTTATTTAATAAAATTAGTTGTGAGTAGCTCAATGCATCAAGGGCTGAGAAAATGTTAGTATTTCGAGGTTTTATACACACTTTTTTTCCTTTAATTTTATTAGGTGGTGGTACAGTCGAGTTCATAAATACTAGGTGATTTTTAGGTCATGAGCAGGAGTGACGGGGGAGAGGGGGAGGGGCACACTGAACAACGAGCAACTTTTACTAAGGGGCCAAACACGAAATCGTGGAAAACAAATTGTCTTCTATTGCTAACACAACAGAAAACTAATAAATATCTGTACTAAGATTCTTCAAAATTATTCAATCAAGTTGAAGATCATAAATATAACTATTTTATTTTTTATTCCTACCACCAATTTTTTTACATCTATAGGTACTATTTTAAAGTTGAAAAAATTTAATGTCTGTACTTACAATGAAGACATTTTCAAAAAAATGATTCTTGCGGACTATTTGGAGGTCACGTTTTTTTTGTATGCTTGTATGTGTGGTTGTGGCTTCATCACGCCAAATCGGCTAAACGAATTTCAACTATTTTTGGTACGCGGGTAGCTAAATATATACAAATGGTTATAGGATTCTTTTACCCGACTACGCTGAATAAAAATGAGAGCTATGATTTATTGTCGTAAATGTGTAGCAGGTACACAATAACGACTAAACAGATTTTGTCCATTTATTTCTCCTATAGAGGTTTGATCTTTAGATGAACTTTTAAATCCAACAATGAAATCTTTTGTTTCTGCGAAACCACAAATAGTAGATCACGGTATTGTATCAAAGTTTCTCAATTCACGTGATGCGCCCCCAGCGACTATCGCATGTTAACCAAAAGGGCACTAGTTGCAAGGAAAATCGAGTCGCTTACGTCATTTATTGTTAACAGTGCGAGTATTGTTCTAGTAAGTTCGTTGCAAGGCGTTCAGACCAAGGGCTATGTTAATTTAAGATTTTGTATGACCACAACTTGTGGGGTTTTGGTCTTGCCCGTAAAGTTACAAGATGCAAGAATACGATGTTCCTGATCAATTTATATTTATTTAAATAACACAATTTTAACGGATTATATCGCGTTCATTATCTCATTTGAGTTCCCGACGTTTCGGAAGCTGTTCATGGTGTCGACTGAGAAAAGATACATTTTCCACTGTCAAAGTTAATTTTTTTGCAAACTACCCACTTTGAGAAACAAATAAAGGTGTATACATACACCTAATGAGTAAAGACAGCAGTTGCGTGGCGTCTATATAAGCCGATTCCTATCGGGTTGCCCAAGGGAAGGCGTTTAACCACCTTTTTCTTTAAATATTAGTTAATGAATACGCTTCGGCGTCCCTTGTAATTTTCCTGACGCTACACCTCGGAAAGACACTGAACATGAGCCAGAAGGGCATAAATATTTTATTTTCAAAAATTACCAGCGGTTCACAAAGTGAGGCTTACTGATGGGAGTATATAGTGGGACGAATAGAAAAAAAAATGCTGTTGTGCAAAACAAGCCCTAACATAGAGGTTTCAGAAAAACTATAACATTTCCTTTCTTGACCATCTTAAACACTGGTTTTAGATCAATTTTAACAAGAGGTGTTCATCAAATCTAGTGCGTAATTCCAGCGGTGGTATATCTCGAAACTGAAGAGTTTTCAAAGAAAGTAGAGACACAAAATTATAGTTAATTATATATTTTCTTAGTTGGCAAAAACTAGGCTTTAAATTGAAGTACATTGATATTATAAAAATTGCCGTTATTTTATTTTATTTGCTTAAAACCTATTAACAGAACGTATGAAACAACTGAGTAGGTGGTACGATGCCACAGACAGACACACACCTATACGTTACATTTATAACATCCTTCTTCTTTTGCTGGGATTCAGTATTGATAGTTTTCATTTATTTGTAGCCAATTTTATTGAAGAATCAGCTACTTCTGCCATAAAATAAAGTATATCACCTGTTACCGTTCACCAAATCGTGTGCGACAATTGATCAAGCACCCCCTTTCTCAAGAAATATTAACCAGTCGATCGCGCCCCTCTCTCCCCTATGCCGGAAGACATTGAACTTTTCCTGTCAACGGGATTTGTTATGAAGCTATAATGAAGGGTGCAGGAATGGAAGAGGACAGGTGAACGACTTTTGGATATTTCTTGGTGTATACCTACACCGTGGGCCCGAATACCCCGGCCGATTTTAGCCATCGATTCTAGAGCCTAATTGGTGTATATAAAGTAGTATAAAATATAGTCCAATAACGAATAGTTCGTTATCTTCATTATTTACAAAAAAAAAATCTATATGTAAAGTCGGTTTACGGACGATAATTTTACGTGATAACGTCATAAGACAACATTGGTGAAAAATTGCATACTTTTATGAATTCACAAGCCGAACGCTTAGGACGGTCGTGCCTCTCTTTCGCTTGCTCCGCGCTCTCGCTTGCACGCTCGGCTCAGGCGGAACGTGACAATAAATGTGTCTTGCTTTTTCGTGCGTGCAGCCGGCGTTCATCGATTTATAAGACGTTATCCTTTCTAAAATTAAAATCTCAAGTCTAACACGTCGGACTCACTCAATATTTTTTATACGCAGAAGGACTAACTGCATGCTTTTTGGGCAATTGGTATAATATATTTATTTATTTATTTTATTAAAATAATTACATGGCACGAATTGTGCATTTCAGAATATACAGCAGACACTATTACAAAACAATTTTACATTACATACAGTTGACTGAAGTAGGGCGGTCATCCATCGCATTACAAAACCTCGCAAATTCATCACATACTAACATACAAGTAGCTACTTGCAAAAAAATACCATCATATATTTGATGCCTCTTTCCTTTTATTAAATTTCATGTATCCTGGTGTCTGTGTCAAACCTTGTAAATGAGATTAAATCCCTTTCTTGTTTAAATATTACAGTGAAAAGTTCAAAAATATTATGCTTCAACCGGGATTCGAACCTACGTTTCAAGGCTCTCGGAGCCAACACGAGCGACTTACCAATTGATCTATCAAAGCTCCGACCACACATATCAAATTCTTCAACAGTAGCTTCATTTTCCGCTTCTAGCGGTGGGAATAACCTTAACAATGTCACGATGAATTAATAATAAAGAAAATTTCAAATCTTTTATTTCGTTTAACATGACACATATGCAATACATTTAGCGTCTTTAATAACACTAACACGAAATGACATTGGTGTGAGAATGCCGACCGGTTTTGCTCAGTGGGAGTAACGTTGCCCTGGAAGCTGAAGGTCCTGGGTTCAAATCCCGGTAAGGGCAAATATTTGTGTGAGGAGCATAAATATTTGTTCCTGAGTCTTGGATGTTATCTATGTATATAAGTAAATATATCGTCGTCTAATAACATAAGCCTTATTGAGCTTACTATGGGACTAGTTCAACTTGTGTATAATTGTCCCGTAATATTTATTTAATTATTTAGAATGCAGTCACTGGTATAGGAGTAAGAATGTTTTGATCACTGACGTTGTGTCACTGGCAACGAACGTACGGTCATGATGTACACTCAGCTTCAGAGAAACGTGACCCCCTTGTCTTATATTATGTTTGTATGGTAAAGAGGTCACTTTACTCTGCAGCTGACTGTACGATAAACCATAACCGCGTAGCATGATCGCGTGTCATGATCACTAGTCTGGACGTCGCACCGTCGCGATCATGCCAGTATTTGATACGCGTAGCAATATGGATTTCGAGTGATCTGATCCGCGCAACGTCCAAACGCGTGATCGTGACACGCGATCATGCTACGCGACGATGATCTGATACGGGCAAATGATACAAATGTGGACGCACTTTCACAGATAGTAGGAGAGCGGACCGCAAAATTTCGAACCGACTTGATACCGCAATGAAATGCACAATGGTTTCCCATAAAAGTGATGCTTAGTCCGAATTTGTTAGTCTGCCACGGCAGAACTTGACGAAAGTACACCCGTCGGTTACACCTAATAAACAGAAAATATAAGCCCGATTTGATGGTAACTCCAGATACATTTTAGGTTACTCGAGACACGTCAAAAGTGTAAGTCTAAAAGTTGATTCATTGATTTATGCCGGATGGATACCTCGTAACTTCATCAGCGGAGGGAAAAAATCGTAACCCTCTTTTTACTTCAGTGTAGTCGAGTAAAAAGTATCATATTAGCATATGGAGATGCCCAGCTAACCGTGTACTAAAAAAAGTTTAAATCGTATTAGCCAATTTGGCGTGATGAAGCCACAACGACACATACAAACAATCCAAATAAAATAAAATAATTTTCATTTCAGTTACTTCCAAATAGTCCGTTACTACCATTATTTTTAAATATTGTCAATGTACAGACATTTCCTTTTTACAAATTTATATTATATTTTCTTCTGTTTCCGCGATTATTACTCATTGAAATAAAACAATTTAACGGATTATATCGCGTATATTATCTCATTTTAGTTCCCGACGTTTCGGAAGCTTTCCAGTTTTCCATGGTCACGGGTGGACTGAGAAAAGATGTATTTTCCTCTGTCAAAGTTACAATTTGTGTGTAAAATATCGTATCTGTTTAAAATTAGTTTAATAGTCTCTGTTTTTTAAATTGTATAATTAGTAATGAGGTAGCCTGGGAATTTTTCTTTGCAGCGTTTCTTTTCTCCTCAGTACGCCTCATTTGTGAAATGCTGCTTGGTAAATTATTAGAATAAAATAATTAAGCCCTTCTGGCACATTTGTAAGTGTCTTTACAGCTTAGGCCCATCTGGCATGTATATACACCTTTATTTGTGTTTTTTCAAAAAAAAGGGTAGTTTGCACAAATTGTAACTTTGTGCAAACTACCCTTTTTTTTGAGGAAATGGAGAGGAAAATACATCTTTTCTCAGTCCACCCGTGACCATGGAAAACTGGACTGAACTTTCACAAATGAGGCGTACTGAGGAGAAAAGAAACGCTGCAAAGAAAAACTCCCAGGCTACCTCATTACTAATTATACTATTTAAAAAACAGAGACTATTAAACTACTTTTAAACAGATAAGATATTTAACACACAAATTGTAACTTTGACAGAGCAAAATACATCTTTTCTCAGTCCACCCCTGACCATGGAAAGCTGGAAAGCTTCCGAAACGTCGGGAACTAAAATGAGATAATATACGCGATATAATCCGTTAAATTGTTTTATTTCAAATTTATATTAGTATAGAATAAATAACATATCTAAATACGATATAACTGCGAATTTCCTTAGCCGCCGCATATTATTATTACCTATCGCCGCATATTATTATATGAGCTTAACGACTCATGTCATTTGCCGACGTTGTGTCGGCATAATCACACAATCCTGAACCCTATCCCGTTGGCATACGTCCTAGATCATTCGTCATCTACACGATGATACGTTCCCATTATTCCCACATCCCATAGCCTGCGGCAAACGTGATCGCTCGCCTTTTTCCAGTCTTAAACGGATTATTCCGTCGTCGTCAAAAAAGAAGTAAGTGCCTTAGAATTAGAAGGGCAATTGAGCTCTTTTGCTTCCAAGGAACGTTGACCAACATACGAATCAAAGCAAAGAGTAGCGTTGTGGAGTGGTCAACTTGAAAAAATGTGTTATAAAAAAACCACGGAAAAGGTCGAGTGTGCCAGAAATAGACCAATTATCACAACACAACAAAACGGGGCTTAATCGTGTACAAATAAATAAATATTACATGGCAATTTTTACCCAAATCGAACTTGACCCACGGTAAGCTCAATAAGGCATGTGTTATGGGTACTAGATGACGATATATTGAATAGATAATGAAGTAATGTACATAGAAAACAAAGATTGTGAAAGGAAAAGCAAATCATACGGACCGGAATTTAAACCAAGGAGAACGGACTGGAAAGATTGGCTTGACCAGGCTAAGGCCCACCCGCGGCTGTAATGCTTAAGATGATGATGATGACATAGAAAACATCCGCGACTCATTTCAGCTCAGCTTTGTAGGCAGCGTTAGTCCCACTGAGGTAAACCGGTCGTCCAATTTTTTTTTAATTATTTATCTTTGGGAATTCTTCGACGGAACATTTGGACATCGCGTCATGTCCATAGTCTCAAAGAAACTGGAGAGGCGAGTATTAAAGGATGGGATGGTATTTTCTTAAAGATTCCCCGCCATAAATTTGTGGATTAGCTACGAGAATTTACAACCATTCCTTTCAAATGAATAGCAAAAGTAGTTCCTGGGGTATAATAACGCTGTTACAGAGTCGCACACTAAGGGTTACTTTTTTACCTTTTTGGTAGGGAACCATAAGAACTGTGATCTCAAATGATTGAAGTATAATAATACAACATATACAAACAAGCTATATATTACAAATAATACGGAACTGAGGCTATATCTTTGTAAAAATTATAGTAATCTTTTCATTTAGATTACAAAACGGTTATTCGCGTAATTTTAGACTGTCTATTTTTTTATTAATCCTACTCTTTGATCTAACCATTTAGCTGGCTACATTTAGCAATTCGCCCTTATTTCCTTAAGATTACAGTGTAATTTCCTTAAAACGGTACCTGCAAAGAGTCTCACAGGGCCTTTGTGCCTTATTTTCGCAAAACTTTGTCTGAAGGGCGTCAGTAATGGGTTTTTTCATATTTTGAGGTGGGATATTAAATAACTTTTAGCTTTGCGTTATTACACTTACGTCTCAAAAGAAAGTCAAATCGTGGCGTGGATTTATGATACCACAAATTAGTGCTAAAAATATTTTTTGCTACTATAGTTTGACAAGTTCTTTCGTGACACAACCATGGTCTGCGGGCGACGGGGGGAAAGACAGCGGGGGCGGGTAAGATGCGCGGCAGGGTTATCGCGCTTAGCCACGCGCACACTTCATACCCACCCCCGCTTACCCACCCCTGCTGTCTTTCCCCCCGTCACCCGCAGACCATGGGAGTGTCACGAATGAACTTGTCAAGCTATAGCTGCCGGCTTCGCAAGGATACTTAGAACAAAGATGAGACCTAAAATCCCTCTACTCTATGGACCATGTAATGAAATATATATTTGAAGATCTCCCGTATATCTTTTGTCTCACTCACTTCTTATCTAGACATTTTCAAAATCAAAGCTAGGTCTTCCTCCTTCCCTCAATTTTTCCTTCTATAATGGTTTTTATGTAACCGTCGTTTCGTAACAAGTGTCCAAACATCTTCCCCCATTTAAATATATCGAATTTATTTTCTTTATCATGCGTTTTCGTATCATCATTATTCTCTTGCCCTTATCCCATACATTTGGCTGCGCAGCATGTTTTTTCCTTCCACACTTTCCTATCACCCGTCATTTCCTCGCCTAATTCCATGTCATCTTTTACATTCTCGTAATTCCATTCATCTATTTTTCGTCTTTCTTTTAAACCTTCCACATTCATACTCAACACTTGTCTCGTCACATAGCTCTCCTCTCTGCATCACGTGCTCTTACCACGCCGGTCATCGTCGTATCGTATCACCAAATTTCTTTCTTGGTAATTAATATCGCTAGCCGTGTTTTATTACATCCGTGTTAGTATTTATTTGTAAATTAATATCAATGTTTCTTTTCTTTCAGATCTCGCATGAAACCTGGAAGCTAATACCCGACCAGCCCATTCACGGTAATTTACCTTACTTTTAACTAACCGAAACCAAAAAAGGAGTTGCTTATAAATTCGTTTTTTTTAATGTGTGTTACCTCAGAACTCCGTCATTTGTTAAACGTAGTAAATTTATTTTCGTTTCAAAGGAGATGTATCTAGGTTGGTCCCATTTAATTTTAGTGAAGATCTAATGATGGGATCCATGAGGAATTGCAGGAACTCCTCAAATATTGTAGGCATGCATGTGGCGATTTTGGTATTATAAGAAACATCGTGTCGTTAGAGAAGTAACAATAGCCATAGCGATCCAAAAATTTCTAAATCCAGTAACTAGTGGTGCCTTGTGACCTTCACGAAGGCTTTACCTGCCTACAGCCCAGAATGCATAATTAAACTAATTTATACGCACAGCTGCGCAAACTTTGTTCAGAATTCGTTTAGACTAAATCGACGTTTAGGCAGTCTTAACACTGGCTGGCACACACTTGGCAACGCAGAACGACAGGGCCGTTACTCTGAAGTTTGAAATTTGAAGCTCGTATCATCTATCACCTTCAATCTCATGTTAAACTGTATTAGCGTGAGTGGGGCACGAAATGAACTCCAAATATGAAACTTGAGAGTCTGATCACGCTCGCGGCAACGGACGCGACATCGTGCGGTTTGCTCCGCCTCTTCGCGCGGAGCTGCAGAATAGAACGGCTCCGCGTTATACAAACAAAATCTGTGCAATAGTACGGAAATCAGTGTACAGTCGAGGTCAAAGATATATTTACAATTGAGAGTTCCAAAAATATCTTTACATTTAAATAAGTTTACACACAGCATGGCCAATACATGCTTACAATGTACATGACATTATAATTTTTTCACTCAATGCACCAAAGTTATGTTAGCAATCTTTCTTCCATAGAGAAATTATCACACATTGAGACAAATATTAGTTCACATTGCACGTTACAGAATAATATTTCCTGACAATGTGCCATAGATATGTTTACATTAGAAGTGACACTTGAAAAATTACGTTCTAACATACATTTTTATCGTACACCTATTGCTACATACATATGTTTACAGGTTGATTGAACCGTTCTTAATTTGAATATTGACATTGAATTCACATGTCATATGAAATAGTTCTTCCTTTATTTACATAATTTACGTCTTATATTTGTTAAGTGTGTGTGTGTGTATCTGTGTATTTGTCTGTGACATAATAGTTTTCAAGTGGACGGACCTACATCATCTTTAAATAGTTTTATCTTGCTTTAAATAAACAGGGGATTCAAAAAGAAATACCTGGTACAAAAAAAATATAAGGAATATTTTGTACGAATACTTCGCACTTTCGGCGAGTACCATATAATTATGTATGCTATATGCTTATCCTGAAAAGTCTTAGTTCTGACTTAGTATAAATAAAAACAATTGCAGTTTGTATTTTTTTTTTCGTTATTTAGCTACTCCTGGCGAAGACAATCATAAAGATCTGTGCAGCCATTCTTGAGTTACAAACACGATTTTACGACTTTGTTTTATATTATATAAAAATGGATAAAGAATTCTTGAAAAAAACATTTTTTTATAATCATGATTTGATCCCTTCATGTTACCTTTAGTGGTTACAAGGATATTTTTGTGACACCCTGTATATTCCTCAAGCGAATCCGCGAGATCTTGTAAAATCAAAAAATATTTAAAGTAATAATCACATACTATCAATTGACACATCACTGACGTCACGCGCAAAATGAAAGAGACCTATAGATCATTTGACAATATGGTACTGTTTTCGGTGATTCTCATTATTTAAAATAAGAACGGTGGTTTAAATCAAACAGTAAAGATATTTATGTAGCAAGAGGTATAAGTAAGAAAATGTACGTAAAGTTTTAAGTGTTGCTTTTAATGTAAATATAATATCTATGGCTCATTGATAGGATATATTTTTCTGTAACATGTAATGTAAATATATATTTGTCACAATGTGTGACAATGATTTTATGAAAGAAAGGTTGTAAACATAACTATGGAGCATTGAGTGAAAAGATGAAACTGTCACATGCTTTGTAAGCATGTATTTATTATGCTGTGTGTTAACTTATTTAAATGTAAAGATATTTTTGGAAGTCTCAAATGTAAATATATCTTTGACCTCGACTGTACCTATTAGTTATCGCCCGCAGCACGCACCGCGCAGAGGCGTAGAGACGCAGGTTCCGTTTTTGCCATTTCGGCTACCGAAACCTAAAGAGCAGTGCGTGGCCTGATAGTGAGAGCGCGCAGACCACTTGACTTTTTTTTCTCTTTATTTAAGGAGCTTTTTCGCTATTGCGAATATGCCGCTGCATAGGACAACAACGTAAATATACATTTCAAGTCTTAACTTAAGTGTAAGTATATATAGTTATATGTCTTATGTAGACGATATAGATTGACTATGACTAAATTTTTTGTTTTATATATTCTACAACGTTTGTATTGCAAAGGGCGCAATTACCAGGCGCATTTACGTATGACGAATAACGAAACGGTCTAACGTAATGTACACATTCGAATGCAGTGTGGAAGGCCTTTAAGTAAGGAATTTACGTAAGAACGACAATGTTGCGTAAATATTGGTCTAATTGATAACCATCTTTGTTAACTTGGTTAAAATAAATAAATATCAAGGACAAATAAATATCAACAAATCAATATATTTAACTTTTTCATGTTATAGGGGGCAAACAAGCAGACGGATCGCCAGATAGTAAGCGATCACCGTCGCCCATACACACCTCTAACACCAGAGGAGTCACAAGTGCGTTGGCGAACCTAGTCCCAAGCTAAGCAAAGCTTGTATTATGGGTAGTAGCCGACGATATATATATATATATATACCTACATAATATATAGATAAATTATCTTTCTTATATATTATATATAGCTAAGCAAAGCTTGTATTATAGGTACTAGCCGACGATATATATATATATATATAGATAATGAACAATGTATTCGTGCTCACAAACACTTGCCCTGGCCGGGATTCGAACCCGGGACGGTGTTGTGCAACCAACCGAGCCATATGTGTCGGCAAAAGATTAAAAATAGGACAAGAAAATATTGTGTTAATAGATGTTGCTTACCTAGTATTAAAAAACCTGCCAAGTGCGAATCGGACTCGCGGACCGAGGGTTCCGTTCAAAATATACGCTACAAACGGCTGTATTCAGTGTTAGCAGAGCGTTCGACCATTTTTATATTGGTTACTGACAGACAGACATAAAATTATACTGTTTTAAGTATTTATTATACATCACCTGTGAATATTTCAACTGTCTAGCTATCACGGTTTATGAGATACATCCTGGTGACAGACGAACAGCGGAGTCTTAGTAATAGGGTCCAGTTTTGCCCTTTGGGTACGAAACCCTTTAAACTGAGGTATTGCTTAATAACACTAGATATTTACTTCTTACCAAGGACCATTAAAACAAGAGGACTGTCAATGGCCATGCAAAAAGTCGTTCCCCGATATTTACTACGCCATCATATAAGAATTATTATCTACAATTATTCAACTTTACGTGATACAGTATGAAAATGTTACGATTTACTTATTATTAGCTGTTTACGAACTAATTGTTATCGTACTATGTTTCTTTGTTTTTAATCTAGATTGTTAAATATTTGATTTTAAAGCGTCATCGAGCTTTTGCCTGGATATCAGAGGATATATGCAGCTTCCAGTCGGCGCACAAAACTGTAGCGATTGACAATCTTGTTTTACTATTAAAACAAGATTGTCCTTGCTTTTTACCATTATTTACCTTTAAACCGCATTAACCAATGAAATAGTAAATCCTTAATAAAAAAAATGACAGACAGACAGTATAAATCGAACAATAAGCGGCACAATAAATCCGTCTCGTATAGGTTCGTGACGAGCCGGTCGTAAATCCGCCGCGATCTATGATAAAGATGGACGGGACAAGTTGGAATAGCCATTTACATAGCAGGGTTCTGTCTAATACTCACTTACTAATTATTTATTATAACATAAGTAAAAGGTACCCACAATTTCATTCACGGAGGAGGAAAAAGTCATAACCCTCTTTTTGCTTCAGCGTAGTCAGGTAAAAAGTATCCTATAACTACCCTCGGATGTTAAGCTATTCTTATACAAAAAATGGTAACGATTCGTCTAACCGTTTTGAAGCGATGAGGCCGCAAAAAATTTCCTCCGAGATGGCGCTGTTATCAATATCCATATTCTTTAAGTCATTCGTGGACCACGCTGTTAAGATATTAAACTGGATTGTATAATGTTAATATAGGTTGTATAGATTATATTTGTAGCCCTATCAAAACAGGACTTCTATTATAAGCTGGTTGTTAGAGCTTGATGCGCTGATTGGACTCCAACACGATTTTCTGTAGTTATAGGCAAGTTGCTTTAGTTATAAATATTTTCCATAATCCGTTGTGCCGCATTCTAATTAACTTATCATTATAACGCACACGATTGGCAATACTATACAACATCCCCACATATTTGATAGACCAATATTTAACCCCAATATTTATGGAAGATGGCTACCAGAACCCTGGCAGACCCAAAGCAGACCCAAAGAGATGGCCGGATAATTTAAACACATTGTACAAGGGCTGGCTGGAGTATGGACTAAATAGAGATGCATGGTGGTAAAGAGGAGAGGCCTCTTTCCAGCAGTGAGACACTTCAACAATCAAAAAAATAAATTTATAAATTAATAATAGAAATAAAACAATTTAACGGATTATATCGCGTATATTATCTCATTTTAGTTCCCGACGTTTCGGAAGCTTTCCAGCTTTCCATGGTCACGGGAGGACTGAGAAAAGATGTATTTTCCTCTGTCAAAGTTACAATTTGTGCAATTGTTTTATTTCAATGAGTAATAATCGCGGAAACAGAAGAAAATATTTTATAAATTAATAGTTTAAAAACACTATAAAAACACGCTTTACAAGACTTTTCTAACAAATCGAAACACAGCTATGATACGATGTTCCATCATGAAGTTCCAGTTCATATCTTCCGGCTCCATCATCAGATCAGTTCGACACTACCATATTATTGTATTGTCATCAGAACTACATACATCTGCCAATTTTCATGACGCTACGATCCTTGGAAGATGGTTAAATTAGTACCTTAGATTTCATTACATAGTTAGTTACATACAGGTCAACCTAATAAAAGCGCGTTAAAAAATCCAACATTTTTTGTAAGACACGCGTTAATCAAGCGAAATTGAAACTGAATGTAAGAAGGAACCACATGTTATGTACCAGTCAGTTAATCTGAAACTTATCTATAAATAAAATGCTCGTAAACTCTCCTAACGTCCTCTATAAACTGCGGTACCCTAAAAAACGAGGGTCGAATTCTATTTATTTTCGCCGAGATCTTAGCCACCATATTTCACTTCGATATATCCCGAAAACCTCTGAATTATTTATACATTGTGATGAAATAAATTTATTTGCCCAATAGCGTAGCACGGCAGAGTCGGTTGTATGTGCTATATTTATATGGATCTATTATATTACTGCATTCTTTTTATTTAATAAGAAATTGAGTGGATAACCATACGACAGAATACAATAATATTAAATTTACATCCCGTTTATTTAATAAGCAGACAGAAATAGAACTTTGATAACATTCAAGCATTTTATTGGGTCACCATTTCCCTGTTTTTTGGGGTACGCTTTTGTTTTTTGGACATACCGTTCTGAAAATAATGGGGAATACAATTTATGCTACTTTCCGAGCGATTATTTCCGAAAATATTCACTAAATCAAGAATTCTGCAATTTAAAAAAAAACTGTTGAACTGTGTCCGCGAGGGAGAAAAAATCAAAACCCTTCTTATTTCTTCTGCGTAGTCGGATAAAAAGTACCCTATAACCTCTATCTATCTAGAGATATCCAGCTACCGGCATACCAAAAATAGTTGAAATCCATTTAGCCGATTTGGCGTGATGAAGCCAGAACGACACATACAATACAAACATACAAAAAAACCTAAAAATATGTATTTCTATTCCGTAACCTCCAAATAGTCCATTTCAATATTTTTTAAAAGCTTTTTGTCACTTGACAAACTTTGAAAACAATTTAACGGATTATATCGCGTATATTATCTCATTTTAGTTCCCAACGTTTCGGAAGCTTTCCAGCTTTCCATGGTAGTTAGTAATGAGGTAGCCTAAGAGTTTTTCTTTGCAGCGTTTCCTTTCTCCTCAGTACGCCTCATTTGTGAAATGCTGCTTGGTAAATTATTAGAATAAAATAATTAAGCCCTTCTGGCACATGTGTAACTGTCTTTACAGCTTAGGCCCATCTGGCATGTATGTACACCTTTATTTGTGTTTTTTTCAAAAAAATGGGTAGTTTGCACAAATTGTAACTTTGACAGAGGAAATACATCTTTTCTCAGTCCTCCCGTGACCATGGAAAGCTGGAAAGCTTCCGAAACGTCGGGAAGAATCCGTTAAATTGTTTTATTTCAATGAGTAATAATCGCGGAAACAGAAGAAAATATTAGATATAAGAGTTATTTCGAATAAAATGACTGTTGAGTTTGTTTCGGCTTTCTTCTCTTCAGTGGTTTCCTATTGGGAAACGCCGTAGAGTCAGACTTGTAAAAGTGCCCTTGTGGCCTACTTACAGAATAATGATCATTATTTCATTATTATTTCATTATTTCATTATTTCAACTAAGTGCGCAGGGCTAGTAAAAATTATACACTCTACACAGAGCTTTCTTCAGCCAAAATGGCAAAATGGAACCCTTTAGTCTCGTCATGTCCGCCCGTCCGTGCGTATGTCACAGGCATTTTACTCAAAAACAACAAGATGTATAATGATGAAATTTGGAGTATAGGTGTCTAGTATAAGCTGCTACTTAGTTTAGTGGTTAAATAACTTTGAGTACCTAATCCCTATTATACCTACTGTTATTTTATCTCGTAATAAATAACTCAAATCAAATAAAATAACAAAAATAAATATTTCTAGGATCCCTTCCACTCATACGTACTCCATACACATAAAAATAGTTTTCAGCAAAGATCAACCTGTGGCACATAAGAATTTCGGCAGTTCTTCTAAAAACATTTTTAGGTTTAAAAAAAAATCATAGTTTGTGTCCCCTTCCCTCTTTTATTTATTTATTTAATCTTTATTACACAAAAGAAAACTTATTATACAAAAGGCGAACTTAATGCCATAAGGCATTCTCTACCAGTCAACCATAGGGCAAAGCAGAAAAATTGTGGGCGGTGCTGAGGCTTGTGTTATTACAAAAACACATATTTATATACTTTAAATACGTGAATAACAAAATATATATAATACATACACAAATATATATAAAGTTAATAAATATAATATATATATATATAGCGATGAAACGAATTAAGCAGATAAACTAAGAGTTTATCTGCTTAATTCGGTTCTGCCAGCAAAGAAGTTGCTCACGGACTTTTTGAATGCAAACTTATTCGGGGCCTGTTTGATTTTAAGAGGAAGACTGTTCCAAAGGCGGGCAACCTGAATTGAGAAAGAATTGGATATGAAGCCAGTTCGGTGGAGTGGGATAGAAAGGGCGAGATTGCCGGAAGAACGAAAATGACGGTTACGAGTGGATTCAATGTAACTGAAGAAAGTTTTGAGATATTCCGGAGATTGTGGATCGTTAAGAATTGAAAAGAGAGAGCAAAGCATTCGAATGTTACGTCGCTGACGAATCGGGAACCAACCAAGCTGAGCGCGGAAAGCAGATATATGATCATATTTACGGAGACAGAAAATGAAACGAATACAATTATTGAGAAGCCGATAGAACTTATCAAGAAGATCTTCGTTTAAGTCTTGATAACACACATCACCATAATCAATTATGGGTAGGATTAGGATATTTACCAACAAGACCTTAGTTTTATTGGGCAAGTCTCTTTCTTCTGAACCAAATGTCAAAAAATGGATAAAATTACAAAGAGAAAACTTAATATATACTTTCAACGAAATCGATTTTCAATATGCTCGTATATGTATATCGTTTTCGAGTTTTGCGAAAAACTGCGCCCCTCAGCAAAACGAAGTAAGTTCCAAGAAGAAACGCTCTTTTCTGGTGCACTTCTTCAAATTGCATTTTTTTCATCTGTAGTGCATTTCTTTGTACTAACGGCTACGGAACCCTATACTGAGCATGGTCCGACATGCTCTTGGCCAGTTTTTTAGTTTAATATTTTTTTTTACTGAGATGCAGAACTTTAAGACTAAGAATAAATTCAAGGACCGAGCGCAATTTTCACTGTCGTAGCGCATGTTTTATTTAACGAGCTTTCTGTAAATTTGAAACAGCCGAGTTACTAGAACGGGAGTGTTAATGCTCCCTAGAAAGCAGTTTGCACTAACTATAGTGCCACGGTCTCAGTGTCTGGTGAACTAGAGCTTTCCAGCTGTCTATATCTCGGTTTTAACAGTTTCACTACGAAAAATTGCGTAGCGTTACGCACTTTGCTGATAATACGGGAAAATGCGTGTGTAGCGAACATATCTTACGAGCAGAGCGCCCACCTAGCGGGTGCCTGCTATCGGAATCGCAATTAAGATGATTTATACATCACATATTTACAATACAAAACAATTATACGACAATTCTTTATTGCACCAATAACAGAAACAGTACAATAAGGTGCGTCCACACTTGTATCATTCGCTCGTATCCGATGACCGTGGCGTGGCATGACTACGTATCGCGCTGCTTGGACGCTTACTGTCAGCGCGGCGACTACGCCACGCTTCTCCGATCTTAGTGTGTGATGCGCGTATCAACATGGATTCGACGTCCAAACGCATGATTGTGACACGCGATCATGCCACGGGACGAAGATCTGATCGGGCAAATGATACAAATGTGGACGCACCTATAGAGCCTTAACATAAAGTACGGTACACAATAGGCGGTCTTATCGCTTAAGAGCGATCTCTTCAATACAACCTGAGCATGTATATAAAATTATTGTATTTACCTAATCAGAAATGATTGACATGTAAAACTATGTTTTATTAATATAAATGAACTAATGAATCACATTTAGCTTTTTGAATGACAGTTCCTATGTCAATATATATCAATTGGATTGCGCTTTCGTCAGTTTGAGTTTGACAATTCGTTTTTGTACGGGATTTTTAAAAGCAATGCAATCTAAAAACAATATGTAAATATGTAAAAGTATTCTTTCACTGCTCAGGCATGCCGTCTCTGGAATTCGCTCTCTCTTTCTATCAGACAATCCCCAAGCAAGGTAGTTTTCAAGCGGATGCTACGTAGATTTCTGCTGAAACAAGAACTCAAGTAGCGTCCGTGTTCCATGCAGTAGCTGGTATATATTTTGCATTTATTGTATATATGTAATTTATATACATATATATATATATTGTATATCATATAAAGTATACGTATAGTAATTATGTAGGTATGCATTATTTGCTGGTGTGTCCTAGCGCTCTCAGTACTGAATGTTTTTTTCGCACGGCACCATTTTCATACATTTCTGTTTGGCCCTATGGTTGACTGGAAGAAAATGCCTGTTGGCATTAGATTCGTCATTGGTACTTCCTTTTGTTTTGTGCAATAAAGTTTAAATAAATAAAGAAGTGGGACCTACTATTTTTTAAACAAATTTACCACAAATATCGACAAAATATAAAACTTATTTTATCGTAGCTTTCGTGGAGAATAATTAATCAAATCAAAGAAGCTCAATTCAAATTGACTAGATACAGTATGCTCAATTTCATAAATCAAAAAAGCGTACCTAACTTGCACATTTGCACAATAACACAATACAAAGTATAGCTAAATATAGCCACAATTAAGGGTTCGTTTCGGCCTCGCAAAAAGGAGCATGTGGGCGGGCTAATTAAAAAATTAAAACCTGCCAAGCTGCTTTTACACAACCTACATTAACCATGGCCCGTTACCCAGTCCCTAGCGTAGAGTGTCTAGATGTGGCATCATGATATGATGTAACTGGGTTTGAACAATGAACTTCTGGGTTGACTTTTATCGATAAGTCTTAGACTCAGCTAACTAGGCTTCCACTCTCTCTGAGTTTCAGTAATGAACCCATCAACAGGCCCGTTCTACCAGCAGCCTCAGTCATGAGTCTGTTCGATATATATAAAGAGCCGAAACGGTTAAAAAAATTGAAGAGTCTTTTCAAAAGGACATATTTTTATATAGTCTCCATAATAAGAAGATACACTAAGACACGGGTGAAACGCATAGCCACATTCCATAAAAAAAACCTCCCGTTCTAACGTGTATATATACCGGGTGTAATCGTTAAGTGTGACCAGGCGATTATTCCGTTTAATTTCATAATAAATGTATGGGAGTGTTAAATTTTAACATTTTGGATACTTCTCGTTTGATTTTTAAAAAGTGATTGATGTCAGTTTAAAGTTTTTTGATATCTGTAATAGTTACGGAATAATCGCCTGGCCACACTTAACAATTATACCCTGTATATGTTCGTGTTTTAAAGTCGGTTAAGCCTTAAAGCATTTAACCACTGGAGATAGCATACAGCATCTGCCAAGGTATATGAGAAAGGCCAGTTTATACGATAAATTGTCAGAGGATGTATGTCTTTTTTATAGGTGATTTTTAGGGTTCCGTACCCAAGGGGTAAAAAGTGACCCTATTACTAAGACTCCGCTGTCCATCCATCTGTCCGTATATCTCATGAACTGTAATAGCTAGACAGTTGAAATTATCACAGATGATGTATTTATGTAGCCGCTATAACAACAAATGCTTTAATAGTATAATTTTATGTTTGTCTGTCTATGTCAGTAGCAATATAAAATGATCGAACACCTGCTAACAGTAGATTTTAATTAATACGGCCATTTGTAGCGTATATTTTGTACAGAACCCTCGGTGCGCGAGTCCGACTCGCACTTGGCCGGTTTTTGTATTGTGTGCGTTGCAGAAAAAAGAACATTTCCGCACTGCGATGTACGTGTTTACCTCGCCTCTCGCTGAAAGTGCAGGACAAATTTGTTCGGTAATGAAACTCTGTATCATCACTAGTGGTTCAATGTTCTGAAAGTTAAGCGAACGATGCTCATTATGAATGGCAACTCATTATTTGCACTCATACAAACATCATACAAAGTTTATAACGCTCCACGCAAAGGCAAAGGCGGGCGTTCCAGTGAAATTATATGCAAGTTAAATATGATGAACTTGCGTTGTGATACGTAGGGAAGCAAGGTAGGCCGCGGTGGCCGCCACACAAACTGACGAGAAATTATAATTAGGATTTTATGCAATTGTTGTATAATAGGGGTCAAAAACGGCGAGTGGCGTTGGTTGCAATGCGAGCCTTGGCGAGCATCGCAGTAAAGACGCCACGAGTGTTTTTGACCCAATTATACAACGTTGCATACAATAGTTTTTCTACGACTAAGGGGCCGTTCACTAATTACGTAAGGAAAATAGTGATTCATACGTAATTAATGAATGAACCCTAAGCACTTTTTAATAAAACACAAAAAGTCTGAATATTTATATTTGGGCCGAGATTTTTCTGACAGCAAATTGTTTGATACCTCTTGCGCCACGACACAAATTTCTTCAGGAGTACAATTAGGCTCGTCTGCCATTTTTCTCACTTTCAACAACTTATAACAAGATAAACAACCAATAACTTCAATATGGCTTTATTATTTTTTAAACTCGCTTATACTTGCCATTGATGAAAACATGATATGATTTGAATAAAAATAGGCGATAAAATATGTGTACGTAAATTGTATTTTTTTTTTTTTTAAGTTGACGTTGAGCATTTACGTTCATTATTTTTTTTTTTAATTTAAGACTATGAATTCGGTGGTTTGTTAAGTTGGTAATATAAATTGTCAGTATGTCATTTTTGTTGTATCTTGCCATCTCTCTTGCACTCTAATGTAATAAGTGACCACGCCCATTTTTACGACAAAGATATTCGTAGCGGTTTACATGGGAGAATCCGTAGTATCCTCTGTCTTATGCAGTAAAAGCTTACAACGAGCAGAGCACCTACCTAGTAGATTCCTGGTCGTGAAAGTGTTAAGAAACCGTTTGTATGAGGAAGCGGCGTCGACGGGGTAGCTTTAATAATTATTCATGTATCAACATCGGGTATAGCGGACTGCGCACAAAATTGCCCAGGATTAAGTAAGTTGCGGGCACAGTTGGTGGCTTATGACCGTTGATGATAAATATTTATGCACTTTCGTGTGCTTGTGTGGTTAAAGTTGGATATTCAGGCGATTTTATATTGCATATGTTAAGCACGTTGCATATGTTAGGGACAAGACTGCGAGACGGCTTCGACGCGGACGGCGCGGCGACCCGGCGTCGACACTTTACCTCCTCCACCGGCAACGGACGACAATCCGATTCTTAATTCAAAGTGCTTGCCCGGAACCCATTGTAGATTAATACGGCAAATAAACCAGCTTATATATATACTGGGACGTAAATAATAGTGGATTGATTAACTATATATACCCCCCTAATAGTATAAGAAATATAAACATATGATTTGCTTGAATACATGTAATGCTACCATTATTTGAGGAACGCGTCCAGATTATTTGATCTGCCTCAAGTCCGCTATTCATCTTGCGTGACCTATTAGGTTCTACATCTACCATATAGTAAGTAGTAAACAGTTTTGGAGCATAGCACGCCAAGGATCCTTACTACGACCGGTCTTACGCCGCCCTTGTCCAACGATTGCCCGCGATCCCATCCCTAGGCTGCACCGTCTTGTAGGTACGCGGTCGTCACACAAGAACCTTTCTGCTCCAGTGGCCACCGGTTCTACGTGCCCTGCCCATCATCAGTAAAGTTTAGCAATTCTTCCAGCAATATCAGTTACGCTATTTTTTTTATTCCTGATTCAATATCGCAGAAAAGCTTCAAGCACAGCCCTTTTCATTACTCTCTCAGTGACATTGACTTGAATCTTCTTATAAGGCCCATTGTGAGCGACCACGTTTTAGTGCCCTGGCCGTTTCACTGGCACCACACACTGGTCAAAAACTTTCATCTCAAGACACTGCGAGATATTGAACGAAAAGATATTTCGTAGCCTCCAAAACGCTGCCCAGCCGACTCGGATGCGGCGATTGATCTTTCTCGAAGTGTTCAGATGAAACAAGCAAAAATTAACTTGGAACGTTGTATATGAATGATACATTATTGTTGGGCCCTGTGTACCTCTCGGCCCTTACGGGTCGCCGAGCTCTCCGCGTATTGCTAACGACGGCCACCCGCTAAGGGCGCTTTCATATATGCCAGCATAAGCTCAGGTGCTTATATGCGCAGGACATTGTGTAAACACCCTTAGATACCTCCAGTTTTCACTAGTTGTTCTCGCAAGGTTGAGGAAATCATCTGACAATTACTACATTAATTAGTTTGATTTAGATTAGGGAACGGTTACTAACGTCGTTTTTTGGGAAAGCTCTTTGGTTGTCACTGAATGCTCAAGATTAAGGTCAATAATTTGGAATGGATCAAAATCGTAAAACAGTTGCCAGACTATAATAACGTGTGCCACCGTTATGTAATCCAAATAATGAAAATATTGAGTCTATATATTTTTTGGTAACTATTGTTACCTGTCAATATTCTTATTCTAATATAAATAGAGTTCAATCCTAAATGTTAAGCAAGTGAGTGGTTAATATTAAGTTGAATCCTGTGGTCGCTTCAAATTTTAATTTCTCCCGGGATCTGAGTAACTTTAAAATTCTGCCTTGTTAAGGTTTTTTCAAAAGATTTTGGTATAACTACACCCTAGATTTTTCTTTGGTGTAACTACTTATAAAAGGGCTTTGCTACCAAGGTTTGTAAAACTTATCTTTTGCTTTTTAACATATAATCTTCAGCAACCTGTTAGTGACAGTTTTTTCTGGAACATGAAATACGTAAGGATTTTTATAAAATATTAGAAGGCACCCGCAACTTCGTACGTGGAGGGGAAAAGTCATAACCCTCTTATTTTTCTTGAGCGCAGTCGGGTAATAAGCATCCTATAACAATCTGGAGATACACGGCTACCCGTGTGCCAAAAATAGTTGCAATCGGTTTAGTCGATTTTGCGTGATGGAGCCACAACGACACATACAAACATACATAAAATCCGAAAAAAATATTTTTCGATTTAGTGAACTCCAAATAGTCCGTAACAACCAATTTTTTTGAAAATATCTTCAATGTACAAACATTTCATTTTTACAACTTTATAATAGTATAGATACTCAAAAAAACCTTTTGGGTTTTGCAGAGTGATATGAACATTAAGAAGGATTTTCGATTTTGGATGTAAGCTAAAGATATAAATTAAAGCTGTCTGGTAAATACAGATGTGAGAAATGAAAAGGTAGAGACAATGAAATGTAATATAAAAACTTGGGACTAAGTACTATGATAGTAGCTAGGAAAATGTGCACATTCAAAATAACTCCCCGCTCAACCCCCTCATTCTCGATTTAAATTAATCAAAAACATTTCAAAAAGCCATTAAGCCTCCAAACTTTAGTAAAAGCCCTCAATTCGGTGCAATGACATCCATTTGGGAAGTTTTTACGGGGCCCATAAACGCCAAACAACCGTGTCGTCAAAATTTAATCGGCCGCTTTGAAAAGTCGGTATTTCCCTAGGAATAAAACAAAGGAGTCAATTAATTTAAACCGGTCGGTTTACCACAGCGCAGGACTATAGTGGGCAGTAGGGGAATGTTTTGGGCTCAAAGTTTTCTACTATCAAATGATGACAACGATGATGATGATGATGTCGGCTTCATCAGGCCCGATGACAGCGACTTCAACTAGTAAATTTCGTAGGACCACTACCACAGAATAAATAATAAAAGGCTCTCTGCTTTGATCTTATCTAATCGCGTCACCGTGTGCGATCGAGAGACTTAGCGGCGTATGAGCGATAGAGAAAACTATACCTGATCATTGATACAAAACAGGACTCTATTAACCGACACTGAGAGTTATTAATACACAGCGAATTATGCATCGACTTTTAACATTTTCATTGAAAAAATTTATTAAGCCTTATATTTTTAGATCTTTAATTTTCGACATATGTGTTAGATATAAGGCTTAGACGATAGAGGGGGGAGGGTGCACAATTTATGCAACTTTCGGAGCGATTATTTCCGAAAATATTTTTGTAGAAACTTCAAAGTTTAAAAAAAACTGTTGAAATATGTGCCACACATTGATTTACATATATGGAGTGCCCCCCCTAGATTTTTTTATTTAACTATTAAACTAAGTAGCACACAAGAGACCTATACTCTAAATTTCATCAATGTACAACTTGTAGTTTTTGTTTAAAATAACTAATAATAATAATAAATATCAGGGACAATCTTACACAAATCGACCTAGTCCCAAACTAAGCAATGCTTGTAGTATGGGTACCAGGCGACAATATACATAATATATATAGATACATTATAATACTTATTTACATAGAAAACATCCAAGACCCAGGAACAAATATTCATGCTCATCACACAAACACTTGCCCTGGCCGGCAATCGAACCCGGGACCGCCAACTTCATAGGCCGTTGTACAACCCACTGAGCCAAACGTTGCGTCAAAATGCCTGTGACATACACGGACGGACGGACATGACGAAACTATAATGGTTCCGGTTTTGTCAATTTGGCTACGGAACCCTACAAATCGCGATTGTCTCCTTTGTATTGTTAGTCTATGAGTGTCGTATCGATTCATTCCTAATGTTGAGTAGTACGTGCCCCTACTGTTATCTTCTTTTTTGGAGCAAGCGCAATCATGGCCGCCGTTGCTCGTAGCAATTACACCCGTAGCACTGCTACGCCGTAGCGCTACGAACACTGAGATCCATTTGAATAAAACTTGCATTTTTAAACGAAAAGTATTTTGCTTGAAATGTATACAGCCTGAATAGCGTTCCTAGTATGAAATAACGTATTTTGATACGACATGCACGTCGCATACGACCTTCTGTGTGAGAGGGGTTGAATGGGTGTACTTGTTAGTTTGAAAAGAGCTTGAAAGCTCGAGAAATGACTTGGAGCTCAATTTGCTAATCGCCGTTGAATGCACTTGAAACTGTGAAAAGATAAATAAGTATTTAACAGTGTCTCAAAGAGATTTAAAAAAAATGTTTCTAATATGACCTTGATCGGAAATTCGCGGGAATCGACAGTTTAAAGCAGAGAGATCATTTGTAACTGACAAGAGTGCGTGTCTTTTTTACGATGTTTATCAGCTTCCGGAGAAATGGTAAAAAACAATTTTCGACTATGACTATTTAACATTTACTATTTAACGCCCAAACGTGAACAATTTTGACACAAGGAACTCCCGAAATAAAAAATAATCATATATTAAAAACTGATAATAGTAAGCATTACTCGACTAACCTTTCTGTAAACTAAATCTCTTTCGATCTCACTGTAGTAATTTACAGTAAAAAAACGGAATGTTTCAAAGTCAAAATGCCATAAACGGAAATCTTAGTTTCGCTATATCTTGTCTTCTTTATTTTCGGAAGCAATTTGCAGTTATTATGCATAAAATGATACTCAATTTTCTTGGATATCTTACAATAATCGATCTAGTCTTAAACTAAGCAAAGCTTGACCATGGAAAGCTGAAACGCTTCTGAAACAATCAGAAATATAATCCGTTAAATTGTTTTATTGTTAAATAATTTATTGTTGAATGACAAAAAGACTAAATGTGTCAAGTTTGTCACGAGTAACGTAAAACACGAGCAAGCAAGCGTTATTGTTAAAGGTGAGGAACTGGAATAAGTTAATAGTACAGTCTTTCTCGGTATAACATTAGATTCTAAGCTCCAATGGGGTCCCCATATTGCTATTCTCTCGAATAGACTGAGTTCTGCAGCTTTTGCAGTAAGTAAGATTCGTCAATTAACAAACGTGATAACGACTCGATTAGTGTATTTCAGTTATTTCCACAGTATTATGTCGTACGGCATCCTACTATGGGGCATATATTTGTTCTGCAGAAACGGGCTGTTCGTGCGATGTATAAAATGAACTATAGAGATTCGCTTAGAGATAAGTTTAAGGACATTAATATAATGACAGTGCATTGTCAATACATTTATGAGAATATTATGTATGTACATAAAAATATTACCCACTTTAAGAGGAACTGTGATATACATAATATTAATACTAGAAATAAGCATAAGCTCGCAGTGCCTGCTACTAGGCTCCATAAAATAAGGCGATCATTCTTAGGTAACTGTGTGAGGTTTTATAATAAACTTCCTAGCAGCATAAGTGAACTGTCTATTGGTAAATTCAAAAATATTGTAATACGAAAATTAATTTCTAAAGCTTAAGCACACAAGACTACATGAATGATAAAGCCGCGTGGGATTAATGTAAATTATAGCGTCATCTAGGCATATGTATAATTATTTTAACGAATACCTATTGAGGTATTATTATTATTTTAATCTTAATTGCTTTATATACTCGGACATTTAGAATTTTATTCTAGACACATTCTAGATTTTTTTTTTTGTTGTCAATCCATTAGGGATTTATCTTAATATTTATTTATTTTTTAAAATGATAATTTTTATGAATAATATTATACTTAAGTTTAATTATTTTATTAGGTTTTTCTGGGTTTTCCCTAATCCTTGCAACAAATGTTGGATCATATTGTATCTCTCCCAGTAAACACTTCTCTAATGTTTTCTACCTGACAATTGGAAAGTGCTTGTAACTAGGCCTACTTGAATAAAGCATAATTTGATTGATTGATTGACCCTTATAAGGTCATCCGTCCACCTAGTAGGGTGCCGTTCCACACTGCGCTTTCCTAAGCTTTTCTTATTTCCTATGCTATTTTCCAGCTAGGTAAGTCCAACGTCGAGAAGTAGGTCAATGTCGAATGCAACTCGGTTGGGCAGCATTCAGGCAGCATCGTCATATATTTTCGTCAGAAATATACCCCAGAGGTTGAAGACGAAGGTCTTCGAACAGTGCGTGTTGCCAGTGAAGACCTATGGAACTGAGACATGGTTGTTCACAATGGGACTCAAAAGGTGGCTCTGAGTCACCCAACGTGCAAAGGAAAGGGCTATGCTCGGGGTTTCTCTTCGTGATAGAATTAGAAATGAGGATATCTGCAGACGAACCAAAATAACCGACATGGCTCACAGTATGGCATCGTTGAAGTGGCATTGGGTGGGCCATGTAGCATGCAATAATAATAATGAAATAATGATCTTTATTCTGTAAGTAGGCCGCAAGGCCGTTTTTACAAGTCTGACTCTACGGCGTTTCCCAAGAGGATACCACTGAGGAGAAGAAAGTTGAAACAAACTCAACAGTCAGTCATTTTTTAGAAATAAGTCTTATATCCATTACAATATTTGTACTTAGCCTATCCTTAATATACATATGTTTTGAGTATAAACTCAATGCGCAGTTCTTCAAAGAAACATATCAAAACTTATAAAAGTAAAATAAAATATATGTATAGAATATAAAACAGCAACATTTTTCTTATTTAAAACAACTTACATACGTTTGATATGCTACCTTATAAGAACTGTGTCCTGCCCGGTAAAAGTAAATTATTTGGTTTCTGTTTTGGGCCATGCATTTTGGTCTGTTAAATAGTCCTCTACCCTATAATATGCCTTTGCCATTAGAGACTCTTATAAGTACTTTTTGAGAGCTGGAAACGCTAATTTTAAAGCATCATCTGGTAGCTTATTATAATATATGTAGCCCGGAGAACGGATGGCGGTTTGAGGCAGTAAAGTTCTGGATTGGCGACCATGCATAGGTGACTAATTTAATTTGGCTTAATACTAATGATGGTTGTTTATTGTTTCAGATGAGGCCGACGTCGCGGTGCGTGGCGCTCATAGCGCTGATAGTCGCTGCCAGCGCCCAGTCAGCTGAAGGTAACAAATTTATCTATAAGACTACTTAACTATTTCAGAGGTTTTACCCGAGGTTTGATCCAGCCATCTAGCGAGAGTGTTTTGAGGTGTTGGTCAAAACTCTTAGCTATAAACCGTTTACCGAAACGACCATCGGGACAATAAAGTCGAATCAACATTATTATATTTCATTTCACCAAGGTCACCAACATAGCAAACAGGATAAGCAAACTGAAGTGGCAATGGGCAGGGCACATAGTACTAAGAACCGATGGCCGTTGGGGCAGAAAAGTTCTCTAGTGGAGACCTCGAGTGGGAAGGACACCCGCAAGGTGGTCCGACGACCTGGTTATGGTTGCGGGGGCTCGCTGGATGCGGGTTGCCTCTATCCGGCCCATGTGGAAATCTATTGAGGAGGCCTGTGTCCAGCAGTGGACGACGCTGAAATGATGATGATGATGATGATATTTCATTTTGTACTTATGTCGCACCCGCTCACGGGACAATGGTGTCCCGGACCTTGAAACCAATAGCTCGCCACAAGCTGGTCTGCGTTGACTGATTGCGTCGGTGAGCCAGCGGGCGTTAGGGTCATCACATTATTCTGTAAGTAGGCCTCAAGAGTACTTTTACAAGTCTTACTCTACGTCATTTCCCAAGAGGAGACCACTGTTGAGAAGAAAGCCGAAACAAACTCAACGGTCAGATTTTTTTTCAAAATAAATCTTAACTATTTCAATATTGTCTTAATTATACTTTAAACTTTTACAATCGTCTTAGAACTAATTTATAATTGGTATATACACGCAGATGAGATGTACAGATTCTCCAGATCAATTTTAATATAAAATCTAAACTAATAGTTTTCTCAGAGATGTATATAGATATGTCTCTAGGCGTCACGACATGCAATCCAATTAAATATAATAATTTAATTTAATTCTACTGAGATGTATAAGTTCTCTTAAGGGTCTAAGGGTCTCTAGGAGTCATAACATGCAATAAAATAAAATTAATAAATTTAAATCGTAAGAAATGTTTAAGGTTATACCTCTATAAACAAAACAGATATTTAAACTTAGTTTCTTAGACTGTATCTAAGTGTGTCGTTATCTTGTCTATATTGAATTAAAAAATAATAACTTCAATCGAGTACAAGATGAAGTCTCTCACGTCAGTTCATTAATCACTGGTAAGCAGTTACTAGGTATACAATTAATTTGGCCCTTGCTAGGATGAACAGACCGGCCCCACAAACGGCACCCGTTCACGAGCATAACGCATATCTCAGCCATCGCCTCCCTCAACCATACTTTAGGGAAGGTTGCTTGATATATTATGATACCTACTACTCTTCAGCACCAACATCATACGCTGTTGTTACTCCGAAATCTTATAATCCCTTCCAAAAACATCACAGCAAATTAACAACTGAAATCACATTGTTGCAATAGCAATCTCACAAGCAGCGAATTACCTTGCATTTTGTCATGCAAATATTACAATCTGGTACAGACTTTAAATTCCTTAAAAGGAACAGAAATGGTATTATGACGTTTGTGGGTGCCGCCGGGTGAAAATAGGCCGTCGGGAGTGGCGATACAGTTGGGAATTGGTGGAGTGATGTTGTTTAGCGAGTTGGGCTTAGTACTAACGCTCATTCTCCATTCAGTACAATACAGTGGAGATCGCAGTATGAAGAATATGTCGGTATGCCAATCTAGTGACTAGGGACATTCCAACAGAATAATAACTTTGTCGCTCACGTGACGGCCTTGGAAGCTACTTAATCAAAATATATAGACCCTACAAAACACTTTTTCTGAAACATGCAATGAAATATTGATATTATGTTCCTCATAATATCAATATGAAGGCTGCGAAGTATGACGTTTCAGTTGCGGCTAGGACAAGAGATCGTTAATGGAATCTCATACAAATCATGCAGGCCTAAGGCGGCAAATTCCTTTTTTTTTATTTCCATTCCACATAAATTTGTGGCACAGGCATCATGCCATTCCGCCACTATGCGTATTAAAAAATAAAACTTTGATTTTTTTGTTGTTTATTTCATTGCATGTTTGAAAAAAGCACTATCCATACCTCGACGGGAAATATGTGGTTGCCTGCCTCAAACCTATCCGGTCGGCATCCGGTCGGCAACCCCTTTCGTCCCGGCATCTGTAGTAATGTACTATTAATACCAAAATTCGTCTCAGTAGCATTGCTATTGGAATGTCGACTGTACTCAAAAAGAAAATTGATGCGAAAATGCAATTTCAAAGATAGAAATCTTAAAAAAAAATTAGAACGATACCTTATCTCTAGCATATTTTATGAGCCTTTAAACATGGGTGGGGAAGTCCATTATTAAAGTATGACTTTAATGGACATTCCCACTCTTAAGGGCTCATAAAAAAAGGTACACGGAATATATCGTACTCAAGATTTTAACGTAGTTCCTTAGCTTGCTTGTTTTATCAGGATCTTATATAAGTTTTACAAATTTTGACATCAGGCAACATCCCTATTCTATGCACTACTATACTCTATTCATATAAATAGTAAACAACATTCTAACCTAAAAATATGCATTTAATGACAATACCAGCTGTTTTCTCGCAAGGAAATCAATTTAATGTATTAAATTAGCAACTTGGCACTTAAAATATTAATTCCTGTTACTTTATTTACGAGAAAATAAAAGTTTAAGACAAAAAGGTGAACTTTTAGGTTAGAATGTTGTTTTTTATTTAGGACACGTAGGCATGAACAAAGTATAAGTATCCAAGAGGGGCTTTCGTTAAGTATATTAGCAATACCAATCCACCATGTGTGTTGTTCTATTACGATTACGCGTGAATTTCTAGAATGTCTCTTCAGTACTGATACTAATCTGTATGCTGTGACAGCTTTTATCAAGCCGTAAGCACGCTTCTCGCAGAGCTAAATACAACGTCAACAGTTATTAATATTATCTAATTGGTGCCGCAAGTATGGCGGGACGACTAGGACATCAGGGCGCATTCCGCAAAGACAAGGTGGAGTGGACAGTGATGGGTGGAGTGTATACAACCACCACAAGCCTTTGCCCGGCAGTGGGACACCTAAGTAGGTTATCAAAGAAATTGGTAAAGAAAGAAGGGAAAGATCTGCGTTAAAGAAGAGGTCGCAGGATCAAACCAAGCTTGCAATTTTGTGTTACAATATTAATTAGAATAAAATGGGTACCGCCCTAGTTTAATCATGTTTTAATCTTACTATTTTTAGCCTCCGACGAAAAAAGGTGTAGTATAAGTTTGACGTGTGTAACTGTGTGTCTGTCTGTGGCACCATAGCCCTGGAACGGATGGATCTTTTGATTGATTTCGAACGGTGACTTGATCAAGAGTGTTCTCAATTATGATCAACAACATTTGTTCACTAATTTGAAGATCATCAGCTTTATATTACAAACGTTAGCAGTAGAAGCTAAATGAAGGTATATTTGCATATATTCGGTGACAATGAACATCCTCCCCCTCTCACCATTAGACGGCCCTAATTTCCGACAAATCACACGACACCTCTGGATCGTAACCCTGAGTACGAGTATGTTAACTCTAATAGCCATTGTCACTTTATTTATGTTACATTTTACTTTTAGTCCACATCAAATACTATGTAGATATAACAATAGAGTACTCCAAGGCCCCGAGATACAGGCTCAGCCTAGTTCGGGGTCTGCCGGAGATACCACAATGTTTTTTTTATTTATGTATTTTATGAAATAAATTTATTCTTATTCTTATTGTAGGTGCAAAGCTAACCAAATAAACAGGGTTTGTCTTCTCTCATGTTCATGTATAAATATAATCATGTATAATATAAGTATTAGGGAACAATTTTACATCAATCGAACTAGTCCTATGATGGTCTCGATAAGGCATGCGTTATGAGTGCTAGACGACAACATATTTAATGGATATAACACTTATTATACATAAGCTTCTGCCCGCGACTTCGCCCGACTTAAATTCGTTTATGGCGGATAAGGGTATTTTTCCGGGATAAAATATGCCTATGTCCTTCCCCGGGGCTCAAACTATCTCCATACCAAATTTTATCCCAATCGGTTCAGCAGTTTAAGCGTGAAGAGGTAACAGACAGACAGACAGACATACAGACAGACAGACACACTTTCGCATTTATAATATTAGTATGGATAATATACATCCAAGACTCAGAAACAAATATCTATGCTAATCACACAAATATTTGTCCTTACCGGGATTAAATTAATTTTAATATTTTGAAATAAGTGCCAAGTTTGTAGTAGGTGCTTAGGCGGGTAAGGAAATATCTGGTCGTTTAAAAAGGCCGTTTCTATGTGCATTACTCTTTTTAACTGCTACTAAGTATATGGCCCGGAAGTCATACAAATATTTTACTAAAACAGCTTCTTTGGTTTTTATTGAGATTAAAAATATATAAAAATTCGTAGCGCTTCTTCGATTATCAATTTAAAAAAAACTAGAAAGCGCCTGCAACTTCGTTCGCGAAGGAGAAAAAGTCATAACCCCTCTTTTTGTCGACAGCGAAGTCGGGTAAAAAGTATCCTATAACCATCTGGAGATACCCAGCTGCCCGTGTACCCAAAATTATGGAAATCTGTTTAGCCGATTTTGCGTCATGAAGCCACAACGACACATACAAACATACCTACAAACATAAATATAATCCAAAAAAAATATTTTTCGTTTTAGTGACCTCCTAATAGTCCGTAACAATCAATTTTTTGAAAATATCTTCAATGTACAGACATTTCATTTTTACAACTTTATAATAGTATAGATGTGCTTATCAGGTAGTCTACATAGTTCGACGTTATATTTATTTTATTTATTAGTTGTATTTATTTTAGGTAAATAACTACCATATTTTTAAATACGAGTACAGCTCTATTATTGAGGTAAAAATTTTACTGACCCAATGTCGACTGGGGATGTAAAATAAACATAACGCCAAAATAAAATGATTTTTTTCTCAAACATGCAATGGAATATCGACGTTGTGATCCTTATAATAGATCCCGAAGGCTCACATTTCGAGTGCGGTGCGATGAGGGGCACGTAATGATAATTTCATACGAAATTGCGGGCCATGTCCTGCAAAGCCACCTTCTTTTGTTTCCATTCGCTCCGAGCGCCACCGCGCGCCGGGGGGGTGCGCCGCGCCGCCGTGCGCCACGCCGCCGATGCGATATACCTGGCTTATGTATATTAAAATAACGTTATAGTGGGAACAAAATAAATATTTTATACAAAATAATGTCTTTTATTTCTTTGCGTGTTTGAGATAGGCACTATACAAGCGTCGGCGCGAACAGGGATTGTCGGCCTCGTATCTCTAGGTGGCCTCGTTAACACTCTGCGATCTATAACTACTCGGCCGGCAATCCCCTACTTCGCAGCTTCTGCCGTAATTTACTATTACTTAATTCATTTGTCCCAACAACCTTACTAATACCATTTAATCCAATTAACTAAAACGACATCCGTCAAGCCCGGCACGCGACAAAAAGATCGCGAATCAACGATACTTGCCCGCCAAAATGAAATCTGGTACAATACATCATTCCAATCTGCCGATATCCGACCTCCTTTAGTTTGGGGGAAATGTCGGCAAATAAAGTTAATGGATCTACCCTTCATATGTGGACACATTGGCGGTAAGGAATACCAACAACCGTGCGTTATGATGCAACATGCGACGCACCATTACAGTGCCGCACAGAGCCGTACTCTTGTGCGATTCCACAAGAGTACGGCACTGTGCGGCACTGTTCCTACGGCAAACGTTTTTATTTTATTTGTTATGTACATTAACAAATGTGCTGCGCGGAACATATCACGATCTCAACAATTTTACAGCATCTATTATATTATAAAATTCTAAAATGTAATGTCGACATTGAAGATATTTGTAAAAACAATCATCTTAACGAACTGTTTGGAGGTCATGTCATGACTACGAAAATTTTATATTTTTATTTTTTGTTTTAGGACTACATGACGCCAAATAACTAAAGAGATTTCAGGTATTTCGGTACAAGGGTAGCTAAGGATCCACTGATGGTTATAGGATACTTTTTATCCGATTACGCTGAAGCAAAAAAGAGGGTTATGATGGTTTCCTCCCCTGCAAACGAAGTTTCTTCCAACCATTTTTCCTACTTATCATTCTCGTAAAATGCCTCTTCTTAGCGGGGCTTAAGCGATCGTATTAGGCCCTAGGGCTGAAAAGCGCAGCGCGGAGGAGACCGACCTCCACAGCGGGGCCCCAGAACCAAAAGGTCGGGATATCAATATCAGAGCACCTCGTAATTAATGATTTAGTTATGGGTTTTATCTCTTTTCTCACAACATACGAAGTAAAAAACTGAGTTTATAACGCGTAGCTAACTGTTATTTTTCACTTCTCCTGCTCAAAAAGTACGTCATATTTGCTTCGTGAAGCGAGACTAAAATAGTAAATTTAGCCCCTAGGGTTTAAAAGAAAGCCGTATAATGCCATACAAATTTCTATGACGCTGAAAAAAAAATACTCCTTACGAATATTTAAAACACACAAACCAACCTGATCAGATTGGCCAAACTTTCTGATACAATTGCCCAAACTTTACTTATAGTTTTCCATGGAATATACAATTTTAATGTTAAGTATTTTTTTATTTTCTCGCAGGCGAAGTGAAAAGCATAGTGTTTAAACACATGGCTAAAAGCCATTATGACTTATGACACTCAGGCATGTTTGTCCTCGCTCACTTCGTGAGCTCGTCCAAATAATCACTTCGTGTCTAATACCTTGTTTAAACCCCTTATCAAACAATCTACTATTATATAACGCTTGTTTTTTGCAACTAAGTCACGTAGTCCAATAGTTTAATATACTACCAAATGCCCGGTAAATACCCTCTATTATTTACGAATTAATCCACGAACTGATGCACCACGTTTCAACTAAACTTATGGCACTGTATACGTGCTATTGAGTAAGCCGTATCCTTACAAACTTTGACACTTCTATACTAATATAAAGTTGTAAAAATAAAATGTCTGTACATTGAAGATATTTTCAGAAAATCTATTGTTATGGACAATTTGGAGGTCACTAAAACGAAAAATATTTTTTTTGGATTTTATGTATGTTTGTATGTGTCGTTGTGGCTACATCACGCAAAATCGAATTCAACAATTTTTGGTACACGGGTAGCTGGGTATCTGCAGATGGTTATAGGATACTTTTTACCCGACCACGCTGAAGAAAAAACGGGGGGTTATGACTTTTTCTCCTCCGCGAACGAAGTTGAAATGATCTTCTAATATCAAATAAAGATAGATAATCAATATTCAAGTCTTAGTTTACATCGCTAATGAGTTTTTATTTTCATTTATCGTTCTAAATTTAGATCTAAAGCAAGATTTAGTCCAACCTCTTGAACACTTTCTCGGACCAGATCTCTTGTTTCATTAAAAGAAAAGGTATTTCAGTCCTCGATAATCGACTTATTTGTTAGTCTCGACATCCGTATCTCACAAAGCACATAGGAGCCAGCAATGAGAGAGAAATGTTTCATTTCTTATCGCGAGGAGATGACGAACCGGCGCGAGCCAACATCGCCGCGACTGTATGCTATGAACGAATATTCTCTATTTGATGGATATGACATGACCTGCTATATTTATTTATTATACCCATACATAATTTGTATGAAATTAACTGTTACTAATGCAAAGAAAGCTAGGGTTAATGCGTTTTAGCGAGGGGCACTGCCGTACCCCCAATTATAATAAGTGTTCACCTTTTCCCTGTTAAACATTGTGCTCGGGAATAACCCGGCTTGTCATCTCCAAGATGCTCTAAGGTAAGAAAGTATCATAATTGTTATTTCTTAAAAAAAGTTACATTTTGCTAATTCATTTCTTGTTTTATATCTGTAATATTATTTACTGTAAACATGGATTGTAACCGGTTACAAATAAACCGGTATTTATTTAGGTTAAACCGGTTAATTATTTAAGTTACATGCGAAAGAATTGATTTGAGAACGTTGTCTACTGAAGGAGCGCTCTGTAACAGGCTAATGGATATCGTTCCCACTTTACGTTCCGAGATAATATTAAGTGGTTAGTCAGAGCAAGTTTTTACAAGCGCAACCATAGCCGTAATAACCAGTAATCGGAACCGGTATTTTTTTCATACAAAATATCCGAAATAACGAGTGTTTTTCGTTTATTTCATTAAAAGTCTGGAACTTGAATTAGGTGTTTTGTGATTAATTTCTATTCTCCTAAATACAGTTTTAAAATATTCCAGAAATAGCGTGTATTTTAGCAGATTTAAAAAATACCGGTTCCGATCCCGTACCTATAACTCAGTAAACGTATACAAATGATACAACTTAAAAATGGCGCAGGTCAGATTACAGCAAAAATTTGTATTGTAAAACCTTGTCTTCATTTTTAACCAAAATTGGCTTCACTTTTAACCTACCGAAGTTATTCAACTCATATGTAATTAAATCCACCATAAACGGTACGCCTTAATTATATTTTGTTATTGTTTCAATGTAACTGATCGAAACAAAGCTTGTAACGGATACCAAAAATCCATTAAAATGAATGTAACGAAACAAAATACGAGGAAAATTTCTGTTATTTTACACCTTTTATTTTAACCTACCGAAGTTATTCAACTCATATGTAATTAAATCCACCATAAACGGTAAGCCTTAATTATATTTTGTTATTGTTTCAATGTAACTGATCGAAACAAAGCTTGTAACGGATACCAAAAATCCATTAAAATGAATGTAACAAAACAAAATACGAGGAAAATTTCTGTTATTTTACACCTTTTATTGAAACGAAGTACCTACGCTGGTTTTCCAATAAACAAACAATTTTATTTTTCAACGATAATTATGCCGCGGTCGACTGCTGGTATGGACGATTAGCTCAGATGGTAGAGCGTGCTGCCCCGGTCTGGCTCAAGGCACTGGTTCAAGTCCAGTATCGTCGAAAAAATGTTTTCATTTGTTTCTGATCTTTGTTTATGATAATTATGCTCTTTAAGTTTTCTGTATAGGTCTCGATTGCACTATGTACGGTCAAGGAATTCTATTTGTGTACCGTTTCGTATCTTGTCATAGTGAAATTGATATGGAATCTCTATCGGCTTTCATATTGATTGACTGTGACAAGGTACGAAATGAAATGGTATATAAATTAAATACCTTGACTGTGCTTATTTATTCGTCTAACGTTGCCTGCCAAGCTGAAGGTCCTGGGTTCAAATCCCGGTAAGGGCAAATATTTGTGTGATGAGCCTAAATATTTCTTCCTGAGTCTTGGATGTTTTCAATGTATATACATTTACAACGTAAATATATCTATTAAATATAATCGCCGTCTAGTACTTATAACACAAGCCTTATTGAGCTTACTATGGAACTAGTTCGTTTTGTGTAAAAATTGTCCCGTAGTATTCAATATTATTTAGTTTTTATGTGTATGCAAAATTAGCCATTAGTATCTTTGTGCATATTAACTAGTTCGTTTGTGTATCCTGTTTGATTTGTAGTCTTCTATCTCGTTTGTTGAGGTTAACGAGAAGCATATAAAAAATATATAGAGATAGGTTGCTGGCACCTTCTAGTTACACATTTTTATAAAAAACCGGCCAAGTGCATGTTGGACCATGGTCAGTGTAGGATAGGGTTCAGCAGCCGTTCATGCATAAAAATACACTATAGATGATAAAAAAGAAATGAAAGAATGCATCAAAAGAGCGTATCTCCACGGCACTTACGTCCTTTTGCTGAGAAGTGCAATTTTTAGCAATAACTCAAAAACGGTATATTTGATCATGTTGAAAACAATTTTCGTTGAAAGTATTTATTATGTTTTGTCTTTGTAATTTCTTCATATTTTTTGAACATACCGTTTAGAAGTTAGAGGGGGGGGCACACAATGTATGCTACTTTCGGAGTTATTATTTCCGAAAATATTCACTAAATCAAAAAATGTTTTTACAAACCTCAATTTTATATTAAAAGAGCTGTCGAAATATATGCCACACATTGATATTTGCTGAAAATTTTATTTACAGTTTCGTGTACATGTATGGAGTGCCTCCGCTAGAAATAATTTTTTTTATCATTTAACTATAAAACAAAGTAGCGGCCTATATAAGACACCTACACTTCAAATTTCATTAATATACATTTAGTAGTTTTGGAGTAAAATGCCTGTGACATACGAACGGACGGACGGACGGACATGACGAAACTATAAGGGTTCCTTTTTTGCCATATTGGCTACGGAACCCTAAAATAGAGTGCACATTTTTTATACAACTAGTTCAAAACTATTTACGATAGCGCATCCATTTGCTCCCCGCGAGGGTGAGCGTCGATAAGACCCGCTGCAAACTTTATTTCCACAGATAACCGTTATTATATTATCTTCATTAGTCTTTGTGTCATAAATCTCAGCCTATAGTGAGATGACGTTATGTCCTCATGTTTTACCGACGAGCGTTTAATTTCATACACTATTAGTTTCGTAGAGGAGTATAATGTGCTGTTTACTTTTTAAATAAGACATTACACGATTTTCAGTAACAATATCTACGCAAAAATCGAATTAGACAGAAAAAAATGCGGTCCACTGCAGTCTAAGCCGGAATCAAACGCAGGTTCGATTTCGGCGTAGACTGCAGTGGATCTCTGTTTAACTTGAACATCCTCCATCCTCTTTCCCAATTTTTGAGAGATTTGTATAGAAGTCATCTAATATGATAATTCCTAAATTAGTTAACGGTTTTAGAGAATAATGCCTGTTGTTTTCCTCTAATTGTAATTTGTAAATGCATATAAATACCACTTAATGCAATAAATGATATGACTATGACTATGAATATAAATTTGTAAATTCCTGTATATTTGTATGGTGTGCAATATTTTGTATTGTATTGTAAAGCTTTCTGTAAAATAATAGTATTTTATGCAATCGTTATATAATGTAGTTACTCAGCAAGCTTCGTTGCCTAAACGCGGTCCTCGACTGAAAAATCTAATTATATAACTATTGTATACAATACTTTTTCTACGAGTAGGTAACCCATAAACTACAGGTAATGAAACATAGCTTAAAAAACAATTGCAAAACACCTCGTTCTTTTTTTGAAATTCATTATAGTTCTGTGCGGAGTTGTATAATATAGGTATTATAGTTCAGTGACATATAATATAGACCATAGAGTATAGAGTGATGATCCAATCTAAAAAGTATGTCATCATAGTAGGATTTGCGGAGTTCTTATTATCAGATTATAGTTGACGAGTAGAAAATAGTACATCATGATACGAGTGTGTTACGTTGGTAATTAGTACTCGAGGTTATATCTTGGAGCCCGAAGATGAAGTCGAAGATGAAGGCTATATAAAGCCTAGAGTGTAACCAATGCACACGAGTTTCATACGACGTTTTGCAACACACTTGCGAGGAAAAAAGCAAAATAAGTCGTACCTTACTTTGAAGTTAATAAAATTCCTGCCCAAGTATAACTTTGAAGTCAAGGTTATACTTGGGAAAACAATTCTGCAGACCGGAAGCTATCCATCAATTAATCCGACATCAGAACCTCAAATGACGGTGGTTATTTATATCATAATTCTAGGTTTTGTTCCTCATCACTTTCGTGGACACCATTTTGAGGAAATAAACACATTACCCTCCTCTGTGTTGCGTAGTCAGATAAAATAGGGGTTCCTTTTTATAGTTATTTAATAATTTTAAGTTATAATAAAATATTAATCATATAATCATTTGTCATTATTATGAAATCGTTACATTTTCAGTATATTTGCGTGAGTCGAAAGGTTGGAAATACCATCCTGTATAACCATTAGGTTTGTTTTGTGAGAATCCTGAAAACTTAAAAAGTTAACTGTTTCGTAGAAAAATGTGGTTGACTAATGAATATTTGTATAAACATTATATTATGACTTTCGATTATATGGTAATCAATATAGACCCCTATAGATTTTTGTAGCATTAAGTGCTAATTGTTGATCCCGGACTTTTTTTTATGAAATCCCATTAAATGCTATAGATGTATCGACAGGTCTGTATTGACCGTGTTGATAGCTGCAACAGTGTGATGAAAATGTTGTAACCACCAACTCATAAGGTTAAAGAACAAGAGGAAATGTCAAGGGATCAAACAATGAAACATTTGCATACATTGCTTAAATTTATTCCAAAGATATATAATACAAAACTTATAAGTAAATTTTGGTCCTTCGAGAGTGCTTACCGCTGATATCATTGTGCTGTAAAAAGTTAAGTTACTAAGAGCAATTTTTGCACATGCAACTGAAAAATAAAAACTTTTACGAATAGTTTTGATTAGTTTTCCAGCGGGCGAAAACATTTTTCACAATAAAAACACCTTTAATATCCACCGTGCAACTTAAAAAATTCCACAGGAACTCGAAAAGTTATGAAATTCGCACCGCAGCCTTTTAAAAACTTACCCAAGTTCATTGGAAGTTGCGAAATATTTGCGGGAGTTTTTTATTACAGGCGTTTAATGAAAGACGCATAATTCACACGGGCGCAGCATAGGCAACTCAGTGGGCGTTCAAAATGTTACTTTAGGTAATATGAGGGTATTTTCACACTTTCTTTTCCAAATTATAGATAACCACGAGAAGTTTATTATAAAGTTGTAAAAGTGAAATGTCTTAACATTGAAGATATTAAAAAAAAAACTATTGTAAGGGTTTTATGTTTTGTATGTTTGTATGTGTTGTTGAGGCTTCATCACGCAAAATCGGCTAAACGGATTTCAATTGTTTTTGGTAAACAGGTAGCTGGGTTATAGGATACTTTATACCCGACTAAGCTGAAGAAAAATATAGGGGATTGCGAACGAAGTTGTGGGTGCTTCCTATACATAAAAGCATCAACTTAACATTGGAACACAACAAGAAAATTTTGCGAACATCTTCGGGACTATGCTCAAATGCTCGACTTATAGGTAATTTTACTATTCCTTGGCCAGTTTTGTATTATCTTTGAGCTGTTGTAATACATGAAGATATTATTAGTACATCACTTACCAAGGGCTGAAAAAAAAGAATTACCGAAATCGCAGGTATTTGTGACCCGAGCCGCAGGCGAGGGTTGTAAATATACGATGGAGGGCTTTCTTTTTTACTGCCCGTGGTGAGTACACAATTTCAGGTGTTCACCTGGCTAATGCGCGTTTTAAAACTCACATTATGGCTAGGTTTAATGTAAAATATATTATTACTATTACTGGCCTTAGTCCTGAATGCCGCAACACTGTTATATAAAAAATTCAAAACCTAATCGTGTGGAGATTATTACAACCTCCACAATAGTATGCGAGACAGACAGGCAAGTATTTAAAAAATAGCTGATGTATTTTAATTAAGAATAACATCTGTCTCGTTCTAAGTTTGTTGACAGGAATTAGTCTCAAGTCAGCTTTAAAATAGAAAAGAGATCCGAAACGTGTTTTACTGCTTCTTCCCGAGGAACACCCTTTTACATATGGCGGAGGCGGTGTCTCCCCTTACAGTTCCAATAATACAAGCATACAAAACTATATTTTTACATCAAAACACCTTTTATTAAAGCACTTTCCCCACAGCAGCTTAAAAACTTGTAAAATTTGCGCCGCAGCCTTTTAAAAAGTTATCCAAGTTCATTGAAAGTTTCGAAATATCCGCGAGAGGTTTTATTACAGGCGTTTAATGAAAGGCACATAACTCACACGAGCCACAGCGGAGGCAACTCAGTGGGCCTTTGAAAGGTTAGTTTTAAATAATTTTACCCTTCTTTGGTCAGTTTTGGATAATCTTGGAGTAGTTCAGTGCTGATAATTGCTCTGACATATGCTGAGTGGACTCCATTTTTGTAAACAAAAATATGATTTTAGCTTTAAGTCTAGGTTAAGTCTGTACATGTCAGTTTTCAGATGTATTATTATTGTTGTTTGCAAAATAAATATATCTTATTCTTGTTTTACTTTTAGTTCGTAAAAACCTCATCGCGTGTTTTTACTACTACAAAGGTCATTATGGAGCCGTACTGAGAAACTGAAGTTAAAAATAAACTTTTTAACAAAAACATAAAACCGACTCCAAAAGAAACTAAAAAGTAAAAAAATAACGCCATAATTCAGTTTCGTCAAATTACTTACAAGTAACCGTTTGTGTACTCAATCTATACAGTATATACAATTAATCTTATTTTGGCGTCGGTGCCATATAAAGAATGTGTAAAATATTGAAAATTGACGATTTTAGTAAGTTGTGACACTATGACATATTTATTTTACACCTTTTAGTTAATCGTTACTTAAAAGTGTATCTCGTGACGATTCGAACAAGCCCAAACACGGCTAGGATACATTATTTTATTACATAGATCTGGTGCCTACCTTCCGGCTCCATCATCAAATCAATTCGATGGTATCATTCTCATCAAGAACATTTAAATTTGTGACTATGAAGTTGCTGAGCTAAATTAATTAAGATATTTTGTTGCCACCCGTAAATCATTTATCATTGAGGAGTTCCGATGGCATTCTGTGGTCTTCTGCATCAGTTCCACTTCACCAATTTACATTTTCTGAATGCAAATGCTTATTATGTTTCTTATAATACCAAAATCGATATATGTATGTCTACAATATTTGAGGAGTTCTTTTAATTCCTCATGGACTCCATCATCAGATCTTCACCAAAATTAAATAGGACCAACTTGAAAGTACCTACCTACTATAAAACAAAAAAAAAATTGGAAATCGGTCAAATAGTCTTCGAGTAATCGGTGAACATCCATAAAAAAAAAAACATTCCGTCGAATTGAGAACCTCCTCCTTTTTTGGAAGTCGGTTAAAAACCAAGAATTGTATGTATCTTTAGCACTTGTAAGTGAAAAATAGTAGATTGTTTGACAAGGGGCCAAAATAAGCCATCATGTCACGAAGTGATTATTTGGACGAGCTCACGAAGTGAGCGAGGACAAATATGTCTGAGTGTCATAATGGCTTTTAGCCACGTGTTAAACACTCTGCTTTTCACTTCGACGAGAAAATAAGAAATACTTAACATTAAAATTGTATATTTCATGAAAAACTAAAAATACAGTTTGAGCAATTCTATCAGAAAGTTTAGCCAATCTGATCAGGTTGGTTTGTTTGTTTTAAATTATTTGAAAGTATACATAGAAATTTGTACGGGATTATGTGGCTTTCTTTTAAATCCTAGGGGCTAAATGTACTATTTTAGTCACGCTTCGTGAAGCTAATATGGCGTACTTTTTAACCGACTTCCAAAAAAAGGAGGAGGTTCTCAATTCGACGGAATGTTCTTTTTTTTATGGATGTTCACCGATTATTGAGCAGGAGAAGTGAATTTTTTTTTTAAAATAGTTTCGATAACTTTTCAAGCGGAGTAACATATTTTTACATTAAAACATCTTTTATAAAAGCACTTTCCGTGCAACAGCTTATAGACTTAAGACAGTCGCGCCGCCGCTGTTTAAGAAAATATTCAAGTTCATTGTAAGTTTTGAAATATCCGATAAAGGTTTTTATTAGAGGCGTTTAATGAGCCGCAGCGAAGACAACTCAATGGCCGTTTGGAATGAGTACATTGGTAGGTTAATCTGAGAAGTATTACGTAATTTTACCCTTCCGTTGCCAGTCTTGGATATTCTTGGTGCAGTTTTAATACTTGATAATGTGTTTTCTTACTGATATTTAGGTAATAATAAAACCTTACTCCTGGTATTGCTTCAGAACTGCTGTTATAAAAAATTGAAAACAAAGAGTTTTATCTGTTATGTACATTTTCGTCAATAAATATCTGCGAGAAGTTTCATTAGAGGTGTTTAATGAAAGACACATTACTCACACGATCCAAAGCGAAGGCAACTCAGTGGCCGTTTCGAATGAGTCCTTTGGTAGGTTAATTTAAGGAGTACGAGTATCTTGGTGAAGTTTTAATACTTGATAATGTGTTCAGTTGCTGGTACTTGGGTAATAATAAAACTATACTCTTGGTATTAATAATAATAATAATCATTTATTTTCAGATAACAAACACCCATTTGTGTTAGTAACATGGCTTAAAAACTAAATGTTAGTAGGCATTTTGGAGACAAATCAAATATACATAAAATCTATGAAACTAATTAAAATCGAATTTGAAATTATAAATGTCATGGTGCAAAATAAGAGTAAAAACTGATAAAAACAATGAACAATAAAATTTAGGTAAAATTAAAAGCATTTACAAATAATTTTATTTAAAAAACGAATAAATAAGCTTGTAAAAATAAAAACAATACAGGATAAAATTTCATCAAATGAATAACAAAATTAAAATTATTGTATTGCTTCAGAACAGCTGTTATAAAAAGTTGAAAACAAAGAGTTTTATCTGTTAGGTACATCTTAGTTTATAAATATCCGCAAGAAGTTTCATTAGAGGCGTTTAATGAAAGACACATCACTCACACAAGGCGCATCCGAGGCGACTCGGTGGGTGTTCAGAATTAATTCTTTGATATGTTAGTTTAAGCGTCCCCAGCAAGCTCGGTTCTCCATACAAACCTAGTTACGCTCTCATTTTTAAACGACTAGCTAGTTTGCTCTGAAACTTTGTTCTTAGAATAAGTTTAAGTATGCAGGCCTGTAATTAGTTTATGTAGCTCCAGATACCATAGTAAAAAAAATACAGCGAATTTAAGTTTTTCATACAAAACTTGTTTTTGCTGTTTTTCGTTTGTTTTATAAACTGCAGGCATATAAACTAGTTTAAGGCCTAGATATACCTCATGTCATTGTATATGCAAAGTTTTGTTACAATCCAACACGTAGTTTTAAAATAAGAACGAAACTCCGTTTGTATGGGAAGGTGAAATTCGGCCGAGCTTACTGCGGACCCATGAGGACTTTTACGTCATTTTACTCTTTTGCCAGCCTTTTACATGTATTTTTAATACTTGATAATGTGTTTCGGCCTGGAATAGCGTCCACGCATAGGAAAGCGCAGCGTTGGACGGCCTCCGACTAAGTGCACGGATGACCTCGTAAGGGTCGTAGGGAGTCGGTGGATGCGGTCTGCGCAAGAGCGCACCCTTGTTCAGCAGTGGACGTCCGTGACTGATATATACATAGATAGATAGAATGTGTTTCGTTACTGATATTTGGGTAATAATAAAACAATACTCGTACTACTGTGGGCCTACCATAAGTTCGGCACGAGCGAGTATCGAGCGCTCGATGACGGTCTATCTCTTTCACACTCTTAGCGCGTGCGAGAGTGGTGCACAGACTCTCGATACGAGATACTCGCTAGCGCCGATCGTAAACTCAGCTCATGGCAGGCACACTATTATTGTTTAAAAACTGCTGTTATAAAAAGTTAAAAACAAAGAGATTGTATCATTAACGTACATTTTAATGGTTGTACCTTGTTTTTATCGCAAAACGTTTCATGGAATACTTCATTTCGTTGACATATTATTCATCACCGACTCCCAACGACCCTCTCGAGGTCATCCGTCCAGCTAGTCGGGAGCCGTCTCACGCTACGCTGTCCTAATGTGTGGTCGCCACTCGAGGACTTTACTGCCCCAACTGGTCAGGTTTGGTAGGTTAGTTTTTAATAATTTTAACCTATCTTGGCCAGTTTTGGATAATTTGATGTTTTCTATATATTTAAGTATCATAATTTATCGATATATTATGTATATCGTCGCCTAGTACCCATAGTACAAGCTTTGCTTAGTTTAGAACTAGGTTGATTTGTGTAAAAAAATGTCCCTGATATTTATTAATCTTTGTGTAATTTTAGTACATAAAAGCGTCATAACGTATTTTTTACTATTATTAAGGTCATAATAAAACCGTATTGCATATATAGTGCATAACTGTTGATATATAAAGTCCACGAACTGTATCTTTAGCGCGTGCAATTACTTTTCAGGCGTACAAAAATATTATACAATCAAACACCTGTTATAAAAGCACTTGACCCACACCAGCTTGAAAACTTATGAAATTCCCGCCGCAGTTTTTAAAATAGTTATCCAAATTCATAGAAACTTGCAAAATATCTGCGGGAGGTTTTATTAAAGGCATTTAATGAAAGGCATAATAACTCACAAGAGACGCAGCGGCGGCAACTCAGTGGGCGGTCGGAATAAATCCTTTGTTAGGTTAGTGCATTTTTTCAGCAGACTTTCTATCGGTATAAAATAAAATTTCAGCAATCCCGTCTGGTCCCGGTTACTAATATTATGTCCTAACAATCTACAGAAGAATATACTCCAGGAGAATTATATCCATTAGTACGCTTATCCGTTTGGGAGTAGGGAAAGTAGTACGAGATGATCCCCTTAAGCGGGAATGACCATAAAATCTACAGTTTTCCATGCAATCCAAAAATGTTGGCACTACCTCGTTGGTTCTAACTTTTCTCATACTCAAATCAATAAATTAGTTTAGATTTCATGGAAATATTGTCGTTCTTCGTACTACACCCCGGTGTACAAGATGATTCCCACCATCTGATTGATGATTGAGAATTAACAACTGTTTTTGAGAATTAAAAGGGGTTAAAAAATAAAATTACGCAGAAATCTTAGAACGTATTTATTGAAAATAATGAAAGGATCTAGACTATGAACTGATGATGATCTACGAGTATAAACTGTTATAAATATAAGTTGTAGTTTAATTATTTTGATAAGTCATAATGTATACTATATGCTCTCGCTTCGCTTACATACATATTATATTTTTATATCGGTGCATGGCGTAAAGAACTTATATGTCGAAATATAAATTTGAAAGGATTTGAATTTCGACTATAAATGTCAAAAGATTTAAATTTGTACAGATTTTATCGACTTTCTTCACGCCATGCACCGATATATTCGCTTATATATATTTTAGGTAATACTATTATAAAGTGGTTAAATACTAATTAAGACCCTCATTTTCGACGCGTGAATTAGACGCGTAAATTAGAGATTTTTGAAAAACGCAAAATAACTTTTTATAGAAAGATGTAATAACCTACATAATCTAGTACCTATTTAATAATGCAGCCTTTAATGTATACTATAACTCTCAGAGCACTAGAATATCTCGTTGATTTTTAAAATGTGAACGTGTTAATTAGAAATTACGTGAACCAAAACGCGTGAATTAGATACTTACATTCATAGACCGCGGCCCGTTCACAACTAACACATCCATCCCTCACGGGGCTTTGGGCACGACTGGTGGCTTGACCGAAATGCGTTACCGAGATCCGTACCTACCTTCAGAGCACTTGTGTGATCACAACCGAACGCGTCGCGTTAATTATTATACGTTTCAGGACAAAGTTACTTTATTTGATATCTGAGTGATAAATGGCTGTATTCACTAGGTTTTTTTTTTGCATACAAAACATATGCTTTTGTTCAAATAACTTGCTTACATTGGTTTTTCTTCATGTATATCATCAGGAGAAAGTGGAATGTAAATAATTTGGGTAGTAGGACGACGTGTTAATTAGGAGAATAGGACTGTAAGGTTTTTTTTCTACATAAAAAAATATGAGCTATGATAAAATGTATAATTTTTATATTTTTAAAGTGTGAAGACAAGCAAAAGTGTTCGTCTGGAGAATGACCGTTTTGTCGTCATGAACAAAATAAAAACATAATTCAGTCTTCTGAGATAGATTAGTGAAGTAAATAACAAATGCCAAAAACTGTTATGAATAGTTTATGTTAATTATAAAACACGACATGAACGACATGTAATACAAAAGCGCGGTTAAAACGCGAGAGGGCGACAGAAGCGCCAGTTGACAGCAGTGGTAGTAAAAGGTACTACGTACAGTTTATGGAGTATGTTTATCACTAACATCCTCCCTCAAACATAATCCCATCTTTTCGGAACAATAAGCCAGCTTCGATTGTATAGTAGGCTTGGTCAGAACATCAGCAACCATCTCTGCGGTCTGTATGTAGCGAACATTGATGTGGCCACTGTTTATCTTATCTCTTATGAAGTGATGCCTCACATCAATATGTTTTGTTCTAGTATGATAACCATCTTGACCTGAAAGTTTGATGCAACTCTGGTTATCACAGTAAACAATCATAGGTTTTTATTCTTCAGAGGTGGCTAAAATTCCTCTTGAATTTGTTTGCGCCACAGTGCCTCCTGGATACAACTTGACAGTGACATGTACTCTACTTTGGTAGTAGAGAGTGATAGAAAAATAAAAACATTTTTTATTATATATTTTTCAAAAGGTTTCGTTCATATTGTACAGATCATCTATTCCTTATGTACAAGATGATTCCCGGGGATCGTCTTGTACACATAGAATGGGATCATCTCGCCCCAAATCAATTTTTTTTTATACAATGTCACCAAACATAACCTCCAAGCACGAGGCTATGTTTCCGTTGCCTAAAAACCAAAATTAGGCATATTAGAAAGCCACAAACATAACAGTCATTGCAATTAACAGCATACAATAAAAGTAACATAAGCTCAAAGTCAACCTTACCTTAGATTAAGCACACACAATTTTTATTTTTTTACGTAAAAGACGCTGTGTCTCACGCACCGCTATTACACTTTGAGTGAGGCGGGGGGTGTTTGGAGCTACAGTTTGGGATATAAACGTACTAGATGGCGTTAGCAGTTTTCACACAATCGCAAATGATCATCTTACCCCGAGGGATCAACTCGTACTACTTTCCCTAGGTCAATTTATGTGAGATGCTCCGTTGATATTTATTATTTGGAATTAAAAATACACATAATATTCCTTCGCCCGTGTTCTTGAGAAACTGCCTTCTGTATCACAGAACACTGCAGCGCTTCTGAATGCGCAGATTTATATCTGTAACACAAACTTAACCTGAACTAGTACACACACAAAACTACGTAAATTACACACACAGCAGGCACACAAGTAATCACGCGCCGTAACTAGCGTGCTCCAGGAGCAGTAGCTTGGTTAATTTATGTGAGTCGTAGTGTGACCAGGTGATTATTCCGTAACTATTACAGATATCGAAAAATGTTAAAACAGATATCGAAATGACGTCACCTAATGAGTAAAATGACATCAAAAACTTTTTAATAATCAAATGAGAAGTGTCCAAAATTTTGTCATTAAACACTCCCAAACATTGAGTCTGAGATTTGTAGAAAGGTTTTAGTTTCCTTCGTTTAAGTGGTCTAGTACCTACGCATTTAACCTTATGTTATTAAAGTCATTTTACTGATTAGGTAACGTACTTTCGATATCAGTTAATTTTTTTTTTATATCTGTAATAGTTACGGATTAATCGCCTGGTCACACTTAACAATTACACCCCGTATATATAAAATTTTCTTCACCCGTGATCTTGACAAAGCGTCTCCTGTACCGCAGAACGCTGCAGAGCGTCTGAACGCGCAGATTAATGTCTGTAACCCCAAGCTTAACCTGAATTATTGCACACACACAACTACGTGGAATACACACACAGCAGGCACAACAAGTAATCATGCGCCATATCGTATAGCTCCACTAGCATGTTGGAGATGGAATTTAATGAAATTTCTCAGAATTTGGAATTCTAACCTAACTTCTAAGCCTTCATGATATAGAGCGGAATGTTCAAACGTTTGATGATGTTTTTATAGGGTTTCAATACAAAATGGAACTGCGTGCTTTTTCTTAAAACAACATTCATCTGATTCAGTGGGGTGAAGCGCAAACACAATCAGGAAGAAGGGACTCGGTGTGCAAGACACAAAGATTGCGGAGGAAGGTTGTACCGGTTCAACTTGACTTGGGGCATTGGGGCGTGGAAGAAACGGAGAAAGAATTGAACTATTGTGATAGATTAAGGCTAAAACAGCGTGCTTATAACCCCGGTTTTTGCATAAAAGTACGTATCATATGCGCCCCAAGTTAGTACTAGTAGCATCATAGCAATTGTTCGTGGATGTCAAAGGGGTTCAGCGAACGCAGCGGAAGGTTATTAACGCTAACTTCAAAGACGCAAACTTACATTCCGTAAGTTCTTTCCGCTACTTTACCTAAGGTTATATTTTCGTATACCGCTGTACCGATAATACAATATTTTTTTAGAAATACGTCAAATACCTTTGCCCCACAAGCCGATCAACAGGTAAATCCTTGTTTTACGGGTTTCATTCAAATAACAAGTGCTATAAAATTCCGGAAATTGTCTACTATGATCACGTTCACGTATGCATAATACAGTCAACATAATTCCAAACTAACATGTGTCACAGTATTTCTCTTCAAACGTAATAAGCAACGACATTCAGGCACGTCAAGAGTTAATATCTAGTTTATTTGACGCTCTTCTCATCAACATCCTTATTGCTTTAATATTTAGACATGATTTTGAATAGCGCGCTCCAAAATTGCAATATCCAAGTAGCGACTTGAAACGAAATAAGTTTCCAAAAGCAACAACCAAGCTTCGAGTAGTGTTTGATGCGTTTTGGTGGATGTTGGGAGAAAATGTTACTTACCTCTCAAGAGTAAAAACATAGATACCTATCCTATATTTTTAAATTGTTTGCATATTTGGCAGCCTTTTCGTTTTTGGTTTAGAGCGACTATTCTGGATATTCATAATAGTCGCTTTACTCGCCCCTGTTCCAATCATTTATAATTTAGTTTTAATTTATTTACATCAGTACCTATTTTGTGTTTTTGGTATTTAACACATGTTTTTAATATTAAGTCCTTGCTTTTAACGTTTTAAAGATAAATCTTTTATTTTTATTTATACCAGAAGCTACAATTTAAAAACACAATTTTCAATTATATCAGAGATATAGCGCTGATATCAAATTAAGTATCAAAATGTGTTCCAAAACGTTGGTTCAAAGTTGGAAACTCCCTAGAATATTCTAAACTTCTAATCGATTACCGAAGTCGCGATAATCCGACGCTTCCGTCGCTGTTCTAGTGGTCTCAGCGGCGCGGGATGTAGGTGAATGTAGGAGGATGTAGGTGGTAATAATGAATTTCCCGCCCGCCTGGAGAGCTCTGCCAACATCAAATGCTAAGCATGAGTCGAGAAATGCAGCCGAGAGCCAATGTTATAAATTTGCAAAATTTTCCAACTTTTTATGACTCTTAATGGGTCGTTAATTTAATGTGGATCCAGTTTCTTCAGTTACTTTAATTTATGAGTGCATGAGGGGTATTTCTCAAAAAGTTTGGACCAATTTAACGTCTTGTATTGGTCACATTTAACTTTTCTTCGACGTTGCCGATTTTTTTACACACCGACTTAAGTAAATTTAAAATATAATTACTAGTTCCGTTAATTTTTGCCTGGTTATAAAATAGAACTAATATTATTGTTATTAAAATTAATAAAACGATCTTTGCAACTTTCAATATTGCTTTTGAATCTTTCTTAGTCATTGAATCTTTAGAATATATAATTGAATAAATATTTGAATGATGTCGCATATGTTTATTTCGTATATTTTTTTGCTATTTAACCTTTGAATTATGATAAAAAAACCAATAATTGTGATTTTTCATACCAAAAAATCAAAGTTCAGCGTACCGAGAGTGTGTTTCTTAACCCCAATAACCTGAAGGCTAGACGGCCCTAATATTTGCTTATTCATTCGCAGAGATTGCTAGCTTTCATATAAATGTATTTGCTAGCAAATATATTTCCTAAATGCAAACAAAATCACACATCACTTCAAAAAACATTCTCTATTCGGCGCAGAGAGTTACAAATGAACTATACGCGTCGTACTCGACGAAATTGCCAAAATATTACCTTTTATGCTTTGATTCTGCACTATTGGGTTGGAAATTAGTTTACCTATGTTTTTTACATTCTGCGCTATTATATAGGCTCCACAGCATTTCACACTTACCTATTTCAGTTTCAGGATTTTATTTATTGTTACGATTTTTTTCATATTTCTCTAATAAACTATAAGGAGTTAGTTGAGTGGAGGAGAAAAAAATTATAACCTTCCTTTTTTCTTGAGCATAGTCGGACGAAAAGTATCCAATAAAAATCTGTAGATGGACAGCTAACTGTGTACAAAACATAGTTGAAATCCGTTCAGCCGTATTGGCGCGATGAAGCCACAACGAAACGTACAAAACTCCAAAAATATTGGTCTATTCAGTGACCTCCAAATACTCCGTTTAACTGTTTCTCTTTTATATCCTCAATCTACAGACTTCTTGTAGAGATGGCCTCGTAGAGATGCGAAACACGTGTCGAGGATTATACTGTCTAGTGGTAGTTTGTTGTATTTGCATGCGTATTTTTTTGTGGATACTACATCAAAATACGCGTTTGTGAGTACAATTTATTGTCACCATGACCAGATCTCTCCTCTTGATATCCACAATCCCTCACCTCAAATTAATTAATGCTGTTTTGTAGCAGCATAGCTCCTGTACTAGCAGACTATATTAAAGACAGTGTCACCCAAGATTGCTGGGTACTCAAGTTTACGGTCCTGCCACCTAAATGTTAATTCTCGTGGAATTCAAATATTGCAACTAGGGAATGCTATTGTTGGTTGTTGACGTTATAAATTTTACAATTTCATTTCAGTGTCAGTTACTAGCAAAGTTCTACCTAATACCTGCGGCTTTACCTGCGTTACCAGGGATAAAGTAACTTTTGTTTTAAAACATGACTTTATACAACGTGCTCGAGAGGAACCCGCATAAAAGCCACGGTCACCTGAGGTCATTAGAACTAAAAATAATAATATGAACCCCAAGCAAATCTACCTTATCTTATCTTATCTTATTACTAGGGGTCCTTACGGATACACTTCGACCCAGTGGGATCTTTTGTGTAAGTACCCATTCTTGCTACTCAATGTTTTGTTTACCAACTCCATAAACCGGATGATAGATGCCAATGGTAGCGTCTGGAATTCCTTTGGCCTTGGGTACCCAACGCCAAATTCCTTCATTCTCTGTCTGGCGAGGATATGACATTCAAATAGTATATGTTCCATTGTTTCAGCCTCTTCACCGCACATTCTACAATCCCTGTTGTCAGAAAGTTTGGCCAGGAGTCCTTTGACTCCGAAGTGACCTGTAAACACACCCATTATGATTTTGAATTGTCTTTTGCTGTAGTTCCACAGTTTCTTGGTCCAGCTTGATTCCAGCCCTTCTATGAATAGCTTTGCATGCCTCAGGCCCTCCACCTTCTTCCACTCTTGTTGATGTTGGTTCTTGGCATGGTCCTTAATGGCCGTTACTATGGTTCCCTGTGAGAGTCCCACACATGGTTCAGGTTCTACGAAGTTAGTTGCAGACCCTTTTCTAGCTAGTTCATCTGCGATTTCATTGTCGATGAAGCCTTCATGCCCTGGAATCCATACCAGCTGCACCTTATTGAGCCTTCCCAGCTTGTTTAATGCTTGAATGCCGTTGTGTACAAGTTTAGAGTCCTGTCATAAAATCTAGCTTACTTTTGAAGATATTATCAATTTTCATGTAAACTATTTATTGTGATTACTAAAGTGCATTAAGCTGATTTGTATGTTTGTGTGTATCGTTGTGGCTTCATAGCGCCAAATCGGATAAACGGATTTAAACAGTTTTTGGTACACGGGTTGGATATCCACAGATGATTGGAGCCTGTTCCCACTTGCCTAGTTTTAATTCATAATAGTGTACTTAGTTTGATTCTGGCATACTTACTGTAATATTGCTAATGTGTTTACTTTTCTTTTTGTGGCAATGAATCATTTTTTTTTATAGAATAATTTTTACTCGACAACGCTGAAGAAAAACGAAGGGTTATGACTGTTCCTCCTCCGCGAATGAAGTTGCAGGCATCTTCTAGTTTTAAAACATTGAACATCACCCGTCTCATCCGTCACTGGTTAAAATAAGTGAGAATTAAAATGATTGCCAATGAGTAAAGAGCTCTCAACGATCCCTTGGTATTTTCCTGGAGCAGCATAGTTCCGACAGTACACTTACCTAGAGGCGTTAAGCCCCCTGGCCCCTCTTACCCATATATTTAAGGCAGAATCACACTAGATTGCGCAACTTACGCTCCCAGCTAAGTGATGTTTAGTAAATTCCAGCTAGCGACGTGGCGTGTCAACGTTATTACCCCACGTTGGATTGAAATGCCGCCCCTCACACCGAATATTACCTCGTCGCGGATGAGGAATATTGGTTTTACCAAGGACCATTAAACCAAGAGGACTGACCATCTCCATACAAAAAGCCGTTCCCTGATATGTACAAAGCCATCATATAACAATTATTTTTTACGATTTTTTAACTTTGCAAGCGTGACACAGTATTTAAATGTTAAGATTTATTTATTATTAGCAACTAGCGAACTATTCGTTACTATACTATGTGTGTTTCTTTATTCAAATTTAACATTGTTGAACGCTTTGCTTTAAAGCGCCATCTAGTTTTTACTAGAATATCTCCTTGCGATCAGAATACGATCTTTAGTACTCGTATGGCAACTGACAGACCTCTTGTTTTAATGATCCTTGGTCTTACGTAGTTTGGTGTTTAGATCGAGACGTTTACAGTAGATTCACTGCAGTGAGCAACTTACGCCCCCACTAAGGGTCAGCTCACACCGAGAAGCGACGCGAAGCAACGATGCGCGCACATTTTAACAGAGCGACTCAAAATTATACTGTATTTACTACATAAAAAGATACACATTTCATTGTGAGAATTCAAGATACGTTGCACCACGCAGCTTCGAGATGCCAATCTCCATGTCCAGTATCGTCGCGTCGCGTTTCGGTGTGAGCTGACCCTAAGTGATGTTTAGTAAATTCCAGCTTACACCGTGGCGTGTCAACGTTATTACCCCACACGTTGGATTAAAATGTCGCCAGTCACACCCAATATTATGGCGTCGCGGGTAACAACGGCGTAAACGGCTAAAAAGGGCGTTTTTTAAATTCTGGAAAATTACGTACTTAGATGCATATTTCATGTTTTTGTACAGGACAAAAAAACGGTATAACTAGTTCAGTCCCTGTATCATCACAAACAAAACGAAAAAACCGGCCAAGAGCATGACGGACCATGCTCAGTGTAGCGTTCCGCAGCCGTTCATACAAAATATGCACTACGGATGAAAAAAATACGAGATGAAAAAGTGCACTAATAACAGGGCAATAATATCCGATCATGTTAAAAATATTTTTTGTTAAAAGTATTTATTAAGTAAAGTAATTATCTATGTAATTTTTTTCATACTTTTTTGGACATAAATTGTACACAATGGGGGGCAATGCTACTTTCAGAGTGGTTATTTCCTAAAATATTCACTAAAACTAAAAAAATATAATAATAAACCTCGAAGTTTTTTTTTGAAAGAACCGTCGAAATATGTGCCACGCATTGAAATTATCTGAATTTTTTGTAGTTTCTGTTACATAATGGAGTGCCCTCCCCTCCTCCCCCGACCCAGAAATACTTGTTTTTCGGTATTTAACTATTAAATTAAATAGCGGCTTACATAAGACACCTATGCTCGTTTTATAAATATATTCACCATGTCGTTTTTGAGTAAAACGCCTGTGACATACGGACGGACGGACAGACGGACGGACATGACGAAACTATAAGGGTTCCTTCGTTTTATTTTCACGCGATGCAAAAACTTTTCGTACATCGTACGAAGCGTAGTACCCGAAATTACAGGGACTCACAAAATAAGTATAACCAAATATAAATTCGTGATATTTTGTGGTAAATTCGAGTTCCATTTAATCACATCTATCATTCGTGATTTTCTCATCACAATTCCGGGGTCACAATCACGTTACGCGACTTAGAGGGGAGCTGGAAAAACATGGTCGCAATAAAAATAAAAAGCAAGATGGCGGAGGCTTTATTTCACTTGCTGTAACTAGATCCGGTTCGAACGATTCCACTCGACGATGGCGGATGTAAGTCGTGTTTAAATTAAGTTTCGAGCTTGTTGTTACGTAGCTATACTAACAGGAGCCTAATTCGTTGAGGCATTGCAGTGTTTTTAATTAAGTTATATTGTATCGATTTTTGCTCAAGTTTCTCTTAGTTTGGGACTAGGTTGATGTGTGTAAGATTGTCCCTGAAATTATTATTATTATTTATTTGAGTCTGTGACCAGGCTGTATCACCTGAACCGTAATAGCTAGACAGTTGAAATTTTCACAGATGATGAATTTCTGTTGCCGTTATAACCACAAATACGAAAAACAGTATATTTTATGTCTGTTTCTTTATGTGAGTTACTAATATAAAATGATCGAACATCATGTACATTTTGCTTAGGAGTAGGAATCTGCGAACACTGTATTTTCATAGATACAGCCGTTTGCAGCGTATATTTTGTACGAAACCCTCGGTGCGCGAGTGCGACTCGCACTTGGCCGGTTTTTATTTATAGATAATCTCCGTGATAATATATTATAACGTGAAGAGAAAAATAATTTCCCGCGTGTTGTGGGAGTAATGAGACCCGTTCAGCCCGAGGGCAACAATGGGAAGCAAAACAATAACGTTGGTGGGTTACATTATTTGCTTCGGTCTTAGAAATGCCAGGCGATGACATCTTATAGGTAGAATAATAAGGGAATGTAACATTTCCGCTTAAATATAGATATTAATTAAACCTTGCCAGTTCTTTTCGGGAAGGCGCTAAGAAAACCGGCCATCGCAAATATCCTTCTAGGACTTGATATTGAACATAGTGGTGGGAGCGTAAATCCACAAATGGGAACGCAATCCGTGGCCACTTAAAAGAGGAAAGGGGACACGCTGCGCAAAGCACGCGACTATTCTATACAGGCCTTAGAACAACAGTGGAAGTCGCTTGGCGGAAATGGTGATGCTTTACTTTAAAAGTATAATATATAAATGGTATAATCGGTAAGTGAAACCAGGTGATAATTTAATCTCATACTAAATGTATGGAGGGAGTGTTTGATGTCAAATTTTTGGATACTTCTCGTTTGATGTTCAAAAAGTTATTGATGCCATTTTACTCATTAGGTAACGTAATTTCGATATCAGTTTAGTTTTTTGATATCTGTAATAGTTAATATTCGCCTGATTACACTTAACGACTACACCCTGTATACATATTCTGATAACAATATACACACTTTTTGTTTTACAAATATCATAATAATAATCACAATATTTGCAATTTATTAGTGGATCACTCCACTAGCTTCATTTGTTTCTGATCTTTGTGTATAATATACACACTGTTAAATATTATGTTATTACAAGCAATTATGAAATTTTACATTAAAAAAAAAATTGGATTGAACGGGTTTTAGGATCAACCATCGCGACAAACAGAACTAATCTTAAGAAACTGAAAAATGCTTCTTCTTTTTTTAAAAAAATAAATCTACCTCAGAATGCGAGTTTGCTGACCTAGTATACCTCTTTTGACGTGATAAAGTCTTATAAATGGATGGACGCCAGCTGCACGCTCGAAAAAGCATGACTTATTGTCACATTCCGCTGTCACGTTCCGCCTGAGCCGAGAGTGCAAGCAAGAGCGCGGAACAAGCGATAGAGAGGCACGATTGTCCTTAGGGCTCGGCCCCATGTCCACGGCACGTCGCCGTCGCCGTGCCGTGGACATGGGGCCGAGCCCTAAGCGGCGATGAATTCATAAAAGTATGCAATTTTTCATCAATGTTCTCTTCTGACGTTATCACGTAAAATTATTATCCGTAAACCGACTTTACAGACAACCAATTTTTTGCCATATAAAAAGGTCTGTAATATCAAAATAAAAGAGTTTCTATTACAAACAAACGACTTTTAGACAGTGTGTAAGTAAACATTAATGTAAACTCTTTTACATTAATGTTAAAATCGAATATCTAATGGAATAAAAACATATGTCAGTGGTAAACTCAATGTAATCGTATTGTACTGAAAACCCTCTGTGCTAAATTATACTTAACCATCATTCGCTTGTCCATATCCCATTTGCTTGGGGTCGACACAGCATGTTTTTCTTCTTCCGTACCTCTCAATCACATGTCATCTCATCACTCACATCCTTCCTGTTCATGCCGTCTCTCACACAATCCATCCACCTTTTCCTTGGCCTACCCCTTCTTTTACATCCCTCCACACGCATACCTATACCCTTCTTGTCACATGACTTTCATCCCTCCTCATATAACATGTCCATACCACCGTAGGCGCTTTGCTCTCTGCTTATCGACAGTGGGTGCTACTTTTAGGCTGCCTCTTATTCCTTATCAGATCCATTCTCATCACGCCACTCATATATCTCAACATTCTCATCTCCGTAACATGCAATCTCTTTTCATCCGTCACCTTTGCGGCCCAACATTACGATGCATGTCGACAGGTCTTACAATAGTATTGTAGATTTTGCCCTTCAATTGGAGGGGTATTCGGGCATCGCATATTATTCCCGACACCTGTCGCCATTTCATTATACTTATCTTAAGTTAACGTAAAGTTGCAAGCTACAAGTGGATGTACAGAAAATTATCTACCTTTTACTCCACGAATATTCTAAGCAAACGATAACCAAACATGTAGACAAGAGCTACGGCACCAACATGCTCAAAACACACTGACAGCACGTTTACGCGGCGGAAGGTATAGAGAAAAACACAACACAAGACACGTCCGGTGTGGTATATATGCGTAAAATTCGTGAGGCATAAGTCACGTCACTCTCTGTCACGCTCAAAAGCAATAATTCAACGCTGGCGCACAAAACCGTTTCTTTGATGCCGCAATGATGTACTTACTTTTCACTTTGGCCAGGCATTTTTCATAAAATACGACCGCCGAATTTTATACATATACGAAACAGATATGTACTCGTAACAACCGCGGAAAGTTAAACACCGTAGTACCTGACCCAGAGGGTTTAGTTCTGTTTGAAGTGGGTATAGGTTTCAACCTTGTAAATATTTATATGGGTTTTGGCGCCGCAAGGGTTAAAAGTGAATTTTGCTCAGACCTTAATGGAATCTAAAGTGGGGGTACGTAGGGGGTTGGACCCTTATGAATAGTAATGTTGGTTCAGACACTGCTGTACCTATCGTGTGTCGAAGACACGTTGGCAAATATTATTTCTAGTAATGTTCAGTTTATTTGACTTTGTTTTGTTGAGCGATATCTTTGGCAGATTGAGACGTAAACAAAGCATTATCTACACCATTAAAAATATATAGAAATGATATGTCTGTACGTTGAAGATGTTTTCTAAAAAACTATGGACTATTTGGAGGTCACTGAAACGAAAGATATTTATTTTTATTTTGGTATGTTTGTTTGTGTCGTTGTGGCTTCATCACGCGAATTCTATTAAACCGACTTCAACTATTCTTAGTACACGAGTAACTGGGTATCCACAAATGGTTATAGGATACTTTTTACCCGACTACACTGTTGAAAAAAAGAGCAGTTACGACTTTTTCTCCTAGAAAGAAGTTGCAAGGATCGTCAAGTTAAAATAATAAGATAACTGTCAACCAAATATTTATATATCCCAGTTCGTGACGCCTGTCCCAACAGTTAGGACTACCTAAATTCATTGCTGAGTTGACAAACAGGGCGTGAATTACAATGGCAAACACTGGGTGGTTAACCTTATATTTTAACAATTATTTGCCCGAATTGGTACTGGAAATTAAGTGTCGTATGTTTTAATCAATGACGTACTCTATTTGTGTGCGTTACGATGTAACAAACACCCGAACATCTTCATAATCTTTCATATTAATACTATTAGTAGGATAGAATTATAAAATATCAGGGACAATCTTACACAAATCGACCTAGGTCCAAACTAAGCAAAGCTTGCCCGGCTTTTTAGCTACCAGCGGGCCTATGATGGTCGCGTTTATCACGAGATGAATGATATGATAACGCGTCTGTCACTCTCGCACTTACATTCTTGTCAGAAGGTGACGCCAGCTATGTCACTTATTTATCACGTGATAAATGCAACCATCATAGATCCGCAGGTGATGATAGAGATACTTAAATTAAGATCATCCAAGACCCCGGCACAAACATTCGCTTTCATTACACAACAACCCTAGACTGTATTCGAACCCGGGACCGCTGGCTTGTTAAGTCGTTGGTTGATACTTAGCCAACTTAGCTTAGTGCAGTGTTATCTGTTGGCGTTAAATATAATAATAAATAATAATTAATAAATACTACAGGACAATTTTACACACATCGAACTAGTCACATGGTCACCTCAATAAGGTTTGTGTTATGGGTACTAGGCGACGATATATTTACTTATATACATAGAAAGCATCCAAGACTCAGGAACAAATATTTATGATCATCGCACAAATATTTGCCCTTACCATGATTTGAAACCAGGACCTCCAGCATCGCAGGCAACGTTACTCCCACTGAGCAAAACCTTTCGTCAAATAAATAAGTTAGATTATAAATTCAGGAACAACCTATGCATTTTTTAATAATCAAAAATACCCTATGGCACACTACCTTGTTCGATCTGCAAAAATCACATCCATCTATTGTTAAACGAAAGAAGGTTAAACCGACAAACACATATACATAAAAGGTGTGGATTATGAAATGAGATAAAATAAAGATCTGTACTAAAACTTTCCTGTTGCCTCAGCAAATGTTGGACGCGGCGACTTTTCCAACTAGTAGGAAAGTTAAATTTAGTTCCCTAGTCCTTCAAACAACGCCATAACAATTCACAATCCTGACCCAAACTCCAGTTTACGATTCACCCACGTAATAGCTGCTCCTTGAGTCTGAATTCGCACACAATTTGTGGTGGCTCAAGTTTGACACTTGAAGGGATTTGAGTGAAAACAATTTGTGACTCGACTTTTGAGGCGTTCTTAGATTAGATCAGGATTCCGGGAATCGTATGTGCTGACATATAAGGAAATTAAAGCGGTAAACATTGACAGGGTTCGGGAAAATCGGCTACGCCATGTTACGCTGATGTATGTTAATATTAGGGGAGAATCACGTAGATATCAGGCGTTACTTTGTGGTATCCCATATTAGATTAATGGATTATTATCGTTCTTTTGTTTTTCCGTGAAGAGTCTTGGTTAGATGTATTGTACTCACGTGCGCACATTTTGTGGAAACTGCATGAAAATATGCGCACGTGAGCACAATTTATTTGTCACATCTTACCAAGACACTATTTCGCGTAAAAGCAAAGGAACTAAAATCCATTAATCTTTACTGTTATATGATTATTTATTTATTTAATCTTTATTGCACAAAAGAAAACTTATCGTACAAAAGACGAACTTAATTCCATAAAGCATTCTCTACTAGTCAACCTTAGGACAAAGGAGAATAATTGTGGGCGGTGCTGAGGCTTCTGTAACTACAAAAACACATATTTATATACTTAAATACATGAATAACATAAATATATATATGTATATTTATGTATTTATATACGTTTCATCGCTGTATATTTATAATAAATAATATACATATATATATATATATAGCGATGAAACGTATTAAGCAGATAAAATAAGAGTCTTCGGTTCTGCCAGCAAAGAAGTTGCTAACAGACTTTTATTATTTAGATCTAAAACTTGTAAAAATGAAACGTCTGTCTGTACATTGAAAATATGAACAAAAATATAAGTCACATCAGTCAGCTTCTGCCCGCGACTTCGCCCGCCTTAAATTCGTTTATCGCAGATAAGGGTATTTTTACGGGATAAAAAGTAGCCTAATGTCCTTTCCCGGGACTCAAATTATCTCCATACCAAATTTCATCCAAATCGGTTCAGCGGTTTAAGCGTGACTAACAGACAGACAGACAGACACACTTTCGCATTTATAATATTAGTATGGATGACGTGACGGTCACAATTATATATTTTTGTATGTACTGCTCTTCATCATAGCATCGCTTTTTTCGCTTCATCATAGTCGAAAGCAATACATTCGCGGATATCGAACTATCCTTGTTGTAAATCTGATATTTTTTATCTTGCTCCTAAGTATTAGCAATGTATTGGGAATTTTTAGATTGGAAATATTCATGGGCTTGTGTGCTTATTTTCCCAATAAATAGTGTTTCTTTTTATTTTTTCGGTTTTTTGGTTCGGTCTTCCGCCGCGACAACGACGCTTGAATCACAAAATATTACTAATTAAGTATTTAAATATTAAAGACAAAAGGACCCGGCCTAGAAATTGTTTTTTTAAGTTTTTATGTGTCAGGTTATTTTTAATATAAAATATACTTACCTAGTTACTAAAGAAGTTATGATAAGTAAAGTTATATGTATAATATGCCGTCAGGCCCATTTGAAAGTACATATATTAAATTCTCATTATACCGATTGGGATGTGGAATATTTATCTGAAAGCAAGTGTCTAAAAAGTTCCTTTTAGATAAAAAAAAAAACGCAAGCAAATTGATTCATCCGTTTAAAAGGTACGGTGCCACAGTCACACACACATAGCGGTCAAACTTATCCCTTATTAGCACCTCACTAAATTCCCAATTCACCACGTTCTCACTTTACCATGATGAGATGAGAATTAGGTGAAGTGAGAATGTGGTGAATCGAGAATTTGGTGATCTGCTCATAAGGAAAAGTTTACCCTTAACACCTTTTTTGCGTCGGGGGTTAAAAATCGGTACACAGCTAAAAAACACAGGTACAACTAGAAAATAAGTTGATAATCTTTTGATATTGCTTCTGTATCTATGAATCTATATCACAATCTTTCGATAGTCTTCAAACGGCTAATGTGTTTTAACTGAACCTTAGCTAGTTAAAAACACCTTCGATCGAGTTATCTTTCAAACAAAAAAGCTATATCAAAATCATCGGATCCGTTTAGGAACTACATAGCCAGAAACAGACAATAAACTCCTCTTTTTCGTCATGGGTTCAAATTTTAATATATTTACCTTTGTATATAAAGTAACAAAATGATGAGCTAATTTCCTTTAGTCCCATCTCATAGCCAGGTTTGGTAGCTAGCTACGAAATGAGAATTGTGATTTCCCATCTTGTAACTAGCTACCAAATGGACCCGAATTTCCCATCTCGAAGCCACATTTGGTAGCTAGCTACCAAATGGGAAAGATCATCCTAATAATAATTTTGTAAATGTAAAGTATTTGACAACGTCAAGTTACCTTATTATGAAGATGTCATAAAATAAGTCGCACCAAACTATACGCAGTTTGAAGATTAATTTATGATTAAATAGAAATTTAAGGAATGGGACTACATGATTCCCGTTTCGCAGCCAGCTTCGTCGAATCGGGAATACTTTTCCCATTTCAAAGCTAGCTACCAAATCTGGCTTCGAGATAGGACTCAAGGATTCCCGTTTCGTAGCCAGCTTCTAATCGCGAATATTTCTCCCATTTCAATGCTAGCTACCAAAGTTGGTTACTACTCGTAAAATGGACTAAAGGGCTTATTTATAGCGGTGTTTTTTCCTGAAAATCCAACAGGTTCGCAAGCACTGCGGAACCCTAGGAAAGGATTAAAAAGTGAAGGATTTCTTTTCACGACACGAGCGCCTGGAGAGCGCCAGTATGAAATGAGATGACACCACTTATGCTGCGATACACACTGCTGCCGTGCGCGAAAGGTTTTATGGGTTATTAGATTCAGATTTCTTTATTTCGTTATAAAAAATAATAACAGGTTTTCAGGTATGCATTTTTTTACTAATAACCTAACCGAACGATTCAAAAATTAATACGTGAACATGTTTGTTGAAAATTTCCTCAATAGAAAAGTTATCCGAAAATGTGTCTTCGTTTTCCGTCTTTCGTCTAGGTTACAAACGACGGATTAATAAATGGCTAAATTATGTAAAAATTTCATTCTTCCCTTTACCTTTTACATGATTAACTTAATTATTAACAAAACATAATAATATCTTCGATTTCATTGTACTTTTACATCTGGCGCTTGCGCCAAAAAACCCCAAGCAGTGTAGCTTTCTCTTTATTTGATGCGCGTTAGCAATTAATTTTACAAATTCTGCTCATTGGCCCGCTCGGCGTTTGGAAATACCCGTAGAACGTAGAACCAATGGCTGCTCGGGTAGAAACGTTTTAAAATGGCGATCGTTTATACATAGTACGACGCAGGGTGCGAAGACCGGACGAAAGCCGGACTTTATGGAAATCCTTTGGGGAGGCCTTGATCCAGCAGTGGACGTCCTTGGGCTGATATGATGATGTGGGAGGACCAGACGGAAATCCTTAAACAAATAGCATTTGTCTTAGGGACTACACAGAGAACACAGCACAAAGACACAAGAGGGGTGCAATCCAAAGTGGGGTTTTTTGGCCAAGGCAATTCCGGCCGATGCATTTCGCCTGCACTCTGTTTTAGCAAAACATTTGCATCTATCCTGTAATATGGAGATGAGGATACAACCTTTATCTTGAATATATGCACATCTCATTTTAAGTGGCGTCTCTTGCAAACCAACAAATTTGGTTAATTTTTTTGAAACCATGTTAGTACCATCCGACGAGTACCTAGTTGCTCGAGAGAATGAAAAAACAATTTACCAACAATTTACATCGTTAAAATGATTTAAGTATAGATGAAAAAAAACACATAAATCTGTATTATTTCCGAAAAAGGCAAGGCAATTTACGACAAAATATGTAATTTTATGCAATTTACATTAATTTTAAATTGAGGAAAAATTATATTATTTTACAGGTTTTTTTGCATATAAAATAGCATAATTGCTTGTTAAATGTTCTGCGAAGCTGAAAGTCCTGGGTTCGAGTCCCGGTAAGGGCAAATATTTGTGTGATGAGTATAAATATTTGTTCCTGAGTCTTGGATGTTTCTGTGTACGTCAGTAAATATCTATTCAATATATCGTCGTCTATTACTCATAACATAAGCCTAATTGAGTTTACCATAAGACTAGTTCGATTTGTGTAATAAATTGTCCCGTAATATTTATTTATTATTTAATATAATTTTTAACACTGTAAAATATACCTTAGTAAAGACAAATATAAACTACTGGGGTTGACCCATGGCTTCGCCCGCGTTACCGAGACTCCTTATATAAACTTCCACCCCCTTTCCAACCCCTTAAATGATGATTTCAAGGATAAAAACTATTCTATCTCCTTTCCAGGGTTTTAATCTATCTCTATACCAAATTTCATCTAAATTGATTCAGCGGTTTAAGCATGAAGGTAACAGACAGACAGAGTTACGTGCGTATCTATACTTTTATAAAGTCTGTAATAATAAATGTGTTTACATTGAAGATATAAAAAAATATACTATATTCGGAGCTCACTGTATCGAAAAAAATGCTTTTTGTATATGCCTTTGTGGCTTTACCATGCAAAATCGGCTAAACGGATTTTAACTATTTTTGGTACACGGTTAGCTGGGCATCCACTGATATAACACAACACAGATATCGAATACTTTTTACTCGACAATGCTGAAGAAAAAATGAGGGGTTATAACTTTTTCTCCTCTGCGATCGAAGTACCTTCTAGGTTACAGTATTAGTATGGTGTATAGTACTTATACAGTTAAATATCCTCTTCCAGTATTCATATCACACGCCTGTAGTTGAATTATCGAGAAGATGGAATTGCATTTGTAGTGGTTGTACCGTTTGCAACAAAAGGAGAATAATTTTCTCTTAACTTAATAAAATGACATACCCAAGAAGTGGAATAAGTAGTAGTCCTCTGTTTTTTTCTTTTATTCGCTATCATGTTAATTATTTTATAATTAACAAAGCGTTGGGAATAAAACCATCTTTTCCTCCTGCGTGCACTATTATTAACCGTTGGCCTGTACTGATTTGTTTTTTTACACCAAATTCTGTTCCATCGGTCCAAACTTCTCCGGACACATGTGAAGTGGGGATGTAGGTTTCATCAGTATAAACTAGTGGTCTATCTTGAGATCGATATTCCGCAATTTTGATAAGGTAATTTATTCTTAGCAGTCGTATGTTGTGTTTTTCCATTAATATTTTTCGGTTGTCCTCGGTCTTTTTCCATTTAAATCCTAATTTTTGTATTTGTTTTCGTAAGGTGGAAATGCCAAATTTGTAATCTATATCGGATTTTAACACAGAGTGGAGTCCCTTTAAGGTTGGAAATTGCTTATGGGACAGATGAAAATTGTATATAGTTCTCCGGATGACTTCCTGATCAAAATCGTCTACTGCTGATGACGGACAAGGACGCAACTTTTTATTCTTCGGGGAGGTGAATTTCTTTGTTGTTGCGAATTTCTCGCTGTTGCTCTCATTCACAATGTTATAAACAGTAGAGAGACAAACACCTGTAGCTTTTTCAACTAACTGGGCAGCGGTGTAAGGCAAGTTTAAATTTTTCGTCAGTTCATTTTCAAAATATTTATAACAGTTGAAAATTATTTGCTTACTTTGACTCTCAATAGGACCAAAATTACTTACAGCCATATTTTTTTAAAATATAGAAATTATTCGTAGTCGTACGGGCGGACACAATAATTAATTGAGAATACAATCAAATCAGATGTAAAAATATACGCACAACGTAAATAATATTGACAATTTCACACTGACATTATTTTTGTTTTTAGTTCTTCGATATATATATATAACAACCTCTTTGTATGCTGATAGTACAAGAAAATAGAAAATTCAAATATAGAATGCCTGTAAACAAACAATACTACTACATATGCAATTCCACGCTCTCGATGATTCAACTATACTAAGCTTAAATTATAACTGAATCGGTTTGCGTAAGATTGCCCGGTATTTATTAATTTATGGATAATAATTTTAAATAAAATAAATATGTAGAACTATATGTCCAATAAAACTAGCGTAAGGTGTTTGGGGTAAGACGGAAGTATGGGAAAGACTAAATTTTACCGAAAATCTTAAAGGCGTTGAAATAGTCTTTCGAACTTCTCCGTACTTCTGTCTTACCCCCTATCTAACCCAACTTTTATACCTATAATATTATCTTGTGTGAGTTGCCTCTAGAGTTATATGAATCCTGATATAACATAGGGTGTGTTGGGGTAAGATGGAAGTAAGGGGAAGTTCGAACGGTGACCTTTATTTCAACGCCTTTAATAGCATTTTCGGTAAAGTTTTTTTTCCTATTCTTCCGTTTTACCCCAACTCACTTGGTGTGACAATTTATCCTAAATTCTTGGCCTTTTATAACTCGCAATTTTGAGATATTTTCCATCTTCCTCGTTACTTATACTTTCCAGATTTGATAAACAGAAAACAAGGATACACAATTCTTGATACTCGTAAATAGGAAGAATTCTGTTAAATATGACCTAGTTTCCTCAAATTGGATTGTTGCTCTCGTGAATTTCCGTAGAAATTTTATGAATAAAGTTTGAGACCGAAAGTATGTTATTTCCGACTGATAATTAGGTTCTCGTGTAAACAGTTGTGTGTTGTTAGTACCGCGCGGATTCTTTAGCAGAGAAGTTCCTATTTGGGATAAATATTCCTATAACAACAGCAATAGGATATATGCATGAATTTTTTTATCGCTTTTCTTAATAGAATATCAAAATACCCTAAAAATTATTACAAAAATTGTGATATAGATACAAGTCAAAGCGCAATGAAAAATACGATTGCCCTCGCGCGTGGTCACACCAGGACTCGAACTCGGTACTTCTCGATTAGGCGTCGAGTGTGTTCCCCTTTCACTAGCGAGCACTGTGCTGACCGCCTCGAATTTATTCATCCGCTTCTATTTTATACATATACATTTTAAATTTTAAGCCATGGTATTCGTTACGTAAAATCGATTACCCTCATTTGGCACAAACTGTATTGTCATAATTGTTATTTGGCATAATTCATGATTTGACACAATGCACTTTTTTCAGAAACTGTCGGAGACAAACGATATAGATATATACTTCATACTGTATGTTATGGTTGTCTACGACAACCGCTCTTCCTATCAACTCTTGTAGCAAACGTTGACTCTTGAATATATTTATTTATTTTTGAAATACAAAGATCCGCACGAAGCGAAATGGTGCAACTGTTATCATGCGTACCGCAAAGGAGTGGAACTCGTTGCCTGCGAGTGTTCCCCGACCATTATAATTTGGACGTGTTCAAGAAAAGAGTGAATAGCCTGTTTCTAGACGGGCATGATACATCCTTGACCGCATTGTCACTTAACAACAGGTGAGATTGCGGTCAAATGCCCATCTATTTTATAATAAAAGAAAAATAAAATAAAAAAAAAAGCAAATAATGAAAAAATTTCAAGACTCCGACTGGATATGAACCAGTGCCTTGTGCCTTGCCGGGGCGCACGCTCTGCCAATTGAGCTACATAACCCAGTCAGCTTGTCTTAAAATTTTGTCATTACTTGTTACAAGGTCTTTGTATTTTAACTTAAACTTTTGTAAATTTGAAGACAAGCTGACTAGGCTCTGTAGCTCAATTGGCAGAGCGTGCGCCCCGGCAAGGCACAAGGCACTGGTTCAAATCCGGCCAGTCTTGAATTTTTTTCATTCTTTGGGTCTTTGTATTTCAAGAATATAGATTCTTAGTGATGAAATTCACTTTGAAAATCACGAAGATCATGGTGGTAAAACATCAAGATTTATAAGTCTTTTTAGGACGTTATCCACCGGGTCACTCACCGTTGGCATGAAACTCGAAAATCTCAGGACGCCTTATTATACTACTGGTTTTGGTATTGAATAATAGATGCTAGTTTTATATATAGGAGAAAGTCTTTTATTTTCTAAGTCCACGTAGTACACTTCCCGCGACACAGCACTTGGTTAAATTAAGGAAAAAACACTGACCTTCCAGAGTCATATATATATTACACAAACGTTACATAGTCCGCTGATGCCTCCAGAAAGCCGTCTTCTGACGCGCATGGGATACGTGGAAACCAGATCAGCGCCACATGCAGCTTTGAGGCTCTCTCTTCCCGGTTGGTTATGCCATATCAAAGTGGTACTATGCCGTAGGACCCCTACAACAAATTTTAGTTGTAGGTTGAAACTTTTTTCAAGCTAACACGTGTGCAATAATGAATTAAATATACTCGGATGTACTTACAGTTTATGGGATAATTAAGTGGTGTACTGTTAGTGGACTTCCTCCATTTTAAGGTGAGTGTAGTTCACATCACTCTTCTTCTATTCTACATTATGCTCTGTAACCTTCTCGAACTTTCATTACTTTGAGTTGGGGACAAATTGGCAGCCTTCACATGACCGCACAGGTTCGTTGCAAGAATCAAAAAGAACGAGTCATTGCCCTAGCGCCGCAATGAATTCTAGGTGGACAATTTGGAACTAAATCGCAGACTCGGCAAGCTACCACATAAATCAATACGCTTTAGAGCTTGGTGGTTCCTAACCTTTCCTAGAGATGGCGCTACGATGTAGATATTGTTTACGTTAATGTTAGGATTCTGTATTTTTTTTATTTATTTAATACTATTGCTTAAAATTCCATTTTGCATAATTTCTATGTTACAGATTCAATAAAAAATCAATATATTTATTTATATTTAATCATACAAACTTGTTTCCTTAACAGAAACTCTAGAATCCATTTGCAGGGATCGACTTTTTAAGGCATCATTCTGTAAAATGCATTTGATGGATTATGCCCAATGATGATTATGACTAATAAGTTTATGCCAGATGAGGGTACCGCTCATACGTCAAAATCCATAGAGCCGTTTAGGCTATAAAGCGTTCCAATGAAATATACCGAAAAACATAACCCTTTTTCTGAAGCAGTCGTATAATTACAATTTCCAGATCCCTACCTATTCACCCAGCCTGCGGTTACAATAGCACCTTTACCTTTATTATTCCCAACAACGCGAGTCAAGTTTTATAAAGTTCGCGAAAACAAAAAGTATTTTCTCTTCCGCATCTAACTTAGGGGTTACTTGCAAACTGACCCGAGAGTTTTGCTTGGGAACCCACTAAGGATTGAAGCGAAGTCTGTCTTTGAAAAAAATGTTTGGAACCGCAAACAAATTCGATTTGGTACCGTAGTTATTAAGGTGTCCGTAACTTCGTCAGTGGAGGAGAAAAACAATCATAACCCTCTTGTTTATCTTTAGCGTAGTCGAATAAAAAGTATCTTTTAACCATCTGTGGATGCCCAGCTACCTGTGTACCAAAAATAGTTGAAATCTGTTAAGCCGTTTTGGCGTGATGAAGCCACAACGACACATACTAACATACAAAAAATATGAAAAATATATGTTTGTATTCAGTGTCCTTCAAACAGTCTGCATAACTTATTTTTTTGAAAATATCTTCCATGTATAGACATTTCATCTTTACAACTTTATAATTATAGATGCCCGCAACTTTCTCAACGAAGGAGAAAGAGTCGTAACCCCTCGTTTTAATCGTCAGAAATTAATCGTGAGTAATTCGCGATTAAATTAATCGACAGAGGTTTCGATTAACGATTAATTAATCGTCATTTTTAATCGTTATTCACTATTAAGTAGGTTAATCGTAATCGTTAATCGATTACATTTTGCCCATCTCTTACTAACTCCAACAACAAGGAGGTAAAAATATTTTATATTCCAAGCGCAGAGCATATAAAAACAAAACCTCTTCATTAATAAAAAGCTCTTCCCTCCCCTCATCTCGAGACTACTTTAAAGGGAGAGCAACTTATCAAATCCTTAAGGGCAAGCACTTGTTATCATACAGATTGATTCGTGGGGAAATATGTGGAAAATTGAGACGGTGGCGGTCAATTTGCGTTGATTTCTCCATCCCGCGTGGTGGCGGCGGAATCTAAATGAGGAGTCGGGCGTGGGGCAGTTCAAGCGGAAAGCGATTTTTAAGAGTCCCCAGCAAGCTCGGCCGAATTTCACCTTCCCATACAAACGGAGTTTCGTTCTCATTTTAAAACTGCGTGTTGGATTGTAACGAAACTTTGCATAAACAATGACATGAGATATATCTAGGCCTGTAATTAGTTTATATGGCTCCAGTCTATAAAACAAATGAAATACAGCAAAAACAAGTTTTGTATGAAAAACTTAAATTAGCTGTATTTTTGTAAATATGGTATCTGAAGCTACATAAACTAATTACAGGCCTGCATATACCTTTATTTATTCTAAGTACAAAGTTTCATAGCAAACTAGCAAGTCGTATTAAAATGAGAGCGTAACTACGTTTTTATGGAGAACCGAGCTTACTGCGGACTCTTAAGATACAAACATATAATAAATAATAGTACAAGTAAAAATAATGCTCTTTCTTTTAAGCGATAGGTACCTTTTAGTGCGCACCTGCTTATGGGGAAGCACTTGTTATCTTATAAATTGATTCGTGGGGAAATATGTGGAAAATTGAGACGGTGGCGGTCAATATGCGTTGATTTCTCCACCCCACGCGGTGCCGGCGGTATCTAAATGAGGACTCGGGTGTGATACAACCACATAATTTATAATAGTACAACTACAAGTACAGAATGATCTCTCTTTTTAGCAAAAGCCGCTCATACACAGCGATCGTGCGCAAGCGAGTGAGGGAGCAATTTTTGCAACCATTGCGGCGTTCAAAAAATAACATTATTTTATTACGCACGATGTACGTCAATGTATGCTGTATTACTGTCTCAAAACTGAGGCCGTCGGTAGGTACCTTTAACTGCGCACCTGCTTAAGGGCAAGCACTTGTTATCATACAGATTGATTCGTGGGGAAATATGTGGAAAATTGAGATGGTGGCGGTAAATTTGCGTTTATTTCTCCATCCCGCGGTGACAGCGGAATCTAAATGAGGAGACGGGTGCGGGGCGGGGAAAGCTATTATTTCAATTAAATTAAGTCAAACATATATCTTGTGTAAAATTTATTATATGAAGATGGTTTTACGTTAGATATAAAAAAAAATACACTTCAATGATAGACGGGAGAGAGGTCCCCGCGGGAACATAGAGAGCTGCAAAGCTTCCGAAACGTCAAGATCTCAAATGAGATAATATACGCGATATAATCAGTTTAATTTGTTTTATTAAAATAAGTGATAATTGTGGAAACCGAAGAACAATTAAATTTACTTGCAGTAAGGAGAGACTTACTTACTCCGCCTCCTTATGTGTGTTCCACTGCTTGTATAATGGGCTGTGTTCCGAGGAATTGTTCGACATGATGCCTGAAGCCGCATTCTACCACCGCACCGCACCTAGGAAACAAAATGGTCGCGCACCATGCGGTATCAAAGAAATTTTCTACCGCGCACACTCCGAATGTGGAATGACCTCAAGTTCTCAAGAAGGGAGTGAATAGGTTTTCAAGGGATCGGCAACACGCATGTAATGCCCCTAGCGTTACAAGCGTTCAAAGGCTGCAGTAACAGCTTAACATCAGGTAGGCCGTACGCTTGTTTGCAACCTTAGTAGTATAAAAAAGTCAAATAAAAGAACTCCCACAGACCAACAAAACAATAAAAACCTCTCTAAATCAATACGCACTGCCGCCCTACCCTCTAACTTGCTTTTTGACATTTATATTCCCGCTGAAGCCTCTGTGGGTCCGAGGGGTTTTTTATCCGGCGCCGCCTGCCTCCGAATTGCCTTTTAAACCTTTGAGGCCATTCCAAGTTATAATAGTTGGCCAGTTTACTTAGGCCAAGTATGCCCATGTTTAATGGATCTTAAAGCTGTAATGTCAGTAATAAAATCGAGGGAATTGCGCCTTTTAGTGCTGTGCTACTTGTGTATTCATAAGTATATTATATCATGCTTTTAGGGTGCCTTTATTCAGGCAATTCACGGTATCAATGAATATTTTTCGCCAGTCCGACAGATGAGGGCCGATTTTTATGTTTCGAAATATGGCGTTATTTCATGGATAATGTGCATAATATTTTTATCACCTCACTAAATCGGAAAAGTTTCGTTTACAGCGCCAAATCTGCGTCAAAAAGTTAGTTTTATCCGCTAGCGTGGAAAAGTTATTTGTAGTTCGAATTTACATTTTTTATATTTTTGTTCGTCTGTTTTGTTATGAGTGTGTTACATAAGTTCATTCACGATTTAAATGAAAAATCGTTTGATGAAAAAATTTGCTTTAATTTAACTTTTTTTTCGTTTGACTTTTTTCTCGCTGTAGTGAGGTGAAAAGTTGTGTCTTTGGCAGGGCTGTTGCAAAATTATTTGACTCCTCGTGCCTTGAAAGCCTCGGTACGCTCAGGAATCTATATTTGAACCATTCGCTCCGCACGGGGTTTAGTTTTAGATTCCTTTGGTTCCTCGGCTTTCAATTCAAGCACCGTAAGTGCTTGAATTGAAAGCCGAGGAACCTAAACAACTGTGCAGCCTCACATAACAAATAACTATTACAGCCTTACCTTTTTACTTGCGGATAATGTTTGTAACACATTCTTTTTTCCCTTGTTCCCTCATTGCGGAGGCTCGTAGAACAAAAATATATGGAGACTCTCATGACATGACTGTGGCGGTCAAGTACGTAATGATGACCACGATTCTGATCCTCAGTCTTGTAAGAATGACTAGAGAGCACTGTAACAATACCGCAATGACTAGAAAAAGGGCTTGTTGGTTTGTTTACACTACTTTACTAACTCGTTACTAAAAAAAGACAATTATTATCTTTGTCAACGAGTTCTATTTATGTGCTCAGAATTACTCCATACCTGCACAAAAAAATATCGAACAATAATACAACTTAACTAATTTTATAACTGTTGCTTGTTTTTCACGTACAAGTGTTCTAAATTTCCTATTTTTTTCACAGAACTGAAGGGCGAATCAGTGGAAAGCGCTAGTACATCCACCGGCAGTTCCCAAGAGGAGGAGCCTAAGGAAGCGTGGATGCGCGCGCCGAACGGCGGCGTCGCAGTCAGGAGCGGGGAGGATGCCCTGCTTACCTGCGTGGTGCTGGGGGCCAGGGGAAAACCTGTGCTGTGGAGGCGGGCCAGCGACAGACAGCTGCTTACCGCTGGAGGGGTCAGAGTTACCAGGGATGACAGAGTTCGGGTGCTTCATGATGACTGTGAGTGAATACATAGATCGTTATCTAATTATATCTTACCTGCGTGATCCTGGAAGCTAGGGGAAAACCTGTGCTGTAGAGGCGAGCCAGTGACAGACAGGTGCTGACCGCGGGAGGGAGTGGTCAGAGTTACATGGGATGATAGAATTCAGATGCTGCATGAAGACTATGAGTAAACAAATAGACTTTCATCTGACTATATATTATCTCACCTGCGTGATCCTGGAAGCCAGTTTGTAAGTTGGAGATGGCATAGTGACAGACAGCTGCTGACCGCGGAAGGGGTCAGAGTTACCAGTGATGACAGATTTCGGGTGCTATGTAGTGATTGTGAGTGAACAAATAGATCTTCATCTGAGTACATATTGTTTTACCTGCGTGATCCTGGAAACCAGGAGAAAGCCTGTGCTGTGGAGATGGGCCAGCGATACACAGCTGCTGACTGCTGGAGGGGTCAGAGTTACCGGGATGACAGAGACCGGATGCTGCATGATATAAGAAAACTTACAGGTCTTCATATTTATCTTACTAATATGAGCACTGAGCGACAGCTGAACCAGGTCGATGACAGCTCTTACATACATTTCAACTTTATTCAATCCCTTAATATCCACAATGCAATTGGTTCTAAGCCTACAAACTATCACCAAAGCGAACAGACTGAAAGTTGCTGCCAGCTTGGAGATCGCAGCACAGGAATAATTGAATATGGTGTAAGTACAGTCAGCCTCACATAGTTCGTGTCACCCAAAGTCACTAAATAGTTGGGTACAGATGACACTTGGAATAAGATCGTGTACCTAACTATTTGGCGACTTCTGATGTCGCTTTTTATTTGGTGCTGACTGTACAGGGAATAATAATGTATTTTTTCACTTCCCCTGCTCAAAAAGTAGGCCATATTAGCTTCGCGAAGCGAGCCTAAAACAGTACATTTAGCCCCGATGGTTGAAAAGAAAGCCATATAATACCATACCAATTTCTATGACACTGAAAAAAAAAACTTGCGGCCAGCTACATACTTCTTACGAATAATTAAATACAAACAAGCCAACCTAATCAGATTGGCCAAACATTCTGATAGAATTGCTCAAACAGTACTTTTAGTTTTTCATGAAATATGCAATTTTAATCTTAAGTCTTTTTTATTTTCTCGTAGTCGAAGTGAAAAGCAGAGTGTTTAACACGTGGCTAAAAGCCATTATCACACTCGGATATATTTGTCCTCGCTCACTTTGTGAGCTCGTCCAAATAATCACTTCAAGTCATAATGGCTTATTTTAGCCCCTTGTCAAACAATATACTATTAGTAGTATTAGTTTAGTTTAGTTATGCAACTAATATATGATGAGAGGCCTAAATTATTTACAGTTGCATACACTTCTTTACCTGCAGCCATATATTAAAACCTCTTTCATGTGTCTGAGCCAGGAACCATGTTTACTGGCGTAACACGGCGCGGCCTGGGTCTATACTGTAAAGTTACACGTGATGACATAATACATCATATATCATGTAGTTATGAGATCAATTTAGTACTGTAAAGTTGGTCATTTCCTATGGTTTTTGAACACGTTAAAGAGGATTTGGGTGCAAATATAGATATGTTTCAGACACTTAATTCCTGTCTGCACATACTAGGCTTTATAAGTAACTATTTTCCAATTATTTATTTGTTGATCCTTTTTCATTGTTTTTGTTGCCCACAGCCGAGGAGCCAATGCAAGGTCCAGGCATAGCCAAGGGCGGTGATGTCTGGGCTCTAGTCATCAAGTCAGTGAAGACGTCAGACGCAGGCCTTTACATGTGTGAGCTGAACACGGAACCTCCAGTCAGGAGCTTCCATCGGCTAACAGGTTCGTACATAAACCAACTAAGGCTTGTAGCAAATAGCGTCAAAATTTTAAGATAAGCTGACTGGACTTTGTAGCTCAGTTGGCAGAGCGTGCGCCCCGGCAAGGCACAAGGCACTGGTTTAAATCCAGTCGGAGTCTTGATCTTTGTATTTATAAGAATGAAGAAACATTTTCTGCGATTATACAGTGAACATAAAATGAACGTTTCCTCTAAGTAAGTAATAAAGCCTGAGTTTTAACAGCACAAAAGCAACTTCACTTCACATACGGTTAAGTCGCAATACCCCTTTACTTTTACTTTTTCAAACAAGAAGCACAAGCAAGTTGAAAGGCTGTACTGTGAGACTTTCAAAGTAGTCAAAGACATTATACCTATTAAAACGAACGTCTCGAAAGACTCGCTCACTTAGCTAAAAGTTTCCGTTACTCCATTGATAGTTTTAAGTCCTCCTTTAGTACTTAGCAAAACTACATCCTTAGGCAAAGGCTAGACATTCAGTTAATACTATGATCTCTCAGTATTGATTTAAACTAACACGATTTTAACTCATTACCGCAATACAACAAAATGGGGTTTAATCGCGTATAAATACGTTTTATTTAATTACCTTTCGTTGGTAATTCTTCGACGTTTCGAGATCGCGTTACGTAAGTACATAGTCTGTAAGGAACTGGAGAGGCGGGTATCGTTAATCGACTTAGAAAATTATTATTGTTTTTTTTAAAGTAATTTGTATGAAGATTTGATTATAGAATCTATGTGAAAGAACTCAAATATTAATCATGTGCATTTATAAAATATGAATTAGTGAAGTGGAACTGATAAAGAAGACTACAGAAGATCAACGAACTCCTCAATAATAAGTGATTTAAGTCTGGCAATAAGATACCTCAATTAAGCTAGCTGAGCGACTTTATGGTGAAAATGAGCTTCAAAGTTATTTTAAACAAACACTTTCTACTTCCCTTCGATTGCCACCCATTATTTTTGCGTTGGTCTAAAGTCAAAATCTCAGCAAAATTTTATTAGACTCAATGTGGATTTGCTTCAAAATTTCTATCACACTGCGGTTTATAATACTGAGCAACTTTTCCCAAACTCATAATGAATTCGCAAATCAGATCGACTTTTCAAACAAGTTCCCAAACAACTTCCCAGACTAGGTTTCAGACAATTTGTGCGGACTGGCAGAAAGAGGATATTTTTAAAGGAACGAATAATTAAGTTATATTTAAAACTAGCTACTTCTGTCTGATTAAAGCATACTACACACCAGTGGCGTGGCGTCTATGTAAGGTTTTTCCCAAGGAAAGGCTTTAACCACCTTTTTCTTTAAATGTGAGTAAATGGCCGCCCTAGTAATTTTTCTGACGCCACGCCTCTGCTACACACGTGTGTGTGGCGTCAGAAAAATTACTAGTGGCGTCACGTGCATGGTTTTTGCCCAAGGTAGGCAGGCAGTGGCATGCGGTCCATATAGGTACAAAGACACTGCGTACCCTGAACGATCATGGCCATGATACAGGGACAGAGAAACTGCCTATCCTGAAGCCCTGAACAACCATGGTTCAATACAGGGATAAAGAAACTGCCTATCCTGAAGCCCGGAACAACCATGGTTCAATACAGGGACAGAGAAACTGCCTATCCTGAAGCCCTGAACAACCATGGTTCAATACAGGGACAAATAAACTGCCTATCCTGAAGCCCGGAACAACCATGGTTCAATACAGGGACAGAGAAACTGCCTACCCTTAAACCCTGAACGACCATGGCTCAATACAGAGACAGAGAAACTGCCTACCCTGAAGCCCTGAACAAGAATGGTTCAATAAATTACTTAGAATAATTATTTTGTAACTTTTGTATTTGTAACTTTTGTATTTGTTATTTATGTACTGTTAACTTTTGTACTTTAGTCTTTAATTCTAAATTATGCAGTGATTTGGTTTATACTGTCATGCTGTATATATTTTGTTGGAATAAAATAAAATAAAAAAAATAAAAATAAAATAAAGGCACAGAGAAACTGCCTATCCTGAAGCCCTGAACAGTCATGGTTGTTCACTTCTGGTTTGGTTTCTTTCCTTATAAGGGTCCATCAACTTTTTTCTGTAACTCGTTGCCATGGCTACGTCTACTGAGTCACTGTTTAAAACTACGATTTTAAACTAATAAAGGGAACTTTTTTTCTAGCCAATACAGGTTCATTTTTCAAGAGTCCTTCTCGACAATATGTTTAATAGGCTTGATTATTAGCATTTTTCTAAGTAACTCTGTTACTATTGTCTCCTGTTGATCCACCCATTGCCAAAAGACAAATGCCTTACCTTGGTCAAAAACCCTGATCACGCGACTGTTGATAACAACATATACATTGTACGCTCAGACTACTTACTCTTAAAATTCAAGCGACATGTTAGTATAGAGGTAATCCTTTTTCGAAACCGAAAGTAATTACTATATAGTAGCCTTGAAAAAGACCATTATTTTTTATTCTGAAGTGTTAGCCCAATTTTTCCAAAATAATTTGTTAACTCCTCTAGAGGCTATTTCAATATAAACCTTATTGCCTTAAATATAAAGTTACCCTTTGTGTGACAATAGTATTTGCATACAGTGGCATACACTTTAAAGTAAACAATCATGATTTTAGTTCACAATGCACCCGCTCTGAAGTGATGCGCGAATATACATTTGTTCAATATTTTTTTATTTATCACTTATATTTTCTTTTAGTGATATCAAGAGGCCTGACTCCACCAGAAAATACCAACGTAACAGACACCTATTCCGCCAACGTGCCAACTCTGTCACCATTGGCATTGGCACACAACTATACTGACTGCTGCATCAGTGCCAACGTCACTAAGGCGTGCCTGGGCTTCTGCAGCATTCAGACCATCTTGGAAGGCACGGGGCAGGACCCAGAGACGTGCCAACCTGACTTCCCTTCTATTGTTAAGTAAGTATGAATTATTTCAACGTATATATTCAGATTACTTGAGCAGTTATTCACATCTTAAAGGCCGTACTACATTAAGAGGACCTACATCATGGGACACAAGTGGACCAGGACGCTGATCTTCTCTAGTGCCGAATTAATCCATAAGCAAACTAAGCAATTACTTAGGTTAGGGCATCACGTTTTCGGGGCACCAGAAACAGGAAACAGCACCAAAAAAAATTGCTGTTTGAAAATGCGCGTGTTTTTAATTATAGCGTTGACGTTCGGGGTCATGACCCCGCACGCTTGCTCGCTCGTTATCGTGCATCGTCAACATATGAATAGAAGGAAGGGGGGCACCACAAGCGTGGATTGCTTAGGGCATCAAATGGTGTTAATCCGGCACTGATCATCTCGCACTGCGCTCTAAGACTCTGATAGCCAAGCTACTCGAAGCAGGTGCAAGCGCAATAGCGCGACATTCCTTGTCAGATCTACGGCCGGAATATCGAAAATCGTTTGAGAATTATCTTCCTTTTTCCAAAAAGTGTCTTTCATCAGTTCACCGTTTGAGTACTTATCTTTAGGTGTATGGCGGATGGTCGCAACCACGTGCCCTGCTGCGTACAGGAACGCGTTCCCGACATCTGCCAAGATGTCTGCCGCGGCGAGTTCACTCCCGTTACAGACAACATTAAGACGCACTACTCCTGCGCTGCCTATATGGAAAAGACTTTGGCATGCATTGTCGAAGGCATTGGTGAGATGAATAACGTTGTTTGCTGGTTATAATTAAATGTGTACGATTAAAATATGATCTCGATAAGACTCAGAAAAGAAAACATTAAAGTGAAAAAAAATTTATGAAATATTAGTATTGAATGAAATACATTCAAATTCTTAATACAAGCTTTTTCTTTCTTTCTTCGTTATAAAGTATTTATAAATGATGACTAGTCGTCAATAACAATAATACAAGCACAATATATATATTATATGCATTATAATATATGCAGTTGCATCGTTTCGTTACTGAGTTCCTGTGGCCACCTTTCATCTTCATCATCAAATCAATGTAAATTGAATTGACATCCGATTTACACTGATTGGTAAAATTAAAATCTAGAGAAAGGCTACTCAAAACACTATATTTGTAAAAGATACCTTAAATTAACTGTACTCTTACAGAACTCCTCCCAAGTCCACCAGAAGACGTTGAAGTGGAAACTCTCAACGAGAAACAATTGAACGTCTCTTGGAACCCTCCAATCGAGAACACGGACACTATCACAGAGTACATCGTCAACATCACTGCACTTCGCTCCTTCGACGCGCATCTCATAGACCCATCAGAAAGCTCCATAAAGAACACAAGTGTCAAGATGAGTCAGCCCGTGACTCATAGAATTCCAGCGAACAAAACCTTCTTAGTGCTGAATGATCTGTTACCGTTTACGATGTACGAGATCACTGTCACGTCGTATAATGTGCACGGGTCAAGTCTGCCTAGTTACGCTATTAGGTGAGTTGGGAGTGCCGCAAGGTAGTGTGTTTAGGCCTACTACGTACATTGTGAATTAGCTTGTTCGTTATTATATTCAAACATTTGAGAGTCGGTCCAATAGTGTTAGTTACGTATTACTTAACCTATGTTAGTTCGTAAGCCTTTTTTAGTTATGCGAATGGCAGTTAGCCCAATCAGATAAAGAATCAGCTACCTATCTAAAGAGAATCTCAATACAGACTAAGACTGTACCGGTATCTTTGACTTTTCAAGACTGCAACTTATCCACTGCACCAATTCATTTATGTCATAGTGGCAGTATAAGAATATCAACTGTATCCAAAAGATGGCACTCATAGGTACTAATACCTATTTCAATCCCAGGTCCCTAACCCTGACTCCTGGCAAGATGAAGACGACGAAAGTAGCCGCAGCGCCGAAGCTGCCAGACGTGCGCTCGTGCTGTGTCAACGGGGGAGTCAATCACTTCGGCTGTGTGGACAAACTCTGCGATCCCACCAAGACCTTTGAAATCGGGGTACGTTTTATCAGACTATCGAGTTCATAGAGACTGTCAAAGAAAATATGTATCTATGATTAGAGAATTTAACCACTGGAGATGGCCAAAGTATATGAAAAAAATCGGGATAGTGTGTGTAATTCGTTTGTAGAAATAGGGATATTTACGTAGTATGCTGTACCTTGCCTCCAGCTAAAAGTGCATGAAAACTTTGTTCACAAATGACACTTTTTGTCACCTCCAGTGTTTAAATGCTCGAAGATGAAATTAGCTGTGTCCGTTGAGGCGCTACTGTCCCCAGTCATATTCAATACAATGAATGTATGAAGAAGGATCAACGTTAGTAAACGCCACTGATTGATATTTTTCCCAACTCCACGTAGTTTTCTAAGACAGCATTCCTCTATGATCTCAATACCAATCTGGTTTCATGTCGCATATTCAGTTGCTTTTAACGCAAAAAACGTCCCAAACGTGTTAAGTAGCGATCACGTCGCTGCTAAAAATACGCTGACGCACCGTAAACGCAGTCACATGACTTATGCGTCACGAGTTTTACGCACACACCAAAGCTTAACGCTGCGTATACGCAATGACGTGTTAATGCATTACGTTTTTTCCATGCTTTCAGCCGCGTAAATGCACCGTCAATGCTTTTAAAGCACCAGCTTCTCTCAAAACTTCTCGAATGCGTTTTTTGTGCGTGTTCGTAAAAACGTAAACGCGATCGAGACTTGGTTGCGTTGACAACTTACATTTGAGGCTCAGGCGTTTCAACCAAGTCGTTCAATTCACCTGATATCGATACTCAATTTAATGATTGTACTGTTAAGTGTATTTTGTGTATATCGTCTGTTACTGCTCTTCGAAGCCTCGTATCTTGGTACGTCATTGATACTGAGATACGAGCTTTTTTCAAGTAGGTCTTGTGTTGGTGAGTTTTGGTCGTACTTTCAATATCTATTTTACAAAAATGGTTGAAACGCCTGTACAATCAACTGGTGTGGTATGTGTCTCATTGGGTTACTTTAAAACTTATAGAAGGCAGTTTTCTAAAATGATACATTGATTGTACGTTAAACTAAAAAAACGTTTATACCGGTAGCACACCTCCGCCGCGAAACCGCGAAACGCCATACTGAGCGCGAAACTAAAGCGGAACTTCCTTGGGTTTGCCGTTTCGCGGCGGAGGTGTGCTACCGGCATTAACGGTAAATAAGCAGTCACACAACAGACGTTATTATAAAATAAATTTTCATCAATTAAAGAATTTTATATGAAACACATTTTTTTTTGTGCGGGAAAATCAACACCAGATTCTTATCTATTGTGGTAAAGATACATTGATCGAAGTGCAAAGTAAAAACGATTGTTCTCTCAAGTCGTCACACCAGGAATCGAACATTGGCACCTTTGAACTACGCGTCCAACGTGTCAACCGCTCCACCAAAATAAAAGTACGAGGGCCAAAGCGGATGGGTAAATTCGACGCGTACAGCACAGCTCGCTGGTGGAGAGATTGACACGTTGCATGCGTAATCCAACGGTACCAGGTTCGATTCCTAGTGTGACCAGGTGCAAGAGCAAACATGTTTTTATTTGTGCTTTGATCCGTGTATTTATATCACCAAAGACATATGAAGTAAATCTGGGGTCGTAAATTGCATTTATCCGGCAGAAAACTCAACTGGGCGTGCGGCCGGTAATAAACAATACCTCAGGACGCCCTGAGTGTGTTTCCCGCTATAAGTGTGTAATGTACTAATAACCTAACTAGGTAAGATGGTTTACATTTTACGCTCAAGGTTTAACTACAGTTCAAATGTACATTTAATTTCTTTATCGTTAAGTTGACGTAGTTAATGAGCCTCTATACGATTTATGTCAAAGGAGTCAAAGCGACAAAAGGTGCAGACTCTTTTGATCTACAAACTACTTTTACCTAGAAACATGAAATCATAATAATTTTATGCTAGAACTAGAAGATGCCATCAACTTCGTTCACGGAGGAGAAAAAGTCATAATCCGTCGTTTTTTGTTCAGCGTAGTAGGGTAAAAAGTATCCTATAATCATCTGGAGATACCCAGCTACCCGTGTACCAAAAATTGTGGAAATCTGTTTAGCCAATTTTGCGTGATGAAGCCACAACGACACATACCAACATACATAAAATCCAAAAAAAAATATTTCGTTTTAGTAATAGTCCGTTTTTGAAAATATCTTCAATGTACAGACATTTCATTTTTACTACTTTATAATAGCATAGAAGTGCCCGCAACTTCGTCAGCGAGGGATAACAAAATCATAACCCTCTTTTTTTTCTTCACCGTAATCGAGTAAAAATAGCTACCCGTGTATCAAAAATAACAGAAATCTGTTTCGTCGTTTTGGCGTGATGAAGCCACAACGACACACAAACATACAAAAAAATCTAAAAAGTATATTTTTAAATTCAGCGACCTTTAATAATTCCTATCACTTTTTTTTAATTCGCATAATTTGACAAGTATGTGGATCGTGTATACATTTATTCATATTATAAGTGTAATAAAAAAAACTTTTTAGTAGGCGAGAGCCTTAGTAAGTAAAGTAAAATTTATTGAATTGGGCGTAAGAAACTATGGTTTGAAATTCAAATCAATTGATCGTATGCATATCATAGAACATTCTGCCTTCTTTAAGTTCGTTCAGACACCGTTCCATTCGACGCTGATGTTTCATTACATTCCGTCATTAATCATGACTTCATCAAGTCGCCTGAATGATATTGAAAAAGTTTAATTGCTTTTAGAAATTGTTAGGACGTTTTAAAGGTAATTTATAGTCGAATTCGGGTAATTAACAAGTTTTGCGAATAACTCATTGGAAATATAAGTATTTATGTACCAAAAGTATGACTTTGTTGTTGTATAAAATGTTTTTGACATATAATTTAACATTTTACTGCTAAAGTCATGTTTATATAAATTAGAGAATAATCACACACAGTAACATTTATCAACTATTCATTCAAGTTGGAGTCTTCCCAACTGTACTGTGACTGTGGATAAAATGATACTAATTATTGATACTCAGTGAACAATTTTGAACTTTTACATCAAAAATAAATCAGTGGACTCAAAAATGTTCTCTCTCCGGCAAATCCATATATTTCAGCAAGAAGAAACACAATATTGACGTGGTCCAAGGGCTTTATACTTTTGAAAAGCGTTTTCAATTCAAATCGTGGCAGAACATAGTCAGTTAATCTGATTGAGGAGTATAATGTTTTTTCTGCAGAAGTATAATAGTGAAATAATTAATTTAATATCTGAAAAATTGGCCGGATGTCGCATTTTGCTTAGGAAGATAGGAAGTCAAGGGGATGTATTTGTCTTGCAGTAGGACACTTTGCATCTTATTGAAAGAAAAGAGCTGGAAAATCCAAGTTTTAACATTTTAAAATAATTATTGGGACTATCTTACCCCAAAAATATATCAAAGAGGTTGAAATCTGACTTTAAACGTATTATAATGATATTTTGCGAGAATTCCACCTATACTATCATTTGGTTTCAATAATCCCAGGCATCTAAACAAAGACATCGCGACGCAAGTTAAATCATAGGACTAGTGGCTCTGTGAGCTGCTCTGTGCTTCATATCTATATCATTTTAAAATAACTCTACAAAGTTGAAAAACAATCTATATAATTATCGGATCGGCCCATAAACATTTAGAGAATCGGTTGTCAAATGCGACCTGTAAAGCAAAACATCCTGAGAGAGATACGAAAGCATTTTTACGCAAGCTAAAATGGAGACGCTTAAAACTACATATAAGGCCTCTTTCATCATCTCAGTCAGTCTCACCTACATCTAACACCCACCACATCTCATTTGTGTCTAATGCACCACCACCGCCCGTCTAACCCTCAGCTGCAGGTGACAGATCTGATGATCTGCGCTCCGTGGGCCGGCGTGACCTTCGGCTGCCTCGCCAACGGCATGGACCACTCGCCGTGCTGCAGGGCCAGGGGGCTGCCGGAGTCCTGTCTGCCGCTGTGCAGCGGGAATGTCACCAATCTAGACTTCAATCACTTCAAGTAAGTCTGACTAATCACGACGAAAATAAGGAGTGTACCTGTGTATTTGCATGTCTTTGAAGGTAAAATGGTTTTTTTTTATGTAAAGAGGCAAACGGGCAGACGAGCCACCTGATGGAAAAAACCTGATGAAAAGTGGTCATCATCGCCCATGGATATGCGCAACACCGGAGAAATCGCCCATACTTTGCCAAACTTTGAGTGCCCTGTTAACTCGCTTCTTGATGAATCCCAAATTAAAGCGCTCTGGAAACACCTCCGGGGGAAGGTCATAAAATTTAGTACTGAATTAAAATCCGTTAAGGCAATATTGATTAAGATTTTCTTTATTCGAAAATTGACTTCATCGAGAGTTCCAAAATCAGTTCAGCTTTATGAAAATGTTTGTGCATTTTGAGCACTTACGGATTTATGGACAATCCCAAGCCTAAACTATGTCAAAATACTTTACTATATCAGAGAAGTTTAAACTGTCTGATTCCTCATCGCTTTCAGCAAGGCTTTGAAACTAACATTCTGAAATTTTGCATTCCCGTCCTAATAAAGACCATCTTAGCAACAATTTAATATGAGAAAGAACTCAAACGACAGTGTAAAAGCTGGTTGCATTCATTATTTAGTTTCTATTGTATTTTGTAAATTTCGGAAGGCATTTTTTGTTTTTCAGTCTTTCTTTGGCCTTCTGTTTTGGCTCGAGGTACTTTAGATATCTTAAGAGTTATCACTAGTTATGTTCCATTCACCGACCAGTTTAGTCCACCGGTAATAGCCCTCTGGCTGCGAAGCTGACGGTTCTGGGTTCAAATCATCGTAAGGACAAACATTTGTATCATGAACATAAATTCTTGTTCCTGAGTTTTGTGTTTCTTGTGCATATATAAGTATATGCCTATTAAATATATCGTCGTCTAGAACTCATAAGCCTTCTTGAGCTTTCCATGGGATTAGTTTGATGCATGTGCTGAGTGTCCCTAATATTTATTTATTTGTGCAGGTGCCTCCGCTACATGTCCTCATACACCAACTGCCTGCTGCAAGGCTATGGGGTGCTCCCCGGGCCCCCCACTCGCCTGCACCTGACCAACATCGACACGGACTACGCCGTGGTGCACTGGGCGCAGCCCGCGGCATTGCCCGACACAGTACAGTACTACAACTTGCACTACAAGGCCTTGGCAACCTCCGACGAGTACAGAGTGCTAGAGAAGGTGAGGATAACTGACTAAGCCCAATGGCCCTAAGTTGGTCTTGGCTACGCCACGCTTTGCGATTATGAGCCGGCGATGATGACAAGATAAGATCCCTTAGGTTTTCTTAGAGTTAAGCGCTACAGTTGTGTCTAGTTTTATCTATTTTAATAAATGAGCTAATTTTACATAAAGAACATAACAACAATAAAAACAAAATACGAGAATGGTGCTGCTCTCGATGAATTAAATAAATAAATGTAATAAAATTAAAGTAATGATTAGAAATTAGAACCAAAATAAACCAAAACGCAGATATTTGCACTAATCGAACGAAAAATTATTCTTTGTTTATGGCATTGAGTACACTTTCAGTGTTTTAAGTAATGTCACGTTCCAATCTAACTTTCTTTTCAAAACGTTAATAGTTTTTAGGTTAAATTATTTACCTACATACATATTATTTAATATTTCCCGAAAACGATGTACATAACTATAAAATTTCTGGTTTGCGATTTATATTACTTATTAGATACGAGTATTATCACTAATAGTAGATTGTTGGACAAGGGGCTAAAATAAGCCATTATGACACGAAGTGACAAATATGTCTGAGTGTCATAATGGCTTTTAGCCACGTGTTAAACACTCTGCTTTTCACTTCGACTGCGAGAAAATAAAAAAGACTTAACACTGAAATTGTATATTTCATGAAAAATAAAAAGTACACTTTGAGCAATTCTTTATAGTTAAATTGACAGCTTCTATATTTTTTTAAACTAATAATGGCCATAGACAATTTTTACTTTTGTAATGTGAAGGGCCGCAATACAATCAGAAATTTTGGCCAATCTGATGAGGTTGGTTTGTTTGTTTTTAATTATTCGTAAGTAGTATGTAGCTGGCCGCAAGTTTTTTTTTCAGTTTCATAGAAATTTGTATGGGATTATATGGCTTTCTTTTAAGCCCTAGGGGCTACATGTACTATTTTAGTCTCGCTTCGCGAAGCTAATATGACCTACTTTTGGAGCAGGAGAAGTGAAAATGAATTTATATTATGTGTAATCAAAACTCCTTAAAAATCCAATAGGTATAATAGGTATGATGACGGGTATGAAAATAAAAAATCCTAATTGGTCCGTCTCTTAGATAACAAAAAAATATTCGACACGTATTTTTTTTATTTTTCAAAATAATAAAGAAATACTCATATAAGTCGCTTTAAAGTTCAGTCGTGACGTCACTCCTAGGTAAAATTTGTACCAAGGAATGACGTCACGCCCCATTTTGACTCAATGTATCTCCTTTATTTTTTGATTGCGTAATAAAAGCAAGAATACGTCTCTAATATTTTTTATTAATCTACAAAACGGACTAATTAATAAAATTTAGTCATCATCCCTATTTTTAGTTATATAGTTATCGGCAAAGGCACATTCGCATCATTCATCTCCTCTCTAAAAACCTCTATTGCTCCCTAGTTGTTTTACAAAGTGGACTAATACCCTAAGCTTAGGTTTTTAGAGTGCTAACATAAATCTTAATCTTATATGAAAGCAAAATCACGCACCACCGGCCTGGCAACATTAATCTTTAACCTAAATATGCTTTCAGCTTACGTCTTATGTGTCTCCTTACATGACCCAAACCCCTCAGTTCAAATATAGGCAGCGATTTGTATAGCCAAAGGGATTAATTCATTATACATTCATTAGGGATTACCCTCGGTGGAACTATAAATTAGGAGGTGACAGAATTACCGTCTGTCTGTAGGGCGTAGAGATGTTTACAAGCCAAGACGGCAATTGTTCGAATAATTATTCCATTCACGAGTGTGTCCCAAAAATCCACGATTAATTTGTTTGGGGCACGTTCGATGACAAATGATTTATTCTTTACTAGAAGGTGCGGGTTGCCTTTCCACGCTGCGCTTGCCTTTACACGCTTACGCAGTCTCCACTCGAGAAACTTTTCTGCCCCAACGGCCATCGGTTCTTCAAACTTTGTGCCCTGCCCTTTGCCACTTTAGTTTGCTTACCCTGTTTGCTATGTCGGTGACCTTGGTTCGTTTACGAATCTCCTCATTTCAGATTCGATCTCGTAGAGAGATCCCGAGCATAGCTAGCAAGGTGGTCAGACGACCTCGTTAGGGTTGTGGGGACTCGCTGCTTGCGGAAATTGAGGAGACCTATGTCAAGTAGCAGAAATGATTATGATGAATGATGAGATTTATAAATAAACTAGACGGCGCTCGCAACTTCGTTCGCGGATTAGAAAGAGTCATAACCCCTCTTTTTTTCTTTAGCATAATCAGGTAAAAAGTGTCCTATAACCATCTGGAGATACTCAGCTACCCGTGTACCAAAAATAGTTAAAATCCGTTTTGCCGATTTAGCGTGATGAAGCCACAACCACACATACAAACATACAAACATTTATTCGTCAATCACGAATAAATTTGTTCTACTAATGCATCATTTGAATAAATGTTGCCCATCTCTATTCGCTGGTTTATCGTCTAATTTATCGGCCCTAAATGCCCTTTCACGTGGGATTTTGGTATCTTAATCGGGAACAAGCCCCGGATATCCTTTGATCTCCAATAATTTTATTTATGTTCTGTATTGGCCGATATTCGTGTTTTATTATTATCATCGTTTTCCGCGATTATCGCTCTATTAGATAAAACAATTTACACGAATTATATCGCGTATATTATCTCATTTGAGTTTGTATTAATGTCTTATTTCAGCGGACACAGTGGTGTAGCTAGGCGTAGGAGTATCGGGTCCTCGCCCACGGCCCGACACTTTATACATGATACAATAACCCCGTTTGTAAATGATACAATACAACTCTTTATTGCACACCAAAAGAAAATAATATTCTGATGTTATTTTCTTTTGGTGACTTAAATCTAAAAAAGTATGAGAAATGGTAAACAACGGACGGTCTTAATGCTAAAAAGCGATCTCTTCCAGACAACTTTAAGGTAGTAGAGATGATGAACATTCTCTTGAAAGAAAAAGGGGCCCCGCTGATGCAACTTAGCCTACGTCTAGATTAGTCCAAGCTACGCCACTGTCAGCAGAAGTGCTTGCCTTTTGACCGCCAAGCAGCCAAGTAATGCTATCTGACCTAGACGCCACTGCAAAAAAAACCTTCAACAATAAAATAGATTGCAAAACGAGGTATTGATATTATATTCGTAGTTTTTTAACCATGAAATTAGGTTACCATATTCCATATGGCGTCAGTGGCATGAATTTTCTATGACACGATTTGCGACTTTGTGTAATACATTACGAGTATTTACCTGCGGCTTTGCCGGTGTTATTGAGAACTGAGTATCCTATATTTTATACAAAGAGTTAACCTAGTATCATTACTCACCAGATCCACTCACCGTACATCCTGGAGGACCTGGAATCGAACTCCGACTACGAGATCTACGTGGAGGCGGTGAACGAGCATGGCGTGGGCGACGCGTCCCCACGCCTCATATTCAGGACGCAGAGCCAGGTGAGGAAGAATTAAAAAACCTCAATAAGTTACTTAGAACATAGGTAGATTGTTTCGTAAAGTCCATTTGGAAGGTAAACCACCTATGACCTCGAAAAGCAGATGGTCACTGGGAAAATCGAAGGTAAGAGACAGAGAGACGGGAGCCCGAAACGCAGGATAGACCAGGTTCGCACAGCGTTCGATTCCACAATACACGATGTTCTACACTTGGCAGCAGATAGAATGAGATGGCGCATCATCAGATAAAATCTTTTCCGAGGACATGACCACCTCCCTCTGTAATGAGGATACCGTACAAGAAGGAGGAGAAGGAAGGTCTCAGTTTTCTTTCTTTCTTTCTTCTTTCTTTTAAAAAAGGCTTTTTCTAGGCTAGCCAAACTTAGTCGACCAGCCGGCTAGTACAACTCTCGCGACTACGATTTTCGCGCAATATAGCATCGGGTGATAATATATATGGGCTTAAACATTAGCACTCAGATAAATAAATTGGACAGTTATTGTGATATAGATACAAATCTAAGCGCAAAGAAAAATACGATTGCTCTCGCACGTGGTCACACCAGGACTCGAACCCGGTACTTCCTAATTACGCGTCAGCTGTGTTACCCTTTGACTAGCGAGCACTGTGCTCGATTATTTTTCTTTGCGCTTTGATTTGTATCTATATCACCACAAATAATAATGGGGTGTTAATTTTTCCGCATTAAAAACACAGAACCCCAATAAACTTTTGGTTCATATAAAGAGAATTTAGACACTTATTCTTGTTATGCGGTTAAAATATCTGGGGACCGTTTCTCAAAAGCTTGTAACTTATATTACAAGCGGAATCTCCTTCAAACAGTATGTATTAAAAAAGAGATTTCCACTTGCACTACAAATTACAAGCTTTTATGAAACGAGCCCTAGGTCTGAACTATAATCATTGTACTGATGTATGCAAGGACTTACGAGGCTATATTATTTGCATGGCATATCTATTATTAATTATAACTTGTTCCTTCATGGCTACGATCAATGCGAAATATAATGACTCTCCTTGCTGTCCGATTCTTAGTCATCTGGACTGAATGGTAGAGCCATTTCGCTGCATTCTTGATCGCATCACAGCAACTCCACACAAATTGCAGTAACACTGCAGGCACATGCACGGGATCCCATCCTTTAGTAAGTTTGCCCACCAAGGATCCGTGAAATAATTTGTTGCTCTAGATACCTCGGTGATGGCGTGTTGGCAAAGAAACATGTGTAATAAAATGTAAATAATTAGACGAAAATTTTTAATTTTTAATTTGAACCCACGCCTCCAATTGGTCAATTGATAGGTCGACCGTGATAGCGCGAAGATCCGTTGGAGTCCCTCTCGAAGCACATCATTTCTTAAATTTCCGCTTTAATACTTATATATAGACTTCGCTAGCAGACGTGTCTATTTTAATAAAAAAATCATAATATTATAGGTACATAATTAATTATCGCAGAATTGGGATTTTGACAATTTTTGACTACTTTTTGGATGTTGATATTTTTTTTTCAGTGGGATGTTATAAAACGACAACGTCTCAATAATAGAAAAATTGGTGAAAAAACTACTTCAATCTCAAAAAACTCACCGAGATACGACAGTGTTCAAATCACTTTTTTAGACTTTCCCAACAAACGCTCCATACCAAAGCCTACAAACGTGTTACGTGACGTCACACGTTCCTACCGTGTATGGGGAAATTAAGACCTTTGTTCTGCAGACGTTTAATAAACTTGTGTCTATCGAAAAGGTTTCATAACATAAGTTAGGTACCATAAATTTCATGGGTTATTCAATGTTATTAATATTTTCATATTCTAAAAAAGGACTTTGCCAGTTTCCCACCCAACTTTAGCGACCAGCTACTTGCAAGGTATCAAACGTTTTTTTTTTGGATTTTTATAGTAAATCTGCCATTTCGCATTATTTTTTTTATTTTATTTGAGTACAGTCAACATCCCAATAGGGAATATGCATGAATTTTTATTTTTGCTTTATTAAAAGCTCATTCATGTAACAAACAGTAGACAACAAATAATTTTTCGAATGACTATAAAAATAACCAAGATATAAGCCATCAAAGATTGCATTCTATCTCTTTGTTGCAAAACAGAATTTAATATGGAGTTTATATGGCCGGAGTGCACTATGACGTAACAGTGCATATCGGACCTCTCTGTCTAATTAGCAGTTAAAATGCCTATATCATGCGTATTTCTTGTCCGATTTTAATTTTAATTTCACATTTTGAAATAGTATTTACGGTATTTTTATATTCAGTTGAGAAAGCGGTAAAGAAAAATGTCATGCATGTACCGTATTGTCTTATCTGTGAACCGTAGTATAAACAAGTTATCTTCTCGAAGGTTCTCGAGGAGGAAGAGGAGGAGTCTAACTACTACAACGTGACGGCGTGCTGTGAGCGCGTGGCCGTAGCCGGCGTGTGCATGCCGCTCTGCTCCTACGACGCCAAGATGTCCGACCTGAGGACCCTCGCGCCGCTCTGTGCGCAGGAGTTCCACAAGCTGCTGCGTTGCGGGGCTGGAGGTGAGTTTACTACGTTCATTCAAAGTAGTACGTTTTAGGAGGCCGGATTTGAGGAGATATCTAACGTTTAGACGGCTTCTGACATTTGAGTGCCAAGTTTAAATCACTTCTTGAAGAATTCTGCATCAAAGAAAGCGTTGCGAGGGTGGAGATGAGTGGACCATTTCTTTTAAAAGGGGCTAGTGGCAATGGATCCCAAGAGCCACTTAATGGGATAGTCACGCCTATCCACGTGCAGAATGAGTGTATACATTACAGACGTACCAAGATCACCTCAAAGAAAAAATGATTCTACGGCCTGCAACTACGCACAGTCACCAACAGGGAAGGTTGTAATCGTTTTACCCAGAATATGGATGCTACGCCGAATACGGACGTCGAAGTTGCCAGGAGATGGGGGGGACGGCTGCGAGCGCTTACGTCACGAGACTCACGAGCGATAAAGACAGCAATATCCCAAACTAATACCTAACGCGGCCGCGCGGAAGTCAGAGAGACTTCTCTTATGAGCAAATTTATTTTTTATACCATTGATGACTTCTACATCTATTTCTTTAGGTATTTAAAACAATGTAAAAAAAACAAAGCGACGCGGGTGATTCAGCCAGTTGCGTCGTACCACAGATATAAAATATTACCTTGAATGGCGAAGTGTCACGATCACGTGTTTTTTTTTTACATTCTTTGACTAAAGTAGTTTAGTGATGCAGTCGATGATGAATGTCCTTAATTTACAGACTCAGTATATAGGCAATTGTTTCGTCCAGGTCGCAACCACGAGGCGTGCTGCGCGCGGCGCGGCGTGCCGGCCAACTGCCGCGGCGTCTGCGCAGGCGCATACACGGGCGGTATCAATACTTGCGTGCCATACATCGGAAACATCGTGCAGTGCTTCGAAGAAGGTAAGAAGCACCAGCCAATAAGGCTAAGTCACATTATAACGAATGTACAGTATTCCGGCGGCTTTGATACCGGGACCACGCCGTCCAATAGCGCGAACTATTTTTATAAATCAAACGTTATTCACACTCTGGATAATTTAGAAAATAAACTACCGGCACTGCCTTCTTCCCTGCCACGTCCCCACCGTTGCTTTTTGCCTCTGCTCTGTACAATCGTCAGCCAATTATAGGAATTGGTAAAACTGTGACTATGAGATATAGTTGTACGGAATCATCAAACAGAGACTGCTACTGTGCAAGCTCGTATCCTCATTTTGGCACACGTGTTGCTACGCAGAACTGCAGGGCAAGGTCGAAGGCACTACACCACGGGACCACCGAGGTGGACAGACCAGATATAGAAAGCCACCGATGGTTTTTAATCGAATGCACAAGGAGAGCAGCAATTTGCGAGGAGTGGCACCGTATTGACAAATAAAACTCTAACCAGGCAGACTGTGACGTCCATGATAATGACCACTCTGTCTTCTTCGCAAATATCTGCAATCTACAGACACTTCAATGTTTTACCCTTATAATAGTATAGAAGCATTGTATACACTAGGCGTCAAAAAAATTGCACCTTTCCTAAAATTCGTGTCAAGCGATTATAACTCCTAAGATCTTTACTTTACTCTATCGATATTTGTATCATTTAAAAGCTCAATTAATAAGCTGTATTGCCACTAGACAATGCCCGCAACTTTGTTGGCGGAAAAAGTCACAATCTCTCTTTTTTTCTTCAACGTAGTCGGGTAAAAAGTATCCTATAACCATCTTTAGATACCCTGCTACCCGTGTATCAAAAATAGCTGAAATCCGTTGGGCCGATAAAGCCACTACGACACATACAATTATACAAAACATTTTTTTTTATTCAGTCTCCTCACCTTCAAAAACCCGTATCACTATTTTATTTGAAAATATTTCCAATGTTTTATTACGAAAATCTTGATTTTTTAACATCAAGATCTTCGTGATTTTCATAGTGAATTTCTCTGGACTAGACTCAGTTCGAAGCGCGTGCGCCCCGGCAATGCACTGGTTCAAATCCAGTCGGAGTCTTGAATTTTTTTAATTACTTACATCTTTGTATTTAGAAGAAAATAACTTCAAAATTTAATTTTTATAACTTTGTAAATGTATAGATCTAGCCGCAATACAAGCTTAGGCTTAAGTCTGAATCTAAATCTCGCATAAGAAACTCTTCCAACGATTGATCTCAAACCTCCCTCCAGGCACCGGTCTCCTACCCGGTCCACCACGAGAGGTTCATGCGATCGTCTCCACAATTGACGAGAAGTCCTGGACGGGCTATCTGGACTGGTCAGCCCCGCAAGATGGCGCCAACGCGACCTCGTACGTGGTGCACTGGCAGCGCGTCGGAAATAACTCACAGCCCTACTACTACAATACTCTGCAGTTAGATAATGTGAGTATATTCTTATCGTTTTGTTTTGTCTAACATATGTACATGTATACGTACCATCTTAAATTTTCCATTCAAACTGTTTTTTTTTATAACCATAGAAGATAGCCACAAGAGTAATATGGTCCGTGGCCAGTATATCAACTCTGAGTAGTTTTAACCCTGTGACGGCTGAAAGACTAGAAACAACTAAGAGCGCATACCTTGCTTGTCCTCTTTTTCGCGCCTAGGGGCTATTCATAAATTACGACATTTCAAATTGGGGTGGGGTCTCCACATCGGATGATGGTAGCGTGACGAAGGATGGGGGGGGGTCATTTCCAAGATGACATCATCTATCACATCTTTAAAAAGTGCTTAATGAGTAAAACAAGGAATAAAATTCATGTTTGTGTAAACTGTTGCTAAAAACGCATTATTTGGAAATGACATCATTATCTTTGGTAGGGGGGGGGGGAGGCTCATTCGGATTATGATGGTCGGATGATTTTAGGCGGGGGGGGGGGGTCAAAAATAGATGACGTAATTTATGAAGAGCCCCCTAGTCACATATCTTCTCCATTTTTTTAGCATCTAAACTGTTCGTCTTTTGCAGCAAATCAACACGACGGATACCATGGCCAACATCGACAACCTGGAGGTGAATGGCACGTACCACGTGTTCGTGGTAGCTGTCAACGAGCACGGCACATCCCTTCCCAGCAGCATGCTGCTCATCAACGTCACCTCCAAGACCCGTGAGTACAAGGACCATAGGAACCATGACTATCGAACTAGATTTGACGGTTACGTGCCACAAGTTCGCAGTAGTCATCAACCAGCATCCCTCTCCAGTAGTATGCATCTCATCAACGTGACCTCCAAGACCCGTGATTATAAGGACCATAAGAACCATCGCTATCGACTTGGAGGCGACCGTCACGTGCCACGTTCATAGTAGCTGTCAATGAGCATCCCACCCCAGTAGGATGCTTCTCATCCACGTGACCTCCAAGACACGTGAGTATAATTCCCGTAGGAACCATGGCTATCGAACTAAAAGCGACCGTTACGTGCCACGAATTCGCAGTAGTCATCAACCAGCATCCCTCCCCAGTAGCATGCTTCTCATTAACGTGACTTTAAAAACCCGTGAGTACATGGACCATAGGAAACATGGCTTTCGAACTAGAGTTGGCCGTTACGTGCCACGAGTTCACAGTAGTAATCCACCAGCATCCCTTCCCAGTAACATGCTTCTCATCAACGTGACCTCCAAGACCCGTGAGTATAAGGACCATAAGAACCATCGCTATCGACTTGGAGGCGACCGTCTCGTGCCACGTTCGTGGTAGCTGTCAATGAGCATCCCTCCCCAGTAGGATGCTCCTCATCAACGTGACCTCCAAGACCCGTGAGTACCAGGATCACAGAAATCATGGCTATTGACCTGGATGTGAATGGCAAGTACCTTGTGTCCGAGTCGCATGTTCTTCATCAATGTCACCTCCAAGATCCGTAAGTCTAAAGATTCCATAGTCATCATCAACCCATACACGTCCCACTGGGCACATGCCTCCTCTCATAAATAAGTGGGAATAGGCTGTAGTCTCCACGCTGGCCCGGTCCAAATTGGAGACTTCACATACACCCTTGAATTTCTTCGTCTGAGTATGCAGATTCAGATAGATGCAGGTAAAGATTCCAAGCAATATTGTATTAACAGAGAAATTTCAACCATGTTAACTCCTCCCGCCTGAGGGTGAGAAAGATTGGTTTACAAGTTATTTTAATTTAGAATCTGACTTTGAACTGGAGAAGACTGTCTCCTTACCAGTAATCGGATTCGGTGGGGGAGCACAAACACACTGAGACTGCGGAGGTTAAAAGTTCTGACAACACTGTAGTGGCAAAAAAAAAGAGTTTAAACCCAACTCATTTTTAGGGCCGGCTACCCTAAGACTGTCACAGTGATTCAGAAAATACAGTTTAATTTGAATTTAGCGAAATCCCAATGGTACTTGATCTGGAATACATGTCTCTCATTTCATTTTAACAGAGGAGCAGAGCGTGCCAGGCATCCCGTCGCCGCCACACTCTCTGTCAGTATCTTCTCACTCGGCAACCTGGTTGACGCTAACATGGCAGCCACCGCAGTTCTCGCATCCGGACGAGAAGATCTCATACACGTAAGTGTTTATATTCTCTCTAATAGACTACACAGAGAGAAATCCCGTCGCTGCATCAGCCTGTGTGCCCTCTCACTCGGCAACCTGGTTGACGCTAAAATGGCAAACACCGTCTTCTAGTACCTCGGGAAAAAGATCTCAAACACTTAAGTGCTTAACTTCCTCCCCAATAATCTACACAGTGCGAATTCTATCGCCGTCTCAATCTGTCGGTGTCACCTGGAAGATGCGAAGATATTTAAGAAAGAAGTGAAACCGATTATTTTTTGACGACCAGTTTAGCTCAGTGGAGTACGAGTAACGTTACCTGCGAAGCTGAAGGTCCCGGGTTCAAATCCCGGTAAGGGCAAATACTTATGTGATGAGCATAATCATCTTTTCCTGACTCTTGGATGTTTTCTATGTATATAAGAAGTAGCTATCTATTAAATATATCATCGTCTAGTACTTACACAAGCCTTATTGAGCTTACCATGGGACTAGTTCGATTTGTGTAAAAATTGTCCCGTAATATTTATTTATGTATTTTGTTTTTTAAGGTAACTCCTTAATAACTGAATTCCACGAAACAGACCTTGCCTAGTGTAGAAATCACTGTTCTTACTTTGTGATTTGTACTAACTAATGGTAAATAAACTATTATAATTTAATTTGATCGTCACTGAATAGAAAAATATGTTTTGCTTGTTAGTATGTGTCTTTGATGCCTCAGCACGTCAAAACAATGAGACGGATTACAACCAGATCTTGTACAAAGACAATAGGGCATCCAATGATGGTTACAGGATACTTTTAGGCGACTACGCAGAACGCTCTCCGCGAACGAAACGGGCACCTTCTAGATTATAACATTAGTAGAATTTACATTATACCACACATGTGAGCAGTTTCTCTCCTCAAGACGGATGTTGACGGTCGCCTGGAGGACCGTTAGCAAAACAAACTGGCTCGACCCAGGCTCACGCCGACAGAATACTAATACTCCATTGTAATGCCTTGTATGTGTGTCTTTAAATAAAAAGGGTATAAGGGTAAAACGAATTGTACTCGTACATATAATAAATATGTTCTAGCATCCACTCGCAAGTTCGTCCGAGAATTGAGTAACCTATTTTAATTCATGATCTTTTATGTGTACCAAGTTTCATCTAAATTTTTCTGTTTGTTACTAAGTAGGTAACAAACGTCCAAACAGCTTAAAATATTCAACTTCTAAATAAGGTCAACTGGGGCAATTGCGTATATGGTGCAAATGCGTTTTTTAATTATTCGGCGGTATTTGAACACTTTACAATTACCCCTCACTTCCCCGCTTAATGTTTGGCATTGTTAGGCTGGAAACAGTACTGGACCGTAGCGCGTACGATCGGTCGGCCATAGCTATCGCTGTGTAAAGCATAGGCGCGATCAGACTGATGCTTACCGTCAGCGCGTATGTGGCCATACAAAATACGCCCGACCGACCGTACGCGCGTACCATCGGTCGAATACTGAGGGGCTACTCCGAAATCCGAAAAACGAAGTTCGTACGGCGCCATCCCGCTCACTCAAATACAGCATAACATGAGAGCGAGAGGGACAGCACGCTACGAACTTCGATTTTTGAATTTCGGAGTAAGCCCTCTGTTTCCAGTCTTACACCGCGTTCTCATTATCCGATCCGATATCGGAATCGGACGCCGAACACATGTGTAAGAAAGAGATGAACGATCTTGCATTTATTTCTTACCCGTCTGTTCGGCGTCCGATATCGATAACGGATCGGTTAATGAGAAAATGCTCCTACTAATGCAAAGAGAGCGAGAGTAGATGTATAGTGTTCTGTTTCTAAAACGTCATCAAGACACATTTACACCATGGACGCAATTATCCCGGTTGACTAAGTAAGAAAAGATTATCCATAAGTATTATTATAAAGTTGTAAAAATTAATTGTCTGTATAAGAAATATATAATAATAAAAAATGATGCGGACCATTTGAAGGTCATTGAATAGATGTTTTATATTTTTTATTTTTATGTGTCTTTGCGGATGTGACAAAGCCCATTTATCACGTCAAAATGGCTAAATGGATTTTAACCATTTTTGGTACACGGGTCATGATGGTTATTTTACCTGACTAAGCTGAAAAATGAAATTCAAATCAAATCAAATCAAATCAAAATATCCTTTATTCAAGTAGGCTTAGATACAAGCTCTTTCGAATTGTCTGTTACAATGAGAGAAGTCTTTGCTGGGAAACATACAATATGATCCAACATTTGTTGCAAGGATTAGGGAAACCCAGAAAAACCTAATCAGATCATTTAACTTAAGTATAATACTTACCTATTATTGATAAAATCATCATTTTAAAAATTAAAATAATTAATAAGATAAATCCCAAAAGGATTGTCAATAAAAAAGAAAAAAATCTAGAATGTGTCTAGAATAAAATTCTAAATGTCAGAGTATATAAAACAATTAATATGCGTGTACCAATTAACTATTACAATATTGTCTTAATTATACTTAAAACTTTTACAATTGTGTTATAACTAATTTATAATTGATAAACGCAGAGGAGATGTACAAATTCTCCAGATCAATGTTAATATAAAATATAAACTATTTTTTTTTCTAGATGTATAAGGTCTCTAGGCGTCACGACATGCGATAAAATTAAAAAGGGGACGCAGTTTGACGACGTCACACGTCTGTATTTACTTACAATACAAACTTCATACTAATAGAGAGTTTTCACATTTTGAAAAAAGAAGCTGATTTGAGCTGTCATCAAATACCGAATTTTACTGTGATAAATTCGCGGGTAGTTCCCAGAAATAATGGAATGTTCGAAGTGAACTTTTGAACAACGATTTGGAAAACGCCCAGTGGCGCGGAAACAGCAACCGAGTTTGAAACTTTAGCAATGTTTAGTGCTTTTACATGTTGTTCCGCTTTAATGACACTCAGTGTGGAATCATAAAGTGCACTTGCTGCAAAAGAGATTTCATAAGGCTTCATTGCATAAATGTTCTTCATAACATCATCAAACTAATATATGGGATAAAAGGACTAGCAGATTGCGAAGCTATGCAAGAGGACATAGACGCAGTCTTACATTGGAGCACGATAAACAAGCTATTTTTTAATGCCTCCAAATGTTGTGTTATGACCTATACACGTTCATTAAGACCACTCCAAACCCAATATTTGCTTGGATCACAAGTTATAACTCGCGTAACAACAGTAAAGGACCTCGGGGTTGTTTTTGATACGCGTCTCACCTTTCACAACCATATTGAGACCCTAGCTGCCGCCAGTTACAAAAGACTGGGATTCGTCACCAGGAATGCTCGAGATTTTAACAACCCAAGGGCAATTAAAGTGCTATATACCTCCCTTGTTCGAAGTAAGCTGGAGGCGGCTAGCATTGTATGGAATCCTTCCGAGAGTACGTACGTCCTACTTTTAGAAAAAGTTCAAAAAGCATTCCTGAGGTTCTTATACAAAAACGTGAATAAGTATTATCCCTTCTTATACCCCACTAAATTTCTGTTGGGATCACTTGGATTCAACTCCCTGCAAGTAAGGCGTAACTACAACCTTCTAGTTACGGCTTGTAGTATTTTACGCGGTGACTCGGACTGCCCGGATTTGGTTGCGCAGATAGTGAGGCTCGCTATACCTGTCTTGCCCAAGCAGGAACTTAGGCCGCGTCATCGTAATCTGCTTGCAGTTCCGATAACACGAACTGTAGCACACAGAAATTCCCCTCCTATTCGGGTTTTAAAACTTCTGAACTCGCTTCTGTCATGGGCTCCTGAAAGTGACGTGTTTGCAGACCGATGGGCAAATGTAAGTAGTATATGTCTGAAGTACTGTGAAGCGATGGATGGAAGTCAGATTACTTAGAATAATTATTTTGTAACTTTTGTATTTGTAACTTTTGTATTTGTTATTTATGTACTGTTAACTTTTGTACTTTAGTCTTTAATTCTAAATTATGCAGTGATTTGGTTTATACTGTCATGCTGTATATATTTTGTTGGAATAAAATAAATAAATAAATCATTCTCCTGCCTTTATCCCATTAATTTGGTATCGACGCCGCATGTTTTTTTCATCCATACCGTTCTAACACCCGTCAATGACTCCTCGCTTAATTCCATCTTATTCATGTCATCTTGGGTAAAAAATATCCTATCTGCTGGCTGGATCTGTGAATGACCACTTAACCTTGTATGAAAAATGGTTAAAAACCATTCAGCCGTTTTGGCGTGATGAAGCCACAAAGATACATACAATATACAAAAAAAATGTTTTCCGATTCATTGACGTTAAAGTAGTTCGTATCTCTTATGAGCACGATCCGAGACGGATACTTTGTATGTATTTCATTTTTATAATTATTTATCTATATATTATGTATATCGCCGCCTAATACCCACAGTACAGTCAAGTGTACAAATATGGGTGGACTAATCCTTCTCAAAAATAAATCCCATCACTCTTATGTCAACTAAATACAGTTGTGGTACAGTCAAGAGCACCAATATGTATACACAACATAGTTTCAAATATATCTATTTATTTATTGTAGGAGAACCAACGGCTAATACAGTACAAATAAAAACTTAAATAGAAGTATACAGCCAATTACAGGAACTCACGTATAGATATTGCACATGAAACAGTTAAGTGACAACGCGCATAACGACGCGCACACGCAGCAAGTATATATAAAAACTTTGAACATTTAAGCTAAGCTTTAAGAGCTTTAATAGACAAACAACCTCAATACCTAATACACAATAACAATATAACACAAACACGGTAATAAGAATCGCTCATTCTAAAAACGCACTAATTAAATTTATAATAAAAGGTATCCATACTAATCCATACTTAATATTATAAATGCGAAAGTGTGGCTGTCTGTCTGTTACCTCTTCACGCTTAAACCGCTGAACCGATTTGGATGAAATTTGGTATGGAAATAGTTTGAGTCTCGGGGAAGGACATAGGCTACTTTTTATCCCCGAAAAATTCCCTTATCCGCGATAAACGAATTTAAGGCGGACGAAGTCGCGGGCAGAAGCTAGTATATAATAATTATGTATACCTGCAGGTGTTATTATTCTGGCAGTAAGGTTTATGTATAAGTACATATTAAAGAACTTTGTGTGGATATTTATAGTATTTCCCTTTGACTGTAGGAACATTATTTACGAGAATATTAATTCGATACATATTTTTGCACTTCACTGTACAAGCTTTGCTAAGTTTAGGACTAGGCCGATTGGTGAAAGATTGTCCCTGATGTTTTTACAGACATTTCATTTTTACAACTTTATAATAGTATAGTTGTGTTCTTTTGCATTTTACGTTCCATATTTATATTATTATTACTGTAGTCGAGATGTCGGCGCCATTTTGCATTAACATTAAATTACATACGCGGCTCCCTCCGGTGCAACAGAAATATCCAAATTCATGGACCAACTTACATAAAACAATTGCAAACTAGAAACTTTGCAGACTATCAAACAAGCCCGAGCAAATAAAGCCGTGTACAGAATAGCTGTATTTGCAAGTTCATAGTTGTACTCTTATTCAATAGTCCAGGTCTCCCGAATAGTGATGTGACCTGCCCGGGGATATTATTATAATAGACTATTTTTGCTATGGTTATAGAACGATGTCTCAATAATAAATATATTGGTGAATAACTACTTAAATTTCATAAATACTCCCCGAGATAAATCACATTTTGGACTTTCTGAAAAACGCTTCATACTAAAGCTTACTGACATCACACGGTCAGTACCTTGTATGGGGAAATTACGAACTTTGTCCAGCAGATATGTTAAAATAAAACTTGCGTTTATCGGAACGGCTTTCTAACAAAAGTTACCATATACTTTATGGGTTATTCAATTGTGTTATTATTATTAGTTATTAATATTTTCATGCTTTAAAAATGGACTTTCCCACCCAACTTTAGGGGCTCATAAAAAAAAGCTACACAAGATATCGTACTCAAAATTTTAACGTAATTCCTTATTTTACTTAGGTAATCAGGATTTTGTATAGTTTATTTCTGGCAACATGGCCCATACATTAACACCTTATATTGTACGTATATGATATTTGTTAACAATAAATAATTTGAATTTATAGACTAACATCTAACATACATAATATTAAATACTAGGACGTCCCTGCAACTTCGTTCGCGAAAGAGATAAAGTCATAACTCTCTTTTTATTTAAGCGTAGTCAGGTAAAGAGTATTGTATAATCTGCGGATGCTTAGCTACCCGGGTACTTACCAAAAATAGTTTAAATCTATTTAGGCGTTTTGACGTGATGACGTGATTTGTCGATTCAGTGACCTTCCTATTGGTACATAGTCTGTTTTACTTTTTTTATCTTATATCTTAGTATTGATAATAATGCTGCAAAGTAATGAACTAACTGCTTAGATCACATTTTAACTGCGATAGGTTCACGTAAGTTCGGGTTTCAAGATTGTTTTTACATGATTTGTGCACGGCGGCCATATAAACTCCATATAAAATTCTGTTTTGCCAGAAAGAGATAGAATGAAATGTTTGATGGGTTCGTTGTTGACAACGGAACTCTAAAAACGGTCCCCAAGGATTTATTCCAAAGATGCTGCTAGCATATTCTCGCAGTATTGCTATGCTAAGTTAGGCGAGAAGCAATGGTCGCACTTATAATAATTTATTTTGTTTAAATCTATAACGACCATGTACTCCTGCCCGGGATATTCCCAAGCTTAAATTCCCGGGAATTTCCCGCGGTACATTACTCGCAAACTCCTGCCATAGTCCTATTCCAGTTTCTGCATGTAATTAAACTTGAAGCTGACTGCGTTTGGGGCCTATTGTCTGGTGTTTGCATTGGTACATTATTTGTATTTGGCCGGTGAATGCTGTAATCAAATTGAATAATGACAGGAGTAGGTACATTGACAAGATTGATCATGCTCAAACTCGACAGGAACGAAGAAAAATACAATTTAAGATAAACGTCACAATGCTCTAATAGGTAATATGACGGGGTATTAAAATCAAAATTCTAATATTTCTAATTAGTATGGTTTTTTTTTTGTTTTTCGAAATACTAAATAAATACTCAGATAAATCGCATTACAGTTCAGGCGTGAGGGTACGTGACGTCACATGTACTTGTATTTGTACCTAGGAGTGACGTCACGTGACATTTTGCCTCAATACTTCAACTCTCTCTCAATGTCTCCAAATTTTTTTATTAATCGACATGACGGACTAATTATTAACATTTAATCATCATCCCTATTCTAGTTACACCGAACTCAAGATAAGAAGTTTTTTAATTGGCATGTTGACTGTACTCAAAAAAACATTATAGGGAAATAGCAGTTTCTATAATAGAAATCCTACTATAATTGAAATAATGAAATAATGATCTATATTCCGTAAGTAGGCCACAAGGGCACTTTTACAAGTCTGACTCTACGGCGTTTCCCAAGAGGAGACCACTGAAGAGAAGAAAGCAGAAACAAACTCAACAGTCAGTCATTTTTTCGAAATAACTCTTATATCTATTACAATATTTGTACTTAGCCTATCCTAAATATATGTTTTGAGTATATAAACTCAATGCGTAGTTCTTCAAGAAAACATATCAAAACTTATAAAAGTAAAAAAATATATAAATAGAATATAAAAAAGCAAAATAGTGATTTTTATTTAAAACCAACTTACATACGTTTATATATGTCACCTTATAAGAACCGTGTCCCGGTAAAAGTAAATTATTTGGTTTCTGTTTTGGGCCATGCATATTTGTCTGTTAAATAGTCCTCTACCCTATAATAAGCCTTTCCCATTAGGGACTCTTAAGTACTTTTTGAGAGCTGGAAACGATAATTTTAAAGCATCATCATAAAAATGTATACATTGGCCTACGAATGATTTGGCTACTTTACGAACGCGGAACTTTCTAATGGCGATTTTGTTTTTATTTCTAGTATTAAAATTGTGGATATCTGAATTCTTAGTAAAAGACTCTAGGTTCTTAATAACATATATAATATTCTCATAAATATATTGGGACGCTACGGTTAATATGTTGATGTCTTTAAAAAGTTCTCTTAATGAAGTTATTTTCAAAATAATAAGTGAAATGGACTATTTGAATGCAACTGAATCGTTTGTTTTCCTCTCTTTGTATGTGTCTTTACGCCTTTATCAGGCCAAAATGACTGAACAGATTTTCACTATTCTTGCTTCACGTGTAGCAGGTGGTTATAGGATACTATTTATCTGATTACTCGGAGGTAAAAAGGAGAATTATGATTTTTTTCTTCTCCTCTGACGAAGTTTCGAAATACCCGAAATTGCCACCACCTACAAAAATCTAGTTTTACAAAGAAAAACTGCTCCAATTTATTGTTACTGTTATACATATACTCAATAGGGTGAAATGCATGATTTTTTCAAATCGCTTTCCTTAACTAAATATCAAAATTCCGTAAATACGATTTCAAAAAGCGAAATTAAAATCAGCCAAGACGTACGCATTTTATGAGGACATACTAGTGTCCGTTCCTCCATATAAACGTAATCCCCCGTTTCCTCCCTAGATAATTGTCTTAGAGCAATTTTTTTTTATAAATGTAATCTATACTTACCTGTGCCATGCCACTATGTTTCATTTTTCTTAATAATTTGTTTATTTTAAAAATAAGAGGCTCTCTAAAACTGGAAAAAATGCCACCATCCTGCGCCATAAGCACTCGTCCAGTAAACACATTTAACGAATATAAAACAGAAATCATTGAAGCTTAGCCGAAGCCCTCGTTACAATATATGTGAAAGAAAAACTAAAATTAGTCCATAATATTTTCTTGTTTCCGCGATTATTACTCATTTAAATAAAACAGTTTAACCACCCATGACCATGGACAGCTAAAAAGCTTCCGAAACGTCGGGAACTCAAATGAGATAATATACGAGATATAATCCGTTAAATTGGTTTATTTGAATAAAATTAGTCCAGTTTTGGAAGAGGAAATAAGGTACTACAAAACCCTGTTTTCGCCAATTTTTTTAGGTCAGATAGTTCCGAGCTGCAGTTGTCCCTTTTGCACTGTAATACGGGGAATTTGAGGCGATGCGACAGCAATAGTTTTTAAACTAATTTCCAAAAGGCCGTTTGCCTCTTAAAGTACTAATTAGACAAGGATTTGACAGAGAGGTCTTTCTTTCTATCTTTACGTCATAGTGCACCCCGGCCATATAAACTCGATATAAAATTCTGTTTTGCTAGAAAGATATAGAATGAAATGTTTGATGGCTTATATCTTGGTTATTTTTATATATAGTTATTCGAAAACTTATTTTTGTCTACTGTTTATTACATGAATTAGCTTTTAATGAAGCAAAAAAAAAAAAAAAAAAACATTCATATGCCCTATTTTATAAATAAATCAGACGGCAGTTTTGTACGAGACGTTTGGCACTTGAGATTTGTAAAAGCAAATTGATCAGGTGTTCTGAATCAAGTTGAGCATTCAGTTTCATTGGCCACTCCCGAGTCGGCGCTCAAACTATGCACGAAACTAATAATGTCCTGTCTCCACAAGATTGACTTGCGGGTTTGGTCTCAATGTAGCCTGAATAGCAGGTCTAGAAATATAACCCTTTAAATTCTCGCGATTTTTACACATCTAATCTATACTATTATAAAGTTGTAAAAATGAAATGTCTGTACATTGAAGATATTTTCAAAAAATATATTTTAATGGACTATTTGGATGTCACTAAAACGAAAAATTTTTTTTTGGATTTTATGTATGTTTGTATGTGTCGTTGTGGCTTCATCACGCAAAATCGGCTGAACGGATTTCAACTATTTTTGGTACACGGGTAGCTGGGTATTTCCAGATGGTTATAGGAAAAACGAGGGGTTATGACTTTTTCTCCTCCGCGAACGAAGTTGCGGGCATCATCTAGTAAAGTTATAAACACTAAATGTGTAAATTGAAGATATTTTCATAGAAATTGCAACGGGCTTTTTGAAGGTCACTAAATCGTTTTTAGGGTTCCTTAGCGACAATGGCAAAAACGGAACCCTTAAAGTTTCGTCATGTCCGTCCTTCAGTTCGTATGTCACGGGCATTTTACTCAAAAACTACAAGATGAAATTTGGAGTATAGGTGTCTTATGTAAGCCGCTACTTAGTTTTATAGTTCAATAACAAGAAAACTTTTTTCGGGGGGGGGGCTCTCCATACATGTAACCGGAACTAAAAAAAATATTTTTTATAAACAAAGATCAGAAACCAATGAAAAAAATTTCATTTGTTTCTGATCTTAATACAATACAGCGATACTGGACTTGAACCAGTGCCTTGAGCCAGACCGGGGCAGCACGCTCTACCATCTGAGCTAATCGTCCATACCAGTAGTCGACGAATTTTGTCATCTGTTTTTTGCTTATGGATCTCTGTATGGTGCATCCGACTCTTTCTTTTTCATTTGTTTCTGATCTTTGTCTATAATAATAACGCTAGTGGAGTGATCCACTAATAAATTGCAAACATTGTGATTATTATCATGATATTTGTAAAACAAAAAGTACAAAATAATGTTTTGTTTGCATATATCAATATGTGGCACATATTTCGACAGTTATTTTAGAAACATTTTGAGGATTCTAAAAAAATTGATTCAGTGAATATTATGGGGAATAATCGCTCAGAAAGTAGCATTTTCCTTTTTTGACTGGTCAGTCAACCTACTCGACGATCTATCAATATCTAGTTTTTACGTTTTCGACTTTGAAAAATGTCTTAAAGTTATCCTCGCATCTCGCAAAAACATCACGAACTGCAACACAATAGGTTTCTATCAAAAATGTCATTTTTGTGTCAAGCTTTTATTACTGACTGTACTTTTCTTTGAAAATCCATCAACTACTTTATGAGACGATTCTACAAAGCCCAATAACACGGTAGGATTGCATTATTTTCTTACAGAGTTCTATCATCAGATCAGTTCGATGGTATCATACTATTGCATTGTCACTAAACTTACATAAGTATGCCCAATTTTAGCCCAATTAGAAACCGGGAAGTGGGTCAAATTTAACTTGCATTCCACCCAAACATACATAGTTACATATTGCAAGTTAAATAGAAGCTTGTAAAATAATATTAAAAATTTCTCTTCAGATTATACTACAAGTCGCCATCACAACTCGGCCAAGGCAACGTGACCGCGGTAGTAACGACAGTCCCGGGCCACACTCTGGAGAAGTTGACCCCGAACACTCAGTATGTCTGCTGGGTGAAAGCCCACGCGGCCGCCGGCGACTCTCTGCCTTCGGAGACGCTCTTGGCCTGGACTGATCCTGCCTACCCAGCGTATGTTGAGGTAAGTCCAATAACTCAACATTTTATCAAATTATGGAAGCTTTGATTTAAGCTTACACGACTTTCCCCTCTTTACTACAACATAACCAAACGGGGCTGAATCGGGTATAAGGTCATCTGGGATAAATGCGACTACGGGACAAATGCGTCTTTTGACAATAACATAACAACGCATCATTTGCAACTATCCCTGCACTCTTTTTTGATTCGTATACTCATTATCTCAACACAACAGATGGGGCTTAAACGCGTAAAAGTATGATTTTATTATAATTAACTTTCGTTGGTAATTCTTCGACGTTTTGGACGCTGCGATACGTCCACAGTCTCGAAGGAACTCTCAGTAAATCATTAATAGATTCAGGCGTTACTTTGCGGAATTCCATATGAGATTAATGGATTCCTTTGGTTTTCCACGAAATAGTGTCTTGGTTATAATAAACTAGCTTCTGCCCGCGACTTTGTCCGCCTTAAATTCGTTTAACGCGGAGAAGGGTATTTTTCCGGGATAAAAAGTAGCCTATGTCCTTCCCCGGGACTCAAACTATCTCTATACCAATTTTCATCCAAATCGGTTCAGTGGTTTAAGCGTGAAGAGGTAACAAACAGACAGGCAGACAGACAGACACACTTTCGAATTTATAATATTAAGTATGGATGTGACAATAAATTGTGCTCACATGCGCATAATTGTCATGAAGTTTCCAAAGTGCAAATACAATAAACCATCACCAGACAGTATAATCCTCGACTGCATCTCCTGATGATGCCTCGTAGAGAGGTGAAACTCGTGTCGCGGATTAGAAATGGGCGATTCCTCCGGTGTTGCACATATCCATGGGCGACGATGACTACTTTCCATCAGGTGGCTCGCCTGCCCTTTTGCCACTCGTTACATAAAAAAAAAACTTTACTGGAATATCCACTGCCCTACAAACCCAAGTGAAATTCAACAATTTTTTTTGTCATCTTGATTAGTTATTTATTTTCGCTTTATTAACTTTCGTTTCTTTATGAAAATTATCCCTTTTAATAAAAACGATTATTTTTCCAAAAACAGGATGACTTTACTGAGCGGTAGAAGTCACTTTGATGTCTGTCAATAGCGACACGACACTTGCTAACATACGTGGCACCGTCGCGATCAATCGAGCTCAATGCACTTTAGGAGTACCTAGGTTGGAATCGGGGGGAGATGACTTTTGTAGTGTAATTTACCAATTGTGTTGTAATTAATATATCTTTAAAACTGATGCTGGTAAAAGTCTTGAACTGCCATTTCTCTTTATATATATATATATATATACTAGCTTTTGCCCACGACTTCGTCTGCGTATAGCTTGAATTTCAAAAATCCTTCTTTAGTGCGCCTCTACATACATTTCTAACGGAATATGTGTTTCATTTCTCGTATTCCTACCGTCGGCAGTTTAGGCTATGCATTGTCTGTCAATAGTTGTAAGTATAAGTCACGTTACTTTGTTATATACCTGTAATTTAAAAAAATAACAGATATAATTTGACAATTGAGTTTGAACTATTGATAATATTGAACATTAAGTAGGTTTTGCAGTATTTCTTTATATACCACATTAACAGACCCGACCAAGATCCGTGGAGAGCTTGCTCTCGAGCGAGCTACGTAAAACCGGCCGCGCGAGAAGCAGTCCCCCCTAAGACCTATTCCTGCTGTTTTCAGTGACTGACCCTGAGACTTATTGATCGTCATCGCGAAACAGACCTTAAGGGGGAGCTGCAGCCTTTTCGTTTCAAATGGGTATTCTGAGGGTATAAAAGGTATCCGGGATATGTACACAAATTCACCTTGAGCACAGCCAGTAAATACAATGGCTTCTATAACGTTTTTATGTAAGGCTTACACACGCAGCTTTGTTCCATTGCACAACTTCGGCTGATTGAAATTTCGCAGCAACATTACTCGAGCACCCACTTTTAAGATAAATATGTGAGAAGGTAGGCCGGGTGGGTTAAGTGCATTTCAAAACTATATGCGATAGTTTATGGCATCATCCGTGCTCACTACAGATCGAGTCTACAGACTTGTATTCGTATTCGGAACCTTCAAACGACTTAAATAAAATATTAATAAAAACGGAAGCCTGGTCGTTCTTAGCTGTCAGAATCGCTCGTTCACACAACCACTCCATGGACTTGCTGTGTAGATTTTGAACATCTGGGTAAATTTGAGAGATTAGGTCGTCAATGGTCCGCACCACTAAGGCGAGATCGCATGGAATTGTAATCCTTCCCTCAGTTTCGGGATATTCTCCATTTCCTATTTTAGGAAGAAGGGCAAAGAATTCTCCAGCGCAAACATCGTCCTTAAGGTGCACTCGCATATTTATCTTAAGATGGAGTTTTTTGATTATAGGCCAAATATTTGAATGACATGATGCAAGTACCCTGGCCTGCAATAAAATATTTGAATTTGAATTTAACTTCATCAGCTCGAGTTCGCCTCGGAAATACGGGCAGAGTCTGACAAAAGTCTCCAGCTAACAACATAGTGACTCCACCCATCATAACTTCGTTCCCTCTAATATCTTTCAAAGTTCTATTCAGCATTTCACAACACTCTTTATGCTCCATCGTACTTTTGTCCCAGACCATTACCCCTTATTTTAACCATTTCAGGGATAAAATTCCATGAATGCTGAAATTAGTATTAGTATATTAAAACAGTTACTAAATAACTACAGATTTTCCATACACACTTTCAACCCCAATTTAACACCGTTAAGGGATGACTTTCCAAAAATGCTCAAATTAGTTTTCTTACTTTAAAATGAGGAAATTATAGTCGAAATATAATAACAGTTACTCAAATAATTACAGATTTTTAATACAAACTTTCAACCCCAATTTAAACCCTCTATGAGATAAATTTCCAAAAATCCTGTCTTTTTCCTTGTTTACATAGTATATAGTGTCTACTGTAAAAATTTCAAGTCTCTAAGTTCAGTACTTCTGCGTTGATATCGTTTACAACTAATGCCACCCAGTTACGCAAACAGGTACTATAACGCGTCATATTGGTTTCAAAGCAATTTCTTTATAACTCTTCAGAATGAAAATTTCAGAGTTAACAATAAGTGATGATTTTTCATTTATTGTTACAAAAGAACTCGTTTATGTATTTATCTTATTTATAAACCACATACTTTTGAATGTTTATCATTCAGATATGATCGCAAGTCCAAAATGTACAACGGGCTATTATCCGGCTATATTCAGATATACTCTTATTTGTATGATACGTCATACTCGTATACGGAAGGTGTGTTCTTTGTTTAATCGTGTAAGTATTGCTGTTGCTAGGTTACCAATTGTTTATTAATTGTTTAGAAATGAAAATGTCACAATGTCAAACGAACAAAAGGTCATGGTTTTCCATTTATTGTTAAAAAACCCCTTTTATGAATGAATACCCTCAAAAGTGGTAGCCTATGTCCTATTCTGTTATCTAAGCTATATTACTAATTTTACGCAAATCTGTCATGTAGTTTTTGCGTACCAGTGTAACGTACGATTTGTCCGCATTGAATTCATTTCTCGCGTGTAAGTGTCTTTTCCCGGGATAAAAAGTAGCATATGTCCTTCCCCTGGACTCAAACTATCTTCATACCAAATTTCATTCCAATCGGTTCAGCGGTTTAAGCGTGAAGAGGTAACAGACAGACAGACAGACAGACAGACAAACAGACAGACAGACACACTTTCACATTTATAATATTAGTATGGATATATATAGAATGCACTTTAGTACCTACTTAATCAGATTAATCACAATAAATAGTTTACATGAAAATTGATAATATCTTCAAAACTAAGCTAGATTTGCCTGGGGTTCATATAAAATGTTTTGGTTGTAACAACCTCAGGTATATGATGGTAAAATTATACGGGCTCCTCACGAGCACATTATATTATATGTTTGACATATGTATCTGTATGTTTCTCTGTGGCATCATAGCCTCTAAACCGATGGAGGAATTTGGATTCAGATTTTTTTTCCAGAAAATTGGTTCAGCTGCTTGAGAAGTATCTCTAGTTTTTTCTAGACATGTTGGGAGTTTTCCATTTGGTTCAACGATTAGTTGTTCATGGTTATTGTTGTGCTAGTGTTATTGAACAAGAACGTGAGCGATTTATAGGATAGAATGAGCACACACTAACAAAATAATGTGATTATTTATGCAGCCACCGACGGTGAACCCTGTGAACTTGGTGGTGGAAGGCTCCAGCATGACAATCCTCTGCATCGCCATGGGCACTCCCACGCCTACCATCTCCCTATACATTTCTGGTAAGTGACATTCTTCAACATTTAAGAATTATCGCTGAGACAGCTAATTCAAACTTTCTTACTAATGGTAATTTTGCTGATGAGCGTAAATTCTGAATAACCTTTCGAATGGATGTAGCTAAATGTTAATGAAAAGTAAAGGTTTTGTTTTATTTGTGCCAGACAGAAATTCAAGCCCAGTTTGTGGAGACTTTGTTTTATAACTAGCATTTGCCTGCGGCTATGCCTGAGTTGCAGGGATTGAAAATAGTGTTTTAACCCGGGGCGTGTATTTACATTAAAGATAGTTTCAAAATAAATATCTGTACATTAAAGATATTTTCAAAAAAAATATTGAAACAAACTATTTGAAGGTCACTGTTAGAGGCACTTTTTCTTTTGTACTTTTGTATGTGTCGTTGTGGCTTCATCACGCCAAATGGGCATAACGGATTTCAACTATTTTTGGTACACGGGTAGCTGGGTATCTGCAGATGGTTATAGGATACTTTTTACCCAACTACGCTGCAGAAAAATGGTGGAGTTATGACTTTTTCTCCTCCGCAAACAAAGTCGCGGGCACCTTCTAGTTTATAATATTTCTACTCAAATTTTAACAAACTAAAATAAACTTTTTTGCTTATTTTACAAGATGTCTCAATTTTCATCATGCAGGACACCTTATCCGGCAAGTGGAGACGCGGCACATGGTGACTGTGATCCACAACGTCACCAGGGACATGGACCAGATCTCGTGCTATGCCGACAACGGCTACGGCACGCCCATGCAGGCGTCCAGGAAGATCAACATATCACGTAAGTCTGATACCAGAACTTTGACAGGGCTCATGAAGAGTACGATTCACGTCACCAAGAATATGGACCAGATCTCGTGCTATGCCGACAACGGCTACGGCACGCCCATGCAGGCGTCCAGGAAAATCATCATATCACGAAAACTGCGAAAGATCTTAGTAAAACTTCTCAAGGGAAGAACTGCTTACTTTAATATATAGCTGTTCCTAAGTTTTTAACTTGTGGAACCATGGAAGAACCTGGTCACATGTATATCATACACGGTATGATTTGGCGTAAATGAGTTTAGCTCACGAACGTACACCAAGTATTCACAAACGGGGATTTGCGTGATATTGACTGTGACGATGATGGCCCGGCCACGATTTCGAGCGGCGGCGGCAACAGCAGCAGATTTTTTAATTCATTGCGTGTGATCCCAACAACCACACTGCGTTGCGCGTCTCGACCGCTCAATGAACAGATAAAATGCTTTCCGCGCCGGAATTCTCGCAGTGTCGTGGCCTGCGGGCGTATAATGGTCGCGTTTATTACGCGATAAATGATATGATAACGCGCCTGTCACTCTCACACTCACATATGTTTCAGAAGGTGACGGCAGCTATGTCATTTATTTATCGCGTGACAAACGTAACCATCATAGGCCCGCAGGTCGTGAAGGTGAAGCCCGCTAGCACCCTGACCTCCCTGTCAAAGCTTGCGATCGGTCTATATGGTCTCCTACACGTGTTGCTCTTTAAAATTCCAAAAACCGTTTACAATATTTTCATCTCACTACAGATGTACCAACAATCCAAGCGTCCGGCATCACCATGGCTGCGGCTGGAGACTCCGTGATCCTGGAGTGCCGCGTGGAAGCCCTGCCCAAGCCCACCATCGCGTTCTGGCGGGACCCTAACGGCCGGACCCCGGTCATTGACGGACCCAACTACACGATACAGCTGCTGTCCGATGCTGAGGTAAGAAGAATTTTTTCTCTGTAGATGTTCCTACAAAACAATGTAAACATCACCATGACTACTGTGGGAGACTTCGCGATCATGAAGTCCCGGACGGAAGTCCTTCTTAAGTTCAATTTCGCTAGCATTCATTATTAACAAAAATTCAAAATAATTTTCTCAGAAAAATATCATTTTTATGACACGCTTTTATCGCCGGCTATACTTTTCTTTAGACATCCATTAACTACTTATCTTATATATGTCGGCGGCCGATCGTAAAATCCGCTAGATCACGAAATTCCTAGGCATATCGTGAAACGCCGCCATTTCATGATTTGGCTGAATGACATCCGCCATATCGTTCAAAATTCACAACATTCAAACTAAAGACCCCAAACTCGGTAGGATTGCGGTATTTTAAAACAGAGTTTTTATGATTACCATCCGACTCAATCATCAGATCAGCTCGATGGTGTTATAATGCGATCACCTTACATACCTACTTGTAAGTATGCCAAATTTTTGCGAATCGGAAACCGAGAAGTGGGTCAAATTAAACTTGCAAGATTTGACCCACATACCAACACGGCAAGTTGTGAAAAAACAACAAAAAATATGGTTAATATTTCGACTCAAACGACCAACCCTGTCAATTTGTCTGTTAAATATATGAAATTTCCATATATAATATATAGCCTATTTAAGGTTTGTGTCCTAAAAAAATAAAACAAAACATGATGAAGATATAGCCCGTTAAAGTTCCCCGTGACGTCACGCCGTGCGACCGTTTTTCGCAAGGCGTGACGTCATGCGCCCCCACTTCCACACTTTGACGCGCTTTATCTTTGTGTTTTTTTATTTGATTGGCAAAAGAAAAAATACGTGTCCAATATTTTTTGATAATCTGACTAACGGACTAATTAGTATAATATTTTTTTGTACCCAGGTAACTACCCTATTAAGCCAAATACGTAATTAACTCTTGCTTGACGAAAACTCAAAAACAACACTGACCCCCGAAAAAACCCAACGAATCCCCGCAATCTGGTAAACTTATTACGTCGAGCCTTTTTAAGGTGCGTCCACACTTGTATCATTTGCTCGTATCCGATCACCGTACCGTGGCATGACTGCGTATCGCGCTGCTTGGACGCTCACTGTCGGCGCACCGATCATACCACACTCTTCCGATATAAGTGTGTGATACGCGTAGCAAATGGATTTCGAGCGATCGGATCGGCGCAACGTCCAAACGCGTGATCGTGACACGCGATCATGCCACGCGACGATGATCTGATACGGGCAAATGATACAAATGTGGACGCACCTTAAGCAACTATGGAATTACGTCAAAAGCTCAAAGTGATGGCATTAAATAAAATCTTACTAATTACATATACCTTGTCACTTTGATATAGTTCTATCAGGCCTAAACCACCTAACCTAGGCCAGGTTTCCAATATACATGAAATATATACGTGCATGAAATTTTTTATCGCTTTTTTTAACTAAATATCAAAATACCGTAAAAACGATTCCAAAATGTGAAATACAAATTTAAATCGGCCAAGAAATACGCAAGATATAGGCATTTTAAACTACTAATTAGACAGAGAGGTCCGACGTGCACTGTTACGTCATAGTGCAGTCCGGCCATATAAACTCCATATTAAATTCTATTTTGCTAGAAAGAGATAGAATGAAATGTTTGATGGCTTATATCTTGGTTATTTTTATAGTTATTCGAAAAATTATTTTTGTCTACTGTTTGTTACATGAATGAGCTTTTAATAAAGCAAAAATTAAAATTCATGCATATTCCCTATTGGATAACTGTACAGTAAGGGAAAACTACCTATTTCCTTATTGTCACAATGACAATAAGAATTAAAAAGATACGGAACCTTCAATGCGCGTATTCGATTCGCTTGTTTAAATTTTTAAGTCTATTAAAAAGCATGGCGGCTTAAATTGCTTTTTCCGGGAACGAAGGCGTATTACGTTCGCGCCGGAACCCTGATTTGTTTCCCAATCACTCGATTATTTTAACCGCATTGGTTTCAAAATTAATATAAATTCGCAATCTATCTTAAACGGTCCTTGCACATCGCGTTTTTTAAGCGCACCGTCGGGGCGCCATTTTCATCTGTATTACTAATATAAAGCTGTAAAAATAAAATGTCTGTACATTGAAGGTATTTAAAAAACAATATATTATAAAGGACTACTTGGAAGTCACTGAACTGTAAAAAAATATTTTGAATAGTGTATATGTGTCGTTGTGGCTTCATCATGCCAAATCGGCGAAACGGATTTCCACTATTTTTGGTACACGAGTAGCTGGGTATCCACAGATGGTAATGCTGTCGAAAAAAAGGGGTTTTTACATTTTCTCCTTCATGAACGAAGTTGCGGGCGCCTACGCGTTACAATATTATTTTTGAAAATATCTTCAATGTACAGACATTTTATTTTTACTATTTTTTTATTTTTTTTATTGTAAAATAGATGGGCATTTGACCTCAATCTAACCTGTTGTTAAGTGAAGATGCGGTCAAGGATGTATCATGCCCGTCTTGAAACAGCCTATTCACTATTTTATTATAGTATAGATATTGTAGTGGTAGTTTTAAAGGTTTCGAATAATATAAAATCCATATTTGGTCATACAAAACATTCATATCATAATAGATCATTAATTTGTACTCTATTAAGTAAAGACATCATGATCGTAGAAATAACTCGATTAACATTGGATGAACGTAACTTTACCGATTCCCGCCGACACAAATAGTGTTTCAACTGTAGTAGCTTGGAGTTAAGATTCCAAATTACGAACTTCACTATCTAAATGCAAATCCATCGTCGATTATAACAGCGATATTTATTTGATCTTATGCTAATCTTCTAAACTCATTACTATTCATAGGCTCCGCGGGAACCCCGAGTTCTCCTTAGTATTCCTTAATTTGGTTGTAATAAGGTTAGCGAACAATCACACAGATCAAAACTTCAACGAACAATGTTTGCTTTTATAATACGAGAAAATACATTAATCACACAAACGATTTTCTGAGACAGCGTGTTAGAAACCGGAAAATTGTCTCCTTTTCTCTGATCTTACACAAGGACCATTAAAACAAGAGGACTGTCAGTCTCTATTCAAAAAGGCGTTTGAATGATTATATACAATTATTCAACTTTGTAAGCGTGACAGAGTCATTAAATGTTACTGTTCATTTATGGTTTTAAAGCGCCATCTAGTTTTTCCCTGTATATCGCCTTGCGATCGGGCCACGATCCTAAGTTTTAATGGTCCTCGTCTCAGGTAATATTTGCAAGCGTGCTGTATAAAGCAATTAAGTTTCTTCTGTGAAATTGAAATCTATAAAAAGGCATAATTGGATTATTTGTATCTATATAATCATGTTACTGTTCACCTGTTGCTTGATTTTTCAATATAATGAATAGAACGCCATGTTTTTAGTGTCTCGTCTTCTGACCTACCTAACGGGCCAAAAGCCTTCATAGACTACTGTCTATGAAGTATTTTGGCCCTTGGACTCGAATAGAGATGGAGTTGCGTTCGCATAGCTTTCGGCCTCGCAATAATAAATAAATATTACGGGACAATTCTTATACGAATAAAATAGTCTCATGGTAAGCTCAATAAGGCTTGTGTACCAGACGATAGTACGAGACGATATATTTACTTAAATACATAGAAAACATCCAAGGAATGAATATTTATGCTCATCCCAAAAATATTTGCCCTTACCGAGATTTGAACCCTCGCCCTTCGCAAACAACGTTACTCCCGCAGAGCTAAACCGGTCGTCAAAACTGAATTACTTGGTGACACTCGGCACCAAACTCTGCTCTACATAGTCGAAGAATGGCCACTTTACTGTTTCCCTGGTGGTCTACCAGAACTTCATAAGCTTTCCACAGCAGCAGAGGATTGGCTACACAACTTAAAAACAGACATCTAAGGAATTAGGATTCTAAATGCAGTATAAAAACCAGAAGCCATACGACATGATGATGATGTCTTGGTGTCAATTTCAATAACAATTATTTACTGGACACGTAAAAACGTAACTTTTTTACAGGAACTAACGAAATACACAATGCGCCTGATAATAAAGAAGATATCGGAGTCAGACGAGGGAGACTACTTCTGCCACGCCGAGAACGCCTTCGGGAAGACCTTGAGGCCGGTCTCGGTGCGGCTGAGGCCTACGACGCCCCATCACAACGTCACTGAGTGCTGCACTCAGGTAAGACCATGAGAATTTGACTAGAGTCCTTGAGGATGATTACTTCTATCTACTAACAAACGCATTGCAAAGACATACTTAATTTCGATTTCTAGGTTGCCAGTAGATTAATACGTTGGCTCGATATGCTAGTGCTAGAACTACCTACTAGGTCTCATCCCTACACTCGTCCGTGAATTTGATCCTTTTATATTATTAAAACCTTCAGAGTCTTATACAAATGGCATTGTGCAGATGAACGTGTCATCGGCTTGCATCGACGCGTGCAGCTTCCACCTGGACATGGACAACATCATGGACCGCCCCGAGTGCATGAATGACTTCGACAAGCTTATGAAGTGCGCCGCCGACGGATCAGGTAACATTCTGACACGTTTAAGATGAATCTCTTGACCATCCCTAGATTTACTTTTAGCGGCGTTGCAAGGTAAAGGCAGGAGGTTGTGAGGTTTATGTCCACTCCAAAATCGTACACGTCCATTGAAAAACATTCTAGATGGAAACATAAACTATTTATGAAACTTGTCTCTTGTTATAATCCCCCTTGTTCCGAGAAGCAAAGTTTAGGTTATCGATTAGAAAATATTTTGATGGCGATACCTTAAATAAGAAGATAAGTCATCCGACGATCAGTAGTCGTAATTGCCCAGGAATACAAAACTAGAAGCCGCCAGCAACACCAGCTAACACCAGAGGATCTAGATGTTAGCTAAATTTTTGGAGATCTCACATCATAGTACAACGGGAAAGTTTAGAGGAAAGTTCATTCCACTGCCACAGTTACGCTTGATTTTCTGCTGCTAACGTCCGGTTTTGGCACTATCGTCTTCTTTTTTTCGCTCCTGCCCTGCTGAGAAATGTAACTCTTGATTTTTTTCGCAAACTTTCACCAATGGCTACACTCAGTTGCTCAGTCGCTTGGTGGAGCGCAATTGTTATCTAATCTGAACATAAATAGTTTTGGGATTTTGGTTTCTAGACCTTTCACTATCAGGTTCTGTAAGTTGGCACTATCAAAATCCACTCTGATCTTCCCGATCCGTTTTAATATTGTGTATTTTGTTCCTAGACCACCGCAGCTGCTGCGCATCATGGGGTGTCCCGCGCAACTGCCTGGAGCTGTGCCGCGGTGGCACCGTCGCTCGCACATGCGCGTTGCAACACGCGCGGCGCGCGCTGGCGTGCTTCCGCGACTCCGGCGCGCGCCTGCCCGGCCCGCCGCGCAGCCTCAAGGCCCATGTGGCACCTACGCCCCACTCTGTATTACTGAGGTAAGTAGTTCCCACTGCAAAGGTGACGTCAGGGTCTAAGTACTCTTTCCCGATTCGCTGCCCAACCCCAAGGCACTCGTGGCGCCCACGCCCCACTCTTGTGCTGCTGAGGTGCTCGCGCATTCTGTGCTATGGTGTCCTCAATGTCCCCATGCAGCATACAACTGTGCCAGAGATGTATTTAACTTCATGCGATTTCATCGTCAACATCAGCCTATTTTAAGTCCACTGCTGGAAATATAAGTTTAAACCACCAAGTTTGTTCGGAACCGCCTAAATAGGAAGGTCTAGCGGATATGCCGCACATAATATGACTTTAATAGTAATAATACCGGCAAACCGTCGATAGCGAGAGGACGCCGCTGGATGGCAGGAGAAATCACGGACGTCCTGTACAGTCATAGCGAGGTACCGTCATACTGAGCTGGAGCGAGGCCAGAAGTGTTGCTAAAGATAGGAAGGCGTAGCATGAGCTTATGCTCATGCCATTTGCATCCCTGGAAAGTCTTAAGAGAACAAAAACAAAATACCATTATTAGTTTAGACATAAATATCCAAAGAAAAATGATTAACTCATGAAAAAGTTACTAATTTATGACTTTTTCTCCAACAGCTGGGACCCTCCAGCCAAGAACCCTCAAACGGTCTACCTGTACCGTGTGTTCTGGCGCGCGTATGGCGCCAAGGTGCCAGAGAAGCTGGACACTAGCGAGACCAGCGTGGTCTTGACTGGACTACAGGACGATCTTCGGTACGAGTGCGTCGTCAAGGCCGCCAATGAGGCTGGTAAGTCAACACAAGTCAAGAATCTAATATAATATAAATCTAAATATTAGGTACGCGAGTTGGTGCTTGGGGAATATAATGATAATATTTTCTTCTGTTTCCGCGATTATTACTCATTGAAATAAAACAATTTAACGGATTATATCGCGTATATTATCTCATTTTAGTTCCCGACGTTTCGGAAGCTTTCCAGCTTTCCATGGTCACGGGAGGACTGAGAAGAGATGTATTTTCCTCTGTCAAAGTTACAATTTGTGCAAACTACCCATTTTTTTAAAAAACACAAATAAAGGTGTACATACATGCCAGATGGGCCTAAGCTGTAAAGACAGTTACACATGTGCCAGAAGGGCTTAATTATTTTATTCTAATAATTTACCGAAACGAAAACGACACGTCGTTTAAATTTACGAAACGTCGGGAACTAAAATGAGATAATATACGCGATATAATCCGTTAAATTGTTTTATTTCAATGAATATAATGATCTTAACTACGATTGACGTTGTGTTAACGTCAATGCAATACAATACAACAATTCTTTATTGCACACCAACAACAGATCCTGGCATACTTACTGTACTATTGTAGTAATTACTCTTGTTTTTGGGTTGAACGAACAAACGTGTCTGCCTTTTTTCCTTTGTGGCAATAAGTAAATAATTTTTATTTTATAATAGATACAGATCATACATCCTTAAAAAATAAAATACGGCAGACCAAAGGCGGTTTTATCGCTTTAAAACGATCTCTTCCAGACAACCTTTCAGACAGCGTCGTAGTCACGAGCGCCTCTCGCAAGATGTGAATTTTGCACCCCTTAGACTTATTCATAGCAACTTGTATGCTCAGGGTTGGAAAAATGTGCCCCCTGAGGCTTGCACCCCTGGCAACCGCCCGTCTAGCCAGCTCCTAGTTACAACGCTGGCTGATGTATATGTATCATACGCGTTCTTAGCAGTCAAAGTTTTTTTTTTATCTGGTCTAACCATCCTCTTCCCGGAGGATTTTTGTATTCAAAGTGTTAACCACTATTTGCGTTTCCAGGCACGTCATCGCTCAGTCTGCCGATAATGTTCACGACTGCGGGACAGGAGACAGCCGCGGCGGCGGCGCCGGTGGCTGCGGGCGGCGCGGCAACCGCCGTAGGCGTGGCCGTCGCCTGCCTGTTGGTCGCGGCTATACTGGCCGCCGCCGCCTTGTACTATAGACATAAGAAGGTGAGTCAGTCCTTGCTTACGATTACGATCTCTGGAATCGAATTTCGAGTCGAGTTTAAATTCTCCCAATTGTAAGGGACGGAGTTGACGGTCTCGATCAAATCTACATCTGCAATCGGTGTTGCACATATTTATGGGCGACGATGACTTCTTTCCATCAGGTGGCTTGTCTGCCCGTTTGCCACTCATTACATAAAAAATAAAAATAAAAATAAAACTTCTAGCATAGAATCGTCTGCTTTTATACAAAAAACGTAGAATAAATTACGGTAGGTAGAGGTTTTACAGGTGATTTTGTCGTTAAAGATGTATATTATTATAATGTTGACAAGACTCCTTAGGATTACGAAAGCCCTATAAAGCTTTCACACGGCTACTTGTCAGTCCTCTGCGTCACTGGGATGCCATGGCTGCGATACCACATCACTAGCTGCGGTAGCCAAAACAATCCATACTGAGATGTATGGCAGCTCACTCACCTGGCGACGGTTTGGAAACGTCAAAATGTAAGGGCCAAGTCGCTGGCGATAACGCCATAGCGTCCCAGTGAGGCAAAGGTTTTAGTCTCATCACGTCATCATCCATCATTGGTCGGAATCGTTTGTATTTATCATCAAATATTTGTGTTACAGAATCTTAGATTAAAGGCGCAGGGTGGCGTCGCATTCGAAAATCCGAGCTACCTCAGGGAACCAGCACCCATTCCTGATACAATTATCAATGTAAGTATTTATCCAGAAATCTCATCAAGCATATAATCCTGGACTATAAATTTAATCAGCTGTCACGTGATAAGTAAAGCAATAAAAACAATTAAAAAATCGCATGGATTTTCGGTTTTAATTTTCACCCTCACGATCATAAGAGTTTAAACGTCTTATCGACAGTAGTTTTGAGATAAATTACTGTAATAGCCTTAATAAATGCAAGTAATACTTCTGATAAAGATAAAGATGCGCCTTCATTTCTATTATGAAAAACTTCTTAGAAACTTGTATTCTGAACATAGGACGCCACGGATTCAAATATCAATAAAACTGCGTTAATACCGTCATATATCTATGGAAATTTATCACTGTTTTGGTCATAGGTGTTCAAGGAAACTTTATTCATTTTTATTACGAAAACCTTTTTGTTTGTTTCTAATCTTATTTACCTGATACTAGTGAATGTTTTCATTTTTGTTTTAATATTTAAGAAGTTCCAAGATTGATCTAAGATTACTAATTCTTCAACAGGGCTCAGTTCCAAACGGTAACGCCAACGGTGGTAACGGCATCGCCAATGGCGTGTCGATGAGCACGGCGTGGAGGCAAGAGACCCTCCAAAACCCCAGCACCGCCACGCAGCGAGAGGTCGATCCCACGCTCTACGAGGAGCTGAAGTTAGGTCAGTACAAATTTTCTTTAGCAGAGCAAAGCTCTTATAGCGCCTCAAAGGATCTTAAATCATCACAGATGCCTGTCATTATGTGAACCCTAGTATTGGATAATTTCCTTTCGTCAAACTATATATCCCTGTTTCATTTCCCAAGTCACGCTTCTCTCAGAAAGAAAAACTGTTTTTCTTTACCATTGTGTAGAACAACTCTTTGGCTTGGGCTAGGTTTTTTATAGAAATTCTGATTTTTTTACAGTTACCGGAAAACTAAGGTTGTGAAATGATATATTTATTCTCAAATATTTGAGGATTAAAAATGTTTGGAAATTGTACAATTTGCTCAATTATTATATTAACAAGCGGAGACGATAACGATAACCAGATACTCTCCTTAGTATTGTTTTGCTGGGTACATTTCCTATGTTTCAAAGCATTATGAAGATGAACTGTCTAATTTTCCTTTACGATTCCAGGTCAGGACGGCGCGGGCTTCAAGCGCCTCAAGCCATAGCCGGCGGCGCGCGGGGCTTCACCGCTGCGCTCCCCGCGGCTCTCCGCGCGGGTCGCGCCGCGATACTAGTCGCCGCGACCCGCACATCACACCACTATATAAACATTGGAAAGCAGCTGACGCGTTCCATAGACCGAAAGTCATTCTTGTAGATTCAAACGAGCCCATACTCCCGCAGGACTTTTAATTATATAAGTGGGGGCAATCGATAGCTCCAAAGTCATCTTCTTAGTTTCGTATGAGCATTCAAAAAAGTGCTCACATTCTCTATTTTAAGGAAGGTGGTTGTATAGCATATATTCAAATAACCGAATGACTTTCTATTTAGTTTTTAGCATGCATCAAGTGAAATACAGTTTTCTAGATGTTTTACGAGATACTATGATAAAAAGCCGCTCTATTGATAGTATTTATTTCCATGCGTGTTACCAAATTGATAAAGGTACCATATATAACTTATATTGTCAAAGTCCTGATTTTCACGAGCGGTTGTCTATTTGATAACTATATCTGAGTATGTAGAAGACATTTAATCTGCTACAATCCAAGAACTACGGGTGATGGACCTACAGTATTGTCGTCTCGCTCGCTCATATTACCGTTGCAACCGTGTTATCCTTAGATTTACGTTTTTGATATCCACCAAATATTAATATATAGGAGGTTCTGGGTCTGAGAAAAAACCAACGGGCGAGCCAGCATCCAAATATAATATAACGATTTTAAACATAGTTTATGAATGAATCTCAGTAACTATAGATGTAATGTTGGAGCTAATTGTATATATCTATACATAAATAGAGAGAGACACGAATTAAATATGTACAGTAGTAATATTTGAATATAATATGGAGTTGGAAAGAAAACCCTAACTATGTTACCAGGGCGATGTGTAGATAATATAAAATTAAATTTTAATATTAAGTCATATTTGCGGTATACTTGATGTGATTTAAACCAAAAAGCAAGTAACTTCAAACTCTATAACAATTGTAAATATTTTAAAATACAACTAAACACATAAAATTATATGTATTTAGTGTACAGTTGAAACAATAAAGAATACTGGTATATAAAGTCAGATATAAAAAAACGTACCCACACATTTCTTTGTATGAAACACGAATTTGTGTTTCTGTGTTTTTTTAATGTATGATAATTTTTTATCAAGTTTCTGTATTTTATGTACACCTTTAAAAAATTAAAGTGTAAATTATATGAACTTTAAAAACGCGTCCTAAAATTTTCATATTATCCTTATATGAAAACGCTGAAGAAACTGGGACAGTTTTTTCTTCTATTAGTTAGAAAAGATGTGAGTAGAAAAAACATTTAAACACAAAAGTCTTACAAAAATAGCAGTAGGTACGTTTTTTGTAACAACCCATAAAGGTGACACTCCAATGAATTACATGCCATATTTATGGTCACGTGGCTTGCCCACATTGTCTGTATACATTATATCTGCAGCGTGCTACACCTAGTATTAATTATTGTCCTGAAAATAAAGTTTTTAGTAAACTCGGTTAGACCACGTAGACTCAACGCTGGAGTCGTGTAGAGTTTTATAGAATGAAACTAGATCACTCTATTAAAAAATGTGCCTTCGAACAATTTATGAAGTAGTGTTAACATAGATTACTGGCTTTGATACTATATTTGATAATGACATAAAAACGTTTAAGAAACAGTAACCATGCATAAGAAAATATTTATACAGACACAAATAGTGAGACTATTACAATTATCATGGTATCTAATCTTTCACAAGTTACTATTATAAAAATAAAGAATAAAATAATACTTTCGTACTCTATTCCGGTACCTCCACCACAATTGTGATACGTGACTGTATGTCGTGCGGCAAAGATTGTCTTTCCTTTCAATAAAGTGTGGGAAAGACGACTGATGCTAAGTCGTGAACAAACGAAGTGATGCCAAGTTGCACTAGCACGGCAGATAATTCCAAAGGTTTTTAGTAGTCGTACAACAATTCTTTTTACAATGTTCTTTTGTTTGTAATAAATTGAGTATAGTATCGAAGCCAACTTTTAGAGATAGGTAGTCTACCTTTTCGGCCTCTGTTTTTTGTATCTATTGTAAATAGTGTAACTTTTAAAGGTTCGAGTTCAAGAAAGTTTTTATACCAATTACCTAATTACTAAAATTGTTATCTAGATATTTGTGGGTTAAACTAAAGGTGCTCTCTCACTTAAAGCATTCGCCTGTAATATATCGGGAGGAAAAGTCAGGAAAACAGTCATCATCATCATCTACCTGTTGCAATCCACCACTGGACATAAGTCTCTGCAATCGCCGCCAGCCACCCTGCTAATATCATTGCTCCGCCTTGCCTGAGGACGTCCTACACTTCTTTCGCCAAGACACGGTCTCCACTCGAGAACACGTCTACTCCAACGGTTGTCGGTTCTTCGACAAATATGACCAGCCCACTGCTATTTCAGTTTGCTAATTCTTTAGGCAATGCCTGTCACTTTGGTTCTGTGACGGATAATCTCATTTCTGATACGACCCCGCAAAGAGACGCCGATCATAGCCCTCTCCATAGCTCGCTGAGCAACTTCGAGCTTGTGAACTAGTCGTACCGTCAGTGTCCACGGCTCGGCACGATACGTCATGACTGGCAGGAAGACAGTAGTGTAATGTAATGCTCAAAATCGAATCTGAAACGTTACATTACAGGTAAATGCTCCAAATGAGGGCGCTCCTTAACGACTATTTTCAGGCAACACCAAAACAATAAACATAATAAGGTATAATTTTACCTTTTCTGCAAAAGAAACAAGGTATTTAAAAAAAATGTTTGTCTATAAAGTCTGTTTACGGACGATAATTTTACGTGATAACGTAAAAGATAAGCTAGCAGAACGTGACAATGAGTCATGCTTTTTCTTGCCTGCAGCCGGCGTTCATCGATTTATAAGACGTTATCACGTTAAAAAACCAGAAAAAACGTTGAAGCATAACATTGCAAGTGTTTTGTTATTTTGTATTATCGAAATTTGTCTTGTATTAACGAAAATGTTGAAATTCTATCTTTTCGACATGTCACAGTCAAGTATAATAAATTTAATACTAAAAATCCAATCCATGGCATATCAGTTATTATTTAGGGCTAATCTCAATTGAAACCGATAATTTATACCACGTTATAAACTCAAGGTTAATTAGTAGGTTTTTGTGCTGTACAGTGGCGTGTGGTCCATATAGGACATAGGCACAAAGCCACTGCCTACCCTAAACAACCATGGCTCCTTATAGACACAGAAAAACTGCCTACCCTGAAGCCCTGAACGGCCATGGGTCCATATTGGCACAGACAAACTGCCTGCCTTAGGCATAAACACAGTTCACCACTGGTGCTTTCCACCAAACAATATTTGTACAGTGGCGTAATCTTTTTCAAGCAAAGTATGTCATGAAAAATGAAACGACTTTTTAAAGACCCCATATTACCATAATAATGAAGAGATAGTAAAAAGGGGTTAGTTATAGAATGAAATCTATGAAATATATGTTCTTTCAAAAAAGTGCTCAACTGGATGTGGACTGTTGTCGCTCACTCTCCAACTTCATACAAAACATTCAATGTATCGAAAATGACGCCTGACACAAAATTGTTTTGAAAGCTTAGATATTATATCTTAAATATCTATTAATATTCCCTCCAATATATTATTTATGTTCGTATGACGTATCGGTTTATATAGAGAAAAGTCCCAAATGGGTAGTAATGGATATATAGATAGGTATCAAACACACTATGTATGTACCTATAGGTAAATAAAAATAATATTTCGGTGAGACCTCAATATGCGAATATTACTTTAATTAGTACAACATGGCCGATTTCCATTTATTATAACGAATTGTGTTTTATCTTAAAATGTATTACTATATTATATATTTGTTACCTATTGATGTTATTTTATATACTTGTTACTTGTATGTACCTTATGTTTTAAATATGTACCTTTCGTTCAGTACATAGTGTGGTATATGTTTAAATACGTGTGTTTGCTCAGATACAGAGATGTGATTACATTATAACAACTTATTCTACTAATAATTTTAGATAAAGACGGATGTGACTAGATTTGTAAATATTAAATAAAAAAGCCAAATACAAAATAAATGATGATATTTTTATTATTTCCTTAAAACTCCCTTATAAATCGATAACAGCGGCTTAAATATAGCTCGTAGTTATTAATTACTTTTTTGTGTAAAGCGCCTGCATGTTTTGCGTGTGGCTGAACTGCCTGCAATGAAGATGTGATATCGCTATTTTAAATAAACAGGCGTCTATATATATATATTTATTCAATTCCATAAAATATTACTCTTTAACGGCTCTCTGAATTTGATTGTGCTTCATACATGTGGAAACACATTGCGAGAACTAACCTTAGGCAGTACTTTCACCCTTGAGTAGGCAGCCATTAGCTAGACCTGGAAATACACCCGCCAGCCTGACGTCAAGATGGCGGGCATCATTTATTTCTTAAACATTTCTGGAGTTTAAAGAGCACATTGCTGCAATTTTGGCCCACCTTTGGCACATTGCTAGCTCTAACTCCTGACGTATACCGCAGCTCCATCAATCAAATCAAATCAAAATATTCTTTATTCAAGTAGGCCTAGTTACAAGCACTTTCGAATTGTCAGTTACATGAGAGTGAATGTTTGCTGGGAGAAATACAATATGATCCAACATTTGCTGCAAGGATTAGGGAAACCCAGAAAAACCTAATCAGATCATTTAACTTAAGTATAATATTATTGATAAAATCATCGCTTTAAAAATTAAAATAATCAATAAGATAAATCCCAAAAGGATTGTCAATAAAACTACAATTGTGTATATACTCTGACATTTAGAAATGTGTCTAGAATACAATTCTAAATGTCAGAGTATATAAAACAATTAAGATTAAAATAATAATAATACCTTAGGTATTCGTTAAAATAATTATTCATATACCTACATGACGCTATAATTTACATTAATCCCACGCGGCTTCATCATTCATGTAGTCTTGTGTGCTATAATAAGCTTTAGAAAATAATTTTCGTTTCACAATATTTTTGAATTTACCAATAGACAACTCACTTATGCTGCTAGGAACTTTATAATAAAATCTCACACAGTTACCCATGAATGATCTCCTTATTTTATAGAGCCTAGTAGCAGGCACTGCGAGCTTATGCTTATTTCTAGTATTAATATTATGTATATCACAGTTCTTCTTAAAGTGGGTAATATTTTTATGTACATACATAATATTCTCGTTTTAGTTATCTTCTATCAGCAAGGTCCGCTCAAAACTATCTTCTAGCTGTTCCATCATAAAAGTCAAAGTTTTATACAAATTCTTTTACATCCCGGGCTACTGTGTTGTGGAACTCTCTTCCACTCAATTTAAGGCAAGCGAAGTCATTGCCTATTTTTAAAACGAAGTTAAAGGATCATTATTTATCTCTCCCATAATTTATATTTTTAATTCTGCTTCTGTTTTTCTAATCACTTTGATGTCAACTGTATCATAGTTTTCTTTCTTACTTTGTATATATATATATATATAACGCTTTCCATTCACGTCAACCCTTTGTATTCTACCATTTAAATAAGACTAATAAATTTAGTGCTGATCCTTTAACTCCGTAGTGGTGTAGCTTCCTGATCAGTGTCTCATGATTAACGCAATCGAAGGCCTTAGATAAATCACAGAAGATACCTAAAGCATCTCGCGATTCCTTCCAGGCATCGAAAATGTGTTTTACGAGCTCAACTTCGGCGTTGGATGACGAGCGACCCCTCGTTAAACCGAATTGCTTACTATGCATCAAATTATTCAAATTAAAATGTTTTAACAATTGATATAGAATTAGCTTTTCAAAAAAATACTAAATGTAGGTAGTACAGATATTGGTCTAAAGTTAGTGGGGTCAGAGGTATTACCTGATTAAAATAAAGGAGTTATTTTGCTATGTTTCATCAGATCAGGAAACTCACCGCAGTCAACACTGTTATTGAATATATCTGCCAAGTCAGGCGCTATGACTTCTATTAGGGGATTTGACAGCATGGACTGAGACCCCCCATAGGTCATTGGTTTTTGACATTAATTGATTTAAATGCCTTTACTATATCTGAAGGACTGACAAAATGAAAGTCCTTACTACATTCTGGGACGTTTTCTTTTAACAACAAAACGGCAGACGAAGGTGATGAATTTAAGCACTTTGTTGTGGATACTGGTATATCGGAGAAGAAATTTTCAAATCCTGACATTAATGAGAATTTGATGTTGATAAATGGGTGAATCAATATTTTCTTGTTGTAATTCTGTCATGTAACTCAGGAGAGATAAAGTGTCATTGCAACGCAGAACCATGCTCATAATAAATGCCATTTTAGACTAACATACTGACCTGATGGGCCTTTAAAAATAGGCCCATATTGGATAGAAAAACAATGTTGCCTTAAAAAAAAACGTAGTTTTCAAGAGACATCGACAAAAGAAAAAATACGGGTATGATATTTTCTGATAATCTTACTGGCGGACTATAAATTATAGTTATATTTTCTTAGGGCACAAGCCATTTTCGTTACTCACGTGTATCGATTCGAGTTTTGTTTTAATTAAAGCCCTTTAGTAGATATTTTTAGGGTTCCGTACCTCAAAAGGGAACAACGGAACCCTTGTACTTTGTTGTCCGTCTGTGCATCTGTCTGTCAAGACCCAATTTCGCAGGAACGCGTGGAGGTATCAAGTCGAAATTAACATCAAATACTTATGTGTGCAATCCCTTAAAGATGTAAAAAATCAAGCCTCTAAGTTAACGCAATCGAAAGATACAGTCATTAAAAAGGTGTTTCCATACAAATTGCCATCCATGGAAAACCTTAGTCAGCATTTCATGGATACGTTTCCTCGCTTCTGCGATATGGACTCGTTGCTTGGGGTAACTGTACCGATGCCCAAAGAGCATTTATAATACAAAAGAAATGTATTAGAGCTGTGTATGGTGCGGAATATCTTGCTCATTGTAGACCGATATCTCAAGAACTTAATATCCTACCGTTGCCGTGTCTTTACATTTTGGAAATTACCAAATTTGTTAAAAAATACCCTAATCTCTTTCCATTACATGACGCGATCATTGGAAAAACAAATAGGCCTAGTAGAAATCCACTCAAACTGTATCAACCGAGGCAAAAATTGAAGATGTTTGGGTCAAGTGGATACTGTATGGCTATAAAGTTATATAATAAAGTACCAGAGCAGTTCAAAGCGTTACACACACGTGAATTCGAGAGAAAGATGTTTAAATTTCTACTTAATGAATGCTTTTATTCTGTAACTGATTTTTTAAACTATGACAACTCTAAGTCTGACTATGGCAAGTGAATTTAATATATATATATACATGTTTTATAAAAGTGCATGTTATTTTGTAAGGTATTTTTTTTTTTATTAATTGACATTTTTATTACAATGATTCTTAGTTAATAGTAATGGAACTGTTTATCATAATAAATCTTTAGTCCATAGTAATTGACATGTTAATTGACAATAAGTACATTTAATTTTAATTTAATATCATTTTGACATGTTTTGTTAGCAATATATAATATAATATAACATTTCTACGCCAATACTGGCCGAATATGTCGCACTAAGATACTTGATACCAACCAAATGTACCATATTCTTGGAAATAAAATGATTTCATTTGATTTGATTTGATTTAAAATACTTCCAGTTGCCCTAGAAACTTGAAATTTGGAATGACGGTAGCTCTTATAACACAACACACGAAATAAATCTGAAAATCTTATTTTAGTATCTCTGTCTGTCTATGTCAGTAACCAATATAAAATGACCAAGCACCGCGTACATTTTGCTTAGGAGTAGGGCTCTGCTTACACTGGATGTTCATGAATACGGCTTTTTTTAGCGTATATTTTGTACGGAACCCTCGGTGCTCGAGTCCAATTCGCACTTGTTCAGTTTTTTATCGCTGCTTGACATAGGTAGATAGCTTTAGATTCATACTTATTATGCAGTTGTAATAGGCTTGTGTCCTAAAAAAATATAATTAGTCCGTCCCTTTAAAGTTCCCCGTGACGTCACGCCGTGCGACCGTTTTTCGCACGGCGTGACGTCATGCGCCTCCACTCCCAAACTTTGACGCGCTTTATTTTTGTCGTTTTATGTTTGACCAAAGAAAAAATACGTGCCTGCCAATCTTTTTTAATAATCTAACTGAACTAATTTCTTTTTTTTTTTACCCAGTAACTACCCTATTGTTTACAGACCAATGCAAAAAAATTGAGGTGATTTTATATTTATTTTTATCTTGGCAAAAAATCGAGTATAAATAAAACTTATCAGCAGTGATCGGCAGTATCGGTGCAAAACTTTAACAAAACTTGTAAAGCGCACATAAAAGAGTGCTTCCAACCATGAAAATATCCTTATACCCAATCGTTGGAAATCCGAGATTCCGAAATAGAATTAAATTGAACACTAATCTGTTAAATAACATTCTTATTTTCCTTGGTTATAATATCTTTTATGTCAGCTTTACAAGTTTTGTTAAAGTTTTGCACCGATAGAGCCGATCGCTGCTTATCAGTTTTAAATGGCTCAGTCAATATTTTATACTCTCGAAAATGTTGTCTAAAATTTAAACATATTTAGAAGAAGAGCCCATTGTGTGTAAAATCATCTGCCACTTATTTTAATCCCAGCATTACCGGGACGGCTATAAAAGAAAATTTCGTTAAGACCCATCTGGTTTTACAAGGGACAGCATTCGCTCGTACCACAGAGAATATTCTAGCTCAGAGCCTGAAGTCAATACAGACATGGTGCATACATAATAGGCTTATATCCTAAAGGTATACAATCAGTCCGTCAGTTAGATTATCAGAAAATATAGGATACGTATTTTTTCTTTTGTCGATTAAACAAAAAATTATGAAGATATACCCCGGTTAAGTTCCCTGTGACGTCACACAGTGCCACAGTTTTTCGCACGGCGGGACGGCATGCGCCCCAACTTTCAAACTTTGATGCGCTTTATCTTTGTCTTTTTTTGTTTGATTGACAAAAGAAAAAATACGTGTCCGATATTATTTGATAACCTAACTGACGGACTGATTATTTTTTTTACCCAGGCAACTACCCTATTGCCATTTATTTTTATAAATAAATATTACATTGGAGTGACAACCAGCGTTGTAAATAAGGGCTGACCAGACAGGCGCTCACAAAATTAAGGGGCTCTAAGCAAAATTGAAAAAAAATCATAGTTTTTGTTGCGTAAGCTTCCATACTTTCTTTCTGTAAGTAGGCCGCAAGGGCACTTTTACAAGTCTGACTCTACAGCATTTCCCAAGAGGTGACCACTGAGGAGAAGAAAGCCAAAACAAAATCAACAGTCAGTATTTTTTTCGAAATATATAAATAACTCTTAATCTATTACAATATTTGTACTTAGCCTATCCTAAATATATGTTTTAAGTATAAACTCAATGCGCAGTTCTCCAAGAAAACATATCAAAACTTATAAACGTAAAAAACAATAATAATAAAAGTAAAAAAATCTAACTAATGATTTTTTATTTAAAACAACTTACATACGTTTGATATGCAAACTTATAAGAACCGTGTCCCGGTAAGAGTAAATTATTTGGTTTCTGTTTTGGACCATGCATTTTTCTCTGTTAAATAATCCTCTACCCTTACCTTTGCCATTGGAGACTTTTTTAAGTTCTTTTTGAGAGCTGGAAACGGTAATTTTAAAGCATCATCAGGTAGCTTATTATAAAAATGTATACATTGGCCTACGAATGATTTGGCTACTTTACGAACGCGGAACTTTCTAATGGCGATTTTGTTTTTATTTCTAGTATCTACCAACGCACACACTGACATTTTACCATATACACTAAACGGCGATTTCGCGATTACTTTGGCAGAGGGAAATGTATCCGTCTGGCATCTTCAATCGCTAAATGCTCTAAGTCTTGGAATGATGAAAATAATTTTCCAAACATGGATTATATATGTATATGAGAGATTATATTTATATAAATATATATGATAGTTCAGTTTCTATCTGACATTCAGATATTTTAATATAAGCCTCACCTTGCAGTCTGAGTGTTGACATGCGTATTATTTTGAATTACAATGTTCTGAGGGTATGGTTCGCAGAAGAACCAAAGTAACCGACATATCTCACAGGGGCTTGCATCGTTGAAGTGGCAATGGGCGAGCCATGTAGCCCGGAGAACGGATGGCCGTCGAGGCAGTAAAGACCTGGAGTGCCAACCACGCATAAGAAAGCGCAGCGTAGATTCAGTTAAATTCCTTGGTATCACTATCGATAAACACCTAAACTGAAAGGAGCATATTGAGAAAATTAGGAAAAAGTTAAACAGGTTTGTCTTTGCCTTGAAAAGACTTCGAAAAACAGTTTTGATAGAAGCCGCACTAGCAGCTTACCACTGCTATGTATCTTCGGTGCTGAGGTACGGCTTAATACTCTGGGGAAATGCTGTCGACGTAAACATAATCTTTAAAATTCAAAAAAAGTGTGTAAGAATTAATATCAATGCAAAATATGATGACAGTTTTGTTCCATTGTTCTAAAAGTTGCCATGGCTATATATTAAAAACATTTGTACCTTTGTAAAATCTCATCAGCACTGTGTGAAATACACAGAGAAACGAAATTACACAAAGACCGACCAGACAAAAAACTATGCATCTTATATATAAAACTTATAGTAAACCTGTCTGTAACAAAATGATGTACGGCAAAAATGTATATATTAAGTGCATAAAAATGGAGCACCTTAAGTCGCTACAGAGTAATAAATAGGCATCGGAAATTCAGATACTTTTATACCTAAACTTCGGCCTTAGTACGTACATCGCGTAGATGTTGACTAGCATAGAGGCGGACTCTATTTAATTTTAGTAACAAAATTCCCGGGATAAATCGGTAAACCGGCATACAGGAAATTAGTATAACATCAACAGGTACATACGTATCAAGGTATTAAAAAAAACTATTTTAGTAGTTCCTGTTTACAAAATTGTATTTAATTCAAAATTAAAATATTAGATTCAAGAAGCCGACTCCATACTTGCTTAACTTTTCAATCAATAAATCAATCATTTATTTATTTCTAAGACATAGGTAAGTACACCGTTATGTTGATAGTATGATCGCTATGCTTCGCCATGATACGGCATACAAATGTAGAAATAAGTAAATTAAATTAAATTAAATTAAATTGAATTAAATTGAATTGAATTGAATTGAATTGAATTGAATTGAATTGAATTGAATTGAATTGAATTGAATTGAATTGAATTGAATTGAATTGAATTGAATTGAATTGAATTGAATTGAATTGAATTGAATTGAATTGAATTGAATTGAATTGAATTGAATTGAATTGAATTGAATTGAATTGAATTGAATTGAATTGAATTGAATTGAATTGAATTGAATTGAATTGAATTGAATTGAATTGAATTGAATTGAATTGAATTGAATTGAATTGAATTGAATTGAATTGAATTGAATTGAATTGAATTGAATTGAATTGAATTGAATTGAATTGAATTGAATTGAATTGTATTGAATTGAATTGAATTGAATTGAATTGAATTGAATTGAATTGAATTGAATTGAATTGAATTGAATTGTATTGAATTGAATTGAATTGAATTGAATTGAATTGTATTGAATTGAATTGAATTGAATTGAATTGAATTGAATTGAATTGAATTGAATTGAATTGAATTGAATTGAATTGAATTGAATTGAATTGAATTGAATTGAATTGAATTGAATTGAATTGAATTGAATTGAATTGAATTGAATTGAATTGAATTAAATTAAATTAAATTAAATTAAATTAAATTAAATTAAATTAAATTAAATTAAATTAAATTAAATTAAATTAAATTAAATTAAATTAAATTACATTAAATTCCATAACATTAAATTCATTAAGTTCAATAAGGGCATGCAGCTAGTTTATATCCTATAGAGTTATTATTCCACAACATTATTAAACAATTATTATTGAGGTAGGTCATTACTTATTCACTAATAACTAATTAAATCATTTAAATATTCTTGTACTGAGTAATACGCTTTCTGAACCAGGAAGTCAAACAATGTCATCTTAAATTGCCTTAAGTCGTCTTTACCCAATACTGTTGCAGCTTTTTCCGGGATTTTGCTAGTTTTAGGTATCCGAATTTCCGATGCCTGGTAATAAATTTTGTCGCAATTTAACAAGCTGGCTTCTTGACAATTGTTTTTATAGTGTTAAGAAATATTTCGAATTTAATCTGACTGCTTAATTAATAGTATTTATTGATGATTGTTTATGATTATTATTGCCGACATTATTTGATTTTGATATTTGTTGTATAATTTTAGTATAAGTTAATTCTTGCTTGATTAAGTAATTTCATGTTTTTAAATCGAATTGTACCAAACACCTTTATTGACTGTATTTTTGCAAATAAATATATTTGATTGATTGATTGACTGATTGTAGGACGGCCCCCAACTAGGTGGACGGATGACCTCGTAAGGGTCGTAGGAGTCGATGGATGTGGTCTGCGCATTAGGATTATACAGTAGTCCAATATCGGCGGCCAAGTCAAACTTCTGTAGCATCACATGCTCTGTGCTAGAACCCGCGAGAATTACAGATTACGCATTTTACCGTTGGTAATTTTAGAAATTACCGCTGCGGGGTAATATTGTGCAGTAATATTAAGCCTCGGAAATTAATAACTGGAGTCGCTGAAGACCCGCGCCGAAGGGGGAATGATTTAATCTTAATAGAATTTCGAAGGAGCTAGCACTTTACGTTTTTAACCCCCACGAAGGGGCAATATCAAAATATTAGACACGTATTTTTTTTATTTTGTCAATCAAATAAAAAAGACAAAGATAAAGCGCGTCAAAGTTTGGGAGTGGGGGCGCATGACGTCACGCCGTGCGAAAAACAGTTGCGCGGCGTGACATCACGGGGAAGTTTAGCGGGCTATATCTTGATATTTGTTTTGTTGAATTGACAAAAGAAACAATACGTGTCCAATATTTTTTGATAATCTAACTGACGCACTAATTATATTTTTTTTACAACACAAGCCTATTCTTCGAAGTTTAGGGCAGCGAGTCGCGTTACGTCCATAGTGTCGAAAAAAATGGAGAGGTGGCTATCAACATCTTCTAGCCTCGCGAGTTTTTAGATCTACCCGCGGTTGATGTTGATTATTAGGTTGAACGCTAAGTTTGTTACTAGAGCGACACACGACACTCACGACACACGGCACTCACGCCACCTGGCGATTTATTGGATATATACCTATTAAAATAGCTGTTTTCTTGCAAAACAGGTTCTGTTCCTTTCATTTATTTCTATTTTTTTTTTCATTTGATCGAAAATTACATGTATTTTCTTGCTCCTAATCACCTAAGGAATGCGTAGTTAAAATCTTTAGGATCTCTCGCAGGCACCTTTTATGTTAATCTATAAGCACCCAGATAAAATAAAAAGAAGAATTACTCATCGTCTTTCCTATTCTGCTGGCTGTAGGTATACTGCTCCAAATTTAATATCGGAATTGTTCGTAAAAGGAGGGCCTCTGTCAAAGCAAAGTCGTCACATTTGTTAGGCTTTAAAACCATTTAATTGTCTCTCGGTTGGAGAGACAAGGTTCTTGAGAAAGCGTTGGATCACCGGGAATTTTATTGCTGGAGGAAAACTAGAAAGAAATTGTCTTTTACAAAGTACTCAATGAAATACGTAGCTTTTATAGCTAGCTTACTAGACTCGTATACGAGGTGTAGTCGTTAAGTGTGACCAGGCAATTATTACGTAACTATTGCAGATATCAAAACATTATAAACTGATATCGAAAGTGCGTTTTTTAGTATCGATTAACTAAAAAGTATGAAATAAATTAACTTATTAACAAAAAATAAAACTGACTCCATTAAAAAAATACTAAAAAATAAAAAATAAATGCTTCGTGTCACCACTTACAAAAATCGACAATTTTCAACATTATACTCATTGTTTCGATGGCACCGACGCCAAAATCAGATTAATTGTATACAGGGTGTCCCTAAAACCAACGCCAAAATAAAGAGAGGGGTGATAGAACAGCTCATAAGCTACCATATGAAGTAAATTTGACCTTAATAAAAAGTTCATGGTTTTCGAGATATTGGCACTTTTAAAAAACTCGTGACTTTTGATACCCTGCATCAGTATATCGATTGCCACCACTGCAAATGTAAGTTTTATGTAAATCTGTTTTTTGGAGGATGTTACCAAAAACGGATGTATATCAGAATCCTTAACGTCATTTCAATCAATCAATCAATAAATAGCCACAAGGTCGCAGCGCTGCCCCGCCCAGGCTGGGCATTCCTCCAGGGTATGCTGCGCCGTGTCCTCGCCGCAGCTGCACAGGTGGCACTCGGCCGTCACTTGCCGTCTGGCGAACCGGTGCAGGTAGCTCCCAAAGCATCCATGCCCCGTGAGCATCTGCACCAGCCGGAAGGTCAGCGAGCCCCGCTCTCTCTCCAACCAGTCTCGTAGGACCGGCCGGACCGCCTCGACAGTCCTATGTCCCCCCTCGACTCTAGCTAGTCGCTCCTCTCATTGAAGGACGATGGACTGTCGGACGAGGAGCTTCTGCGCTTCTACGTCCCCGGGCGCAGGATGGTACTCCTGGTGCCGGAGGTCCCATCTCCACTGGTACAGGGACGCTTGGGCCTCCGCCTCCAGGTCCCAGGGAGGCGTAACCTGCCAGTAAGCACGCCGCATCGTAAGAGGTGGTGCGGTACCCACGTACAACGCTGACGGCCATTGCCCTCTGAGTCTTCCTCAGCAGGGCCGCCAGATTCATCGCCCAGATCGGGGCCCCGTACAGGGCCATTGATCGCACCACCCCCATATACAGATGGCGGCTCGCAACCTCTAGCCCCCCGACGTTGGGCATTAGCCGCTTCAATGCGGCCGATGCCGCCATCAATCGGGTGCGTCAGGCGGGTGAAATGCTCGCGGAAGCTCCAACGGGAATCGAGGACAAGTCCGAGATACTTCATGTCGGACTTGACCTCGATTCGAGTGCCACCGACGACGATGCTGGATCCAGCAGGTGGCGCCTTCCGTGCGGCGTGGAAGCAGAGCGCTTCGGACTTGTGTAGCGCCACCTCCAGACCCAGCATCGTTATGTGCCTCACCACCAACGCCACTGTCACGGTGACGAGGCGTGCTGCCTCTCGGTACGAGGTCCCCCGGGACCTCGTACCGAGACCAGCGTGTCATCTGCGTAGCAGGTCACGCTCGATCCCGGGAGAAGCACCCCCCGCAGCACCCAGTCGTACCCGATGTTCCACAGGAGCGGCCAAACCTAACCTAACCTAACCTAATGTATACAAGGATGTTTACAGAAAATTTACGGTTTCTGAAAAAAAAACGTTATGACTAACGATAGATTAGGGCTAACGATACATTAGGACAAACGACATAAGCGATTCCGAAGGAAACCCACCAAAAACATATCCTATCGAATGTAATTTAAATTTATGACATGTCATGATGGTTTGTCGGCAGAAATAATAAAAGTAAAACGAATTAAAGTAAAAATCAAAAGTCTCGAATTTTTAAAAGGGCCAATATCTTGAAAAAGAAGAACCTTTTTACTAAGGTCAAATTTACTGAATATAGTATTTAATGAGCTGTTCTGCCACCCCTTTTCATTTTGGCGTTGGTTTACGGGACACGCATTGCAAAGATTCGGTAGATATATAGTTACTTGTTAGTAAACAGAAGATTTTTTTTTACTTTTTAGTGTTTTCTTTATGTACTCGGTATAATCGGCTACACTTAGAAAAATATACAAGCGGGTTCAATTACTCGTGATAAAAGAAACTCTTCAATTATGTACTGTCAGTACATATTGTATCATAATTTCGTCCTTAGGAGTCCTCCAAACTATTAAATAATATACATCAAATTAGCATTAGAATAACTAATTGTGAAGTAGCATCGGATCAATTATCATTATGTTATTAAGTAAAGCCCGTTAGTGCTCAGTAATTAAGTGAGTAATAGATTAATTTGTGAACTAAATCGACACTTACGTTGGGTCCACATCAAGGTGGCGGTTTTTTAAACGCTACCACATTTGAGTAAATGCATTATAGTATGTGAATATTTCAGTTGGCACGATTGTGATAATTTTAGCCCAAATTATAAATGTGAAAGTACGTTTGTTGGTTCGTTGTAATTTCACTCATGATTTTCTTATAAAAAGCGGTACGCTTATAGTTTAGTCACATCCGTCTATCCGTCCATATAGACACCGGCATTTTACTCAAAAACTACAAGATGTATTTTGAAAATGTATACAATCAAATTTAGTGTATAAACCGCTCCGAAAGTAGCATAAATAATAACCCTCTCCGCCCTCCCCATTTATTTTCTAAGCCGCATGTCCAAAAACTATGAAAAAAAATACAAAGGTAAAGCTTAATAAATACTTTCAACGAAAATTGTTCTCAACATGACGAGACCAGATATACCGTTATTGAGTTATTGCCTAAAAACGCTTGCGCTTCTTAGCAAAAGGACGTAAGTGCTGCGGAGATATGGTATTTTGCTAATGTATTTTTTTTTGACATCGTTTTTTTTTCATCTGTAGTATTTTAAACTTACCCGATTTTCACGTATTAATACCAACTACTTCGCGTATAAATATGATTAATTTTAACTAGAGTCGAGAGTAATGTGACATCCAAAACGTCGCTCGCCAACGGAAATTACTTTAACAAAATATTTCTTATTTAAGTAATAAAAAAGGTTTTATTCAACCTCTAAGACTATAAGCAGTTAGAAAATCTACGTACCTACTTGAAAATCATCATTGAAACTAGGATAAATACAAAGGAGAGCCAAAAACAGAGTTTTGGATTTCACCGCCGTTTTGCACCGCCTCGTCCGAACAGCCAGACTCTGTTTACAGACGACAGGCGAGCTAACGAAGCGTCTATTTTCCCCGGACGCATTTCACACAGCGCATTTTCTGCAAGAAAAAATCGGCATAGGATAAACTTATTTCATTGTACATTTCAGAAGACATTGCTCATGCATTTATCGACATTATTTATATTCTATACAACTAGAAGGTGCGGTGATGTCGTTCGCGGAGAAGAAAAAGTCATAATCCTTCTTTTTATCTTCTTCGTAGCCAGGTAAAAAGTATCCCATGACCATCTGAAGAAACCTACCCGTGCACCAAAAATTGTTTAAATCCGTTTAGCCGATTTAGCGTGATGTAGCCACAACGACACATACAATCATTTTATTTCTACTACTTTATAAGAGTATAGATATAAATGTAAAAATGAAATGTCTGCACAATGAAGATATTTTTCAAAAAAATATTGTTACGGACTATTTCAAGGACACTAAATGTAAAAAAAAAAATTTTCGTTTTTCTGTATGTTCGTATGTGTCGTTGTGGCTTCATTACGCCAAATCGGCTGAACAGATTTCAAATATTTTTTGGTACACGGGTAGCTAGGTATCCACAGATGGTTATAGAATACTTTTTATCCGACTAAGCTGTCGAAAAAAAGAGGGTTATGACTTTTTCTCCTCCGCAAACAAAGTTACGGGCGCCTACTAGTTAAAATATAAATATGAAATCACCTCAATTACATTTGTGCATTGGTATGTAAAAGAAATACAATTGCATAATAAGTATGAATCTAAAGCTATCTTCGAGTATGTCAAGTGGTGATAAACGTGGGTTGGAGGGTTTTGTATACAGTATACGCTACAAATGGCCGTATCTATGAATATCCAGTGTTAGCAGAGCTTTACTTCTAAGCAAAATATACGCGGTGTCCGATTATTTTACATTGGTTACTTACTGACATAGACAGAGTGACTGTTTTTAGTATTTGTTGTTATAGCGGCAACAGAAATACATCATCTGTGAAAATACAAAATCACGGTTCATGAGATACTGCTTGGTGACAGACGGACAGACCGTAAGACAGACAGGCGGACAGCGGAGTCTTAGTAATAAGGTCCCGTTTTACCCTTTTGGTACGGAACCTTAAAAAAGATTGTAAGTTTGGAATTTACTGAAGCGAAAAATTGTTAAGTGTGTTCAAAAAAAGATTGTTATGGACTATTTGGAGATCAAAAATCAAAGGTATGTTTGTATGTGTCGTTGTGGCTTCACCACGCCAAATCGGCTAAACGGTTTTCAACTATTTCTGATACACCGGTAGCTGGGTATCCACAGATGGTTATAGGATAATTTTAATTCGACTACGCCGAAGAAAAAAAGAGCGGTTATTACTTTTTCTCCTCCGCGAACAAAGTTGCGGGCACCTATTTTTACTACTTAACAAACATTTTGTTTTACAACTTTATAATAGTATAGATGTGACCGCGACTGTTTATAACTAGGGAATGTAAAAACAGTTTTTTTTTTCAAGAGAGCCAGCCGGTTAATAACAGCTATACATTTCTAAATTCCCGCTTATAAACGCGGCGTTTTCATCACCTGTAGACCTCTTACTTATTCTCAAATTAAAAGCGCATGATACTAATTTAGAATCTAGAATTACTAATTAGCTTTTTGAAACTAAATTTAATTAAATTGAGTGCTTGCATAAAATTGTACTTTAAATATAACCAGACTCTCTCAGTGCTTCATTTTAGTTACTAGTGCAGTATCGTGTAACGAAAGAAGGTACTCGTATAAGAAATTTAATTTAAATTAAGTGCACTTTTCAATAGAAAAGCAAACTTTAATACAGTTTTCATGTCACACTTTATTGAATAGGGATGATGACAAAATTTTAATAATTAGTCCGTTATGTTGATTAATAAATAAATAATAACGCAGGGACAATCTTACACAAATCGACCTAGTCCGAAACTAAGCAAAGCTTGTACTAGGCGACGATATACATAAATAATATATAGATAAATGATAATACTTAAATACATAGAAAACATCCAAGACCCGAGAACAAACATTCGTGCTCATCACACAAACACTTGCCCTGGCCGGGATTCGAACCGGGGACCGCCAGCTTCGTAGGCCGGTGTACAACCAACTGAGCCAAACGTGTCGTCAGATAAAAAGTATTGGAAACGTGTTTTTTATTTTTTTACGTAATAAAAAATAAAGGGTACATTGAGTCATAATGTCGCGTGACATCCAAATTGTACCTGGCTAGGAATGACGTCACGGGCCACTCCTAAACTTTAATGCGATTTATCTAAGTATTTTTTTATTATTTTGAAAAAGCAAAAAATACGTGTCATATATTTTTTTATTATCTAACTGCGGACTAATTAGAAGTTAGATTTTCATACCCGTCATCATGCCTATTATGATTACGTCAGTAAATTAGATTTATGAAATTCAAGGCATCTAGTTCACGCAAAATTGGATATAACTAGCTTTTGCCCGCGGCTTCGCTCGCGTACTACACGTAATTTTTAACCGAACAAGAGGACACAGAAAAAGAGGTTTTCAGTTTGACCCTTATGTAGGAATGTATGTATTATCTCGCGTTTGGCTGAACCGATTTAGATTTGGTTTTCGAAAAAGTATTTGTTACCTTCTGGAGGTCTCGGTATACGACGTTTTGGTAAAGGCAGTTCTCTTTTTTTTTAAGAAATGATTGCAATGATTGTTGAATTGTTATGCCGGCAATGACTTACTACTACTAAGAGATTATGATTAATGCAGATTTCTACTCTTGAATAGAAAAAATTGCCTCCGGCTTCGGTCGCGTCAAATTCGGGGTCATTTTGAATTTAAAAATCAGCTAAAAGCATATCGGACCATGCTTATTGCACGGTTCCGCAGCCGTTACAATAATAAGCACCACAGACCAGCAAAAGAGCGTCTTCATGCGGCTTACGTCCTTTTGTTAAGAAGCGCAGTTTTTCGGCAATATCTCAAAAACCGTGTAACCGATCTTATTGCACACAACATTCGTTGAAAGTATTTATAACATTTTACGTTTGTAATTTTTTTACGACTTACGGTTTAAAAAATAGAGGGAGGGGGAAGGCTGGTTTTTCTTTGGTGTGCCTTATATGATAAGGAACCTATATAATATCGAATTAATACTGTCAATATTTAATCAAGATAATACTAAATTGTACAACTTCACTTCACCTATATAATTAATTTCGCTGTATAAACTTTTTGAAATAAAACAATACGCGAGAATATACGCGATATAATCCGTTAAATTGTTTTATTTCAATGAGTAATAATCGTGGAAACAGAAGAAAATATTATGTATAAAGTTTTGTTAAGACACATTTGCATGCTGTTTAGAAACAGCTGAAAAAGGTGGAATAATATAATGTAAGACCTGTAACTAACCCTTTTTCTGCAAACAGATCATATTTCATTTCATTTCATTTCAAGGACACAAAATTAATTAATGATTCCTCGTGATTTTTCCAAGAAACGTGAAAATTGGATCAGCTTGGGTGTTCAGAAACTTTGATGGGAGGATTACCACATTTTATCTGAAAAGCTGATGACACCTTTGCCTCTCAATCCTCTTAATAAACATAAATTATATAAAAGGTGGGCAATTTCGCGAGAAATTTGTAATAAACATAAGCTTTGTTTGAATACCTAAACTTTCCACTAAGTTACCAAACCGATGTTGTTTTCATTAACCGTCAACGCCACTACTAGACCGATTTTTTTATCATCATCGTCATCACTTCACTATCATCATCATCATCACTACATAGTCTCTATCATCACTATCACTACATAGTATAAAACAAAGTCGCTTTCTCTGTCCCTATATCTCTATATCCCTATGTATGCTTAAATCTTTAAAACTACGCAACGGATTTGTTGATTGATGCGGTTTTTTTTAATAGATAGAGTGATTGAAGAGGAAGGTTTATATGTATAATAACATCCTATAAATAGTGGAGAAATACTGTTATTTATTTATTTATTTATTTATTTATTTTATTGAGATAAAATCCACAGCACAAATTACAGAATTATTACTATCGGATACATATGTGTTTAACATTGGCCAATTACGGATTTACATTTTATAGGCTTATCACGTACAAACTAACATTACGGTAACAGACGCATTGAGATAGGGTGCTTAACTACATCAACAAAATAAAAAAGTTAAGTTAAGTCATAATAACAAAAGGAAGTACAAAGTTACAACAGATAGATGAGCAATACGTTATATATTAAAGAAATTAAGAAGTTTGGAATGGCAGGTGTTGTGTTGATGTTTTGTGTGTGTGTGTATGAAGGTCTGTGCGTGTGTGAATGATATCAAACTCGGCAACTCAAGTGGGCGGCAGATGCTCAGTAATCATCCTTCTGAATGAGGCTCTGCTCAGAAAAAACGGGTCAAATGACTCGAATAAAGAATTATACGTATGTGGAAGACGACTTGCGAGGCAGTTGGAACCATACTTCGTACGATTGAAGGGCACAGCAAATAAAGTAGTATGCCTGGTTCGGTGGGTAGTAGCTTTTATTCTAAGAAGTGCTGACAACAAGTCGCAGCAATCCAGAGACCCTGAGCACGCATCGTGGAGCAGCAACATGTCCCGTACCAAACGCCTGTTTGAAAGTTGGGTAAAATTGTGTAGGCTACAAGAGTCGGCGTAGTGTGCTACTACACTGCGCGTGCGAAAATTTAAATGTTTTAAGAACTTCTTCTGCACTCTCTCAATGGCAGAACTATAAGTTACATACTGGGGATACCATATTGTGCTACAGTATTCAAGGACGCTACGTACATACGCATAGTACAGTATTTTGATGCAGTGAATATCATGGAAGGGCTGCGTGACTCTGAGGATGAATCCAAGATTACGATAGGCTTTATTAACGATATAATCAACATGGCTGGAAAAGGTAAGTTTGGTATCCAGGAGTACACCAAGGTCCCTGACTTTATCTACCGTCTCAATTCCTGCATTATTGATCTTATATTGATAGTATATTGGATTATTACGGCGCGTGAAGCTGATATGGTTGCATTTGTTCACGTTAACACTAATGCGATTGTCTTTGTAATATTCCGAAAGCCGCTCCAGATCCTGCTGCAGCAATACACAGTCATATTCAGATTTGATATGCCGGTAAACTTTTTGGTCGTCAGCGAAAAGTAAAAATCGCGAGTTCTTGAGGCAATAACCAATATCGTGTATGAAAGCAACGTACAACAAAGGCCCGAGTAAAGATCCTTGAGGGACTCCGGATGGAATTGCTACAAATCTCGAACGAAGCCCACCAACAACCACGCATTGACTTCTATTTTTTATATAGGACTCAATCCACCGCAGCAAATCACCACATATTCCTAAACTAAACAATTTCTGAACCAGTATGAAATGGTCAACACGGTCAAAAGCCTTTTCAAAGTCAGTATAGATCACGTCGACCTGACCGCCCTGTTCCATGCCATTGAGAACATCTATAGAGAAAAGTGCCAGATTCGTTTCAGTAGACCTTCCCTTAAGAAACCCATGCTGCTGTTCAGGGACTGCTCGTGAAATGATTGGATATACACCCTCATATGCAAGTTTTTCAATAATTTTCCCAAATGTATTTAAAATAGATATAGGCCTATAGTTTTCAATAGGGATTTTTGAACCTTTTTTATGTATAGGTATGATATGGGCTCTTTTCCATGCAGACGGGAAGACACCCTCGTCAAATGATCTTCTGAGTATTAAAGATAGCGGACGTCCCAGAGGTTCAGCACAGTGTTTGATAAACAATGGAGGTATGCCATCGGAACCAGGGCCTTTACACTCATCTAAACCTTTTAGCAATTTCATCAGTTGACGCTCTGAGAAACCCACATAAGATGCTGAATCATTGCCTGAGTTTGCACTACTGAAATTAGTAGGTAAATGCTGGTACGAAGAAGCGGGCTCAGTGAACATATCTTTAAAATAATCATTAAACGTATCACAGATTTCCTGTATGTCAGAGATTTGCTTATTTTTGTACGACATTGTTTGGGGATAATTACCAGAACTTTTACGTTTTGATTTAATATATGACCAAAACATTTTGGGAGTACGCTTAATATTACGCTCGCAGGCCAAGATGTGATTATCAAAACATTCTTTTTGCATATTTTTTTGGCGCGAACGTAATATTGAAAACATTTCGTAGTCAACAGGATTGCCGTATTTTTTCCAATTGCGATGATGCTTGCTTTTTTCTTTAATTACTCGTATGAGCGCACTATTGTACCATTTAGGGAAGAGATGCGAATTATTCACCGTAGTTTCGGGAACATGTTCACGGATTACAGCATATAAGTGGTTATAGAAAGTGTTTACGGCATCATCGACCGAACCCCCGCGCAATTCCGTCTCCCAGTCGACATCATATAAGTAACTATTTATAGCCTGGTAGTCACCTCTTTTATAACAAGTTTTCTTAAAAGACGGCTTGGGCAAAGGTGGTATCAGAATATCTTGGGTCTCGATCATTAAGGCCGGATGATAACAATCCTCCCGTACAATAGGCGAAGTACATTTACTAACGGTCACAGGGAAATTACAAAACAACAGGTCAAGAATATTATTATTGGAGTTAACAGTATAATTACATTGTTCTAAACCTACGAAAGTTACCATGTTCATCAATTCCTTAGAAACTTTTTGTGACTCAACTGACCCTATTTTTATAAACTCGTGGCCTACTAAGCTCCATTTAATACAAGGTAAATTAAAATCACCGCATACTAATAAATAATCATCAGAGTTTTTCTCAACGACTTCTTTTAAAAGATTAAGAAAAGCCTGCATTCGACGCGGTAGTAAATCGTTAGGTGGTACGTAAAGTACAGCTGCATGCAAGTCATACGATAATGCTAGACATCGTGCGGGAATAGTGAGCCATAAACATTCGAGATCGTCGCGCCGCCATTCGGGACGCGTCCGCGCATGCAATCGGTCGGCGCTCAGTACCATCACTCCGCCGCCCGGCCCGCCATAGTCGCGGGATTTTTGAGGTTTCTAATGTGATGTCGTAAATAATTAAATTTTTTCCGCTTCCATTCCAAACGCAGGCTGAACCCTACGAGATTCATCAAAATAATGTACTAAGTATTGTACACATTGAAAAGGTCTACAAAAAACTCCGTGATGGTATATGTCTATCTCTTATGGATATCCCACAATAACATTTTTTTGTCATTTACTTTTTACTCATTAATAATGGCTAATTATCGAAGCGATTTTAACCAATACAGCATTAATCCTTATCCAATTAAATACCTTAAATACATTGTTGATTTAATATAGATCTATATGGCCCTTTACAGCATATGATTTAAATGAATATTTTCGAAGATATTACAGATTTAAAAATTGCGGGACGTAGCGTTTGCGGCGGTACCGGCCGGCCGGGTTAGTATTTAGTATCAGCATTGCACCCGTGCGAAGCCGGGGCGGGTCGCTAGTTTTTGTATAATTGATGAAATTACTTCTATACTAAGTATTATACATTTGTTTAAATGAAATGCCCTTGCGTTGAAGATATTTTCTATTTGGAAGTCAGTGAATCGTAAAATATATTTTATGGCTTTCTTTTTATACGAGTATGTCGTTGTGGCTTCATCACTCCAAATCGGCTCAACGGATTTCAACTATTTTTGGTATACGGGTAGCTGGGCATGCACATATGGTTATAGGATACTTTTGACCTGACTACGCTGAAGTAAAAAGCCATCAAGTACGAGTCGGACTCGCCCATGAAGGGTTCCACAGCCGTTTATACAAAAAAATGCACTACAGATGAAAAAAAATACGATATGAAAAAAAAAACTAACAAAAGAGCGTATCTCCCTGGCACTTCAGTCCTTTTGCTGAGAAACGCAGTTTTTTGGCAATAACTAAAAACGGTATGTCCAATCATGTTGAAAACAATTTTCGTTGGAAGTATTTATTAAGCTTTGTATTTGAACTTTTTTTCATATTTTTTGAACATACCGTTTAGAAAATAGAGACACAATTTTTGCTACTTTCGGAGCGAATATTTCGGAAAATATTCACTAAATCAATTTTTTTTTTAGAAACCTCAATTTTTTTTAGAAGAACTATCGAAATATGTGCCACAGATTGATATTTGCTGAAAAAAAAAATCTCAGTTTCGGTTACATGTATCGAGTGCCCCCCTTAGAAATATATATATATTTTATTTAACTATCAAAGTAAGTAGCGGTTCACACAAGACACCTATGCTCCTAATTTCATCAATACACATCGTATAGTTTTTGAGTAAAATGCCTGTGACATACGGACGGACAGACAGACAGACATGACGAATCCATAAGGGTTCCGTTTTTAGCCATTTGGCTACGGAACTCTAAAAAAGAGGGTTATGACTTTTTCTCCTCTGGGAAAAAAGTTTCGGGCGCCTTCTAGTATGTCGTGCAATGAACACGATGACGTGATTTCACCCCCATCGTCGAGGAATATGTATATCGGTATTTATTTAGGTATTCCTTTCTCAGCAACAAACGTTTCATTACGTAGAATATTTTCATGTAAATTATTAATTTCAGAGGAAAATATTCAAGTACTAGAAGATTCCCGCAACTTCGTTCGCGGAGGAAAAAAGTCATAACCCCTCGTTTTTTCTTCAGACTACAATAAAGAAGAAGGGTTATGACTTTTTTTCTAAAATTTTTGGGGAAAAAGTATCCTGTGTTATAAAAGGATGTTCGTATGTGTCGTTGTGGCTTCATCACGCCAAATCAGCTAAATAGATTTCAGCTATTTTTGGTACACGAGTAGCTGGGTATCCACAGATTCTTACAAAATATTTTTTTAATTACGAGGAATATTTTCTGAAGTCAATGTACAGACATTTAATTTTAACAACTTTATAATAATATAGATTGCTTATTCAATTAATTAGGCTTATGCGAATATAATGCCGATTATCTCGAATCTAGGTTAAGTAAAATAAGCATCCTATCCATGATAGACTTGAATGTTAAAATTAAGACCTTCTAATACCATGGCTGCTTGAGTAAGTGAATTAAATGGATCACAACACAGCAAAACGGAGTATTCAACAGAATAAAACCCCTCGCAACAGTTTTATAAAGTTAAATAAAAATAAGCATTATTTGATGAAAATGTTCTTTGTTAAAAACGGCAAATTATGAAAAAGGTGCTAAAACGTAATTGGCGTCCCGAACAAAAGGTTTAAATATTCTACATTTGAGTGAAATCTCTGCCCTGAAAAGGGTTGAAACATCCTTGCACTAACTTTATACACCATCTGATACATAAAAATAAACTTTAGTTACGTTTCTTAAAGTCGTTTTTTCGGTTTATGGGGGTTCTAGATACTTACATTTTCTTTCAGAATTATAACTTTGTAAGCAAAAACCAGGTAAAAGTTTGATAATGTGCTTTACAAGCAATTACATCTCGTCAAAATTAATGAAATGTTTATGAGCTATAAACCTCGAGGCTTTTGCGTCTCACAGGGTTCGCGATGGCAACCTTATTCCTTTTTAGGGTTCCGTAGCCAATGGCAAAAACGGAACCCTTATAGTTTCGTCGTGTCCGTCCATCCGTCCGTTCGTTCGTATGTCACAGGCATTTCACTCAATCAAAAGGCACTTCTGCATGTTTATTGATGAAATTGGAGGATAGGTGTCTTGTATAAGCCGCTACTTAGTTTGATAGTTAAGTAATAATAAAATATATTTCTAAAGGGGGCACTCCATACATGTAACCGAAACATAGAGTGAGAGAATATATAGAGTGTGGCACATATTTCGACCGTTCATTTAAAAACATTTTGAGGTTTCTTAAAAAAAAATTGATTTAGTGAATATTTTCGGAAATAATCGGTCCGAAAGTAGCATAAATTGTGTGTTAAATGTCTGTAGAGATTATTCGAACGAAAGCTTCATTCATCCGAAAAAGCAAAGGAACCATTAATCGAATATGGAGTGTTACCATTATTCGAACGAAAGCGTCATTCATCCTAAAAAGCAAAGGAACCATTAATCGAATATGGAGTGTTACCATTATTCGAACGAAAGCGTCATTCATCCGAAAACCATATTCCGCTGTATTTTTTTCCGGATAGACCTTCGCATATCGAATAACATTTTGGATAAAGGAACGCAAAACGACCGGTTTTACACATAGACCGTCTACAGATATCAGATACGGTCAAAGTCGGTAGTTTAGTAAGTGATTGGAGGTAAAACAGAAGTGTGGGGAGGGGAAATTCAAAACTTTATTTGAACGCCTTTAAGAGCATTTTTTTATAATTTTAGTTTTTCCGATACTTCCGTCTTACCCCCCCATTCACTGTAATCCTTAAAAATTATCTCATCAAGTATATTGTATAAATAATAAATATCAGGAACCATCCATCTTACATACATCGACCTAGTCCCAAACTAAAAAGATTGTACTATGGGTACCAAGCAACTTATAGAGATAATTATAATACTTAAATAAAACATCCATGACCCAGGAACAAACATTCGTGCTCATCACACAAACATTTACCCTGACCGGGAATCGAACTCGGGACCGCCAGCTTCGTAGGCCATTGTGCAACCATCATAGCCAAACGTGTCGTAATATTTACAGATGCTGACCTCGATACGCAAGTTTGGTCTACGGCACCACGACCTGCCGACGATGCTGTGGAACGCGTCCGTTCTGCTGAAAGCACTGGCCCTGGATGTCGACAGCAGGAACACAATACGTTAGTTCTCGGAAACCAATCTAGGAAAAGTAGCAAATAATTCTTTTCTGACAAACAAAACACCCGACGCCAATCAAAAATACATGTAGTAGAAAAGTACCATCATTTCGATTTAAGCCAACTTCAGTTCAACATCTAACCAGCAGCGAACTCTAATATTGCCCTTTGCTATTGCCTAACGCGTTTGATGCTAGGAATCACAATCGAGTGAGATTTTGTATGGAGTATGACAGTTGATTCGGATGCGAATTGACAAAATTTCTGCTGCTGCTAGTGCCTGCCAGCCCGCCAATAAGCATTTAAAGCGCAAAGTTATGTTTTGACTTCAACTGTTCCTTTTTGCACCAAATATGCTCCATAACATCAATCCAAAATACATTAAGATAAATGTCCCAATGCTCGACACTGTCCCAATAGTTGTCAATCTAAATTCATTGCAATAGTATTGACAAGTAGTATGTCAATCATTAAAGTTACTATGTCAAGCATTAGAACGTGTACCTTACATGTAGAAATAAGATGTCGTCGCGCCTAACCAGTCAGCTGAAGTTCTTCCTCTGACCATCATCTGCATCTGCCCAATGGTCTGTCCTGTGAACTCCTGTCATAATTCCTAAGATTGTTCTTATTGATTGCCTCTAAAATCACATTAAATACATATATTTTCTCCTTAGGCACTCCCTTCATAATGTACATCACGTCGACCATAATTATGGGTTTATACATTTACACGTATCACTTGTCCACGTATTGGTTCGTATTCTGGCGCGGCGGCGGTGACCTGCTCTTCAATATTCTGCTGTTGTCTCTTAGTATCAGCAGTTCCATCGGGGTTGTCAAGCTTCTATACATGTACTTCAATGGGTAAGTGTTCTTTATTAGACACTACTTTGTTAATTCAACGTACTAGTTCATATTGTAATACAATACAGGGTGTTTGGTAACAGGATGCAAATAATATTTTCTTCTGTTTCCGCGATTATTACTCATTGAAATAAAACAATTTAACGGATTATATCGCGTATATTATCTCATTTTAGTTCCCGACGTTTCGGAAGCTTTCCAGCTTTCCATGGTCACGGGAGGACCATGCCCTCCCGTCCTGTCCTAAAAATGAGATAATATACGCGATATAATCCGTTAAATTGTTTTATTTCAACAGGATGCAAAGTTGAAAGGAGGTGATAGCTTAGGCCATTTAGAACATTTTAAGCGATATATGTGTTAAGCAAATGTTATTAGTTTTTTTTATTTAAGTTCAAAGTTAAACGGCTGAGTCATCTTTGTTAAACGCTGCCCGCCGCTATCGGTCCCTTTTGTTTCACACCACCGCGAACCTTTGTTTATTAAAATTGCATGTGACAATTTTGTCCACTGCACTTAACCCTTTCAAAACATTTCAAATGTCAGGTAAACGCCAACTTAGTATTAAGAACCAATGTTTTATTACAAAATCATAATTAGATTCGTCACAAGTATCACAAGTCGAGTGAAACATTTTAGCTCTCTAGTTGGTTTAAGTGGCTTATTTTTAAAGATACGATAGCTACAGTCGTGCTTGATAGCTTAAATGAAAGGACAATAGCCAAGCATGTTTTTTTAATGGTTTGAAGAACCGGGGCTATTTTAGTTTTTTTTTATCGTCCTTAGAAAACACTTAATTTTCGTTTTTCATGTTATTTAATTTTTAAATCGCTGTAGTTTTTTTTCTGTAGAAACATCTGTGGTTTCAAATAACTTTTATGGTGTACGTTAGATATTGCACAATACAAAAAAAATACAAAAAAATGCTACCTACATTAAAAAAGTACTATTGTCGATGTAAAAATAAAAAAAGTAAAAATGTTCTAAATGGCCTAAGCTATCACCTCCTTTCAACTTTGCGTCCTGTTACCAAACACCCTGTATACAACTCATCATTATCATCAGAAATTGTTCTCGCAATTTTAAGAAAAATAGCATTGCAATAAGATCACTGTTTTGACGGAAACAGTTCTGGCGGTGCTATAAGAATTATCATCATAATTTTCACTAGAAAATTAGAATCAAACAAAATAAGTAGGTGCTTTCGGAAGCTATGTTCATACATTCACCATTTGAACAAATAATCGTAAATATATATCGTTATTCCGGATTTTATTTTGACATATTTCTAAAATTGTATTAACTTTCCAGCCAAAAACTGAAGCAAATAGTATCAGAATACCTAGAATGCGACGCCGCTCTCAGCCCTAAGAGTCGGATGTCCAAAAACGTGAACACAACCCTCAGGAGTGTGAAGAAGCGAGCCATCATCTTCTGGCTAATCATCATAGGGAACGGGGTGGTGTATGTGCTGACCCCGCTTCTCAAACCTGGCCGACATCTGATTGAAGACGAGCAGATCCTACTTGGTAAGATTTTGTGGTCTGATGGATGAAGGCCTCGTCCTGCAGTGAGATGTTGTACTAAACTGTTCTTCTGAATGAATTTCCTAATTATATTGTGCTTCCTAGTTTTCACAAGACCCAATCCAAATTATGTATGATTCTCTCAGGCCCGGAAAGAAATCACCTGTCCTAAAATGTGAAGCTACGGTCTCCCATTAGTTGTACATCTTGTTGCTCGAGATTTTACATGTCACAAAAGAATGAAATGTAGCATTAACATTTTAAAATATCTCAGTGATTAGATTTCTTTCATATATAAACGAAATACCATTGTTCCTAGTCATATCCTAGTATATCGTGTATTGCTGTGTCTAAGAATATTTTTTCTCCTTTTAGGTCTAGAGCCGATGTTTGACTCTCCAAACTTCGAGATTGCCTTCACTGCCTTGTTCTTCGGAGTATTTCTCACGGTCTACGCCCCAGCCAACATCACCGGTTTCATCATCATCATTGTCGGCTACACCGAAGCTCAAATGCTTGCTCTCGCCCAAGAGGTGCTTCATCTCTGGGAAGATGCTCAATCTTACTACACCAACTTTGGAATAGATGATAATATTCATAATATTCCGAGTTGTTCTAACGATACTGTTTCTAGAGAAAAAGATAATGATAATATCAGAAAGAAGAAAGCACGTGTCGTGAACGATTACGTTAAACATCGTTTAGTGAGTATAATGTGGACTCACGCTACCAACATCAATCTTATCAAACAGGTCGAGAGTATTTTCAAAAGCGCAATAGCCATCGAATTTACGCTGCTATCTTGTGGCCTTATAGCAGAGCTGCTAGGAGGTTTGGAGAATACTTACATCGAAGTGCCATTTGCTTTGGTACAAGTTTCTATGGACTGTCTAACTGGGCAGAGACTGATTGACGCGAACAGGGCATTTGAGGAAGCCGTGTACGCTTGCAAATGGGAGCACTTTGATGTGAGCAACAGAAAGTTAGTGCTGGTGATTTTGCAGAATGCGCAGAAGACCATGCAGCTATCTGCAGGAGGACTGGCGACGTTGAGCTACACTTCGCTAATGTCAGTAATCAAGTCTATATACTCGGCATATACTGCCCTTCGATCGACGATGAAACTAGGCTGAATATAGGGGAAAATGTATATAGTCATTTTGTAATTGCAAATATTGTTTTGTTTACAGACAACCCGATTTCACCTGAATGAAATTGTGGGACGTTAAATACAGTTTCATTATTTCTATAGTAAAAAGTCTAGTAGAGACCGAATAAAATCGTCTTTTTTATCATGATTGAAAGTAATATTTTATTATATACTTAATAATTACCTATGAACTCCCGCACGTGGTTGCTTTTAATATTAAATTAACTTAGTTTTACACGTATGGCGCAATTCGCCATTAAGGCGTAGGCTTCTTCATAATTAATTAATCATGAACGCCCAACTTTTAAGTTATAACCTTCATTCGGAAAATGGTGGCCGTTGAACATCCTTGTGAGTCTTTTGACCTAACTAAAGAATTTGAACTAAAGTTTTTTTAGATATTACAAATACTTCCCGTATCAAGAAAATGAGGGATTAAGCGGATTAAAGCTAGCTTTTTGAAGGAGTAATTTATAAAACAATTACTGAAAAGGCTCTTTCATCAGGTAAATAACACCCAAGCGGAATCATTGATTAAACGAGACATGTTTGTGGCAAATAACTTTACAAATAATTAGTTAAGAAATTAGAAACAAATCGTATTATTTTTTTGAATACGATTTTGGAATAATAGAAAAAACCGGCCAAGTATGAGCCAGACACACCGAGGGCTCCGTACAAAATAGACGTTATCTTCGAAGCCGCGTCTATACAACTCAGTCTTAGTAGAACCCTACTCCTAAGCAAAATGTAGGCGGTGTGGGGTTATTTTATATTGGATACTGATATAGACAGCCAGACATGAACAATAAGAGCTTCAGATTTATTTCGTGGGTTGTGCTATAAGAGCTACCTTCATACCAAATTTCAAGCCTCTAGGCAAACTAGAAGTACCCTGTAAGTCTTCCATGGACGACAATTTGTATGAAAATACCTTTTTTCCTTTCCTAGCCACCTAGATAAACTCTTTAATTACACTTTACGCAGACCGATAGAAAAGTGAATAACCGGTTCACATCAGTGGACGAATCCATAATCTTCAAAAATCAGGGAGGTATTTAAGACGGAAACTAAAAGAAGATCACAATGTTGGAAAGGATCCGAGAGTTCGGCTTGGACCGCCACGACTTCCCGACATTGGTGCGCAACTTGTCGACCGTACTGCGATGGCTGACCCTCAACGTCGACAGTCGCCACAAGAAACGTTGGTTAAGTAACATACTTCATTGGTATTTGCAACTGTCTTTTTTTACAAAATATGCCAAAATTTTCAATTCTTCGAGCCCGGCTACGATGACGCGCGACCAGCGAGGCAGCGAGCGAATTCTCTGTTCATTGCGTGGTCGAGAGCTCACCGTACCAGTTTGTTGGCAATGGCATCACACGCAATGTATTAGGAATTCGTTTGCCGATTATTTTCAACTTGATCGGATATACCATTTTTTGAGTTATTACCGAAAAACTGCACTCAACAAAAGGGCTTAGGCGCCTTGAAGATACGCTCTTTTGCTGGTGCACCTTTTCAAATCGTATTTTATCATCTGTAGTGCATTTTTTTTAAACCGCTGCGGAACTTTAGACTAAGCATGGTCCGACATGCTCTTCGCCGGTTATTTATTGGTTTATGCTATTTTGGTTACGGAAACCTAAAAATCTCCTTGCACACACTTTTTAATCATCTTTGGTGTAGCACAGCTGGGTAAAAAAAGCGACTCTAGTAAATTAAAAGTAAGATTTGAAGCGAAAGAGTTTTGTTTTAAAGATTTTGTGGTCAAACTACGAGGTAGGCTAGTTAATATTAGATACTAGATAGAGATAATCCTTGACTCAAATATATGAAAGTTTCATTTCACCAGGTATACCGTTCATCTTCTACCTTATAATGCTGATATCATTTTCCGGCTACATCTACGCGTACCAAGTGTCAGCTTATTGGTTCCTCTTCTTCCGCGATGCTGAGGAGGAGAGGCTCAAGAAACTCATCACCTTTTCCCAGTGCGCCACCAGCGTGGTAGCAGTTACCAAGTTCCTGAACATGTATTTTAATAAGTAAGTATTTATGACGACCGGTTTGGCTCAGTGGGAGTAACTTTGCCTGCGAAGCTGAGGTCCTGGGTTCAAATCCCGGTAAAGGCAAAAATTTGTGTGATGAGCAAAAATTGTTGTTCCTGAGTCTTGGATGTTTTCTATGTATATAAGTAATATATCTATTAAATATATCGTCGTCTAGTAACCATAACACAAGCCATATTGAGCTTACCTTGGGGCTAGTTCGATTTGTGTAAAATTGTCCCTTAATATTTATTTATTTATTTATTCATCTCATTTTTGCAGAGTGTCTTTTCTTAACACGTTTACTGCGGAAGAAGGCACAAAAAGCCCCATGCGTGGCCGAAACCCTGTGCGGCAGCGAAGATAGTGAACTTTCGCATGGTGCGGGTACCGTATCTAAGCCAATCGTTGCAGTAGGACAGAGACTAATATTGTTTTCTGTATAGCTCTTAAATTTTGATAATATGGCATACTTAGTTTACGTAAGAGGCACATTGGACCTCTCCCGTACTGAATGACTTTTTTTCCGTGTCAGTGCGGGAAGAGGTCCAATAGAGCTTCCACCCTTCACAAGCCACATCCGCACCGAGTGTGCACCAATGTCAACGGCCAGTGATGTGCCGGACATGAAAAACGTTAGACGATTGTTTTAACTAGGTATCGTTTATGTTTGTTTCGAAGAATTTCTAAAGACAAATGAGTGGACCATCAAGAAGGACCAAAAAAGATCCTGGATTTTTTATTCGACTCGGATGAAGAAAACGATACTGAGGGATTAAGGTACCAAAAAGTGTACCAATTGAGTCAAAATATAAATAATGATAACATAACATTATGTAGACCTGCGTAGACATAGCGAACATGTTTTTTGATTCGGATAGTGATGATAGCATTTTTAACTTAAAATGTCGTAAGGCGAAAAACATACATAATTATAGAATACATCAAAATGAGATGGGATCGACGATATTCTTTTTCTGATGTGGTTGAGTGAAAGTACGTTTGTGAGATATCCATACAACCTTCTTTGGGCAAACGTATTTTCACCCAACAAAAAGTAATCGTTTCCCATCCCTAGTATAGCTTAAGTCGGTCAATTCAGTGCGGCCAAAGGTCTGAAAAACCCCAAATATATGTATCGTTTTTTTTCATAGTTCTAAAAGTCCGACATCGGGGCGAAGCCATAATCATGTTGCTTAACAGATGTAGATTGCTTAGGTATAAATGTATATGCAGTACAGTAAACCTTCGTGGAAAAAAAAATAGTTTTTGTTTTCTTGCGTGGTGGGGCACAATGGACCTATTGCCGTACTGAAGTTTAAGTACGGTAGGGGCTCTTTGGACCTATTAACGCACCAGAATAAGAAATATGTAAATCAGTCCCGCAGTCAACGTGTTAATGTGCAGCTCTTTACTGGGAAAACATTTTTCTCTGAGGAGATCTAACTTCTCTGAGCCCAAAAAGTCCTGCAGATCTTTGCAACAACGGGAATTGTAGAAAATGGCGATAGCAATTGATTTATTATGGTCGCAGTCATACCTACGACTTCACATGGCCAGGGGTTATCACAATAATAAGAACAAGAACATCATAAGATTCATAAAGATCCTTCTGGTTAAGTTCACCGGAATCCGATAGATGAGGACGGCGCACGACCGGCCGTTGTGGACATCCTTCGCTAGACCTTTGTCCAGCAGTGGACGTCTGTACGCTAATATGATGATGATAATGATGATGATAGATCCTTGAATAGTTAACTCTCTACAAACTTGAAAAGCAAAGTTTTGCCTTTCAAGTTTGAAGAGATAGGTTTCACCTTCGATTAATGGATTATACTTCCTTGCTTTTCCGTTTAATTTATTTATTTATTTATTCAAATTAATTACACAGTATAACGGACAATCAAAGAACTGTGAAATTATAAAATTATAATAAACTTACATTTATCAAATTACATAAACATTTACAATTTTAAACTGAGGATACACGAACATCCATCCCCTCGCAGAACCTCTGATACTCTTCACTCAGTACTACGCATCCGCTCGCAAATACATCACACTCCGGGGCTGATGCGAGGAGCGTGTTCAAAAGGCGCAAAGCCCGGACCAGAGGCGATTCTCTTCGAGAAACGGTTCGCGAGGTCAGTACCGCCAACAGGTGACGGTCACGAGGTCGAAAAGTAAATTTAGTGAGCGAGGGAACATACAGGCGCACTAAATGTCCCGCTAACTCGATGCAGTCCGATTCACCGCGCAATATTCTGCTTGTTACGGAGAGAAGAACCAAATTACGTCTGACCTCGAGAGAGTTAAAACTCAAGGTGCCCAGTAAAAAATTGGTAGGGTATAACAGTGGGTAGTACCCATAGATTTTCTGGTACAGGAACCGAAGGAATACTTTTTGTACTCTCTCAAGGAGCAATACAGAAGTTGCCTCGTACGGGTTCCAAATGACAGACGCCGACTCAAGCTTACTTCGCACTAAAGCGGTATAAAGCAGCTTTATTGTTCTGTCATCATGAAAGTCCCTAGCATTTCTAATGACGTACCCTAACCTCTTATAGCATTCGCGTGTCAACGCATACATGTGCTCGTGGAAGTTTAGCTGGCTGTCGAGAGTAACGCCGAGGTCCCGAATGGAATTGAAACGGACTAATTCTTCGGAACCCAAGAGGTATTTGTAGAGAAACGGATTTCGGGCTCTATTGAATGTTATATCGGCACATTTTGAGACATTGAATGCCAGTCTGTTCTCGATACTCCATTGATGTACCATGTGGACGTCTTCCTGCAATGATTCACAGTCAGAAAGCTCTTGGACACCGTAAATCAGTTTCAGATCATCGGCATAAAGTAAGCATCTGGCAGACCTAAGATGTGACGTAAGATCAATCATTATGCCGAAGAGCAATGGACCTAGTATTGAACCCCGGCTTACTCCTGAACGAGTGCGGAACGCATTTGAAACAAAGCATCCATGCTGCACATACTGTTGCCTGCCGCGTAGATAGCTGGCAAAAAACCGAAGCATTTGTGGGGAAAATCCAATGTGGCATAGCTTGCTCAATAGCACATCGTTATCTACGCGGTCAAAAGCCTTTTTAAAATCTAAGTAAAGCACGTCTACTTGTATGCATTTGTCCAAATGTTCTGAAATAGAGTCAGCCAGAGTTAGGAGGTTCGTTTCCACTGATCTCCGAGGCCTAAACCCTTGCTGGGTGTCGCTGAGAAAGGGCTGAACTTGAGGAGCCCCAACACCATTTATAATTGTTTCAAATAGTTTGGCTACAGCAGAAAGGATGGCAATGGGTCGATAGTCCTCTACGTTTGACAGATTACCTGTCTTTGGAATAGGCCTCACTTAAAATAGTGTCTTGTTTAGATGTGGACAATAAATTATGCTCACATGCACATATTCTCATGCAGTTTCCACAAAACAATACGCATAGAAATACAACAAACCACCACCTGATAGTATAATCCTTGACACATGTTTTGCCTCTCTACGAGGCATCATCAGGAGATGCTCCAGATGTTGAGGGTCCGGCGTCCACCCGAGAAGTGAGATGTCCAAAACGGTCGGCCCTATTTATACTCTGAATATGACAGAGATGGAAAAACACGTAACAATATCAATTCGTAATGACGTAACATTAAGCTGTTCATTAATTATCAAATCTCTTATTGCTGTATCTAATTAATTCAACTGTTCAGGCACACTAAGACGTAAACCTTTTCTGCAAACATTTAAAGCTCGGTCGCCCAGGTTCTTCGTTTAAAATACATGTAAGGCACGGGTGTACCGAGCTGAATTCCTAAGTCTAGCTTGGTAGATTAATACCGCATAACATAACCTGAACAAGTTGCACAGACAATAGCTACTCGTATGTTAATTCGTTTTCGTATTCCTACTTCCGATTTCTCTTTTTCAGAGATGAACTACAAAAAATAATCGACGGTTACCTTATCTGCGACTCTAGATTAGTTCCCCACAGCAGGATGTCCATAAATATTAACAAGACCCTGAGGGTCATCAAGAAGAGGGCCGTGATCATCTGGCTAGTGGTTGTCATCAATATCATCCTTTACGTATTGGTCCGGCCATTAGTTGTTGATAGACAATCCATGAAAGATTATCAACTCCTATGGGGTAAGATTTGGTTTATTCTAAGCATTTACTTTCTCAATGGCAACAATCTAAAGCGAATCTTGACTCTTGTTCAACGATTGGAAAGATTTTACTTTACTATTCCCGAACTTGTGCCGTTTCCTAGCAGTGAAATTCATAGCTTGAAGATGGGAGACCAAGTATAGCTCGACGACGTAGATCCACCGACACATAAAACCACCGACGTTTGATCATGTCAAATTATATTTGAAAATGTACATAATTAAATCGTGTAAGCTTAAAACTATTATTATCTTCCTCAGGTCTTGAACCGATGTATGACACACCTAACTACGAGATCACAGTAACAGTACTAACGTTCGTCGTACCATTCATAGCGTTCGGACCCGTCCACATCACGATATATCTCATCGTCATCGTCGGCTACTCCGAAGCCCAAATGAGAGCCCTTAGTCAAGAGCTACTGAATCTATGGAATGACGCTCAACTCGACCACCATATACATACTTTAGAAATTAAACATGTTCCAAACGCCAAAAGTGTTGCAGTTGACGAATTTGTAAAATGCCGCTTGATAGGCATATTGAAGTCTCACGCAATCAACATGCAACTTATACGACTGGTTGAAACAGTGTTCAGAAACGGAATCGCTTTTCAACTTATAGGAATTTCGATACCTCTTGTGGCCGATCTACTCTGTGGTTTAGAAAACACGTATGTACATATACCTTTTACCATGTTGCTAGTTGGCATAGATTGTTATACCGGCCAGAACCTAATGGATGCAAGCAAGGCTTTTGAGGCTGCTGTGTACCATTGCCAATGGGAAAGCTTCGACAAGAATAACAGAAGGTTGGTGTTGACTATGCTCCAGAGTGCTCAGAAGACAATGAAGTTGTCTGCAGGCGGTATATCTAGTTTAGACTATACGAGCCTCATGTATTTAGTGAAGTCAATATATTCGGTATATGCGGCTCTAAAGTCCAAGTCTGAATTCGGTTGAGGTGACATTCAGAGTTTCAAAGACGATGTAGCTTATTTTAGACAACGCATTTAGAGAAGTTTCTTACTTAGCTAAGCCTCCCTTATTCATTTTTTTGTCGTATACCGGTGATTTGCAGAGAAAATGTACCTTTATTCTTTTTTTTTCAAAATAATGGTATTTGGGCTTATCCTCATAATTCATAATCGTTTAGTACGCAACCGAACCTCATACAAGAAAAACTAGGTCCCAAATTTTCCATTTCAGTTCGTTGCATAGGTACATTTTGAAATAATGTTTTTTTTATTTTATTAAATATACTTAACTCACCTGAGATATATTTTTCTATACATATTTTAGGACACTTTTTTGTCCCAAACTTCCATCTCAGTTTCGTTGTTATGAACGTTTTTTTTATTTCCATGAACGTAACACAATTAAGATTTTTTTTTTACAAAATTTTGGGGTGTTTTTTTCTGCAAATCACCCATACTCTGGCCAGGGTAGGTGTGGTCAAAGAGCACGTCGAGCAATTCTATGCCATTAATATTGAACGTGGCTCTCATTTCACATTTATGTTTTTGATGGGATCAATCGTATCAATCAAGTCGAGAGTATTCTCAAAAGCGCAATAGCCATCGAATTTGCTATCTTGTTGTCTTATCCAGAGCTGCTAGGTCTGCAGAATAAATTACCCTCACCTAGTTATAAATAACAATCCTGCAAAGTTTGTTTTATGAAATGATTCATTATGCCATATCATGTGTTTAGAAAAGAATGTATTATGAAATGATTCATTATGCCAAATGATGATTATGACAAAAAAGTTTATGAGGGTAAACCCTGCAGAATACTTACATCGAAGTGCCATTTGCTGTGTGACAAGTGTATATGGACTGTCTAACTGGGCAGAGGCTGATTGACGCGAACAAACCATTTGAGGAGGCGGTGTACGCTTGGAAATGGAAGCACTTTGAAGTGAGCATCAGAAAGATGGTGCTGGTGATTCTGCAGAATGCGCAGAAGACCATGCAGCTGTATGCAGGAGGACTGGCGACGTTGAGCTACTCATCACTAATGTCAGTAATCAAGTCTATATACTCGGTGTATGCCGTTCGATCTACAATGAAACTAGGCTGAATAAGGAGGAATATGAGTAGTCATTTTTTAATTCCAAACGTTGTTTTGTTTTTAATTCCAAATGTTGTGTAGCAAGGGTGAGTGAATTGTTACTAAGCACGGTGTTTAGCCACTTACTTGCGATAGGAATTACTTCTGGAGCAGAATGTAAACAGCCAGTCCTTTGTGCACTTAACGTTTATTTATATACACTCACAAGCACAAGCCAAAGCGAAGATCAGTTCAGTATAGTGAGAAGGAGAAACAGAAAGGCAATAGCACTTAATACTAAACAAGCACGAGCAATAATTGTACCTACAACGGGCGGAGCGCAGCGACATGCGTTTTGCGTCAAATCGTGAAAGCGACTGCCTGGCGGCTCGCGATGCAATGCGCGGGCGCTGCGGCCGGCCTAAGAACCGGCTTCGCTATGACGCGCGATGACGTAGTCCTGTGGCTGCGCGCGCTCGCCGTTACAAATTATCAACTAATAAGAAGGGATCGATTTGTCCGCTTCAACACACACAATATTGAATATAAATCATATTATGGAAGTTGATTTGATTTATTGTAATAAGCTAAATTGATCTATGTGTATAATTAAAATGAAATTGTTATATCTATACAATACTAATTATCCATAGAAGTTACTACATAAAATGTTTGTTTGACATAATTAGGTATTAAAAATAAATTCATTGAAATAATTAAAAGCGTTTGTATAAGTTATAAAAAATGCATTGACATAATAATGAAATGAGCTAATTACAATTGATATATATAAATAATTTCATTCGGAATAAATAATAAAAATTAATTAGACATCATATTTTAAAACTTAAAATTATTTATACATAACCTGCTTAAAACTTAACTAATAAAATACAATATATTATATTTGGCATGATATAATGCCCACAGTTGCTACAATTTTATACCATTCTATAGAATGGTATAAAATTGTGGCAGGCTATATTTAGTTTCATTATTTCTAGAGTAAAAATTCTAGTAGTGAGGCACAATAAAATCTGATTTTATTTCACGATTAAATGTAATGTTTTATTATGTACCTACTTACTAAGGAACCCTCACAAGCGGTAGCCTTTAATATTAAATTAACTTATTTTTAAACGTACGGCGTAATTCAACATTAAAGCTTAGGCTTCTTCATAATTAATTAAACATGTACGCCCAACTTTTAATAGTTAGGGAGGCGAATAGGGGAATTTTCAGTAATACTCGAGCGTAGCAGTTTAAGATATAAGAGATACCTTAGACCTAATAGAACAACCTTGTAAAGTATTTAGCTGTATATGTAATGACGCGCGCCTAGGATAGACGATCAGATTAGTAAAAAAAAATCGATAGTCTGAAATACTCGAGCGCGTCAGATTAAGATATTGGGGTTTGATTTTAGTATTTTAAGACTAAATTTAACTAATCTGACGATAAGTCCTTGACGCCGCCGAGTTATAGGGTCGCGAACTTGTAAAAAAAACGTTAATCCGGCATTCTCGAGCGCGATTTTTTATTTTTTTATTTTGAAAAATATAATCTAAAACTTACTAAAAATACAAAATCTGCCGGTTTCCGCATGACCGGAAGTGTGGAGGAGCCATTTCGTCTTCCGAAAAACGCGTTGCGGCATATAAGTCGCGAACAATACATTTTACCAAAAAATGTTTAAATAAACAAAAAATGTAATTTTATTTTACATAATAAAGGTCTCTACATTTTTATCCAAAGTTAAAACTTTTTGACTTGAAGCATCATAAAAACTCAAACTCCCGGTTTTTTGAGTATATCTCGAAAACTGAGGGTGTTACAAAATAACTATATGAAATAACGATGATTAAATTATGTGACTTTTATTATAACTCAATTTTTTTTTTCTAAAGCTTCTCGACAATTTTCGTGGACTCGGAAAAAGTTACGCGTATCTGTATACAAAAGTATTATTAACATGTACAGTTTCATGTATGTATATTATTCAATAGCCTGTTGATCCTCAAATTGTTTTTTGGACGTACTGTAAGCAAAACGAAGTGAAGAATTGAAGCAAAAGCCATTTGCCGATTGCCACAAGGTTCTACAACAATCATTCGAACATCAGACGCAGATATTCTGGTCATTATGTTGGCCAATGTGGAGCATTTGAACGAATCGGTTAGAGTGTGGATGGATCTCGGAGTCGGTAATGCACGTCGCTATATAGATGTTTCGGCAATGTCAGTTCAGTTATGCTCAATGCTTTCACGCGCACTGCCTGCTTTCCACGCTTTAACAGGATGCGATTTTAATCCAGCATTGTATAAACGAGGCAAAAAGAGACCTTTTGATATTTTGAGAAAATCTGAGATCTTTCAAAAAGCGCTCGCTGATGTAGGGTCCGATCGTTGTGATATCCGAACAATTTTCCCCACGCTTCAATCTTTTATATGTCACATGTACGGACTCAAGAAACTCGCTGATGTCAACGAACCTCGATTCGACATTTTTAATAAAACATTCAAGGTGCACGACGCATCGAAGTAATTTACCCCCATGCCAGTCAGAGCTATACCAACGTTGCCTCAGAACTCGGTACATCGCCAATTTGTGGAGGAATGCTTACTAATCCGACATCACTGACCTTGCACCAACCGATCATGGGTGGAATGAAAATAATAATAAATTCGAGTTCACGTGGTTTATCGGGAATCAATTGCCCGATGCGTATGAAAATGTTGTTGTATCGCCGGATATTCTGGGTAACGAGAATATAATACAATTTTTATATCATTTAATTTTTTTATACAATAAATAATACAATTCGTACTACATTTCATCTACATTTACGTTGGTTGTATCTATCGCTTTATTGTCATTCTTAAATTCCCCGTTTTATCAAGGAGAAAGAAAGGAAAAAAAAGAAACCAAAAAACCTTTTTCGGTCAGATTAAGAGAACCCACCAACATTTTTGTCAGATTAAGAAAATATGCTTTCAGGATACCGAGATAAACCTCCCTTATGAAAATCTGACACACTCGAGTATTTCAAAAAAACTTTTTTTTGCATTTTCAAAAATTCATCGTAACTTATCGACACGCCGAAATCGTCAGTATTTTTAAAGGGAGCTTCCTTGGGGCCTACTTAACACCCCATCCGAAAATCTGACGCGCTCGAGTAAATTTTTTTCTTTGCATTTTTGACTACTTTATATGCCTACCCCCACCACGCAAACAGTCAGATTAGTATACCGTTGTTATCAGAGGCACTTGGGGCATACGTAGAATGAATATCTGACGCGCTCGAAAATGCCCAAGTAACTGTTTTTATAACATTTTTGAAAAACCGTACACGCCAAACCCACCGCTAAAATAGTTTTTACCATACGAGCTTTTCTTTTCGAAATTATTTTATCTTTCGATTTTGATAGGTCTCGACGGCGCCGTTGAATTACGCCATTTAGCTACCTCGCCTCCCTAACTATAAGTAAGAAGCTTCATTCGGAAAATGGTGGGCGTTGGACATCCTTGTGAACCTATTGATCTAACAAAATAATTTGATCTATTTTTTTTTAAATATAACAATACTTCCCGTATCAAGATAATGACGGATTAAACGGATATAACGAGAAACGGAAATTTTGAACGAGTAATTATAAAACAATTACTGCAAAGGTATTGTAACGTATTCAAGCAAATAAACATTTATATTCTATTCTATTCTATATTCTTTTCTATTCTGTTATATTCTATTCTATTATATTCCATTTTATTCTATTCTATTATATTCTATTCTATTCTATTTTGTTCTATTCTATTCTATTCTATTCTATTCTATTCTATTCTATTGATTAAAGCTTAGACATGCTTGTGGCAAATAACTTAACAAATAATTAGATAAGAAGCTAGAAACAAATCGGATATTTTTTTGGAATAATACGGTCAGCCCTACTCCTAAACAAACTGTACCTATGCGGTGTGGGGTTATTTTATATTGGATACTGATATAGACAGACAGACATAAAAAAATACGATTTTTATATTTATTTCGTGAGTTCTGTTATAACAGCTACCTTCGCACAAATTACAAGTTTCTAGGACAACTGGAAGTATCCGTTATCCTATAGCTTTTCAATGTACGGCGATTTGTATGGTAACACCTCTTTAATTAACGTATCTTTGAATTGCGTTGACGTAGAAGCTTGATTTTTTTATAGCTTCTGGGGATCGCAAACATACGTATTTGATGTTAATTTCAACTTGATACCTCCACGCCTTACCGAGAAAAAGGGTTTTGATACACAGACAGACGGACAACAAAGTGATCCTATAAGCGTTCCGTTTTCTTCCTTTTAAGCTACGAAACCCTAAACATAATAAAAATGCAACACCAAAATCCAGTCAACTAGATTATCTTTTTAATTACACTTTACGCAGACCAATAGAGAAGTGAAGAATCTGCTCACACCAGACGACGAATCCACGAGCTTGAAGAATCAGGGAGGTATTTAAGACGGACAATAAAAAGGGATCACAATGTTGGAAAAGATCCGAGAGTTCGGTTTGGATCGCCACGACATCCCGACGTTGGTGAGCAACTTGTCGACCATACTGCGATGGCTGACCCTCAACGTCGACAGTCGCCACAAGAAACGTTGGTTAAGTAACATACTTCATTATTAGTATTTGTAACTGTTTTCTTTACACAATATGCCACATTGTTAAATAGGCTTGTGTCCTAAAAAATATAATTAGTCCGAGTCCGTCAGTTAGATTATCAGAAAATATTTGACACGTATGTTTTTCTTTTGTCAATTAAACAAAAATTGATGAAGATATAGCTCGTTAAAGTTCCCCGTGACGTTACGCCGTGCGACCGTTTTCCGCATGGCGTAACGTCTTGCGCCCCCACTCCCACTTCTTCGACGCGTTTTTTTGTCTCTTTTTTGTTTGATTGACAAAATAAAAAATACGTTTCCAATATTTTTCTACAATCGAACTAAAGGAAACTACCCTATTCTTCGGGCCCAGCCAAAACGACGCGCGACTAGCGCGGCGCCTAGCGAATTCTCTTTTCATTGCGCGGTCAAGATGCTCACAGTACAGCAGTTAATTGACATCACACGCAATGTATCAGGAATTCGCTTGCCGCGCCGATCGCGCGCTATCGTGGCTGGGCTTAGTAATAGGTTTGCCACGCAAATAACCATATGTATGGTAAATATAAAACCGGACAAGAGCATGTCGGACTAGCAGTGTAGGGTTCCGCAGCCGTTACTTCAAAAATATTCAAAAATCGATGTGAAAAGTGTGCTAGCAAAAAAGTGGATTGAGAAGCGCAGCGTTACGGCAATAACTCAAAAATGGTGTATCATGTTGAAAATAATTTTTGTCGAAATTATTAATTAAGGTGTTCTATCTATCTTTGTAACTTGTTTCATATTATTTGAACTTACGGTTTAAAAGATAAAGGGGGATGCGGGGGCACAATTTATGCAAAATTCGGAGCGATTATTTCAGTCATCAAAAATAATTTTGAAGCCTTAAAGTATTTTTAAAAGAACTGTCGAAATTTAGAGTGCCGCCCTATTAATATTTATTTTTGTTATTAAACTACAAAATTAAGTAGCAACTTATACAAGACACCTATGCTCCAAATTTCATCAATATACATCTTGTAGTTTTTGAGTAAAATACCGGAAACCATAAGGTTTCCGTTTGTATATTATACTGCAGTACATTTTACCCAATTTTGGTGTCGCACAGCTGGCAAAAAAATCAACTAGAGCAAATTAAAAAAAAGATTTTAAGCCACAGAGATCTTTTGTTAAAAAGATTTCGTGGTGAAACTACGAGTTGGTACTTGTATTATCTCTGTGTATGACTCAAATATATAAATAAACTAGGGGCCGCCCGCGACTTCGTCCGCGTAGATTTTAGGTAAAACCAAAGGATAAATGAAGAAAACTTTTTTCGGTCAGTTGTCCGATGCTGTTAATGTTTAAAAAAAAATACTCATAAAATATTCAGTGACCAACGGATTTAGAATGAGAAAATGGGGATATTGAACATTATTCCATAAGAAGGCAACACTGGCACTTTTAATTTGAACGCCTGCTAGACTATGAGAAGAAGAGACAGGAGAAGTTCCCGACACTGGACAAAATAAAATGTTCTAGAAGGTCCTTCGGCGTTTCAAAAGGATTATTAGCATTAGGATCGGCTTACGAACGATAATTTTACATGCTACCGTCACGTCATAAGAATACCGACGTCATAGTTTTACTACGACACCATCTCCCTTCCTCCCTCTTTCCCTCCCTTCCTTCCTCTCTCTCTTCCTCTCCCTCTATCCCGCCCTCACTCCCTCTTACTCTCCCTTCCTCCCTTTCTTCGTCCCTCTCTCCCTCCCTCTCTCTCTGCCTCTCCCCCATCTCCGTTTTGCTCTCTTTGACTCTCCCCCTTTCTCTCTCCCTCTGTCCCTCTCTTCCTCTCACTCTCTTTCTATCCCTCTCTCTCTCTCCCCCGTTTCTCTATCTCTTCCTCCCTCACTCTCCTCCCTCTCCCTCCCTCCCTCTTCGTGTTTTTCTTTAATAATTCATTAAAAATATATTTCTGGATAGCTCTACCTATTATAAAAGAAACCTGCTGTTCTGCTGTCATGTTTCTAGCCACAGTTTAACATTCAATGGGATGAATTGGAAAAGATGCCAGATTGATGATATCGATGTTTTTCACTGTACATTAGGAGGTTGTGACCGAAGTTTTAAGCGTCTAACTTTAAAAACGACATGTTTCCCATACAAACTTGCACCTTTTTTTTTACCTGGGATGATTTTTATAGCAACGCTAAATCATTTGTTTTTTTTTCAGTAAGAAAGCTTTATACAAAGTTTGAAGTTTTTAACTTTCCAAATGAACGATTTACATACAACGGTTCAATCCCTATTTCACTCCCTAAAGGGTTGAATTTCTAAAAATCCTTTATAGTACACGTACACGTACTTTAAAAAATATACGTTCCACATGCTTATATCTTTAGCGGTGTCGGCTGTGCATTGTCTGTCAATAGGTCAGTAACGCAAGAGTTTTATATTATGTATAGATAATTCTTCGGAATAAAAAAATCAAAGTTAACAAAAAGTGATGACTATCGATTTAATGTTGAAAAGAACCCGTTTTATGTTTTTATCGTATTTTTAAACCATACTTTCGTAACAAAATGTTTATCATTCAGAGATGATCGCAAGTACAAAATGTAGGTACAACGGGCTACTATCCGTCTATATTCAGATATACTCTTATTTGTATGATACGTCATATACGGAAGGTGTGTTCTTTGCTTAAACGTGTAGGTAGTATTACTGTTGCTAGGTCACCAATTGTTAATTCGTTGAAATGAAAATGTCACAATGTGCAAAAGGTCATGTTTTTCCATTTATTGTTAAAAAAAGCCTTTTATGAATGAATACCCTCAAAAGTTGTATCCTGTGTCCTATTCTGATATATAAACTACATTACTGCAGAATATTACGCAAATCTGAATAGAATCTGAACTAACGTGTCAAATTGGTTTCCTAGCAACTGTTTGATATAATTCTTCGCAATAGAAATGTCACAATGAAGAAAACTCGGGGTTATCTAAGGCTTTTCCATTTATTGTAAAAAAAAAAAACATTTTATGAATGAATAACCTCGAAAATTGTAGCCTATGTCCTATTCTGATATCTAAGCTTAATTATTTATTAATGAAGAGTTTTACGCAAATCTGTTGTGTAGTTTCTGCGCAATAGTGGAACGTACATACATACTTTCACGTTTATAATATAGTAAGGATAAGGATAAATATTACGGGACAATTTTTACACAAATCGAACAAGTCCCATGGCAAGGTCAGACGATGATATATTCAATACATATATTTATTTATTTACATAGAAAACATCCAAGACTCAGGAACTATTTATGCTCATCACGCCAAACATACGTATGAAAGTTATATTTCACCAGGTATACCGCTCATCTTCTACCTTCTAATGCTGATATCATTTTCCGGCTACATCTACGCGTTTCAAGTGTCAACTTATTGGTTCATCTTCTTCCGAGATGTTGAGGAGCAGAAGCTCAAAAAACTCATCACCTTTTATCAGTGCGTCGCCAGCATGGTAGGAGCCATCAAGTTCCTGAACATGTATTTTAATAGGTATGAATTTATCCATCTCGTTTTCACACAGTGTCCTTTCTGCACAATTCTTTACTGGAAAAACTTAAATTGTACTCTAAGGAGATCCAACTTCTCGGAGCTCAAAAAGTACTGCGACCTTCAAGCCTTCAAGAAAAGAGCGTACTCCCACCTGAAAGGCCGGCAACGCACTTATGACTCCTCCGGTGATGCAAGTGTCTATGGGTGATGGTGACCGCTTACCATCATGCGACCCGTTTGCTCGTTTGCCTCCTGTCATAAAAAAAATACTGCAGATTTTTGCAACGATCGAATTTGTAGACAGTGGGGATAGCAATAGATTTATTATGGTCGCAGTGATACTACGACTTCACATGGCCAGGGGTTGTCACAATAATAAGTATAACATATAGATCCCTCTGGTTAAGTTCACCGAAATCCGGTAGATTAGGACGGCGCACGACCGGTCGTTGTGGACGACCTTGGGTAAGGCATTTGTCCAGCAGTGGACGTCTATGGCTGATAATGATGATAATATATGCTTTAATAGGCAACTCCCCTCTACAAAACAAAAGATTCGTGCCCATTCGAGCAAAGCTCGGTCGCCCAGGTCCTTAATATAAACGATGTAATGCACGGATGTATCGAGCTGGATATGTAAATCAAGCTTGGTACATAAATACCGCATAACATGACCTGGATAAAGCACAGATAATACTCGTATGTTAAATCGTACCTTCCATTTCTCGCTTTCAGAGATAACCTGCAAAAAATAATCGACGCTTACCTAATCTGCGATTCGAGAGTAGTTCCCCACAGCAGGATGTCCATAAACATCAACAAGACCCTAAGGGTCATTAAGAAGAGGGCCGTAATCATCTGGCTAATTATTGTCACCAACCTCATCCTTTACTTAATTGTTCGGCCATTGCTTGTGTCTGATAGACATTCGATGAAAGATTATCAACTCATATGGGGTAAGATTTGGTTTATTCTAAACTTTTCTATATCAAACATTTATTTACTCAATAGCAACTACCCGAAGCGAGTCTTGCATCTTGCTCGACCATTGGAAGGATTTTACTTCATTATTACCCGACTGCGCGACGCAAAGGAGTGGTAATGTGTTTATCAGTCTATGTATGTATGTATGTATGTTTGTATATATGTATGTATGTTTGTTCCTATCTGGCACTCTAGAGACCAAACGCGTGGACCGATTTTGATGATTTTTACGTCAATCGATTTGTCTTAACTGTCCGAATGTCACTGAAGACATGAAAATGATGAAAACTCAAAATGGCGATAATGAGACGCCATATTGTTAAAAAGAAAAAAATTAAAATCGACGTACTATATCGAGTGGGGTATCAATGAATTGGGATTTAATCATGATTAGGTTTCTTTTATTATTTTTACTTTGGAATTACCAGTTAGGAACTATAACGATTTAAAGTTGGTTAGCAAGCAGTTCTCACTAAATTTTCATTTAATTGCATTGTAATAAATCTGTGCAAGCTTCTCAATAACCCCCACGATAAATATTGCGAAATTGTCTGAAATTATAGTTTTAACTAAAAAGTATAAAATAAAAAATAATAATTAAAACAAACAAAAAACCCGACTGCGTAAAAAACTAACGCAGTAACGTTTTTTACGCAGTCGGGTTTTTTGTTTTTTTAATTATTATATCATATTCTATTATATCGATCATGTACCGTTTCCTACCAGTAAAGTTAATGGATTGGACAGGTCAAGATTCAGCAATCGATCCACCGACACTTAGAACCACCGACTACTATAATATATTTTTCTTCCTCAGGTCTTGAACCTATGCACAGTGATTCCGCCGTAGGCCATAAATCGAAAAAAGTCATGAGCGTATCCTGGACTAAAAAGTAAGTAAAATGATTCACCGATAGACAATCTTCTAAATACTATATATAGCACAGCAATAAAGTACTATTATCATTTACTTTTGTGCAACGAAAGTGAACGCATCTCGACCCTAATTAGTAGTGTGTTTTTGTCGCCGCAACTTAATCACTTTGTTATTGTGTACTATTATTATTATTTGCGTGTGTCCACGTGGTATTATTATGGAAATCCAAGAAGAGGGTATGTACTTTATTTTTCAATTATGTTTTATATATAAATATGCGTGCTTATATTTTAAAATAATTTTCTAGTAGAGGTCTGTCGTTTACGATTAATTTTTAAGAAGTATGATTTCATTGAGAGTTATACTCTGATGCCGAGGTTTGCCGCACTTGACACATATATTATGTTATAGATGGAAGTGTCCTTAATAAGGGCTGTAACTTTCATCGACCTTTTTTGACCTCTTCTTAGGTAAAAGGGGTTTCAAAGAACAAGAGTAGGGTAGCCGAAAAAAATCCGATTTTTAAAAAATGTTTTTATCTTTGTTTTAGGTACATTTTTAAGGTGTTCTATTTCGAAACGTAGTGTTTTTGATATTTGGCACTCTGGACAAGGAACTGATACAGAAAAATTTCAACATGTTTTTACTACACTGACGGAAACATCAAATATTTCGGATAACATCGAAAATATTGGCATAGAGAATTTAAGGGTTAAAATAAGGAATTTATGTAAACGAATTGCATGTTATTGGAAAAAAACAAGATGTACAAAGTCTATATTTCTACATAAATATGCAGAGTGGCTTAATGATGTAGAATACATTGATGTGATCCAAAGTATCGAGCAGCGTATTTCTCAGCAGAATGATAACGTCGACCCCTCCCCTTCCACTTCTCGTGGCCGTCCGAGGAAAAACTTTAATGAAAGTAGTAAACGCACTAAAAGAAGGAGACTGGCGGAACTATCTAATTTTGACGAGTCTGCTGTAAATACACTGCTCAATGCTTCTGCTGATTCCAGCTTAACTTCTACAAAAGTCGACGAAAACAAAGTTTTGTCACTTATTGCAGAAGGTAAGATTTCTAGAAAGCAATATCTATTAATTAAGAATTTTATACATAATAATATACTGAAAGATTGTATGCCTTCCTATCAACGCATTGTAAAGGCTAAAAAGAGATGTTACCCTACAACTGTAGCCGTTACTGAATCATCAGCCGAAGTCGAACTTCAGAGTTTGTTAGATCACACTGCCACTCGGATTCTTGAGTCTCAAAAAGATATTTTAGATAAAATACCTGACCAGTCTTTAAATAAAATATCTTTGGTTGGGAAATGGGGATTTGATGGTAGTACAGGACATAGCGAATACAAACAAACTTTCTCAGATTCTTCTCTTGTGGATAGTAGCTTGTTTGTTACTTCATATGTACCGCTTCAACTTATTTTAAACCCGGATAATAAGGAAAACTCAATCATTTTGTGGAAAAATCCTCGTCCTTCTTCAACTCGATACTGCAGACCTATTCGCTTTCAGTTTTTTAAGGAAACAACTGCAGTATCAGTTGAAGAGGAGACTTATTTCAAACAGAAAATAAGTAACTTGCAACCGACTATCTTCAAGACAAATGCATGCGAATACACAATTAATCATAGCTTACAACTTACTATGGTCGATGGTAAGGTGTGTAATGCACTTAGTGATGTTTCTTCAACTAGATGTTATATATGTAAAGCTTTACCAAGTGAGATGAATCAAATTGATGTATGTTTGTGCAAAGCAACTGACGAAAGTAAATATGAATATGGCATGTCTCCACTTCACGCATTGATCCGATTTTTTGAATATTTCATTCATCTCGCTTACAAGTTAGAGGTTAAGAAATGGCAAGCTAGGTCTGATAGCGATAAACGACTTGTAGCTGAAAAAAAAAAACTTATACAATCGCAATTTAGGGAAAAGTTAGGTCTTATTATCGATAAACCCAAAAGTGGCGGAAGCGGGACATCGAACGATGGCAACACTGCTAGGCGGTTCTTCTCAAGCTCAGATATTTCAGCTGAAATTACGGGTATTAAGAAGGATCTCCTAGATCGTTGTTGGACTGTACTTCAGTGTATCAATTCGGGATATAACATTGATGCGACAAAATTCAGAGATTTCGCTTTAGAAACTGCACGGCAATTAGTTGCCGAATATCCATGGTACTATTTGCCTGCTTCTGTCCACAAAATTTTGATTCATGGTGCTGACATTATCAATCACGGCCTACTGTCTATAGGAGAACTGTCTGAAGAAGCAGCTGAAGCGAGTAACAAATACTATAAAGCATTTCGACTAGATCACACACGAAAAATGAACCGCGTTTTGACTAATACTGATTTGATTAATCGACTTCTTCTTGTTAAAAAAAAAAGTTCTTTGTCTAAATCTGTATTGGACTTGTTGTGTGTAAATAGTAAGTAGGTAATATTGAATGTATAAATAGTAAGTAATCGCTTTGTTTTAATATAACCTTATTTGTATATATGTAAATAGTCTTGAAATAAATATTTTTATTATTTATGTAGTATGCTGTTTCATTTATGTTTTCATTAATTACAATTTTTTTTTATCTAATGGCTTTATGTTTAAAATAATAACGTTTTATAAAATGGTTTTGACTACAGATATTTTTTTAATAAAAATAGTCACACAAGTTTATTATAAATGTCTAAAAATGTTATTAATGATATATTTCATGCTTGTATAATAACCCTTTATAGTTTAAAATCGAAAAAATGGCTTTTTTTGGAGTTGAGGTATTTATGGCCGCCCTTGTACGGGAGCGGAATCACCGTGCTATGTATGACACTCCTAACTACGAAATCACAGTAACAATAATAACGCTCGTCACACCATTCGTAGTGATGGGACCCATCCATATCACGATCTACCTCATCGTCGTCGTTGGCTACTCCGAAGCCCAAATGAGAGCCCTTAGTCAAGAGCTACTAAATCTATGGAAAGACGCTCAAGTTGACCACCATGTACATACTTTAGAAATTAAGCATGTTCCAAACTCCAAAAGTGTAGACGATTTTGTAAAATGCCGCTTGATAGACATATTGAAGTCACACGCACTCAACAAGCAACTTATCCTACAGGTCGAAATGGTGTTCAGAAACGGAATTGCCCTTCAACTTACACTTATTTCAATAGCTCTTGTGGCCGATCTACTCTGTGGTTTAGAAAACACGTATACGCAACTACCTTTTGTCGTGTTGCTGATCGGCATGGATTGTTATACCGGCCAGAACCTAATGGATGCGAGCAAGGCTTTTGAGACTGCTGTTTACAATTGCCAATGGGAAAGGTTCGACAAGAATAACAGAAGGTTGGTGTTGACTATGCTCCAGAGTCCTCAAAAGACAATGAAGTTGTCTGCAGGCGGAATATCTAGTTTAGACTATACGAGCCTCATGTATTTAGTGAAGTCAATCTATTCGATGTATGCGGCTCTACAGTCCAAGTCTGAAGTCGGTTAAAGCGATATTTAGAGTTTTGAAGACAATGTAGCTTATTTTTAACCGACTCTCAAAAAAGGAGTTACTTCTCATTTCGGTTGTATCTTTTGTTTGTTTCTTCAGAACTCCGTCATTTATAAACCGATTAAGATGATTTTTCAACTGTGATACGCGACGCTTTGTCGTGCGACAAAGATTGTCTGTCTCTTTCCTTTCAATACAATACGAGAAAGACGGGTGATGCTATATTTCGCGCCAAGCGTAGTCGCGGAGAGTTGTGCTAGACCGGCAGATAACGCTTATTTCATTTTAGTCAATATCTGATAACGAGATCTATGAGAGAGAGAGAAAAAATTGTACTTACTAGTTAAAAATTGTTGTCTCTGTTTCCACTCCAGACTCCAGACTCGTAGTACACCATTTTGTCACACCAGTGTGAGTATAAAGTAGTAATTTGCTTTTCTCGTGGTCACACTGTTTGGTTAACCATTAGTACTTACTAAGATAAGTCAGGAGTGGTTTATTTTCTTGGGCGGCAGGAGACTAAGGCTATATACACCAAAAGTGAAATGAAACTAACTACCATACGGCAGATTAAAGAAAATCGCTTGAAAAGTAGATTTAAATTTAGATATATGTTTCGTAGAGATAATAATATGTTATAGACATCTCATCTCGTAGTTTAGACTTGAGCACAAAACGTGTTATTAAAACTATTTAAAATTGAACATGTTTTTATTAGTTTTTGCCACTATTCCTATCCTATAGAACAATAGGCATGATGAGTGGGTATGAAAATCAAAATTCCAATTATTCTGTCAGTTTGTACAAAAATATTGGACACTTAGTTTTTGCTATTCAAAATAATAAAAAATATACTCAAATAAATCGTATTAAAGTTAAGGAGAGGCTCGGACGTCACTCCCAGGTAAAATTTGTACGTAAGACGTCACTCCTAGGTAAAATTTGTAAAATTTGTATGTAAGGAGTGACGTCATGCGACAATTTAACTCAATTAATGTATGGCCTTTATTTTTTGATTACGCACTTAAAAAAAGAAAAAATACGTGTCCAATATTTTTACTAATCTACGAGACTGCTAATTATGAAAATTTTGTCATCATCCCTATTGGCAACATTTAAAAGTTCCCAGTAATATCTAGCAAAAAAAGCGGCACGGCCGTACCATCCTTTTCTCGAGCAGTTCAGGCCATTTTCGACCTAACTTCGTTATTTTTCGTTCGCATGAAAACACAATGTATGTTACAAGTAATACATATTACATTAAATTACATTGTTTAGTGCGATGGCCAAGTCAATCTATTTATTTAAAACATAACAGATTTTTAATATTGAGATGGTCACTATAAGATGTTGTTAGATTAGATTATTACGTAGGTAATAACTTACAGAATAAGGACCCTTAGTAGGGACTGAATAAATGAACCGACTTGGTATTACGTGGATCTCACTACTTTTTACAGTAGAAGAACTGAATTGCGAGACTTTCATGTCATTAAATACACAGTCAATATCAAGGTCCCCAAAAATTGATTATTTTTTATTTTGCGTAACAACTCATTTTGAAAATATTCGGGCAAATGATAAGGAAGCATACGATTTTCTAAATGACGTCACTAGGGGTATATGACACAGTCACTGCTTTGTCACGGCACACAAGTAGCCAAATCCCTCTTATGCTAGGGCCACACTATAGCGATAACGCGAAGAATTGCGTTGTCGCGTCACGTGTGGCCAAAGATTTCATCCTATCGCGAATCACTTCGCAAATACGAATGCCCTTCGCGCCGCTGTCAGTGAATTGCCGCACATAAAAGGGTTTTGCTTCGAAAGTGCTTGTAACTAGGCCTACTTGAATAAAGAATATTTTGATTAGATTTGATTTGATTTGTCGCGAAAAAGTTCGTGCGGTGGGCTACATTTCTCGCTCTTCACGTTCAAGCACTTTGTCGTGGATCGAACACGAACTTTTATAGTGACAACGCGAATAAATCTTTGCCTTCAACTCTGGCCGTAGCATATCTGTGAATGCCCAACTACCCTTGTGTAGTACGTAACCATATTGTGCGCGTCAAAGCTATTAAATCGTTGATCGAAAGGCTATTAATGGCTTCATCCGCGCGCCTTATCACTTTCGCTATAATGTTATGATGATCGGTGATCACCAACCTGTATAAAAACTACAGGTGGGAGTGCGATGAGGTTGTATATGAATCCAAAAAGTTAATTACCTCTTTTCATTTAATTTTTTTCTTTTTGGAAAATTGCAGTCGTACTATAAATAGTAATCCATTAGTCGTGTGCATATGAAAAAGAATACAAATATCTATACTACAGACATTTCATTTTTACAACTTATAAAGTTACTTTTTGTTTTACAAATATCATGATAATAATCACAATTTTTGCAATTTATTAGTGGATCACTCCACTAGTGTTATTATTATAAACAAAGATCAGAAACAAATGAAAAAAAACGGCTAAAGAGTCGGATGCACCATACAGAGATCCATAAGCAAGAACAGATGACAAAATTCGTCGACTACTGGTGTGGACGATTAGCTCAGATGGTAGAGCGTGCTGCCCCGGTCTGGCTCAAGGCACTGGTTCAAGTCCAGTATCGTCGAAAAAATTTTTCATTTGTTTCTGATCTTTGTTTATAATAATAACTTATAAAGTTGTAAAAATGAAATGTCTGTACATTGAAGATATTTTCAAAAAATTGATTTGGAGGTCATTAAAACGAAAATTTTTAACCAAAGTTCTATTTTTGAAATCATTATAGTGCATTCAAAGTGTTGGCTTATGAATGAAATAAAGAAAAAAAATAAAGTGTTGGCTTATGTATATATCAGTTGGAAGTGCCATAGAGTATCCGACATTGAAAAGTATGCTATTAAAGTTTAGTCTATGAAGTTCTTATTGACGGATTAAAGTCGACGAGTAGAAAAACATTGAAATAAAACAATTTAACGGATTATATCGCGTATATTATCTCATTTCCCAGGATGCTACGTGAGGCTATTGAGATTAAAAAGCATCCTAATTTCAATAGAGAAGATGGATTGTCCCTACCACCTGCTTGGGATCCTGTAATACATCTCATCAAGGAACAAGCGAGACACAGGACTGCAAAACCTTAATTTCCGAACGGTGTAAAATATCTTATCTGTTTAAAGTAGTTTAATAGTCTCTGTTTTTAAATATTATAATTAGTAATGAGGTAGCTTGGGAGTTTTTCTTTGCAGCGTTTCTTTTCTCCTCAGTACGCCTCATTTGTGAAATGCTGCTTGGTAAATTATTAGAATAAAATAATTAAGCCCTTCTGGCACATGTGTAACTGTCTTTGCAGCTTAGGCCCATCTGGCATGTATGTACACCTTTATTTGTGTTTTTTCAAAAAATGGGTAGTTTGCACAAAATTGTAACTTTGACAGAGGAAAATACATCTTTTCTCAGTCCTCCCGTGACCATGGAAAGCTGGAAAGCTTCCGAAACGTCGGGAACTAAAATGAGATAATATACGCGATATAATCCGTTAAATTGTTTTATTTCAATGAGTAATAAACAGAAGAAAATATTATTGAGTAGAAAAACGTTATTTTACTGCAAATATATTATTATTTAAAACTAGAAGGCGCCCGCAACTTCGTTCGCGGAGGAGAAAAAGTCATAACCCGTCGTTTTTTCTTCAGCATAGTCGGGTAAAAATTATTGTCACGTATTGACATTTCAACTTTTATTCCGTTTTTGCTTTTTGTTGTTGAGTTGGTAGTACTGTCTCAACGTTTGGATTATCTGCGGTCGATTCATTTCCTAATCTATGTAAGTTGTTAAATTAGGGTTACCACGTAATAAATTTTCATGGAATTTGTGATTTTCTAGTTAACTTTATGATATTTGTTTACGATTTTGAGGTTTTCATAGTTGGTATTATCTAGGAAAATTAAAAAGTAAAGAGAAAGTGTTGCTGAATTCAAAAGTTTATATCTTATCTTATCTTATCTTATTACTAGGGGTCCTTACGGATACACTTCGACCCAGTGGGATCTTTTGTGTAATTACCCCTTCTTGCTACTCAATGTTTTGTTCTACCAACTCCATAAAGCGGATGATAGATGCCAATGGTAGCGTCTGGAATTCCTTTAGCCTTGGGTACCCAACGCCAAATTCCTTCATTCTCTGTCTGGCGAGGGCATGACATTCACATAATATATGTTCCATTGTTTCAGCCTCTTCACCGCACATTCTACAATCCGTGTCGTCAGAAAGTCCTAGTTTGGCCGGGAGTCCTTTGACTCCGAAGTGACCTGTGAACACACCCATTATGATTCTGAGTTGTCTTTTGCTGTAGTTCCACTGTTTCTTGGTCCAGCTTGATTCTACCCCTTCTATGAATAGCTTTGCATGCCTCAGGCCCTCCACCTTCTTCCACTCTTGTTGATGTTGGTTCTTGGCATGGTCCTTAATGGCCGTTACTATGGGTCCCTGTGAGAGTCCCACACATGGTTCGGGTCCTAAGAAGTTAGTTCCAGACCCTTTTCTAGCTAGTTCATCTGCGTTTTCATTGCCGATGAAGCCTTCGTGCCCTGGAATCCATACCAGCTGCACCTTATTGAGCCTTCCGAGCTTGTTTAATGCTTGAATGCCGTTGTGTACAAGTCTAGAGTCTACTTTGGGCGCTGATAACGCCTTCAGTGCTGCTTGACTGTCGCTGAGTATATAGATGTGTTTTCCCCTGGTTAGTCGATCTATGTTCTCCTGGGCACAGGCGATTATAGCATATGTCTCTGCTTGAAAGACCGTTGCATAACCTCCTATACTTGTACATTGTAGTCATTTGCATGAATGCCTGCTCCCGTACCTGATGCCATTTTTGAGCCATCAGTGTACCAAATACTATCCTCACCATCCATTGTCAATGGTTTTTGATCCTCGGCCCATTCTGCCCTTGTGGGAACCTGCACTTTGAAGTTCCTATGGAATACATACCTTGGTTGCATTTTATCGCAGCTCATGGCAGTTATTCTGTCGAGGAAATTGTTGTTTTCCATGGTTGTGTGCTTAGTTTTCGGCGCACTGTAACTCCACAGGCCCATGGTTTTTAACCTGTGCAGTGATTTGCGCGCTTCCGACTGTATCACTATGTGTAGCGGTGGTAGGTCTAACAATACTTCTAGCGCCGCTGTCGGCGTAGTTCTAAACGCCCCTGTTATAGCCATGCACGCCGTTCTTTGGACCTTCATTAGGTCGTCTCTGCATGTGCTCTTTAAAGTTCTCGGCCACCAGACCAGGCTGCCGTACAGTATGATCGGTCTTACCATCATAGTATAGATCCATCTCAGTACCTTAGGGTTTAATCCCCACGTCTTACCGTATGCCGATCTGCACATTCCAAACACTCTAAGCGCTTTTGTTATGTTACGACCAACATGCTTTTTCCAATTTGTGACGCCGAGATATTTCACTTCATTGGACATCTCAAGTACCCTTCCGTACAGTTTTAGTTGGTGCATGTCCTTTAGGGTTTTCTTTCTAGTAAATGGTATTACCACCGTCTTGCCTGGATTAATGGACAGTTGGTGTTTGTTACACCATCTCTCCACTTTCTTCAGTGCTTCATTCATTATTACCGAGACTCTACTGGGAAATTTCCCATTTACAAGTATCACTAGGTCATCCGCATACCCTACCGTATGGATAGGACCACTATTGAGTTCCTCCAATAGTGAGTTCACCACCAAGCTCCATAGAGTAGGTGAGAGTACTCCACCTTGTGGACACGTTTATATTGTCATTTGTTTACCAACACGATGGTTAGAGTGATTTCGTGGGTTCTCTTAAGGTCTTCCACCACAGGAAGTGGTGTTTAATTCTCGGGAAATTATGTGGTCAATTTGTGATAACCCTTTTGTGCTGAGTGAACGATTGGAAGTGGAAATCTTCATTCTTTCCGGATTTGAGACCAGCCATGAGGGCGCCGTCCAGGCGCTCCTCTATTTTTATTCATGACCCTTTCGGAGGGTCTTATGGGAAGCGAATTACAGATTTCTGTAAATTACGCGGGTTGGGTTGACACGCACGATGTGGCTTCAAGCATTGTCTTGGAGGCTCGTGCCTGTTGGGTTTAAGAAAAGATATATTTGGAAAGTTTAAGAAAATTATATTTGAATCTGGATGTGAGCGCTGGGTAATTCTTCATCTCCCTTGGTTGAGAAGCCGTCTGACAGCCAATCTACTTGCTGCTGAATACATTACACCCACGACAGGCTTCTCCCAAGCATTTTCCTACGGAACTTGAGGTCGGTTAAATTTCCTTATTTTTGCACCAGGCACTTTTCCTGCTTCGGTCTAGAACAAAATGTATATATTAAAATTTAAGATTTAAATGCCTAGATCATTGGTGTCCAACATATTTAATGTGTAACCTCATTCAGAAACTGTGTTGAAAACTTTAGCATAGGTATAGAGACTGGACCTGGGTAAAAAGAGCCTTCGACCTTTGTCCCGAACTGTGCTAGCCACATTAACCGTCACAAGCGGCTACCCTCCAGAGTCCAGTCCCTATAAACCCTAGTCTAATATTATATATCATTTCTATTAGGAATAAACGAATTGAGCCTTATATTTGTAATTATTTCTCACACCCATTTTTATGCATCAACACACATGAAGTACAAGTTGTTACCATCACTCCCTAATTTTCTCTGAAACGCCATTCCCCTGTGAAAGCGTCAACGTTTCAGTATCCTATAACCATCTGGAGATACCCAGCTCTACCCGTGTACCAAAAATTATGGAAATCTGTTTAGCCGATTTGGCGTGATAAAGCCACAACGACACATACGAACATACCAAAAATCCAATTTTTTTTTTTTTTTTCAATTCACTGACCTCCAAATAGTCTTACAATCATTTTTTCGAAAATATCTTCAATGTACAGACATTTCATTTTTACAACTTTTAATAGTATAGAACTTTATAATAATCTACCAATGAGGTTCGCGCGGAAAAAGTTTATAAGCTGCGTTTAGTTACTGCATGGTCCATAAGATTACTCCAGCCATGTAAGATCCTGCATCTTTCCCAGTATTCCCTGACACGGACAGAAATGTAACTTGATTCTGCGGTATTTGTATTCAGGGAGTATTTCCGGAGCAGACGTTTCGCCGGTATGCAAAGCAGACGCAAACAGCCGCGGCCGCTCTTGCCTTTATTGAAGAATACCTTTTCTATTTTACTTATTTCCCCTAGACCTCTTCTCCCACAGTAAACCTAAATACCTAACGAATAACATACACTATTTAACAAGCAATGGTTGTGATGTAAGCTCTTTGGAAAGATGAGTTTGGGGATACTTTATCTGAAAATAGGACCAGGGACAGAGAGACTTTTAAGATCAAGAATTGGAAGTAAGTCTATAGTGGTTAGCCACAAATAAGCTGGCGGACTGCGTGGATAAAACTTCTGCTCAGATGTCGCTTAAGTTGAGTGGTTATTTATATAAAATTCTACGAAGTAACAGCTAGAACCTGCTCGGTGCGGCCCCGCTGACGCGCGCAATACGCACCCTAAACCTAATAGCAGAAGATTTGGATTTGTTTTCGTGTTCTCTGAATGGATTCACAAAGTCAGCTTTATTCATAGTTAGTTATAAACTCAGTACTTAGTACAGATAAATAGATTTAAAGGTTAATAATGTAAAATTATATAAATAGTTACGCTATTGTCTTAGGTATAAGTCCTGTAAAAATAGCTGTAAGTGTGGACAAATAAATAAATAAAATTATACAACAAATTACGCACTAAGTTAAAAAATGCTGACATGAAAAAATGTAACGCTTACTATCAAAAATGGTTGTAGAGAATATACTAACATTACTAACCAAATGCTTTAAAAGAAAGAAAGCCCAAAATCGCAGGTATTTGTGCTGCAGGTGAGGGTTATAAATATGCGATAGAGGGCTTTTTTTTACTGCCCGTAACGAAGTACACAATTTTACGTCTTCACTGGCCATAATGCGAGTATTATCGTACGCATAGCGTGCGGTAAAATTCACATTATGGCCAAGTGTGACGTGTTATTATAATATTTATGTATATCAATGATGATGGTTGACCTTGAAATTGCTTAATGATAATGACCTGTGTACTAACTAACCAGTGATCGTAAATTTGGTAGAATTTTTGGTGCAGAGATCATGGTACTCGTAGAATCCCGCAGGTGTGGCAAAATTCAGCTGAAATAATAGGTATGATGACGGGGTATGAAAATCTAAATTATAGTTAGTCTCAGCTAGATAGGTAATAAAAGAATATTTGACACGTATTTTTTTATTTTTCGAAATAATTTTTATTTATTTATTTATTACATACATGACACTATCCTTACAGTTGCCCAATGCGATAGTGTAGCAAGACAACAATATCATAATTACAACGTATTATATTTGCACAACACGCAGAGAGTCACCTTTGTGAATTTATTAAGAGGACAATGGAACACATCAACTCTTATGGCAACATTTTTAAAAACAAATTAACCGCTTGGCATCCTAAGAAATGCTTTTATAATGTTAATAGTTGTTGAAACCTGATATTTCAAATTTCAAATCTAATCTATTATATACTAGAAAGTGTCCGCAACTTCGTTCGCGGGGAAGAAAAAATCATAACCCCTCTGTTTTTCTTCAGCGTAGTCGGGTAAAAAGTATCCTATAACCATCTGAAGATACTAACACCCAACTTAAGTACCAAAAATTTGTTGAAATCCGTTTAAGGTGCGTCCACATTTGTATCATTTGCCCGTATCAGATCATCGTCGCGTGGCATGCACCTTTAGCCGATTTGGCGTGATGAAGCCACAACGACACATACAAACATACAAAAAATAAAAAAAAGTCGATTCAATGACCTCCAAATAGTCCGTTTCAGATGGTATGGATAGTAAGTACCTATTATATTTTTAATTTTAATGAAGCGCGCCCAAATATTTGCAGGCCTGTATGCAGGCACAGTACATGATGTTTATATTAATATTTTCTTCTGTTTCCGCGATTATTACTCATTTAAATAAAACAATTTAAGGGATTATATATTATTAAGCCCTTCTGGCACATGTGTAACTGATGTTTATATTAATATTTTCTTCTGTTTCCTCGATTATTACTCATTTAAATAAAACAATTTAAGGGATTATATATTATTAAGCCCTTCTGGCACATGTGTAACTGTCTTTACAGATTAGGCTCATCTGGCATGTATTTACCTTTATTTGTTTTCTCAAAGTGGGTAGTTTGCAAATTTTAACTTTGACAAAGGAAAATATATCTTCTCTCAGTCAACGGAAAGCTGAAAAGCTTCCGAAACGTCGGGAACTCAAATGAGATAATATTCGCGATATAATCCGTTAAATTGTTTTATTTAAATGTTTATATTATATACGAACTAATGTAAAATACTGTATTCAAACCAATCAATAATTCTGATTCTGATTCACCAACATCGATATTTTATAACAAAGCGGGTGAAAATATCTTGACACATCCTAATGTCTAGACATAGACTATCCATACTAATTCATACTAATATTATAAATGCGAAAGTGTGTCTGTTTGTCTGTCTGTTACCTCTTCACGCTTACACCGCTGAACCGATTTGGATAAAATTTGGTATGGAGATCCTCAAACTATAGTTTGAGGCCCGAGGAGGAAGGATATAGGCTTCTTTTTATCCCGGAAAAATACCCTTATCCGCGATAAACGAATTTAAGGCGAAGTCGCGGGCAGAAGCTAGTACTATTATAAAGTTGTAAAAATGAAATGTTTGTATGTGTCGTTGTGGCTTCATCTCGCCAAATCGGCTAAACGGATTTCAACTATTTTTGGTTCACGGGTAGCTGGGTTTCTCCAGATGGTTATACTTTTTACCCGACTACGCTGAAGAAAAAAAGACGGGTTATGACTTTTGCTCCTCCACGAACGAAGTTGAAGGCATCTTCTAGTATTACATATTTATACGTGGCAGAGGTGTAGATATTAATGTTGGTAAGGTCGATCAAATTAGTATGTACGTTAATATTTCATAAACAATTTCTCGTTTGTACGTCCTTCTTTGAATAGCTTTGTAGGTACGTATTTTTTGGTAGTGGCATTAAAAATATAACAATACTAATTTTATAACTATAACTTCGTTCGCGGAAGAGACAAAATCATAACCCCTCTTTCTTTCTTCGGCGTAGTCGGGTAAAAAGTATCCTATAACCATCTGGAAATATCCAGCTAGACGTATACCGAAAATAGTTTAAATCCGTTCAGCCGATTTGGCGTGATAAAGCCACAACGACACATACGAACAAACAAAAATTCAAAAAAAAAATCGATTCAGTGTCCTCCAAATAGTTACCGAACCCGTTACCATAGACATTTCATTTTCACGTCTTTATAATTATAGTATAGATACGATACGAGTAATGTACATTGCATAGATATATTTTAATTAAATATTTTCACTTTAAACCATTATACATGAATTCATAATTATATCCGCCGAGACAGCGGCCATAATAAAACTGTCCCTTTTGCATAATAAAGTAGATTACCAGTCAGTTAATTACTGATACGTAATTCTTTTCATAAATAATTGGTAATAATTACATTGGACATGGGCGCACGGCATACGGGACACGATTATTTACTTTTATTTAATTTAAAGCGGAAATGTTTTTTAGTTCGTTTCACGCAGGGACAGAGCAGTAAATCCACATTATTTGTAGTGAGTTTTTGAAATATTAAGAAGCTTTTTGTTTAAAAATTTGTGAAACTTTGTATTTGAAAAATTGTGGAACTCCCTGTGGCGCACGCTGCGCATGGTAAATCTAAGTCTACTAACTAGACATTTGTAAGTGATGCGACTGGTATCATTAATGCCATATCACGCATCACTCGAAAGAGACAAGTGTGACTTTGGTGTCACACTTGTCTCTTCACTCATCACTCGATAGGATCAAATCCCTAGAATGTGCCCCAAGTTATTACAGGTTTGCTTATCAGTGATCGCTCCTCTCTATTTTTAACCGACTTCCAAAAAAGGAGGAGGATATATGTTCGATAGTTTGTATTTTTTTTTATGTATGTTCACCGATTACGCCGCCAATTGTGGACCGATTTTAAAAAATCTTTTTTTAATTGAAAGGATATACTCCTGAGGTGTTCCCATCTTGACCAAATTGGGATCTGATGATGGGATCCCAGGGAAATCGAGGGCAATCCTCAAATTCTATAGGCACTTATAACGTTTTTCATATATTTTCTTAAGCTATTGAAGTATTTGCATATGGTAGTCATCATTGCATCATGCTGAGCTGATGAAGGAAGGTAAAACTCCTTAATAGTTAAGAGTTAGAGGAAAATTCTTAAAAAAATCATCTATTATAGGTAGATACGTTAAAACTGTTAGTCATATTTTTTTTTGTGTATCCCTAAAGTAGTCTCCTTATCACCAAGTCAGGAATAGATGATGGAATACCAGGGAAATCGAGAGAAACTCTCAAATATTATAGGCACTAACAATGTTTTGTATATATTTTTCTAAAGTTATCAGTTGTTTTCCTCTGGTTGTCATCATTTCATGCTGAGCTGATGATGGAAGGTACAATGAACTGACCAACTTTTACATTTCTTACTTCCAAAGACTCGAGATGCGTGCAAAGTGCCTCCTCAATCTTCCCATTCTGGGCTCTAAAAAATACTTTATATCACTACTAAAATCCATCACTAAAAAGCAAAAAATATTTTTTTTTTAATAAAAAAAAAACCGACTTCAAAATAAACTAAAAAGGATCACATTTGAATCACCTTTTGAAGTCGGTGCCAAACCTGAAGTAAATAAAGTTTATTATAATTCAACAAAAATACAAATTACTATGACTAAATCTATATGTAGGTAGATAATAACTAATGGCTCGCCGCCGCGGTTCTTAATAGTAATAAATGAATGGTTTGGCACCGACTTCAAAAGGTGATTCAAATGTGATCCGTACCGTACATAAAAGATTATTTATGGCTTTTTAGTTTATTTTTAAGTCGGTTCTTTTTTTATTTTATTATTTTCTGCAAGTAACATCTATACTATTATAAAGTAATAAAAATAAAATGTCTGTAACATTCAACATATTTTTAAAAAATATATTCAATCGGAATATTTGGAGGTCACTGAATCGAAATATATTTTTTTCTACTCGTGAACTATAATTTGTGAATAAGAACTCTGCTAATCATACTAAAAAGGCATACTTTTTAGATTGGACCATGACTACTCTATGGTTTATAATATGTCACTGAACTATAAGACCTATATTATGCAACTCTGCACAGACCTATAATGATTTCAAAAAAAGAACGCAGTGTTTTTGTAATATATTTTTTTTAGATTTGTTTCATTTACTGAAGCTTTTTGGTTACTCGTAGAAAAAGTATTGTATACAATAGTTACAAACTTAACTTTTTAAGTCTCGTACCTTAAGTTGTAAAAATGAAATGTCTGTATATTGAAGATATTACAAAAATATATATTGTTATGGACTATTTGGAGGTCACTAAAACGAAAAATATTTTTTTTGGATTTTATGTATGTATGTGTCATTGTTGCTTCATCACGCAAAATCGGCTAAACAAATTTCGACTATTTTTGGTACACGGGTAGCTGGGTATCTCCAGATGGTTATAGGATAGTTTATACCCGACTACGCTGAAGAAAAAAAGAGGGGTTATGTCTTTTTCTCCTCCGCGAATTAAGTTGCGGCATAATAAGTAATAAATTTAAAATAATTGTTTATAACTGTAAAAAGTGTAAAAGGTATAAAGCACGTCACACACGGAGCGATAATATATATTAATATACCGGAAGATATCTTACAGTATAGCTAAGCCTCTCACACGACAAAGATACCAAAATATATATATTTCTGCCGCCATTATGGCCATTATGCTCGTAGCCGGAGAAGCAAGAGGACGTTTTTACAATATACAGGCTGTTTGTGAAATATGGATCCACCATCATATCGTGAGACTTGTTGCATAGTTTTTCAGAGGGCGATTATGATGCCGGATTTGATTTGCATGTTAATTTATCAGCAAAACTAAAATCCGTCTGGACTCAACAGCACACATAAAACGAGATAACGAGGAGATTTCAACTTATACAATAACCTGTCTTTTATACAATTCAGTTAGTATTTTAGAATATCAAGAACAATGTTTAATGCACTTCACAATCTGATCAACCTGGTTTTTGAACTGAGTTACTTTGTCACAAATTCTTGCTAAATTGGTATTTTCCTATACTATTTAAAGAGATTAAGGTTAAAATTGCTTATTATAACCTCTTGGTTGTCTTTGCCGAAATGCATTTTGTATCTCTTTATACAAAAATGGACCACCCTATTGTCGTTGTCCATCGTCCAGCTCCATCTTCAGACCCTAGATATCATATAGGACCAGAGAGCTTGCAAAGACAGACGAAATAATCCAAAATATTATTGTGTTTATTAATTTAGGTACTTTAGGAATTCATATCGTCAACGGATCTATCTTCGGACTCCATCCATTTCCTATCGCTTGTATTACGGAGAGTCTTCCGAGGAATTGTTCGGGTTGATCCCAGCTGCATCTTTCCGCCATCGTCCTAAGCGACAATATTTCCATCCTCACCACTTAGATGGTTGGCAGTCCACAACTGTGCGTTTTCTAGAAATTTCCTGCTTCGCACGACTGAACTGTGGAATAAATTGCCGCATGCAGTATTTCCGGACCGATGCGATCTTCAAACCTTCAAGAAAAGAGCGTACTCCCACCTGAAAGGCCGGCAACGCACTTGTGACTCCTCTGGTGATGCAAGTGTCTATGGGCGACGGTGATCGCTTACCATCAGGCGACCCGTCTGCTCGTTTGCCCCCTATGCCATATAAAAAAAAAAACAAAACCGCAGACCAGTTCCTGGGTACCATATTGTTGCATTGTCATAGTGTTGCAAGATAAATAAATTTGAGCCCATCGCACGTCAAAAAAATAACATCCTGTAGTTGCGACAAAATACACTCAAATATATCGTAAGATATCTTACGATACCCAGCTATAATATATATTATCGCTGCGTGTGGCGACTCTGTCTAACAGTATGCAAAATATATCGCAAGATACCGTGCTTTAAGATATCGTAATATATATTATCGCTCCGTCTGTGACGGGCTTAAGCATGGTTGCAAGTCATTTACCCCGTATCCGAACATGGAGTAACCGGTTAGAGAGCGCTTCAAAATAAAGTTCCCAAATCAATTCGTCCGAACGTAACCGAAATAATTAACCGGTATTACCTACATAAATACCGGTTTATTTGTAACCAATTACAAGCCCTGTTTAGGAGGGAGATATAGTTCGTTCGCTCGGACTCGCGCCCGATCGTCCCTCTACCCTTTAATTTGTATTTTTATTTTATTTTTATTATTTGCTGTCCAGTGTCCGTAATGAGAGGTCTGAGGCGACTTATATTTGGTTACAGTTCCACTGGATTATGTAATACCTACCTTCACTTCCCAAAGTCAGACGAACTTGGAAAGATTTCAGCCCTAGTTACATGTGATCTTAAAGACAGATAACTAAATCTGTGTACGTTTAGGTCAAAGGCCATTAAAACAAGAGGACTGTCACTGTCAATGACCATACTTTGGACCGTGCTCCGATCGCAAGCAGATATTCTGGCAAAAACTAGATGGCGCTCTAAAACTAAACATTTAACGGTGTTATAATTTTACAAAGAAACGTAGTAGGTACGGTTACAATTAGTCGTAAACAGCCAACAATAAATAAATCGTAATATTGAAATACTGTTTCTCGCTGAGCGATGGGCGACTTTGAATGATACTATTCAAAGTCACCCATCGCTACTTAGCGGTAATCGCCGCATATCGCATAGCAGTTGAAGTAGAAAGTTGAACATTAATTCGACTGTAGTACACGAATATTTTGTTTGTTATTCGAATGGTAAAATAAATAGCAATTAATATATACTAAAATCATTCGAAATCGCCCATTTCACACTTGCAAAGTTGAAAAAATGTTAATAATAATACCTTATTCATAGATGGCGTTGTAACATATTGGGGAACGGCTTTTTGAATGGAGATTGTAAATCCTTTTGTTTTAATGGTCCTTGGTCTAGGTTAAGGCTTATGAAATGTATTTACGTTGTTGTCCTATATTGCAGCATATTCGCATTAGCGATAAAATCTGTGAAAAGTTCATGTAAGAGACTTGTGACAGACAGAGAACGGAGCCTTTAATAATAGGATTTCATTGGTACTCTTAAAGTACGGAACCCTAAAATGAACGTTGTTCCGCGTGAAGCCGATGACTTGGTCGCGCGTCAAAGGGTTGGTATAAATGCACAATCTCGGCTCAAACCGTCGCTACGAAGCGTCACGGAACGCCAGTTTGATTGCTGTGACTGTTGTTATAGCTGCAAACTGATGCCAGTTAATTACTGTTTCTGGTAATTTTATTTCAATAATTCCACTTTTGACATGAATCCATACTAATATTATAAATGCGAAAGTGTGTCTGTCTGTCTGTCTGTCTGTCTGTGTGTCTGTCTGTTACCTCTTCACGCTTAAACCGCAGAACCGATTTGGATGAAATTTGGTATGGAGATAGTTTGAGTCCCGGGGCTACTAGGCTACTTTTTATCCCGGAAAAATACCCTTATCCGCGATAAAGGAATTTAAGGCGGACGAAGTCGCGGACAGAAGCTAGTAATATATATTTTCCAGTTCGTAACTGGGTCTCCAAATGATATAAATATTTTCCTTTCCACCTACGTCGTTTATTTTAATTTTAACAGTTCAGTAGGTTTGACTGTGCGATGTCTATGAAGAGTTCACTATCAAAGTTATCAGTCACATTAAATATAGAGTTGTCTGCAGTCAGTCAGTCACATTGAATCTAAAACTCAATCACTCGAAGCAGTTTAGTAACTTGCTTCTGGCAGTTTTCAAGAAAATCCGAATTATAATCTAGGTATTATTGCCTTCAACTACATAAGGTCAGGTGGGATAAGATAAACACCGGGGCAGGGGCTCCCATTCTCTAACTGATATTTTTAGTGCTAACAAACACCAATAGATAGCGCCATAAGTAACAATTTCAAATTAAACAATATAAATATATCGAATTTAAGAGAAATATGGGACTTAAAATAAAAATTTGTATATTTTACGAATAAACATCCACATTAACACTTATTATATGCATAATTCTGATTAAAACAAAAAACCATTAAAAACAGATTTTCAACATGCCAAATCAAGCTCCGCTCGGGCTTTGCACCTCTCATATTTATTTACAGTAGCGACACTAGATGGCGCTTGATCGGAAAACTAAGCTTAAGATTGTAGACATTAGCCGAAACTGGTCGAGACACGCATGCCATTATCTTCGAACGCTGTACATAAGAAAAGAACGGCATACATAATATCTCATTCCGTCTCCATGATGGTATAGTTCGAGGTACAAGTACGGTAAACAGCACGCGTTTCGTAACAATACAATACATAAATAGGCCAGTAGTGGACCGTGTAGTACATTGACAAGTTTTGATAATTCAAAAGTGCTTTTGTTTAGTGAATAAATAATGTCTATTTAACTATTTATAAATAACAAATTTCAGAATGATATGTCGTATTTATATTTTTTATATGCATTAAATATAGAATGGATGTCCGAAATGTTAATTACTGTGTGCTGATAAAAATTTAATAATACTGTTATAGAAAATGTAATAAAAATACTTTTATGGAACCACGAGATAAAACGCAAACTCGTTATAAATTGAATGATACAATTTGAACGTGGGTAAAATGATTTTCTATGAGTTTGTCGTAACTAGTTGAATCTGTATAAAAAAAATTAAAATAAGAACTGTGCTGAAGATTTTTTTCATTTTTTCTTCACAGCTTTACTAGTATTGCATGAAAATCCTTAATTTAGCTATTAAATAATCTAATCAGTTGATTTAATCGTCATACACTTTAAAAAGATTTATTTATTTTAAGTTACTTTTAATAAGACTTTTATGATGTAATTTATTTAAAAATTGGCTAATTTCAAATTTCGCGCGTCGCGGCAAGCGGCGACGTGGCGCGCGCCGGAGTTTAAAATGACATTGTAAGTAATATTTGAAAACAGATCATTATAAATGTATTGAATTAGCGATATAATGGATATATCGATATATTAGGCGTGTTTTGAATGATAAAATGCTTATTATTATTTTGATAGTAAAAATACGAGTAGGTAAGTAGTATATAATAAGTAGATACATAACGAGTTTACCAGTAGTTAACCTAGTCTAGATACTCAGCTACTCGTGTACCAAAAATAGTTGAAATCCGTTTAGCCGATTTTGCGTGATGAAGCCACAACGACACATACAAACATACAAAAAAATCTAAAAAATATATTTTTCTCTTTAGTGACCTCCAAATAGTCCGCTACGAAAATATCTTCAACTAGCTACTGCCCGCGACTTCGTCCGCCTTAAATTCGTTTATCGCGAATAAGGGTATTTTTCCGGGATAAAAAATAGCCTATGTCCTTCCCCGGGACTCAAACTATCGTTCAGCGGTTTAAGCGTGAAGAGGTAACAGACAGACAGACAGACAGACAGACAGACAGACAGACAGACAGACAGACAGACAGACAAACACACTTTCGCATTTATAATATTAGTATGGATGTACAGAATAGTATAGATGACGATGACAAAAAGTTTGTAAGAAAATACAAATCGCATCAACCGGGGGCAGAGGGACTATTCTGAAATTCGATATTCGAAGTTCGTATCGCGCCATCCCTCTCGCTCTCATGTTATACTGTATTTGAATGAGCGAGTTGGCGCGATACGAACTTTGAATATCGAATTTCAGAGTAGCCCCTCAAAGCAGCATCGTTCAAGGCCACGCAGCGGCGGGCCGGCCGACTTCATACTTACATTTACGTGATTGGTCGAAATAGTAACACATCGCTGTCTGTAACACATCGTCGTCTCACTCAAGCAGTACACATCGTTTTTTATTGGCTTTTCTGCGCATTAATCTGCACTTATTTTATACTAGCTTCTGCCCGCGACTTCGTCCGCCTTAAATTCGTTTATCGCGGATAAGGGTATTTTTCCGGGATAAAAAGTAGCCTATGTCCTTCCCCGGGACTCAAACTATCTCCATACCAAATTTCATCCAAATCGGTTCAGCGGTGTAAGCGTGAAGAGGTAACAGACAGACAGACAGACAGAAAGACCGACACACTTTCGCATTTATGTATGTATGTATGTAAACACTTTATTGTACATAGTAACCAGTTACAAAAGCAATAAACTTAAAAGATATAAGTACAAAGGCGAACTTATCCCTATTAGGGATCTCTTCCAGTTAACCTTTGAGCAAGAGAGTGAAGATATAAGGAAGATAGACAAACTAACACCATGTACAAATTATATGTATATTAATAAAAATATAAATAAATAGATATATATCTACATAATATATAACAAAATAAAATATAACAATAATATAATTAATATTCAACCATTTTACAAATCACTGGAAAGCCACAACTTATTCAATTTACTCTATATTTATAATATTAATAATATTAATAATATTAATTAATAGTATCATAGTATGGATATGGATTATAAGAAAAGAAATGTAGTAAGAGCTATGGTTTAGTAGGTTTTTTCTATACCTTATCAACGAAAAGAAGCACATCATCATCATCAGCCTATACACGGTGTCCGCGAGGAATGGGAAAGATTTTATATTAAAAAATTTAATGGTTTCCTATTAAAAAATTTAATATGAAACCAGGTCAAATTCAGAAAAAAAAGAAACATAATCTATTTAAGTCGATTTTTGTACATAAAAATTGAATATTTTATTTTTGCTTTCGCTTCTCTATGAAAATTATCCCTTTCAATAAAATGGTAACGATTTGTATTTCCAAAAAAAAGGATGAGTTTAGAGAGTAGTAGCTGTCACTTTGAAGTCTTTCAATAACGACGCGAAACTAGGCAACATATGTGGCAACGTCGCGATAAAAAAAAGCTTAATGTACTCACAGTACAGTAATCACAATAAATTGCTAACATGAAAATTGATAATGTCTTTAAAGCTAAGCCGAAATTGCCTGGGATTCATCATATAACAGTTTTTGCTTCTAATGACCTAAGGAACGCGTGGTTAAAATCTTTCCCATTCCTCGCGGGCACCGTGTATACACGTCCCACTGCAGGGCATAGGCCTCCTCTCTTGGATGAGAGGGAATGGAATTTAGTATCCGCGCTGGCCCAATGTGGATTGGAGACTTCACTTCACCCTTGAATTTCTTCACAAGTATGCAGAAAAGAAGCACTATGAAAATATGCGTTTTTATAAAAATCTATTCTTGTCTATTGGCCCCCGTTTACGGCACCTACTTTTAGTTTACTAGTACTTTGTTATATTCTTATTAGTTTAATATAAATAAGGTAAAATCACAAACGTCACGGTCTAATCGTATGTACAATAGGGTACATGCATGCATTTTTTATCGCTTTTCTTAACTACATATCAAAATACCGTAAAAACGATTTCAACATGTGAACTTAAAATTGAAATCGTCCAAGAAATACGCATAATATAAGCATATTAAACTAGTTATTAGACAGAGAGGTTCGATATGCACTGTACGTCACAGTGCACTCCGGCCATATAAATAAACTCCATATCAAATTCTGTTTTGCAAGAAAGAGATAGAATTAAATGTTTGATGGCTTATATCTTGGTTATTTTTATAGCTATTCGAAAAATTATTTTTGTCTACTGTTTGTTACATGAATGAGCTTTTAATAAAGCAAAAATAGTGTCGTGAATACGTGAATTGGATACCGACGACCCGAAATCTTGCTTGTTTCAAATTTTTCTCAGTCATTTTCATTTTTAAATTGTAATTTTTGACTACGAGTATATAAATTATACTATTCTCTTGTTCCAAAATAATAGAACAAATTAATTTATAAACTCAAATAGTACCTAAGTTCGTAACAAACTAATAACTTACTAGCTGTAACTTAAAATAAATATAAATGATGATTATTTATAAACTTGATATCATTTTAGTTCATCTTTCGTGGTTTCAAATCTAAATTTGGAACTCAGCGGTGAGAGAGTACCTAACGTGAATAGGTTTTAATTTGTACTCGATCGGTAAGCGACCAGCGCGGTACGGCGCGGAGCGTGAATTTTAAAATCTGCGAAACTATCTCTTTGTAGTTTAAATAAATTGCATAGTATAAATCATCCTGTTTCCTGTGTCTGGTAGTTGAGTAAATTGATAAGACCATTTAAGACCAAACTAGAAACAAAAGAGAACTAAAAATTGAAATAAAACAATTTAACGGATTATATCGCGTATATTATCTCATTTTAGTTCCCGACGTTTCGGAAGCTTTCCAGCTTTCCATGGTCACGGGAGGACTGAGAAAAGATGTATTTTCCTCTGTCAAAGTTACAATTTGTGCAAACTACCCATTTTTTGAAAAAAACACAAATAAAGGTGTACATACATGCCAGATGGGCCTAAGCTGTAAAGACAGTTACACATGTGCCAGAAGGGCTTAATTATTTTATTCTAATAATTTACCAAGCAGCATTTCACAAATGAGGCGTACTGAGGAGAAAAGAAACGCTGCAAAGAAAAACTCCCAGGCTACCTCATTACTAATTATAATATTTAAAAAACAGAGACTATCAAACTACTTTTAAACAGATAAGATATTTTACACCGTTCGGAAATTAAGGTTTTGCAGTCCTGTGTCTCGCTTGTTCCTTGATGAGATGTATTACAGGATCCCAAGCTGGTGGTAGTGACAATCCATCTTCTCTATTGAAATTAGGATGCTTTTTAATCTCAATAGCCTCGCGTAGCATCCTGGGAAAATATCTTTTTTCTTTGGCAAGGATAGAAGGTTTATCAAACTTAATTGAGTGGTTTGGTTTGTCAATGACATGTTCACAGACTGCAGACCTATTACACCGACGGTGCTTGACATCTGCTATGTGCTCAATCTATGCTATGTGTCAATGAGTAATAATCGCGGAAACAGAAGAAAATATTAAGAACTAAAAATTGTTTACGATTTCTGTCATTGTAAATACCATTGCGCAAATTTTATTTTTATTTAACCAGTCACAATACCTGCAGCCAACATCCCAATTAAACAGGCTATACTTAAAAACCCACGAATCGAAAAATATTGATATTCTATGTTCTTAAGTAGTTGATTTGATTTGATTTGATATGGCTCTGTATATACCTATTGTGTGTTTATATAGTCGCATCAGCCATCACCAGTTTTATTACTGGCGATATCGATACTTAAGAATTTGTCCATCCAAGGATAGTAAAATAATACTGAAGTAAGCATGTCCGACTCCCCCTAAGCACCAAGTCAAACCAAAACAAACTTTTCTTTCATGTACGTGGACTGGGCTCGAAAGCGACGCATGAGGCGCATCACTTTTCTGCGAGACTTACGAATAATAAAAATAGGTAGCCATTTCCAAAGCTTCGTTCGCATCGAACCATTCATAAGTTGGGATTAAGCGCCATCTGCCGACCCTGTGAATCGTATCCCCAATTCTACACTAGATGGCTATAATGTGCGCACGATCTCGTTATTGCCATCTGGCGGAGAACCAGGGAAAACAATATAGCCAGTTGTATAGCCAGAGTTAGTGACGTTCAATTTTGTTGTTCGACATTGTGCGTCTGTTCTAGTATAGTAGTCTGTGACCGGGGTAAGAGAAACCGATTCATATTCAATTTATTGGTAAAATTGCTTTACATGTCAACAATACTAATATAATAATATATATTTAGTAATAACATTACTCATACAAAATAATTATTTATGGTCAATCAGAGATCGGACAGGTCATCGCAAAACAATTGCAACACGCCGATAGAACAAGATTAGTAGAGAGATTAATTTAACTTAAATAAATAAATAAATATTACGGGACAATTTTACACAAATCGAACTAGTCCCATGGTAAGCTCAATAAGGCTTGTGTTATGGGTACTCGACGACGATATATTTAATAGATATATTACTTATATACATAGAAAACATCCAAGACTCAGGAACAAATTTTTATGCTCATCGCACAAATATTTGCCCTTACCGGGATTTGAACCAAGAACCTCAGCTTCGCAGGCAACGTTACTCCCACTGAGCTAAACCGGTCGTCAAAGTCACTTCACTTGTTTGTTAATATTATCTTTCATTAACATTTTAATTCGAATGTCTGTTCTGTACATATTTCTTTGTGACCTTCATTATAAGAGAGCTCGGGATAGTTCTTAATCCACTTATTAATCGTTTTTATTTTTACAATATTTAAAATATTTTGCGATGACCTGTCCGATCTCTGATGGTCATAGAACGCCTGCTTGACGAGCCATTCCTTAAGGTTTAGTTTAAATAGTGAAGCACTTTGGGCAGCGCTAACGTCCTCAGGAAGATGATTGTAAACCTAGGGACCCATGACGTGGACGAGTTTTTTCGATTTGGCAAGTTTGGGCACTAGTGGCAGTTTTCCCGCACGCACGCCACGAGTCATGTGCCAGCGCACAGTCGTAGACTATGTATGGGTACGAAAAACTACGTGCAGCCGTTTTTTATTGATATTAATCAAGTTTCTGCTAATTTAAGATATGATTGTGTATCATTTGTCATTAGTGTATGATGCACTTTTATAATGTATTATGGAATCATTGTAATTAACTGGCACTACCTTATCCGACCTCTGATAATCATAACACTATTTTTTTATAGTCTGATGCTTAAAATCCATTGCTTTACCCATTATTACCTATTATATATAGATTTTTAGAACCATCAGCGCGGTCCGTAATCTTCGGACACCCGGTTCCGTTGACATTCTGAAGTTTGAGGATGTGGGCTGCAGTGCGCAAGTTTGGTCTGGGCTACTGCGACCTCCCGACCATGCTGTGGAATGTAGCAGTGATGCTGCGAATGATAGCGGTCAAGGTGGAGAGGGGCGCCAAACGTAAGCTTGCCAAACCCATTTAGAGTACGTAAGCCTTAGTGCAAGTCTTCAAACTTTTTGTTTCAAGGCCCACACTGCACTTAACCGTCCCCGGCAAGCTCGGCCGAATTTTACCTTCCCATACAAAGGGAGTTTCGTTTTCATTTTAAAACTACGTATTGGAATGTAACGAAACTTTGCATATACAATGACATGAGGTATACCTAGGCTTGTAATTCGTTTATATGGCTCCAGATTATAAAACAAATGAAATACAGCAAAAACAATGAAAAACTTATCCCTGATATGTTTCCCAGCGATCCCGAAGATCTTCTACGTCCTGAACGCCGCGTGCGCCGTGTCGTACATGTTTAACTACCAGTTGTCGATGTTGTGCTTCGTGTTCGTGCGCTGCCGACAGACTGGCGATATGGTCGCCGGAATCCTGGTAATGTCCCTCAGCGCCAACAGCCTCATCGGCATCACCAAGCTCATCTACATGTATATTTATCAGTAAGTTTGAATAAAATGTCCCAATGCTTTACGGCTTATTTCCAATAGCTGTAATTTTAACCCCATTTTCACCTCCATTGCTATGAATTTCAAAGTCAAAGTCAAATCATTTATATGTGATCGATAGGTATAAACATAATGTAATTATGCTAGATGGTAGGCACACATCAATTAGAGAATTTAGATTGAAGATGCTAAATAATGGGTCAGGTGATGGGACATTTACCTTATTGCCTTTTTTTGACTAAGCGTGCGTTGCGAGCAAAGCGTTCCCGTTTTAGCTTGGGCATATCTGTCTCATCACATCAGAGGTGTGGCATCGGGAAAATTACAAGGGAAGCCGAAGCGTATGCATTTACTCATATTTAAAGAAAAAGGTGGTTATAAGCCTTTCCTCGGGAAAGCCGGTAGTAATGGGCTTATATGAACGCCACGCCACTGCATCACATCAACAGATTACATTTCTCGAAGGATTTTCGTGAAATTTTGAGTTTTTTTTTTGTCGATTCGGCTTTCAGAAATTTGTCAAAATGGCGGAGATATGGGGGCTGAAAGACGCGTGAAGTCTACAACTCACAGCGGCACTAGTTTATCTTTATCAGCGATTACTAAGATTTCTCATGCTCTGATCTTAACGCTTGGATCTAAACGATTTGTTGCATTAGGTATAGCAAATATAAGTAGCATATCTATACATCCTGAAAAACAGGTTTACAGTAGAACAAATTCCAAAAACAATGCTTTCGGATTAAGCTTGGAATTGAAGGTACCACCATTAAAAGTTTCTAAACTGTAACTTTTCAGAACCAACGTCCAGTCAATGGTGACTGGCTACATCGCGTATGACACGCTGCCCCCCGCGCCAGCCACTCTTGCGCAGCTGCGCGCCACCTTGCGGAGCGTGAAGAAACGCGCCATACTGGTCTGGGTCGTCATGATGGGCAACAGCTTCGTGTATAACCTGCAGCCACTGCTCATGCCGAATAAGCATGTGCTGTATGACGAACATGTGCTCTTTGGTACGCAAATTTCTTAATGTTTCTTTGTCCCGACATAGTTGCTGAGAAAACCAGCCCCCTAACGCATGTCCACTGTACACTGGCTGGATTTTCGAGTTGGCCCCGCCGGTGGGGGTGATCAGTCCATAAACTCACTCTCCTCCCTATGACCACTACTTTTGCTCTCTCTCCCACGCCTTATATGAAGTAATGGAATTCAACCCTCCTTCGCAACCTTGTACCTTACGCCAAGCCCTACTCCAAGTGGCTGCGGATGTCATTCCCGTTTGTGGGTTTGCGCTTCGCCATAAAAATCCTTCTGGATTCTGGGTAAATCAAGTCAATTCTGGGACAATACCGTACCTACTGTATAATGTATGATACCGTTTGTAACACAAACAAATTTGGACTAACCGACAGGATACACAATCTAGCCGATTTCATCGACAGTGTACAAAAATCTAGGTAGAAACTATTAGTTTACAATATACTTACATATGTCGCGGCATTGTAAACTGTTGATAAATTGTTAACTGGGAACAGAGGGAGCACCGCCAAGACCGAGCAATCAGGAAAAGTAAGTCCAGTATTTTACGGGTTGCGGGTGATAAAATCGGACAAATAGTAAATCCTTTCTTTTGTTAAGTACAGGATCGTTCACAATGTGACCGGTTCGATATGATTATTATCTGTCCATAATTAATACGTCGTGTAAACAGGATGGCGAGTTGACAATTTATTGACAGTTTACAATCTCGATAGATTTTTACTCGCAGCTTGCAGTGTTCACAATCATACGGTGACATGTACATATGCATATTTAATCCATATTTTACGAAGAGTGAGTACGCGGTTACTGAACTGATTTTCTTCACAGGTTTCGAATACTTACTGGGAACATCAAACTACCTGTTAGCACTAGTCAACATCATCACATCCGTAGAATTCATCTGCTTCACAGTAGCCAACATCACAGGCCTTCTCATTGTAACTACAGGCTACAGCGAAGGTAGAATGCTTGCGCTAAGCCAAGAAATGCGTGAACTATGGAGCGACGCTCAACAGCATTGTAAAGAATACTTCAATATTGATACAGAGGATTTTCAAAATCAATTGGCTAGTAGAGAACTGAATAAATACGTAAAAGACCGCTTAAATGGCATAGTCCAAAGTCACGCAATGAACGTGGACCTTGTAAAGAGGGTAAACGGTATATTCCGGGAAGCAATAGCCACAGAATTTCTTCTGCTCACGGGAGCTCTTATAGCCGATCTTCTTGGTGGCTTGGAGCAGACTTACATCATCTTGCCTTTTGCTTTGATGCAAGTGAGCATGGACTGCTACGTGGGTCAAAAACTTATGGATGCCAGTTTGGTTTTCGAGGGAGCCGTCTACGATTGTAACTGGGAAACATTCGACGTGTCTAATATGAAAACTGTGCTCATGATTCTGAAGATGTCTCAGAAAACCTTGAAGTTGACGGCTGGAGGAGTGTCTACTCTTAGTTTTGGGTGTCTCATGGTTTTCATTAAGTCGGTTTATTCCGCTTATGCTGCTCTGCGATCAACTATGGAGTAGCAACTATTAATTATAGTAAAGCCTCCCAACAATACACCCGGCATCCAACTATGGTTCAGAAAGAAAATAAAATATAAATAATCATTATTAAGGACTGAACTTTTTTTACAATTATGCTTATGGACTCATTCATAACAATATCACACCTAGGCGGGTAAACTTCGGACATTTTACGATGATAACTTTATGTATTAATATATAGCTTACACTAGACAGCATCGTAATGCAATACAATACAATACTCTTTACAGCGCGCCTCAACTCCACTCTACGCACAAAAACTAAGCTAAGTAAATACATATCAGATTTGCTTTGCCTAATTTTAGTGTAGGTGTTTCTACCAAATTCATCAAAGGTGAATGAATATTTAGAAATAGTAGATAGTATTATTGTAATTTTTAGGTATAAAATTGGACAATAAATTGCAATGGAGTCCCCATTTAGCACTACTTGCATTTAAATTCAGTTTAGCGGCTAACGCTATTAGAAAAATTAGATAATCCACCTATATTGATACTTAGTCCTATCATGGTTATTTACACAGTATCTTGACATACGTCATTCTGGTTTGGGGCAAAGCAGCTGAGAAGCAGACGATATCTGTGCTATGGAAGGAGCTATCTCTTCTTTAAATAAATTCCCTGAGACTCCTTAAGAGTACCTACTTTTAAAAAATATCAGCATATTAACCGTAGCGTCGCTTAATAATAAAAAAAGTTAAAATATTATTAATGAGAATAGTATTTATAATTTAGAACCTAAACTATAAATTCTGATGTACACAATTTTAAGAGAGTAAAAAAAACCGGCCAAGAGCATGTCCGACGATGCTCAGTGTAGGGTTCCGCAGCCGTTCATACAAAAAAATGCACAACAGATGAAAAAATACGATATGAAAAAGAGCACTAGCAAAAGAGCGTATCTCCACTTTAGCTGAGAATCGCAGTTTTTTGGCAATAACTCAAAAACGATATATCCGATCACGTTGAAAACAATTTTCGTCGAAAGTATTTATTAAGCTTTGTAATTTTCTTCATATTTTTCGGACATACCGCTTAGAAAATAGAGTGGAGGGGGACACAATTTACGCAATTTTCGGAGCGATTATTTCCGAAAAAATACACTAAATATATATTTTTTTTAAACCCGAAAATGTTTTTAAAAAAACTGTCGAAATATGTGCCACACATTGATATTTTATGCTGAAACAAGTTTTTTTCAGTTTCAGTTACATGCATGGAGTGCCCCCCCCCCCCCCCCCCCCCTCCCCTAGAAATTTGTTTTATTATTAATTAACTAACAAACTAAGTAGCGGCTTATACAAGACACCGATCCTCCAAATTTTTTCTCCTCTCAAAATTGTAGTTTTTGAGTCAAATGCCTGTGACATATGGACAGACGGACGGACATGATGCTCTCCGTTTTTGCCATTTTGGCTACGGAACCCTTATAAAATTGCCATGAGAAGATTTCGCATTCGCAAAGAATATAAATTATTCCTAGGCCAATTTATTATTTTTTGTAATAAGTTGCCAGATGAAGAAGAAAGTGTAGAGTACAATTAAACAGATATAAAAGCATGGCCCAAACCAGAAACCAAATAAGTTAGTTATTAATATGTGGTACATAGTGTCTGACAAATGAAAAAAATGTGGCAAATTTGAAAAATCATCAGCTGGCAGAATGCATAGAAATTGATAGAAACGTGGTAGGTTAGGTATTACATTGTGGCAGTTTTTTCATAAATATAGTACTATTTCGATAAAACGCTTTTATCACCATTCACTGGTCAGAGTCTAGTATCTAATTAAGGACTACTTGCATTGAAATTAAGTTTAGCGGCTTACGCTATTAGAAAAATTAGATAATCCACCTATATTGATACTTACTCTATCATGGTTATTTACATAGTATCTTAACATACGGTATTCTGGTTTGGGGCAAAGCAGCTGACAAGTAGATGTCTAGTATCTAATTTAGGGCACACGGTTATTATAAAAAAGCATATCAAACGCACGTAATTTGTTTTAAATAGCCATGTTTTTTAACCTTCTCCCAAAAAAGGAGGTGGTTATCAATTCGGTAGTTTTTTTCTGTGTTTGTTACCTCAGAACTCCGTCTGTTATAAACCTATTTAAAATTATAATTTTTTGGTTTGATAGGAGGTGCCTTCAGATTGGTCCCATAAAATTTTAGTGAAGATCTGATTATGGGATCCATGAGAAATTGGAGCAACTCCTCAAATATTGTAGACATATTCATAGACTTTTTGTGATGAAAACTTTATAAACTTTATTATTGTTAATTATGACTAGCCGATAAGATACGAGGCCGACAATCCCTATTCACACCGAAGCTTGTATAGTGCTTTTCTGAAATAAATCCAAGGACATAATACAAATGTTCAACTTATATGTTCATATATTTGTTTTTTTTTTCCATGCCCACCGAAATACTTTTTTTAACTATTTTTTGGAAGATTTTCCACCAAACTTAAAGGTGATCTTAGGTATAAAAATTGACAATACTTTATTCATAGGCTATTTTAATAAATTATTAACGGCAATTTCTTTGTTGCTCATAGACATCATGAAATTCCTTTATTGTCCTCTTATTTGAATTTAGAATGAATCTTCAACAAGTGCATACAAATAAGAACTTTGCGTTTTATTATATTATGACGAAGATAAGAAGGACATTTCCTTAGATGTTTGAGAACATTTTTATACCAGTGATGCTACGGCCAAACTTGAAGGCGAAGAGCCGTGTTCGCGTTGTCACGATAAAAGTGAAGATTCGTGTTCGATCCATGATGAAGTGATTGGCCACATCGAATACAACTTCACTACGTCGCGATATATCTGGAATGTAAAGAACGCGAAGTATATATTCTACCGCACCAACTTTGTCGCGACAAAACCCTTTGATAAGCGGCAATTTACCGACAGCGGTGCGAAGGGCATTCGTATTCGCTAAGATGATTCGCGATAAGACGAATTATTTAACCGCACTTGTCGCAAATCTTCGCATTATCGCGCGTGGCCCCAGCATTATAGAGAACTAACTGGTTTCATATTTACTCAAAAGAGGCATTTCAGGACACGCAGGTGAAACAGCCGGAAAATCCTAGTTACTAATAAAATTTAAGTTCTTTTAAGTTTTCATTAAGTGAAATATGCTGCGCGCATATTATTTGATCTTTATTTTTTATTGGCCTCTGTGAACTCTTTTGGCCTGTAAGGCCATTTAAGAGTTACTGTAGTACTGGCCGAAGGAGCGTGGCACTGGATTATTTGATCATGAGCGTTATTTATAACATTAAAGGAAATATCATGAAAAAATGTCGTTTCAATTTTTCCTCGTAAAAGTTCCACACATTTTTATAATAATACGTACCTATGTAGGTAAGTTAATTAATTTTCTCATTGCCAATTAAACCTCAAAATGTCTGTTGGTATTCTTTTTAATGTTATTTTCAAAACTAAGTTCTCTTTCTTGTATTAAGTACATTTTTTATCAGCAACCGTTTTTTAATTTCTTCTCTTTTCTGATAGCTAATTAAAAAATAAATAATCAAACTACCCTCAAGAATGAAGATAAATGTGTGTTAGTCAATAGCGTAAACAAAGTGATATTGGAATGATGCGCGTTGGTTTTTTTAAAAGTGATAACGTCTTATAAATCGATGAATGTCAGCTGCACGCACGAATAAGCATGACTCATTGTCACGTTCCGCTATCACATTCCGCCTGAGCCGAGCGTGCAAGCGAGAGCGCAGAACAAGCGATAGAGAGGCACGATTTGCCTAAGCGTTCGGCTTGGGAATTCATAAAAGTACCTATGCAATAATTCATCAATGTTTTCTTGTGACGTTATCCCGTAAAATTATCGTCCGTAATACTTTACAGATAACCAATTTTTTTGTTTGTAAAATGCATCATCAAAATACTAAAAAACGGCGCTTAATCACGTTTAAATATGATTTATTGAAATTACCTTTCGTTGGTAATTCCCGACGTTTCGGAAGTTGCATTACGTCCACAGTCCCGAAGGAACTAGAGAAGCGGGTAGCAACTTGTTGCTGCGCGAGTTTTGCGATCTACCCACGCTCGGTCTTGATGATTAGGTTGTAACCTTCCGGTGCATTTGAAACTAAATTCAAAATACCCCAGTACTTAAAACGACCTAATATCTAAAAGACCTATTCTCAAAATGAATGAATTCTGAATCGACTTACAAACAAAAAGAGCTATTCTCGATATACACTTTGCTCGAAACGACTCAATTTCAAATGGAATAAATCTCATAAAAATTAATTCACAAAATGAACCACTCCCAAAATACCCTAAATGTTATGTCCGTGATAGTATCAAAACACAATATTAACGTAACAACGATTAAGTAACTATATCTGATCATGTTGGAAACTGTTTTCGTTAAAAATATTTATTAAGCTTTGTAATTTTTTTTATGAAACCATTTTTTTTAAGAATCCGAGTTAGTGCCATTTTTGTTATTTAAGTATCAAGCTAAGTAGCGGCTTATACAAGACACCTATACCCCAGATTTCATCAATATATATTTTTTAGTTCTTGAGCAAAATGCATGTGAGATATGGACGGACGGACGGACGGAAATGACAAAACTATAAGGTTTCCGTTTCCTAAAAATAGTGAAATTACTGTTATCATCTTTTTATGAGAACCCCTTCCGTAGCATTTAAGATCTCTTACTTTAAAAAAAAAGTGAATACTTCCTTATCCTTCTATATTATAAACGTGAAAGTATGTATGTACGTTACACTTAATCTCAAAACTACTGGACGACTTTTTATGAAACTTTCCAGTTATGTACCTTATATATCAAAATAGGACATAGGCTATAATGTGTGTCAAATTTCCTCCCTTTTAGGGACGAAAAGGGGATGAAAATTTGTATGGATAGTAAATATTTTTTTACGCCAGGTACTTGAGATCTCCGTAATATACTTCACATTTAAATAAGTAAAATATCGAGTTTTGCGGAAAGACATAAGCTACTTTTTATCCCGGAAAAATACCTTTTATCCGCGATAAACGAATCTTAGGCGGACGAAGTCGCGGGCGGCCGCTAGTATACATCCATACTATAATATTATAAATGCGAAAGTGTGTCTGTCTGTCTGTCTGTCTGTTACCTCTTCACGCTTAAACCGCTGAACCGATTTGGATGAAATTTGGTATGAAGATAGTTTGAGTCCCGGGGAAGGACATAGGCTACTTTTTATCCCAGAAAAATACCCTTATCCGCGATTTAAGGCGGACGAAGTCGCGGGCAAAAGCTAGTATATATATAAATTTTGTGCATTTTGGGACTAGGGCGTTTTGCGATCCAGTCATGAAGAGAATCAAGTATTTTGATATTAAAATTTAGGGTATTTTGGGACTGGTTCATTTTGTGAATTAGTTTTTATGAGATTCATTCCATTTGAAATTGAGTTGTTTCGAGCAAAGTGTATATCGAGAATAGCTCTTTTTGGTTGTAAGTCGATTCGGAATTCATTCGTTTTGAGAATAGGTCTTTTAGATATAAGGTCGTTTTAAGTACTGGGGTATTTTGACTTTAGTTTCGAATGCACCGGATGGGATTGTAACACTTGTAACTAGAGCAATTTTCTGAAGGTTAGCTTGAAGAAAATAGTGAGTATTTTCGTCAAGCTAACCTTCAGAAAATTTTCCTTCACTAATCATAAGATGCTGTAGAGTCTTTGTTGTATTTGTCGCCCTGTAACCACAAGCAATTTGCAGAGCATCATTACAAATTTTCTGAAAGCTAACCCGCACGAAAAAATAATTTAATTTATCCTCCAATAATTTTGGCGTAACCTGCCCAATTGAATTCAACTAAATCCTTGAAACCGCTCTGAGCTGCTTCATTATGTTTAATAAGCGCCTGGGATAGAATAGAATTTATCATAAGCTCATCGTTGGTTTCTAAATAAGTGAATCCTGATATTTTCTTGTGTTTCCGCGATTATTACTCATTGAAATAAAACAATAAGGGATTATATCGCGTATATTATCTCATTTTAGTTCCCGACGTTTCGGAAGCTTTCAGGTCCATGGTCACGGGTGGTCAACCACTAAGTGAATCCTTGTGAGGAACAGTATTGTTTTTGCACGTCTGCGTAAAGTATGCTATCCCAGTTTTCTGAATTGAAACGGTGGATGCTACTTTGGCAACGATTTAGGAATGGATAGCTCCTTAAGTACTGTGTTCAAAGGCAATTCAAACGAGCACGCGAGCAAGGGTTGCTCGGGTTGTGGGGGCCATATTGACGGCAATAACTTCGCCACTGACATCTGCACTAACCTCTGAGTAGTTATCTCCTACAGTTGGTGTAGACTCTAATGGCCCCTCTACACGATCGCCGATCATCGGCGAACAGGTGGGACGCGGTTATACGTTGGAAAGAGCACCATATATTTCCATCTCATTCTAACGTTAACTCATTCATTCAAATTCAAATTCAAAATATTTATTTCAGACCATGTCCATAGTGTTAGTTACATGAAACTTATAAACTATGTGAGTAATACAGACTTATTAAAAATATTAATAGTAGATTGTTTGACAAGGGGCTAAAATAAGCTATTATGACACGAAGTGATTATTTAAACGAGCTCATGAAGTGAGCGAGGACAAATATGTCTAAGGGTCATAATGGCTTTTAGCTACGTGTTAAACACTCTGCTTTTCACGTCGACTGCGAGAAAATAAAAAAGACTTAACATTAAAATTGTATTTCATGAAAAATTCAAAGTACAGTTTGAGCAATTCGATCAGAAATTATGGCCAATCTGATCAGGTTGGTTTCTTTGATTTTAATGATTCGTAAGCAGTATGTAGCTGGCCGGAAGTTTTTTTTTCAGTTTCATAGAAATGTGTATGGGATTATATAGCTTTCTTTTAAACCTTAGGGGCTAAATGTACTATTTTAGTCTCGCTTCGCGAAGCTACGTACTTTTTAAGCAGGTGAAGTGAAAAAGATATTGTACACACAGCCTCTAGCTTCCATGTGTATAGTATTCCAGTGCTTCCATATAGCGCTAGCAGGATACTCCGACGCGGCAGTGTGGCAGCCCCAAATCGCGAATACGACCATGGGCGAATTAGTAAGGAACTCGTGTCGTGTGGGCCCGGCGGAGGCGCGTGGGTTCGTCACGCTCGAACCATTTTTTTTTTAACGACCAGTTTAGCTCACTGGGAGTAATGTTGCCTGCGAAGCTGAAGATCCTGGGCGGTTACTCTCATCTGGCATAAACTTTTTTGTTAAGCTTTTAGGTTTTCTGGCATGATTTGGCATAATGCATTTTTTTCTGAAACTATAAAATTTTCAGGACTTTATAAAGCATCATACTGCTAAATGCATTAGGTTAGGTTAGGTTAGGTTAGGTTAGGAAATAAATGCATTATGCCAAGTGATCGCGATATCCACTAGGATCACCTGATCTGATCACCCAGGTGATCGTATTGGACGAATATGTCCTCTGAGATCACCCAGAAAGAATACCCCTGAAACTAATATTAATTTGCAATGATCTTACTGAATAAGTTCATCCACTAGAATCACTTGCAAATTAATATTACTTTCAGGGGTATCCTAGTGGATATAATTCTGTCTACTAAAATCACCCACGGGATCGTACAGAATATAGCGTCCAATAAGATCACCTGGGTGATCTCACAAGACATATTCGTCCAATACGATCACCTGGGTGATCAGGTCAGGTGATCCTAGTGGATATCGCGAAAATAATAATTATGACAAGAAAGTTTATGCCACATGAGGCTAAACCGGTCCTGGATTCACATCCCGGTAACTGCAGATATTTGTGTAATGAGTATAAATATCAAAGACAAGTACAGTCGCCAATAAAAGCTGGTCACAAAAACAAATTTTATGCGAGATACATTGATTTAAACTAACACGATTTTCATTAATTATCACAACACAACAAACGCGTTGGTAATTCTTCGACGACGTTTCGGACGTCGCGTTAAGAGTCCGCAGCAAGCTCGGTTTTCCATACAAACGTAGTTACGCTCTCATTTTATTTCATTTCATTTCGTTTCATTTTAAAACGACTGCCTATTTTGCTCTGAAACTTTGTACTTAGAATAAGTTAAGGTATATACAGGCCTGTAGCTTCAATTACCATTGTAAAAAAAATACAGCGAATTCAAGATTTTCATACAAAACTTATTTTTACTGTATTTCGTTTGTTTTATAAACTGGATCCATATAAACTAATTTCCGGCCTAGATATACCTCATGTCATTGTATATGCAAAGTTTTGTAACAATCCAACACGTAGTTTTAAAATGAGAACGAAACTCCGTTTGTATGGGAAGGTGAAATTCGGCGGAGCTTGCTGCGGACTCTTTAAGCCCATGGTCTCGAAGGAATCCAACCAACCAGTTGGAAGAATTAGCACCGAAAGGTAATTAAATAAAATCGTATTTATACGCGAAGCCCCGTTTGTTGTGTTGTGATTTATGATTTTAGCTTCAAAGAAAACTTTTGCAAGATATGAATACACACTCGGCCATAGATTGACGCTTTCCAATTAAACATAAAAATGATGAAACACATACAATAAAAAAATAAAAACTTTTAATATAACTGCACATTTCGCCTATTGTTTCCCAGATGCCTATTACAAATTTTAGATTAACGAAGTAAAGCCCAGCCTTTTTATCTTTTAAGATCATGCCACCCGTAAGCTGTAGCACATAAATGTACCTGGGTAAATCTCCGAGCGTTTTGACTGCTTGTTGAATTTAATTGTTGTCTCACGACTATCGCCACAAAGGAAAGACAAGGCGTGATAACTTTGACCAAAATAAACTCAGCCTCGAGACTGTCTTTGGGTTTCATAAAAAGTTAATTCATATCATTTATTTTAAAGACGACAGTGACAAAAAATAAACGCCGTAAAAACGCAAAAGATTGGCCAACCTAAGGGTATATTTATTGCAAGACGAATGTTTGGATTGTGAAATAAAAAAGTTCTAGACGCTATAAGATTTAATTTTCCTGACATTTTCTGCACCAGACTTTGTATCTCTACTTAACAAGTACGATTTTTCTATTCTAATCAACCATGTATCATCTTAAGGGCACTTTCATACGGTGCGACATAAAAGAGTAGAAATTAAATGAAATGGACCTAATAAATTCCATCCTAAACTGTTGCCATGTTTAAGCATTTTGCGTCAAAAATGTGACAATTACGTAGAAAGTGGCGCCCTCATTTAATTTCTACTCTTTTATGTCGCACTGTATATAAAGTGCCGATCTACTATTTAGGTATTCATCGTAGTACGTAACGCCGCGTAAGTAGAATAGATGGATTTTAACACATACATGAGGGTCATCAGCCGCAATTCAGTGATACCTCCAACCGTCATCACCATCGTCTTGGAATTCAGCAGAATCGTCAGCACGGTTTTCATGTTAGACACGTCGAAATTCTCCCACTTGCAAGCGTATACTCTATCCTGGAATCTAAGACTTGCATCCACGAGGTGCTGGCCAAAGAAGCAGTCAATAAAGACCTGATTCAAAGCGTAAGGTATCTCTATATACGTTTTCTCCAAACCACCGAGCATTGCTGCGATGATGTCCATCCCTAGAAAGGAAAATTCTATAGCCATAGAGGTGCTAAAAACTCTGTCTGCTAAACGTAATAAGTTTAGACTGGCTGCGTGAGTGTGAACAATGGATTTTAGCTGGTGTTTTATGTGTTGGTTCTGCAGTTTCTTTTTGGTGGCCCGGTCAGTCTCTTCAATGGTCAGCGCTTGGGCGTCGTCCCAGAGCTGGAGCATCTCGTCCCCGAGAGCCAGCATCAGTGCCTCAACGTAGCCCGCGAAGATGATGAAGAGAGCAGTGACAGTCGCACACGAGTACACCACCATCACCAATGCCATTTGCCCAAAGAGGAAAGTCAGTTCGAAATTTGGTGATTCGAAATTGGGATCCAGTCCTGTTGGAATAGAAAATAAATTAGTGGCAAGCGATATGAAAACAGTAATTGTATATGAAGGTAACGTCTATATGTATTAAGGTAATACATGGGATGAACGTCCGGGTGTTCATCATGGCAGTGATTGCTTGTAAATCAACTAACTAAGATCGAATCAGGACCATTCCTCCATTCCGTGAACGAACCAGAGTAGCCGGCATAGTTCAAAGAATATTCCAATGGGGAGCTTTACTGTGCTAGATGCTGCCGTACCTTTAAAACCAAATTTGGATTTGCAAGTCACATTCGCGCTCACGCGAGCAAAGAACAACAGGACTAAAGGAAATCTGTCAGGGTGTCGCCGTCGAGGGATACGTCTGGGAGGACATCATCATCATCATCATCAAAGAATCGCTAAACTTTGGGGCACCTTGGTCGTAGAACCGATCGCCACTGCGGCCGACGAGTGGCGACCACGCAAGACGCAGCGTGGGTAGGCCACTCACTGGTGGATTGATGACCTTGAAAGTCGCTGGATGCAGACGGCGAAGGACCCGTCGTGGTAGCGTTGTGTGGGGGAGTAGACGTCTTTTGACTAATGATTATGAATTGATGAACTAACCGTAAAGAGTCTGCCCATCGTCCATCAAGTGCCTCCCTCGCTGGAAGATGGGTCTGAGGCTGTAGGCGACGGCGATAGTGACGATCATGAGCCACACAAACATAGCGCGCCGCTTAATCATCTTCGTATGCCGCAGTAGGTTACTGTGCATCTTGCTTTCGCGCGACACTCGCTTGTCGTATAACAAGAATGCTGCGACTGTCTCCTTTGCGATACCGCTAGAAACAATAGGCAAATGTTTCATTTAGACTTACAAGGTATTAAATTGCGTTATATAACATTGCGTTACCGACGCATTTTATGACGTTACGTACGACGCATTACGACCAGAAACTCGACAACAACAGAAGTTCCTTCAAGACTATGGAGGAGACGTTGAGGAATTGTCAACACAAGGTAACTACATTTTGTATGATATAAATATAAAATTAGGTTGTTATAAAAATAAATGCAAAAACTAAAACCTACCCAATAAACACTTTACAAAAATGCAAATAGCCGCGCAATTTACTTTCTTTCATTTACTTGCAAATAAACTTTTTTCGAATCTATTTTCGTTAATTACAACAATTACCGTTACTTTTTGAGGTGGTTCACCCAAAGAAATCGCCAAACAAATTTGTAATTAGTCCGTATTGTAGATAATAAAAAAATGGACACATGTTTTTGTTTTTTCAAATTATTAAAAAAGTACTGGGATAAATCGCATCAAAGGGGCTCGTGACGTCACTACTAGGTATAATCTGTATCATACGGTGACGTCACGACATTTTGACTTAATATATCTCCGTTATTTTTTTATAACATAATATAAGTAAAAATACGTGTCCAATATTTTTTAATCATTTAGAATGTGGACTAATTATTAAAATTTTGACGTCATCCCTATTATTGATATTAGTCAATTCGTCATTCAATCTAAAATTTTAAGATAAGGAAAGGAGGAGTACGCATCGCTACAAATTTCCTAACAAAAAAATCTGCCGTTTTTAGAGGGGGGCGAGGTAGCGCACATATAAACAATCTAACTACAAATGCATTTTTTCCTCTCGTTACTACGCACCCACACTGAAACAATACCACAACACTAACTTAAATTATCACACTAATTCAGTAAAAACTATATGCGGACACAATTTCAAACTATCGGTGTAGGCGTAATCGAACCGATTAATTGGACTTTCAAGTGTCTGGAGAATATCGTATCGATATATTTTTCTAGACGTCATAGATAGCGCAACTTGGTACTCGTGGAATACTTTCACAAATATATCAAATATCCTACTGGATTACAAATTTAAGTAAATTATTAAACTATAAATAACGTTACTGCTGCTACTACGAATATATAGAGAGCATTTTACATAGAATATCTCTAACTAACTTTATATTAGGATGGTTCCTGGAAAAGAGAAGACAAAAGATGTTACCTATTCACATGTACATGTTATATTGTCTTCGGCTATCGTGGAAGTTCACACTCATAAAATGAAATAAGAATACAATTTTGAAAAAGGTAGTTTTTTTCCTCTGTTACTCGTTGACCACGAACACTGTAAAATGTGTATAATTAAATGTTTATATAGGCATTCGTAATAGGAATAAATATCTCAAATAATATTTCATTTCACATCGATAGTCATACGAAATCAACGATCCTACAATGACGTAAACAATGCTATCTGTGAAGTAGTAAATTGATTTAATGTAAATAATTTATTGTTGAATGAGAAAAAGACTAAATGTGTTAAGTTTGTCACGAGTAACGTAAAACACGAGCAAGCAAGCGTTATGGTTAAAGGTGAGGAACTGGAACTAGTTAATAGTACAGTCTTTCTCGGTATAACATTAGATTCTAAGCTCCAATGGGGTCCCCATATTGCTAATCTCTCGAATAGACTGAGTTCTGCAGCTTTTGCAGTAAGTAAGATTCGTCAATTAACAGACGTGATAACGGCTCGATTAGTGTATTTCAGTTATTTCCACAGTATTATGTCGTATGGCATCTTACTATGGGGCAGTGTTTCCGACATTAATACTATATTTGTTCTGCAGAAGCGGGCTGTTCGTGCGATATATAAAATGAACTATAGAGACTCGCTTAGAGATAAGTTTAAGGACATTAATATAATGACAGTGCATTGTCAATACATTTATGAGAATATTATGTATGTTGTCACGGTGTGCCCTGTATCTACTCTTAAGTGCCTTGTAATATCAGGAAAGAGAAATGAGACAACAGAGTTCCATGCAAATAATAATAATTTAATTTAAAATAATACGACCCGGTTAAAGTTGAGCGAGCGAGGGGTCGGCACTTAATCCACACAAGTTCAGTTTACTTTCGTCGGTCAGGTACTCTCCTGAGTCAGGGCCATTGGTGGTGATCGCGGGTGCTCGCGATTAAGGTCTGCTGGCAAACACGGGGCGGCAGGAACGGATGTCCCGACCCGGCGGAGAGGGTAGCCTCGGTGTGGCGAATATAGGTGGTTGTATTGGATACCATCCGTATTCGGTATCCCGAGCGTTGGACCCTGGAACGCGCTATCAAAATACATTACGGGCGGTCCAGTATAAATTTGCGAACATCCACGGGAGCGGCGGCAAAAAGGAAGGTGCCTGGATAGTAGCAGTGATGTCGTGGATGATCAGAATCAGAAACGGAGATTACAATTGCGAGGGATTTAACTATTAACAATTTAATTAATGCTTGATTTTTGAAAATATGAGGGTGGAAATAAAAGATGATGAAATCACTGTTCTATAAATGATTGTGCAAAAATTAATATAAAGATGATTACGAATGGATTATTCAATAAAGAGTAAGCATTGTGATTCTGTATGTTTCTACGTGAATAAACTACTTTAGCCCTCTGCTATAATAAAAAGTACCACTTACCCAGTATGGGGAGAACAACACTCACTTCACAATTTTAATGTAATTATGTACATTATAATATTTGAGGAACGCTTAGTGACGATCACAATTATTTACTACGGTTACGTTACTTTAAAGAGTACCTAATTTCTTCCACGTATTAGAGACAGAATATGTGACGTGCATTCAACTCAACTAATTCGGCAAATGACCGGCGGCCGATCTGCGCTGCTGTTTTAACGCGCGATTATCGATAACAAAAGATCTAGTTACCGGGAGCGCTAAAATGTCGCATCGCGCGAGTGCAACTAAAACAGAATGCCGCTTGATGAATTCATGTTACTTTTTAATAATTTAATGAAGATTTCTGATCTTTGTTTATAATTTAATGAAGTTTTAGATGTAGATTTGTAAATAAATAGTTTGTTTTATTTCTTTTTACTGTGTTACTTATTTATTTTATCTATATTTTATTACAAAAAGCTTAAATATGTACGTATAACGTTACATTACCCTCCTCGTCTTGGAAAGGGTTTTATCCTTAAATAAAACCCGTCTCATGACTGTTAGCATTTACTCATTCATACTATCAACTTTCATTCAATCTTCAAAAAAAAAACAATTATAAAAGCAACAACGGTATAATATTAATAAACCATTGACGCGTCCTGACATTTCTACAAGGCACCAACTGTATAATTAAAGCCAGTGACTTATGCTAAAAAACAAGATATTGCAGAGGATAGTTTTTTTCTATTTATTACCAAAAAGTTTTAGATCCTTGATATGCCAGACGCCAATATTTTTACCGGACATATCCTCGAGGACATAAACAAGAGTGGTGAACGCTTTTCAAGTACTTACTCGACATTGTACATGTATTTCGGCGCTAACTTTTTACTAAAATACTTGTCTTTATCGCTCAGAATGTAAGTGCGTTTAAAGACTACATCTCCTACATTGTATTCAGACGATTTCCTTCGTAAATTATAGTGCGCGGTATTCTTCATATGTGCATTCCACAATGAGGCTTGGACATCATTGAATACCGAAGAAAGACAACCCAGGCTCTCGGCGTAAACGTCACGTGGCAAGAACAAAACTTCATCACCTAAGTCCGAATCAGTATAGTGTGATCCACATAGGACTAACTCTCTGCCGTACACTAGAAAGGAAGGAGTGTAACCTGTAGCTTCGTTCACGGAGTTATTAATTGCAAATTGAACCTTTGGGATATAGCTGTCCCAGGTTCTGTGATCGTTATCAACGAAGGTGGATAGGCTCGTGACGATAGTTTTGTTATAACGTTCTACCAAGTTTATTTGTGGTGTATACCTAGGTGTAAAATAGACATTAGGGACTTTATATTTCTCAAATAAGGCTTTAGTAGTTGAACTGATAAATTGACTACCATTATCTAAAAATATAGTTTGTGGTATACCATAAACTAAAAATATCGAGTCTTCTAAAATTTTTACGACTGCATCTGCAGTAGCGCGACGTAGTGGGAAAAAGTTACAATACTTAGTAAAGCAGCAGGTTACTACAAGCATGTAACTATTTTGCTTACGAGTGACAGGCAGAGGACCTACAAAATCAATTGAAATCATTTGATGGGGGCGTGAGCACTGCTTCGGACGACCCATTTCTCCCAATGTAGTGTGATTTTGCGACTTGTAAGCTATAAAAATATTACCGACTTTAAGAAGAACTGTGATATACATAATATTAATACTAGAAATAAGCATAAGCTCGCAGTGCCTGCTACTAGGCTCCATAAAATAAGGAGATCATTCATGGGTAACTGTGTGAGATTTTATAATAAACTTCCTAGCAGCATAACTGAGTTGTCTATTGGTAAATTCAAAAATTTTGTGAAACGAAAATTATTTTCTAAAGCTTATTATAGCACACAAGATTACATGAATGATGAAGCCGCGTGGGATTAATGTAAATTATAGCGTCATGTAGGTATATGAATAATTATTTTAACGAATACCTAAGGTATTATTATTATTTTAATCTTAATTGTTTTATATACTCTGACGTTTAGAATTTTATTCTAGACACATTCTAGATTATTTATTTTTTATTGACAATCCTTTTGGGATTTATCTTATTGATTATTTTAATTTTAAAAATGATGATTTTATCAATAATATTACACTTAAGTTAAATGGTCTGATTAGGTTTTTCTGGGTTTCCCTAATCCTTGCAGCAAATGTTGGATCATATTGTATTTCTCCCAGCAAACATTCACTCTCATGTAACTGACATTTCGAAAGTGCTTGTAACTAGGCCTACTTGAATAAAGAATATTTTGATTTGATTTGATTTGATTTGATTTGATATAGTATCGTAAAGAATAACATTCACATCACTAGTTTATTTTAGCGCACACTGCAGCATGTAAAGAGGAGCAATAAATATTCAACCTTAATTACTTACTAATAAGATTAATTATTAGACAAAGGTAGATCCTTCTCCCATACTTAATACGCTAAAACTGATATTTGCTTGTAATTTCATACAAAATTTAAAGGCTAGTAGACCTTATTAACCTTAAATACGGGGAGTTATATTACGTCAAACTTGCTCGAATCTGTCAAAATGAAATACTAATTGTATGCGATATTTTTCAAAATGATTTTGTAATCGATTCCCAGATGCCTGATTTTCTTGAACACGTTTTATTCTTTAATATGTTGTAATATGATATAATAAAAGCAAATATGTGAAATGATATTCCTTTCTTTTATGCTTGATGTATTTGAACGCTTTTTGCACCCATAACACAGCATATGCAGGCATTTTGAAGGAGCTTGTCACGCGTAAATAACGATTACAAGACTGCCAATAACCGATGAATGAAGTAGTTTTTATAAAACGGTTGGAACATTGTACCAACGACTTTGGCAGAGGGGAAATGACATGAATGCGTCTCCATTTACTAAATACTCCAGGGGAAAGGAAGATATATCGAGCAAATAAAAGAAAAAATAAATGCTTCATCATACAAAGAAGTAAAGGACAAACCAGAATTGTAGAATAAGCTGGAAATTACTCCACCGACAAGAGCCCAGCTTTTAAATTGATGATGATGATGATAATGATGATACCGTAGAGGTACTATCGGTAAAAATATAAAATGTATGCCTCTGAGAAGGGTGCGCCAAAGTTCACATAATTTTCCAACCCCAATTATTGGAACTCCGAAACTGTAACAATCCTAAAATCATATTTACATTTATGCATAATACTAAATAAGTATTAGTAGCGATGTTTAAATGTTATGATGATTGACAAGTTTACTATCCCCAATGTGGACTAATTATTGAAATTTACGCTTCTGAATGAAATAAATATGAAAATCAGCATTATGACTACAAACACAATCCTAGTAATGACATTATAAATTAGGATGTTCTCAAAACTGTCCATTGTGAATTCGGTTGATAGTAGTACAAATTTATGACAGACAAAATTATGAAGCAAAAAATTCGGAAGAATTCTGGCTAGAAATCGATAGTAGAAGAAAAATTCTAAAGAACGATTTTATGTGAGTCATTATGGACCCCTATGACAAACATAATGTTCACAATTATCGTGTTACCTTTTGAAATGTAGACAGAAGAATTTGGCCATGCTCATGCCAGTTGCCATGCCCACGGAGAAGGTGATTATGTCACCAGCCAAGTCCTCGGTCTTCCGGCAAAACACGGACCAGACCATGGAGAACACATACACATAAATATATACCCCTACGCCGAGCACAGTCATTATGATGGTCGCTATAGGGACCCCTGGAATGGACAACATTTCATTTTTAGGGTTCCGTACCAAAAAGGTTAAAAAATAACCCTTATGGTGCTCTCTCTGTCTTTCAGTCCGAATATTAAAGCGCCACTAGGTCACATAAGGTAGATGACATTTTCGAATAATTTAAAATATATATATATAGTGTTCAAAAATCGTTTTATTGAGGACAAAAGGAATACCACTCTTCCCTCCCCCTGCGTTTATCTCCGAAGTTTACCAAGCGAAAAATCTAAGCAAGTTATGTCGGAATAAGTGAAAGTCTGTACGAAACCCTCGGTGCGTGAGTCAGACTCGCACTTGACCGGATTTTAACAAGCTTTTGAAATTAAATAGAAGATACAAATTTATGATTTCCATTAAATTTGGTGAAATATTCTGATTTTATATAATTAAAACGTATTTATTTCAAAAGTTCCTTGTTGAACTTTTAATTTTCTTTGAATGTTTTCTTGGGTCTTGGATGTTTGACATTCGCCGCCTGGTACCCATATGCTTTGCTTAGTTTGGGACTAGGTCGATTAGTGCAGGAATGTCCCTGATATTTATATTTGCATTCAAACCTGCTTGCCTGTTGGCGAACGTTTTTATTGATATTTTCAATTACGATTGACGCACTAAATCAGTTTCAGTGGTAGGGTTTTTGGCATTGGTAGACAAATTAAATAATTTGATCACATGGCTAGGCAGATTTTCTGTGCCATATGGAGCCAGGGTGGTTTAGGGTAGGCAGTGCCTTTGTGCCTATATGAACTGCACGCCATTGACTAAAGTTCAGTGCAAACTTTAATTAACTTGGTTTTTTCTACATATGAATATAAGAAATCGCCCGGTGGCAGGCATCAATCGTTAAACCCGCTTTCACTACAACATTTTGAGCACTCAAATAAAAGCATTCATGAGGACTTTAAAAATAAATCAGGCTGACGTGATGGGCCTTTCAAAATTTTCAAATGGATAATCTTTTAGAAAATGACGGGTTAAAAAAGGATTTTTTTCAATTATCGAACGTTACAACTATGTCAAATGAAAATGTAACACGTGACAATATTCGTTTATAATTTGACTTTTTTTAATACCTCCATCTCGCCCGTCAACGTTCAAAGCCATAATTCGCAGGAGGTCCGCTATATTGTCCATAATCGTAGCTAGATCGCAGTGCTCCAGCCCAAATCGACGCAGCTTTTCCCACATTGTAAAACAACACACTTCCAAAGCTAAAAGATTAACGCATTTACTACTTAAAGCACAGTCACGGTCATGGGGGGTTTCATGATCCCGAAAATCACATCAGTCCATTAAAAAAATCGTAAACATTTCGATAAACGCAAGTTTTAACATAGCTGCAAAATGATATAACATAAAAAGAGGTAGATAGGTTATACGCGCTCCGAAAACGGCGCACCAAAACTACGCCAATTGGCAAACCTTAACTCAGTCTCGCGCACAGAGTACTTTATTATAGGTATATTGGATTATGCGTTAAATAAACAAAAATGCCGTAATGCATAATGAGACTTTGCACTAATTAATCAATAAAAGCGTCTAAAAGCATGTATGATTAGTGTCTTATTGCAATATTATCAGATTTATGTGTGCGTAAGGCTGCCATTTTTCCACGTGGATTATCATGTTGGTAACCTCTACCTCTTTTTATATTATATCATTGTAGCTGCAGAACAAAGTTGTTAATTTCCCCATCCATAGTAGGCAATAGGAACACTGTGACGTCACTCGTTCCTAAGGCTTTTTGTATGAAGCCTTTTTTGGAAAAGTCCAAAAATGTGACTTTAACATTGTTGTTTCTCGAGGAGTTTTTATGAGATTAAAGTGGTTTTTCTACCAGTACTTCTATTATTGAAAGGTCGGTCTATACCATAGAAAAAAGTTGTCAACATTTATCGTGTAAAGTGATATTTGTCATATACTTTGACTGAAGAGAATACACATTCTCATACGGTCACCCTTATATGTCACATCTCCTGTGGTTTCATATTTAGGTTCACTGAGTTCTAAGCTGTAAGCAGGACATTTAAGTATGCTGCTGACATTCACCAAATACCTTAAACGCATATAAGAGTTTACACATTTCAAAAACTTCGCCCAGTGATAATAATGATGCTATATTCCGTAATAAAAAAAGAAAAAAACAAATATATGACACATCTAACCAAGATACTAATGTTAATGTAACATGGAAGAAGGCTAGAAGGCCAAAACTATCAAAGGCCGGCAACGCACTCTGGTGTTGCAGATGTCTGTAGGCGATAGTTATCGCTTCCCATCAAGCGATCCGTCTGCTCATTTACCCCCTATAACATAAAAAATAAAAAAGTATCCTATAACCATTCTCAAATGAATGCTTGAACCAAACATTTTTGAAATCTGTCCTGTTTTTTGACGTGATGAGGCCGGGCCAGAAAGTACAACCTACAATCCTCCATACAAACTTACATAAAATCCTGAAAACATCTCGAATCTCGAAAATGTGTAAACAATTGTTTTCAATTGGAATTGTTGACAACACAAGAATATCATTTGTTTAGGAGCTACCATACAACAGACAGATACACGTTAATCTTTTAACACCCGTCTTTTTGAGGTCGATGGAAAACAAATGTCTATTTCTCAATTAACAAATTTCCATTCCTTACAAAATTTACAAAAGGCCAGAAATGCAAAACTTCGATTGCTACTTACTCGTGCGTAACTTATATTAATTTTGAATTTATCAGAAGTCCTGTAGAATGCTACAGAGCTAGCTGATAACCTTAAAGAAGTCTCAATACGATACCCTAACGGAAAAGTCTAATCTTAATTCTAATTCCAACGGAATTTATATAGCGATTAGACTAGTAAACGTACCCGACAGCACTCTTACTGCCCGGCCTTTTTTCCGTGGTATGATATAGAACGATCTTTCAATACTACTTCAATGTCATAAAAACTCCACGAAATGCAACAAAGTTAGTATCACACTTTTGGACTTTCCCAAAAAACGCTCCATACTAAACCCTAGGAAGGTGTGACGTCACACCTTGCTACCTTGTATGGGGAAAGTAAGAACTTTGTTCTGCAGCTATGTTAAAGCTTGCGTTCGTCGAAACGGTTTCATAACAAAAGTTACCATACATTTCATGGGTTATTGAATGGTATTATTATTTATGAATATTTTCATACTTTAAAAATGGACTTTCCCACCTAACTTTAATGGCTCGTAAAACAAGCTACGTGTAAGGTATACTCAAACTTTATTTTTAAGGATTTGCATCATAAAAAGTACCATTTTGCATCAAAATTTTAACATTATTTGAGTACAGTCAACATCCCTAATACCTCTTCCTATAATTGCTATGAAAAATAGTCGGCTGTGGACGGAGCTCCACTTTTTGGTGACATTTAAATTCTCGTCTAAAGCTGTAGTGCCATGTTACGGGTCTTCATTTACGTCTCCCGGCGTACTGTCCGTGAACGTTTTAAAGTTTAGGCCGATTCCTCCGCCTTAGTTGGTCCCACAAACGTTGAGGAACGTAGCCCCGTCTATTAATTTCTCGTCATTGACAAGCTGTCGCCAGGCGCCTTCAGTTCTGCGCCAGCCTGAAATCCTTATGGAAGAGCATTTTGACTGACTTCAGTTTTAGTGGTAAGTCCGTCCATTGCGCTGGTCTGCAGCTACACGGTCTCTTGCCCTGATGATTAGGAATTTTAGGGCGATTAGGTCTTTTTAATTGAACTGTACTTTCATCACTCCAGCGGGTACTTCCCATCTGAGGGGTTAGGCTGAAGTCCTCGCTCTCGAGTCAAACTGTATTTTAGTGAGTGGAACCGGATTAACCGTACGATTCCAAATTAATTTAAGTAAATGAATAAACAACACAGGAATAATCTTACACAAATTGACCTAGTCCCAAACTAAGCAAAGCTTGTACTAAGCGTACTAGGCGACAATATACATAATATATAGACAAATTATAATACTTAAATACATAGAAAACATCCAAGACCCATTATTTTTACTATCCATAGAAAATTATTTAAAACAAACTGAAATACACCGACTTTTTGCTATTTGGCGGAAAATTACTCGTTGTAAAGACTCATAATTAAAATTTTATAAAAATACCTTGATAAGAAAATTGTTCTCGATAATAGCTTGAGTGAAATTCAGAGTGACGAGCGGATAGGTTAATTGCATACCTATTGTAAGCAATTTTTAATAAGGTGTTTCTTTTTCAATTTTCAACGCAGATAGAAATAAAGGGTGCGTAACGGTCACTATAACAACTTTTGTTATATTTTTGGTCGATGTAACAATATAAGATAAGGCACTTTTGGTACCACCATATTTGGTATATTCTGATATGATCTAACTATCATCAGATATAACAACTATTATTCTAACAGTAATTTGAAATAACTGTGTTGAATATAACGCTCAGTGGGTTTAGTGGTGGTGGTATAATCTGGAATATGGACTACTACTTATTATAATAGGTAAGCTTTCCATTCTTCTTTTATATTAATAACTTTTCAAGTTCAACATCTAATTATATTCCAGAACCGTCCAATTTGGATTTATATTATACAGTACCTACTATGGTTAACCACAGATTACATAAGAAATCTTGAAAATCTGGTGTGACGTAGTTACTTGTAGGTCAAAGGATTGGTAAATAAAAATAAAAACCGGCCAAGTGCGAGTCGGACTCGCGCGCCGAGGGTTCCGTACAAATTTTTACTTACCCTAACTTTAGTACTCGGTACCGGTTGAGTTAAGTTTGCACCTGATATCTATAGCATTGCATACAAATCAGGTGCAAACTTAACGCAACCGGGTTGTTCAAATAGGTTTTTTACAAATTAAAAAAAAAATTCGCTAGTTAGAGACATGGCTATAATTTTCGTGTAATATTTATGTTTATTAATAGAAATTGTGAAAATTTCAAAATTTTGGATTGGTAAACTTCGGAGATAAAGGGGGGGGAATAGTGTTTTTTTTTCACATTTGCCTTAATAAAACAAATTCTCATTTTAAAATTTAAAAATTGTTCAAAAATGTGCAGTTCAAGCCCTTTCATATGATACCTAGACTTTTAATTTTTACCCCCCCCCCCCCATATTCGTTGTTTTTTTAGAAAATTAAAATATATTTTTAAATATTTCCTGTGCAATACAACCCTAATTAAGCTTAAATAATTACTATATTTTTTTAAAATAAAGTCAGATGATGCAGAATTATTAAGGTAGCCTATTTCCCCAAATGGTTTTCATATCTCCACATTTTATTGTAAAGTGGGGTATCCCCATTATTTACCAATCTTATCGACATTTTTATTCTAATCGGACATGCGTTTGACTGATTTAGTTTTAGTGCCAGATTATCGACATTATTATGTGTTTTCTATTAATTAATCTTATGTTTCCGTTCCATATCAATAATTAACTACGTAGGTTCACAAATAGATTATGTGAATAGATCAGTTTCAAATTTAATCTTTTCCGATAAAACATCAAAAGTATAAAAGCTATGCCACTGGTTCTGGTCTGCACTCACGTTCCTGCCTCAACATGAAACTCCTCGTTGCGTTTGCGCTGATCGGTCTGGCCGCCGCTGGTGTTGTCAAGGATGACTTTGACTCGCCCGTGGAGACTGACTACCACAACAAAATTGGTATCCCTCTGGCGACCCAATTGAAGGCTGCTGAAGAGGCACAGGACTTCGATGGAAGCAGGATCGTGGGCGGAGGCGCTGCCTCACTCGGACAGTACCCCTACATCGTGAGTATTAGTCCTTAAAACCTTCAAAGAAAGAGCGTACTCGAACCTGAAAAGCCGGCAACACACTTGTGACTCCTCTGCAGGTGTCTATGGGCGACGATGATCGCTTACCATCGGGCGATTCTTCTGCTCGTTTGCCCCCTAAAACATAAAAAAGTATGAACTTTAGCATCGCAGCGTAGTTTCCTCACAAATCTACTTTATTACTATAAAGATACACTAAAATTATTACTCTTCAAATTATAAATAGACAGAAGTCGTCATCAGATACATCGTAACTAACAAGGTTCCTTCTGATAAATATCTGAATACGACTCTATTGTCAAGACTAGAGTGCATGTTTAGATATTTTTAACCACCCTGTTATGGACAGATATATTTGATGGCGACTACCATGACCATTGCATTGGCATCTAGGTATAATTTGACCAACCGATGAAATTTTTGGCAGTTGAAATCATTTATTGAGATTTAGGTACCTATCATGACTATCATAACATTCGCAGCAAATTCTAGGACTTGAATATATTAGCAAATCTTCTAGGACTGTAATTCATAATCCCGATTTAGAATTCCATTTTCTACTAATATTAAAACTACGAAAGTAAGTGAAGATTTTTGAATGAAACGAATTTGGAGAATCAATTATTCCGTTAAAGTTCAAGGCTTAAGAGGTTTGTTAACACGTGTATCCACTTATTTAATTTAATAGGAAATAGAAAGCCTTTTTATTTATCCACTTATTGATTTCTTTATCACGTCATCCTCATACATTTAAGAGTCAACTCTTGTCGGTGTAGCTGATGAAAAGGGTAGCTGTTTCCATCTCGCCCTGTCCAGTTGTACGTCATAAGTTACTAATTGTTGTACGCATACAGGGCGGTCTGGTCATCACCTTGACCACTGGACAAACCTCCGTCTGCGGCTCCTCGCTGCTGACCAACAACCGCGGGGTGACGGCTGCTCACTGCTGGCGCGCCCTGTTCTCGCAGGCGCGCTCCTTCACCGTGGTCTACGGCTCCACCCTCCTCTTCTCCGGCGGCACCAGGGTCACCACCTCCGATGTCGAGACGCACGCCAACTACAACATGATCACCCTCGTCAACGACATCGCTATCATCAGGCTCCCCTGGGTCACCTTCACCAGTATGTGCCTTATTTACCTTACTATCTGCTATGCAATTGCAAATCCTCACTCTTTACTAACTTTATGAAGAATATTTGCCATTCGCTAATACTTGCCTTCAGCTTTATTTTTTTCATCGGTGTATTCATTTTATTTAAAGTGCATTTCTGAAATAGTTTGTACATCTATTAACGGATCCTTAATGGTTTCTTATTTTGTCACCACTAGTTTTGATGATTGATGTTTTGTTGATTCATGTGGATAATTAAGAAAATGTATGCTCGATACCATCTTAATTATCAAAAATAATCAATAATAATGTTTGAATTGACAACAAAAAAGGAAAGTTAACGATTCTTTGTGACAATTAACGTGCCCATTCTAATCTTCAAACTGTTTTAGAAATGCTCTAAAACAAGATTTGTTTTCATCTTCGTTAGAGTAATTTTCATCATATGACGTCCAAACAATATTTGCTACTTTATTATTTGTGAATGATTTTGTTACATCTGCATTTTAGACAACATCCAGCCCATCGCCATCGCTACCGGCAGCAACGACTACGCTGGAACTTGGGCCGCGGCTTCCGGCTGGGGTCTGACCAGTGACGGTACGTGCCTTTTCAGTTCCATATTGAAATTTTAATATATTCTTAAAATAAGTTTTTGACTAAAATAGCATTTGTGTGACAAGCTTTTACTACCGACTCAACTTTTCTTTAAACATACCATTTTGTTCAAACTACTCATCGAAACCCAAACTTTGTAGGGTTGATTTATTTTATTATAGACTTCCTACGACCACCGTCTGGCTCCATCGTGAGATCGGTTCGATGTAATTACATTGTATTGTCATGTATAAATATGCCAAATTTTAGCTCAATCAGAAACCGAGAGGTGGGTCAAATTTAACACCGCAAGTTAAATAAAAGCTTGTAAAAACGGTCTTACGTTGTACATTAAAGTTGTTCAATTGGTTGCTGCGTGACTAGATGGTAGATATAACAACAACGAATCAAAATACTCCATCTGATATAAATATCAGGAACATTATTGGATTATACTCTATTCTCATATTGCGTCGCAGAAACGGTGACAAAGTAAGCCAAGGGAATATGATACGGAGAATTATATCTCCAATTTAATCGGTCTCTACCCATCTACTTATACATTATCACAACACAACAAACGGGGCTTAGTCGCGTATAACTATGATTTTATTTTACTACCTTTCGTTGGTAATTCTTCAACGTTTCGGACGTCGACGTACATGGTCTCAAACGAACAAGATTGAGTTCCTTCGGGACCAAGGACGTAACGCGACGTCCGAAACGTTGAAGAATTACCAACGAAAGGTAGTAAAATAAAATCATAGTTATACGCGACTAAGCCCCGTTTTTTGTGTGATAATGAGTGAAAGTAGTTTTAATCAATGTTCTACCTATGTAGTTTAAATCAGCACTTTCTGTTTATGAATCCGAGGAACCAAATTCTGCTTAAGCAGCGGTCTGAAATGTGTCGGTCTATAGGTGGTTTCATCAGCAACAGCCAGTTCCTGTCCCACGTGGATGTGCAAGTCATCACCAACTCCGTGTGCGCCGGCACCTATGGCACCTTAAGCATCCAGACCTCCACCCTCTGCGTCGCCACCACCGGCGGACGTGGTACCTGCGGTGGTGACTCTGGCGGCCCTCTTGTGGCCAACAACCAACTGGTCAGTCATCATACCATTACGAAAACGAACCTTCATTTCAATAGGAAACTATTACATAAATAACACAGGGACAATCTTACACAAATCATCCTAGTCCCAAACTAAGAAAAGCTTGTATACTATGGGTACTAATATAGATAAATTATAATACTTAAATACATAGAAAATATCTAAGACCCACAACATTCGTGCTCATCACATAAACACTTGCCCTGGCCGGGATCCGAAACAGGGACCGTCAGCTTCGTAGGCCGTTGTGCAACCCACTGAGCCAAACGGGTCGCCAAAATTATATAAACTTCACGCTAGTAGATCTTGAAATTGATATAGGATGGCCCAACTCGGGAATTAGTAGGGAAACATTATTGGGCTCAGAAATGAGAACAGCGGACTTACTCTTACATCTTGCACTGACAATACAGTTAACACTTACAGTAGACACTCCGTCTACAGACGTAAATTAGGACCCTCGTGATATGACACTACAGATGTGGCCGGTGACTTTTAACTTCGCAAAACTGTCACTCCGTCCACAGCCGACGAAAACTCATAGAATTTATATAAGGACAAGTATCTTGTGGCGCTTTACGCACATTACCGAGGTCTCTAGTGCCACAGCTGCAGCGTCATGGCTGCGTTTCCACCAGAGATGTGTGAGGTAGCGGAGCGGTGCGAGGATGCGTAGTGAAGCTGTGAAATGAGTGCAGATGAGCGGTGTGACGATTTGTAGCGATCTTTTTTCAAATAAGCGAGCGGGGCGGGGTGCGGTGACAAACACCATCTAGTGACTGCTCGCTCGCGTCCGTCCCTCGCACACATTTCTCGCACACATCCCTCGCAACTCATCCTTCCTATGTTTTGTATGTATAAAAACCTCGTTCAGCTAAGCTGTTTCCACTAAGCTGTGCTCAACGAGGATAGGTAAATGAAGTGATTCTATACGTTCTTTCCAAACACATCCCTCGCGTTAAGCATCCTCGCACATCCCTAGTGGAAACGCAGCCTTAAAGGGGACGACCGGGTGCTGAGCGCATCACAGCGTAGACGTTACGGCTATAGCCGTTCTGCCACAACGGGAGGGTTTTGTCGTATAAAATTACATATATATTTACTTGTCACAGTTGTGGCACAATGTTCATTACCAACTAAATCTGACAGTCTGTCTGTAGGCGTAGTACTTTTCTGTATGTGTTTTATCTGTGCCACAGTATGCTATTTTCAAAATGGTCTTGTATCCGTGAAAGTGTCCGAAAAAATGGAAATATTAAAGCATCGAGAGCTTATATATTGAGAAAACCTCACAGGTTACATGTTTATTTCCATAGAATGACAAGTAACTTGAATATTGGAGAGTTGGACACCAACAGTTGGTGTTTGAAAGTGATCTTGAGTTAAAAGTGTGATCTAGTCACGAGGACTAACTCGCTTCCTAATCTAACCTAACTACTTATAATAGCGTTATATGATAATCGTTTCAATGACCGCACCGGCATCCAGTTGTCTTGTTCTTGATAGATTAGGCTCAATAGATATGCTCGACGTTAATTAATGAACTACGTAATACACGTAGTTGATGTGTTACTTCTTATAGATAAAAGGCAGATTAAAATAGTACACCTACAATACAAATATTACGGGTACATTAATTGCGTTGTTCATGGAGTATTAAGAGTAATTAATCGATGAAAACACTATGCATTTAATAGGCCACATTATACCTAATGCATGCAATGCATTAATGCAATCGATTAATAATGTGATCAAACGTACCCGCGCATCTCTATAAGTACGTAAGTTAATTAAAGGTAGATACTGCTTTGCTCCTCCGATGTCGATATAAGTTGTACTAATGAGCGCTTCGTTAAATATATAATAGAATAGAATATCATATAATATATCGTACAATACAAAACCGAGAAGTTGGGCACGGTATATGATACGAGATTAGTATTCGTGTATAGGATGAACTGAAATCGAAAGAAAATCAGAAAGTCATCACCATGCCAGAAAATTCCAATTCATTTATTTCAGGCATGTTTGGCCCATAGATGACCTTACAAACAAACATACATATTAAACATTTAAATAAAAATATAAACCGAATTCTGGATATATAACATAACTATTTAACCGGCCGCGGAAATACGACCAGAACTCCTCCTTCATGAAGGTTGACAACTGGGCAGTTGGCACTTTCACTACAAATGAATTGAAGTTCACGTTATGCCGGGACTCCAACCGTTCGACTCTCAAGGAGTTACTTGGTCTTCACTTCAACCACAAATACTCGACGATCTGCATTCGTCGAGTACTTAATGCAGTCGGAACACATATAACAGTCATGTCACTGCTATTTTTTACTTTAAACATCTTAAGAGTCCCCAGCAAGCTCGGCCGAATATCACCTTTCCGTTTGTATAAACGGAGTTTCGTTCTCATTTTAAAGCTACGGGTTGGATTGTAACGAAACTTTGCATATACAACGACATGAAGTATATCTAGGCTTAAAATTAGTTTATGTGGCTCCAGTTTATTAAAAAAAAATACAGCAAAAACAAGTTTTGTATGGAAAACATAATTTCGCTGTTTTTTTTACTATAATATGTGAAGCTACATAAACTAATTACAGGCCTGCATATACTTTAACTTATTCTAAGTACAAGGTTTCAGAGCAAACTAGCTAGTCGTGTTAAAATGAGAGCGTAACTACGTTTGTATGGAGAACCGAGCGTACTGGGGACTCTTAAGGGGATGCATCGAAAATTTAAGCTATTTTGTAGCGCATTTTTTGTCAAATCTAGTATATAAAACAGGCTGGTTTTCAGATATGTGTTTCTTGACTATATAACCTATTCAGTGATTAATGCGGAAACATGTTTAATGAAAATTTGCTCGATAGAAAAGTTATCCGAAAACGCGTCTTCATTTCCCGTTTTTTGTCTAGTTTGTACAAACGACAGATTAATAAACGGCTAAATTAAGTTAAAATGTCATTCTTCCCTTTATCTTTTAGCTTGCTCTTTCTTTGATGCGCGCGAGCAATAAATGCGTCCCTTATTACAAATCACACTTATTGGCTGGCTCCGCGTTTGGGGCGTGATTTACAAATAACGAAGTAGCCCTTAAGGAATAAGATTGATAGCGTCTGTCTGTTAGGAAAGACCGTTAAACTTCAGATACCGAACGACTATCGCAATAGGCGACGAGAGATGCCCTTTCTAGAAACAGTACCCTGTCAAAATAATTCGTACCGCCACTCACCCCTCCCCCGCGCGGTAACGCTTCTCAACTCCGTGCTTGTGGCGTCACCACAGTGCGATGTGTTTGTAGGGGACAGTGCGGCTGATGAGTGAATGGAAGAGAGTATATAGGGGAATGACCACTGACTAAGTCAATGTGCAAAAATTAAGCCTAAACTATGTTCATAGTAAAATTGTGATTATTACGGTTAATATGATGTTTGTGATTATTATCATGATATTTGTAAAACAAAAGTACAGTTTTGATAATAGCGCCACCTCTCGCCGAGCCATGGTAGCTGTAAAGGTATCTGCTCGGTGTGAAAGTAACTTCATAGTTCTGCACTAGGCGGCGCTAACGGCTAAAGAGTCGGATGCACCATACAGAGATCTATAAGCAAGAACAGATGACGAAATTCGTCGACTACTGGTATGGACGATTAGCTCAGTTGGTAGAGCGTGCTGCCCCGGTCTGGCTCAAGGCACTAGTTCAAGTACAGTCGATTTTTTTTTTCATTTGTGTCTGATCTTTGTTTATAATAATATCGCTAGTGGAGTGATCCACTTATAAATTGCAATAAATTGTGATTATCATCATGATTATTTGTAAAACAAAAAGTATGTTCGTAGTAATTAAGAATCGATGTAACGCCATGGAATTCTCTGTCAGTCAAAAGGATATTCCGAAAGACTTAGCTTAGGTACTTACCAGCTATTTGTTCCTCAGATCGGAGTTACGTCCTTCGGGCACCGAGACGGTTGCCAGCGCAACCACCCCGCCGGCTTCGCCCGCGTCACCGCCTTCGCTGCTTGGCTCCAGGCTCGTCTGTGATTACTTCACTGCAATACTCAATCTCACATGCCTAACTGTCCACTCAAAATAAGTCATACTTCTTAAGATAATATAAATAGTGTAATAAATCAATTTGAAAACATACATGCTTGTTTATCTAACACTATCAGCAATGTAGAGGTGTCAGAGATTTAAGATAGCCTCTTATAATCCATCCTAAAACGAAGAAAGTTTATATTTGATTTAACTTTATAATATAGATCAATTATAATATAGATGAATATTTATTTTATAGAAAATAAGGTAATATTAGGCTTTCCTTTTGCCTGAAACACAGGGGGAACCCTAGTTCAGGATATATAAAAATCTGAATTTAATTGTGTATTATAGAATTTAGCCGTACTTAACTCTCTGTATATTATGTTTGTTCAATAAATGTATGTATTTATTTATTTAACTTCAAACACCCATTTGAAGACAAGAAAATTTAACTTGAACTACTTGTACCTACGAGGATTTATCTATACTATTATATAGTCGTAAAAGTTAAATATCTGTGCATTAAAGATATTAAAATATATATATATATATATATATATATATATATTGAAACGGACTATTTGGAGGTCACTTAATCGTTTTTTGTATGCTTGTATGTGTCGTTGTGGCTTCGCCACGCCAAAACGGCCAAACGGATTTCAACTATTTTTGGTACACTGGTAGCTGGGCATTCACAGATATAAGGATACTTTTTACTCGACTACGCTGAAGAAAAAAGGGGATTATGATATTTACTCCTCCGTTGACGAAGTTGTGGGCACCTTCCAGTATAGATATGTAATTATAGGTTTCATCATTTAAATACAAAATTTGCCGCAGACGGAGTTCGATTCGTAGATTAATAAACGCCTGGCTGGACATACTTTGTATATAAACATTATTTCCTACTACCTACAGGCGCTTAGCCGACTATTTGTAATAGTAGGTACTTGTGTGTGTTTGGCAAAAACGAAACCCTTATAGTTTCGTCATGTCCTCCACCTTTGTTGGGAGTCCGTTAAAAATAATTAAAAAACTAGGTTTTCATATCAAGTTCCAAGGGCTCAAACATATGACGCTGATAAGAAAACTAGGTACTGTCGGTAGTCGGGCAAAAGTTAAGCATGTTAAAATATTCAGCGCTACTAAAGTTTGAAGCCACTACCTACTTACAAAATAAGAAACTGACTCTTGCACTAATTAGAATTTTAAATCTCTTTCCTGATTCTTAGAAATACAAGTGGCTACATCACATCATTAAGGCGTGATAGTCATGACATTTTGAGATTTATTAGTAATTAATGTCTCAAAAATTATGTGTTTTCGGACTACTTGTTATACCAGTTTATATGTTCAAATTTATAGGTTACTTGTTCCCATCGTGTATAGTTTACATATAATGGATTTAAAATTTAAACCACACAGATTCAAATGGGAACAACTATTGTTTAAATCTGTTGCTTGTAGTGGGTTGTACTCTCTCAGTTCTTCTATTATGTAGGGACCATTTTACCTCAAATTTTCAAGTGGTCGTCCCGGTGTCCTGCCGTTTCACCAAATATTCTTTTGGCAAATGTTTCATTTGACAAATGGTTCATTTCCCAAACCTAATTTTTTTCCGAAACCAACATTTTTTTTCAGTGAATTTTCTTATGGTTTTATAGAATACGGAAGGTTAGGTTAGGTTTGTTTTATGAAATTTGTTAAAAAAATATGGTTTCAGAGAAAATCGCGGGTTGGGAAATGAACCATTTGCCAAAAATTAATTTGGTGAAATGGCAGTGAACCGGTCATTCCATTTGAAATTTTGAGAAAAAGAACTTTTTAAAAGGTGCGTGAGCAAACACCCCCTCCCACCCCTGTAACACATCCTAACGTTTTATTCTCTTTGGTCATCTCCAGGCTTTAACTAAAATTATAATCTAATCTCTAACTGTAAACGGCGGGAACGAGTCGAAAACTCGATATATAAACGGAACAAACATTGAATTAAGAATAGATTGCTTACAAGCTCTTACACGGTACAAATTACATTTTTTTTTCTGCCCACTTATAAACTTATTCCCGCCATACAAGGTGCTCGTGAGCATTGCGAGAGATTTTAACTACTAATTCCTGAGGCTATAAGAAGTAATAAATGTTATATTAACTTAGGTCGAAACACGTTTTTTTTTTATTATTATTTTCATACATAATAATTGCTAACGTAGTATAAACGTGCCTTTAGGACGAGCTGGCAACGTCTGATATTGCTATCTCTTTTTTACAATAGACAATGTCATATGCTTTTTCTTTTGGGCATAGATTATTCAAATTACGATTTAGCTTCTTCTTTTTCGAGTTAGCTGTACTACATTGAATGAAAGTAAAAGGTTGGTACACAAAATACAATGTCCCTTACCTATCACTCTCAGTTATCATTATCAACAATCTCAAGTGCTGCAAAGTACGACTCCATAATTAACTTGATATTGATATTTACATACATACGCACACGTTCATATTCCCAAAAAGGCAGAAAACATAAAACATGGGTTTTAGTGCCACTTTGACATTATTGTGGGTTTAAACTAAAGAACGACACAATGGCGTGAAACACTTAACTATTTAATTTATAAATTGTATGTACAGTCAGCAATACAGAATCGTATCCACCGTAGCATACAAATTACTATGCAGGGTTAGATACGCCTGTTGAACATAATAACGAAAAAAAAATTGTTTCGTTTTGTACTTTTTTTAAATACATTTGGCATTAAAACACAAGTTAAAAAAAGTAAATTCATTTAATCATTTCAATTTAAAAAAAAAACAAAATGCGATCCATCTTTTTCAAGACATAAATTTAATCGTTTACGTATTTGGTCTGCAAGTGGGGCAGGCCTGAGTTTCAATTGCACAGCAGCTTCCATAATCTTTTCAACCAATTGTTCTCTGGAACGAATAGGTTTTGAATAAACCATATTTTTCAACGTACCCCAAAGATAAAAATCCAATGGCGTAAGATCCGGAGACCTCGGTGGCCATTGGATTGCTGGAGACGCTCTACCAATCCATCGATTTGGAAACTCTCGGTCCAGGTGGTTCCTAACAATTAGACCATAGTGTGGAGGTACTCCATCATATTGGTACCACATATCCCGCCTAGTTTCCAAATCGATGTCTTCCAAGAGATCATTTAAATCATTGCGCAAAAAATTTAGATACATGTCCGAATTCAATCTAGCCGGAAACTCTATCGGCCCTATCAATTGGTCATTTATTATGCCTGCCCACATGTTCACCGAAAACTGGTGTTGGTGAGAGAAAGCCCAGGTTTTATGTGGATTTTCTTCCATCCAGTTGTGGAAATTGTGGGAATTAAATATCCCCGCTCTCGTGAACTGAGCTTTGTCGGTCCATAATATTTTTCTTAAAAAATTTGGATCTTGATCAAGTTTTCCATTTATTCGTTCACAAAACACTACCCTAGAAAACCCGTCATTTTTTATTAGCCCCTGCACCTTCCTATAATGGAAAGGATGGAGGTTATGTTTCTTCCAACACCTCCAAACAGCTTCACTACTAACGCCGCAAGTAATACCCACACCACGGGTTGATAGAGTTGGATCCTCGGTAATTAGGTTAAGAATTCTGTTTTCAGTCACGATGTCCAATCCAATAGCTCGCTCAGACTTGTTCGCTTGAATGCCCCTTTCACGTAACTGTCTGAACATGCCCACAAAAGTGGTATGATGGGGCACAGGTCTATTTGGATATTTACGTCTATACTCTTCCACAGCTTGCACAGAGTTCCCATTACAGAAACCGTATGTAAAAATTATGTCTGCCACGTGTTCCGGTGGGTATGTACGCGGACGAGGCATTTTCGTTATAGCATACAATAATTATTTTTACCGAATGAAAAATTTATGACATGACTTGTCAACCGACATAGACTAGCTCAATAAATAACACACCTTTTCCACTTGTCAGAATCTACTATTAGACAACAGAGGTAGTTTAATGTATTCAAGAGTATCGTTATCGGTACTTTAGTAGCTACGATAAAAGCAACTGGCCACTTGAAAATGTTCTACCTGAACTAAATTTCCTCTTTCATAATGTCATTTATGACTTTCATACGAGTGATTGATATTATTGGATTTAATTTTAGCGTTAAAACTGTAAATACTGTAATCTAAAATTAAAAGAGAAAAATTTAAAACTAAAATATCTAAGCATGTTTAATAAAATTGTTCTAAAGTATCACCGAGACCAAATTCTTAATAATAAGAAATTGAGGACCAGTTTAATGTGACGGCCGGTAGGTCGTTTAATAACGAAAGCTAAAGAAATGTTATGTCGAGTGCTTTGTGGTCCGACTTATTACAACATCAGTGTGCCTTGAGTATTTGATGCTGCAGACGGCGTTTTATCAGCTGCGACGGCTAAATAAAAAAGGATATGACTGCTATTAAGCAGTAGTAAGCAGCAGTAGATATTAATCTAGATAGTAAAGTATTGATAAAATGTGATGTGTAATGTGTAATGAGATTTATTAATAAAAAGCTGAGTAAATAAATTTAACTAAATACTTCATATTTTATTTATGTAGGGACTGTAATAACATGTTACTTTTACGTTTTTAACTTAAACTTTCTTATGTGGATGGAACCTAGGGTCTAGGACACTAGGTGTGTTTTGTAAGATTGTCCCTGATATTTACTGTCCATATGATACAAAATCAACTGAGTACGGTCATCTGCGGAAAACCTTGAAACCCTTTGAGTGCACAAAGTAGTTTTCTTTGTGGCTGACTGAAAGTGAAACTGAAACCCAAACCCAACACCATGAATGCCCAGTAAGGAATATTCCTTACTGGGCATTCATGGTGTTAATAGCTGTATCACTTTGAATGAAGTCTTGATAAGAGTTAATCTTTATTCACCTTTCTAACTGTTGTAACAGTAACAGAATACACATAATTAGTAAGTATTACATTTATTAGTCCAATAATTACGTCAATAGGATTTACTAGTAGTTTTCCCTACTCCCAGTCGTATTTTACGAGCCTTCTCAATATCCTCTGGAAAGCATGTGCAACAACAGACGATGGGGAACAGTGCACAATCACTCTTTTTTGTAACTTGCCCCCTGGCATCAGTGAAAGCTTTCAATAGTAAACACGTGAAATTTCATTCAAAAAATAATTTGCGGAACCATTCTTAGCATCAGATGTATTTTTTTTACTAAAAATAACACGGCGATATTTCTGTTGATAAACACTCATAGTGACAACTGGATTTGACGTTTACAGTCAAATTAGATTGTTAAGTCTCGCAACGTTGCTATCATAAAGGTGTTTCATACTGGAGATTTAATTAAAACGTTTTTACAGGAAAAGGGAAATATCTCGAAACCCGAGCCGAATTTAGCCGAAGTTAATTAAGATTTTTAACTTAAAATATGGTCAGGAACATGCTGTTAAAATCTCTCGCAATGCTCACGAGCACCCTGTTTACGGATATACAACAGTATAAGCATTGTATAAGACAGGACGTAAGTCTGAATAACTTGAAATTACGTAACAACTAGCAATACCTAAACGCCAAACGTCACTGTCAGTGTAATCAAAACGTAAATAAAAGTATTAAATAAAAACATAGCGTAAGACCTACTGCAGACGAAATATTCTAATATGTAGTGAATAACTCTATATTCAAACTAGCCCAGTAAACATGAAGAGAAACACGCACATATTTGATCTTTACTGGGAGGATATTATAGTGTCCAACGTCCTTCCGCACCTCACCATACGCGAGTGTTTCAATTTTCGCTGCGTGTCCAAAACTTGCCTTCAAATAGTAGATATGTACTTTACAAAGATAAAGGCACTGAAATTAATGAACCAAGGATTTTCTCCACACACTTTCAATGTAAGTTATTTACTTAAATTAGAAACAGGCCCGTAGTAAAGCAATTCGTTTGTATTTCGGATACTTTTGCAGGTGTTCGCCCAAAACTGTTCGAAGCTCGTAATACTGAACCTGAGCCGCTGTGCAACGATTACGGATACTGACCTGATTCCAGTCCTACGGCAGAATGTGCATTTGGTTAATTTGAATCTCAGTCAGTGCAAAAATTTGTCAGCTAAATGTTTGCAGCCAATAATTCTGTACTGTAACAAATTGAGAACGCTCAAGCTAGCCCGCTGCTCGTGGCTCACTACAGGAGCAATGGAAGCACTAGCTCTACACCAGAGCAAGCTCGAAGATGTAGATTTATCACACTGTGTGTCAATCTCAGAGGGCTGCATACTAGTATTTATCAAGAAGTTTAAACTCCTTAGGATATTTAATTTAGAAGGCAATAAGCAAGTTACGGACAAGTGCTTGTATGCCATGTCGAAGAACAGTGTTCTGCTGAAGATGCTCAATCTAGGAGGGTGTTCTGACATCACAGATAAAGGAGTCAGGTAAGATTAAGTTTTCTTTTATTTACATGTCACACTCATTTAAACATTAGGAAAAAATTCCTTAAGTTTATATTTACCCGTGGAGCGGGCTAGATGCACATGGTGTGCATCGAATGATTTTATTAATTTAGATCCTACTTTCCACATTCATTATGATTGAATTTTACATTAAATTTAATGCCCCACAGGTGAATGTATGTTTATTGGTAGATGTGTGTGTATGTTTGTATCATTTTATTTTGTTCATGGGGCACAGACAACAACAGAAAATGTCATGTGATCTATATCATAAGCTGGAGAGTTAGGTAGACTGGTTTCTATCCAAGAAAATGTGTAGTTCCTGTAGGTTACACAAAAAAATATTGTTGTCTAAGAAACATGAATGTTGCCCGCCATTTTCTTATTAGCCTTGTGTGGGGCAGTCAGTTTAGGTAATTTGTTCAATAAAAAAACATGGAATTTAAAAAGAACTTGTTGATCTTTTTTAAGTTCACTAAAAAAAACTGGGTTTTTTGGGGGTTGATGAAGCTTCTATTATTTGGAGAAGGTCACCAAAAAAAATTAGAATAGCTGATCTATGAAATCCATACTAATATTATTAATGTGAAAGTGTGTCTGTCTGTTACCTCTTCACGCTTAAAGCGCTGAACCGATTTGGATGAAATTTAGTATGGAGATAGTTTGAGTCCTAGGGAAGGACATAGGCTACTTTTATCCCAGAAAAATACCCTTATCCGCGATAAACGAATTTAAGGCGGACAAAGTCACGGGCAGAAGCTAGTAATATTATAAATGCGAAAGTGTGTCTGTCTGTTACCTCTTCACGCTTAGACAGACAGACAGACAGACACACTTTCGCATTTATAATATTAGTATGGATAGTATGGATTAGTATGGATGCAAAATAATATCTAAAAAATAAAATCTTTTCATCATATCGAAAATACTCGTAAATCTTCAAATGTCTGAACATGTTTTCTTTAATCATGGCTAATAACCAGTCTCAATCACATCACCTTTAAAATAAATAAAAAACTATATTAACATTGGTTCACTTCCTCAACTTTGAGGCTGACACTGTTATGGTTATTTATTGACTTACTTTGCATATATTATATTTATTTTGTATAAGTATTTATGTAAGTTTATCTACGCAATCTTATCTGTGTATGTTTATTGCGTTTACAAGTATCTATATGATATTTTTTGGTTCATAACTTTTTCTCACCACTTACTCAACTAAAATTGTTGTCTTATAAACACTCCACTACCCAAAGGTTGTCTGGAAGAGATTGCCATTTAGCGATAAGACCGCCTGTTGTTTACCTCTGCTTATTCGAATGTTACTGTCATGTTCTGTATTTCTGTGTATCTGAGGTGTGCAATAAAGAGTATTTCTATTGTATTAGTTCATTCGTTTAGAATACAATAGGTATTTATTTGCAAATAATAAATAGGTACATCATTTAGGAGCTACGATGCCACACACTGACACACGGGTACACAGATACACACGTTACATTTAAAACACTCCTCTTTTTGCCGCGGGGGCTAAAAATACTTACCAAAAATCAACTATGTATTTTTACCTTGAATTATCAAATTCAAAGGTCATTGGGCATTTTGTTCGAACATATGACCCACGGCGTACACAAACGAAATAGGGCTAGGTATGTAGGTAAATGTATCTGCTACTGAATGATATGAGTCGCATTCTTGTAAACCATGGAAGAATTGAGAAAAAAAAATCTTATCATTTTTGCAAAGAATTAAGTCAGAACTAGTGGAATTATTTCAAAAATACTTTAAATAGCTGCTGTTATATTTCGTTGGTGTTAATATAAAGAGGAACAAAAATAAAAAAATACATGTGTAGACTTTTGACTTTTTACAGAGAATTGTGCATGAACCACACCTTTGCACAATGCTGAAAGTAAAAACATTAATGAATAGTATCACTACATCGTACCACATACTGTTGAATAACTTTGTTCTGCCGGTTAATACGTAAAAAAAATACATATTTACAAAAGTGAGATTTAATTCTCTATTTTAAAACTACTTTGGTCTCTGTACGCGAAAGCTCAGAAAGTGGGTCAAAAACGCCCAATGACCAAATTTATTCATCAACCTTTTGGCCGCCACAGTCGCCAAATCACGTCATCGAATTTTCGAGCCATTGACGCCAGCGTCGGCATGTGCCGACGTAATTTCATTGTTTCTAATACCCCGCATGTAATATCAGTGCCTCGTTCTGTAGTCACTATTTTATTTCTAAGGTTTTGTTTTTATTGCTGTGGTGTCTGGGTGAAGTCTTATTACTTCGCTGCTTAGCGGTCAAAGGGTTAAACATAACGTTTCTATGTTAGTCTTTCACGGTTTTTACATTTTATACTGGTGTACAAGTTTATTATATATATTATCCTTTGCTGTTTTGTAGGGTTCCGTACCTCAAAAGGAAAAAAACGGAACCCTTATAGGATCTTTTGTTGTCCGTGTCCGTCCGTCTGTCCGTCTGTCTGTCAAGACCCTTTACCTCGAGAACGCGTGGAGGTATCGAGTTGAAATTAAAACTATATTCTCAGGTCTACGGTCCCATAAAGCTGTGAAAAAATCAAAGGAGAAAAGTAATTTACACATCGTTAACAAGAAACATATAAGGGTAACTTTAAAAAAGCAATCTCTATTGCTATGCATTCTCCATATTAAATGTTATTAGGCTTCCTTTGGAGGTTCCTCGTTGTTAAAGTAGAACCAACTTAGCTAAAGATAAATTTGTTTCTCCACAGAGCTAATCAATACTATGATGATTAACGACGTTAACCGTTTTTTTAAGGAGAAGAGACTTTTATTATTTATTTTATTTATTTAAGAGCCTAGAGTGTCCCACTGCCTTGCAAAGGACTCCCTCTCATTCTTCCACGTGTCCCGGTCTTGGGCAATCTCCCTGATACCAGCTCGAGGGTACTGTTGAATAGTTTGGGCGACAGCGGATCCCCTTGCTTGACGCTCTTTTGTATATTAAACGATGGTCCGGAAGATTGTAGTTGAATACTGGCGGTGCTTGAGGAATAGATATTGCAGATGAGGTGAATGTATGTAGATTCTATGCCGTGGTCCTGCAGTGCGGAAAATATGGATGAGTGTGTAATACTGTCAAAGGCTTTAGAATAATCGACAAAGGCTACGTAAAGGGGTATGTTATATTCACTATCCTTTTCAATGATTTGATTTAAAGTGTGCAGATGATCCGTGGTAGAAAGCCCAGGTCGAAAACCCGCTTGTTCAGGACGCTGGTTACTCTCCAATTGCCAGCAATGCGACTCTCTATTACTTTAATAAAGGCTTTATATAGGTGTGAAACAAGGCTGATAGGTCTATAATTTAAAATATCAGATTTATCACCTTTTTATGAAATAAAATAATGTTGGAATTACAAAAGTTTTTGGGGAATGTGCCTGATTTTAAAATGGAATTAAAAAGATTTGTAATATGTGGTAAAAGTGTAGGTTTTCCTATTTTCAGTACTTCTGCCGTGATTCCATCCTCACCGGGGCTTTTACTGTATTTCATCTTAGAGAGATCAACATGAACCTCGTAACCAGTAATGGGTGGGATACAATCACAAATCAAACACGTGGGTCTTAAATCGCTGTCTTAAACTGTACGCGTAGCGTGCTGTTAAACTCACATTATGGCCAGGTGTGACGTAAAATTCTGTTTATAGGGTTAGTTTTATGCTAGTATCATTATTTTGCAAGATACAGAGGATTTTGTCATTGACCCGTATTATTTGACCTCGAATCTCATATCCAAGACCCAGGAAAAAAACATTTGCGTTCATCACACAAATCCATGCCCTGGCCAGGATTCGAACAATTCGAGCCCGGGACTATCGGCTTCGGAAGCCGTTGTGCAACAAATTTATCTAAACGTGTCGATGACTGTAATTTTCTTGATTTCAGAGCCCTGGCCCTCCACTGCCACAAGCTGGAAGGCCTCTTGGTCCGCGGCTGCACCAAGGTAACAGAGAACAGCCTGCAGCTGATGCGGCCCCGCGTGCTCCTGGACCGGAGGCCTACGGACCCCGTACCGAGGCCTATATATGTGCAGATATAGTTTAAACAAATTGTCTTATAATACGACCAAGCTAGAAAGCCTGAGTCTGCAGCTGATCCAGCCACCCGTTCGCTTGGACCGGAGGCCTTAAGACCCTGTTGCGAAGCCTATATAGATAGGTATGTTGAGATATAGAATTATCCTAAAGGCTGTCGCACTTAATACCACCGGTCGATCACTCAGAGCAGGGGTCGCCAAACTATGGCCCGCAGGACAAGTCCGGCCCTCGAGCCCTTCTAATTGGAAAGGAAGTGGGAAAGCCCACGGTCGCCGTTTTGTAATTCGTCACAAATGAGACCGCCTCGCTGGGATTTATTTAAGAGTTCGAAATAATACAAAGCAATTTTTTTTTTACTCATGACGTTTGTAAATTGTGCCATTCCTGATTAATTATAATGATGTACACGAGATGAGACATACTTTACATCGCAACGAATGTTAGAAGCATAAATATCAGTGACAATCTTATACCAATCGACCTAGTCCCAAAATAAGCTACAACAAAGATTGTTCTATGAGTGCAATAATAATTACCTGGGCGATCGAGTTTTGCTCGGTTAAAACCAATCTACATAAACATGGAAGGCAAAATGTCTACACACCAAATGATAATAAATAAATAAATATTACAGGACAAATTTACACAAATCGAACTAGTCCCATGGTAAGCTCAATAAGGCTTGTGTTATGGGTACTAGACGACGATATATTAAATAGATATATTTACTTACTAGCTTCTGCCCGCGACTTCGTCCGCCTTAAATTCGTTTATCGCGGATAAGGGGATTTTTCCGGGATAAAAAGTAGCCTATGTCCTTCTCTGGAACTCAAACTATCTCCATACCAAATTTCATCTAAATCGGTTCAGCGGTTTAAGCGTGAAGAGGTAACAGACAGACAGACACACTTTCGCATTTATAATATTAGTATGGATATACATAGAAAACAAATGTCATTCAAATCGTTTGAGCCACTTGAGACTCCTCTGTGTTGAAGGTGTCTATGGGCGACGGTGATCGCTTACCATCAGGCGGTCCGTCTGCTCGTTTGCCCCCTATAAGTCAAAAAATAGACTCGATTCCGAAAAACCAATTATGTAAATATATACAGGGTGATTGCCAAATCGTGAACAGAGATATTAGTTTCGATGCACTTTTATACGCGTATTTAAAATATCTGGTTCTAATAGCAATTTATATTATTTTTTTCCACTGAAAATCGACAATCCACTCGTCTCTCATAACTATGATCCTCGGAATAGACCGAAATATGTCGAGCAGTACTCCGCTTTTACGACGTGAGTAGCCACTAATGTAATCTAAATATGTCTGGGCAGTGGCGTAGCTACTTAAGGGCTAGATGGGGCTGTGAATTGGCACCCTTACCAGTAGCTACTAAATGGTTAGACGGTGACAGAATCTCCATCTGACGTGGGGTCCAATTTTTTATTTTCCCCGGGGCCCTTGGGCTACGCCACTGTGTCTGGGTCTCATAATAGTTTAAAAATAACACATGGATAAATAATTAATGAGTCACTACAAGCAAAGTAGGGTGAACAAAAGGAAATAAGAAACCAGAAGAGAATGAATTAAATGTTTGTAGGAAACGAAGTTATAAAGCGCGGCTGCGCCCGTGCCCGGCAGTCAATAAATAGCTGTTACACAGATCATACGTGTCTTTGACTCACCGCCCATCCCATCCTCGTCGCCACTGTTATAATCGGATTGGCGGGGTGTCTCGCCGCTCGCATACCTAAAGGTGCGTCCACATTTGTATAATTTGCCTGATCAGATTTTCGTCCTGTGGCATGATCGCGTGTCACGATCACGCGTTTGAACGTTACGCCGATCCGATCGCTCGAAATCTATGTTGCTACGCGTATCACACACTTAGATCGGACGAGCAAGGCATGATCGCCGCGCCGACAGTGAGCGTCCAAGCAGCGCGATACGCAGTCATGCCACGCCACGGTGATCGGATACGAGCAAATGATACAAGTGTGGACGCACCTTAGGGCGCGGTACAGCGGTATTGGGCAAGCTATAGCTCTCACGTATAATAACAATTGTATACTGTTGTTTAGTATACATTAGTGCCAAAGTTATATTTATATTTGTACAATTCTCGAGAAAGTAGTCACTCTATACACGATATTTTTTAATCGGTGATAAGGAGTTGAATATTAATAAGCCAAAATTTAATTTGGCTGAATCAACTTTTTAGTGTCCACCAAGTTTCTACCATTAGTTATATAAAGGAAATTACAAGAAAATACGATGTCTGCTGTTATTAATTGCTGTTGCAATCCTTTCTCAATTAGGTACTTTCCTGTACTCAACATAAATGATGTCACGCTTGCAGTTAAATCTTATTTCAGAAAATACGTAGAAAACAATAATGACTACTTAGTTTTAAGCTTTTGGCGATTTTAGAATTATTTAAAAATAAGGAGGCTATTTGACCGTAAAGAATTATGACGACATAAACCTTTTTTCCTTTCAAACTTCATACTTTCTGACAGTTCATAAAAAGGAAATAAATTGATCTGTCAGTCAGGTATCCTATTAATTATAGCGTGGAATTACATGACGACGTTATTAAATAAAATATTAATTTACCTTCAATTTCACCATTTGCCCAGCGAACGTCAATGTCACCCGATTTTGTATGAAAATAGTGTAAGAAAATTAACGACATTATTAGTACATAGCGGTTTTCTTTGCGCTTTGATTTTTATACAAATATCACAACAATTAGGATATTGTTGAAATCAATAACCACAGGATATATGGTCAGTTCAGTTTTTAAGTTTAATGGCTTCTGTCCAGTTTTGCCAGCGTCAAGTTTAATAAGCCAGGGTACGGTTTTGTGTTAAAAATATTAAAATAATGAGTTGATCCACATGGATTCATGCCTCGCCCGTCCAAGATGGACGACAAGGATCGATATATGGTCATCCTACATTAATTATCGAAGAGAAGTAGATTAGATACGTCAAGAGACATCGCTTTGGCGGGGAATTTGATAGATCTTACGTCAATAAAGTTTTTCCTTAATTACGAGTTGTTATCGTGTGATATGTGACGAGTTGAAACTGATAACAACTGATACGTGATTAACAAGAAATTTCACGAATAAGTTAAGTAAAGTATAACAAAAAAACCGACACGAAAGAAACACTAAAAAGTAAAAAAAACTGCACATTTTACTTACAAGTAAACTTTTCTACTCAATCTATACAGTATATATAATGAATCTTACTTGGCCGTCGGTTCCATCTAAAGAATGTGTAAAATTGGTAATTGTAGTAAGTTGTGACACGATGGATTATTTTGGATTGGATGGATTTCTACTATTTTTGGTACACGAGTAGCTGGGCATCCACTGATGGTTACAGGATAGGTATTTTTTACTCGACTACGCTCACTAAGATTCTGGCACCTTGAGCGATGGTGATCACTTACCATCAGGCGACCCATCTTCTCGTTTGCCTCCTATGTCATATAAAAAAAAAACCTTTTCTATAATGTATCACTGTCTTTTGAAAGAAGCTCATAGGCTACTATAATTAGCAGGGTGACAATGAATTTCAATTTACACAGCACAGAAAAAAAAGTTTGGTTACATGTAACTAAGACTCAGTGGCGTGGCGTTAATGGACCCCCATTTACGGCATTTGAGTACTTTATTCAACTGCTTTTAAAGGAAACATACGAGATAATAAACTGCGGCTTTACCAACAACATGTTTGACTAGGGCTGCCATCTTGATTATGGCCGAACCCGGACAAAAGCTTTAAAACCTTGAATATTTGGAGTAATTTCCTCCGGACATGATGGATTTTATCCAGTTTTATACGGTCACCAACAGTTTCATCTTTGGAAACGAATTGAAAGCTTTCTTGTTGGAGAAGTGTTACTATCCAGTAGACGAACTTTACTCTCATAAGTAATGCTCAACTGTGAATTTTATGGTGTTGTTTTGTTTAAATATTGTTTTATTGATATGACTGTAGACAAATTGATTAAATAATTACAATTATAAATAATCAGTATAATCTACGGTTGAAAATTATAAATGTTTTTAATTTTGTAAATGTATTTCAAACACGACTGTATGTTGTTCATGAATAAATTACTTACTTACTAACTTACTCTTCCTGATACAAAAAGTGTCCTGGTTTTACCCGGACACAAGTTAAAAACCCGCCCAGACGGCCTCCAAACTAGGACAAAGCCTGGGGAAACCCGGACGGATGGCAGCCCTATGCCACGCCACGCCACCGCTGAGTCTTCAACGCGATTGCCATCAATTACTACCTTAGAAAAAAAATCTGATCATCGATTTAAAAAAAAAACGTGTATAAGCGAAGAACTTTTTCGAAGATGACACAACTCTAGTATTAAGCTTCGTGAATAATCATAATGTTATACACCTTGTTTCTTTTTATTTCCTTTAAGTTTAACAGGTGGTATTTTGGTTGAGTTACTAATAATACATACACTCGAGAGAAAAACTTGCGGGTCACCCTAATTTAAATAACAGCAATAGATTTTTATTATTATTAAAGTTTTATTTACATAATATACTATTCTTTGAAATATCTATCTGTATTAGCAATTTCTACGATCTAATCATAGAAATATCTACACAGGCTGCCTAAATCGCGTACAACGGATATGTTAATTCTGTGCTTCGCTATGGTATAGTTATCTGGGGAAACAGCGTAGACAGAGAAAGGTTATTTTTAATTCAGAAGCGCTGTATTCGAGCAATGTTTGATATAAAGCAAATAGAATCATGTCGCCCACACTTCATTGAACACAAAATTCTCACTGTCACATGCTTATACATTCTGGAAGCTAGTATTTTTGTACACAAACATAAAAATCTTTTTAGGGGTCCAAAGTCTCAATTTGCGTGACGTAATATGTGGACGGTCCCTTAGCTGAGAGGCTTACACTGCTAGTGGCCTCCCCAAAGAACGTCAGCCGGTCCTGGCCCCTCGCATTCAGTGGACTCCAAAAACTTTCGCCAGCCCAGTGGTACCAGCAGTGGACGTTTTAGCTGGTGATGATGACGATGAACTAGGTAAACTTAGTTTATTACGTTCCTCAGCAACTGGTTTTAAATAAAAAACCATTATTTTGCTTATATTCTATTTTTTTTTTTACTTTTATAAGTTTTGATACGTTTTCTTGAAGAACTACGCATTGAGTTTATACTCAAAATATATATTTAGGATAGGCTAAGTACAAATATTGTAATAGATATAAGTTTTTTCGAAAAAAATACTGACCAATGAGTTTGTTTCGGCTTTCTTCTCCTCAGTGGTCTCCTCTTGGGAAACGCCGTAGAGTCAGACTTGTAAAAGTGCCCTTGCGGCCTACTTACAGAATAAAGATCATTATTTCATTATAATTGGGCTCAGACTACATGTCTGTTTTTCTAAAATGTTCGTTTCTCAAAACGTCTGCGCTCTCATGTCAACATTCCTATTTTGTCCGTTTTATCAAAATGATTTAAAATGTGTGGTTTCAGAGGCTCCTATTCATAATAACAATTATATAGTTTAAATTTATTTCATATCGGCATTACCAAAAGTTGTGCTTTTCTATTTTGTGCACTGTTTCAAATCAAATCAACTCATGCTTTATTCAAGTAGGCCTAGGTACAAGCACTTTCGAATTGTCAGTTACATTGAGAGAAGTGTTTGCTGGGAGACATACAATATGATCCAACATTTGTTGTAAGGATTAGGGAAATCCCAGAAAAATCTAATCAAAAAAATTAATAGTTTAAAAACACTAGAAAAACACGCTCTACAAGACTTTTCCAACAAATCCAAACACAGCTATGATACGATGTTCCATCATGGAGTTCCAGTTCATATCTTCCGGCTCCATCATTAGATCAGTTCGACAGTACCATATTATTGTATTGTCATCAGAACTACATACAGCCTCCAATTTTCATGACGCTACGATCCTTGGAAGATGGTTAAATTAGTTACCTTAGATTCCATCACATAGTTACATACAGGTCGACCTAATAAAAGGGTGTTAAAAACCGTTTCAGGAAGTCTTATGTTCAATTTCCTATAATGTCGGCTTTGGTGTAAAATGTAGGATTGAACTAGATGAAATCGATTGAACGAGTAGTTACTCGATACTGGTGGCGTGGCGTCATATAAGCCGATTCCCACTAGGCTGCCCAAGGAAAGGCTTATAACCACCTTTTAAATGAATACGCTTCGCCTTCCCTTGTAATTAAGTTTTTTCAGTACTCGGCTGCATTAAGTATTAGTAGTTGCATCAATGAAATAGCCAAATTATAAACCTTTAACGGGTCAGGTTACCCAGAGTCTTGAACATTTTAAATTTTCTTGAAGATCAAGATTATAAGAAGCTGACATTATACAACAGACGTTTATTATGGAAAGCAGACGTTTGGGGAATAGGACATTTTGGAAAAACAGACATTTCAAGCCTGAACCAACAACTGTTAGAATGTTGTGTACTATATAAGATAACTAAATATGGATAGCCGACACTAATATCGGCTATTAGCAGGCCGGTATAGTCCAACGCAAAGGGTACATGTACACTATCTAATTGTCCGCCTAGTAGTTGGTAATCTAGTTTTAAAATGTATGTTTTTTTAATTATTTTAGTATCATAATACATCTGTGCTGTACAGTCAAGGTCAAAGATAAGTAAACACCGCTTAATCTCATAAATATATTTCCAAACCTTATTACTATGACAGTAGAGTTGGCGTGTACATATTTTTGACACGTTTGCTGTGTATTTGTCTTTGCCCTTGATTGTACGAGATCGTACAAACTTCGTTAAGTAAGCGTAACCTTGATGTTTCGTATTTAAATTTATTTGTGGTATTTGTTGTAGTGATTTCGATTTATTGTTTTTTTTTCTGTATTACAAAATACATTAGTATTTTTTAAAACATATGACTATCATATTGTAAAATTACATCTCTTCAATGGACCTATGCACGTCGCGTTTTTTAAACGCGCCATCGACGCGAGCCAGTATACAGCTATGGTGAATGAAAAACGCGCGCTATTAAAACACAATTAAGGTTTATTTTATTACATACTAGAAGGCGCCCGCAACTTCGTTCGCGGAGGAGAAAACGTCATAACCCTTCATTTTTTCTTCAGCGTAGTCGGGTAAAAAGTATCCTATAACCATCTGGAGATACCCGTGCACCAAAAATAGTAGACATCCGTTAAGCCGATTTTGCGTGACAAAGCCACGACACATACACAAAATCCAAAAAAAAATTTATCGTTTTAGTGAACTCCATATAGTCCGTAGTCCGTAACAACAATCTTTTGAAAATATCTTCAATGTACAGACATTTCATTTTTACAACTTTATAATAGTATAGATATAGCTGACTCCAGTTTATAAAACAAATGAAATACAGTAAAAACAAGTATTGTATGAAAAACTTAAATTCGCTGTATTGTTTCTACTATGGTATCTGAAGCTACATAAACTAATTACAGACCAGCATATACCTTAACTTATTCTAAGTACAAAGTTTCAGAGCAAACTAGCTACTAGTTTTAAAATGAGAGCGTAACTACGTTTGTAGAGAACCGAGCTTACCGGGGACTCTTAAGCATTTTTTAGTATATAAAAAGGTCTTAAGTCTAGTGTTATCTTAGCGGTTTAAAAGACCTTTTTTAAGCATTTTGGAAAGTAGTAGTGAGTGTATTGAGTTACTAATAAATGAGCAAATTATATTTCTCAAGCAGTTCCATTTGCCAACATTGTTTTTTTTCGGAAACCGTTAATATTTCAGAATTACTGTAAAACAAACCGCACCTAATCTATTGCAACGGTTAAGAAAAAAATTAAGGTTTGTTTCGGTTTCTAAGAGAAGCGTGAGATGAGAACTGAAGCAGTTTGGAAAATTAAATTTGACTCAAAGAAAGGATTGTAAAGTATTTACAACCGATTTTTTTTTTCATTAAATATCTTAGTTTGAAGTTGGTCGAAATTATTTTTTAATTCTGTTGTAAAACCATTTACTGTGAATAGTACATTGTATAGAAAATAAGACAAGTAGTTAATATATTAATTGTCGATATGGACACTGTATATTTTGTTATGTTATCACTGTTGATATTAATTGATTATTTTATTATATCAAAAAAATTATTGTATAGCAATATTTAATTATTACAAGGTTTTGTACGTGAACGTCTGGGTAAAATCAAATTAAAATATGCAAAAAAATATACTTAGTGAGTTTTTTTTCCTATGTTGCATATTTTCCCAAACTAAGCAAAGCTTGTAATGTGGGTACCAAGGTGACTATATACTTATATAGGAATATATATACACAAATATATACGGATATTTTTACCGATATAGTCCCAATTGTACATATTTTCATTACACATAGCCACTTTTTAAAATGTACTAAACTACAAATTCCCAAGTCTACACTTCACTCCTAGACTCCCTATTCTATATAATTGACGTTTATTTTTTTTTCAGGCAATTTATTATGAAATCAACATTTATTACAAAAAAAATATCCCAATTTCATATTAAAAAAATATATATATTTCAAATATACCTTATTTTAAGAGCGAAGATGACAGTCGCAGCGCAGAAAATCATACAAAATTACTAAGGCGGATTTAGTATAGAAATTGTACTGCTGTTCTTCTCGTGCGCTGCGACTCTGTCATATCCACCTAGTGACGTCACTTAGAGAATCGGATGCTTCCTACACATTTTCACTATTTTGCTTTTTTATATTCTATTTTTTTTTTTTACTTTTATAAGTTTTGATATGCTTTCTTGAAGAACTACGCATTGAGTTTATATACTCAAAACATATATTTAGGATAGGCTAAGTACAAATATTGTAATAGATATAAGAGTTATTTCGAAAAAAATACTGACTGTTGAGTTTGTTTCGGCTTTCTTCTCTTCAGTGGTCTCCTCTTGGGAAACGCCGTAGAGTCAGACTTGTAAAAGTGCCCTTGCGGCCTACTTACAGAATAAAGATCATTATTTCATTTCATTATTATTTCCCGAATATCTTCAACTAGTTACAGAATCCCATTTTACGGATTATCATTTCTAAGCTCTTGCAAAACAGTACGTATGCATGCGCATTAAAAAAAAAATCATTTCTTTTCCCAAAAGTTTGGTATTGAATATGTTAAAATAAGAATCTAAAGTGAACCATGTTTGTATTGTTCCCTAAAGACAAATAATCGCTAATATTGCTCACTGTAGATATAGACTAATAAATACCAAGCACTGATAATTGACGCATTGCCTCAGTGAACCCTCACCGAGGGGAAAATTCACGGAAAATTGGACACAACACCAGATTATTCCTAAAACTAATTAATATAGGTGTAATAATAAAGAAAACTCCGTATTTTTTCACAAAATTATATTTTGTGTGATAACACCTGCTACATGTTTCTTACTGTTATTGTATTTACAATATTTTATATACTACACATTAGTAACAATAACATTCATAACCTTGGGATGGTGACGAGTAACGAGTAGTCTTCGTGGACTACCAGTTATTTCACATTTCCCTTAACGAGCAGTGGCCAATCTCGGTGACATCGAGATTCCATTGCTGCATTTGAGATTTCACACGTCTCTATCGAGATCTGTCTCGGTGCCACCAAATCTCGGCTTACAGATCATAAGCAAAATTCAACTGACAGTCGACAGGACGCCGCTAACACAATTTAATGTACGTGCAAGACGAAACTAAACGCAACTAACCTATACCTTAAAACGAAACGCAAAATTAAGTGTTAATAACATTTGGCAATAAATTACTGGGATAACACGAAATAATCCTTAAGCGAAGCATAAAAACAGAAACTATCTTAATATAAAACGTTTAAAACCTACGAGTGTAAAAGAATACAAAATATAAAAAAACTCGATAACCGTCGTTTAGGCCTGTCCGCCACTGGTGACGTCGACTGTCTACACAGACTTAGCTCCCGAATCATTTCATAGAAATATAGGAACAAAAATCTCAAAAATAGTTGGGTTCGGCATTCTCGCGCAGTTCATTCTTAAAAATATATAATGATATTACGTAATGCATTAAGTTTTACAGTGGAGTCTGAAATGTCTCGGAAGCTATCTAGGTGCAGAACGAGCGTCGAATCCCCGAGTGAGCCGAATCAATCCAATCTGCTACCGGTATCACATGGACAAATGAAACTCATAATCTACCTTATCGTTACTACTTACGCGATCTATGTACAGCCTTGTGTTAATTAAATGTAATACATTTACAATATCTTACACGGAAATTAAGCAGAGAGGACGAGAAAGAGGCACTTCGAAGAACAGATATATTAAAATTATAAATTAAGTCGTGGACTGTACACGCCTGAGTACAAAATGTTGGTACATACAATGTATACAAAATATACATACTCCGTTATTAGACATACAAAATATGCGAACCGAAAACATTGCACTTTTCAACAAAACCAAAGACTTAACTAATTTCTTTGGAAATTGAGAATATATTAATTTATTATGATTTACTCATGCACGTCGGTCGATCACAATACGAGGATACAAAACATCGGGACATACAATTTATTGCACTATATAATTATGCTACTCGCTGCCGCTCGTCAATATAAACAGGTCTAATTACAATTTATCCGCAATTTTGTACTTTGTTCAGCATCCACACGTGTCAACTCGCAGACCCTACACGGAACGATAACGAGAAACGCGTGCAACTCCGGCCGGGGCGGGGTAAGGCAACCGAAGTGGTGTCAATCGATAGTAAAATTACATTATATACAAACTAGACTTAAACATACCTATTTGTACTAAACACTATTACAATCGGTTTTTGGTCAACACGCGTCATGGACGTCCTGGCATCATCCAAAAACACTGGAATGCCGTGGCGAGTATCGGGCGCACCGCACTTCACTTGGGCGGAGGCTACCGGCGCATGGTGGAGTTGAGCGTCTGCAGCGGCAGCGCGGGCGGCGGGTTGATGTAGCCGTACGCGTACACGTTGGGCTGCTGCGCGCGCGGGTCGGCCGCCGGGTACTGCACGCCCGTCTGCACGTTCATCATCTGCAGGTTGTTGAACTGCTGCTGCGGCGGCATGCGGTACGAGTTGGCCAGCCCGTACTGCGAGATGATGTGCGTGTTGAGGTTGGGCGACATGCGCGACGTGGGCGCCATCTGCATGTGCTGCATGGGCGACAGGTTGCCTGGAACAGTTGACGGCATTACCGGTAAGTATGGCCGATATAATACTGGACACTTGTTTCGCATTCACCATCAATGCAGGGGGTTATGACCCCCTCAACAGAGATGGCTGAATAATTACAAGTTAACAAACTTCAGACATTTTGAGCATTATGACAGAAAGGAACTGATTCAGACTTGATCTGTCAGTCACAGTACCCTATTACCTTGATACCGTTTAGTAAAATAAAATTATAAGTAAATATTTCCCAAATTTTTAAAGATCTTTAACGGGCCCTGGTCCAGACTCCGCTAGTTTGGGCACGTGCAGAGAATGGCATCGAGCCGGCGGGGGCGGGGCAGTACTTGGTGAGGGGTGTATCGGGTATAGGTACTCACTAGGCGCGGGCGCGGAGTGTGTCCTGGTGCGCGCGGCGTCGAGCTGGTTGGGCGCGGGGTAGTACTTGGCGTGGTAGTGCTGGCCGCCGGCGCCCGCCTGCTGCCCGTACTGTAACATGCAATATGACCAATGCAGAGTCACGTTTTTTCACCTCTTTTCTTTTAACGCTTACTCGCAGAAGGCGCAGTGTTCGGCTTTTACGACGTGAGTAATCTAAATATAAGTAATTATATGTATGAGTAATATTCGTTGCAGTACTTGCAGTGTGACTCAAAGTAGGTCGCAAGTACAACGTGTACAACAACACAGAAACATACCAAAAAAAATTGATTCAGTGATCAACGCGGAAATAGTTTCACTCATTCTTTTGAAACTATTTTCAATCTGCAGATATTTTATTTTTGCGACGTGATAACAATTATAGATTAGGTGTAAAGTTGAAAAGTAGTCAGGGTCAGTACCAGTACCTGCTGGTGGTGGTGCTGCGGCGCCTCGGCCATCTGCTGCAGCTTAGCGAGGCTGCAAGAGGGCGCCCAGCCGCCGCCGTGGTACTGCTGCTGCTGCTGGAACGACAGGTAGCCGCCCTGGTAGCCCGCGCCGCCCGCGCTCGCACCCGACATCACGCCGCCGCCCGCCGCTGGAAACATTACACACGCTGGTTAGTTAACCGATTAACTCGAGAAGAGCACCCGGCACGGTAACATCGAGGCCGGTATGGCAAACAAATAGGAAGAGAGGAAGGCGTAGAAAGAAAAAAGCTCAGGCTCTTAGGACCTGTCTGGCATGCATGCACGCATGGCGCCGGCCTCGCTGTCGGAGCCGGCGCAGTACGGAGGTGTGACTCACCGTGCGGCTGGTGCGCGGGCGGCGTGCTGCGCCGGCGCAGTACGGAGGTGTGACTCACCGTGCGGCTGGTGCGCGGGCGGCGTGCTGCGCCGGCGCAGTACGGAGGTGTGACTCACCGTGCGGCTGGTGCGCGGGCGGCGTGCTGCGCCGGCGCAGTACGGAGGTGTGACTCACCGTGCGGCTGGTGCGCGGGCGGCGTGCTGCGCCGGCGCAGTACGGAGGTGTGACTCACCGTGCGGCTGGTGCGCGGGCGGCGTGCTGCGCCGGCGCAGTACGGAGGTGTGACTCACCGTGCGGCTGGTGCGCGGGCGGCGTGCTGCGCCGGCGCAGTACGGAGGTGTGACTCACCGTGCGGCTGGTGCGCGGGCGGCGTGCTGCGCCGGCGCAGTACGGAGGTGTGACTCACCGTGCGGCTGGTGCGCGGGCGGCGTGCTGCGCCGGCGCAGTACGGAGGTGTGACTCACCGTGCGGCTGGTGCGCGGGCGGCGTGCTGCGCCGGCGCAGTACGGAGGTGTGACTCACCGTGCGGCTGGTGCGCGGGCGGCGTGCTGCGCCGGCGCAGTACGGAGGTGTGACTCACCGTGCGGCTGGTGCGCGGGCGGCGTGCTGCGCCGGCGCAGTACGGAGGTGTGACTCACCGTGCGGCTGGTGCGCGGGCGGCGTGCTGCGCCGGCGCAGTACGGAGGTGTGACTCACCGTGCGGCTGGTGCGCGGGCGGCGTGCTGCGCCGGCGCAGTACGGAGGTGTGACTCACCGTGCGGCTGGTGCGCGGGCGGCGTGCTGCGCCGGCGCAGTACGGAGGTGTGACTCACCGTGCGGCTGGTGCGCGGGCGGCGTGCTGCGCCGGCGCAGTACGGAGGTGTGACTCACCGTGCGGCTGGTGCGCGGGCGGCGTGCTGCGCCGGCGCAGTACGGAGGTGTGACTCACCGTGCGGCTGGTGCGCGGGCGGCGTGCTGCGCCGGCGCAGTACGGAGGTGTGACTCACCGTGCGGCTGGTGCGCGGGCGGCGTGCTGCGCCGGCGCAGTACGGAGGTGTGACTCACCGTGCGGCTGGTGCGCGGGCGGCGTGCTGCGCCGGCGCAGTACGGAGGTGTGACTCACCGTGCGGCTGGTGCGCGGGCGGCGTGCTGCGCCGGCGCAGTACGGAGGTGTGACTCACCGTGCGGCTGGTGCGCGGGCGGCGTGCTGCGCCGGCGCAGTACGGAGGTGTGACTCACCGTGCGGCTGGTGCGCGGGCGGCATGCTGCGCCGGCGCAGTACGGAGGTGTGACTCACCGTGCGGCTGGTGCGCGGGCGGCGTGCTGCGCCGGCGCAGTACGGAGGTGTGACTCACCGTGCGGCTGGTGCGCGGGCGGCGTGCTGCGCCGGCGCAGTACGGAGGTGTGACTCACCGTGCGGCTGGTGCGCGGGCGGCGTGCTGCGCCGGCGCAGTACGGAGGTGTGACTCACCGTGCGGCTGGTGCGCGGGCGGCGTGCTGCGCCGGCGCAGTACGGAGGTGTGACTCACCGTGCGGCTGGTGCGCGGGCGGCGTGCTGCGCCGGCGCAGTACGGAGGTGTGACTCACCGTGCGGCTGGTGCGCGGGCGGCGTGCTGCGCCGGCGCAGTACGGAGGTGTGACTCACCGTGCGGCTGGTGCGCGGGCGGCGTGCTGCGCCGGCGCAGTACGGAGGTGTGACTCACCGTGCGGCTGGTGCGCGGGCGGCGTGCTGCGCCGGCGCAGTACGGAGGTGTGACTCACCGTGCGGCTGGTGCGCGGGCGGCGTGCTGCGCCGGCGCAGTACGGAGGTGTGACTCACCGTGCGGCTGGTGCGCGGGCGGCGTGCTGCGCCGGCGCAGTACGGAGGTGTGACTCACCGTGCGGCTGGTGCGCGGGCGGCGTGCTGCGCCGGCGCAGTACGGAGGTGTGACTCACCGTGCGGCTGGTGCGCGGGCGGCGTGCTGCGCCGGCGCAGTACGGAGGTGTGACTCACCGTGCGGCTGGTGCGCGGGCGGCGTGCTGCGCCGGCGCAGTACGGAGGTGTGACTCACCGTGCGGCTGGTGCGCGGGCGGCGTGCTGCGCCGGCGCAGTACGGAGGTGTGACTCACCGTGCGGCTGGTGCGCGGGCGGCGTGCTGCGCCGGCGCAGTACGGAGGTGTGACTCACCGTGCGGCTGGTGCGCGGGCGGCGTGCTGCGCCGGCGCAGTACGGAGGTGTGACTCACCGTGCGGCTGGTGCGCGGGCGGCGTGCTGCGCCGGCGCAGTACGGAGGTGTGACTCACCGTGCGGCTGGTGCGCGGGCGGCGTGCTGCGCCGGCGCAGTACGGAGGTGTGACTCACCGTGCGGCTGGTGCGCGGGCGGCGTGCTGCGCCGGCGCAGTACGGAGGTGTGACTCACCGTGCGGCTGGTGCGCGGGCGGCGTGCTGCGCCGGCGCAGTACGGAGGTGTGACTCACCGTGCGGCTGGTGCGCGGGCGGCGTGCTGCGCCGGCGCAGTACGGAGGTGTGACTCACCGTGCGGCTGGTGCGCGGGCGGCGTGCTGCGCCGGCGCAGTACGGAGGTGTGACTCACCGTGCGGCTGGTGCGCGGGCGGCGTGCTGCGCCGGCGCAGTACGGAGGTGTGACTCACCGTGCGGCTGGTGCGCGGGCGGCGTGCTGCGCCGGCGCAGTACGGAGGTGTGACTCACCGTGCGGCTGGTGCGCGGGCGGCGTGCTGCGCCGGCGCAGTACGGAGGTGTGACTCACCGTGCGGCTGGTGCGCGGGCGGCGTGCTGCGCTGGCGCGCGGGCGGCGTGGCGGCTCCGCGCATGGCGCCGGCCTCGCTCTTGGCGCCACTGCTCGCGCCGGTGCTGCCCGCCGTATTCCTGCACAAACATACATCAATTAGAAGTACCTCCCCGAGGCAAAAGGTCGTTAGAGCCCGGCCACATACTCACGGCGCGCACAGCAGCGTGCCTCTCTGAGGCTGGTTTTAGTGTCGCGCTAAAGACACGAATCCGGCGGTCAGCAGGATACTAAAACTCGCGCCGATGATCAGCGCTGATCAGTTACGCGCCGATCGCTCGGCGCAGATTATCAGTGTGACAGACAAACCAGCCTCAGGCGTCGCGCTGTTTCGCGTTCCTGCAAAGGGTTGTGCGACATTGCCTCGTCGTAGATTTACGTGACGTCAACATGAAACGGCGCGACACTTAAAACAAACTCATTGCGGTGCCGTGCCGTAATGAGCAGACGTATGTGTCGTTGTGGCTTCATCACGCCAAATCGGATAAACAGATTTCAACTATTTTTGGCAGATGGTTATTGGAATCCTCAGATGGTTATAGAATACATTTTACCCGACTAAGCTGTCAAAAAAGAGAGGTTATAACTTTGTCTCCTTCGCGAGTGATCCACCCATTAAGACAAGGAAAAAATCAGGAGTTCTCACCTATTCCGGTTATTTATCTTCTGCTGCTTCGGCGGCTGATTGGGCTGCGTCATGATGGAGGGAATGTGTATAGCAGAGTGCGGGTACTGCGGGCTCGGCGTGGCGTGCATGTAGCACGGCGAGGCCAGGTCCGACCCGATGCTGCTCGGCGACTCCAAGCCCAGCTGCGACACGTCCAACTCGCAAGACGGGTACTGCACCGAATGCACGGAGTTACTCGTCGAATCCGGAGTATACACGCCCATGGATTGCAAAGCCGGACTGACGGCTTCGCACATCTCCTCTTTACTCTCTTTAGGCGATTCTTCTTTCTTCTGGCGGCTCTTCTTCTCTATTTCAGTTTTCTCTTGGCTGCACGGACCGTTCTGGTTGTATGGGGTTTTGCAGCCCGGGGACGTTAGGATTTGGGGGCTCTGTTGGCGATATTCCGCGCAACTCGTGACCGCCTCTTGTTGTTTTACTTGCCGCTGCATCATCTGTTGCTTCATTTGCGCTTCGGTTGTTTGGGATTGAGATTTCTTGGGTTCGCACTGCGTCTGACAGGCTGTCGTGGTTTTAGACTGCTTGGACGGTTTACAGTCGTTCTTTTGAGAACATTCTGAGGCTTTTGAAGTCGGCGCTTTAGTCTCTTTGAAATGCGGGAGGCCCGAGGTGGCGTAGATGCCACTCGAGAGCGCTCCGTACGCTATGTTATGGAAGTCTTTCTGATCGTACTTCGGGTGTAGTTTCTGTGGGGATTTCTGCATTTGGTCCAGGTGAGGTAGGTTGAAACCTTGGAATTTGTCCAGGTAGTTTTTATCACTGTTTTTCATGTCGAGAAACCTGTTGTGGTCCCACGTGCCCTGCAGGCGCGCCGGGTCCCACGGCGGCCACTGGTATTGGGCGTGCGACGTGTGGTAGTTTGGGATCTGGTTCATGGGATAGTCTTTCGGGACGAGCTCGTTCTCGTACCTCAGTTTTGGTAACATTTTATTCAGTTCATTTTGCTCAGCTTTCAGAGCTAGCTGCGTCACGCAGCTTTTGTCATGTTTCACTGAATTATTTTTTGAATCGCATTTCGCGGCGTTAGACTTCTCTTTCTTAAAAAAATCCTGCTTTTTTGGTGCTTCGTTGGCGGGTTTTGTTTCGGGTTTGGTGGCGACCGGCCCCGCGCCCGTGTTGATCACGTTTATTGGGACCGACGTCTCCGGTTTCCGGGCGTTAGCGTTTTGCTCTGGAAAAAACACGACTTTCGGTTCGGGCGTGCTTCTCGGGGTGTCACTTTTACTGCTTTTCTTTTCTGGTTTCTCCAATTTGCTGTGTGCTGAATTCACTCTCACATCCCGGAGCTTGCTTTTCTCCCGCGGCTTCAAATCGTTCTTGTCCTGTGAGCTACATTGAACAATGTTCATTGAACCTCCGAGGGAGTTTTGAATAGCGTTGCTGTTAGCAAAGTTCGGGTCCATTTCCATCCGTTCCGAGCCTAAATTTACTGCGGCATTGGCGCTTTGGCATCTAGGTAAAAAATTGATGTCGGTCACATTTGGAACTTTGGGTATAACCGGATTGATCACCGGCGAGGTTATGGGATGAGGCACTTCTAATTTGGTCGTTTTGCTAATGACGGGCGTGTCGGGCATGTTGTTGATGACGCGATTCTGTTCACTGGGTTTCATAACCTTGTCCGTCTGGACAGCCTGAGACTCTTTGCTTACACTAGCCCTGTGGTTGAGGAAGGAATGCTGCGCTGTATTTATCTGTTGTATCGTCATAGAATTGCTAACAGAATTTTGATAATTGATCATATTGGATTCTATGACATTTCTCGTAATGACGATCTCGTCTTTTCTAGTGTTGATGATATCATTTCTAAAAGGGATTTCGCTTTCTTTACTAATGATAGGATTTTGGGGTTTATTTCGATCCATTTCTGAATAGGAATCTAGTTTCGGCAGCTCCGGTATTTTCATATTGCTTATCTCTGTTTGAAGGTCTACATTCTGAATAATACAGTCTGGTTTAGTTGGCGACTTTATCTCTGGCGTTTTCTCTGGAGTTTTTAACTCATCCATGGTCTGATGCTGTATCACAGTCTCCTTTCTCATTTCGCATTTTTTTTGTTCACAAATTATTTCAGAATTATTTTTTTCTGGGGTCCTCTTTTGTTTAGGGGACTCATTGATAACAGACTTATCGTTTAGCTTGGGTGGAGTATTGATGTGCGGCGAGAGACCGTTGTCTGACTCTCCCTCCACTACTATAGTCTCTGTCTGGTGTATTTTAGGAACAATAAGATCTACTGGCGGCCTGGTGGGAGTCATTTCCTCCTGTACTTTATGGTCAAGCACAATGTGTGCGTTCTCTGTCGACACTACGGGTATCACTTTAGAAGGGCTTTCGTTTTCTTCGACCTCCTTGGGTTTGTTTTCATTGTCAGGTTGAGGAGGGACTGTGTTGTTAGGTTTAGGCGAAGGTAGTGGACAACTTTGGCTGTTATTGTCGTCTGACTCTGATATAATTATTGTCTCCTTATCATCTAGCGCGGGTTTTGAAGGGGACTCAATTTGACCATTTTTAATTTCATTCTGCTCTTCAGTGTTGCCTTGCGCGTCCGATGTCACTTCAGTCGCGTTAACAGCTGGCGGTTCAACGTTATCTTGAACAGGTTTATCATTTTTCTCGGTGTTGTTTTCAACGGTGGAAGTTTCGTTGATAACTTGTTCCTTCTCAGCTACAGATTTTGGCGAGTCCATGTGTATGCTATCGAGCTCCATGTCACTAGTGTGATTGTCCGTGCTGTTCTCTTCCACTTGTCGAGGGCTAGCCGGTTTGCTGTTGACGCTTCTCCTGTCTTCCGCCTCCTCTACGTCCATTTCATCATCAGCCTCTCCGGAAGAATCCTCAGAGCTAGCATCAGAGTTCTTGCTTTTCTCAATGGGTTTTTCTTCAACCTGACTCTTGGGTGAATCATGATTCGGAACGGGTGATTTGGGCTTTTCTTCTTCCATGGAGTCGTCGTCAGTCTTGCAGTTGGTCTCCTCGTCGAGCTTGGTTTTCTTAGCGGCAGGCGAATCCGTTCTGACTTTGTTAGCTTTGGTGACCTTCTGCCGTTTCTTCGGGCGGCCCCGCCACGGGTGTTTTCTTTTGGCTTTCGCCTTGACAGCACTCGCCGCGGCGGTGGCCACCGTGTCAGCAAGTGTCTCCTCCTGGCTGTCTTGGCTGTCGGAGGCGTACGTCTCCTTTTCTTTGACGCTGTGCCTTCTACTCCTCGGTGGGTTACTGTCCTCGTTGAGCTCGTTTTGAGCGACTCTAGAGGACCGTCTCGCCACGCTCTTACTCCTCTGCTGCCGCGGTGTCGCCTCCTCAGATTTCTTATCGTCCTCGATGAGGTTAGATTCTGATAGCTTTCTGCTGACGTCCCGCTTTCTTTTTCTGCCAGTTTCGACGAGTGTGGGTGTGGTCTGGTAGGTAGTCTCGCTGTACTTGAGCGGTCTCGTCCGCCGCCGTCCGGACGACGTGACCTCGACTGGCGTCTCGGGTCTCTCCTTTTCCTTTTCAGCTTTAACCTTAGATTTGGTCTCCGATTTCGTCGCTGGGGTTTCCGGCTCCGTGGCCGTATCTTCGCTTTCAGTTTTGACTTCCGCTTCATCGTTCTCCGTGTCTTGGTCGGCGGACCCCTCGTCCGGAGACCTGAACGGGTTAATCGTCGGAGCTAAAAGCGGCGTCCACCTCAGACATTCGGGGTCGATCTCTAATCGCGGTCTACTTCTTAATCTCTTTGCGTGATTTTCGACCCTATTCCAGTCTATGCAGAGTCCTAGCTTAATGGATTCGTTATTGGGTATGTATCTGACAAAGCCCAGCAGCTGGAACGTAGCGGCGATGTCGTTCATGTGCATTCCTGTCGTGTGCGCTATGTCCTCGAGCGTGAAGGGTTTGTCTTTGTGGTCATGTAGAAACTCGAGGATGACCGACTTCCAATACGCATGGTATGACACCCGACCGAGGTCGGACAGGGGTTTCTCCGGCGTGCCCGGCTGCCCTTCCTCTTTTGACAATAAATAACCTGAAACAAACGTGACAATGTATAATTCCAACTCGATAAAGTAAAAATACAGATAGAAACAAATAAAGGGAATATGTAATAGAGATTCCACCACTCACTAAAATGGATGAGAAACCGCCCGTAGCCCTGCCTCTGGTACTGCGGCATGGTCATGATGCAGGAAACATTGTACTTCTGCTGACAATGCTTCTCTTTGGAGAAATAGCCGACCAGGTGGCACCCCTTGCTGTCGTTCTTCGTGAGCACGTAGAAGAGGAACGGCTCGACGTCGTAGTACAAGGTCTTGTGGTCGAGGAACAGCTTGGCCAGGAGGCAGAGGTTCTGGCAGTAGATCTTATTGGCGTTGCCGTCGACCTCGAAGACGGAGATGTCCCCACAGCGGTAGATCTCGGTGGCGGGCGGGTGCCGCCACAGGCACTTGTCGAGGTGCCGCATCAGCACGGCCCGACTTTTCGCGTATTTGAGGCAGAACTCGCACAGGAATAGCTTGGGAAGCCTAAAAATAAACAAAATTGAAATATTATTTCATAGGCCTCAGTTTAAACCCATGCGACGACATAGCAGTGATTCGCACAGACTGACGTTTAATGAATCTAAATAAAACGACTTCAGTTTCTTGTCGGGAGCGGAACGTGGCTTCCTAGTATTAAGAATAAAAGATTGTTCCTTGCTTAGCCAGTTTGAACTGGCTTTTGGTTAAACAGTAATATTTGGTTCTCATGTGCTGTGATTGTTGGCGACTGCTGTTTCACCCGCGCGCTAGTCTTATTAGAAAAAAAAGTGTTTTTAAATAGTCCGTTTCAGTCATCATTATGAAAATATTCTCTTATTTTCATAAAAAGGGCTCGGGCTCCACCAGCGCGACAATAGTATACATACGATATACATGGCGTACTCCTGCGGGAAGGGGCTGGAGTACCACGTGTCGATCTGCCACTGGCCGAACTCTATGGCGGACGGGCAGCGCGGGGGGGGGGGCGCGGCGGGCGCGGGGAGCGCGGGCTCGGGCTCCACCAGCGCGACAATAGTATACATATGATATACCTGGCGTACTCCTGCGGGAAGGGGCTGGAGTACCACGTGTCGATCTGCCACTGGCCGAACTCTATGGCGGAGGGGCAGCGCGGGGGGGGCGCGGCGGGCGCGGGGAGCGCGGGCTCGGGCTCCACCAGCGCGACAATAGTATACATATGATATACCTGGCGTACTCCTGCGGGAAGGGGCTGGAGTACCACGTGTCGATCTGCCACTGGCCGAACTCTATGGCGGAGGGGCAGCGCGGGGGGGGGCGCGGCGGGCGCGGGGAGCGCGGGCTCGGGCTCCACCAGCGCGACAATAGTATACATATGATATACCTGGCGTACTCCTGCGGGAAGGGGCTGGAGTACCACGTGTCGATCTGCCACTGGCCGAACTCTATGGCGGAGGGGCAGCGCGGGGGGGGGCGCGGCGGGCGCGGGGAGCGCGGGCTCGGGCTCCACCAGCGCGACAATAGTATACATACGATATACCTGGCGTACTCCTGCGGGAAGGGGCTGGAGTACCACGTGTCGATCTGCCACTGGCCGAACTCTATGGCGGAGGGGCAGCGCGGGGGGGGCGCGGCGGGCGCGGGGAGCGCGGGCTCGGGCTCCACCAGCGCGACAATAGTATACATATGATATACCTGGCGTACTCCTGCGGGAAGGGGCTGGAGTACCACGTGTCGATCTGCCACTGGCCGAACTCTATGGCGGAGGGGCAGCGCGGGGGGGGGCGCGGCGGGCGCGGGGAGCGCGGGCTCGGGCTCCACCAGCGCGACAATAGTATACATATGATATACCTGGCGTACTCCTGCGGGAAGGGGCTGGAGTACCACGTGTCGATCTGCCACTGGCCGAACTCTATGGCGGAGGGGAAGCGCGGGGGGGGGCGCGGCGGGCGCGGGGAGCGCGGGCTCGGGCTCCACCAGCGCGACAATAGTATACATATGATATACCTGGCGTACTCCTGCGGGAAGGGGCTGGAGTACCACGTGTCGATCTGCCACTGGCCGAACTCTATGGCGGAGGGGCAGCGCGGGGGGGGCGCGGCGGGCGCGGGGAGCGCGGGCTCGGGCTCCACCAGCGCGACAATAGTATACATATGATATACCTGGCGTACTCCTGCGGGAAGGGGCTGGAGTACCACGTGTCGATCTGCCACTGGCCGAACTCTATGGCGGAGGGGCAGCGCGGGGGGGGCGCGGCGGGCGCGGGGAGCGCGGGCTCGGGCTCCACCAGCGCGACAATAGTATACATATGATATACCTGGCGTACTCCTGCGGGAAGGGGCTGGAGTACCACGTGTCGATCTGCCACTGGCCGAACTCTATGGCGGAGGGGCAGCGCGGGGGGGGGCGCGGCGGGCGCGGGGAGCGCGGGCTCGGGCTCCACCAGCGCGACAATAGTATACATATGATATACCTGGCGTACTCCTGCGGGAAGGGGCTGGAGTACCACGTGTCGATCTGCCACTGGCCGAACTCTATGGCGGAGGGGCAGCGCGGGGGGGGGCGCGGCGGGCGCGGGGAGCGCGGGCTCGGGCTCCACCAGCGCGACAATAGTATACATATGATATACCTGGCGTACTCCTGCGGGAAGGGGCTGGAGTACCACGTGTCGATCTGCCACTGGCCGAACTCTATGGCGGAGGGGCAGCGCGGGGGGGGGCGCGGCGGGCGCGGGGAGCGCGGGCTCGGGCTCCACCAGCGCGACAATAGTATACATATGATATACCTGGCGTACTCCTGCGGGAAGGGGCTGGAGTACCACGTGTCGATCTGCCACTGGCCGAACTCTATGGCGGAGGGGCAGCGCGGGGGGGGCGCGGCGGGCGCGGGGAGCGCGGGCTCGGGCTCCACCAGCGCGACAATAGTATACATATGATATACCTGGCGTACTCCTGCGGGAAGGGGCTGGAGTACCACGTGTCGATCTGCCACTGGCCGAACTCTATGGCGGAGGGGCAGTGCGGGGGGGGCGCGGCGGGCGCGGGGAGCGCGGGCTCGGGCTCCACCAGCGCGACAATAGTATACATATGATATACCTGGCGTACTCCTGCGGGAAGGGGCTGGAGTACCACGTGTCGATCTGCCACTGGCCGAACTCTATGGCGGAGGGGCAGCGCGGGGGGGGCGCGGCGGGCGCGGGGAGCGCGGGCTCGGGCTCCACCAGCGCGACAATAGTATACATATGATATACCTGGCGTACTCCTGCGGGAAGGGGCTGGAGTACCACGTGTCGATCTGCCACTGGCCGAACTCTATGGCGGAGGGGCAGCGCGGGGGGGGCGCGGCGGGCGCGGGGAGCGCGGGCTCGGGCTCCACCAGCGCGACAATAGTATACATATGATATACCTGGCGTACTCCTGCGGGAAGGGGCTGGAGTACCACGTGTCGATCTGCCACTGGCCGAACTCTATGGCGGAGGGGCAGCGCGGGGGGGGGCGCGGCGGGCGCGGGGAGCGCGGGCTCGGGCTCCACCAGCGCGACAATAGTATACATATGATATACCTGGCGTACTCCTGCGGGAAGGGGCTGGAGTACCACGTGTCGATCTGCCACTGGCCGAACTCTATGGCGGAGGGGCAGCGCGGGGGGGGGCGCGGCGGGCGCGGGGAGCGCGGGCTCGGGCTCCACCAGCGCGACAATAGTATACATATGATATACCTGGCGTACTCCTGCGGGAAGGGGCTGGAGTACCACGTGTCGATCTGCCACTGGCCGAACTCTATGGCGGAGGGGCAGCGCGGGGGGGGCGCGGCGGGCGCGGGGAGCGCGGGCTCGGGCTCCACCAGCGCGACAATAGTATACATATGATATACCTGGCGTACTCCTGCGGGAAGGGGCTGGAGTACCACGTGTCGATCTGCCACTGGCCGAACTCTATGGCGGAGGGGCAGCGCGGGGGGGGCGCGGCGGGCGCGGGGAGCGCGGGCTCGGGCTCCACCAGCGCGACAATAGTATACATATGATATACCTGGCGTACTCCTGCGGGAAGGGGCTGGAGTACCACGTGTCGATCTGCCACTGGCCGAACTCTATGGCGGAGGGGCAGCGCGGGGGGGGCGCGGCGGGCGCGGGGAGCGCGGGCTCGGGCTCCACCAGCGCGACAATAGTATACATATGATATACCTGGCGTACTCCTGCGGGAAGGGGCTGGAGTACCACGTGTCGATCTGCCACTGGCCGAACTCTATGGCGGAGGGGCAGCGCGGGGGGGGCGCGGCGGGCGCGGGGAGCGCGGGCTCGGGCTCCACCAGCGCGACAATAGTATACATATGATATACCTGGCGTACTCCTGCGGGAAGGGGCTGGAGTACCACGTGTCGATCTGCCACTGGCCGAACTCTATGGCGGAGGGGCAGCGCGGGGGGGGGCGCGGCGGGCGCGGGGAGCGCGGGCTCGGGCTCCACCAGCGCGACAATAGTATACATATGATATACCTGGTGTACTCCTGCGGGAAGGGGCTGGAGTACCACGTGTCGATCTGCCACTGGCCGAACTCTATGGCGGAGGGGCAGCGCGGGGGGGGGCGCGGCGGGCGCGGGGAGCGCGGGCTCGGGCTCCACCAGCGCGACAATAGTATACATATGATATACCTGGCGTACTCCTGCGGGAAGGGGCTGGAGTACCACGTGTCGATCTGCCACTGGCCGAACTCTATGGCGGAGGGGCAGCGCGGGGGGGGCGCGGCGGGCGCGGGGAGCGCGGGCTCGGGCTCCACCAGCGCGACAATAGTATACATATGATATACCTGGCGTACTCCTGCGGGAAGGGGCTGGAGTACCACGTGTCGATCTGCCACTGGCCGAACTCTATGGCGGAGGGGCAGCGCGGGGGGGGCGCGGCGGGCGCGGGGAGCGCGGGCTCGGGCTCCACCAGCGCGACAATAGTATACATATGATATACCTGGCGTACTCCTGCGGGAAGGGGCTGGAGTACCACGTGTCGATCTGCCACTGGCCGAACTCTATGGCGGAGGGGCAGCGCGGGGGGGGCGCGGCGGGCGCGGGGAGCGCGGGCTCGGGCTCCACCAGCGCGACAATAGTATACATATGATATACCTGGCGTACTCCTGCGGGAAGGGGCTGGAGTACCACGTGTCGATCTGCCACTGGCCGAACTCTATGGCGGAGGGGCAGCGCGGGGGGGGGGGCGCGGCGGGCGCGGGGAGCGCGGGCTCGGGCTCCACCAGCGCGACAATAGTATACATATGATATACCTGGCGTACTCCTGCGGGAAGGGGCTGGAGTACCACGTGTCGATCTGCCACTGGCCGAACTCTATGGCGGAGGGGCAGCGCGGGGGGGGCGCGGCGGGCGCGGGGAGCGCGGGCTCGGGCTCCACCAGCGCGACAATAGTATACATATGATATACCTGGCGTACTCCTGCGGGAAGGGGCTGGAGTACCACGTGTCGATCTGCCACTGGCCGAACTCTATGGCGGAGGGGCAGCGCGGGGGGGGGCGCGGCGGGCGCGGGGAGCGCGGGCTCGGGCTCCACCAGCGCGACAATAGTATACATATGATATACCTGGCGTACTCCTGCGGGAAGGGGCTGGAGTACCACGTGTCGATCTGCCACTGGCCGAACTCTATGGCGGAGGGGCAGCGCGGGGAGGGCGCGGCGGGCGCGGGGAGCGCGGGCTCGGGCTCCACCAGCGCGACAATAGTATACATATGATATACCTGGCGTACTCCTGCGGGAAGGGGCTGGAGTACCACGTGTCGATCTGCCACTGGCCGAACTCTATGGCGGAGGGGCAGCGCGGGGGGGGCGCGGCGGGCGCGGGGAGCGCGGGCTCGGGCTCCACCAGCGCGACAATAGTATACATATGATATACCTGGCGTACTCCTGCGGGAAGGGGCTGGAGTACCACGTGTCGATCTGCCACTGGCCGAACTCTATGGCGGAGGGGCAGCGCGGGGGGGGCGCGGCGGGCGCGGGGAGCGCGGGCTCGGGCTCGGCGACGGCGGCGCGCGCCGCGCTGAACAGCGACGCGTCGCCCGCCGTCACGCCCGGCGGCAGCTTCTTGCTCTCTGTGGAGATACTACGTTATACGGTATTCTAGATTATACTTGTAGGCTCGCTGAGCTAGCAAAAGTATTCGCATCTACGTCAGAAGATTCTACGAGCGTTTTGACCCTTAAGATGCGTCGGGCGTCGTACCAATATGGTAACCGAGCGAAAGGAATGTCCACTGAATTACCCTTAAATTAAACTACCGGCAACGTATCGATAGTCTAGGTCCGATTGACTCTTCAATTAATGATTAGTATGAATCATACGATTGTTAGTAAACGCGAGAAGGAAATGTACGAACTCACCCTAATGACTGATCAATTGGACCTTATTTTAAAGTACAAATAGACATTCGATTCGTTTCACTACCATTATTGACACTTAGTACTCTCATAGTTTTTTAATAATGTGACCAAGATAAGGTAGAAACGCAAGCAGAATAATTTAAAAAGGGCGCCATATTGGAAAGGAGTGACATTAAAATCAAAATAGGTTTTAGATTTTGACTACACTAGAAACTAATTTCGTAATGGGAAAGTTTACATTGAAATCAACAGTGTTCGAAATAGGTGCTAATCTACCTAGTTTGCCTATGGATGTAACTTGAGTGGTTAAAACCGATTTTATTTTGTTGTATCTCAGCTTCGCGGGACTTGTCAAAATATATATTATTTATTTATAGTAATAGGGTTCATTGCCTATTACCGGCCGCCCTCCGGTTGCAGGTAAAATCGCAAAAATATAGGGTCTAGATAAAGGGCATGTATTAAAATTGTTTTTTTTTAATAGTACACAGTTACAAATCGCGTGGAAAACGCAAAGTTGTGGTCAGTAATTAAATAATCTGGCCAATTCTTGGCGATTTACCCTAAATTGTAATATATTATTATTTATTAGTATTAAACTTCACTATGAGTTAACGTTGCAATGTCTCAAAAACGAGCAGACGGATCGCCTCGCCGTAAGCGATCACCGTCACCCATAGAGACCTGCAACACCAGTATTTAGGAATCTCGTTTTGAACAAAGATCTCATTGAAATAATAAAATTCAAACACACTTCGGTAAAACTATTTTTTTTGACATCTCGTGGTTTCGAGTCTGTTGTATCACACGTGCTAAATAAGTAACAGCTATCTCATTCGCTTTTGTACCTTGGTGAGTTATCTATGTTTATCTCTCTGTTTACGGAATTCTGACTGAATTATTTCTACTAAATTATACGAGATTACCTGCTATTATACTCGTAATTAAAGAGATATCACACTTTTCGTGTACCTGTATCGTCTATCGCCTCGTGTATTTAGAGGGCAGTAATGTATGATATGGTATATCATAATATTATAGTTTCAAAAAGATTATTGTTTACTTTGTTAATGATTGTTGATCATTTAATCCTTTCATGAAGTCAAATACAAACACACAAAAAATCAATTTCCATTCAGTGAGCTTATAAAAAAAATTTTGGTGGTGTTAACCAGTCTGTGACGTCCTCAGACAAACTTTAGGTAAATTAGCACTACCTATTCCGAATACTGGAAATCACATATATTATGGAGTAATAGACAACATCACTCCAGTTCAATTGAACGACATCTGGTGAGCTGATTTATGTTGCAAATATAAATTACTAACATATATTAGACTGAGACGAGTTGACTGACATATTTATTCTGAATACTAGCATAGTTTCCCATCCTATACTATGACTATCAAGATAGCAGACAAAACTTAGGGGCCATCCACATAATACATGACAGCGATAGGCGGCGAGGAGTCATGCCAGACGTGACATGCCGTGTTAAAGATAGGAAAAAGCGGGGTGGGGGGCGGGGGTCCTAAAAGTCTACATTTTGCGTGACGTAAATGTGAACGGCTGCAGCCCCTTAAGCAAAAAAGAAATCTTGATGGGACTCGTTTTCTAAGTTTTCATAAATTATGTTAAATGTCAACATGAAAGAAACACTTTCGTAAAGACAATAAATCGTTGTTGAAGTAATTTTCAAAGTTTTCTGATATTCGTGTTAAAGTGTCATTCTATGGAACTTGCTAACAATGTAAACAAAAGGCGTAACTTGGTTTTCTCAATGTTTCTCCTTGAATTTTCACATCACCTCATCAAACACCATTGAAACCATTCACTATTGAAACGGTTGTTACCGTAAAATACAAAACCATACAATTATATAACTGTATCTTAGATATTTCAATAAAAGTTTAAAATGTTTTCGTATGTCAGGTTATTAGGACCTGATCGAATGACGTTTTTGTTTCTTTTAAATTTTACAATTGTCTATGATGGGTAGTGTTGTGACTAAAGTGCTGTTATATTAAACCCAACTCACGGTTTTTAATTACCATGGCGGTTGTATACACTCCGCGGTACGCTACGTATACGCTACGCGGCGGCTTCTGATCGTGATTTAACAGATAAGTAGGTACCAAGTAGGTTTTTTACTTTCGGTATTTTACTATTCGATATGGTTTGACATAAGTAAAGGAGTAAGTCAGAGTCTTGCCCATCACTAGTAAATTCATAATTCAGAGACAATTTCAATATGGCGGTTTGTTTACATTTTTAGCAAGTTCCATAGAATTACACTTTACATGTTTATTTTGCCTGTCAGTCAGTTTAGATGTGTCAGTCAACGGACGTAATATTTAGATAGAAAACGATCTTAATGTCAATTCGCTGGGTTTTTATGCACCCCTGAATATCGCATATAAAATGTGATCTTTTGCCTTGTTTTCTCACTAAATATTGTAATTACAAGTGGAAAGTGGACAATCTATTAAATATGAGTGCATGCTCATATTAGTAGCCATTGTATTTCCATACGTTTGTAAGAGCTTTTCCTCTACTGAATGGTTATAGAAGTCCGTAACTTTGTTTGGAAATTTGTGTTATTAAGTGACAATTAATGTTTATTTCGTTTAAAGAACAAGGTTGCGGACTTGAGATTATTTAAATATTACCAGACATAATTTTGTACAACCCATACAAGTAAATGTGCATAATATGTGAACAGAGCCATCACTTCATACATCTGAGTATGATTTTACATTTAAGACACACACAACAACGCACATATTGATGGATCTGATCAGTATAAACAAGACATGAAAAAAAGAAATGCAAATCAAGTCCAAAGAAAATAAAATTAAGTACTGCAAATTAAAAGATTAATCAGAATTAATAGAAAAAAAAAACTCATCACCACTGTAAAATGATTAGTACATGTGAAATGATAAAATAAAATTTTGACGCGAGACAAAAGCCATGGAAAACACGATCATCTGCGTCATACACATTTTTTTAAATTTAATTTAGTTAAACATAATGTCGCAGCCACATGACATTCGGGGATCACTCGTATCTTGCGTCAAACATAACCGATAACACTTAAAGCTGTACATTCACGCATCGAGCGCGAGCGAAAGTGCATGTGTGGATACCGCCTAAACCCGAATAGTCATCGGCGCTCATTACCACGCCCACGTCGCTCGAGCAGAGAATGCCAATGAGAGAACACGAGACACACCGGCCACCAATCAGAGGTCGATCCACCACGAGACACTTTCACCCGCAGCACGGTGGAGCCGGGCCCGGGCTCCCCACGCCCGCCCGACCCGGCGGCTCCGGCGCAGCAGTGGCACAAACAGTATAACGCGTCCATACCAGCGTCCAAATCGACAACGTACGAGCGCAGGACTCATCATACTGTGAATCGATCCCGTTGTGGAAATCTCCAGTCTCTTGACCGGGCTGATTTGCGGGGTAAGTAGATCAGGTCGGTATACAATCAGAATCTTCGAACGGATCGAGTAACTCACGTCTCGTGCTCGCGGTGACCCGAGCGGCTGCAGTTCGCAGCTCTAATCGGGTCGGAATTGATATCTGATCGTTTTTCAGGTGGTCGCAGTGTCGATTTAGACGCCTATATGAAGACGATATACGGCTCAAATCACTCCTATTGCGCCAGGCACTCGTCACATCTACATCACAGTCAGAGTAATTTACGCGAGAGCTAAAATTACACCAAAAATACTCGGAATACGGGCATTTTTGGAGATTTTGTCCCCACATAATAGGCTCCGAAGTTTTGTAGATGCACGGCATCGGAGCGGAGGGCGGTCGGGCGGGCGTGGACCGCCTGGTGCCGGCGCGGGGCGCCTTACCCGTCTGATTGTTGGCCGGGCTGGCTCGGTCGCGCGCCAGTGCTAGCGCGCGGTACAGTTTGTCCAAGTCCTCGGGCGCCGCTCGCCGTTTGTCGGCAGCTAAGCTTCTCACTAACTGTGACGCGGTCAGGCCCGCCGGCTTCTCCGGCTCCCTTCTCGGCGTGGGGCTCCGCGGGGGGCTTCGGGGCGACGGACTCCGCGGCGGAGGCTCGCGTTCGGGAGTCTCCGCGGGCTCGCGTTTGAGTGAAGCTTGGTACCTCCGGAACGTGCTACGCGTCTCCTTTAACACCTGTCGCTCCTCGGGCTCTCTCGTCTGGGAATTGTCCCGTCTCACTGACTTGTCGCGCCGCGGCCGACCGCGATGTCGCGACTGCGACCTCGACTCGGCGCGCACCGAATAAAACTCCGATAGTCCGTCGAACAAGGTCGTCAGTAAGCGTTCGCCGCATCTGCTGCGGCGGCGGGCGATTCTTCTCCTGTCGGGCTCGGGTCTGGGGGACTGTTCCTTCTCAGGTTTTGCGGGTTTCTCTTCGACCTGCCGCTGCTTCTGCGCTTCGGCGGCGAAGCCCCAGGCGCCGCAGCCGGAGTCGCTGGCGAGGCGTTCGAAGATGGTGGGCGCACGGACGGGGGAGAGCTCGGGCGCGTCTATGCGGGGCGGCGACGGCGCGGAGGAGTCGGAGTCGGAGGAGACGGGGGGAGGGCGGCGCCGCTCGAGCCGCAGCTCGAGGCGCTGCACGCGCGTGACCCGCACGCCGTTCCAGCGGGACCGGTCCCAGCCCTCCCAGTCACTGGACGAGCGCCGCCGCCGCTTGACGAGGTTGAAGGCGCTGAATCTGAAAAACTTTTGTTTCTCCTTGGACATTCTCTGCTCTGCGTGGGGCGGCGCGGGAGGGGTATTACCGTCCGAGGGCTCGGAGTCCGAGCCGGCGGCGCGCCGCGGCGTGCGCGCCTTCTTCGTCCGCGGCGTCGACTGCGCCGACCTGCATCGACCAAAAACATAATTACAATTTTACCTCAATATTATTACCTACTGTTTTGTGGGGTGAAAATGCTTATGACATGTCAAAATTTAAACGATATTATAATAAAAAAGCGCTAGAAATCAATCAACAGCATAGGAGTATAATACCGCTTAAAATTTTTTTTTGCTTAATGATATGATAGGAATAAAAAACGAGGATTTCTGACACTTGTAAAATTTCTTGTTAAAATGTACACAGTTTAGGTTAGAATGTAGTTTTCTATTTAGGACAATAGGGTATATGAATGCATTTATTTTTTACCGCTTTCCTTGACAAAATATCAAAATACCGTAAAAACGATTTCAAAAAGTGAAATTAAAGTTAAAATCGGCCAATAAATACGCATGATATCAGCATTTTAAACTATCAATCAGACAGAGAGGGCCGACATGCACTATTAGGGGAAGCTGAGGTAATACGATCCCTGGAGGTCAAATGATCCCCCGCCGTAAATCAGAGACAACTAGTGCCATCTATCCAAATGCGCATGAAAAATGTTCCCCGCACCCCTGCTAGATGCCTCTCCAAGTGTCATGGCGGTGCGAGCGATTGGTGTGATTTTATTAAAAAATAATCAAAAAGTGTGGTTCTGATCTAAGGTAAGACTGTTTTTGGACTTGCATTATATTTTACGTGTTCGTGTTTATTGAAATGTTGTTTTATCTGCGGGCATTAATAGCTAATATTTAAGCAATGTTCGATCACCGCACGCGGTATTTGAAGGTTATGTTTTGATCGATATTTTGATGATCGATTGATCGATGATTCCTGGAATCATTTTACCCCATTAGTATTTGCTGTTTTTAACCGACTTCCAAAAAGAGGAGGGGGTTCTCATATCGACGGTTTTTTTTTTTATGGATGTTCACCGATCACTCAAAGACTATTTGACCGATTTAATTTTTTTTTTTTGTTTTATAAAAGGTACTTTCTAGTTGGTCCCATTTAATTTTGGTGAAGATCTGATGATGGAATCCATGAGGAATTGAAGGAACTCCTCAAATATTGTTGGCATACATATAGCGATTTTGGTATTATAAGAAACATAATAAGCATTTGCATTCAGAAAGTGTAAATTGGTGAAGTGGAACTGATGCAGAAAACCACAGAATGCCATCGGAACTCCTCAATGATAAATTATTTATGGGTGGCGACAAAATATCTTGATTAATTTAAATGTTCCTGATGAAAATGGTACCATCGAATTGATTTGATGATGGAGCCGGAAGGTAGGCACCAGATCTATGTAATAAAATAATGTATCCTAGCCGTGTTTGGGCTTGTTCGAATCGTCACGAAATAGACTTTTAAGTAACGATTAACTAAAAAGTGTAAAATAAATAAACTTTTAAACAAAAATATAAAACCGACTCCAAAAAAACTAAAAAGTAAAAAATAACGCCATAATTCAGTTTCTTCAAATTACTTACAAGTAACCGTTTGTATACTCAATCTATACAGTGTATACAATTAATGTTATTTTGGAGTCGGTGCCATCGTGTCACAACTTACTAAAACCGTCAATTTTCAATATTTTACACATTCTTTATATGGCACCGACGCCAAAATAAGATTAATTATTTTCGTCGGTTACTTGTAAGTAATTTGAAGAAACTGAATTTTGGCGTTATTTTTTACTTTTTAGTTTTTTTGGAGTCGGTTCTATTTTTTTGTTTAAAAGTTTTAGTTTTTTTTGGAGTCGGTTTTATTTTTACAGATCATGCCGAGATCCGTAATGGCAAAACTAATCGCCAAAATTGGCCTGAAGTTCAAATGGAAAAGGCATTGATGCCGTCAGAGATGGTATGCCTTACAAAACCGCAAGTAAGATTTTTTTTCCTATTACATTTTGACATTGATAAAAACCTCTGATAGGAATGAGTATTATTTGTGTTTTTTTTATTTAGAAGAAGAGTTTCATTGTTTACCTATTGCTTGACTAGGTATGTTGTTAATTTTGTAAACCATTTAAAAGTTTGTTGCAATGTTTAATGTTTAGTTTTGTTGATTGAGTTGTAGATAATTTAAAAAAAAAAGATCTCTTATCAAACTAGAAGACTTTTGTTTAACTTGCTTAAATTGTTATGAACAATAGGTACAATATGATTCAACTAAACAGCTGAGTGTTTTATTTCACTGATATTTATTAACTTATGGTATAAAATGATCCCTGGGATTATTTTACCCCTACGCCAGGGATCATTTTATATAAAGGTGTGTATAAAATGATCCTTGACTAAACTTTCACAAAAACCTCGAATACATAAAAACTACATAAATATGATAAAAAATAAGTATGCAGTTACAAAGTTAAGTAAATTCACTACCTCCAACAATAGAAATCTTGCGATTTTGCCTTCAATTTTAGCCACAGTTAAGTTTTTCCCTTAAGGGGATCATTATACCTCACCTTCCCCTACGTCATTGTGCACTTTCGCCATATAAACTCCATATTAAATTCTGTTTTGCTAAAAAGAAATAGAATGAAATGTTTGATGGCTTATATATTGGTTATTTTTAGTTATTCGAAAAAATATTTTTGTCTACTGTTTGTTACTGATGAATCAGTTTTTAATAAAGCAAAAATAAAAATGAATGCATATTCCCTATTAGGACGAGTAGCGATAGTGTACTCTATGTATGTGTGTGGGGTTCCTCACCGCTTGGGCGTGGCGGGCATGGCGGCGCAGACGCGGCAGCGCCAGGGCGGCGGCGCGCAGTGCGCGTGCGCGTGGCGCGCGGCGGCGCCGGCGCCGGCGCAGCCCGCGCAGCGCGCCGACCAGCCGCCCGCCGCGCCGCACAGCGAGCACCACGCGCACTCGCCGCACGACCAGCGCAGCGCCTGCGGACAACATGGGACAGACACCCGTCAGCACGCCCGGAGTTCAACTCGAGGGGGCAGCTGTGATTACGGGCAGGGCGGGAGTAAACATTTAACTTAATCTGGGGCCCGTTTCTCAAAAGTTTGTAACTTTTAATTCAAGCGGATGTTTCAATTCAAATTGTTGGAAAGAGATTTCCGCTTGTAATGCGAGTTACAAGCGTTTATGAAACGGGCCCCTGATTTAGTGAATCGGACAGTGGCGTGCACAGGGTTTTTGGCCAAGGTAGGCCAAGGCAGTAGTTTTTTGTCGTTCAGGGCTTGGGGGTAAACAGTTTCTTTGTGGCTATATGGAGCCAGATGGTATTTTAAGGCACTGGTCCCACCAAGGGCGACGAAGCGATTAGCTATCGGCGATTTTCTCGCCCAAGAAATGAACAAAAGATATAGATCCTGTGTTAGTAAAAGAGACACATACATTAATAGTTCATCGCTGGCTGTTCACACTGCCGGCGAGAACTCTGTCATACATGTATCTCTTTTATTGACACTTAGTCTACATCTATTGTGCGTTTCTTGAGCGAGTTGGGCGAGAAAATTGGCGATAGTTGGGTCGATTTCTCGCTGGCGGTGGGACTAGTGCCTATGGTAGGGCATTACCCCACGACGCCCCCTCCCCTAGCGAGGGCCTGCCCGTCAAAGTAAGAATGATAAACTTAGCGTTCAAATATGTAATGACTAATAAACTTAGCGTTCAAATATTAAATGATCTGATTAGGTTTTTCTGGGTTTCCCTAATCCTTGCAGCAAATGTTGGATCATATTGTATTTCTCCCAGCAAACATTCACTCTCATGTAACTGACATTTCGAAAGTGCTTGTAACTAGGCCTACTTGAATAAAGAATATTTTGATTTGATTTGATTTGATTTGAATATTTTAGCTTTTTCGTAAGTGACGAAACAACAGGTCGGAAAATATTCGGAAATAACTATGTAAAGTGGCCTGTGGCGAAGCCTTGAGGAAAGCTAGCACCGTGCATACTTACAGGATAAATAAATATAATTATAGCTATATTATAAAGGGGTAGTCTTTTAATAATATGAGGCGTTTTTGGCTTAAGTCCGTCGGTCCTGTGTAAGGAATGCAATCGGTTAACCGATTTGTATGAAATAACCGTCGGTTTCGGTTAAAACCCGGTTTTTCCCATACTAAAAATAACCGATTGCATTCCTTAGTCCTGTGTTCGGCGCTTACACACGTTGTGAATGCTATCGGTATAGCTGGTCAGTATAAATATGTTAAATCGTCACTAACCGAAAAAATTAGACAGCGATTATCGGCATAAATTATCAATTCGGCCAGCAAGACGTCGATTCGTGAATGAAGCGAAACGTTATTTTATTGCTTTTTAAACAAATCTCGTTTTAACTAACCGGTTGTGTTATTTTAGTTTAGTTTTTCTATCAATGAAGTATTTCATTCTTACTGTTTCGTATCGTTCCACTATTTCGTCTTCATCATTTGTTTAATTTTTAAAACTACAGTATTCTTGAAAAGCTCTTTCTCGGCCTAGTGGTGGGTCGCAGACAATTTAATAAGTATTGGTTCATGTCCACTAAAAGGCTTCGATAATTCGTATAGTTATATTTACCTAGAGTTGCCAACACACCGGAAAGAGTTAAGCAAATATGGAATCGGCATCTTAAAAAATATCATTTTCATTGTACATCATGAATATCATCCTTATCGTTGTATTACAAAACAAAAGAATGCCTATAATAAATTATTTTTTCAATTATCATTTAACTAATAATTTCATCCCAAGGACGTCCATTGCTGGACAAGGCCTGTCCCAAGGATTTACATAAAGACTCATCACGAATCGACGACCATTTATATCTTCTTCTTGGATCCTTTAACTTCTCGCTGAGCATAGGACAGTTTTCCACTGCTTCCGCTCCGCGACGGTGGCAACAATCATTTAAATATTCCAATATATTTCGAACCCAAACAATTACATATCAGATTGATGTATTGTAATGAAAATGATTTTTCAGTAGGACTACAGACTTCACCGTAGTCCTAACAACTACAGGCAATCATGATAGTAAGTCATCTGATCGCAACACAATGTTACCTCGATCGGACGCATGAGTCATTTAGGTAGCACAAGGAAATGAGTTAGCCAATTCCAGACACATAACCCGAGTTTTCATGAGTTTATTTTTGTCAAGATTAGCATATCTCCCTGGTAAAAGTTTTGCCGAAACTCTTACTTCTAAACCGATTAGCTAGAAATACACAGATTATTAGGGTTTTGTACACCCGATAAAAAATCGGAGCCCTTATCGCATCACTCATGTAACTAATCTGTCTGTCACACCTCATTTCCTCATACAGACCAGATATTGCACATATCGTACAAATTATTTTTATAATTAATAAGAGGTTAAATGATAGATTACAGGAAAATCTATGAGAAAATCAAATGTTTTTGCATTCCCATAGGATTTTTTTTTCCTATTTTGACTAATTAGTTATTTAAACATTGTTTCGTAAACATGAATAAGATTTCGCTTATCCAGTCAAATTAGGCAAACTTTTATTGATATATACCAACACTTCTATTAAAATATGCAACCACAGCGAATGTGCGCCCGTAGACGTCAGATTATGGACTTGAATTATAAATCGGAGTATAGTAATGTTCGTTTACCGACGGACTGTTTCATACTAAATAAGCAGGAAATGCTTAAATCGCGTATCAAACGGTACAATCTGATACGAGAATTAATTGCATAATGTAGGGGAATGAAAATACAAACCATTTAATAGGCATTAATTGCCAAGGCACAATAAATAATTGCTTCCGCTTGATCATTTTTACGCGTCTGCTCGATAGAAAGAGTAGAAACGTTTTTCGGGAACACTGGTTTTTTATCACAAAAATAGCTTCTAAATTAGTATTTTTTTGTATACTATAAGCATCTGTGGATGGATGCCCAGCTACCAGTGTACGACAAATAGTTTAAATCCGTTTAGCTGTTTTGATGTGATGTAACCAGAACGACACATACAAGTATTATAAAAAATTGAAATAATATATTTTGAAATAAAACAATTTAACGGATTATATCGCGTATATTATCTCATTTTAGTTCCCGACGTTTCGGAAGCTTTCCAGCTTTCCATGGTCACGGGTGGACCCACCCGTCCACCCGTGACCATGGAAAGCTGGAAAGCTCTCGAAACTAAAATGAGATAACATACGCGATATAATCCGTTAAATTGTTTTATTTCAATGAGTAATAATCGCGGAAACAGAAGAAAATATTATAATATATTTTATCATTCAATGACCTTTAAATAGCGTAAAACCTTTTTTTAAATATCTATCTATATATATAAACCTTTATTTTAATGTATAGACATTTCATTTTTACAACTTTATAATAGTATAGAAGTGGTGTTAACAGTGTATTTTTCAAAAAAGTACTACTATTTCTCGTGATAATAAGACAACAATTTTTTTTCGTAGTACTTCTGCCCCAGTTTCCCGGAATCGTTGGACGACTCTCGGCCCCATCAGTCACTAGGACTTAATTATTTTTTAAAATTTTCTCGAGTAGCATTATCGTCATCACACGTCGTACTTAACAGTTACCTACTGCAATTCAGAGTTAGTGATGTCAATTATAGTAGTTACCGTTTACATTGCCTGCCGAATAAATTGTAAGAAAAAAAAATATGTTCACTTTTAACAAAGTATATCAAACGATTTCGTCTGGGGTTTAATTCAAAACGCTTATCGGAAACAGTTGATCCATACAAAATAATGACGTAGTAAAATTATCAATTTACGACCGAGGATCCAACACGACTGAACGGATCGTGATCGCTTATCGTCTTAAATGTCCCTCGTATAACGACCGCTTGACACCTGCCCTGCCCTCCACCCTATAACCGACCTTGGAAAGCAATAGGGTCGTCCTTTTTATCGACAATGGCTCAATACTAAAACTGTGTGACGGAGGTGTAGATGACGCCTTTGTCACGCTAGTTTTGAGAAAACTAATATAAATATAAATGCAAAGCAATCACGATATCGCTATAATATTAAAAATTATTATTTAACATTTTAAAAAGAAATATCAATTATCAATTTGCGCCTCAATTACTCTTATATTATTAAAATAATACTTTAAGAAGCCGACTCCATGTTTTCTTGACTATATCCGGTGTTTTACCAACTTTAGGTGAATATCTATCCGAATTTCCAATCCCCGGTAATTACCTTTTGACAGCCAAACAGCGAAGTAATACGACGTGACCAAGGCGTAGGTCACACAGAAAAGACGTAGAGCGAGGATGCGTCGCAAACGGGGCGAGGGCGCGACTTTTTTAACCGACTCCCAAAAAGGAGGAGGTTCTAAATTCGTCGGGACCTTTTTAAATCATATAGAAAAGACGGGGCGAGGACGAGTCGCCGTCGCGTCGGCTACATATAAACATATGTTTACATGTAGCCGACGCGAGCGAGACAGCAGGTATAGCACCCCGCTCCCGCTCCCCGCTGTGCCCTTGTCGCGTCTTTTGTGTGTTTTGCAGAAGGGCGCAGACGGGGCGAGGACGCGCCTGCGACGTGTCCTCGCCCCGATCTGTTTTGCAGCGCGACGCTTCTATACATTTTGCATGAAAATTAAATAACGGGGCGCCGCGTCTGCGACGCGTACGCCTCTTCTGTGCGGCCTGCGCCCAAAACGATACAGAAATAAAATTAACCTTCAAAAGTAATTTTTCTTCTTGTTGTGTATGCTTTCAGTTTCTGTCTAAAATTGTGATTGCAGAACTACTTATTGATATTATATTCGGAGTCAGAACAAGAAATTTGGTCGGCATATGCCGAAGCTGGCGTCAGTGGCACGAATTTTCGATGACGGGATTTGCCGACTAACGAGTTGTATGATTATGAAACAAATCTGTTAAAAACTCTTTATTCTCTTGTAATACTTAATTTCTAAACAGAAAATTAACCGTTCCACTGCATTTAATGTTCGGGCTCACCGCGACACCTGCTATTGGACGGTGGGCTTGGCCTTCGGATGCGCGATGTTACTATATCATTTGCTTTGTCAACATATTACATTGTTATGAAGTTTTTACAAAATATTTTCTTCTGTTTCCGCGATTGTCACTCATTGAAATGAAACACTTGTAAAATACTTTTAATTTAAATAAAACAATTTTAATTTGTTTTATTTAAATAAGTTATTACAAGTTTTTACTTAACTCTAGTATGTGTTAGTCAAATCTTGCAAGTAAAATTTAACCCATTTTCCGATTTCCACTTATGCTAAAATTTGGTTACAATGTGACAGTGCAATTTTATGATACTATGGAGCTGATCTGATGATGGAACCGGAAGGCGGTCATAGACACGGTTGGCCTAGTGGGTAGCACAATGGCCTTCGAAGCTGGGGGTCTCGGGTTCGAATCCCGGCCAGGGCACAGTGATTCCGCCGTAGGCCATAAATCGAAAAAAGTCATGAGCGTATCCTGGACTAAAAAGTAAGTAAAATGATTCACCGATAGACAATCTTCTAAATACTATATATAGCACAGCAATAAAGTACTATTATCATTTACTTTTGTGCAACGAAAGTGAACGCATCTCGACCCTAATTAGTAGTGTGTTTTTGTCGCCGCAACTTAATCACTTTGTTATTGTGTACTATTATTATTATTTGCGTGTGTCCACGTGGTATTATTATGGAAATCCAAGAAGAGGGTATGTACTTTATTTTTCAATTATGTTTTATATATAAATAAGCGTGCTTATATTTTAAAATAATTTTCTAGTAGAGGTCTGTCGTTTACGATTAATTTTTAAGAAGTATGATTTCATTGAGAGTTATACTCTGATGCCGAGGTTTGCCGCACTTGACACATATATTATGTTATAGATGGAAGTGTCCTTAATAAGGGCTGTAACTTTCATCGACCTTTTTTGACCTCTTCTTAGGTAAAAGGGGTTTCAAAGAACAAGAGTAGGGTAGCCGAAAAAAATCCGATTTTTAAAAAATGTTTTTATCTTTGTTTTAGGTACATTTTTAAGGTGTTCTATTTCGAAACGTAGTGTTTTTGATATTTGGCACTCTGGACAAGGAACTGATACAGAAAAATTTCAACATGTTTTTACTACACTGACGGAAACATCAATTATTTCGGATAACATCGAAAATATTGGCATAGAGAATTTAAGGGTTAAAATAAGGAATTTATGTAAACGAATTGCATGTTATTGGAAAAAAACAAGATGTACAAAGTCTATATTTCTACATAAATATGCAGAGTGGCTTAATGATGTAGAATACATTGATGTGATCCAAAGTATCGAGCAGCGTATTTCTCAGCAGAATGATAACGTCGACCCCTCCCCTTCCACTTCTCGTGGCCGTCCGAGGAAAAACTTTAATGAAAGTAGTAAACGCACTAAAAGAAGGAGACTGGCGGAACTATCTAATTTTGACGAGTCTGCTGTAAATACACTGCTCAATGCTTCTGCTGATTCCAGCTTAACTTCTACAAAAGTCGACGAAAACAAAGTTTTGTCACTTATTGCAGAAGGTAAGATTTCTAGAAAGCAATATCTATTAATTAAGAATTTTATACATAATAATATACTGAAAGATTGTATGCCTTCCTATCAACGCATTGTAAAGGCTAAAAAGAGATGTTACCCTACAACTGTAGCCGTTACTGAATCATCAGCCGAAGTCGAACTTCAGAGTTTGTTAGATCACACTGCCACTCGGATTCTTGAGTCTCAAAAAGATATTTTAGATAAAATACCTGACCAGTCTTTAAATAAAATATCTTTGGTTGGGAAATGGGGATTTGATGGTAGTACAGGACATAGCGAATACAAACAAACTTTCTCAGATTCTTCTCTTGTGGATAGTAGCTTGTTTGTTACTTCATATGTACCGCTTCAACTTATTTTAAACCCGGATAATAAGGAAAACTCAATCATTTTGTGGAAAAATCCTCGTCCTTCTTCAACTCGATACTGCAGACCTATTCGCTTTCAGTTTTTTAAGGAAACAACTGCAGTATCAGTTGAAGAGGAGACTTATTTCAAACAGAAAATAAGTAACTTGCAACCGACTATCTTCAAGACAAATGCATGCGAATACACAATTAATCATAGCTTACAACTTACTATGGTCGATGGTAAGGTGTGTAATGCACTTAGTGATGTTTCTTCAACTAGATGTTATATATGTAAAGCTTTACCAAGTGAGATGAATCAAATTGATGTATGTTTGTGCAAAGCAACTGACGAAAGTAAATATGAATATGGCATGTCTCCACTTCACGCATTGATCCGATTTTTTGAATATTTCATTCATCTCGCTTACAAGTTAAGAAATGGCAAGCTAGGTCTGATAGCGATAAACGACTTGTAGCTGAAAAAAAAAAACGTATACAATCGCAATTTAGGGAAAAGTTAGGTCTTATTATCGATAAACCCAAAAGTGGCGGAAGCGGGACATCGAACGATGGCAACACTGCTAGGCGGTTCTTCTCAAGCTCAGATATTTCAGCTGAAATTACGGGTATTAAGAAGGATCTCCTAGATCGTTGTTGGACTGTACTTCAGTGTATCAATTCGGGATATAACATTGATGCGACAAAATTCAGAGATTTCGCTTTAGAAACTGCACGGCAATTAGTTGCCGAATATCCATGGTACTATTTGCCTGCTTCTGTCCACAAAATTTTGATTCATGGTGCTGACATTATCAATCACGGCCTACTGTCTATAGGAGAACTGTCTGAAGAAGCAGCTGAAGCGAGTAACAAATACTATAAAGCATTTCGACTAGATCACACACGAAAAATGAACCGCGTTTTGACTAATACTGATTTGATTAATCGACTTCTTCTTCACTCAGATCCCCTAATATCAAGTTTGAGAAGGTTACCTGTTAAAAAAAAAAGTTCTTTGTCTAAATCTGTATTGGACTTGTTGTGTGTAAATAGTAAGTAGGTAATATTGAATGTATAAATAGTAAGTAATCGCTTTGTTTTAATATAACCTTATTTGTATATATGTAAATAGTCTTGAAATAAATATTTTTATTATTTATGTAGTATGCTGTTTCATTTATGTTTTCATTAATTACAATTTTTTTTTATCTAATGGCTTTATGTTTAAAATAATAACGTTTTATAAAATGGTTTTGACTACAGATATTTTTTTAATAAAAATAGTCACACAAGTTTATTATAAATGTCTAAAAATGTTATTAATGATATATTTCATGCTTGTATAATAACCCTTTATAGTTTAAAATCGAAAAAATGGCTTTTTTTGGAGTTGAGGTATTTATGGCCGCCCTTGTACGGGAGCGGAATCACCGTGCAGGGCAAATGTGTGTGATGAGCACGCATGTTTGTTCAAGGGTCTTGGATGTTTTCTATGTATTTAAGTATTAACATTTGTCTATAGATTATTATTGTCATTGCTTAGTTTGTGTTTAGGTCGATTTGTGTAAGATTGTCTCGATGACTACTTGATGGATGCTCAAACAAACGTAAGTCGGCAATAAAAGCTTGTCACAAAAGTGAAATCTTTGTCAAAAACTTATAACAACCTACAGACTATTTCTTTAGGTATTTTATTTTTTTAAACAATTCTAGAATGCATTGCTACGAGGACGAAACGCTTCTGGAATTATTATTGTCAAGAATAATTCAGCTTTGGGCAAAAAACCGGCCAAGCGTGAGTCGGACTCCATTATTAGCAGAGCCCTACTCCTCAGCAAGATGTACGCGGTGTGGGGTAATTTTACATTGGTTAGAGACATAGACAAAAAAAAAATAAGTTTCAGATTTATTTCGTGGTTTATGCCATTAGTGCTTCATATGAAATTTCAACTTTCTAGGACACCTCGAACACGAAAACACTTTTACTCGAAACACCTTTTAATCACTAATTAATTTAGGAGCTTGATTTTTTTACAGCATTAACTTGATACCCCACACATTCCTGAGAAAAAGGGTCTTGACAGACAGACGGACAACCAAAGTGATCCTATAAGGGATCCGCTTTTTTCTATTGAAATACGGAACCCTAAAGAGGCAATATTGAAGCGAACTGTGTTTACCGAAGGAGCACTTAAAAGTTAATAGATATTTGGAAATAGTTTATAGAATGTTTGCAGCAACTCAAGCAAAACTGTGACACGCGACTCTGTCGCGCGACGAAGATTGTCTGTCTCTTTCCTTTCAATACAGTCCGAGAAAGACGGTTGAAGCTGTGTCGCGCGACAAGTGTAGTCGCGGAGGGTTGTGCTAGACCGGCTGAGGTGCATTTATGCCGGTTGCACACCTCCGCCGCGAAACGTCAAACCCAAGGAAGTTCCGCTTTAGTTTCGCGGGCTCTGTATGGCATTTCGCGGTTTCGCGGCGGAGGTGTGCTACTGACATTAACGATCGGGCTCACCCCGACACCTGCCCTTTCGGACCGTGAACTTGACCTTCAGATGCGCGATGTTATTATATCACTAGCGACGGCCGCCCGCGACGTCGTCCGCCTTAGATTCGTTTATCGCGGATAAAAGGTATTTTTCCGGGATAAAAAGTAGCTTATGTCTTTGCCCAAAACTCGCTATTTTACTAATTTAAATGTGAAGCATGTTATAATATATTAAGGATTTATTTAATCTAATCAACTTAGTCCATTGTTATGAGTTTTTATTCGCAGAAAAGTCTGCTGTGCTGCGAAATCTAAATGTAAATCATCATCATCATCATCATCATCATCATCATTTCAGCCATAGGACGTCCACTGCTGGACACAGGCCTCCTCAATAGATTTTCACATGGGCCGGGTAGAGGCGACCCGCATCCAGCGAGCCCCCGCAACCCTAACCAGCTCGTTCGACCACCTTGCGGGTGGCATTCAACGCTGCGCTTGCCGGTACGCGGTCTCCACTCGAGAACTTTGCAACCCCAACGGCCATCAGTTCTTCGAACTATGTGCCCTGCCCATTGCCACTTCAGTTTGCTTACCCTGTTTGCTATGTAAGCATTAAAATAATAAGTTTAATATTTTTTTATTTCGGGCGGGTTCGAATCCACATCTCCAACGACTCAACGCGAATGTCAAATTGGAATTTGTCCATGAAAGCCATCTAAATTCGATACTTGAGCTCGAAGTGACTTTCAAATAGCCAGTTTCACTTTTTTCTCTGAAAATATCTTCATTGTACAGACAATGCATTACTTACAACATTATTAATAATACAAGATGGTGGAGGTAGTCGGGTAAAAAGTATCCTATACCCATCTGTGGATGACCAGTGTGTATCAAGAAGGGTTGAAATCCTTTCAGTCGTTTTGACGTGATTAAACCGCAAAAACACGTACAAACATAACAAACAAAATCAAAAAAATATTTTCGTTTCAGTTGACCTTCAAATAGTCCGTCTCACTTATTTTTTTGAAAATATCTTCAATGTACAGACATTTTATTTTTACAACTTTATAAGAATATAGACAAGAAGGTGCAGGCAGGCGGTCGGGTAACCATAACCTATAATATAACAATAAAAAAACCTATAACCATCTGTGGATGACCAGCTATGGTTACCAAAAATGGTTGAAATCCATTCAGTCGTTTTGACGTGATGAAGCCGCATAAAAATAAAAAAAATATTTTTTTGCGTTCAGTTAACCTTCAAATAGTCCGTATCACTTTTTTATATCTTCAATGTACAGACATTTCATTTTTACAACTTTATAATAGTATAGATATTCATTTAATAAACACCAAGAGTGCAGTAGGACAATTTAACGATCCTTTCATCCTACATCCATAGATCGAACCCACCTGCCTTCACAGAGCGTCCTAAGAATGACCTTGAGATGCGCCTAGTAACAAATACCACATAACATACCTATACCTATGTCTTATAATGATTAAAAAATGGAAGCGATAATATACCTTGTGAATGTTCGATGTCAAATATAGAATTACAAAGAAATTCACACCCTTTTTTTCTATCATCCATACTATTATGTAATTGTAATATCTTGTGCCCTACTACTAAATAAATAAAAACTTAATTCTGAATAAAATTTTTAGGGTTCCGTAGCCAAAATGGCAAAAACGGAACCCTTAACGGACGTCCGTCCGGCCGTATGTCACTGGCATTTTACCCAAAAACTACATCTTTTTTTTTATAATTTATTTCAAGAAAAAAAAACGACATACATTTTACGCGGTACGATATCTGCCAAACTGCATAGCAGTTTGTTGACATGATGTATATTGATGAAATTTAGAGTATAGGTGTCTTGTATAGGCCGCTACTTAGTTTGATAGTGAAATAACAAAATAATATAATTCTGGGTGGGGCACTCCATACATGAAAACGAAACTGAAAAACAAAAAATTCTGCAAATATGTGAATGTTTTCGGAAATAATCGCTCCGAAAGTTACATAAATTGTGCTGAAGATTGGCCAATAAACTTTCCACACTGAGGTATTATTGAATAACAAACATCCATATCCATACATCTTCACAAACTTTAGCATTTATAATATTAGAAGGATTAAACTGGGACAATCGTGGAGGTCAAGGCGAACCCTAGTTTTCGAAGTTTTTATGCAAGTATAAACCTTCCACACTGAGGTATGCAAGGTTCCCATGGGAACGGCGAAAAATGTATCCCACGCGAGCCAACCAGCGGGAAGCAATTAGTCCGCCGTAAACAAACATACGTCGCATTTTTGTAGATGCGTTTTTGCAGTGAATGACGTTTTGTTTGATGCCATTTACTTCATTTCTAATAGGAATCGCTGAGGAATTGAACTTGCTTCCGTCGTGTCAATACAAACATATTAAAAGCTTGTGAAAACCGGTCAAGTGTGAGTCGGACTCGCGCAAGAAGATTAATGGTTCCTTCAATGGATAAGATCTCCGTACCACCATACACAAAAACCCGAGAAAACCACGTTTTATACTTTATTTTAGAGGGTGCCCGCAACCTCGTTCGCGGAAGAGAAAGTATCATAACCCTCTTTTTTGCTTCAGTGCAGTCGAGTAAAAAGTATCATATAACCATCTGTGGATGCCCAGTTACCCGTGTACAGTCACCAGCATCTACATCTGCCATAAAATAACCCGTCTCTCACTTTTTTGAAAATCTCTTCGACGTACAGGTCATTTCACAAGAGCTGGCGCGAATTTAATAATCCATACTAATATTATAAATGCGAAAGTGTGTCTGTCTGTCTGTTACCTCTTCACGCTTAAACCGCTGAACCGATTTGGATGAAATTTGGTACGGAGATAGTTTGAGTCCCGGGGAAGGACATAGGCTACTTTTTATCCCGGAAAAATACCCTTATCCGCGATAAACGAATTTAAGGCGGACGAAGTCGCGGGCAGAACCTAGTATGAAATAAGTACTTGTTGCATACAAAATCCGCGCCAGCTCTCGTGAAACGACCCCATACCTGACATTTCATTTTTACAAATTTATAATAGTATCAGATGTTATAGCGATTAGTTATAGTAATGAACATTTTGTGTAAATTTCTAGTGTCCCGGTTACGACTCAAAAGATATCACGGTTCAAACTTTAAAGCAAAATACGCTTTAAAAAAAAACACGTTTCTTGTACGGGTGAACCCGTAAAAGAAACGTTCCTTTCCTTCAATAGGGAACATCCGTGAAATTTTTTCATTGCTTTTTTTAACAAAATATCAAAATACCGTAAAAACTATTCTAAAAAGTGAAATTAAAGTTAAAATCGGATAAAAAATACTCATGATATAGGCATTTAAAACTACGAATTAGACAGCGATTTGACAGAGAGGTCCGACATAGACTGTTACGTCACAGTCTACGACAGTCATATAAACTCCATATTAAATTCTGTTTTGCCGGAAAGAGATAGAACGAGATGTTTGATAGCTTATATCTTGGTTATTTTTATAGTTATTTGAAAATATATTTTTCTCCCCTGTTTGTTACATGAATGAGTTTTTAATAAAGCAAAAAGAAAAGATTATGCATATTCCCTATTTTATTTTTATTTTTATTACATTTATACACATTCTCTAAAAATTTGTTTGGAAAGTGTCTACCAACCGATGGCAGAGGAGTAAAGGTAAAGGCCAAGCCACACCAGATGCGTGCGCGTGGCGTGCGCGTTGTAAAGTACGAATACCGATAAGAGATGACACACCGCTGCGCACGTGCACGCAGTGCAAGCGGTGTGCCATCTACTATGACATTTCATATGATACAACGCGCACGCCATGTGCACGTGCTGCGCACGCATCCGGTGTGTTTCGGCCTTAAAGATACCAGTCAAGAACAATTGAAATCAGAAAAGGAAATGATAAAGCACTTGATACAGAATGGTGGGTTCTTTAAAAACAAACTATGTGTCATGTTTTTAAAGAACAAAGGGAAAAGTACGGGGGAAAAGAGCTCCCACACTTACTTTGCACAAGTAAAGGAAAAAGTGAATGTCAGGTCGTACCTAGTGGCATGCGCACATGCACAGGATTTTTGGCCAAGGTAGGCAGTTATTCTGTGCCTAAATGGAGCCATGGTCGTTCAGGGCTACAGGCTAGGCAGTTTCTCTGTGCCTGTATGGAGCCATGGTCGTTCGGGGTAGTCCAAGAAGGCAAGTATTTGGCCGAAGACATAGAGAAATTATGGTTATGCAACCAATAAAAGCTTTTAAGTTAAATAATGATCATTATTCTGTTAGTAGGCCGCAAGGGCACTTTAACAAGTCCGACTCTACGGCATTTCCCAAGAGGAGACCACTAGAAGAAAACCGAACCAAACTCAACAGTCAGTAATTTTTTTGTAAATAACTCTTATCTATTACAATAATTGTACTTGGCCTATCTTTACTATATGTTTAAAGTATTAACTTAATGCGTTCAGTTCTCCAAGAAAATATATCAAATCGTATAAAAGTAAAAATATAATAGAAGATAGACAAGCCAACGGAGACTTAACACTTTCGCTGACAGTACTATCAATAAATACTGTCGCAACCGACATTTTCGTAGCGCTGGTAGCCAATAACACGGGAAAAACCGTATGTAGCGAAAACTTGCTACAAGCAGTGTTCGGGTTCACGGTCGTGAATGTATTAGGCGTAGTTAAGCCTACATATTGAACGACTGTGAACATACTGTGACCGAACAAGTTAATAGGGTACTGCTATCACCATTTGGGAGCGCAACCCTATAAGCAATATTTTTGTGTAGAAGAAGCTCACCTTTAAAGTAGTCTGAGTGGTGTGATCCAATAGGTTGAGGCAAGTCGGGTGCGCGTACGACTTGCACTGGTAGCAGCTGATGAGCGCCTCCGGCTCCCCACTGCTGTTGCGCGTCTCCGTGCCCAGGCACTCGGCGCAGATTGGTACTCCGCCGGGGCTCTGGAATACAGAAAATACGTCAGCTTTGGAAATTTATACAGGTGAAGTTACTTGCTACAGACGTTGAATGTCCCATTAATGTGAGGTAGCTGAGCTATATTGTTCTCTACAAGTGGAGTAGGGTGCGGGGGTCTATATCTATATACGAGGGCTGCTATTTATATATCCGGAAACCGGGATTACAATCTTCTTAAATAGCATATTTGACCGCCATGGTAAAATTTGAACTTTTTTAAGTATATAAGGTATATTTTTTCTTCCTTATTAACGCTCGTGTTTTGTTTTTGACGGGTTTTAAATGTCATCTCGCAGCAAGAATGGAACTCACTCGTGAAAATATTCGTGCTATGATTTATTATGATTTTCGGCGTGGTTTAACGCAACAACAGTGCATAGATCAACTAACTTCAACTTTTGGTGATGAAGCCCCATCTAAAACTACTGTGTATCACTGGTTTAGTGAGTTCAATCGTGGACGTAGTATGCTTACGGACGAAGTTAAGGCAGGTCGCCCGAAATCGGTCGTTGTACAACAAAATATCGAGGCTGTGCGAAAACTTATAATGGACGACCGACATGTTACGTACCGCGAGATAGAGGCGACTCTGGGTATTTCTATGACCAGCATTAATAGCATATTACATAATTATTTGGCTGTAAAAAAAATTTGTTCGCGTTGGATACCCCACAACTTAACAAATGAGCAAAAACATGCTCGCGTCGAATGGTGCAATAAAATGTTAAAAAAATATAACCGTGGTGACTCAAAAGCCGTTTATAACATCTATACAGGTGACGAATCCTGGATCTATGCATACGATCCCGAAACGAAGCAACAATCAACGGTATGGGTGTTTCAAAATGAGCCGAACCCTACGAAAGTTACTCGTGCAAAAAGTACATTGAAACAAATGGTGGCCTGCTTCTTCGGTATTAATGGCCATGTAGCTACAGTGCCACTAGAAAACCGTAGAACGGTTAATTCAGAGTGGTACACGACCATTTGCTTACCGGAAGTATTTGAACAAATTCGTAAAACTAACCAGCGACGAAGAATCATTCTTCATCATGACAATGCCAGCTGTCATACGTCACGCGAAACAACTCTATTTTTGGAGGGTCAAAATGTGGAATTAACGGGTCATCCGCCGTACAGCCCTGACTTGGCACCCAACGATTTTTATTTATTTCCAAATATAAAGAATAAATTACGCGGTCAACGATTTTCGACCGCTGAAGATGCTGTCGACGCATTCAAACAACACGTTATGGAGGTACCTCAGGCGGAGTGGCAGAAGTGCTTTAAAAATTGGTTCACGCGAATGCAAAAGTGCATAGATCATCAAGGGGAATACTTTGAAAAACAATAAAACTATTTTCAGCCGTGTACGTTTGTTTGTTTTTTTGTTTCCGGATATATAAGTAGCAACCCTCGTATAGCTGCAAAATTTAAGATCATAATGTGATGTTGGTCCGAATTTTCTCTCCCCCATTCGTACACGTTACTTGAAAAACCTCCTAAACATTGACAATTTATGATGAAACTAGCTTCTGCCCGCGACTTCGTCCGCCTTAAATTCGGTTATCGCGAATGAGGGTATTTTTCCGGGATAAAAAGTAGCCTATGTCCTTCCCCGGGACTCAAACTTTCTCCATACCAAATTTCATCCAAATCGGTTCAGCGGTTTAAGCGTGAAGAGGTTTCAGACAGACAGACAGACTGACACACTTTCGCATTTATAATATTAGTATGGATTGCTTTTAATATGATTACATCTTTGGCTAGAACTGGAACAGTTACCATGTTGTCTAATAGTGCAATTTTAGACACTGCACATGGTTCATCAGCGTCATGGTGGCTTCTTTTTATCTTCATTCTCATGATATGAACAAGTAACACAAAATCAATGTACCTATTTTATGAACAGTATCAGATGGGAAGACTTGCAGTTCCACCGTTTTTAGTGTTTACTTTTTTAGTAGTTTACTTAGCAATATTGTATTTCCTACTAGTTTAGGCAGGGTAAAATAGGATTGTAACCACTATATGTGTATATATTTAGTACATTTCGAAAAACACGAAATACATCGACTATACTCACTGTCAACACATTAATTGAACAAGCAGTCATTTAGATATTTAGGCAGCACTATAATAGACGACTCCAGAGGTTATACCTGATATAGCAAAAGGATACTTATCTACACAGGCACAGCATAGCAAAAAATGAAATAAAGTGTAATACTAAACGGAACCAACTCACTGCCAAAATATCAAACAGTTCCAGGAAGAAACTGACTAAAGTGTACATTTGGAGTATAGCACTCTACAGCTGCAAAACATGGACCATGACACAAAGAGATATAGGCACTGGTGTTTGAAATGTGGTGTTGGAGGAGAATGGAAAGAATCAGTTGTACAGAAAAAAAAAAGTAAGGAGTAGTTCCAAGGAAACTCAAATGTTGGCAATGTATGCGCGATTTCTCCAGTGTTGCGCATATCCATGGGCAACGATGACCACTTTCCATCAGGTGGCACGTAATGAATGAGTCCGATGACAAAATTGCCTATAAGGACCTATAAGGCCTATAAGGATGTTCCCATCTGCGGGTTAAATGAGGATGATCTCCGAAATAGAGCGCAGTGAAAACAGAAATGCAGGAAAGCAGACCATGTCTCCGGACGGGACAAACGCTAGGAGGATGATGATGGTGAGTACCACACCTATGTTCAGCAGTAGAGTAGCATCATGCACATAAGCATCCATACTTACTAATATTATAAATACGAAAGTTTGTGTGTCTGTCTGTCTGTCACCTCTTCATACTTAAACCGCTGAACCGAATTGGATGAAATGTGGTAAAGAGATAGTTTGAGTCCTGGAGAAGGACATAGGCTACTTTTTATCCCGGAAAAATACCCTTATCCGCGATAAACGACTTTAAGGTGGACAAAGTCACGGGCAGAAGCTAGTGCAATATAAAAGACAAACCAAACAAACAATGAAGATCCAAAACAGAAACCATGCAAATAAAGAAATGTATTGCCCTATTTGACAATATTTCATTTTGTAACTAAACATTTTTTCATATAAAATCAAATAGACACACATTTAAATTTTTGAATATATTCCGATTTCATATTAAAAAATCCATTTCAAAAATTCCTCAATCAAAAGAGCATAGGTGCCTGTGTAGAAAATCATACGGAAGAACTATTATTGAAGCGAAGAACTATTATTGAAGCGCGAAGAACTATTATTGAAGTGCGAAGAACTATTATTGAAGCAGTTTTACACTGTGTTTGTTACAATTCCCATTAATGACATAATTTACAGTGACATTTACCGTATATCATTTTTTGGGTTCTTTGATAATGAATAGGTATTGATTTAATATTAATTTGAAATAGTGTCAATTTAAAATTCCACCTTGCCCTCCTGGAACTTGTAATTCTCAAAATAAAATTAAAAACTATGAATTCCAGTAGGTACTCCATTTGCATTAATTTAAATATATATAACAGTAAGAAAACAATTCATCAACAACTTTGTTTCTGGAAAGTCTAAGCTAAAGTGGACAAAAAAATGAAAAAAAAAAGTAGCAATCAAGATATTGAATTATCGCTAGAACCTCATCGATAGTCATAGAAATATTCATCTATTACTGCAGCCTTCATCTATGATCATTTAAAAAGTTAACTATGAAGCTTCAAGTTATGGTAATTAAAGATTAACCAAGTAATTTTGAAATAAATTAAACTGGATACAATTAAATCGTCTAGAAGTTTTATACCTACTCGACAATAAAAGGTATGAGATTTGAATCTAGGAGCACAAGAAAATGAAAAAAAAAAATGTAGCTGTCAAGATATTAAATTATCACTAAAACCTCATCTATAGTCATAGAAATATTCATCTATTACTGCAGCCTTAATCTATGGTCATTTAAAGAGTAAACTATGACTGAAGCTTCAAGTTATGATAAATTAAACTGAATACCATTCATTTGTCTAGAAGTTTTATACATGCACGACAATAAAATGCATGAAATTTGAGTCTAAGAGCACCTTTGTTTCAACTTTATGTAATACTAAAAACAGTCACATTTACTTTTATAAAATCCCTGCTCATCAAACGCAAGATTTGTAACAAAAAGTGTCATTTTGATGATTGATGACTAAATGGAGCATAACATTATGCAACACTGTAACCTTGATCAAGTTATGAGGTCAAAGACCTTGCCATGGTGGGAATTCCTACTCAATAGCTAGAGAACTTAACAAAAAACTGCAATGTTACAATATATAGGTACAAATAGCTTTTATGGGTTTAGTGTTTTAAATGATTCATATGTAATTTGGTTATGTTTGTGTTCTTTTTACAATAAGTATGCTTATACATAACGAATTATAGTTTCATAGAAACATCAATCCCTCAAAGGTTTCACTCTTTTTGAAACTATACTTTTTTAATGTATTAATTACTACCATCCATACTTTATTTGATTAGCTCAACTGTTGGTTATTGTTTCACTAATGAATAATTTAAATATTGATAAATGAGACATTGTACAATTATTATGCCAGTGATTTATAATGGAATAAAAAAACAATTAAAACAAACTATTACCACTGGAATTGGTTAAAAGTGACTTACAAGAATTGAATAGGTATATACATATAAAAATTGGAACTAAAAATAAAAGGTTATAAAAATAAGGTAAATTTAAAAAAAATCACAGATTTATCATTCAACTTAACAGCCCATAATGTAAAAATATTCCTCAATTTTAATTACCTATCAACTTACTCATGTGAAGGTAGCTTTATATTCATTTGTTTACTAACAAACCTTATCAGCATGTAGAACATCACACCCATTCATAAAACAATACTATTATGCATTTACTATTGATACAAATTGAATAGGAATGTTATTTAACGGTACTCATGATTATGACCAAAATGAACACAAATTAAATACGAAAGTTTCTATTATTTTGCTCAGTAGTAACTAATAGCAACAAGTTCAATACATTTCAGTGAATTTGTCAATTCATATAAAGTTATACAAGTAATGATAAAACACATGGACAGTAGAAGGGAGAAATGGGATTAGCGGCAGCTTGGTGGCTTTTAGTAATATATACTTTGAGTTGAATTAACTCATTTTATTTAATATAATTGAAAGTCTGAAGAATGACACTTATCCCATTTCATGTTTCCACCATCATACTAATTCAGTATTCTTCTCATAATATTAAGTGAGTGATACATTTTAGTGAATATGCCTAATAATGATAAGCTTCTTTTAGTGCTACACTATTGCTTATGGTTGTATTTTTAACTTGTTTTGAATTGTACAAAAAAGAAAATCAAACTGGCACTAATGTTATAATTCTAATAAGATTGTCCCATATCAAGAATATAGTAATAGTGCAGTGTGGCAAATGACAAGTAAACAAAAATCTAACAGGCCATGTCACAAATAATATTAAAGTTCGTTTTAAAATATTTACAAGGAACCTACCTTTTCAGGTTCCTGAGACTTGATCCGTTGCTTTGGAGTCCGTTCATGTGAGCCCGCCCTCGGTCTCTCCGCAGCCTTGTAAACTCCCTGGTGGTGGGTTATCAGCCCCCTGGTGACGGCTCTCTTAGCCGCCGCCTTCAACACTGCACGCACATCCACTTCCGGGTCAACAGTCACTTGGTAAGCTTGCTGCAAATGTTTTTCAATAGTCTTTAAATCACTTCCGTCCCGTTCGCCTAACTCGCGCACTGCTTTGGCCACTGCCCGCGACACGTCGATGTCTGCCGCTATCCTAAGAGTCCTACTCTGCAACCCCCCTGGATCCTTGTACGAGCTCTGCCCCTTATTATACACTTTCAGTACTGCACCCTCGCGCACGGCCCGCTCCAGGCGCTCGGAGACCACGTCCTCATGGTAGTTATGGTGCTGCCTGATCGCGTGACAGATACGTTCCACGCTCGGCCGCTGTTTCTGGGACCGTATTTTCCGAATCGCCTCGAGTATCCATCGCTTCCACACTTCCTTTCCGACGTCGTCCGGCTCGCTCATTTTTGTCTACGATTATTTTGATCGGCCGTCGCAGTAACGGTACGGTACTGGAGCGCTGTCAACACCCATCGTATTTTGGCGCCTCGAGCGAAATTCCATTTTACGAAATGGAACTTCGCCGGAAGGGGCCGGAGACCGCGGCGCGGCGCCCGACGCCGGCTCAGAGCATGTTCGCGGCGAAACGGGCGCGCGCGGGTGACACATCGCGCTTTACGAGCGGGTTTCGGCGGAGCGAGCATCCGATGGCGGCCATCTTGTGACAATCCAAATTTACGTCGAACGAATACACGCGACGTAAATGATAATGTTTTAATTACACTTCACTAAATAACTCCAACAAAACTATTAATTGATTTATTGTTGCTTACTTATGCCTCACTAAATGTAAAATAAAACTTAATACAGCGGAGTCCTTTCCGGTTCTTTTTTTCACAATGCGACTTCACAAACAAACAACACAAAGTGATGACATGTAATGATTTGGTGTTTATATCCCGCAATGATTTTCCAATATGCGATTTACTTTTATATCAATGGTGTATTACAAAAATTACTTGAAAACATTCACAAAACACCAACAAAAGGCTCTTCAAAATGGCTATCAATCAGTTGCTATATGAAAAAATATTTTTGATATCCTGCTTGTCGCCGCAAAATGTATTGCCATTTTAATTACAATTAATTTACCAAAAAATGTGTTTTCACACGGTTATTGTCTATGGTCACACTAAATTGTCTAAATATTGAAAAATACAAATAAATTTTTAAAAATGTATGACCAAAGTCAATTAAATTATTGTTTGTTGAGAAAAGTTTGGTTTTTGCTACTAACAATAATTTATAATTTTCTTAGTTAACAGTGCTTGAAGCTCAAACAGAGAAACATGCTTACATTTAATCCGTGAAAAACACCTCTAGCGATCGCGCGGTCAGCGAGTTTTTACGAAAACAAAATTTTGTGGAGAAAACTTAGGAACGGTGCGCGTATAGTTATAACACAAATTGAATCTGCAAGCCGCATATTGTTTTCGTTTTGGATGAAACACTTAATATGATCAAAGGAAATACCCATCGGAAAGTTACACGATTGTAATATAACACCTAACCGTGCTATCATCAAAACAATACTACTAAGTCCTCGTAAAAATGCCGTAAGTATTCTATATTTATATATTTTTTAAGTATTTCCCTGAAATACAATAGTTCACATGCCCAACATTAGGATGATTACATATTTCATTGTCATTTTTGCACTTACATGACTGCGTAGATGTTATTTATAACGTTCAATATATACGTTAAAAACTTGCCTAAAAGTGTAATTATTATATAATTTTAATAATTTCTTTAAACCTAAGTAAAAACAGCTGTTCAAGTCAGTATCATGCAGTTTTTTCTTGTCCTAGTAGGTAGACCTATTTCATTGGTAATTTTGTATTCGACCTACCTACACAAAGAAAGTTTGTTGTTTATAGTATCTTCATGGGTCTTTCATGGGTCTTGGCTTACCTTGCCAGAACCACGCATAGTGGCATGCAAATGAAGTAAAAACATATATATATATTAGAAAAATCCTTTATTCTACATCAAATACAAACATAAGTACAATCAAAACATGGTATTTCATTAACAAATGTAAAACCACAGTATTTTACAGGTCTACAAGAAATAGAAAGAAGAAAGAACCAAAATTAAACAGCGTCACCATCAAAAATAAACACTACGATCTTAACTTTAATGATGTCCCAAAGGTAATTTTTAGAATAAATCCCGATTTATACTCCGGCCGAGTCACAAGGGGTTTGACAAAAATGTTGAATCATATTAAAGACTTCATTATAGTTGAGACATACAGATGTATGCCTTTGTTAGGTGATGAGGAGAAGAATGCTCCCGATTGGACTGTACACATTGTCCGTTATGACATTGTTTTTATTGACAAACAATGATACATCCATCTTATGTTTATTGTGAAACAGCCCTTTATTCCAATGCTGATTTGAAAAATTTCTATTGAAAGCAGCAACATTTTATCAAGGATAAGTACTATGAGTGAAGAGTAAATGGGGTAAAGAAGGGAAAGGACAAACTAGTATCTTGGATGGACTGGACTCTAGTTAGTTATAAACAGTGATTGTTCCGGTATCATTTTTGGTCCAGTGATCATGGTATTGCGCTATAGGGGTCTCATTTGGAATCCCTAACGTCATTTGTCCTAATGTATCATTTGCCATAACGCATTTTTTTCAGAAACCGTAATTTTTTCAGGATTTTTTAAAAGATCGTCGTATAGATTAGGTTAGGTTTGTTTTATAACAATCCTGAAAAGTTTACGGTTTCTGAAGAAAATGCGTTATGGCAAATGATACATTAGGACAAACGATACATTAGGACAAATGACGTTAGGGATTCCGATATAGATCCGCGCTATAGATATGGAAAATACCAATTAAAACGATTAAACATAGTTAATATTGTCAACAGTAACCCCAATGCATATTTCGGTTGAAATTTCCCACACCTATGGCACTCTACTATGATTGCTGCACCAAAAATGCTACCAAATTTACGGTAATAAATCACTAGACTGGTAATAAATTAAGAACTAAACAAAAACTTGTCACCTTAAAGTCCTTAAGTCTCAACTAATTAGTATCCTAAAATAATAATTTCACAGAATTTGAGGTTGTCATCTGTATGATAATTCTTCAAACTAAAGGCCTAGCCACACCGGATGCGTGCGCAGCACGCGCACGTCTACGTGCACGCCACGCACACGCAACTGCTTGGCCTTAAAGCGGAACTATTATAACTCTAGAAGGGCTGTGAACTACAATAGCTGCTTAATTTGGAAAATTTGGTTCCTATTAGTTAAGTATATTTTTTGCTGTTTATGATTAGATTTGCCTATTATCTATCTTTGTATAGCTGTAAGCTGAAAAGTAACTTAACTCACAATTGTACATGATTAAACGAAATCCTATTGCAAAGTGGGATAAAGTTCGTTATACCATAGAGACAGTGCTTAATTTCTAACATGAGTGGATTTACTTAACATAGCAAAGTCTTAGATTCAATAGCATTGTTCATTATTGCGGGAATTAACTTTAAATGTCACATTACGTTAACAAGACAAATTAATTATATATTTTTAACACCACAATATTGTCTACGGTTGAAACAAATATATAAAGAATTCTAAAAATCGTATTCAATAGGTCTCTTCATTAAAATGGTGTGTCTTCCAGACAACCTTTGGGTTATGAACAATGACATTTTTTTTAGCATAAGAAGACTTAGTGTTATATTGGGTGTTGCTCATAAAAATGACTGGGGGACTTACATCACTTTTCCTCTGGTAACCTGATATGGCCTTAGCCAAAGCTATTTTTAACTAAGAAATCGTAATGGCGTTGATATTTTTCCTACTATTGTTTTGGCTGGTCCATGCAAAATCTTATACCTTTATCAAGATACCTAGTTTATATGTTAATCTTTAATTATATCTTATTTTAAGAACACTGCCATTCTATATGCAGTAATTGTATCTAAGTAAAAACTTTTATATTAATTGTAAACATTAGTCCATAAGATTTTGAACTGACACTTCTGGTAGCTTTCAACATTCGCAAAAATAGCTTTACCAAAATTATAGCTTTTTCCATGTCAGTGAATGTTGTTTATGCTTTGGGAACCAGAGGTTCCAAAGTAAAAAGTAGAAAAATTGAAAATAATATATTTAAAACCTTTACCCGAGTGCTCAAGTTATCAGAAGTGGCTGAAAAGGTAATATACATACATATACATAAACACAATGTAGACCTAAAGTATAAATAGTATTTACACTGATCTATCCCACCATTTTGTTTCAGAAGACAAATAATGTAGTTATAAGACAAATGTTATTCTATACTTATAAGTATTATTTTAATTGATATTAGATTTTATTGCAAAGAGCCAATTTCATCATACCCTGTTAACTTTAACGGCGACATTCTTTCTCTCTTTTCCCAGTGCATTCTCATTTGCGGTTTCGGAGCCTGGGATCCGCTTTCCGGCTGTTTCATACCAAAAAGGTAAAAAAGGATCCCTTCATGGTGTGACTGTCTGTCTGTCCAACTATTAAAGCGCTATATCTCAGAAACTACTTATGCTATTTGAAATTTGAAATAGTTATCAACATGGCCAGTCTAAAAGTATTTCAAAATGATTTTTTTAAATATATTTATATTTTTTAGAACCTGATTTTGAATATGGTTTGGCTATAAGATTTAGTGAAGGTGACGCAAACCCACCATAGGGAATGCGATCTGCGGCCACTTAAGGTGCGTCCACATTTGTGGCATGACTGCGTATCGCGCTGCTTGGACGCTCACTGCCGGCGTGGCGATCATGCCGCACTCGTCCGATATAATGTGTGTGATCGTGACACGCGATCATGCCACGGAACGAAGATCTGATCGGGCAAATGATACAAATGTGGACGCACCTTTACAGTTGGGTGGGACGCAGTGCACAAGACGTAAGGACGGCAGAGGTGGATTGAAAGGGCTCAACCGAATTGGGCGAAAAAAACGGACATGGTCATATGGTCAACACTGGCAGAAATCAATACAGTCATCCGACGTAGCCGTCTAGACAGAGCAATCGTGCGGGGTGCAAGGGGCGAGACGCGGGTGGAGTGAACCCGAGCTGCATAGTCCGTATTAGTTAGATAGCTCGGGACATGTCATTGTCATTTATGCAAACATCGATGATGCAATTGGCTAATTTATCCTACCGTTTGAACCGCCTCACTTTCGTAAATATGTTTTACTTGAAGTGCCTGTTGATTTTTGTGTCACTCCGAGCTAGTCCGTTAGAGATAATGGACTTCTCAAAAATAATTTGGGGGTGCTCATTAATTGCGTCAGCCGTAATATTTATCGTGCTTTTGCGAAGTCTTAGAAAGAAATTGGGCGAAATAGTACATTTAATATTAAGCGAACTATGCTTATTTAGAATAAATCCAACACATTTACACCTGAAACACGCATTTCGAAAAATCTAACGTGTAAACGGGGAAGGGGTTGCCTCACGTAATTGATAGACGCCCCCTTTATAATCCTCAAAATCTACAAGCATTTCGACAGTTTCCACGAAAATCATGCGGCACTAACCGATTAGGTATCAGTTATGACTTGTTAATTAGAAAGTAACAAAATACTTTTGAAGTAACTTTTGACGTTTATTGTTTCCAGATATTTTCTTAACTAAATCCTTGTTTTCCATTTTTAAAATCAAGAAACACAAAGAATGTATTGCTTTTTATGACGATGTACTTATGTTTAATGAAAAATTAATATCACGCAGTTTTTACAAGTAATTGACATCAGATCTATTAGATTCATACTACTTTATATTCGAAAAGTCTGTTGCATATTTATATAAAAGTTTACAAGGAATCGTAACTAAGTACTTAGTTTGGTCTTATTATACAGCCACCAATCAACTGTACCAAAATGATACAGTTGATTGGAGACAAAGTTATCCTTTATTATATTGATTATAAAACTAACAAGTATTCAAACTCCAGGAGTGATAACCGACATATGGTTACAGTTTTTATAGACGGTATCCGCGGGGAATCCGAAAGACCACGCATTCAGGTCATTAGGAGCAAGAAATGTTATTAAACAACAACAAAAAATACTCTTTTATTGCACACCTCATACACAGAAATACAGAACATGACAGTAACATTCGAATTAGCAAAGGTAAACAACAGGCGATCATATCGCTAAAAAGCGATCTCTTCCAGACCTTTGGGTAGCGAAGTGTTTAAAAGAACAATTTTAGTTGAACCACAGTCAAATCCGGCTTAGTTTTGAAGATATCAATTTTTTATGTAAACTATTTATTGTGATCACTGAAGTGCATTAAGCTTTTTTGATCGCGACTAGGGTTGCCAGGCGTCCGGATAAAGCCGGACACAATATTGCTTTTTAGTTGCGTGTCCGGCCAAATCAGACGGTGTCCGGCTTTTATTGGGCTTTTTAAATTTGACCTATATATAAAAAAATCAAGAAGATTTTATGGTAAATAATAAAAAAAACAACCTTGTTTTACGTGTAATACTAAGACTAAAAAATTAAGGGTGTCTGGCTTTTTTACCCAAATGTCCGGCTAAACTGGCGGCTCTGTCCGGCTTTTCGTTTTAAGACCTGGCAACCCTAATCGTGATATTGCCAAGTTTCGTGTCAAATTGACAGCTAACAGCTGTCACTCACTAAAGTCACTCTTTAAAAAAAAAATCGTTACAATTTTTTAGGGATAATCTTCATAGAGAAGCAAAAGTACAGAAATCAACATAAGTAGATTTTTTTGAATTATATTTTACTGAATTTGACTTGGGTCATATAACATGTTTTACTCCTTATGGCCCCAGGAATACGTGGTTAAAATCTTTCTAATCCCTCGCGTGTACCGTTGTTTGTATGTGCACAATATAAAATTGTTATCTTTAATGGTAGTTGTTACTAGTTTAAAATTTAAGTGGACGATTTGTGCATCTATAAATATATAAGTTAATATTAGCACTGTTCTTTATTGCGTGGCCTTCACATTTCATGAAATAAGCCTTAACTTACAAAATATTGCTGTGAAATATAGACAAAATGTACATAGAACGAAAGAAAAAAACAGGGGAAAAAATTACAGTAACAAAGAAAAGTGAGCTGTTTTCGTAGTCACACCGCGCACACACGCAAGATCGCTATTTCGTCAACTTAGCCCTAGCACTGTTAATTCGTTAACGGGTGATTAAGTCTGCCAAATGGGCATTAACAAGCGCATTCAACCATTTATAACTAACAGAGAACGGCACTATTTTTAAAAACTATGAAATATGCATTTGGGATAGTAAGACAGCTGCAGAAAAAAGTGCCCGAAAATATTGCAGTGGAGTCACTTTAGTGTTTTGCAACTAGGGGGTCGCGACCCCTTAGAGCTCGAGATGCCTCTTAAAGAGAGTCACGGTTACAGTAGTTCGAACCAAATATTTGTACACTTTAAATATTGTACCATCTATTGTTGTATCCACAGTCTACTTTGACTTTAAAAGTTTATAAAACACATGTTTGAAACATCGCACAAAAGAAGGTTGCATAATTTTTCATTAACCTTTTGAGCGCCAAGCAACGAAGTAATACGTGACCCAGACGCCACAGCAATAAAATAAAAAACCTTCAGAAATAAAATAGTAATTGTAGAACGACGTATTAATATTATATTCAGTCTAGAAACAATTACATTTTTTCGGTATATTTATTTAATTGCAATTTTATTGCACAAAACAAAAGTAAGTACAAATGGCTAATGTAATGGTAAAAGGCATTATCTACCAGTCAACCATAGGGCCAAACAGAGATGCATAAAAATGGTATATGTATCAGTGGCACGAATTTTCGATGACGTGATTTGCTGACTGGCGGTCAAAAGGTTAAACAAGGTCGCGTCGTGAAAAAGGTTGAAAAACACTGCTCTAAATTGATTTGCTTTTTTTTGCTCTTCGGACAGGCTAAGGCCCGCCCGTCTTCTACATGCTCTTGCGCGTGTCGCGTCCGAAAACAACCTACTTTGAAGGTTTCAACATATCACTAAAATCACCCTAGCTCTCCTTAAAGTCACTAACGCCGCTTACCGTGCACCCCGACTGCTGTATTACATGCGTGGCCGCGTAAACGCCACACTTCACACACGTCGTGTAGTCCTTATTTAACACCATTTGGCTCAGGAAACCGCCGCTAAACGCGTCCCCAGCACCATTAGTGTCTACGATCTGTTCCCTTGTCAGTTTGTTGACAGGTACTAGAGTCACTTTGCCACCTTCGACGAGTATTGCGGGCTCGCAGCCTTGAGTGATGACAACGACGCGAGGCCTCGATTGGTTAAGTTTGGGCATGGCGGCTATTTTGACGGCGATCGCTTGGAGGTCTTTCTCGGCGATGCCGAAGGCTGTCGCGAATGCTTCGGCTTCCTGTAATGTTGAAATAAAACCATTTAAGTTAGATTTTGCTGAGAGCAGGAGAAAGGTTTGTTATTATATAAGCTTATGCGAGTTCTCCTAAGCGTCATATTATGTGCTTTATGAGCACAGAGCGGAGTCCGTCGTTGAACGGCCTCTCATAAATCCAAATTGTTGACTGTAAGGTAACTCATTCTTATTAAAATGTCGCAGCAACTGGTTTCAAATTACCCATTAATGTAGAAAAACACACCGCGAAGTCCATCGTTATATACGTTGATACGATAATCAATTTAAAAAAAAAGACATTACTTCCCGGACAAGCCTGGGAAGTGTTCATTATTGTGCAGGTTTTTACTTTTAATTATATCCAAGAATTTGAAAATTCACCATACAGCCAATAGTAACGTACAAAAACCGAGATTTAAAAAAAACTTTAATTGTTTTCTGAGTTTAGTTAATGCATGGTTAATGGCAATAATAATAGAAAAAAAAATATTAATTATTGTGTCCAAATCATAATACCTACAGTTTATTTAGTCATTTTTTTGTAGCAGTTATGTTTTTTTAAATGTTGTGCGCTTAAGAATTGCCGATTCAACTAAAAGTAATAATGCATATATTTATTTTAACTATTGCTATGGGTTTTCTTTTTATTTATTTTCATTACTATATTTCATGTGGAACCAAATATACAATTCGGACCCAAAACTTTTAACATTAATATCCTTAAAAAAAAATAAAGGCGGGATCGTGAATTTCATTTCGTCAAAGATTGTCTGCCGTGTTATTATTATGAAAATGCGTTACATAAACATGTGTCAAATTTCCTCGCATATTTGGAGAAAAGCAGTATACATGCCGCGGCAGGAATGTCATTTCGTGGATGAGTACGGTTTTGTAGGACGAGGCGTAGCCGAGTCCTTCAATAGATACGAATTTTTCCCGGCCTCTGCAGTAATATACTATTCAAACACTTTACTAAGAACTGGTAGTACAGATATTGGTCTAAAGTTCCCAAGATCATCCTTGCCTCCAGATTTAAATAAGGGAACAACTTTACTATACTTCATCAAATCGGGGAACACACTCGTCTATACAAGCATTAAACACAACAGCTAGATGTGGTGCTATAACATCAATGATAGATTGCATACATATACCTACCATACCTTAACAGAAATGCCCCAAAGATCCTCAGAGTTCTTTAACTTTAAGGATTTGAATGTTGATGGGGATCTGTATATTGAAAGTTTAGTTTCTCGTCGTATTAGTGGTATCATTTGGGTTCAAATATGAGCTAGCTTTCACTACAGAAGAGTTCAAATTTTGCGTAGTATTCACAGCTATGTTTGTGAAAAAGTCTTGAAAGGCGCCTGCAACCTCCAAGTCTGCAGTTACTCCATAAAAACTCCATAGCGAGTTCGCTCAAGCGAAACAATTTACATATAAAACATTTATTAAACAGAAATTGTTTGTTGTCTCCAACTATCTCCTCTTTTATATGAAGAAGACAGTTAATTATGTTTCAACTCAAGTTTCAATACCAGTAACCTAAAGAGGCCAGAGTAAGTTGTTGTGTGACATCTATAATCTAGATAATAACCTCTTTATGTAGCTTGACGTCGTCTGTCATGGACACTATAGTTTCGTTCCTTGGTTATGATTAAATCACATCTTCCATAAGAATAAGGATCGTTCGTCATCGTAGGTAAAAAAAAAATACAAAAATCATTTGAAAAGTGATAAAACTAATTAAATCACATCTATCCATACTAATATTATAAATGCGAAAGTGTGTCTGTCTGTCTGTCTGTCTGTCTGTCTGTCTCTCTGTTGCCTCTTCATGCTTAAACCGCTGAACCGATTTGGATGAAATTTGGTATGGAGATAGTTTTGAGTCCCGGGGAAAAATACCCTTATCCGCGATAAACGAATTTAAGGCGGACGAAGTCGCGGGCAGAAGCTAGTACTATTATAAAGTTGTAAAAATGAAATGTCTGTACATTGAAGATATTATCAAAAAAATATTGTAACGGACTATTTGGAGCTCATTTAAACGAAAAATATATTTTTTTGGATTTTTTGTATGTTTGTATGTGTCGTTGTGGCTTCATCACGCAAAATCGGTTAAACAGATTTATACTATTTTTGGTACACGGGTAGCTGGGTATCTCCAGATGGTTATATACTTTTTACCCGACTACGCTGAAGAAAAAACGACGGGTTATGACTTTTTCTCCTCCGCGAACGAAGTTGCGGGCATCTTCTAGTCTCCCAATAAGGATGGTTATTACAATATCACGCAAAATAGAATTTCAATAGGTAACAAACTACCTGCATTACTCCAGAGGCCGCGAAAGAGGGGATTGCCTGACGAGTAGATACTATTTTATTCTTGGCCATAATACGCATTCAAATGTCTACATATTGTTCAAAAGATTTACAGTTGTTGAAACTGAATTGTAAATAATTGTCATACGTCTTATCTGAACTTCAATCAAAACTTGTTGAGTTGATTTGAAACCACTTACGAGTATATTCATAGAATCGTGTAGATCATATCACAGCAGTTAGCAGAAACAAATTCGTAAGAAACCATTTCAAAAGTGGTTTATAGGTAAAAAACTTAAGTAAACTCTTGAATGTCGTAGTGTACAATATTGATATGGAACTTATGGCATTTTACTAATATGGAACGTCAAATTGCCTATACGGATACGCTACTACATACAACAGTGCGCCTACCATGAGTTCGGCACGAGCGTGGGTCTATCTCTTTCGCACTATTAGCGCGTGCGAGTGAGGTGCACTGACTCTCGATACGAGATACTCGCTAGCGCCGATCGTACTCAGCTCATGGTGACCTACTTTTTTCACCTATACCCGTTTCAAAATTATTAGAGCTTCTGACTGTGGTGTCTCCTGAGTGCTATAACATTCACAGCGCGCTACAACCATCACATGTAACCACGTTCATCATTTCTTCCGAAGGCTATCTGTGATACGAAAGGGGCGCCCAGGTTCATGATGAACAGTTTTATACTAGACAGCTTCTATCTTATTTATCAAAATTCGGAGCATCCCATCTCTTTGTGTGATCGATTAAAAAAACCGGTCAAGTGCAAGTCGGACTTGCGCACCGAGGGTTCCGTACAAAATATACGCTACAAAGGGCCGTATCTACGAAAATCCAGCGTTAGCAGAGCCCTACTCCTAAGTCTAATCGAAATCGTACATTTTACGCGGTGTTTGACAAAGACAGACATAAAATGACAGTGTTTTAGTATTTGTTATTTATAGCGGCAACAGAAATACATCAACCTCGACGACCGGTTTGGCTCAGTGGGAGTAACGTTGCCTGCGAAGCTGAGGTCCTGGGTTCAAATCCCGGTAAGGGCAAATATTTGTGTGATGAGCATAAATATTTGTTCCTGAGTCTTGGATGTCTTCTATGTATATAAGTAATATATCTATTAAATATATCGTCGTCTAATACCCATAACACAAGCCTTATTGAGCTTACCATGGGGCTAGTTCGATTTGTGTAAAATTGTCCCGTAATATTTATTTATTTATTATTAACATGTCCGTTTGAGAACTAAAATTTTGTATGGCTGTTCCGGATGTGCCGAGGATAATCCTCAACCATGACCGGCCGCTAAACAGTTATATTTTACAATAATAGGTAACAAACAAATTATATTGGAACAGCTGAGCACCTGGCATCCATCGCCTCACAGAATCTCAAGCATTCACTACTCACTGCCGCCTATCGACACGCAAACAATTGTGTAGATGCCAGGAGCGTATTGAGCAGTCAAAGGGCGCGGGGCAGCGGCGAGTTCCTGGACGAAATTCTGTAAGGCGATGGTTGTCAGGTGGTCAGCTGTTCCAATATAATAAGCATGTGTCCTAAAAAAATATCCGTCAGTGAGTTAGATTATCAGAAAATATTGGACACGTATTTTTTCTTTTGTTGATTAAAGACGAAATGATGAAGACATAGCTTCTTTTAATTTATTTAACATGTAATACTAACATAACATAGTCTTGTAAGTCTCAATGATTACTAACACTTTCATGGATCTTTATGTTCTGAATTAACCATTTTTTATTTTTTGAAATAAAACAATTTAACGGATTATATCGCGTATATTATCTCATTTTAGTTCCCGACGTTTCGGAAGCTTTCCAGCTTTCCATGGTCACGGGTGGACTGAGAAATTTATATCTATCCTTGCCAAAGAAAAAAGATATTTTCCCAGAATGCTACGCGAGGCTATTGAGATTCAAAAGCATCCTAATTTCAATAGAGAAGATGGATTGTCACTACCACCAGCTTGGGATCCTGTAATACATCTCATCAAGGAACAAGCGAGACACAGGACTGCAAAACCTTAATTTCCGAACGGTGTAAAATATCTTATCTGTTTAAGGGGCTACTTCGTCATTCGTAAATCACGCCCCAAAAGCGGAGGTAGCCAATAAGCGTGATTTATAATAAGGGACGCATTTATTGCTCGCGCGCATCAAAGAAAGAGAAAGCTAATACACTACATGCTTGGGGATTTTTGGCGTAAGCGCCAGATGTAAAAGTACCACGAAATCGGAGATATTATTATGTTTTGTTAACATTTAAGTTAATCACTTAAAAGATAAACGAAAGAATGACATTTTAACATAATTTAGCGGTTAATTAATCTGTCGTTTGTACAAACTAGACAAAAAACGGGAAATGAAGACGCGTTTTCGGATAACTTTTCTATCGAGGAAATTTTCATTAAACATGTTTCCGCGTTAATCACTGAATAGGTTATATAGTCAAGAAACACATATCTGAAAACCAGCCTGATTTATTTACTAGATTTGACAAAAAATGCGCTACAAAATAGCTTAAATTTTCGATGCATCCCCTTAAAAAGTAGTTTAATAGTCTCTGTTTTTTAAATAGTATAATTAGTAATGAGGTAGCCTGGGAGTTTTTCTTTGCAGCGTTTCTTTTCTCCTCAGTACGCCTCATTTGTGAAATGCTGCTTGGTAAATTATTAGAATAAAATAATTAAGCCCTTCTGGCACATGTAACACGTTTTTTTGTTCTTGTATGAAGCCCTGGTCGTTCAGGGCTTCAGGGTAAGCAGTTGGCGCATCCTTCATAGGAGTGACGCGCCCACTACAGAAACTCTAAAATGGCCCTTCAAAGTGCATAAGAATAAAAAAAAAAAAAAAGTAAGCAGTTTCGCTGTGCCTGTATGGAGCCATGGACGTTTAGGTTAGTGCCTTTGTGCTTCTATGGACCGCACGCCACTGGTCATGAAACTAAGCCTAAACAGTTAAAAGTTATATTTTACAATAACTGGTAACAAACAAATAGGGTACTTTCCTGGGTACAAAAATATTCTTCTAATTATTCCGCCAGTTACATTATCAAAAAATATTGGACAAAAAACAAAAAAATATAAAGATAAAGCGCGTCAAAGTTTGGGAGTGGGGGCGCATGACGTTATGCCGTGCGAAATACGGTCGCACGGCGTGACGTCACGGGGAACTTTAACGGGCTATAAAAGATAAAATAAAAATAAAAAGTAAATAATATTTTCTTCTGTTTCCGCGATTATTACTCATTGAAATAAAACAATTTAACGGATTATATCGCGTATATTATTTCATTTCAGTTCCCGACGTTTCGAAAGCTTTCCAGCTTTCCATGGTCACGGGTGGACTGAGAAATTTAAAAGATTACTCTTGTTTGTATTGATATTAATAAACTTATTTTTTTTTGTATAGAAGATAAATAAATAAAATGAAAATTAAATACATATACCGTGAATTAAGGTTACTTTGATCAACGGGGTAACATTGATCATTAATTTTTAAACTAGAAGGAGTGTATTTCTGAACGCGTCGAAAATGTTTTTTTAACGAGGTTGCCATCCTTAACAATAAAATCTCATAAACGCGTTTACAAACAAACTTCTTATGGATTAAAAATGAGTGATCAATGTTACTCCGTTGATCAAAGTAACCCCAATTCACGGTACATAGGGACAAATTATAACTTACGCTTTCATTTCCAAACAGCACGTCGACGTATGGCAGCAGTTTTTCCAAAGGCTCCTTGTAGAACTGAGATACGAAGGGCGCGCTCAGGTTCATGATGAACGCGTGGCCGCCCGCGTGCGCGTGCGACGCCAACTGCATGATGGATTCGGGGGACACCGCTACGAAGAAACCCTGGAAATAAAATAGTACATCATTATACAGTTTAGTAGAAGGGCAACATCGTCAGCGGAGGAGAAAAAATCAGAAGTAGTCGAGTAAAAAGTATCCTATAACCATCTATGAACCGAAATAACGATTCGTTTTTTTCGTTCAATTACGAGATTTTCGTATATTTTATTTAAATTCTAGAACTTGAATCAGATGTTTTGTGATTAATTTCTCTTCTCCTTAATGCAGTTTTAAAACATTCCACAAATAGCGTGTATTTTAGAAGATTTAAAAAAAAAACGGTTTCGATCCCTACGCTGTATTACTTCGCTGATTGGCGGTCAAAAGGTTAATATAGATGAGGCTACTGCCTTTCAGGAATACATATTTAATCATAAATTATAAAAACACACTGCGAAGTGAAACTCTTAGCGGTCTAACTGGAAGTCAGTCACACAAAAACAACAAATTGTAAATCTTAAGAGTCCCCAGTAAGCACGGTTCTCCATACAAACGTAGTTACGCTCTCATTTTCAAACGACTAGCTATATTGCTCTGAAACTTTGTACTTAGAATAAGTTTAGGTATATGCAGGCCTGTAATTAGTTTATGTAGCTTCAGATACCATAGTAAAAAAATACAGCGAATTTAAGTTTTTCATACAAAACTTGTTTTTGCTATATTTCGTTTGTTGTATAAACTGCAGGCATATAAACTAGTTTCAGGCCTAGATATACCTCATGTCATTGTACATGCAAAGTTTCGTTACAACCCAAAACGTAGTTTTAAAATAAGAACGAAACTCCGTTTGTATGGGAAGGTGAAATTCGGCCGAGCTTACTGCGGACTCTTAATTCTTTAGAAATAATTTTAAATGCCCACAACCCGTTTCTTATTAATAAGATGTCACCATTGTTTTCTACTTGGAACCTTTAAAAGAAACTAGCTTTATCGTTTCTTAGCGCAATGGAACACTGATAGTTGTAAGATAATATGTCGTAAAATATTGTATGGTATTGTATTTTAGAGATCGTAAATTACTAGTTTAGTTAAGCCCATCTGCTCAAATCACTAGAAGGCTCTGCGATGTTGTGCATTATGTAAGCGTCTATTTAGCGAACCTGTAATTGGCTTTCTGATACTTATTCTATGCCGCAAAAGTATTACTTTTAGCTGTTGGTTCTCCGAATAAATAAAATAAAATAAAATAAAATAAAAATAATAAATGCGAGAGCGTGGGAAACGATTTAGCTTGACCAGACTCAAGGAATGTCGTCTTGGGTCGGTCAGGCAGTCGATACTCATCCGCCCTCTAGTATAGTCGAGTTATTATCGCTACTAGTTATTATTATGGCGTTGGCTCACTTAAATATTAGTATTTGTTACTTAGTTTTACATAGCGTTTACATCTAGTTAATGTAGTTTTATAATCGCGTTTGAAGGTTCATTCATTTCTCCTAACACTTACCCGACAAGCTTTTGCCGACTTCATCCGCCTTAAATTCGTTTATCGCGGATAAGGGTATTTTTCCGGGATAAAAAAGAAGCCTATGTCCTTCCCCGGGATTCAAACTATCTCCATACCAAATTTCATCCAAATCGGTTCAGCGGTTTAAGCGTGAAGAGGTAACAGACAGACACACGTTTGCATTCATAATATTAGTATGGATATTGCCAAATAGATTAGACTGCAGTTTTTGATTATTACCAAATAGCTGAACATGCCATGGAGTAACTATCAGAGTGGCTAAAACTCAAGTGGAAATGCCCAGATACGTAACTCACCGAAGCGTAAAAGTACCGCGCCTTCTTAATGACAGCCTGACACTCCTCCTTGGCGAGGTGCACGGGTGTGAACTTCTGCGCCGCGGCCAAGTTCGCGCACAGCGAGCGGTGCGTGCCCGTCACCAGCACGGCGCACGTGCCCGTCGCCGCCTCTGACGTCACTTGGTACTTGACCACCACGCCGTCGGCGCTGCGAACACGGAAAGAGGAAATAAACAAGGAGTTTTCCACCAGAATAACCCTAATCCCTGCTGTTTCTTTTTTTTTCAATTGTTACCAGTGGTAACAACCAAGCTGTTACCACAAAGGTGATTGGTGTTGGTGGTACTACTGGCCAGCTGTTCAACAGAATAGATCACATATCCGACATTCTCGTGGAATGCCCCATAATAACCTGGGATGATCTAGCAAAACCTATCTCGAAACATACTTCTATCATCGTCCTTAAATGTTTCTATTTTCTACGAATTTATTGTACTGTATTTTATGATTTTCACAGTGCGTTGGTATTTTACTTAGCGATGGGCGACTTTGAATGATTTTAGTCGAATCACTCGACTTTTCATTTCATTGTAATTATTGGAATAGTCAAGATTCATTCGAATGAAGTCAAAACTCCGAAAACTTAGAGAGAGTATGAGAGCTTAATGGGTGGCGGCCGCGGTCGGCCGAAAATTGTCGATATCTCCCGAAACGACTCAAGACGAAGTCACACGCCACGGCATCGCCAGCGCCGCCAGTTAGACATCTTAAAAATCGAATAATGAAGCTCTAACTGCCAAAAAATGTCAACATCCACCAATCACAGCACAAGATTTTGACACTTCTTGTCAATTAGACCTTACGTCACGGTGGCGCCAATTGGTGATATTAGCAAACCCTCATTCTACTAGTATCAAAGTCGCCCATCACTACTTAGCGGTAATCGCCACACCGTACAGCAGTCGAAGTCGAAAGTCGAATATTCATTCGACTGTAGCGATAATTACACTACTATTTTGTTATTCGAATGGTAAAATTAATTTCGATTTCTACAATCATTCAAAGTCGCCCATCGCTAATTTTACTTTAGTGCTGTGTAACACGTCTTTGTGTTTATACATATATCTATATACCTACTATTATAAAGTTTTAAAAATGAAATGTCTGTACATTGAAGATATTTTCAAAAAAATGATTGTTATGGACTATTTGGAGGTCATTAAAACGAAAAATATTTTTTTGGATTTTATGTATGTTTGTATGTGTCGTTGTGGCTTCATCACGCAAAATCGGCTAAACGAATTTCAACTATTTTTGGTACACGGGTAGCTGGGTATCTCCAGTGATTGTAGGATACTTTTTACCCGACTATACTAAAGAAAAAAAGAGGGGTTATGACTTTTTCTCTTCCGCGGACGAAGTTGCGGTCGCCTTCTAGTATTAGTATTAGTAATAAAGAGATCATGCGAATATTACGATATAACATATGGTGCTTTAGACATAAACTAAGTGATTCTGACTGTAAAGCCATTTAATTATTACAACTTTAATATAGATGCACAATTGCACGTGCATGCATTTGCATGTTTTAGTCATTCGCGTCACGTACGATCAGTCAATCAGTCACACACTTAACGGACCATTGATAGCCCTTATTGACATTGACTTAAAGCCTACATACAGTAGAGGTGGTCACTTAGTGTGTTGCTGTTAGCGTATGCGTCTCAAAGTTGTACTGGTTTGTACACACACAGGTGCATCTAACGTGCACGTGGATTAAATATATAATCGTTGCTTTGACTGCTACGAATGATGAAATTTTAATATACATAATATTAATAAGTGGTGAACGGTATTGGTCACACATAAATTGAAATTTTTTTTTATAACATTTTAAGTATAAAAAGATTGCTATGACTGTTTGTTTACCCAAATAAATGAAAAAAAAAAGTTAATGTAACTATAGAACAAAATTACTCATAACGATAATGAAGTGTTTAAAGAATATAGTTATTAAATAACGCAACTATGATAACGAGAGCAAATGTTATCGGAGGCCAGCCATCTTGCTCGAGTGCTGCGTACCTACTTATCTCTTATCGCTGGCCCAGTTTGCGAAATCATCTCCAAATTCGTATTTTAGCTAAGGTAACTCACTCATTTTAAGCCAAGAGGTGCTTAATTAAATAATAGGGAATATGCATATTATTTTCTTTTTATTATTAAAAATCTCATTCATGTAACAAACAGTGGAGAACATTTTCTTTTCGAATAACTATAAGAATAACCAAGATATAAGCTATCAAACATTTCATTCCATCTCTTTCTAGCAAAACAGAATTTAATATGGAGTTCATATGACCGTAGTAGACTGTGACGTAACAGTACATGTCGGACCTCTCGGTCAAATCGCTGTCTAATTAGTAGTTTAAAATGCCTATACGAGGGCTGCTATTTATATATCCGGAAACCGGGATTACAATCTTCTTAAATAGCATATTTGACCGCCATGGTAAAATTTGAACTTTTTTAAGTATATAAGGTATATTTTTTCTTCCTTATTAACGCTCGTGTTTTGTTTTTGACGGGTTTTAAATGTCATCTCGCAGCAAGAATGGAACTCACTCGTGAAAATATTCGTGCTATGATTTATTATGATTTTCGGCGTGGTTTAACGCAACAACAGTGCATAGATCAACTAACTTCAACTTTTGGTGATGAAGCCCCATCTAAAACTACTGTGTATCACTGGTTTAGTGAGTTCAATCGTGGACGTAGTATGCTTACGGACGAAGTTAAGGCAGGTCGCCCGAAATCGGTCGTTGTACAACAAAATATCGAGGCTGTGCGAAAACTTATAATGGACGACCGACATGTTACGTACCGCGAGATAGAGGCGACTCTGGGTATTTCTATGACCAGCATTAATAGCATATTACATAATTATTTGGCTGTAAAAAAAATTTGTTCGCGTTGGATACCCCACAACTTAACAAATGAGCAAAAACATGCTCGCGTCGAATGGTGCAATAAAATGTTAAAAAAATATAACCGTGGTGACTCAAAAGCCGTTTATAACATCTATACAGGTGACGAATCCTGGATCTATGCATACGATCCCGAAACGAAGCAACAATCAACGGTATGGGTGTTTCAAAATGAGCCGAACCCTACGAAAGTTACTCGTGCAAAAAGTACATTGAAACAAATGGTGGCCTGCTTCTTCGGTATTAATGGCCATGTAGCTACAGTGCCACTAGAAAACCGTAGAACGGTTAATTCAGAGTGGTACACGACCATTTGCTTACCGGAAGTATTTGAACAAATTCGTAAAACTAACCAGCGACGAAGAATCATTCTTCATCATGACAATGCCAGCTGTCATACGTCACGCGAAACAACTCTATTTTTGGAGGGTCAAAATGTGGAATTAACGGGTCATCCGCCGTACAGCCCTGACTTGGCACCCAACGATTTTTATTTATTTCCAAATATAAAGAATAAATTACGCGGTCAACGATTTTCGACCGCTGAAGATGCTGTCGACGCATTCAAACAACACGTTATGGAGGTACCTCAGGCGGAGTGGCAGAAGTGCTTTAAAAATTGGTTCACGCGAATGCAAAAGTGCATAGATCATCAAGGGGAATACTTTGAAAAACAATAAAACTATTTTCAGCCGTGTACGTTTGTTTGTTTTTTTGTTTCCGGATATATAAGTAGCAACCCTCGTATCATGCGTATTTCTTGGCCGGTTTTAATTTTAATTTTACTTTTTGGAATAGTTTTTACGGTATTTTGTTAAGAAAAGCGATGATTAAATTTCATGCATGTTCCCTATTGGTCGAGTCAACTTTTTTGTGACCTCCATGTTTCTACTATTTGCTGTTTAAAAGGAAATTACAAGAAAATACAGTCTACTGTTATTAATTGAAACTACATGACAACGGTAAATATTAACACAATATTAATTTACCTTCAATTTCACCGATTGCCCAGCAGATGTCAATGTACGTCAATTTTGTATGAAAATAGTGGTGAAAAACTGGAAAAACCATGTTTTCTGCTAGAATACGTCTTTGTGCGAGATGCATCATATATGGAGACTGTTTATCTAGCTATAAGAAATTTTAAATTTTAGCAAAGGGCCCTCGCCCACGGCGACTTTTTGTGGCGCGTCTGTGGCGCGTTTCGTAAACGCGCGACAGCATCGCTACTGACGCGCTTCAGTCGCATTTGCAACGCGCTTCAGAAGCGATGCAAACGCGCCACAACAGCGCGACTGTGTCGATGCAAACGCGCGACCGTGTTTTAGTCGCATTTGAAACACGCTTCAGAAGCGATGCCAACGCGCCACAACAGCGCAACTGTGTCGATGCAAACGCGCGACCGTGTTTTAGTCGCATTTGAAACACGCTTCAGAAGCGATGCCAACGCGCCACAACAGCGCGACTGTGTCGATGCAAACGCGCGACCGTGTTTTAGTCGCATTTGAAACACGCTTCAGAAGCGATGCCAACGCGCCACTGCCGCGCTACAGCTGCGCGACTGTGTCGCTGCAAACGCGGGACCGTCTCGGATGACATCGGGTGATGAGGGAGGGCGGGAGGGTGGCGCGGCGGCGTCAGTGGAGAAGAGAGTATCAGTGCAACACAGACTGGCCCAGAGTGTTATTGTCCGGTCACAAGATGGGGTCGTTCGACACCGAAACATTTAGGGCCCTCGCCCACGGCGACTTTTTGTGGCGCGTCAGTGGCGCATTTCGTAAACGCGCGACAGCATCGCTACTGACGCGCTTCAGTCGCATTTGCAACGCGCTTCAGAAGCGATGCAAACGCGCCACTGCCGCGCCACAACAGCGCGACTGTGTCGATGCAAACGCGCGACCGTGTTTTAGTCGCATTTGAAACGCGCTTCAGCAGCATAATTAAATATTTAATATTAATATTATTATGAAAATTATTAATGTATTATTATTAATTATTTATATATATATAATTAATAGCAAATGTAATTTTCAATATGAATAATAATTAAATTATTATTATTTAATATTTAATTACTATTCATATTGAAAATTACATTTGCTATTTAAATTTTTATAAATTAACGTTAAAAAATAAATATTTAATATACATGTATATACGTATATATATATATATATATATATATATATATACATATATATATATATATATATAGCGCTACAGCTGCGCGACTGTGTCGCTGCAAACGCGCGACCGTCTCGGATGACATCGGGTGATGATTGGCGCGGTGGCGTCAGTGGAGAAGAGAGTATCAGTGCGAAACAAGACTGGCCCAGATTGCTGTTGTCCGGCCACAAGATAGAGTCGTTCGACACCGAAACATTTATTATGGCGATTCAAGACCGTCCTGTAACATAGGACTCGCGCCTTCCTGAATATTCCAATAAGATTGCTAAAAGAAAGGCATGGGAAGAGATAAATATAATGTTTGATTCAGAATTTGGAGAAAAATCAAATAAAGAATACCTTAAGGTATTAGTCGTTCTTCAGCGGATATACATTGTCTCATCACTGTATGTCTGCGAGTCAACTCTGGTCTTACAATGGAAAGCAATTCACAAAACGTCGAATATGACATTCTATAACAACTTCTGAATTTTTATGCTCATAGTTTTTTAGTATTTTAAACGTTGTTTCATAATGTCCACTTAATAATCTCTGTTTATTAAATGGGTGTATCCAATATCGACGTTGCTTTCGTAGCCGAAGCTGCTTTCGTTCCCGTCGCTTGGGCTGCTTACGTAAAAGCAGCACCAAAGACAACACGACTAATGTTGCCTCGATGGAGTCCATCTTGCAACTGTAGCAATGGATTTTTGTGCGACGGTCTCGCGTTTGCAGCGCGACTGAAGCGCGACGGTGTCGCGACTGCAGCACGACGGTGTCGCGACTGAAGCGCGACAGTGTCGCGACTGAAGCGCAGTTACGTGGGCGAGGGTACGCAGTTAGCGACCGCATCGCGACAGTGGCGCTGCGAAAACGCGACAGCAGCGCGACTGTAGCGCCACAAAAAGTCGCCGTGGGCGAGGGCCCTTATTTGCGACGATCTCACGTTTGCAGCGCGACTGAAGCGCGACAGTGTCGCGTTTGCAGCGCGACGGTGTCGCGACTGAAGCGAGACTGAAGCGCGGTTACGTGGGCGAGGGTACGCAGTTAGCGACCGCATCGCGACAGTGGCGCTGCGAAAGCGCGACAGCAGCGCGACTGTAGTGCCACAAAAAGTCGCCGTGGGCGAGGGCCCAAAGACATGTTGTGGTAGGTATTAAGATTCAAAAGTGACAAATTCGTTCTGCAACTGTAATTATTGCTGTGCCGCGGCTGGCTTAACGGGATGCATCGAAAAATTAAGCAATTTTTTAGTTAGATTTTTGCCAAATCTAGTACCTATATGAAACAGGCTGATTTTTAGATATATGTTTTTTGACTATATAACCTATTCAGTAACGCGGAAACATGTTTGTTGAGAATTTCCTGTATAGAAAAGTTATCCGAAAACACATCTTCATTTTCCGTCTTGTACAAACGACAGATTGATAAACGACTAAATTATGTAAAAATGTCATTCTTCCCATTATCTTTTACGTCACTAACTTAAATGCCAACAAAATATAATAATCTTCGATTTCATTGTACTTTTTACATGCGCCAACGCCAAAAAACCCCAAGCATGTAGTGTATTAATTTTCTCTTTCTTTGATGCGCGCGAAATGCGTGCCTTATAACAATTCCGCTCATTGAAGATATGGAGCGTGAGAGGAGGGCCTTGGCGGTACGGGGAAATATGATAGCCCGGAGATTTGCCAGGTATGGCAGGGGAGTCAAGTATACGTTATTATAAAAAAATAATAAATAAATATTACAGGACAATTTTACACAAATCGAACTAGTCCCGTGGTAAGCTCAATAAGGCTTGTGTTATGGGTACTAGACGACGATATATTTAATAGATATATTACTTATATACATAGAAAACATCCAAGACTCAGGGACAAATATTTATGCTCATCACACAAATATTTGCCCTTACCGGGATTTGAACCCAGGACCTCAGCTTCGCAGGCAACGTTACTCCCACTGAGCCAAACCGGTATTCAACGCCTATTGTCTCTCTTTCTACACCTGTCAATTGTGGGTGAGGCACAGCAGGAAATCGTACAGCGCCATCAGGGTGCAGTATAATAACATATTCCGAACCCTGATGGGGCTGCCGAGGTACTGTAGTGCCTCTATCATGTTCGCCGAAGCCGGAGCCGCGACTTCTACCGCCGTGATGCGCACCCGCATCGCCTCCTTCTGGGAGGGACTGCGCCGCTCGGGGAACAAAATCCTGAAGGCCGTGTACAGCGAATTGGACAGTCCTATTTTTAGGTACTGGCTATCTGCGCACCAGGAAGGGAACAGGAAGTAATATTACTCGCATTAGTTTAAAGTTTTATTATTTTATTTTATTTTTATTATATTACAATGTATATGGGTGTACTGACTTGCCTGAAATAAACAATTATTATTATTATCATTGGCCGGCTAGGCGTTGAGGGCGTGGTTTACGAATAGGCATTACTTGACGATGCAGGCCCTCAACCTAAGTAAGGCAAAACACACTTTCCGTGTTTTTGAAATTAGAACCCCACTGTCCTTTTTAAAAATATTTAAAATTACTCGGGCTAATGTCCTAATTGGGCTTTATTTATAAGGTACTTGCAAGTTGTGGAATGACCTTCCCCTGAGGTGTTCCGAGAGCACTAAACATGAAATTCTTCAAGAAGCGAGTTAACAGGGTTCTCTAAGGTTGGCAAAGTTTGGGCGATTCCTCCGGTGTTGCACATATCCATGGCGACGGTGACAACTTTCCATCAGGTGGCTCGTCTGTCTGCCCGTTTGAAATTCATTACATAAAGAAAAGATTAAATCGATAGGTTTTCTTTCCCTACATATTTTCTTCCATTGCATCATTCATCATCATATTGACTTTATCGTTTATCTATTAGAAAGATAGTGAGAGTACACATGTTATTCTTATCATAGAGAAAAGATGAATCAATAAAGATAAGACTACTCAGTGTCTAAAATACGGTAAAATGAGCTTTGTCTGGATAACGAAAGCCAGGGTTGGAAGACTTTAAAATGGAATTAACACGGATTAATCAATTTTTATCATAAAAGAAACGTCTGCTAACGAAAACTTAAATGAAAACTAGAAGATGCTTCGTTTGCGGAGGAGAAAAGTCATAACCCTTATTTTTTTCGTCAGCGTACTCCGGTAAAAAGTATCCTATAACCATCTGGAGATACACAGCTACCCGTGTACCAAAAATAGTTGAAATCTGTAAAGCCGATTTTGTGTGATGAAGCCACAGTGTCGTTGTGTATATTACAATAGGGAATATGCATGAATTTTAATTTTTGCTTTATTAAAAGCTTATTCATGTAACAAACATTAGACAAAAAGAATTTGTCAAATAACTATAATAATACCCAAGATATAAGCCATCAAACATTTCATTCTATCTCTTTCTAGCAAAACAGAATTTAATATGGAGTTTATATGCCCGTAGTAGACTGTGACGTAACAGTCTATGTCTGACCTCTCTGTCAAATCGCTGTCTAATTAGTAGTTTCAAATGCTTATATCGTACGTATTTCTTGGCCAATTTTAATTTCACTTTTTGGTATAGTTTTGACGGTATTTTGATATTTCTTTACGAAACGCGATGAAAAAATTTCATGCATGTTCCCTATTATTTGAATTAACAAGAGGGGGGGCACACTTTTTAGGGTTCCGTACCCAAAGGGTAAAACAGGACCCTATTACTAAGACTCCGCTGTATGTCTGTTTGTCTGTCTGTCACCAGACTGTATCTCATGAACCGTGATAGATATACAGATGATGTATTTCTTTTGCCGCTATAACAACAAACACCAAAACCAGTATAATTTTATGTCTGTCCGTCTATTTATTTATTTATTTAAACTTTATTGCACAAAACAAAAGTAAGTACAAATTGCGAACTTAATGCCAAAAGGCATTCTCTACCAGTCAACCATAGGGCCAAACAGAGAATTATGAATGCAGTGGGGAAAAACATTCAGTACTGAGAGCGTTAGGACACACAATCAAATAATACATACATAATTGCTTATACCTATACTATATATGGTATACAATATATATATATTACATATAAATAATAAATACAAAATATACCAGCTACTGCATGGAAGATGGACGCTACTTGAGTTCTTGTTCCAGCAGATGCCTACGTAGCATCCGCTTGAAAACTACCTTGCTTGGGGCTTGTCTGATAGAAAGAGGGAGCGAATTCCAGAGACGGCTTGCCTGAACGGCGAAAGAATTTGACATGAAACCGGTGTGGTGTGAAGGAATTGAAAGTTTGAGAATTCGGGAGGAACGTAGTTCACAGCCTGGATGGGGAGTTTGAAAAGCGAATTTGCTGTTGAGTTTATGTCAGTAACCAATATAAAATGATCGAACACCGCGCACATTTCGCTTATGACTAGAGCTCTGCTGACACTGAATTTTCATAGACATCACTTAGATATACGGCCGTTTGTAGCGTATATTTTGTACGGAACCCTCGGTGCGCGAGTCCGACTCGCACGTGGCCAGTTATTTTTTTTAACTTTGAGGACTAACATTTTCGTACCACTACGCGCGTAGCCGGCAGCACGGGAAAAACGCATGTAGTGAAAACTTACCACGAGCAGAGAGCTGTCAAAATGCCCAGCAACGAAATAATTCTAGACGATAATAATATAAATCTAACAATAATCAAATGTTATCATTATCGCGTAATGTCAATAAACTGTTAAACAACAGATTGCTTGCTCACTGATTGCAAAAAGCACTGATAAAAATAATATTACCTAATTAGAATATGGTCCTATGGTCTTCTTTGACGTTGGACGTTAGGTGTGCTAAATCTATTCCTGTTTTTAAGAGTCATCTTAAGCAGCACTATTTATCGCTCCCTTAAACTGAGATGTCGATGTCGTGTAGTTCTGTACATTTTTGGTTATATGTATGTATTTGTGTAGGTGTATGTATATTTGTGTATATGTTTATTTGTATTTTATATATTTATTTATTAGTATGTAGTATCTTTGTATGTATTTGAATTTTTCATTCCTCTTTTGTTTTCCTTTCTAGCTTTAATTTATGATTTGTCTCATCTTCATGTGCACCACTTACTAACTCATTGGTTGTTTACTTTGCGCCATCTCTACTACCTTAAGGTTGTCTGGAAGAGATCGCTTTTTAGCGATAAGACCACCTGTTGTTTACCATTTCTCATACTGGTTTAGATTTAAGTGTCTGATGTTATTTTCTTTTGGTGTGCAATAAAGAGTACTTATTATTATGATTATTACATTGTTCGCAGAGAAGAAAAAAGCCATAAACCTCTTTTTTTGCTTCATGCTCTTTTTGTACAGTCAAGGGCACCAATATTTATACACCACAGTTTCAAAAATATGTATACAGGTGATATTATTATGGCAGTAAGGTTATGTATACATATTTTGGAACTATGTGTGGATATTTATCTTTGCCCTTCACTGTACATAATCGCTAAAAACCGTCCAGTCCTTTTGACGTGACGTCTGACGGCACTGGGGTGGTAATTAGTCAGAATCTACCTCCTCGCGGTCCACCTCGGGCAACGGCTTCTCAGAAGACGGCTAAAAGATTCCGACTGTTCCTGGCAAGCTGAACTTGCTCCTTCCGAGCCTCTCAGCTATCTTGTATTCACTAATTAAAACTAAATAAAATGCGCTCAAATAATGGCCCTTTTAAGGGCCCTTTGACAAAAAGTCTAGGACCCTCTGTTCTAATACTGCAATTCAATATTGAAGGTATGTCACAATCTAAATGCGACTACCTCGCTAGATTAGCTACAGACAAAAATATTGACGTGATTGCCATCCAGGAACATCATATAGATAGTTTAAGTAAGTTTAACACCCGCGGTTTAATTGCGGGCTTTAACATGATAGCCCATACCCTGTCACCTGTTCATGGTTCCGCTATTTACGTAAGATCGTCGCTCTCAAGCGTAGAGACCCTGAACATCCCAGTCTCAAATACCTTGGAGTCGTTAACTGTTCTGGTTTCAAATGTTACCATTACGTCTGTTTACAAGCCCCCGAACAACACCATACCAGACCCTCCTTGCAAAACCTATCCCCACCCCACTATCTACATTGGCGACTTCAACTGCCGGCATTCTGCATGGGGATACTCGTCGAATGATTCGAACGGCGAATCGCTAAGTGAATGGAGCCTAAAAGAAAATCTTCATCTCGTCTTCGATGCAAAACAGAACGGCTCATTTCGTTCTGCGAGGTGGCAGCGAGACACAAATCCAGACCTCTGCTTTGTTTCCGAGGACGAACGTGGCTACATTCTACCTACCAACCGCACCATCTTAAATGATTTCCCACGAAGCCAACACCGCCCTGCGCTTATCAGGATAGCCTTGGAGGTCCCCCTGGTTAACTCTCTACCAAAACCGCGATGGAACTTTTATAAAGCTAACTGGAATTCCTACAAGCAGCAGATGGACGCCCATATCCGGTGGATCAAACCCAACGCATCAAATTATGACAGATTCTGTGGCATCGTGTTAAGCACAGCAAAGAAATGCGTCCCACGCGGCTTCCGTAAGGAATATATCCCCGGATGGTCTGCAGAGACTGAAGAAGCATATCGCAGGTACCTTACCCTACAGGATACCGATGCAGCTAGTAGCTTGATTGAAAAGTTGGATGAAAACCGAAGGCAAAAATGGCTGGATAACATCGAAAGCATGGACTTCACCCACTCGAGCAGGAAAAGCTGGGCTCTGTTACGCAAACTTGGGGGTGGTTCGGAGCCAGATAAGAAAGAAGCTTCAACCCACCCGGATGCAATAGCTGAACGTCTTAAATGTGCAACCAAAAGTGCAGCTGTTGACAAGAATTTCTCAAAAATCATTCAACGCGAAAACCGAACTAAAGCTCACGCTCAAATAAAATGTGCCCATTTAGATCATCCATTCACACAGGAGGAGGTGTCTATCGGCCTGAAACAAACGAAATGCGGAAAATCCGCCGGTATCGACAACATCTACCCAGAGTTTCTTACCAACTTAGGTAAACGAGCCACCCGATGGCTGACCGACTTCTTCAACGATATCTTTATCACCACTATTATTTTTATGAAGTCCAAAGTCATAGCCATTCTAAAACCCGGGAAAACCCCTGTTGACGCGGCGAATTACAGGCCCATATCTCTTCTAAGCGTCACCTACAAGCTACTTGAACGCCTTCTTTATAATCGTCTTAGGGATATTGTAGATCAAGAAATCTCCGTCGAACAGGCGGGATTTCGTGCTGGCCGTAGCTGTGCCGATCAAGTTCTCGCACTTACCAGCCACATAGAAGCTGGGTTCCAGAGGGGCCAGAAAACTCTGGCAGCTTTCGTGGATCCGAGGGCAGCATACGATACAGTATGGATAGGCGGTTTACTGTACAAGGCCCGCGAAATTATACCTTTGGCAAAAATCCTGCGCCTCATCAAAAGCATGCTGGAGCCCCGCAAGATTAAAGTTCTCCTTGGTCAAGGGAAAGCCGTTATAGACAGCTTAAAAATGGTCTCCCTCAGGGCTCGGTCTTGGCCCCTCTTCTCTTCAACATCTACACACGCGACATGCCCAAAACGGAGTGCGACCAGTTTCTGTACGCCGATGATTTGTCTCTCACGGTTCAGACTAGGGATTTTGAGGCTGGGGAAAGGAAACTCACGCGTGACCTGCAAATTCTTAGTGAGTATTACATGAAGTGGAGACTTTGCCCAAACCCGACAAAAACTGAGGTAGCCGCCTTCCACCTTTCTAACAACCTGGCGCGCAAAGAGATTGATGTTACCTTTTGTGGCAAGAAACTTCAGCACAATTTTAACCCAAAATATCTGGGGGTTACTCTTGATAGGTCCTTGACCTACAAACCTCATCTAGAGAACCTAGGTCAGAAAGTTAAAACCAGAGTGAACCTGATTAACAGACTCGCAGGTACAACGTGGGGAGCACGAGGCCGGGTATTGCGCACCTCCAGCTTGGCTCTTGTCTACCCGGCGGCTGAGTACTGTGCCGCAGTTTGGTACAAGAGCGCGCACACGAGTAAAGTCGACGTTCAGCTTATTCGAGCCATGCACACGATATCTGGCAGTCTCTCGCCTACTCCCGCGCAGTGGCTCCCGGTCCTATCCCATATTGCGCCACCAGAAATAAGACGAATACATGCTGCTTCTCAGGAATGGGATAAAGCTACTAAAGGCAATCTCCCTATAAGTAAAACGCTGGACAGCCTTCCTGGTACGCGCCTTCAGTCTCGAAGACCTATCTGGTTAGACCCCCCAATCCAAGACCCAGAGCGCTTTTGTACTAACCTGGAATGGAGGATAAGCTGGGATACAAATACTAACTTCTCAAAATCAATCAACATACGTATTTCCCGATTAGGTATTATAATTTAAATTTCTTCAAGGAAAACCAGTGAGCTCCATTTTCAGCCCCATAGCTACTTATTTAGGTGGTACTACAATTGCTGGTTCAGATTTTAACCCTTTCACGATGGCGAACCCGCTAGGCGGGCGCTCTACATACGCATTTTCCCATGTCATCGGCTACGCGTAGCACTACGAAACTCTCAGTCGTGAATGTCTAAAGAGGGTGTATACTTGCTTAATTGGCAACGTCGCATATTTTTTGGTTTTTCTTGATTATTTTGAAAAATGTGAATGTAACTTGAACATGTTTTCAATTCATTCATTACGTTTTCGGTAGATAAGCGGGTACAGTGCAAAATTTCATGATATTGCCACAACCAAAGCTCTAAAAATGAATTTAAGTCTATATCTTGTTTTGTAAGAAAATTAAGGCAAGCGATGAGTACATGAATTAAACACAATATCTAGGGTAGGTATTGAACATATCTTTAAGTTTCATTCAAATACCACAAAATAATGAAGTAAGAAGACAAAATATGCGACGTTGCCAGCTAAGCGGGTATAAACGCTCTTAAACGAAAAGTAATACCTCCAAATAAAATAATGATCTTAATTCTATAAGTTTGCCGCAAGGGCACTTTTAAAAGTCGGACTCTACGGCATTTCCCAAGAGGAGACCACTGTCTAGAAGAAAGCCGAAACAAACTCAACAGTGAGTCGTTTCTTCTAAATAAATCTTATCTATTACAATAATTGTACTTAGCCTATCTTAAATACATGTCATGTAGCTTCAATTTGCAAGAGAACTGCAGGCGGGACGCGTCTTTGGGCGGGTGATTAGCAGTTTTTATAAAAGTTTCAGTTAAAATGCAGTCTGCTTGTTTGAACACTAGGAACTTAAAAGTACTCACGTGGCTCTTGTCTCCAGTATTTTGGCGCAGTCGTCATTGCCAACGCAACCAAAGTATGTGCACACGCCGGGCTTTTTGAGGATCCACTGAGCGACACGCAGGGTGTTCTGAACACTACCACCCGCTATAAACTCAGCTTTATACCTGAAAAACATGTGTACATTATTTTTTCTAATTTACTTAAGCACAGTCTCATCTCATGCTGAGAGAGATGGGTGTGTGGAGTGACGAGGAAAGATCCGATTAGAAATGAGTATATAAGGGGAAGTTTGAAAGTAGCCCCTGTGACAGATAAAATGAAGAGCAGTAGGTTAGCATGGTATGGGCATGTAATGCGGAGGGATGAACGCCATATTGGTAGTAGATTGGGATGAATGTCGAAGGACGAAGAGTGATAGGTAGGCCAAAAAGCGATGGATGGATTGTGAGGAAAGGACATGAGAAAGAAAGGAGTAAGCTCTGAAAAGACAAATAATAGAGATGTATGGAAAATAAAAACATGTGCCAATCCTACATAAGTTGAATAGGGGCAGAGAGATGGTGATCTCATCTGTCACACTTACTGTGTAAACAAACACACCATAAGGGTATATTTACTTTTTTTCTGTAGCTTGTTGCCATGGTTACATCTACTGATAGACTAGAACTAAACTACAATTTTAAACAATATGAAGGCAACAAAAATATTCTTTTGTAGCCAACATAGGTCCAGATTTCGAGGTGCTGTCTTGTCGTGTTTATAGTCTAGATTATTAGCATTTTTCTAACTAACTCTGTTACTATTGTCTCCTGGATACACAGGACAGAATAATAAGAAAAAGTTGATCTGGCCATAAATGTTTTGAAAAAGTGGCGAATAAGCCATTATTGTGTTTATGGTGCATCAACATATTTTGAGCAGTGGTATATTAACAGTAATATTTTATTGCAGATATGTTATAATAGAAATAACAACAATTTAGGCTATTTGGACTTCCACCCCCTGGTCACACTATCTTTTTAACACAGCCTGTCACATCTGGGTTGACCCCACTCCCTTCCTATTCCTATGGCTGTGACAGAATAATATATACATGGCCCTATACAACAAAGGTAATTTTTGAAAGTTTCATATTATTATTTTTAAGAATCTGGAATATTACACAACATACTTCTCCATGAGTTCTCTGTATAGGGGCATATGTTTTTCTTCAGCCATGATAGCATCATCAGGTTTCAAGTCATATTTAGCCAGCAGGGCATCGTCCACTGACGCCGAGATATCCAGCAGAGGGTTCCCAATGCCCACCAGCAGACCCTCATCACATGGGCAAGGACTGGAAATTAAAATAAATTAGTAACAATGAATATTTACTTATTTTGACATGGTAGTATTTAAATTACAACTAAGTTTCATTAGTTTACTATATAAAAAAATCGTGAGATGGAGATCAAAGTCTCAAGTTGTATCTATGCTTAAAATAATCCGCAAGCTACGTAAATGATAATAAGTTGCACCGTATAAATACATATTTTTAAGTGCTTCTGAAAAAATTATTTGCTCTAAAAAGGGAAGACTTTGACACGTAATGTAATACACCAGCCTCTGAGACAATATTTTCTATTAACAGGCATGCGAAGAGGAACATACTCCTGCCAATTAATGCAAATTAAGACAATCACCATGGAAGGAAGTTGTTAAAATAGCTCACCTTGTATTCATTATGTAATATTTCTATTTTGCCGGCGTAAAATCAAATAAACTTAGCCAATTGTAATACGCGACCGATAGACTCGAGTTATCTGCGTAATCTGAGAACGAAATTACCGCATGTTTTTGTTGATAATATAAATTATAAAACGTGGTACTAGCGCGCTCCCCCGTACGCGAGAGAGATATGTCAAAAATGTAAACGTCTAAGTGACAGATGCCATGACTAGGGATGTACTAAACTGATTATTACACCGATTCATTTCATTCTATTTTGCTCATGTGTGACTAGCTTTGTATCGCCCAATGCTGCCAACATATTGAATTATCAAAAGTCATTCATTCGCACGTCTTTTGTCTCTGATTGTCAACTCACTCATTACATCACACAGCATTTTGTTAATTTTATTTCATTCATTCGCAGAGGTAACCTAGAACCGGCAGTAGATCACGTTTTGCGATCCCAGTGAGAAACTTCTAGAAAAAGGTTTGAATCCTTTATTTGAACGTAATATTCGCATTTTAATCACTTAAAATGTTGCGATTACCTCGAGTTGTGCGCCATTCCATCTCTTTAAACAAATGTCACCAAAACGCCAGATTTTATGCTAAAGATGTAAGATTCGGTGCTGATGTAAGAGCCCTCATGCTGCAAGGTGTGGACGTCCTGGCCGACGCGGTCGCAGTCACAATGGGTCCTAAAGGCCGAAACGTCATTTTGGAGCAATCGTGGGGCTCTCCGAAAATAACCAAAGACGGTGTGACAGTTGCTAAGGGAGTAGAATTGAAAGACAAATTCCAGAACATCGGCGCTAAATTGGTGCAGAACGTGGCGAATAACACCAACGAGGAGGCCGGCGATGGTACCACGACTGCCACGGTGCTCGCTCGCGCGATCGCCAAGGAAGGGTTCGAGAAAATCTCAAAGGGTGCGAATCCTATTGAGATCAGGCGCGGCGTGATGCTGGCGGTCGACGCGGTGAAGGACAAACTGAAATCGATGTCGAAGCCGGTGACGACGCCCGAGGAGATCGCGCAGGTCGCGACCATCTCTGCCAACGGCGACACAGCCATCGGGCAGCTCATCTCCGACGCCATGAAGCGCGTTGGCAAGGATGGTGTCATCACCGTCAAGGATGGTAAGACCCTCAACGACGAGCTCGAAGTCATCGAAGGTATGAAATTTGACAGAGGTTATATTTCACCATATTTCATCAACTCCTCCAAGGGCGCTAAAGTCGAGTTCCAGGATGCTCTAGTCCTGTTCTCAGAGAAGAAGATCAGCAACGTCCAGACTATCATCCCCGCTTTGGAGCTGGCTAACCAACAGAGGAAGCCCCTGGTCATCGTTGCTGAGGATGTTGATGGCGAGGCCCTGTCCACTCTGGTTGTGAACAGGCTGAAAATTGGTCTGCAGGTTGCTGCTGTTAAGGCTCCCGGCTTTGGTGATAACCGCAAGGCTACCCTCAGTGACATGGCCATTGCTGCAGGTGGTGTTGTTTTTGGTGATGATGCCAATCTCATTAAGCTGGAGGATGTGCAGCTATCCGACCTTGGACAGGTGGGTGAGGTAACCATCACTAAGGATGACACTCTCCTCCTTAAAGGAAAGGGAAAGAAGGCCGACATTGACAGGAGGGCTGAGCAAATCCGTGACCAGATCGTAGAGACTACTTCTGAGTATGAGAAGGAGAAGCTGCAAGAACGTCTGGCCAGGCTCGCCTCTGGCGTAGCTGTCCTGCATGTTGGTGGTTCCAGCGAGGTTGAAGTTAATGAGAAGAAAGACCGTGTCACTGATGCCCTTAATGCCACCCGTGCTGCTGTTGAGGAAGGAATTGTCCCTGGAGGTGGCTCTGCCCTCCTCAGATGCATCCCCATGCTCGAATCCCTCAAAACCGCTAACTCTGACCAGCTCACAGGAGTTGAGATCATCAAGAAAGCCCTCCGAATGCCATGCATGACTATTGCACGCAACGCTGGAATTGACGGATCTGTTGTTGTTGCTAAGGTTGAAGATTTGGGCCCAGAGTTCGGATATGATGCTCTCAACAATGAATATGTCAACATGATTGAAAAGGGTATCATTGATCCCACTAAGGTTGTGAGGACAGCGCTGACCGATGCCAGTGGTGTGGCTTCCCTGTTGACCACTGCTGAGGCAGTCATCTGTGACATCCCTGCAGAGAAGGAACCCAATCCCATGGCTGGTATGGGAGGCATGGGCGGCATGGGAGGTATGGGTGGTATGATGTAAACCACCACAGGAATTTAACCAATGCATTTAAGGTGTAAAACGAACTATTATAGTACATCACCCTTGTTAAGGTATTGAAATGTAGTCTGAATGATGTTTACAAATGTGAAGTGAATGAATATTTTTTTTTATTGAGAGCCTGATTCTGTGTTACAAATGTAGAAAGACAATTTTCTGTCTTTAGATTTATTTAGTTTTAATTTTAGCTTGAGAATTTGAGCGGTGTTATTTTTAATAAAATAATGTTATCAAAAATGTTTTAATCTTGGTTTTTTTCATTTGCCATTTCTTATAAGCTAAGAAAATCCTATTCAGAATGTCTTCAGGTCCTTCACCTCTTATAAGAAAGTTACTAGATATAGATAACATGTTGGTGCACTATCAAATCGATCTTTGCCCTCGACCAGCTAAAAGCGAAAGTTACTAACTACGCAGTCATACCTATTTATTTTATGGGTATCTTATCGAAATAAGTAGGTAAATATCATATTCAAACACATGGTCATAAAGTTAGGTTCTTCCAGAACATTCTATTTCTATAAAACATCTAAGTAAACCAATATTTTTGCTTACCGGTTTTGTTCTGTGAATACAATTTTATTAACAGTATTGTTATTGATATTTGGTACCTATGGCTTGACCTTTTTTGAGTTAGTGCCGAAATACAGCGCTTCTCAACAAAAAGACTTAAGTGCTATGAAAATACGCCCTTTTGTTGGTGCACATTTCATCTGTAGTGCATTTTTTGGTAGTACGACTACGGAACCCTACACTGAGCATGGTCCGACATGCTCTTGGCCGGTTGGCGCCTGAGTCATGGCCGTATTGCTTCGCTGCTTGGCGCTTAATAGGTTAAGTTATTAATTACACAGACATCTGTTGCACGTAGGTCATACCCCACTTCTACACCTAGTAGGTAAATTATACTAAGGAATTTTGTGATGATCAGCCTCAAGATTTGATTCTTGGTTTGAACTAGGTTTCAGCGTTTATACGCTAGACAATTTCCAAGATTTATCTAAAACTTAAAGCAATTTAGACAAGCTTTTATTTAACTTGTATGTTTGTTCAGCCGTAATCTTACAAGTTAAATTTGACCTACTTCCCGGTTTCCGACCGAGCTAAAATTTGGAATACTTATGTAAGTTGGGAGGCAATACAATAGTATGATACCATCGAGCTGATCTGATGATAGACCAGGAAGGTGGTTATAGGAACTTTGTAATAAAATAAGGCAATCCTACCGAGTTTGGGCTCTTTAGAATCGTCTCGGTGAGTAATTGACGGATGTTCAAAGAAAAGTACAGTCGGCAATAAAAGCTTGTCACAAAATGAAATGTTTGACGGAAACTTTTTTAAATTAATGCTATTTCAAGAGCATGAACTGTTTTGCGTAATATCACAATATAATGTCCATGATAAGTGACTTCTTATCACCGTTCAGTGTAGCGTGGGGATAATTTTGAGATAACTTGTGCCAAATGTAGGTAGGTTTTAACGTAAGTAGTATTTACAATGTGCGATAAGTTACTACTTCAATATCTTATCGTGAAGTAAAGTATAGCAGAGCCCGAGTAATGTACAACGTGGTTACATTACATAGGAAGGTTAAATGCTTGACATATCTACCTAGGTATATAATATAGATCAATAAGTATTGATACAAAGGCACTTCTATACTATTATAAAGTTGTAAAAGTGAAATTACTGTACATAGATGTTAAAAAAAAGTATTAAAACGAGGTATTTGGGAATCACTGAATTTAAAGGTATTTTAATATTTTCTTCTGTTTCCGCGATTATTACTCATTGAAATAAAACAATTTAACGGATTATATCGCGTGACCATGGAAAGCTGGAAAGCTTCCGAAACGTCGGGAACTAAAATGAGATAATATACGCGATATAATCCGTTAAATTGTTTTATTTTAAAGGTATTTTGTTTTTTTTTAATGTGTCCTAGTGGCTTCATCACGTCAATACGGCTAAACAGTTTTCAAGTATTTCTGTTACACGGGTATCTGTGGCCATGTATACATGGTTATAGGATACTTTTTACTCGGGTAAGCTGAATAAAACAAGGGGCTTAACTTATGACACCACTTTTTCTTCAAACGAAGTCGCGGGCCTCATCTAGCTAACTAGGTATATATCGACGGTAAAAATGCGAAAACGTAGTAACCGCCATGAATTGAGTTGGCGGTTACGACGTTTCCGCTTTTGGCCGTCAATAGGTATATTGCTTAGACCTTTGACCTACTTATGTTCGTAGGAATTTGACTTCGCTTATTTTATCAAACACTAGTCTGCCTGTGGCTTCACCCGCGCGACATGATGAATGATGATTCTTATTGTTTAGAGCGTGGATTTTACGGAACAGAATAGACAAAAAGCAGCTTATTTATGTATTTACTTACTATATCTTATTATGCGCGGATGCCCGCAACATTGTTCACGCAGGGAGTAAAAGTCATAACCCTATTTCTTGCTTCAATTTAGCCGGGTAAAAAGTATACTATAACCATCTGTGGGTGGCCAGCAACCCGTGTACCAAACATAGTTGTAATCCGTTTTGCCGTGATTCTTACGAAAAATAAAATATTTTCAATTCAGTGACCCTCGAACCCCCGAAAAGCCCGTTTCACTTAATTTTTAACCGACTTCCAAAAAAAGGAAGAGGTTCTCAATTCGACGGATTTTTTTTTTTTTATGGATGTTCACCGATTACTCAATTTGACCGATTTCAAAAAAAAAAATTTTTGTTTTATAGAAGGTACTTTCTAGTTGGTCCCATTTAATTTTGGTGAAGATCTGATGATGGAATCCATGAGGAATCGAAGGAACTCCTCAAATATTGCAGGCATACATATAGCGATTTTGGAATTATAAGAAACATAATAAGCATTTGCATTCAGAAAGTGTAAATTGGTGAAGTGGAACTGATGCAGAAGACCACAGAATGCCATCGGAACTCCTCAATGATAAATGATTTACGGGTGGCGAGAAAATATCTTGATTAATTTAGCTAAGCAACTTCATAGTCACAAATTTAAATGTTCCTGATGAGAATGGTACCATCGAATTGATTTGATGATGGAGCCGGAAGGTAGGCACCAGATCTATGTAATAAAATAATGTATCCTAGCCGTGTTTGGGCTTGTTCGAATCGTCACGAGATACACTTTTACGTAACGATTAACTAAAAAGTATAAAATAAATAAACTTTTAAACAAAAAAATAAAACCGACTCCAAAAAAAACTAAAAAGTAAAAAATAACGCCATAATTCAGTTTCTTCAAATTACTTACAAGTAACCGTTTGTATACTCAATCTATACAGTATATACAATTAATGTTATTTTGGAGTCGGTGCCATCGTGTCACAACTTACAAAAATCGTCAATTTTCAATATTTTAGACATTCTTTATATGGCACCGACGCCAAAATAAGATTAATTGTATATACTGTATAGATTGAGTATACAAACGGTTACTTGTAAGTAATTTGAAGAAACTGAATTATGGCGTTATTTTTTACTTTTTAGTTTTTTTTGGAGTCGGTTTTATTTTTTTGTTTTTTGGAAATATGTTCCATGGAGGTACCTGCAGACATTTATTTTTTACAACTTCATAATAGTATAGATGTCCCTCTCAAACCGTTCATTCGTGTTTATGAAAGATGAAGAAACACCAACAAACGTCGGATTTCTCAAAGCCGAGCCCTTTACAGTACTCGTGGTCGCGGGAAGAGTGAAATAATAATGACGTCCAGATCTAGATAATACCTAATACCGTACCAATATAAGGTCATTTCGGGTCATGAGCCGGGTATAGTATAGTTAATTATCTTTCTGTTTTCTTTATATTCGTGCAATAAGTTTAGGAGTACCTAGGTCTCAGTCTCAGCGAGAGCGAAGAGTGGGCTGTGGAGAGCCGCTTTGCTACGTTAAATGTAAGGAGAGGAATGAATGATAATATAAATGAAGTATGTCAGATGATGGATGCGAGAAATATTGTTATTCTGTGTGTGAATGAGACAAAGCGAAAGGGTCGTGACAGCACAAAATGAAGAGATTCATGAATGTTGATGAAGCGGCAGTTGTATGTTGGTTGTATGCCAGGACCGTAGCAAGTGGAAGGAGGTAGTCTCTACCTACCCCGTAATAGGCAAAAGGCGTGACCGATTTTATCTAGTTTAAAATTACTTTATTCGCATAAAATCGGTGGGAATTTATAATAAAGACCACTATTTTAAGGTTTCCCAAATCAGTTTCAAAATCTCGGCATTGTGTCGCGACGTGAGAGTGAAAACCATAAACGTTACATCATATAATCAAATTTCTATTGTTATTTTTCTGCTTTAGATTATAAACTTGCGTTGATTACTGCCTACTAGACACACGTATATATTATTAGTAAGTCAGTGTCCGCAACCTGCGAGGAAACATCTCATAAGTAAAATTAACTTTTAAACAAAAAGTTAAATAGTAATAACTGCATACCTAATTTAGTTTCTTCAATCTACTTACATGTAACCATTTTTCTACTCGATCTATACAGTATAAGGGTATAAGCAAATAATCTTATTTTGGAGTTGGAGGCATCTAAAGAATGTGTAAAATAAGTATTGAAAATTTACCATTGTAGTAAGTATTGACTCCAAAAGATCATTAATTTCATATGCAGTATAGATTGAGTAGAAAAATGGTTACGTTACGTTTTTCCTTTGTAGTGTTTTCTTTTTCGAGTCGGTTTTATATATTGTTAAAAAGTTAATTTATTTTAAGTATACTTTTTACTCAGTTACTTAAAAGTATATCTCGTGACAATTCTAACAGTGACAAAACACGGCTTGGATACTTTATTGTATTAAAGAGATCTGATGCCCACCTTCCTTCCGGCTCTATCATCAAATCAAGTCCATGGTACCATTCTCATCATGACCATTTCAATTTGCGGCTATGACGTAGCTTAGCTATTTTAATCGATATATAGATATATATCGTCGCCACCAGTAAATCACTTATCGTTGAGAAGTTCCAGTGACCTTCTATATAGTCTTCTTAATCTGTTCCACTTCACCAATTTACACTTTGTGAATGCAAATTCTTATTACGTCTCTAAAAATGTCAAAATCGCCATATGTACGCCTACAACTTTTGGGGAGTTCCTCCAATTTGTCATGGATAAAATTATATGGGACCAATCTGGGATGCACCTAAATTTAAACAAAAAAGATTTTACTAAATCGGTTTTGAATGAAGAAAAAATTCAACCAAATTGACCACCTACTTTTTTGGGAGTCCGTTAAAAATGTCGGTCTAGCTATGCTAAAAATGGTCACAAAAGTAATTGAATCGGGAACCTAATGGGTTGGTATTGTGTGAGTGTAGGAGTTGGTAGTAAAACAAGATTAACTATTTACGTGTCCATTCTTTGATAGTCAAATCCGTCATGAATATTTTTCACAGTATGACATTACAAAAACATAACATTCTTTATTCGAATCTATTATTTTAATAAACAAAAACGTAAAACCGACTCCAAAAAAACTAAAAAGTAAAAAAAATAACGCTATAATTCAGTTTCTTCAAATTACTTACAAGTAACCGTTTGAATACTCAATCTATACAGTATATACAATTAATCTTATTTTGGCGTCGGTGCCATATAAAGAATGTGTTGAAAATGCACGGTTTTAGTAAGTTATGACACGATGGCACCGACTCCAAAATAACGTTAATCGTATATACTGTATAGATTGAGTATTCAAATGGTTACTTGTAAGTAATTTGAAGAAACTGAATTATGGCGTTATTTTTTTACTTTTTAGTTTTATTTGAGTCGGTTTTACTTTTTTGTTTAAAAGTTTATTTATTTTACACTTTTTAGTGAATCGTTACTTAAAAGTGTATCTCGTGACGATTCTAACAAGCCCAAACACGGCTAGGATACATTATTTTATTACATAGATCTGGTGCCTGCCTTCCGGCTCCATCATCAAATCAATTCGATGGTACCATTCTCATCAGGAACATTTAAATTTGTGACTATGAAGTTGCTTAGCTAAATTAATCAAGATATTTTGTAGCCACCCGTAAATCATTTATCATTGAGGAGTTCCGATGGCATTCTGTGGTCTTCTGGATCAGTTCCACTTCACCAATTTACACTTTTTGAATGCAAATGCTTATTATGTTTCTTATAATACCAAAATCGCTATATGTATGCCTACAATATTTGAGGAGTTCCTTCAATTCCTCATGGATTCCATCATCAGATCTTTACCAAAATTAAATGGGACCAACTAGAAAGTACCTTCTATGAAACCAAAAAAAATAATTGAAATCGGTCGAATAGTCTTTGAGTAATCGGTGAACATCCATAAAAAAAAAAGAAAAAACATTCCGTCGAATTGAGAACCTCCTCCTTTTTTTGGAAGTCGGTTAAAAAACGGCCAGGATATGAAAAAGGTGGCTATACACGAGCCACCTCACAGTATACAACTTACCTATATCACTAGACGTACGGATTTCCGTACTAGATCGTTTCTGGTTGCTCATTGACATGATAAATATAATAATAAACTAATGATGTTTCGACTAAGATAAAAGAAGTCACTCCGAGGAAAATAAAGACATCAACATACAAATAAATGGCATTTATTAATTTGTCTCCTTAAACCTAGTGATAACATTCAATAATACGTGTTAAATATGTATATTCTATAAAGTAAACGTTTACAAAAATATCTGGTCCTCGTCTGAATCTCCAGCACCGTATATAAAATGTCTTCTCACAACTTTATCTTCCGCTATTGCACTGTCGGTGGGGTTGTTCTTACAAGGAGTTACCGGGTATCTAACTGGCCCCAGCCATCTCCGGCCAAGGCCGTAGTTTCTTGGCAACGCTACGTTTTTGGAAGAAGAACTCTTCACTGACTTGTCCAAACTATTAAGAGACGATTCAATGGACTGTAAGGAATTTTTAAGCATGCTACTGTTATCCAAGTCAAAGTCTACATCGGCTGGTATGCTCACGCTCAGAGGTCGCCGTTTTGGTCTGCCATTAGGTATTTGCCCTCTCCACGTGTTGAACTTAGTCCCTTTCTTCTGAGGCGTACTTTCTTGTGAAGAATAGTTTCCTACATCGGATTCCTCGTACACTTTAATCTCTGAGAAACACTTCTGCAAGTTACTTTTTAGAGGGGTGTTTTGTCTGCTAGCTTTGTCTTTCATTCGACTTATTACTTTCTCTTTAGTTAGTTTTATTAGCGCGTAAATCGTCTTTAAAGCTTCTTCGTTTAGTAACTCGTCATCGGTGATGTCTCCATCGAGTGCGCTCCCCATGCTGTTACCGATTTCGCATTTAACAGGAACCACACTAGGTTTCTCTGGTAGTCGCGTCAGATCAAACTTGGAATCCATCGTCGAGTTCTTTTTCGTGTTCTGTAGAACAATTAGTTCTACGATTTGCGGCGCCGACTGCAGCATTGATAGTGCTTTGTCATACTTTACATTAAGTAAAGTCTGCCCGTTAACAGATATAATTTGATCCCCTGGTATAAGTTTCCTACACATATCCGCCGGCCCCCCTGAAGTAATAGACTTAATGTAAACATTGCCATCAGATCCCTCGGCTACTTGCAATCCCAGAGCGTTCATTTGATCCCTTTCTAACGTGGCTGTAACGAATATTCTTTCTCCTTGAACACATTCCATATTGTCTAATTTATCGAATAGGGACGTGTTCATACATGAATCGTTACTCACTGCATTGAAGTTGAATACTTCAGGGTAAACCTTGGGGGATTCAAGCACATAAGCTGTGGCAGTATGAGTCAAGTCTTGATGGTAATGTCTTTCCGGCAGTAGCTTCATACTGTCCACGTTACAATGTTGCCTTAACTCCAAGTCATCTGAGTCGCTCTGCGTCGTCGTTAAATCGCAATCTGTTCTGACACAACTTTCTGGCCTGTGAGTTGATTTATCTACAACTGATTTCATTCCGTTAAATACCCTTGTGCCCATTTTGACTCCGTGCCGTCTTGGCAGACTGCAGCTTTCGGAAGAGGAAAACCCATCATTGGACGTGTTTCCTGGATTAGAGCAATTCGCCAAACTTTCTTCACTCGGCTGTGGCGAGAGTATCCGCCTTAATAACTCTTCCGTATTAGGTTTCGCATTTTCTTTGTCTTGGTTCTTCTTTTCTCCAAAAATATCGACTCTGAATCTCCGTTTCACAGGTCGCCTAGTTCTTAATTGGTTTCTGACAGCCAAGTTGTAACTGTCCTCGTAATTGCTGCATTCGGCTTTCTTGGGACTGCCATCTTTATTCAAAGGGCAGCTTAGTTCATCTGATAAATAATTAATGAAGTCCTCTTTTGCATACAATTTTAAATATAGCCTGTGATGCAGTGAGGCCAGCCAGAACGTGAAGTAGCTTTTGTTGTCAGTCATTTTCAACTTGTATTTAACGCCGATTTTAGACAGACCAGAGTGGGAATTAGGCATTATGTACAAACTCTTCTTGTTGTAGTAGAACGTGTGAATATGATGCCACGGCAGGCTTTGCAGGACTATACGGTTTGCTGTTCCTGACTCATCGGAAACGTGGTTGCTTCTAGAATAAAGCGTCACACCTCTTGGACCAACGGAGAGCCAGACGTCACGGCAAAAGCCGTCCCTTGTCGCCCAGATCGCGGAATAAAAATGCGCGCCATAATCGCGAAATGTCTGAGCAAGAGTTATAAAGTTTACAATGGCTTTGTTCCTATCCAATCCCCGCCTAGACTCGTGAGCTCTTTTCATCTTTAACTTAATGTCTGCCATGTCATCAGTAATAGCAGTTTCGGGAAGATAATGCTCAAGCAAAAAATAATCTGCCGAGCCGTGTTCTCTATAGGAGAACTCTCCAAACTCTATGTGTAAAGCATACCCTGCTAATAATATGAGATTCTGAATTACAGCAGTCAGTTGCCCTTCTACAGTTGCTCTTCTTAATTGTAAATATACTCTGTGCCTCCATTCACCACCTTGGATGTTCCTAGCTATGTTGGTGGGTAAAAAGAATTTTATCCTTAAAAATACTGTTAAAGAAATTTCTTCTTCAACAAATTTCTTCTTATTACTTGGCTTATGCCAGGCTTCGGGGGCTACTTTCCTTATTTTATAATCATCTGGCAGGAAAACAAAGTCTCCACCAATTAGGATTGCAATGCCCAACATGAAATTATGTTCATATTTTTCACTATGAACCAATGCTTCAAAAAGTTGGCCCGCTGTTACTACATTAGGATCACAAAGGATCTCAACTTTTTCCCCATTAAGTAGAACAACAGTTATCACCCTCTTCTCTGATATTGCAGAAACAGTCAAATCCATATGCTTAGCAGGCTGGAAAGCCCGAACAATGAACTCGGGACCCACACAGCCATCTTTGCCTTTAATGATACCTTCAGCTTTATATAATCTTGAGGCAGCTCTTTGAACAGGCTTGCCCCTCCTAAAATTTGTTGGTGGTTTTCTAATACCTTTGTCTACAGCTATAGTTGATAAAGACACTGCATTATTAGAGATAATGGGTTGCTCTAATGGGCTTTTTCCTATTTCTAAAGTGGAGTGAGCATTACTGAGACCACCCATTCTGGCATTGTCAAGAAATTGGAATATTGAACTTCTATGATGCTTTGACACTCTGCAACTCGGGAAGGGTTCCCTTTCATCTGGAGATTTGATAAGATCAACATAGCTACGTGGGCGGATGCTTACTTTTAGATCAGTGTTTGTACTTGCTTCATGAGTTTTAGCATATCTAGTTTTAATATCTATGGAATGTGTTTTTTCTCGGCTGTCTATTATTGGGCTTAAGCCGATGGAAGCAGCTGAACAGGAACTGCGCCCCGAGTCTTCGTCACAGCTTCGGAGCATGGCTGAAAAATAAAAATAAATGTATGGTACCTATATACATAAATATTTTTTGCCCTAAGGTTGGTAGAGCGAGAATGACTTATAGCATTAAATTCACCTTTTGTACGATAACTTTTGTTTGTGCAATAAAGATTAATTAAATAAATATATTTTAGGAAATTGCTGCACAGTATATTTTGTAAATAATATAAAAACATCAATATAACGGCATTTAAACAAATAGAAACACATGTTACATAGACTTTGCCGATCAGTGTAGCCCCCACCTAAGCATAATAGACAGGATTTCCATAAATGGTCATTATCACTTCAATGTCTAATAAATATTCAATCTCTTCTATTCACGACAGGTAGGGAAAGTACGTGAGAAATTCTCATGGAACCCTTGGCTTCTATTGTTATTAACCTAATTAAAATGACGATTAAGCAAAATGTTACTATCAAGTAAATAACAGACATTTGGAAACTTAAATCACTGACTATAACTTACCCGATTTTTTAGTATTTCTAACGCCGATGATTCATTGTTTCACTAAAACTTTACATCTTATTTGCGGCGGTTGTTTCCTTTCACTTTCATGATCATTAAATTAACCATCTTCATGTAAACACCGAAAACTTGTCGGTTTAGTTTGATTTTGTTGATAAAGCAAATTACAAAGCACTCGACACTTGTCGCAAACACTTGCTACGAGCAAGTCGCAAGGTAGGTAGGTGTTGCTTTGCTTGCATGCGAATGAAACAGCTATCAACAATGGACCTGTGAGAACGAAAGAGACAAATATAAAGTTGATTCAAAGGGCCATAACGTGCCCATGCGCAAGCAATATCATTTTAGCACAAAGAATTAAAAAACAAGCATTTTATTAATTATTTGTCGAATTCGAAATTATTATGTGACTTTATTTCTAAATCATTTATATGTTCTATAAATTGTATTATAAAATACAACGTTAATTAATAAATATAAAAAAAATACAATAACTAAACGCAATAGCTACATATGGTGTTACCAGCTTAAGTCACGTCCACGTTTTAGGGGTGTATGTTTGGATATAATATGTATTAATATTTTTTTGTAATATATTATCATTATATAACTAGTTATAAATTGTAAATATCTCTTTTTCTAGTTTACTGTTTTTTTATTGAAATATAATTTCGACCTAATGGATCGTTACTTAATGAAAAACAATTGAGATTCGGGTATTTTTAGAACCTTATTCTAGCAACTTTAAGATTGAGCTGTCATGATGTGTTGTTCAATGACGGTGTATTTGTATCATTGCAATTCTAAAATAAATCGAAACTAATGCTTAATGTGACTTATAATTAGTAAGGAGAATATATAAAATGGCTACGTTAATTCAGTCATACGAGCAACAATATTCAGTGCTTACTGCCGATATAACATCTAAAATAGGACGTCTAAAGTTAGGCATCGAAGGTATGTTTTGAAAATATCTTGTAAAATTGCACTGTAATTATGTGTAACCGTTTAAATTCCTGAACAGTGATTATCTGTGAGGTCTGTTGATGTTGCAGATAATCGTGACCAGCTGACGAGAGAAATTCAGGCTAATTTTGAAGAAGCAAATGATCTTGTAAGTATTTATAGAAAATGCATGTTTTTGTCTGTGGGCGAATTTCTTTCGCTCAGCCTTGTCTTTTGTGAGCGATAACCTACTTCAGTTTATAAAGATACGGGTTTACGGTCATTACTGATGAATTGGTATTTTTTATGCAAAAACATGACTTACATGAGCTATCACGACAACGTAACTTAAAATATTGATTGTGTCTTATTATTTGTTCCAAAATGATTTACTGTAAATTAAAGAATATCATCTGATCCCGTTCATTAACCCCTTGTATGAGATGTCAATAGCTTGCCAATGGCACTGAAGTTAAATGAAATTTTAACATAATATATAAACACTGCGGATCTGTATTTAAGCCCACAAGGAGTTAACTCTAAAGATTGCCATAGTCCACTGATGCCAGTGTCGTCATGTGCTGACCAAATTTCACTGATCAAAGACTCCAAATATAATATCAATACCTCATACTGCAATCACAATTTTATTTTTTAGGGGTCATTTTATTTTATTGTTGTGGAGTCTAGGTCTAAGTCTAACCTAGAGGTTAAGTCAAAAGGTTAAGGTCCATATCGTCAGCTAAAGTCACAAACCTCTTAACTCAATCGGATCAAATTTTACAGGAGGCACAAAAAACTTAACTTTAAGAATGTGGTGGTCGGGTATTGCTAGTTTTTCTATTTCAGTTTTTGAACTGAACCTTTGAAGCGCGCTAGACGCACACATTCAATTTTGAACCTACTTTCCATGTTAATTAGGATTGAATTTCCATTACATTTTCTTTTCACTTAACACTCCATGGGATAAACGGTTTTTTCCTAGCATTTAAGAGTATTGCCATTATATGCGTTTAGACTTTAACTATCTAAAAGTGCCAAAACATAAAATAATTTGATTTGAATACAATTGATGATTGTTTAAAGCTGGAGCAATTGGAGCTGGAGTCGCGTGGCAGCGCCGGGTCCCGCGTGGCCGCGTACCGCGCGGAGCTACAGCGCGTGCGCGACGAGTACCGCTCCGTCACCAACCACACTGGCGGCTGTAAGCATACAACAGATAAGAAGTCTGTCAATAAATTAAATTTTTTGACAAACTTTATTTGCCGACTGTACCTTTATTTGAACATCCATCAATCACTCAACAAGACGATTTTGAAGAGCCCAAAGTCGGTGGGATTGCATTATTTCTTTCTTTCTTTCTTTCTTTCTTTCTTTCTTTCTTTCTTTCTTTCTTTCTTTCTATTGATTTCTCACCAAACTTACATGAGTATGGCAAATTTCTACAGGCAGTGGTTGAAAGATGGTTTAGAAATTTAGAAATCACAACTTACATATGTTGTAAATTAAGGGGCTCCAAGCGAAAATGTACGATTTTTCATGGTTTTGTGCTGTATTCCCTGGAATGAACTTTCAAAACATGGTTTATAATTATAATAGCTTAGTTTCTATTCAACACTTTCTTGCATTGGGAAATTAGAATATATTATTTACAGAGAGGTCTATAAAATTAAAGATTATGTATCTAGTCTCTCAATAAACCTTATATAGACTTAACCTATACCTAATGTAATTGTTCATGTTGAAAAGACCTAACTCACTAATAAAGCCTTTTCTTTAAATAGCGTGTATATTTTAAGAAAAGTAGCAAAAACTGGTTTTTCGTCGTAAAAATAACAAAGCTTGATGGCGTTTATCTTGGTTTCGGTGATTCGTGAAGATAAACTGAAACAGTATATCGGTAAAAACGGTCGCTGTCAACATGATGAGACATAAACAACACGGAAAAGCGAAGAGCTACTGATCGAAGGTCATTCAGAGCTGTAAGCCCCTTAAATGAAAGCTTGTAATAACAGCACAAGTACGGAAGACTCTTTATTGATGTATGCAAAAGCCGCGCGTACCGAGTGCGAGGCCAAGTGCGAGTCGGACTCTCGCACCGAAGGTTCAAAATATACGTCACAAACAGCCGTTTGTGGCAGCAGACAGACATACGATTATACCGTTTTTAGTATTGTTGTTATAGCGGCAACAGAAATACATCATCTCTGAAAATTTCAACTGTCTAGCTATCACGGTTCATGAGATACAGCTCGGCGACAGACAGACAGATGGACGGACAGCGGAGTTATAGTAATAGGGTCCCGTTTCACCCTTTGGGTACGCAACCCTAAAAACTATAAAAAAAATCACGTTTCACTTTGTTCCTACAGACACAGATACAGAAGAGAACTTCGACGACTGGTCATCAAATGACCAGCGCCAGAAGCTACTGGACAACACGGAGCGGCTGGAGCGCACCGGCAAGACGCTGACGGACGGTTACCGAGTTGTGCTGGAGACGGAACAGATCGGTGCCGCCGTGCTGCAGGACTTGAGCCTGCAGCGGGAGACCATCGAGCGCTCCCGGGGCAGGGTGAGTCGCCTTCTTCCATTCAAATTTGAGTATTCGGAGATGAAGAGAGTAACTACGTCGGGTCTCCTCGTCATCCATAGCGCCATGCTTGAAAACTAAAGTTTAATTACAATTGAATTATTTGTTTGAGTACAGTCAACATCCCCATTTTTATCTTTGCTCCCAGCTCCGAGAAACCGACGAGCAACTGAACCGCTCCTCCCGCCTGATGAACTCCATGCTGATGCGCGCGCTGCAGGACCGCTTCGTGCTGGTGATGGTGTTCCTCGTGCTCGGCGCGCTGCTGTGCCTCGGCCTCTACTTCTACGTCACGTAACCCAAAAGCCACGCATAGTTATGTAAACAGATATTCGTGCTCGAGCCAATCAAATATATAAACAAAATAGAAGGCGCCCGCAACTTCGTTCGCGGAGGGGAAAAAGTATAACCCCTCTTCTTTTCTTTATTATAGTCGGGTAAAAAGTATCCTATAACCATCTGGAGATACCCAGATACCCGTGTACCAAAAATTGTTGAAATCTGTTTAGCCGATTTTGCGTGATGTGAGCCACAACGACACATACAAACATACAAAACATAAAAAAATAAATTTACAACTTTATAATAGTACAGATATTTATGCTCGGGCTTTTCGGGTTCAAAAACCCGAGCGCAAAAACCCGACGTTGCAAAACACCAGACTATACAAAAACCCGCCATCTAAATTAAGCCTGTGTAAAAAAAAATATGAAAGCGTTTGCTTCTATTAAATCATCTCTATTAATTAATTTTGTGCTTGTGATGGTGTTTGTCTTTGTGTTGTCTTGGCGCGCTGTGCGTCAGCCTTTACTTCATGTAACCTATAAACCAGGCATAGTTACTTAAACAAATATTCGTGCTCGGGCCTGTGACATCGGAAACAGCGACGCTTAAAACCCGAGCGCAAAACCCCGACATTTCAAAACAGCGTCGCAAACCCGGCTACAAAAACCTGTCAGTAAAATACTAACAAAATCTAAACTATGTAAGGCCTTTAAATGCTATGCGTCAGGCTCTACTTCTATATTACTTACCCTATAAGCTAGGCTAAGCATTAAAAAAATACGCGGTTAGGACATACCGGGTCTATGCGTGAAAGCCCGACGCAAAACACTCCCTAAAAACGGACTACAAAACCCGTCATCAATTAAAATAAGTGAAATATAATTAGACCAGACCTTTACTGGGTGATTCATCATTTATGAGCAGGAGTGACAGGAGTAATGGGGAGGGCCACTCATTAAATCGCGAAAAAAAAAGCTGTTCCATACATTTCAAATAATTAGCTACTAATAGTTAGTTACTTAGCTAGTAATTAATAGAAGCAGAAAATATGCTAAAAATCTTTTAGCCTTAATTATTAACTCGCTTCATGAACGCTCATTGAGTCTTTTGAGCTTATAAGTACGCAATCAAACTCATCGTTGCAAGGAAACTTCTCAAACAACCCAACTACAAAACTCGCCCCTAACCAGTAAACTTCATGCATGTTATTTCTGCTTGGCAGTCTTGATCTCGGCGTAATACAAATTGACATTGACCTATGCCTATTTCTATGTCAATATTATTGGTATACCAGTTTTGTAGTTAATTATATTATATTAAAATGTTTATTGAAACAAAAACAGATGAAACAATATCGCATTTAAGACTTTTTGATGTCGGGTTTCAGATAGACCCGATGAAAAAAAAAGCAGTATTTATCAAATCCAATTAATAAAATCTTAGGCACTTCTTGTTACTGTTGCGATAATTATTAAGTTCCTTTTAAATTATTCCCTTTGCATAACTTAGTGTTGTGTTGACTGTTTGTGTAAGAATGAATGTAAAAGACATATATTTATTTAGGAAATTAAATTAAGATGTTTTATTTAGGAAAGCCGTTGGCATTGTATATAGTATCTTAGTATTTAAAGTAATAACCTCTTTTGCCGCTAATAGGGATATGTATGTTTGTATATATACACTTTAGTGTTCGGGGGGATATTTGAGATAAAAAAAATTGGTCAAAATCCCAATGATTGGCACCGAAAGTCCAATAATGGACATCCTGTTAGTCTACTCTATTGCTACAAATTAACCCTTAGATCCATACAATATCGAAAACGGTACTACTGAAATGAAACAGTAGAAATCAACGTTCATTTAAGAGGATATACCAGTGGCCGTTCCACCATACAAACATAATCCCCCGTTTCCTCCCTAGATAATTGTTTTAGAGCATTTTTTTTTATAAATATAATCTATACTTACCTGTGCCATGCCCCTATGTTTTATTTTTCTCAATAATTTGTTTATTTTAAGAATTAAAGGCCCTCTAATACTGCAAAAAATGCCACCATCCGGCGCCATAAGCACACGTTCAGTAAACAAATTTAACGAATATAAAAGAAAAACAGAAAACATAGAAGCATAGCCGGAGCCCTCGTTATAATATATGTAAAAGAAAAACTATGATTAGTCCAGTTTTGGAAGAGGAAGTAGGGGACTACGGAACCCTGTTTTCGCCAATTTTTTGTAGGTCAGATCGTTCCGAGCTGCAGTTGTCCGTTTTGCACTATAATACGGACGATTTGAGGCGATGCGATAGCAATAGTTTTTAAAATACCTTATTTCCAAAAGACCCTTTGCTAATATATCCTCTTAAGACCTTACCAATTTCAAATGATTGATAGATTCAGGCGTTACTTTGCGGCATTCCATATTAGATTAATGAATTATAGCCGCGAAATAGTGTCTTGGTTAGATGTGACAATAAATTGTGCTCACATGCGCATATTTTCATGCAGTTTCCACGAAAAATACGCATGCAAATACAAAAAACCACTACCAGACAATATAATCCTCGACACGTGTTTCGCCTCTCTACGAAGCATAATCAGGAGATGCGGGAGATGTTGACGGTCCGGCGTCCACCCGAGAAGTATAATCCATGAATCTTGTCAATTTCATCATAGTCTCAGTTTGACGTGGATTTAAAATAAAGTCATTTCAGAAATAAAATTGCAAGATATGATATGTATCTAAGGGTTAAATATGAAGGCGGTAGCAATCTGGCAGTGTCGGGCACTGAGAAATTTAGCTTAGGCTTGTTAAGAAACAGCAAAAAAAATTGACATGCTATATCACTAATGAGGAAATAAAACTTGCTTATCTGTTTTTATTAGATTTTTTGCCTTATATCTGTTAACACTTCGCTGCCAAGCTTTTCGTAGCGCTACGCACTTTTATATGGGGACTGTGAACGTGTTAAACGAGCAGAGTGCCCGCTAGGCGGGTCTTCGCAGTGAACGTGTTAATTGAATTACGAGAATGAAGTGTCAAAGTCAGTTTTGTTGCTGTGAAGTCTTTATGAGGGAGTCGCCTAGAAGCTCACCAAAAATCACCAAGGAGGGGGGGGTCTAAATGAGGCCCTCTGGATGAGCCCTATCTTTCCGAATTCCTAGAAATGTGTGGTGTTTTTGTGAAAGTCATCTATATCGCTTTTGCACTATAGCATTTAATAAAATTAATTATCTCCTGCAGTAGGCTATTTTTGTATTTATATCAAAGATTATAAATTGTATAGGAAAAATATATTTATAAAAAGCACCGTCAGCCTTCAATATCATCGTTTTTTGGTTTTAATACTATGTACGTGTATTGTTTTGTTTTTTCCTTAACGGGTTAACTATGACACGTATGGAACGCAATCTCCACACGTCCGATTTTCGTCGATTCATATGGAGTCAAATGTAAGACTGTTTTAGATAAATGAACTGTAGATAGTCTAATATTTATTATAGTGTGTTGTTATCATGATCAATGAAATACAGTGATGCTTTTAAACCAATTAGTGTTTTTATTGCCCATATTTTCAGTCAATATGCACTTTTAGAAATGCCTACCACGTCTGCTAACTCGCGCACTTTTAGTGTGTGGTCTTCCAGTATTAATTTGTGGATATTTGGCGCAGTCACTTCATTTGGTCGACCGCTGCTATGTTCATCTTTGCAGCTCGTGAAGCCTCGTTTAAACTCAGCAACTCAATATTTTACAGTACATATACAATGAAGGTGCAGACTCTCCCAGAGTAGAATCCAACCATTCAAATGGAAGTATTTACTGTATCACGTATCGAAGACCAAATTTTGTCCATGTGTGCAAAATAACTCAGAGCAATCTCTATTAATGACTGTGAAACATAAATAAAAAACGAAGCATCTTCTTTTTTCAAATTTACGCACCGTGAGATTCGAACGTTCGATTTTATTTTTTAATTTTTCAGCCAGTGTTGTTATCTACATATAAGCGAGGTCGGATATTTTTGGAACCACCCTCGTACCAGAGAGTATAGAAATATTGATGATTCCCGGTCATAAGCTTTGCTACACCCTACTAGGGTCCTTGTACAATCGCGGAATGAATGGGTTCGTCGCTTTTCAACCTTAACACCATCCCGTAGACGCTCGTTACTATATACCGCATGCCCGAAATACCAGATTTTGCAAAATACCACATTCTTGATTGATCACATTGCCAGTATACCAAATTTTCGTTATATACGATTCTTAAAACGATTTAGTTCCACGAGTACCTTTCAATTTTATAACCTGGTGTAACGGAATGTGGTAAGCTGTGAATGTGGTATATCAATAATCCGATAGTTTGCAAAATCTGGTATTTCGGGAATGCGGTATATTAGCAACCAGCGCCCGTAGAGTAGAACCTTTTCATTCCTCGACTACCTAGATTTAAGTACTCACTTGCAATAAATCTTTTCTTAGTATTGCTTATTTGGTATATTTTCATGTCAATAAAAACGGGTTTATAATATTTACAATATTTATTTCCCGAAGTTATAAATAAAGAAATAAACATATGATTTCACATTTACATAAAACATAAATAGTACAGTCAAATCAATAAATACAAGCACACGAGCCGTGTCTATTAAAAACAAAATCGTTGCGCCTGCATAATCCGCTACGAGTGCTATGCAGGCGGAACGCAGTAATATGTTAGAATGAGATGGAAACATATGGTTCTCTTTCTAACGTATAACCGCGTCCCACCTGCTCGCCGATGACCGGCGATTGTCTAGAGGGGCCATAAAACATGGGAAATAGGGATTGGGATTTTATTTATTAATCCGTCATGTAGATAAAAAATAATGGAGACGTATTTGTTTACGTTATTAAAAAATAAATTTATAGTTTAAAAACACGCTTTACAAGACTTTTCTAACAAATCCAAACAGAGCTATGATACGATGTTCCATCATGAAGTTCCAGTTCATATCTTCCGGCTCCATCATCAGATCAATTGGACAGTACCATATTATTGTACTGTCATCAGAACTACATACAGCTGCCAATTTTCATGACGCTACGATCCTTGGAAGATGGTTAAATTAGTTACTTTAGATTCCATTACATAGTTAGTTACATATACAGGTCGACCTAATAAAAGCGTGGTAATAATGGCATACATTGAGTCAAAATGTCTCGTGACCTCACGCCTAGGTACAGTTTATATTGAATTATTAGCTTCTGCCCGCGACTTCGTCCGCCTTAAATTCGTTTATCGCGGATAAGGGTATTTTTCCGGGATAAAAAGTAGCCTATGTCCTTCCCCGGGAGTCAAACTATCTCCATACCTTATTTCATCCAAATCGGTTCAGCGGTTTAAGCGTGAAGAGGTAACAGACAGACACACTTTCGCATTTATAATATTAGTATAGTATGGATGATCTCACGAGCTCCCATTATCTGAGATTTTTTTATTAAATTGAAAAAGCAAAAAATAAGTGTCAAATATTTTTTTTATTATCTAACTGACTGACTAAGTACAATTTAGATTTTCGTACCCTAATAATACCATAATTTATTTTATTACGCTAGAAACCCTTACCAGGAGAGGACATGCCATGTCATTACCGAACAAATTTTTCAAGCGGGGGGTGTGGTAAACACGTACAGCACACTACGAAAAAAATCCCATTTCTACAAACGCACACCGTCAAAAAAACTCAACTACAAACAAAAAAACACCCACACACTGGCAATTTATTGTATAAACCGACCCGCGATTTCGCCGGTACTTTGGCAGAGGAGAATGTATCCGTATGTCATCTCTAGTGCTTAAATGCTCTAGGTATCAACCCTGACAAATTAAAAAAAATATCAAGTCACGTAAAGCAATTGCGAAAGCTCAGTTGGTCAGAGCACTTCTGCGCTAAAAAAGAGTTTGCGCGTTCAACTCTTGCTGACAATTTAGTAGCTCACATTGATTTTTTCCTTTACAATCTAACTCTGTGTTATATATGGCTTTGACAGAAAAACAGCGTTGCAGTTTGCTCACATGCAAATTGCAACACCATGGTGAGTCAAAGCCTCTTCTTTATCGCACACATTGCTGGACTCTTTGAAGGCACTTTCACTCTTGTGTATTATATAGGTACGTTTCATATATATTGCTTGCAGCTCGTGGAGCAATTAGTTAGATTTTATGTTCTAGAAGTCCCTCGAATTGCTCTTAGACCCCGTCCGCGTGCTTTGCTGGCAGTACCTGCGGCTCGCACCGTTTCTCAAAGGAACTCGCCGCTCCTCCGTCACACTGGACACTCCCTGCCGCCCGCCGCCCGCCGCCCGCAAGCTCCGGCCACCCGCGCTCTCCCCGCTCACAGTTCAGTTACCTCAGCCGGTAACTGCGAGGTAGCCGAGCGCGGGTGGGCGGCACTTTCAGGGAGTGTCCTTACTGCATGTAGTAGGTACTCTTTATTATACTGTGCCTCCGTGCTCTGACGCTGCTAAATGCGCTTCTGGTGTTAACAACTGAGTGTGACCTGCTAGCGTGGCGATGGACGGCTGTGTGTAACGAGTGTCTGAAGTTTTGTGAGCTGATGTATGACAGGCTTTCTAGTGTCCCTATATAATCCATACTAATATTATAAATGCAAAAGTGTGTCTGTCTGTCTGTCTGTTACCCCTTCACGCTCAAACCGCTGAACCGATTTGGATGAAATTTGGTATGGAGATAGTTAGAGTCCCGGGGAAGGACATAGGCTACTTTTTATCCCGGAAAAATACCCTTATCCGCGATAAACGAATTTAAGGCGGACGAAGTCGCGGGCAGAAGCTAGTTGTTTATAAGTTGTTACTTTAAGTTTGTATTTTTATTTTATTTTTTATATTTTGTTGGTTTTAGTTTCACGGTATCTTAGATTTAAGTCTGTAACGCTGTGTAAATAAATTTATATAAATAAATAAATCACACTAGTTGCCAGCGAAGTCTTGTTCTGTGTGCTTTATGGAATAAACGAGTTTTCTGTCTTTCTAATTTTAATTTTAATTAAATACATACCAAATTTTGCAGGCGCAACGACGAAATACTACTTTTTAGCTAGCCATACTATTCATACATAATACTTAGCATATGAGCCTGTACACTTGTTATAGAGCTACAGAACGATTACTTTGAGTTTACCACTGACATATGCTTTTATTCCATATAAATGGATATTCGATTTTAACACTAATTTAAAAGAGTTTATATTACTTACACACTGTCTAAAAGTCGAGTATCCAATGGAATAAAAGCATATGTCAGTGGTAATCGTACTGTACATTCCTTTTTTTTACAGATTATTCGTACAGATTACACGGCGGAAATAAGTTCATAATTCGAGATATAAACACAAAAGAAATTGAACTAAGATCAACTTATCCCGCTTAAAATTGTGGCAACTTCAAACAACCGGCAAAGTGCGAGTCGGACTCGCGCACCGAGGGTTCCGTAAAAAATACACGCTAAAAACGGCCGTATGTATGAAAATCCAGTGTATGCAGAGCCCTACTCCTAAGCAAAATGTACGCGATGGGTCATTTTATATTGCTTACTTACATAAAAAAAATACGATTTTCAGATGTATTTCGGGGGTTGTGCTGTAAGAGCTACATTCAAACCAAATTTCTAGGACAACTGGAAGCACCCTATAGGTTTTCCATGGATTTTTTAAGTTTTCCAATTTGTGTGGAAACACCTTTTTTAATTACTTGAATTGCGATGACTTAGAAGCTTGATTTTCTTACAGCTTCAAGGGAGCGCACATAAGTATTTGATGCTAATTTCAACTTGATACCTCCACGCGTTCCTGAGAAAAAAGGTCTTGACAGACAAACGGACAACAAAGTGATCCTGCAAGGGTTCCGTTTTTTCCTTTTGAGGTACGGAACCCTAAACATAATTAATGGCTGAAACAAGTACAATCAGTACAGTTTCCAGCATTAATATCTCACACAACAAAGTGCACACAAATATCTGACACGACTCTCATTTCTAGGGCTGTTTGGACGTGTCAGATATTTTCCCCTGCTTTGTTATGGCAGATATTGATGCGATACTGTACAATGATTCCTTCTTTCTGATATTGTATGTAAACGAAGAAAATTGGAATTATTAGTTTATATTCAACACAGATACGCAAGTTGGATTGACAAACTTACAGACCAATCCCTAACAATCTAAATGATTTGAACAATCTAGTTCAATAACAATTAGTGTAAAATAATGTATTTTTACCTACTGTAAAATACCGTATTTGCAAGAAACAAACTCTTATATATCTATAAAATATATTTTTATAGATCACGGCCTTAAGAATAAATAGTTTAGAAAGCGGAATGGAGTTACACCGTAACCATGGCAACTAACATTTTTGGGCCAAAATGAGTCAGAGTGAACTTTTTTCACGGGAAAGCACTGTTTTTGGCATTGCAGAGCGTTTGGTGTCTCATTTATGATAAAAAGTCATTTTCGAAATTAAACTGCATCAAAAATCCTTCCAAACAGATCCAATAATAATAATTTTGACCTATTTAAAATAATTTAAATATGTGTTTGTTACTAATCGCAAGGGCCATTAAAACATTAAGGCCGAGCCACACCGGATACGAGTGCGTGACGTGCGCATGGCGTGCGCGTTGTAAAATACGAATCCTCATAAGAGATGACACACCGCTTGCGTGACGTGTGCGTACGCAGCGGTGTGTCATCTCTTGCGACAACGCGCACGTGTACATGCACGGCACTACTGATGTGCAAATTGCGGAAACTTTCCAAAATGCTTAAAAAAGGTCTTATAAGTCTAGTGTTAACTTACATGTTTATAAGACCTTTTTTAAGCATTTTTTAGTATATAAAAGGTCTCAAGTCTAGTGTTAACTTACATGTTTATAAGACCTTTTTTAAGCATTTTTTAGTATATTAAAGATGTTATAAGTCTAGTGGTCACTTACATGTTTATAAGACCTTTTTTAAGCATTTTTTAGTATATAAAAGGTTTAAAGTCTAGTGTTAACTTACATGTTTACAAGACCTTTTTTAAGCATTTTTTAGTATATAAAAGGTCTTAAGTCTAGTGTTAACTTATCTGTTTAAAATACTTTTTTTAAGCATTTTGGAAAGTTTCCGCAATTTCATATCAGTTTGACTTGACCTTTAATTTTAGGCTGGACAACTTTTTCTTGTTGTTGACAGAGTTACTTAGAAATATGCTAACAATCTAGGCTGTTAACATACTGACTAAATGGTTCATGAAAAATAGACCTGGCCATTAAAAAATATTGTTGTTGCCTTCATATCATTCAAAATCTTAGTTTTAAAGAGTGACTCAGGTGATGTAACAGAAACGGTGTACAGGAAAAAGTTGCTTGAGAATTATACAACTTTATAATTGTCATAGAAAGTCCAAAATTTGAGTTTATAAGAAAACGTAACGGCCATAAATATGAAGAGTGCTATAGACAAAAATTCCGACTCTTCATCTAGTAATTTGCTTTCTATTAAAAACTACTCTTATAAACTCATCGTCAAGTCTACAAGGTTCCAAAGGACCACAAACCATTTTGAAAAAGTCACTTCAAACAAAAAGCAGATGTCAGAAAATATACGATATTGAACCTTGCTCTGAAACAGTTCGAAACAGTGGCGTGCGGTCCATATAGGCACAAAGGCACTGCCTACCCTGAAAGACCATGGCTCCATATAGGCACAAAGAAACTGCCTACACTGATGCCCTGAATGATCAGGGCTCCATGTAGGCACACAAAAACTGCCTACCTTGGCCAAAAACCCTGTGCACGCCACTGGTTCGAAATGCATACATATTTATAGATGTGACGGTAAATTTTGGGATACTTAAGAGCCCCCAGCAAGCTCGCCCGAATTTCACCTTCCCATACAAACGGTGTTTCGTTCTCATTTTAAAACTCCGTGTTGGATTGTAACGAAACGTTGCGTATACAATGACATGAGGTACATCTAGGCCTGTAATTAGTTTATATGGCTCCAGTTTATAAAACAAGCGAAATACAGCAAAAACTAGTTTTGTATGAAAAACTTAAATTCGCTGTATTTTTTTTTTACTATGATATCTGAAGCTACATAAACTAATTACAGAAATGCATATACCTAAACTTATTCTAATTTCAAAGTTTCAGAGAAAGCTAGCTTGTCGTTTTAAAATGAAAGCGTAACTACAGTAGGACCACAAATATAAGTTACAACGATGTACCTGCGCAGAAAGCATTTTTTGAAAACAGATTAACCGATTATAAGGCAGCGCGTTTGCGCGGGTAACATCTTCAGCGCCCAGCGCGACGCCGGCGCCCGCCATGTTGTCTGGCGCCGCGTCTGTCGCCGTGACCGAGGGCACAAGTTCACCTGTCATTGCATATGTACCGTACGTATAGTGCAACAAGGTCTTTATTGAAATGTTCACACGTTCGGTTTCATTCGGCACTTGTTAGCACTCGTCGGCATGGCCGAAGATTGCCGATGTAACTTATATTCGTGGTACTATTGTACGTTTGTATGGAGAACCGAGGTTGCTGGGGACGGGCCGAAAAGTTGTTGAGCGTGGACCACCGGAAAACAGATTTGGCCCCCTACAAGGTCGACCGATGTCCTGGTGAAGGTCACTAGTTTGCTGCGGCGCAAGCGCGGCCATGACGTCCGTTCAGCAAGGAACGTCTTTGGGCTACTGGCGAGTCCCTATCAGTCAGAGAATTGCACTAAAACGGAAGTAACTTCAACATGGCGCCTACGGCAGGCTGGGCTCCGCGGGATCGTCATCCACGGGCTGTCCGAGGGCTGCGAGCTTTGCTTTGTATTCGTTTAGCTTCATGTCCTGAAATGTAATGAAAAAAAAATGCCATTACTAAAGTAGAAACCTACCAGCTGGGAGGTTTTTAGGTTCCGTAGACAAAATGGCAAAAACGAAAACCTTATAGTTTCGTCATGTCCGTCCGTCCGTATGTCTTGTATAAGCCGCTACTTAGTTTACTAGTTAAATGTGATGTAACTGAAACTGAATTTTGTTTTTCAGCAAACATATTTCGACAGTTCTTCTAAAAACACTAGTTTGCTAGAAAATGTTTTGGATCAAGTGCATATTTTCGGAAATAATCGCTCCGAAAGTTGCATATAGGTACGTAGCGATTTTAGGGAAAGTCCAAAAATGTGATTTTAACATTGTTGTGTCTCGATGACGTTTTATGAGATTGAAGTAGTTTTCTTACCAATGTTTCTATTATTGAGAGGTCGTTCTACAGCATACTACAGAAAAAAATTGTCTAATAGCCAATTGTAAATTTTTGATACAACATAAATATCCACGTGCAGAGTAAATTTGTGGACAATGACACAGCGTGATAGGGAACGGTTGGAAGCTTTCGAAATGTGGTGCTGGAGACGAATGAAAAGAATAAGCTGGTCGGAAAAAATAAAGAATGAGGAAGTGCTTAAAAGAGTACAAAAGAAAAGGTTGTTAGAAACCATTGAAGGGGAAAGATGTTTGGACACTTGCTACGACACGAGGATTACTTAAAAACATTATAGAAAGAAAGATTGAGGGCAGGAGGAAGAGAGGAAGACCTAGGAGATGTTATATAGACCAAATCAAAGAGAAAGTAGACGTCGTGTCGTATCAGGACATCAAAAAGAAAGCTGAAGATAGAAAAACATGGAAGTTACTTCACCGACAAGAGCCTGGCTCTTAAGTTTCTGATGATGATGATGATGATGATGATGAGAGTAAATTTATATCGCGAAATACATCTAACAATAATCGACTTATTTTGTATTATTACTGAAATTCCCGCTCGGTGCCGCCATCTTTGCGATATATGGTCATCAACATTACCTGATCAGCCAACAACTCCAGCAAATCATCCTGATCCTTCCTTGTCTTCTCCAACTCTTGAGCCGCCTTCGCCTCTGCCTCCTTAGCCTTCGCAAGCTCTTCGTCCAGCCGCGTGACCTCCAAGGTCAACTGGTTCAGTCTGGTCTCGTATTCCGGAGACCGGTCTGTCTGCCCGGGCAGTGACTTAGCCGCGGAGACCTGGGCTTTAAGGAGTGTGTTCTCGTCTTTGAGGTGGGAGTTGGAGGCTATTGAGTCGTTTAAGGCGCCCTGAAAAAAATAATAATAATAAAGATCAGGGAGATATCGCATTGGTACATCGATCTAATCGCCGGGCAATACTCATCGAAATCACCATCCCAAATAGGGTCCTGGGTAAAAAATATATTATTCTAATTAGTCAGACTTGTAAAAGTGCCCTTGCGGCCTACTTACAGAATAAAGATCATTATTTGTCAAAGTTTGGGAGCTGGGGCGCATGACGTCACGTCGTGCGTAGAATGGTCGCACGGCGTGACGTCACGGGGAACTTTAACGGGCTATATCTTCATCATTTTTTGTTCAATCGATAAAACAAAAAATATGTGTCCAATATTTTTTGATAATCAAACTGACGGACTCATTATATTTTTTTAGGACAAAAGCCTATTACGAGAACCTCGTGAAGGGCCGAGAAGGACAAGTCAGCAAGTAACTTGACTTGTCTCACAAGGTGACCGTGGAATGTTGATTCGACGATCATTGTCCCGATAGTCGTTTCGGTCTTATTATAACTAAGATTTTTGACCAACATCTTAAGAGACTTTCGCTAGATGGCTGGATCAAGAGTCAGATACACAAGGCAGTATTCCTGGACACGGCCCGCATTGTCAGGAGGTTCCTCTCTGTTCAGCCCTAACCACCGGTAGCTTGAGCCCTGCCCCGCTGCCGGTGGCACCCTAGGTTACGGTTTTTTTATAATGTGTTTATTTTTTGTATTTTACTTTTTATGTTCATATAGTAAAATGCCCAACTTGTCTGTAATTAAATAAAGAAAATAATACATATAAATATCAGACACAATCTACACAAGTGGACTTAGTTCTAAACTAAGCAAAGTTTGTAGGCGACGATATGCATAATATACGGGGTGATCGGTTATTGAGTAAATTCCTTTTATGGAGCTATAGTGAGATGGCTCCACAGACCTGCAGTTGGTGGTTGTGCTGCAGCAGACCCTCCACCTGCTGCATCAGCTGCTGCAGACGCGCGTCCTGCTGTCTGATGAGACTCTTGTACTGGTCCAGGGTGGCGTCGTCTGGGGACGCCCTCTCCGGCTCCGTGGTCCCATTCTCTTGTTTCAATGTGAGACTTTGGGTTATTACACCTGCCAAAAGATAATTTAGTTTCTTCTATACGATTATAAGGTTGTAAAAATGATGTTAACTGGGACGAAGCTATGAGGATTTGAAAATGAGACGAAACGGTTTTGGAAAAGGTAGGTAGTGCCCCGCTTCTTTTTTTTCGTGCCCCCAGAAATATCTGTACATTAAAGATATTTTCAAAAAAACGATTGTAACAGACTATTTAGAGGTCACGGAAACCAAATATAAGTTTTTGGTTTTTTTGTATGTGTGTATGTGTTGTGGCTTCATCACGCGAAAACGGCTAAAATAATTAAAACTAAGGACACGGGCAGTTGGGTACCCGTAGACGGTAATAGAATATTTATTTGACTATGCTGAAGAAAAAAAGAGGGGTTATGACTTTTTCTTCTCCGCGTACGAAGTTGCGGGCACGTTCTAGTAATCTATTAAACAGTTACGAGACAACTTACGAGACGGCAAAGAAATACCAAAGCAAGGTAATTTAATAAATCATGTTGCATAACCCATAGGTAATGGATGACAATCTCTCACGCCATCTTGACTCTCAGCTGTGGGTTCTTGTGCAGCCTTGTTGTCCAGCTATCGTATTAAGGCCCGTTTTGCTTACACATGATAATCAATGAAAATTTTGTATAGTGCCGGGCACGAAACTAGACGTCGTTGGAGGTGCGGTATACGGCGGGCACCCGTAACCATAGCAACGCGGTGGCACAAGTTCACTCGTCTGCGGCCGCCAGCGGGCTGTCAGACGCCGGCGTCGCTATGGTTACGAGTCTTGAACTTCAAACATTGTAATTGGTATTATTATTACCGATTAGTTTTTGATATCGTGTGAATTCTTGTTTTTTGTATGAAAACACGTGAGAATGAATTATCTGGTTATACTTATTATCTAATCTGCACCACTGCCGCTTCGCCATGGTACAGAACAGACCCCAGCATCAATATCTGCCATAACTGACATATCTGACACATCCACTCCCTACTCCTGGCATAATCTGAATGTGATTTGTTTGCGAACGGGATAGCGAGGCTGATGAACGAACGGAAGAGAGTGCTAGAAAGAGAGCAAGATAGACACCTTGTGGCTATAAGCTAATTCGTTTCGACGTAACGATTTGGTTTTTCTTACTGTTATGTTACATTATTTGTGATTCGTTAAATAAATAAATCCAAACGGTCCTGTAAATAGAGTCATGGCAGATATTAATGCTGCTGACTGTACAAGTGGGCAGGTACATGCGCAGTCAGTAGAGTGCGGTCCATATACTGCCTACTCTGAACGACCATAGCTCCATATAGGCACAGAGGAACTGCCTACCCTGAAGCCCTACATGACTATGGCTCCACATAGGCACAGAAAAACTGCCTACCTTAGCCGAAGTGGCACGCCACTGTGCGCAGTAGCTGCTATCTTGGATGTAGTATTTGTGCCGAGCAATGTAAGTTAAATAAATAAATGGACAATCTTACACTAATCGACCTAGTCCCAAACTAAGCAAAGCTTGTACTATGGGCACTTTTTTTTAAATTTATCTATTTTTAGAATCTACCTATTATCAAATATCTGATAGATAAAAAAAGTGTGATGAATATAATATTGTGATTCTTCATATTTTACCCGAGCGAAGCCGGGTTTACAGCTAGTATATAGATAAATTGTAATACTTAAATAGATAGAAAACATCCAAGACCCAGGAACAAACATTCACGCTTATCACACAAACACTTGCCCTGGCCGGGATTCGAACCCGGGGCCGCCAGCTTCATAGGCCGTTGTACAACCCACTGAAACAAACGTGTCGCCGTTAGCTAGTTAGGACCGATGCCCACTACTCACCCTCCAGCCCCTTGAACAGTCTGCAGAACTCATAGTCAATGAGCACGTCGGACGCCATCTTGCCCCGGAGCTGAGGATGCTTGGCCGCCTTGTTGTACAGCTCGTGCTTCGTGACCTCGCTCAGCTTGCCGCTGAAAGTCTCCATTCCGATCCTCTTCAGCAGCAGCTGTTTCAGGGAGTCCTTGGAGTAATTCTCGACGGAGTCATCGTTGAAGTGTATGCAGATGGCGAGGAGGAAGGCTGAGAGACCCTGAAATTACACATTTTATGAATGGCTGCAAATAATAATAGTAGATTGTTTGACAAGGGGCTAAAATAAGCCATTATGAAACGAAGTGATTATTTGGACGAGCTAACGAAGTGAGCGAGGACAAATATGTCTGATGTCATAATGGCTAACTAACATTAAAATTGTTTTCATGGAAAACTAAACGTATACAGTTTGAGCAATTCTATCAGAAAGTTTGGCCAATCTCATCAGGCTGGTTTGTTTGTTTTTAATTATTCGTAAGGAGTATGTAGCTGGCCGCAATTTCTTTTTAGTGTCATAGAAATTTGTATGGGATTATATGGCTTTCTTTTAAACCCTAGGGGCTAAATGTACTATTTAAATCTCGCTTCGCGAAGCTAATAAATTATTAAAGAAAAAAATAGTGCGACAAGGAGGTAGTGAGACACACCGAAAATGCCTGACAGACCTATTGGTTCATGAAGACTCCCACCGTGGGAGTCTCACACACAAGTAGCTAAGGCATTTCATTTGCCTGACTTTAATGGATTCCATTGTGACACGAAAATCATTCATACACTTCATATGCCATCTTTCGTCAAATCAAGCAAATGAAAAGCCTTAACTACTTGCCAAATATTGGTTCTCACCCATATAATTTTTACAAACCATAACAGGTATACAGTAGGATCACAAATATAAGTTACAACGATGTACCTGCGCAGAAAGCATTTTTTGAAAACAGTTGAACCAATTATAAGGCAGCGCGTTTGCGCGGCTAAATTTTTCAACGCCCATTGGCTAAAATTTTGCGCCCGTCATTTTATCTGGCGCCGCGTCAGTCGCCATGACCGAGGGCACAAGTTAACCTGTCATTGCATATGTACCGTACGGATAGTGCAACAAGGTCTTTATTGAAATGTTCACACGTTTGGTTTCAAGATTGCCGATGCAACTTATATTCGTGGTACTAATGTACTTCAGGTGTTACAGAAAGTATAACAAACCTGGAGGAGGTACTCATTTTCATCGTGCTCGTTGGAGCAGGTCTGGTTGACGAGGTAGCCCACTCCGCCGGGGACTTTGAGGAAGGCGCTGACGGCGGCTGGACAGTGGCTCATCCATTGGGAGAGCAGCATTAGGAGAGCTACCTGAAAGTAGGTAAAAAGACATTAGCTACTTACGACCTATTTAGCTCAGTTGGAGTAACGCTGCCTACGAAGTTTACAGTACTCGGTTCGAATCCCGGTAAGGGCAAGTATTTGTGTGATGAGTAATAAATATTTGTTCCTGAGTCTTGGCTATTTTCTATGTATATAAATAAAAATATATATTATATATATCGTCGTTTAGTACTCATAGCACAAGCCTTATTGAGCTTACCATGATACTAGTTCGATTTTTGTAAAAATTCTCTCCTAATATACTTTTTTTAATCTTGTCTTGCTTGAACTGAACTCGCTTTCTTGATTTCGTCACTATGGGACAAGACGTGGCTTTGGGTTCCACCCTTAGGGCGATCCTCCATAGCAGCACATGCTGCCCACGCTATGCACGGATGCTCCCGCTCCACTGCTTTTTCTAATACACTGATTTCAGCATTTCTTTCGATTTCTTACCTTAGACTGTAAACTCGTAGTTTGCTGCACTGTTGTAGCAATGAAACAGGTGCACTCCCAATATCGGTGGCCAGCAGAACTCGTAACAGCTGCTTCTTCTGGCCAGAGTTGTTACTCACCTTCACCACTTGTTTTTATTTCTTATCTCAGGCTGTAACTTCGTAGTTTACTGAAGTGTCAACGTGCACTGGTGTAGCAATGGAACAGTTGCACTCCCAATATTGGTAACCAGCAGAACTCATAACAGCTGCTTCTTCTGGCAGGATTGTCGATTGGCCTTCACCGCTTCTTCATATTTCTTACCTTAGGCTGTAACTTAGTCGTTTGCTGAAGAGTCAACGTGCACTGGTGTAGCAATGAAACAGGCGCACTCCCAATATTGGTCGCCAGCAGAACTCGTAACAATTGTTCCTTCTGGCTAGGGTTGTCGATTAGCGCGTGCGTCAGCGCGACAGCCGCGAACCAGTTTGAGAGCACGTCGGATGAAAAAAGACCTGAAACATATTGGATATGTTAGTATGTCACGGAAACATAAGATGGATACCAGAGTATTACCCAAACAATATCCTCCGCAAGTTCGGTCAAAGGGTCAAGTATAATGCTATTTTAACATATAATTTTAGTTGCTAACTTTTTTTAAGAACTAAAGTATAAATAATTGATACATTCAGGCGTTACTATACGGAATTCCATAGTAGATTAATGGATATACTTCCTTTCCTATTCCGCGAAATAGTGTCTCGGTTAGATGTTATCACAACACAATAAAACGGGGCTTAATCGCGTATAAATATCAGTTGCTTCGAGACCATTGGACTTAATGCCACGTCCAAAATGTCGAAGAATTACCAAGGAAAGGTAATTAAATAAATCATATTTATACGCGATTAAGCCCCGTTTCGTTGCGTTGTGATAATGATTGAAGATCGGGTAAGTTTAAATCAATGTTTGGTTAGATGTGATAATAAATTGTGCTCACATGCGCATATTTTCATGCAGTTTCCACAAAAAAAAACACATGCAAGCATTGCTTGCGTCAAGCGTCCAAATATACAGTAATAATCAATTAAAATGTCAAAAAATAAATTATATTAATAAATTCAAATAAATATAAAATGTTAAAAATTGAAATAATAGAAAAGTTAACATAATAGGCATATCACAAGAACATTGTAACTAATTACTACTAATTCTAGTGGTTGAGATACGCCTTTACGCTGTAAAAACAACGATCTAGGAGCCAGTTTGTTAGACTGCGTTTAAAGGCGTTTCCCTCCAGCAGTTTTAGTTCCTCCGGGAGATGATTATAAATAACAATGCACATATTGAATACGCTTTTCTTGTAGATCACTTTGTGGCTTCAAGGGTGATATAAAAGGTTCATTATTTTTTCCCTGGTTCGCCTATCCAGAACTTCGCCACGTGTCTTAAAGTGTGAGTGATGTGATCTGACAAAATTGCATGCGATTTTTAAACGCTCCGTCGTCACTCGTTTGTGTCGATACAAACGCGATACGCTGCTCTATGGAATGGAATGAAAAACGCACTGTTGACGCGCGTTCCTAAAACTCTGAACGATGTGAGTATAGGTTTTACTTACCCCCGCACAGCAACTGGCCGCTGGTAAGACTCGATACATCTGAAGATGATGGCAACAGGGTCTGCACCAAGCTCGCCTGCGACGTCTCGTTGTGGTACAAGAAGCATTGGAAACAGTACAGCACTGCGCATCTGAAGAGCAATCCACATGAAATGTAGTCACTTACCAATAGGTGATACTAGGGTCAATGGTCTGTTTATGAATAAAAAAACCGGCTAAATGCGACTTCAACGCGCGCACAGCGGATTCCGTATAAAATATACGCTAAAAACGGCTGGATCTATGAAAATCCAGTGTTAGCAGTCCTACTCCTTAGCAAATTGTACGCGGTGTGGGAGCATTTTATATTGATTACTGTTATAGACATTACATATGGAAGGAAGGATAAAAAGTCATAAGCCCTTTTTTCTGTCAGTGTAGTCAAATAAAAAGTATCCATAACCATCTGGAGATACCCACCTACCCGTGTACCAAAAAATGTTGAGATCTACTTTGCCGATTTGGCGTGATGAAGCCACAACCACACATACAAACATACAATAAATCCAAAAAAATTTTTTTTCATTTTAGTGACCTCCAAATTGTCCGTAACAATCATTTTTTTGAAAATATCTTCAATGTACAGACATTTCATTTTTACAACTTTATTATAGTACAGATATTTAAGGAAGGAAGGATAAAAAGTCATAACCCCTCTTTTTTTCATCGTAGTTACCCGTGCTACCCAGCTACCCGTGTACTACACACAGTTGCATTCCGTTTAGCCGATTTGGCGTGATAAAACAACGGTACATGTAAACATACAAAAAATCCAATTAAATATTTTTCGATTCAGTGACCTCCAAATAGTCCGTTACAATATTTTTCTTTGAAAGTATCTTCAATGTACAGTCACCAGCATATCTGCTACTGCCACAACAAAGTGTGCATAAATATCTGACAAGACTCTTTTTCTAGGAGTATTTAGCTCGCTTTGTACCACTGTAGATATCGATGCTGGTGACTGTACAGACATTTCATTCTTACAACACTATAATTGTATTGATAAAAAAACTCATACCTTAAAGAAAACGGCTGTTTCTCATTAACCATAGACATGAGGAGTACAACGATGGCCGGTCGCGGCGGATTCGAAGGCGCCATAACGTTTCCCAAAAATTCCTGGTTCACAGCATCCCCACGAATCGCTTCCCCCACTGTGTTAATCGTCTCTGTCAATATATCAGCAGGTACACCACTGGCCATCAGAATATTGCACAAAGCATCCAACAGACCAACATTCTTCATGATTTTCTGACAACTAGATATAATCTGTATCGCGTTACTTGGCGAGACTAGGGTCCTTACGATTTGAAGCATACAATGCACATTCGAAACCTTCTGAGGAGACCAGCCATAATCCTCTGTTTCATCTGGAGTATTGAACATCGGCAGCGTCTTCTGTATGTAACTGCCTTCTTTAAAAAAGTTTATGTTACTGCTGTTGTTTTTCAGCAAATTCAACATCAGCAACAAGCAGTCTTCTACAATGATTCCACCGTCGGAGTACCCTTCGGTTGAAACTATATCAAAAAGCCTGTCAAACGCATTCTCAAACGCGACTATCTTTTGTATATTAGCGTTGCCTCTTGTTAACTTGATGAGCAGCAGTAGCGTTTCGTTTCGGATGACTTCTCTAGGATCTCCCAATAAATCCATCATTTTGGAGACACCCATGGGTTTCACTAGTATAATCTCTTGTATGTCTTTGGGTCTGTTGGTTAGTAGAGAGGTTAGGAGTTGGACAGCTGAGAGGCGCACTCTGAAGTCGAATTCGTCGAGTAGATCGAGGACTAGTTGTATGTTGTGGTGGTCTTTGATGAACATTTCGGTGAACTGTTCCCCGATGTTCATGGGGACATGTGGGTTTTCCTCTTCCTCTTCAAACTGCGTGGGGTACATGACGTTGTTTAGAGTGTCGAGTGCGTAATTGATTGTCTCGTTGTCAGCTCTGTCGAGTTCCAATACCTGGAACCAATTAAAAGACGTTTTGTCTTGGATAATATTTTTATTATATCTACATTTTTAGGAAAAATCCTAGGCACGACTGTCACCCAAACATCCTCACTAAAGATGCTAACATAATACCTAACAAAGCCAAGATTAGGGTATTCCAGAGGGGCTACTGCGATGTGTGAAATTCTAAGTTCGTATAGCACTGTCTCATTCACTCAAACAGAGACAAGAGCGAAGGGGACGGACAATACGATAGTCGAATTTTGAGGTTCAAAATAACCCCACAGGAGCGACCATCGAGTAGGTTGAAAAGATCATGAGGAGCTTTTTGTTTAGCAGCAGACATCTTAAGGTGTAATGATGATGATGTACATAAATTTACTTGGTGCTTTTTCGGTTAAGCGCTTCTTCTTGGTATTTGAATGCACACAATATTTACCTTACTTTATAGAGAGAGGTGGTAGAGATTGTCACTAGATCGACACATAGACGCCGGCGGTCTATATAGGCACAAAGGCAATGCCTACCCTGAACAATCATGGCTCTATATAGGCACAAAGAAACTGCCTACTCTGAAGGCCTGAACGACCATGGCTCCATATAGGCACAGAGAAACTGCCTACTCTGACGCCCTAAATGACCATGGCTCCATTTAGGCACAGAGAAACTGCCTACTCTGAAGCCCTGAACGACCATGGCTCCATATAGACACAAAGAAACTGCCTACTCTGAAGCCCTGAACGACCATGGATCCATATTGGCACAGAGAAACTGCCTACTCTGAAGCCCTGAACGACCATTGCTCCATATAGGCACAGAGAAACTGCCTACTCTGAAGTCCTGAACAACCATGGCTCCATATAGACACAGAGAAACTGCCTAATCTGAAGCCCTGAACGACCATGGCTCCATATAGGCACAAAGAAACTGCCTACTCTAAAGCCCTGAACAACCATGGCTCCATATAGACACAGAGAAACTGCCTACTCCGAAGCCCTGAACAACCATGGCTCCATATAGACACAGAGAAACTGCCTACTCTGAAGCCCTGAACGACCATGGCTCCATATAGGCACAGGCAAACTGCCTAACATGGCCAAAAAACCCTTTGCACGTTGTTGATTACATTTACTAATAACTGGATTCCACAAAGATAATAGGGATGATGGCAACTTTTTTCTGTGCTATGTTATATAACGACCTTCCAATAATACAAAAATTGGTGAAAAAACTACTTCAATATCATAAAAACTCCACGAGACACAACAACGTTAGAATCACACTTTTGCACTTTCCCAAAAACGCGCAATACTAAACCCTAGGAAGGTGTGACGTCACACCTTCCTGCCTTGTATGGGGAAATTAAGAACTTTGCTCTGCAGCTAAATTAAAACTTGCGTTCATAATAAAAGTTACCATACATTTCATGGGTTATTCAATGGTAGGTTTTTTTTTTTATTTTTTTATATTAAAAATGGACTTTCCCACATAACTTTAAAAGCTCATAAAACAAGCTACACGTAAGGTATCGTACTCGATTTTTTTTTGGATTTGCATCATAAAAAGTACCATTTGAGTACAGTCATCATCCCTATTGTGTTGTGATAATGAGTGAAAATTGTGTAGGCTTTAAATCAATGTTTCCTTCATCCAACCGGCAATCCTATACATTTTGAAGTCTTAAGGGGATGCATCGAAAATTTAAGCAATTTTGTAGCGCATTTTTTGTCAAATCTAGTATATAAAACAGGCTGGTTTTCCGATATGTGTTTCTTGACTATATAACCTATTCAGTGATTAACGCGGAAACATGTTTAATGAAAATTTCCTCGATAGAAAAGTTATCCGAAAACGCGTCTTCATTTCCCGGTTTTTTTCTAGTTTGTACAAACGACAGATTAATAAACGGCTAAATTATGTTAAAATGTCATTCTTCCCTTTATCTTTTAAGTGATTAACTTAAATGTTAACAAAACATAATAATATCTTCGATTTCATTGCACTTTTACATCTGGCGCTTACGACAAAAACCCCAAGCATGTAGTGTATTAGCTTTCTCTTTCTTTGATGCGCGCGAGCAATAAATGCGTCCCTTATTACAAATCACGCTTATTGGCTGGCTCCGCGTTTGGGGCGTGATTTACAAATGACGAAGTAGGCCCTTAAAGCACTGACCTGCTTGAGTGTGTCCATGCCATGCGCGCCCACGTCGACGCGGTACTTGCGCGACATGGCCTTGAGCGCGCGGCACGCGTCCCGCCGGTCCTCTAGCAGCGTGGAGTTGTTCACCCGGTCCACCAACCGCTCCACCTGGATGAGTAAACAAGAAAATTGTAATAAAAAGCAACTGCGAAAAACGATGTTTGTCGAAAATGCTTTTTCACTCCTGCTCAAAAAGGACGTCATAATAGCTTCGCGAAGCGAGACTAAAATAGTATATTTAAACCCTAGGGTTTAAAAGAAAGCCATATAATCCCATACCAATTTCTATCACACTGAAAAAAAAACTTGCGGCCAGCTACATACTCTTTACGAATAATTAAAAGCAAACAAACCAACCTGATCAGATTGGCCAAACTTTCTGATAGAATTGCTTTGTAGTATTTTTTATTTTCTCGCAGTCGAAGTGAAAAGCAGAGTGTTTCACACGTGGCTAAAAGCCATTAGGACACTCAAGTCATATTTCTCCTCGTCACAGCTCGTCCAAATAATCACTTCGTGTCACAATGGCTTATTTTAGCCCCTTGTCAAACAATCTACTATTGTATGTGTCAATCATCTTTTCCTGTACCTTGTTGTAATTGTTGGTTGCATGGCAGCTATAATTTTAAAGTATATAGACAACAAGAATATTTTTAAAGTAAACTAGAATGTGCCCACAACTTTATTCGCGGAAGAGAAAAAGTCATTACCCCTCTTTTTTTCTTTAGTGCAATCAGGTAAAAAGTATCCTATGGCCATCTAGTCGATACCCAGCGACCCGTGTACCAAAAACATCTGAAATCCGTTTAGCCGGTTTGATGAAGTCATAATGATACTTATAAATATACAAAAAGTCCAAAAATTATATTTTTTGATTCAGTGACCTCCAAAAGTCTATCACAATCATTTTTTTTACATATCTCCAATGTAGGTACAGGCATTTCATTTTTACTACTTTATAATAGTATAGGTGAAGGCAACAAGAATATTTTTATAGTAAACTAGCTTCTGTCCGCGACTTCGTCCGCCTTAAATTCGTTAATCGCGGATAAGGGTATTTTTCCGGGATAAAAAGTACGCTATGTCCTTCGTCGGGACTCATACCATCTCCATACCAAATTTCATCCAATCGGTTCAGCGGTTTAAGCGTGAAGAGGTAACAGACAGACACAGTTTCGCGTTTAGAATATTAGTATGGATATACAAATTGTAAATATGAAATATGAAATGTACATCCATACAAATATAAAGTTGTATAAATTTAATGGTCATCTTCTAGTTGAATATATTTTGATGAAAATTACTGTGATAGGATATTTGAAGGTCTCTGAGCTCTCTTTTTTCAATTCATGTCTTTGTGGGAATCGTGGGCACATGCCTCAAAATGGCAGAACAGACTCTTGTTTGTACCATAATGTACTGCAATTTCTTGATCACACATATTGCTTAATAGTAAAGGGAAGCCTTTTTTTTTATGTGACAGGGGGGCAAACAAGCAGCTTTTAAGTTAGATACCTAAGGTATTCTACATTGCAGTCTATACAACACAATACATTACTCTTTATTGCAGACATCAGATATATAGAAATACAGAACATGACAGTAACATTTAAATTAGCAGAGGTAAACAACAGGCAGTCTTATCGCTAAATAGCGATCTCTTCCAGACAACCTTTGGGTAGCAGAGTGTATAAAAGACAACAATTTTCAAAGATAAATGTTAAAAGACAACAATTGTCAAAGATCAAAGATAAATGTTATGTTTGACGACCGGTCTAGCTCAGTGGGAGTAACGTTGCCTGCGAAGCTGAGGTCCTGGGTTCAAATCCCGGTAAGGGCAAATATTTGTGTGATGAGCGTAAATATTTGTTCCTGAGTCTTGGACGTTTTCTATGTATATAAGTAATGTATATATTAAATATATCGTCGTCTGGGTACCCATAACACAAGCCTTATTGAGCTTACCATGGGACTCGTTCGATCTGTGTAAAATAGTCCCGTAATATTTATTTATTAAAAAAAAAAAAAAAAAAAAAAGTAGTCGGTGCCGAGAAACATCTAATTTTTATCTAATTTGATAAATTTAGACTACATGTGCTGACTTAAAAATGCATTTCATATTCATATATGTCGGGACGGGTAGTTGTGCATCCAAAGGATTATGCTAGACGATAGTGTCCTGGTGTCCACCATCCTTATCTTCTTCCATTGTCTTAAGTAAAACAACCGGGTACTCGTAATCACAATACTTTTATTGGTTACGCTTAGTCTAAGACAACCTTGCGCTCCAACAGTCCGATCAAGAATGCCCTAAGTTCGAACCGATGAGCACTTTTATAGGAAACGTAAGCGGTGCGGACTCCACCTGCAGGCTACACAAATAACAGGTGCAGCCATCGTAAGCAGCACCTGCATTTCACTACCACTAACTGCGCCTCGTTACCAAGCCGCTCGGTCAGCCCTGGGTACATCACCACCACATGCGTTTCCTTACATTCCTAAAACTAATAACATAATTTTAATAATTCTTCTAAATTTGGAAATCGCACCGAAATATATAATGTGTATTTAATTATACAATACAAGTACAAATCACTGACTTAATGGCATTTCCTACCAGTCAACAATTGGGCTAAACAGAAAGAATTATATGGTCTGCACCATAGTTGTAGTTTAATTAGAAATTACACCTGCGTATTTAAATATTATAGTATTAACTCGTAGCTCCTTGGGTAAAAGAAAATTTAAACCTAATAACATATTGTTCTAATCTCTCATGTTCTATTGAAATTACAACTAAGTACTGTATGTTGCTACGCCCTGTCAGGCCCATGAGAAACTGTTTTAAATTAAGATCTTATGTACCATGGATGCAATCACTTATTAAATAAATTAATAAATATTAACAATAATAATAAGCAAAAACAATGCAATAAACATTATGTATTTTATATTCAAAGTAGCAGTCGAAACTAGGAACTAGGTGTAACCTCACAATACAGTTCCCTCGCAAACTTACGAAGGTCTCCGGCCTATATTTAACATTAGAAACATGTTTGAGACAAATTCCAATATCTTACCGTTTCTGCGCCTGAAGGAGTTTGTCCGGGCTCTGGGGCCCCTAGAACGGTTTTTAAGCCGCTCTTCAAAAAATCCATCGTAGTTCACTTTGTTCCGTCTATTTATATCATACACCACTATTATTAATACACAATTCAGACATAAAATAAAGAAATATGTAATCGTATTAACCCAAATATTCGACACGTCAAGGAATTTGACATCTTTTGACAAGTGCGAGTGATAAGAAAACGTAAGGTTAACGGCGACTTGCAATAACCAAACTGAGTTTACGAAAGCTGAAATGCCCGCTGTACACACTCGTCGAAACCGAGTATTCTCAAACTTAGGAGAACTGCACAGAATAGAACTGACTACTACCAAAAGAGACCAGTAAACAAATAATTGAATGATAAATGTAACAGAAGAATATAATACTATGAGGAAGTAGTTATATTCTTTATACCAGCTTAAACATTGGCACGTGTGAAGACAAGACCAAGATCCATTACCTTTTATACAATACGGAAAGACTGCAACGCTTTAGAATAATGTTAACCTACCTCTCCTACATGCGTGTGGTGTATGTATACTGGGAAAAATTATCGTCATTTAAATTTATACTTCTCAAGCGTTGTAAAAGCGTTTTATTTACAGCCATTTGCTTGTTGTCATCACAGTTGTCATACTTGTCATCGCGGATCGCATACATTTTACGTATAATTTGTTTGTTAGAAAAATTATCTGTTTCCTAGATTAGAACGTAATTTAATCCATCATGTCTACTGACTTAAACGCGAGTTTCAACGAGCAATTTATGAACATAAACACTAAATTGAAAAAGTAAGTATAATTTGATATTAGTCCGTCCGCAACTTTCAGTAACTTTGCTAACACTTACAAGTATTTACAGGCGTTTCTTAAGGAAGCCGAATGTTTCTGAAGCTACCAACGAGTTTTCGGCCTTAGCAATCCAGTGCGAATACTCTGAGCAGCCGACTTTTGCTGGTCATTGCTATATTGGTGCTGCGAAGTGCGAAGCATCGGTTGGCAATTTTCTCGGTGAAGCGGAATACCTATTGGCTGCCGCAAGGCAGTTCATGAAGGCAGAGAAGAAACTGAGCTCCTTAAAGTTTTGTAGTCCTGACCGGGAAAATTTAGAGGTGAGATATTAGAGTTTAAGTACCTGATATTATTAAGAGTTTAAGTACCTGAGCTTTCTGTGAGAATATTTAAATGATATCGCTATTAGCACATAAATAATGCATGTGCCACACATAACACTAGGCCAAGGGTTGGTAACCTTTTGAGTCGGAAGAGTCCCAAATTACAATTTTCAAAATTTCAAAGTTGTTGCCGACCCCTGCACTAGGCTATATTTGCATGTCCCTGGGACAAAACATGTAGTTTTCTAAGATCTACAACCACCTGTATGTACCATGTTAAACACTTTTGGTGGCAAGCTTTATGTAGCGCTACTCAATTTCCTCTACATACGGGGAAACACATAGTATTGGCTACATGTCTATAACAGATTTTTCTAGCCAATATAGCCCCATTTTTGAAGGGCCCATCACATCAATATGTCAATGCCTAGATCATTACTTTTTGTTTTACAAATATCATGATAATAATCACAATTTTTGCAATTTATTAGTGGATCACTCCACTAGCGTTATTATTATAAACAAAGATCAGAAACAAATGAAAAAAATTTTCGACGATACTGGACTTGAACCAGTGCCTTGAGCCAGACCGGGGCAGCACACTCTACCATCTGAGCTAATCGTCCACACCAGTAGTCGACGATTAGCTCAGATGGTAGAGTGTGCCTAGATCATTGTCAATTTTCTAAGTAACATTAACTATTGTCTTTTGAGTTACAAAACAGAAAAACAAAAAGTTGATCCACCTATAGATAGAGTACACTTATTTAATGTTCGTCAAAGTTATGTCATCATAACCACACGTTTAAGAGAGGTAGGGCACAACAAGACATTCATATGTCTTGTTCATAAATGGAGCAGCCCGACTGGGGAAGTACCTCCACCTTACAGAAGACCACAGCCAAATAACACTGCACTCGTGTAGTGTTGTGTTCCTGTGGTGAGTAAGGTCGCCAGAGCTCCTGGAATGCGCTGTGTTGATAGCTCGGGGGACCTTTCGTGTTCATAATATGGCCATTGGTCTGTGTAGGCGCGGAGTTTCGGCGCGGCGATCAGGGAGACCCGGTGAAACGGCTGTCCACTGGCCGCCCGCAGGTTAGTAGGGTTCCCGAACCCAGGACTCACTTAATCTCCACCCTGGGAGGCTGAACCGCCAACCTGTAAATAATCTCCTGGAGTGGTAGTCGTGCCGGAGGAGGAGACCGGAGTGGACCCGGCTACTATAACAGTAGGGGGACCGGATGCCCTTCCGTACGCCGCGCCGAAAAACCGCTCTACCTATTCCGACTTTTTGGTAGGTTTTTCACCGTGTATTTTGTCCCTTAGGCTGCCAACACACCGAATCCCTTTGAACCCTAAAACGTCCCTCTATGGCCAGAAAAAGAAAAAGAAATAGTGTCCTAGCAGCGGCCTCCCGTTCCACTAGAGTGGACTTTTGCAATGTCAGGGGACTTCATTCAAATTTAAACGCAGTCCATCAACATCTAGAGACTGCGCAGCCGACCCTATTATTTCTAACGGAGACACAGATATCTCGCCCTGCCAATACATCGTACTTACTCTACCCCGGTTACATGCTCGAACACAAATTCCTGAGACGAGCCGGAGTATGTATGTACGCCAGGCAGGATATCTGTTGCCACCGTCTCCTCTGCTATGAAGACAGGGACCTGTCAGTTATGTGGGTGCGCGTGGACCACGGTGGCCTCACCTGCATCTACGCGTGCTTATACAGGTCCCACAGCGGTGACACGGACACGGCTTGGCTCTATGAGCGCCTGCAATCGACGACTGACAAAGTTCTTGAGCAGTATCCCTCCGCAGAGTTGGTGATTTTAGGAGACTTCAACGCTCACCATGTCGAATGGCTGAAGTCTCGGTCCACCGACTATGCAGGGAGATCTGCTCATGAATTTGCTCTGGCCTATGGATTCTCCCAACTGGTACATTCTCCAACGAGAATACCTGATATTGAGGACCATACAAGCTCTTTACTGGACCTTCTGCTGACCACACGTCCGGACGGATATACGATATCAGAGGTTGCACCACTGGGTTCATCCGATCACTGTCTTATCCGGACAAGTGTACCATACGCGCGGCCCGAACCACCTCGGCCAACTAACCTAAGACGCATATGGCACTATAGGTCAGTAGATTGGGAAGGATTGCGTGACTTTTATGCATCGTATCCGTGGAAGCAGCTTTGTTTCACATCAGAAGATCCTGACTCCTGCGCGGCTTCTGTCGCTGAAGCAATCCTGGTGGGTATGGAATGCTTTATTCCTACTGCACTAGTAGCTGCGGGAGCCAAAAAAAAGCGCTGGTTTAATCGGCCTGCAAGGAAGCCAGACTTCTAAGGCAAGATTTGTATGAGGCTTGGACCACGGCCCGTACCAATAAGGATCTTAACATATCTGATGTGAAACGCAAATTAAATGCTGCTTCAAGGGCCTGTAAACGAGAAATTGCCAAGGCTAAATTTGATTTCGTAGGTAGAATTGGTGAGCGACTCGCAGGGTACCCTTCTGGAAGTCGTGCCATCTGGTCGCTCGCCAAGGCTGCCGAGGGAAACTTCTGTTAGTCGTCCTTACCACCTCTGCGAAATGCTGATGGTAATTTGGCTCACAGCGCTAAAGAGAAAGCCAATCTTTTGGGTACCTTCTTTGCCTCGAACGACTTTGAACGATGATGGAAGCACCGTACTACCTACCATCTAGGGATTGCAATCCGGTCCGGCGGATCCGGTAATCTGGCCGGATCCGGTACGTTTTGGCGGCTACCGGATCCGGTAGACCCGAACAGACTAAAGAGACGCACACAACAGACATACAATGCGGACTACCCCACCCAAAAAAGCTGATGTCAAGAATCAATATGATCTAGATCTAGTTAAGCTTTAAAGAAAGATGTCTTTCTTCATTATTCTTTGAGATTAATTGTGTTTAATGGTTAATTATCTTTGTTTGGCCAAATTAGAAAACAGTTTTTTTTTTCAATTAACGTTATTACAATTATAACATGTCTCTTACCTAGTATTTAAAGTGCAATGTGATGTGATATGTGATTATTGATTAGATTTCTTTATCTATGTTTAATATTACGGGTGTTAAGGGAGTATAGTATTTTATTATTGCTTATGTTACCTCTTATACTATTAATAAAGTTGATTAAATATTTCATAGTAGAGAAGAAAAGTGGGGTCAAAGTTAAACGAACCTGAGACTACGAACTTCATAGTTCTGCACTAGGCGGCGCTAACGGCTAAAGAGTCGGATGCACCATACAGAGATCCATAAGCAAGAAAGAACAGATGACAAAATTCGTCGACTGCTGGTGTGGACGATTAGCTCAGATGGTAGAGCGTGCTGCCCCTGTCTGGCTCAAGGCACTGGTTCAAGTCCAGTATCGTCGAAAAATTTTTTCATTTGTTTCTGATCTTTGTTTATAATAATAACGCTAGTGGAGTGATCCACTAATAAATTGCAAAAATTGTGACACCTGTGTCACAAAAAAAAAAAAACGTGATGTCTGGTGACACCGATGAAGACATCCCACAAATACTGGAGCAGTGGGGTTTGCCACAGTATATTCATACTTTTAAAGGTAAGTTGGTACCAACTATATGTTCGTCTTTACGTGACAAAATTATGGACCTAGATGACATACTGCTTGTTTTTTATAAAAATGTTATGAGAATGCATTTAACGTGCGCTCACTCAGTTCTCACAAACTACCAACGAAATCAGTGAATGTATTAATTTAACATATAATATTTATATACTAATATTTAGTGAAACCTATGCTAACTTACCTTTATAATTTGTAGATCACCTAGTAACGTATATAAGGTTTTACAAATAATTTCGTATGCTCACTCAATCCGCACACTTTCGAAAACCCGATTTCTGATGAAAAAACTGAATTGAGTGAGCATACGAAATTATTTTTATAACCTTACATACGTGATCTACAAATTATAAAGGTAAGTTAGCATTGATTTTACTAAATATTAGTATATAAATATTATATGTTAAATGAATACATTCACTGAATTCGTGGGTAGTTTGTGAGAACCGAGTGAGCGCACGTTAAAGGATGTATCTTTTGATTTATCTTTTTACAAATACAGAGATTAGTTTTACAATTGTTTTAGAACTTTTACCAAATAAACAGCATTATTGTCTTTTATTTCAGAACGGTGCTCACTCAATCCACACGCACACAAAAAAAGTACAAATTATGTTAATCTGATGTTTAAACATTGTTAATCTATAAGTAGTATTGGTGAAAACGCTCATTAGAATACTTCTAAGATGTGTAGAATAAGTATTGATAATGATTGTGATGATTATAAAATAAATGTCATTTTTCTATGTATGTAATATTTTTTATTTTTATTTCAGGGAACCTAAACCTGTCTATAGAGCCGTAGCGCGTGCGACGTCTTAAAAAAATGCCGAAAATCTCAAATTCTATGATTCTAATCTAACACTTGTTGACACTTATGATACGAGATAGCCGGAGTCTTTGGATATTGTATTGAAAAATGTATTTTTGATATATTTTTTAAGACGTCACACATACTGCTGGCTCTATGGACGTTTTGATGGAGCGCCTGCAATCCAGTGGACTGACAGCACCAACAACGGATCCCTTTTTGGCTTATAATGGAGAAAATACAGTTTTATTCACTTATAGACAAATAAAAAGATTTTCGTCTACTAAAAGCCTGAGAGGACCCGTTGGTACTGTAAGTGCAGTAGATTGCAGGTTTCATCTAAGCCAGTAGGTACCTACTTACTGCATACGAAATAGTAGCTGTAACAATACCTAGGATGCTAGCATTACAATGTGTATTGTACTTGATACAATAAACATAAAGCTACCGTTGCAACACGAATAGTTATCATTACAGTTCACATCGTTATGTTACACAAATTAATTAGTAGATACAGCAAAATATTTAGTAAAGCAAAAAAAAGTGTTTATGTTTACAAGATTGCATAGTAGTTCTTACAATAGATTTAGTAATGTCAACTTGACGTAAGGTTACAATTACATTGATATTGTAACAGGCGCGTTATTTGCCCTGTATCGAGTATTATATTGGTTGGTCAGTTAAACTTAAAATCTAGTTGTCATTAATAAAACGATAGGTAAAAATAATAACAGAATGGTTTTTGTAAAGTCAACTCCGAGTCTTGCTGTCACGGTTGCAAACAGAAGTTCTAGTTACAGTAGCGCTTTTTCTCGTATAGGTAGCCAGATATTTATCTGCGTGCAGATGCTTAAATTTTCATATTAGTGTGAAATTAGTGGCTAGTGATACTGATTTTTGACTTAATAAGGGTGATTTTTAGCGCTAAACCATTGTTACATTAGTTAATTTGCAAAAACTGCTCCGCGTGTCTACTTTACGGCCAATAAACTGGACAAAAAGCATAATTTTGGATAGACGCAATAGCATAACTTCAATCCGGCTGGATCCGGCCGGATTCAGAATTGGACCGGATTGCAATCCCTGCTACCATCCCGTGTTGCGGATACTCCATGCCGGAGATAACCTTCACTCAAAGGGATGTCCGGCGGGAATTGCTTTGTCTAGATGTTCACAAGTCGAGTGGGCCAGACGGCATACCAGCTGTGGTGCTCAAGCAGTGTGCTCCTGAGTTGTGCCCTGTGTTAACGCGTCTATTCGCGCTTTCTTACCACTAAAGCAGGTTCCGTCTTCGTGGAAGACTGCCTATGTGCATTAAGTGCCCAAAAAGGGGGACAGGTCAGATGCATCGAATTACAGGCCTATCGCTATCACCTCCCTTCTCTCAAAGGTGATGGAGCGTGTGATAAACACGAAACTCCTAAGATACCTAGAAGAACACGATTTGATCAGCGACCGTCAACACAGCTTTCGCCATGGTCGCTGCACTGGTGATCTCCTAGTGTATTTCACACACCGCTGGGCCTCGGCCATTGAGAGTCAAGGTGAGGCGTTGGCAGTTAGCCTAGACATAGCCAAGGCGTTCGATCGGGTCTGGCACCGGGGTCTTCTATCGAAGTTGCCATCTTACGGACTGCCCGAGGGTCTGTGCAAATGGGTCGCCAGCTTTTTAACCAACAGAAGCATAAAAGCCGTGGTTGATGGCAGCTGCTCCAAAACCATGGTTATTAACGCAGGCGTCCCGCAAGGCTCCGACGCTGTTTCTTGTGCATATCAATGACATGCTGTCCACCGATAGCATTCATTGCTATGCAGACGACAGTACCGGAGATGCACTTTACACAGGCCGAGCAAACATCCCTCGCTCCGTTGTGGAAGAAAGTCGCGAATAACTTGTGTCCGAAATCGAGAGTACTCTATCCAGAGTCTCCGAATGGAGTCGAGAAAACCTAGTTCAATTTAATCCCACCAAGACACAAGTTTGCGCGTTTACCGCTAAGAAAACTCCATTTACTGTGGCCCCACAATTCCAGAACACGGCTCTCACCATCTCGAAGAGCATTGGGATTCTAGGTATTGATATTTCGAGCGACGTTCGATTCCGAAGTCAGTTGGAAAAGAGGGCCAAGCTGGCATCAAAAAAGCTGGGTGTCCTAAATAGAGCGGTACTTCACCTCTGGGCAAAGATTGCTGCTGTACAAATCGCAGGTCCGTCCCCATATGGAGTACTGCTGTCACCTCTGGGCTGGAGCACCTGGATATCAGCTTGGCCCTCTTAACTCTGTTCAAAACCGCGCTGTACGAATTATTGACGATCCCATGCTCACAAACGGTATTGAACCTTTAAGTCTAAGGAGAGACTTCGCCTCTTTCTGTGTGTTCTACTGTCTGTATAATGGGCTGTGTTCCGAGGAATTGTTCGACATGATGCCTACAGCCACCTTCTACCATCGCACCGCTCGCCATCAGCAGGGTATTCATCCACACACCTTGGAACCAAAATGGTCGCACACCGTACGGTACTCCGTATGTGGAATGACCTCCCTGCCGCGGTTTACCCTGGAGGTTACAATATGGGGTTCTTCAAGAGGGGAGTGAATAGGTTCTTAAAGGGTCGGCAACACGCTCGTAATGCCCCTGGCGTCGCAAGCGCTCATAGGCTGCGGTGACTGCTTAAGATCAGGCAGGCCGTACGCTTGTTTGCCAACTTAGTAGTATAAAAAAAACCTTTCTATAAATCTTTTTAGAAACAGGGTTGAATTTGACATTGGAAAAGTACCGCCTATGCAACAAAAAAAAAAATTAAAATCGGTCATATAGTTTTCGAGTAATCAGTGAACAAACAAAAAAAAATACATTCTGACGAATTGAGAACCTCCTTTTTTGGGAGTTGGTTAATAAATCAGGATTGTTATAAACAAACCTAACCTTACCTAACCTAAACTATACAATGATCTTTTTAAGAAATCCTGAAAAATATACGGTTTCTGAAAAAAATGTGTTATGACGTACGATACATTAGTACAAACGACATTTGGGATCCCTAAGGAGACCCGTATAAGCTACATGCATAATTTTTTTTTTACTGTTTGTCTTAACAAAGTATGTTAAAAACCGTAAAAAAATGTCAACTGTTTTTATTAAAGGAAAAATAAAAATTCATGCATATTGTCTATTGCAACCATATTTTCCAGGCAGCTATCGGATGCTTTATGCAAGCGCTCACCAAGTATCCGGAGAGTTCTTCCATACGCTTGTCCATACTGAGTGAACTAGCCAATGATCTGGTGGAGCTGAACCTAAAGTGCGAAGCAGTAGCTTACTATGAACAGGCATTGGCCTTAGTACCGGAAACTACGATGAAGATTATGTTCATGAGGAATTACATTAATCTGCTTTTAGATTGTGGTAATTTTTACATTTTTTCTTTTTTAATTATTTAAAATCTTTTGTAAGCTTTCTTGTCTGTTATAAGCTTTTATTTAATATTACCGGTAACAGTGTGTGTAATTAAGCAAGGGGTGGAAAATCTTATAGCACAAATTATGTGTCAGGACTACGTTCAGTTGTATTCTTAGAACAAGTGTAACATTAAAATAGATGTACAATATTTAAAACTATTTTTTTCTAAAATGATTAGCATATATTTTTTTATCATTGGCCTATAAGTGTGTACCACGATTGGGCAAAGGCCTCTCCTCTTAATTTCAACAACTCCCTATTTTTACTTTTTTTTTATAAATATCATGATAATAATCACAATATTTGCAATTTATTAGTGGATCACTCCACTAGCGTTATTATTATAAACAAAGATAAGATCAGAAACAAATGTTTTTTTTTTGACATTACTGAACTTGAATCAGTGCCTTGAGCCAAACCGGGGCAGCACGCTCTAACCAACTGAGCTAATCAATTTTCAGCTGAGCTAAATATTTTTTCATTTGTTTCTGATCTTTGTTTATGATAATAACTCCCTATTTGTCGCAGACTTGGCCCAGTCTGTTTGGAACGTGTCTTGACCATCCCGCCATCTCCGTCTAAGCCTGCCTCGACGTCGCTGCATATAATTATAAAAAATATAATTATAATAATTATAAAAATAATTAAATGTGGTGGCTGTTTGAATACTAAATAAAATTTTAGATGGCCCGCATGCACATCCACAGAAATATCTACTACAATCCCTTTTGGCAGTTGTATTTTGTTATGAGTTTTCCGCACCTTGGTAATAAGTGTACAGCTTACAAGACCATTCTCTTCATTCATTTTGACGACCGGTTTGGCTCAGTGGGAGTAATGTTGCCTGCGAAGCTGAGGTCCTGGGTTCAAATCCCGGTAAGGGCAAATATTTGTGTGATGAGCATAAATATTTGTTCCTGAGTCTTGGATGTTTTCTATGTATATCCATACTAATATTATAAATGCGAAAGTGTGTCTGTCTGTCTGTCTGTCTGTTACCTCTTCACGCTTAAACCGCTGAACCGATTTGGGTGAAATTTGGTATGGAGATAGTTTGAGTCCCGGGGAAGGACATAGGCTACTTTTTATCCCGGAAAAATACCCTTATCCGCGATAAACGAATTTAAGGCGGACGAAGTCGCGGGCAGAAGCTAGTAAGTAATATATCTATTAAATATATCGTCGTCTAGTACCCATAACACAAGCTTTATTGAGCTTACTATGGGGCTAGTTTGATTTGTGTAAAATTGTCCCGTAATATTTATTTATTTATTTTATTTCTTCTTCTTTTCTTCCATGTCCTAATTTACTTGGTATACAAATGAAAAGGCATTTATAATGCAATGCAATAATGTTACTATAGCAGTAGCAGAACAGTTGTGTGATTTTTTGAAAACCACGATTTAATTTGCATTTTGTATTCGCTATGAGTTTTTATGTGCAATGTGCATGGATAGATTTCATCCATAATTTTGCAGCATTATGTTCTAAATCTATTCATGCAATTTTGCTACAATTATTATAATTCGTAATCATAGGATTACGAATTAAATTAACAGTTATCATGATTTATTTTACAGAAAAATATGAAATTGCCTTGGAGAAGGCTAATGAGCTAATTGCTTCTAAAATGAACCTACCGGAAGACATTCTTGCAGAGTAAGTTTTTAGTATATTTCTTACTACACTTTAAAGCACTAAATTTTCCAATACATATTTACTAAGAGGCTCAAGCTCAATTTAGAAACAAAAAAAAACGCTTTAGGGTCTTTTAATTTTCATAAACAAAAATATTTGGTCGATCTAAGGCAAGCAAATTCCTAATAGGGTACATGCATGCATGCACAAAATATCAAAATACAGTAAAAACGATTTCAAAATATAAAATTAAAATCGGCCACGAAATACGCATGATATAGGCATTTTGAAGTACTAATTTTGCTAGAAAGAGATAAAATGATATCTTGGTTATTGTTATAGTTATCAGAAAAAATATTTTTCTCTACTGTTTGTTACGTGAATGAGCTTTTGATAAAGAAAAATAAAATTTCATGCATATTCCCCATACATTGCGGGTGATGCCGAGGAAAATGCTCACATAGTGTGTTAGGTGTTTTCATAATGAACAAATAGGCGTACATAAGTAATACCATTCATTAAATACTTTTACATGTCGTCTAATATCTAACTAACACAAGCTTTATTGGGCTTACCATGGGGCTAGTTCGATTTGTGTGAAATTGTTCCCCCAATATATTTATTTAAATAGGTAGTTACATTAGGATACAAAATATATTGCAGAATTCAACTCAGCCGAGTGCTACTGTCGCTGTATGTAGAACCGACGGGAGAAGCGAAGACTGACTCCCTGCACCAGCTTCTCACTGAGATACTGAATGACACTGACAGTGATGGTAAGAGCAGAATTTTTGCTTCCATACTAAAAAACACTTTATTTTTAACCCTTAGTACTTTATATATACAGTATCAAAGACGATACTATTGAAATGACACGATAATACTATGTAAAAATATTAAAATAAATAAAAATATACAGCCATCGTTTTGTTTTAAATATTATTTTAAACTATAACAGTATGGATTAAATTCTTACAGCGATACCATTCAACGCGGATCTGCGATTGAAGCTCCAGTCGACAATTCTGTCGTGCATCACGAACGACACTCACGCCCTCGCTCGAGTGTCGTGCGACCTGAGGGCGTCGCTCGCCGCGCCGCAGCGACAGCTGCTGGAGGCGCTCGTCGCCAACAAGAGGTCGCTCGTAGCGTGAGTTATCCAGTACAGGCGCTCTACTGTCGTGCCCTGTGCGTCACGAGCGACGCTCACGCCCTCGCTCGAGTGCCGTGCGACCTGAGGGCGTCGCTCGGCGAGGTCGCTACTGTCGCTAGAAGCATGGACAATGTAAAGACAATGCGGGATGTAAATGAAATAATATACGTGTTTCTTAAGTTTCATTTAAATGAGTGATGAGGGCGGAAACTGAAGCTAATACATATTTGTGATTATTATTTAAATGTAGTGTTAATGTATAAGTGTAGAAGCTAATATCTCATGTGCAATATATTGTTTAAATAAAGGTATTATTCATGTTGTTTTGTAAAGTTTCATTCTTAGTTTAATCTACAGTCGTTTGTTTTTATTAGTACCTAACATCTGTGGTATATATGCCATTTATTCAATCGTCTCCGCAAACATTTACGAAGTGCAAGTTCAAAATGATCGTTTAGAGTAGTATTTTGCAACCCAAAGGCTGCGGTGCTAATGAAAAAAGGCGTAAAATACATTGTATTGGTAAAGTGTTTACAAACAATATTGACTTATATTTACACGACTTCTACACATTTAAATAAACCTACTTACATTAAAAAAAATCTAAATCATTTATCAATTCTTAAATCGCGTTTAAATATGTAATTTGCCGTCCCCTTGAAAGCGCCGTCGCAGGCCCACATGTAGCGGGCCTCGCGACAAAACAACGCGACTAAAGTCAACGCAAAACGCGTCCACACCTGTGTGGTCATAGCGAGTGCGAAAGAGATAGCATTATGGTCTCGGGCGCTTACTCTGAAATTCTATATTCGAAGTTCTTATCGCGCCTTCCCTCTCGCTCTCATGTTAAACTGTATTTGAGTGAGTGAGATGGCGCGATACGAACTTCGAATATCGAATTTTAGAGTAGCCCCTCAGTTAATTTGGCGCTGAGTGCGGAGAGCTTCTTCCTCGCGAATCGTTAACATGACTGGCGCGAGAGACGACAACGGGATAACAAGGAGTCGCCGCAAAAGGTCATTAATTAAAACAAACTGACAGCGACGCAACTTTGGGCCGGAATCGGTTCATGAGAGGGCTAGTAGGTACTCCAGTTATTTTAAGAACCGCTAGTGCAGGAATCGGCAACCTTTTGAGTCGAAAGAGTCAAAAATACAATTGTTTTAAGTTTTTAAAGAGCCACAATTTTTTTTCTTGTCAACAAATAAATAGTACTAGCATAAAGGGAGCTTTTTGATAAAAAACCTAATCTAGGTATAGACCCTTCACATCGCCAGCCGCAGCTGCCGACCCTTGCGCTAGTAGCTTCATCACGCCCAAATGGCTAAACGGATTTCATAGGATGATATGTTTTACTCGATTACTGTACGGTTTCATCGCCGTGCATTTCTTTGTGCCTACTTGCGACCTAGGGAGCGTTCAAGTATTACGTAACGCAATTGTGCGCACATGTAACGCGCAGTAACTTTTTTTGTGTACCCCCTCTCCCCCCTAGTAAAACGTTACGTATCCACCAAGTGACCATTTTTCCCTAAAATGGTCATAGCATTTGAAATTTTGAGAAAAAAATGTTAAAATATGCGTGAGAGAATCTGTGTACGCGACCGTTCTGTAGGGTTAAAAAAAAACAATGTTACGTAAAGCGTAGCTCAAACCCCCCCTCCCGCCCCTGTAACGCATCGTAACGTTTTACAAGACTCCCCCCCTCCCCCCGAAATCCGTTAAGTAATACTTGAACGCTCCCCTACTTTAAGTCGCACGGCAGCGTATATTATATTACTTATACATAAATAATATAACATTTAGACACTTCGGTTAAGAACGGTGAACTTAACGCTAGAGAAAGAGAACCAACTTATTAACTGTGTCTTAACATTTGGGCCATACTGGTTCTAGAATTTAGCCGTCTTTCCTGTGGACAACGCAATAGTTAAGGGCTTTGGCACATATAACGGATATCTTTATCGCTTAGATCTAGAGTATTAATCAATTTGTACATCACTAAGAAAAATTAGTATTTAAAGCCATTAACTTTCGGGTGTCCACAGGAAAGACGCATAACGCTAACTCATACGAAAAATCAGTATGACCCATTTGCTCAATATATTATCTATAATTCTCACTATCTTTCACCCAAACTCCAACTACATACCCTAAACTACAAATCAAGTGTAGCAGCTAACTGGCCGCTACATTAAATGGTCCTTCGAACCGGACCAGGTATTTTAGTGTTTTATTGTAGGTCCTTAAATTACGGTAGCGAATCGGTTTGCTGGCCTCCCACAAGCGGGTCTAACCAGTGAATTGAGAAGGCGCACACAAATATCGTAATCCAACTGCATACCCTAAACTACAAATAAAGTGTGGCAGCTAACTGGCCGCTACATTAAATGGTCCTTCGAACCGGACCAGGTATTTTAGTGTTTTATTGTAGGTCCTTAAATTACGGTAGCGAATCGGTTTGCTAGCCTCCCACAAGCGGGTGTAACCAGTGAATTGAGAAGGCGCACACAAATATCGTAATCCAACTGCATACCCTAAACTACAAATAAAGTGTGGCAGCTAACTGGCCGTTAGATTAAATGGTCCTTCGAACCGGACCAGGTATTTTAGTGTTTTATTGTAGGTCCTTAAATTACGGTAGCGAATCGGTTTGCTGGCCTCCCACAAGCGGGTCTAACCAGTGAATTGAGAAGGCGCACACAAATATCGTAATCCGACTGCATACCCTAAACTACAAATAAAGTGTGGCAGCTAACTGGCCGCTAAAATTACGCTGAAGTAAAAATAGAGGGTTATGTTGTTTTTCTCTAACGCGATCCAAGTTGCGGACACCTAGTCTTTGATAAAGTTGTAAAAATGAAGCGTCTGTATATGGCAGACATTTAATCAAAAGTGGAATAGTCTCGGAACCAAAAAGCATTTATTTTTATTATTGGATGTATTTATGGCTAGGGTAAAACAAAAAAGATGATAAAGACTTATCTCCGCGCATGCTAAATAGTACTACTTGTAATTGTAAATACTTGTCTTTTACAACAAATGCACAATACCGGCAATGTTCATTTAAATTAATTAAAAGAAAAACTGACTCCAAAAATAAGTATACCAAAATCGCCAACAATATTTGAAAAGTTCCTTCAATTCCTCATGGATCCTAATCATCAGATCGGCAGTAAAATTCTAAAGGACTAATTTTTATGCACCTTTTCCAACCGAAAAAATACTTCCGTTAATTGGTTTCTAAATTACAGAGTTCAGAGATAACAAACATAAAAAACTACAACCGAATTGAGAACCAAGATGGGCATTCATCGATTTTTTTAATGAATTAATAATAAAAATGTATCGTCAAAAGCTATTAAATTAATCGACAGAGGATTCGATTAACGATTAATTAATCGACAGTTTAATCGATTAAATTTCACGATTAAATATCGAATAAAAGATGAAACACGCACAAATAAGCGTTTTTCAACATAAATGTGCACGTTAAAAAAATGGCTTGTCATGTGTACACTTGAAAAATCATTCTAGTGTGCTGTGTGACACAGACTTGTTTCATTAATACAACGTGGGTTTTATAGTACCGTCCTACGTCTGCGTAACTCGAGACTTAGACATACAAAAAAAATCTTATTTATTCCTAATATTAATCGAGATAAAAACAATCCAATTAATTAATCGATTAAAACTTAATCGCTTTATATTAATCTACGATTAATTTAATCTGATTAAATTAATCGGAACTCGGTCGATTAATATTAATTAATCGTCATTTTTAATCTTTAATCGCGATTAAGTAGGTTAATCTTAATCATTAATCGATTACATTTTGTCCATCTCTGATTGAGAACCATCTCCTTTTTTTGGGAGTCGGTCAAAAATAATATTCTTATACAATTTTACTATCAAACAAACAGGGAAAACATTCAAAATAGGACCGAACAACTACAGAAAAGTATCCAATCCACAAGAATTTATCATCATAATTAATTTATTAATTAAATCTTAGAATATATATTATTTGCAAACCAAGTACTTACAGAATTATGTAAAGTTACAAGGATCCTTGTCGGGTGTAACAAATAAGTTTCACATTATTATAATCACAAACTACATATAGATAAATATTCAAGCAATTATAGATTCTATTTTTAAAACTTAGTTTTGTAAGGATTATATCCTTTTCCCTAAACTATAACTTAAAACGGTCACGAGTGGGTTTTGAATCTGACACACCAATTCTATTTGGATTGGTTCTCTTGGCATTTTTCCACAAGTCTATATGGACCACTTCCAAAATTTTGCTGCTGATCTTGTCCAGCCCTGTGATTGTCTTGAACATGTCTTCTGCACTCCTCACTGGGACATCTTTGCTTTGGAAGAACTGAAAGAAAGTTTGTGAAAAACATTTAAATTGGTGACAGTCTATTACAAATCCTAAAATCATGTGGAACTTAATATTTTCTTTTGTTTCCGCGATTATTAAAATTGAAATAAAATAATTTAAACGGATTATAACGATATTGCGATGTACGCGATATAATCCGTATAAATTGTTTTATTTAAACATATGAAACTTCTTGATGGCCAACCTAATGTATCGATATAATCCGTTTAAATAATTTGTTTTATTTAAACATATGAAACTTCTTGATGGCCAACCTAATGTATCGATATAATCCATTTAAATAAATTGTTTTATTTAAACATATGAAACTTCTTGATGGCCAACCTAATGTATCGATATAATTCGTTTAAATAAATTGTTTTATTTAAACATATGAAACTTCTTGATGGCCAACCTAATGTATCGATATAATCCGTTTAAATAAATTGTTTTATTTAAACATATGAAACTTCTTGATGGCCAACCTAATGTATCGATATAATCCGTTTAAATAATTTGTTTTATTTAAACATATGAAACTTCTTGATGGCCAACCTAATGTATCGATATAATCCATTTAAATAAATTGTTTTATTTAAACATATGAAACTTCTTGATGGCCAACCTAATGTATCGATATAATTCGTTTAAATAAATTGTTTTATTTAAACATATGAAACTTCTTGATGGCCAACCTAATGTATCGATATAATCCGTTTAAATAAATTGTTTTATTTAAACATATGAAACTTCTTGATGGCCAACCTAATGTATCGATATAATCCGTTTAAATAAATTGTTTTATTTAAACATATGAAACTTCTTGATGGCCAACCTAATGTATCGATATAATCCGTTTAAATAAATTGTTTTATTTAAACATATGAAATTTCTTGATGGCCAACCTAATGTATCGATATAATTCGTTTAAATAAATTGTTTAATTTAAACATATGAAACTTCTTGATGGCCAACCTAATGTATCGATATAATCCGTTTAAATAAATTGTTTTATTTAAACATATGAAACTTCTTGATGGCCAACCTAATGTATCGATATAATCTGTTTAAATAATTTTTTTTATTTAAACATATTAAACTTCTTGATGGCCAACCTAATGTATCGATATAATCCGTTTAAATAAATTGTTTTATTTAAACATATGAAATTTCTTGATGGCCAACCTAATTTATCGATATAATCCGTTTAGATAAATTGTTTAATTTAAACATATGAAACTTCTTGATGGCCAACCTAATGTATCGATATAATCCGTTTAAATAAATTGTTTTATTTAAACATATGAAACTTCTTGATGGCCAACTTAATGTATCGATATAATCCGTTTAAATAAATTGTTTTATTTAAACATATGAAATTTCTTGATGGCCTACCTCATGTATCGATATAATCCGTTTAAATAAATTGTTTTATTTAAACATATGAAACTTCTTGATGGCCAACCTAATGTATCAATATATAGTCAGTTTAAATAAATTGTTTTATTTAAACATTTGAAACTTCTTGATGGCCAACCTAATGTATCGATATAATACGTTTAAATAAATTGTTTTATTTAAACACTAGAAGGTGCCCACAACTTCGTCCGCGGAGAAGCAAAAGTCATAACCCCTATTTTTTCTTCAGTGTAGTTATAACCATCTGTGGGTACCCAGCTACCCATGTACCAAAAATTTAAATCCGTTAATCCAATTTGGCGTGATGAAGCCACAATGACACATAGGAACATACAAAAAAACCAAAAAATTTTCTTTTCGATTCAGTGCCTACCAAATAGTCCAATACAATAGTTTTTTGGAAAATATCTTCAATGTACCGACATAATTTTTTTCCAACTCACTGAATGGATAATATGGTGTTGTTAGGGCTTCATCACGCCAAAATGGCTCAACAGATTTCAACTATTTTTGCTGCTCAGGTAGCTGGTCATGCACAAATGGTTATAGGATATACTTTTTATCCAACTGCGCTTAAGAAAAAAAGAAGGTTACATTTTTTTCCTCTTTCGCTAACGAAGTTGCAAGCACCTCACCTTCTAGCCTTTTATAATTAATTAAGACAATCTTAAGGTTAACAAAAAGGTTCAATTAATCTTTAAAAATATCTTCACTATAGTTGAATTTTTCTCACAACCGTTATTTGACAACTGCCATCCCAGTACAATTTTACGCTTTTGGGCCATTGTGATTGTACTGGGAAGACGTCTGTCAAAAAATGGTTGTTAGAAAAATGAAACTATAGACTATTACCTGTCAATAGCAATACGAACAGACTAATTATATACTACATAATTAGTCTGTTCTGATCTCTTGCAGCTTTCTGCAGCTGACTGTACTTATTGAAAACCTGGTACATATGGCTTTACATGCTCTATGATTATTAGGAAATAGTTATTGTCTGTATTTAACTTACTACAGTAACAAAATGACAGTCTCTCATCAACTTCTTTAAAGCTAAAGGGTGTTCCTTTTTCACCGAATGAGGCCATCCTATAAAGTATAGTTTATCCATCCAATATAAAATAGTGCTTGCAGAAAGGTTGCCATGTATCAGACCAATCTTTTTATACCATGTTTCTATCTCCTTCACAGTTTCATGATATATAACATTTAGTGTTTCAGATGGTAGATCGGATATTGATGGAGCAGTTTCCTGATCTGATCCAATAAAACTCATCATAATAACATTTTTGGTATTGAACACAGGATGCGGAGTATTGTTTGATAAATGTTTATCCCGTAAAATCAGTAAGTGCTCATTTTCTCTTTGCACTCTCTTGTAAACAGCACTGTTCTTTTCAACACTATTACTCAATCTGTATACTTTGACAGCATTTCCACATGGAAAGTATATATGATACTTTCCGTAACAGTGTGTGTGAATCACAATGGAGTTTGTGCCTTTGCCAACCACATTATGGAATTCTCCGGAATGTCTTTTATCAATGAGCATTTGCAGTACAAGTGTGGTAGATCTATCAAGTTTATAATGCGAAGGGAGTCTAGCATTAGCTTTGTCATTCGCTATAATTTTATGTTCTTTTAGCTTCATCCTTTGAGAACCATGTATTTGTTTAGAGTTGCCCGCATTGCTTGAAACAAGTTCATAAGCTTCACATAGATGGTCCAGTAAATTTATTTTTTCGGAATTTGATATGTTTCGTATATTTTTTACATTTCGTATTACTGTGTTTCCTTCTTCGATCACAGTGTCATTTTTTGCCGAAACTCCACAATTAGCGTTCGCGCTACAACTTCCTTTTTTATCTTCTTGGGCCATTTTTGAGATTACGTGTGCTCTTTTAGTTTCTCTATCTATCGGAAAAACAGTAGATGACTGTTGTTTGTCTAATTTACGATTGTTACTAATATCGCACGATTTAACACAGTATTCACTATTAATTGTTTTTATAATATAAGTACATATATAAAAAAATATTTTAAAGTTTACTAAGTACTACAACCACACTGATAAACACTTGTAGAACAAAGAATTAAGATAAACTGCTTCGATAGTTCGTTTCTTATTATTTCGCAACAATTCGTAACTACACCTAAATAAGTAAACAGCCAAACAAGGAAAATTAAAACATTTTCCTTTCAAATATTAAACAGTTGGCATACCTGTACTTATGTCATTGGTGCTGTCAGTTCACGTGTTCATGGAGGGTGTTATAGATACGCCGTAACGTAACCCATAGCAGCATAGTAAATACTTTAAATCGAAATCTTCTTTCAAGCTTCTTTAATTTCAGCTCTCGTGATCGCGGGCAAGGTTGATTATATTATATTATACTATAAATAAGAGAGTATATTTTTTTTTAATGAGGCTTTCCCTTGTGTTTTTGGTTATTTATGTAAACGCTGTAAAAAATGGGGATAGTAATACGGTAACAACAGTCAGATAAATAATAACTTCTATTTTAAATAAAGTTTGTGGACCTTAGATTAAAAATATTTACATCACAAGTCACTATTTTTTCATTTTAATAATATTAATTTAAAACGACTGTTCCCACTCGGCCTCTGCTTACAGGCCTCACTGACCCTGTTAGGGTTAGTCAGATGCTGGTGTTTCCACAGGTCCTTCTTGTGAGGCACTTCCAGTACTTGGCTACTGATTTCTTTGAGTCCTGTAATCTTTTTAAAGAGCTCTTCTCTCGACTTCACTGCAACACCTCTACTATGGAAGTACTGAAAAATATAAGTGACGTTAAAAAAACATCAATATTTACTATGATTTCGTTAAAGAAAAGCTTAATAGCATTTAGGATTATACCTATTGCTCGCCATCTCTTGGGCAATCTGTGTTTGTGTTCATATCATGGCAAAATTAGGCGGGCTAAAATGGAATGGACTTTATACACAGACTCTCACTGACACATGGGAAATTTCACTTTCTCTAGGCCTTATATCAAAATTACATGGGTAGTGGAATTGCTGCAAAATTATGGCCGAAATCGATCCATGCAATTTCGCTGCCTATTGTAAACTTTTCCACATTTTATTTAAATTGCCTTACTTACATTTGTAACAAAGTGACAGTCTTTCATTAGTTTTGTGAATGCCTGAGGATGCTGCTTACGTACAGAATGTGACCATCCTATGTAACGGGGCTTATCCTCAAAGTACAGTATATTCTTTGTTGAAAGTCTACCATGTACTATTCCAGCTCTGTTGTACCAATCATTCATAGTTTCAACTATGCTTTGGTATAATTGCACATAAACTTCAGAGGGAAGATCATCAATTGATGGAGCGGTTTCTTGGTTGTTTCCAATAAAATTCATAACAATAACATTTCGCAATCTGTGCATACAGAGTGGTGTTGAAAATAAATATCTGGCCGATTTCCCAATACACTGCAAATGTTCCGCTTCTTTCTGAACTTTTCTCAATATTACACTATTTTTTTTAATGTCAGAACCCAATTTATAGACTTTGATAGCATACCCATCAGGGAAGTATGTTCTATTTCCTATTAAACAATCAGCATAAATAATTTTTGAATTATGACCTTTCCCTGCCATATTCATGTATGGTCCCATTTTTAAAGGTAGTGTCTCCAATATATGGGTGGTATCATCATCAAATTTGTAATAAGAAGGATGTCTAGGAATACTTTTACTGCAAGCAGTAATATTATACTGTTTCATTGTCTTCCTAGGAGGGTTCTGTAATTTTGGTTTAATTTTATCTATAGTTCCACTTTGGTCCCAATATTGCTGCTCTATGATTACTTGCATATCCAAAGCTGACCCAACATTTACGCCATCTTCATTGTATTTAGTCATTGGCAAGTCTTCCCTGGTGTTTATAGTATTTTTTTCATATTGCGCAATATTAGTGACAACGATTTGGTTCCACTTCGAATTATCTGTACTTAGCGTTTCAGGCGATGTGTTATCTACCCATACAAAATCGTCTACTAGTCGTAAATTCCTGGAAACTTGCGTTAATAGCACTTGTTGTTGGTTTACTTCAATCGCAACAGATGTTTCCATTATCTTTAATTAGTTATTTTTATTTGAATATCTGCAACCGACAAAAAATCACGTTATTATGAAAATTAAGTTTTTTTCTTATCCTTAGTTTTTTCACTATATAAAATATGAATGTTAACTTCAATTCAGTTCAGTTTTTAGATAAAATGATAAATGTTTACTTCTTCACCTTGAACACTTGAACACTGCCTGGACCACCACTGCACTTGCATTGCATTGCACTGTCAATGTCAACTTGACAGTGTATTTTTTTTCCTTTAGTCCTTTCGGACAGGCTATGACCATAGGCCATACTGCCACGTCTAGTGAATTATTGACAGCGTCAAGGTGTCGTCAACCAATGCAGCACTAACCCTCCGAAACTCAAAATTCGTAATGTGCCGTCCCGCTCGCTCTCATGTAAAGCTGTATTTGAGTGAGCCGGATGGCGCCATACGAACTGGTTCAACATTTATATTTGTAGAAAAACCCATTTATGCCCGCTTTCATAAATGTTTAATACATAAATTGAACTTCCATACAGCCACGACAGCTACAATTTTTTAAACATTAAGTAGCCGTTGCCGGTTTGATCAGATTGGTCTCCGTTTCTGACCATGTATGTTTTATAAGGCTGTAAAATTTATAAATTTTTAAGCAATGAGTTCGAGTGACGAGATTAGTTTTGATGGCACACCGCCTAATTTAAAAGCAGAAGGGAATTTAGTTATGGAGAACTTGCTTCCTGTTAAATCAAGAGATCAATATGATCGAGTGTACGTCCAATTTATATTATGGAAAGAAAGCGAACATGCAAATTTATTTTCTGAAAGTGTCTTTTCAGCATATTTTAGCTAGCAATCTTACAAGAAGCCACCTACGTTACAAGCACAGCTGGTAATCTTCGTATAAAAAAACGCGTACGTTAGCGCCATGTTGTTTTTAATGTTGACTGACGTTTTTCTCTGCTATGATTAGCTGTTGCTTTGTCAATACACTCGTCTTGTCATCTATATATTATTTGTCGAAATTCATTCTGTCACTGTCACAGTCACAGACTAAGTAGAGTCACAGTAATGTGTTATCGAGTGACGTTCTTGTGTTTATCCTGTCTTGCTTTTTGAAAAATGTTTTAAAAGTGCTGTGTTTGTAGAACTTTGCGAAAGGTCGCTCTTTTACACCATTTCCCGTGCTCTGAGAAAATACTTAGTGGTTGAAGTGTTTAAATCGTGATGATCTTGCAAAATTATCGCCCGCAGAACTAGCAAACATTATGTCCAAGAAGTCATTTTGTTTAGTTGACTGCGCCGAGCACAAAACTATTCTCAGTCATATCATTGCTCTGACTGTCCGATTTACAATTATGAATTGGTGCAACACAACCAACAAAATATTAAAGGGGACAGACGTATTACTGAATACAGAAGAAAGCTTACGACAAATTTAAAAAGAAATTGAAAAATAAATCTTTTAACAAATAATGTGTGTTTTATTTTTTTGCCACTGAGGTATAATGCCTTAAACTGAGATGTCGATGTCGTGTAGTTCAGTATTTTTTTGGTTATATGTATGTATTTGTGTAGGTATATGTATATTTGTGTATATGTTTATTTGTTTTTTATATTTATTTATTAGTATCTAGTATCTTTGTATCTGATATGTTCATTTCTCTTTTGTTTTTATTTCTGGCTTTAATTTATGATTTGTCTCATCTTCATATGCACCACTTACTTACTCATTGGTTTTTTACTTTGCGCCATCTCTATTACCTTAAGGTTGTCTGGAAGAGATCGCTTTTTAGCGATAAGACCGCCTGTTGTTTACCATTTCTCATACTGGTTTAGATTTAAGTGTCTGATGTTATTTAATTTTGGTGTGCAATAAAGAGTACTTATTATTATTATACACTTATTTATTTTCAATCTTAGGTAGGTTTTTTACAATATATATATATATAAAAAGTAAAATACAAAAAGCAAATACAAAATATAAACACATTATAAAAAACCTAACCTAGAGTGCCGCCGGCAGCGGGGCAGGGCTCAAGCTACCGGTGGTTAGGGCTGCACCGAGAGGAACCTCCTGACAATGCGGGCCGTGTCCAGGATTACTGCCTTCTGTATCTGACCCTTGATCCAGCCATCTAGCGAGAGTCTCTTAAGATGTTAGTCGAGACTCTTCGCTATAAGACCGTTTACCGAAACGACTATCGGCACAATGATTGTCGAATCAACATCCCACATGGCGGTCACCTCGTGAGCCAAGTCAAGGTACTTGCTGAGTTTGTCCTTCTCGGCCTTCACGAGGTTCTCGTCATGTGGGATGGTAATGTAGACGAGCATTATTCGGCGCTTAGATCGATCTACCAGCACGATATCAGGCTTATGAGCTACAATAGTCCTGTCCGTGATGATAGATCGATCCCAATGCAGCGTGGCACGACCATTTTCGAGAACTGGCATCGGTACATATTTATAGTATGGCACCTCAGACCCCACAAGACCGTATTTAATAGCAAGTTGCTGGTGAATAATCCTGGCTACTTGGTTATGTCTGTGCATGTACTCGCCGTGAGCAAGATGAGAAAAACCGGACATGATATGCCTGAGTAACTCTCCGGGATGGCGGCATGCCCGACAAATGTCGACCGTACCGTCCTTCAGGATATACCTCCGGTAGTTGTTCGTCATGATAACTTCGTCCGCAATTGCACAGGCAAAACCTTCGGTTTCCCCGAAGAGATCGCCGAAACGTAGCCAGTTCACCGACGTGAGCAGATCTACATCGGGCCCTGTAAGGGCCTTGTAGAACCGCCCGTGTAGCTCCTTACTCTTCCATACGTCTTTGCGGTCTACGGTGCTAAGCACCGTTGGTCTGCGCCAGTTCTTGTTTGCCAAGGATAGAGGGGTGAGGCCTTTGTCTACTGCCACGACATCGCGATGTATCCCACACTCGTTGTTTAGGAAATACTCCCTGAGACTGCACACCTCGCGATTATGGAGGTCCTTGGCGTTTAAAAAACCACGGCCCCCACACTTACGCGGGATGTACAGTCTCATAACTGACGAGTGTGGGTGTAGCATGCGGTGTGTAGTGAGTAGCAGACGGACCCTCCTATCCAGGGCGTCCCGCTCTGTTTGGGTCCACCTTAGTATGCTAAAGGAGTAAGTGAGCAGGGGCATCACCCAAGCGTTGAAGGCGCGCGCCTTGTTGCCACCCGACAAAAGACTGTTAAGCACTTTTGTCGGGCGACAAAAAAGCGCTCCTTCACTGCCTGCCTAATGTCCCCATCCGCAATACTCAATGCCTGTGACATACCAAGGTATTTGTAGGTTTCAGTTTCGGAGAGAGATCTAAGAGACATTGTCTCGAAAAGCTCTAAATTCGTGGAATTTACAACTTGCCCCCGCTGTACATGCATGAACGCACACTTGTCTACACCAAACTCCATTTTGATGGCGCTACTGAAAGTATCTGTGACTTTCAGTAGCTCCACCAGTTCCGGTCGTTTTGGTGCAAACAGCTTGAGGTCATCCATGTACATCAGATGAGAAATGATCTCACCCCCTCTCCGAAGCCGGCAACCTAGTCCTGAATCCTTCAGCAGAGTGCTGAATGGATTCAGGGCTAGGCAGAACCACAGTGGACTCAAACTGTCGCCCTGAAAAATACCCCTCTTGATCCTTATAAAGTCCTGCGGAGCAGGGCGGGCGTCTCGGCCGCCTGGTTGACGAAGGACTGTGGTCCACTGTCTCATACATGCGCCTAAGAAGGATCTTAGAGCTGTATCGATTTTATACAACTCTAAAATCCTCTCGAGCCATGAATGAGGCACCGAATCATAGGCCTTCTTGTAGTCAATCCAAGCGGCCGAGAGAGACCCTTTGTTCCGCCGAACTTGTTGACAAATGGTCGTGTCAATGAGGAGGAGCTCCTTAGTACCACGGGACCCAACCCTACATCAATTTTGAGAGTAGGCCAAAACGTTGTTCCCAACAATGTGCGTGTTAATTTTTGCTCTCAAAATAGATGTAAGGAGCTTGTACAGCGTAGGCAAGCCCGTGATGGGTCGGTAGTTTTTCGCTTCCGTAGTACTACCGGACTTATAGAGCAAGAAGGTAACACCAGTTTTTAAGAAAGATGGCAGGGAACCAAGCTCGAGGGCTTGTTGGAATTGTGTTGCCAGTCGTTCGTGTGAGCATCGAAACCACTTAACCCAGAAGTTGTGCAACCCGTCCGGCCCAGGACTTTTCCAGTTCTGAGCCGTACGAGCCGCACAACTCACGTCATTGGGGCTGATAGTAACAGCCCCCATGGCTTCGATGGGCTCACACTCGCGCTCGACAACAGTCATCCACTCGCCCTCTGTGTGACCGACTGGCACCGACCAGATACTACGCCAGAAATTATTCATAGCAGTAGGATCCGGCAGCTGCCCGTCGGTCACACGTTGGTCGGTTCCCTCCCACTTTCGGTATACCTTCCTTTGATCGCTCTGGAAGAGGCGATTCTGCTGGAATCGATCCACACGTTCTCTGTAGCGACGGATACGGCTTGCCCACACATAGACTTTCTGCTTCAGGAAGTCGATGCGCTCCGTGACACAGGCCATGTAGTCACGGGAACTGCCATCAGTCCCCGCAAAGGCCTGCGCTACGTAGCGCATGACACGAGGTCGGTTGTTACCCCCCCTGAAGCAGATTCGCTTTGCAATGAGAGTTTTGAACGTGCTGATACGCCGCTCGATCCGTACTTGCCAGGCGGGGAACCACCGGCAGTCCGCGGTGCTCGGTCAGCGTCTGGGAACTTGACGCGAGCAACGCGGCACGCCGCGATGGCCCCGCAGTACATGATCGAGTGGGTATCAACTAGATCTTCGCTAGCCCGCAGATACGGATCTAGCAAAGCGTTCAAGGCTCCCACTAGCGCTAAGTTACGCTTATTCGCGGGCAAGCGTGGTAATCGCGGCCTAGAGTCAGGTGCGAATCGATACCGCTCAATCGTCTCTTCCAGAGTCCTCCTCAATTGCTCATTGGCCTGGGTACTTACGCTACTCGTGCAATGCTCCTCGTCAGAGTCGGGATCAACCCGCGGCACCCCCGGTACCAGGTCGATTGCTGGCGCTGGAACCGGCGACGTAGCAGGTGGATTCCGAGACGACGTGGAGGCCGTGCGAGCAGCCAGTACTTCCAGGCGCAGTCGATCAAGCGTCGCGTCGTCCAATAACTTACGCCGTTGAATGGCGTGCACTTGATCCGATAGCCGCTGCGCAGATACGGCGATGGCCGGTTCGAGGGTCTGGAACAGAAGGAGCCTCCTGTCCTGGTACGCAGACAGGTGGGTTCCCCCCTCAAGCTATTTATTCAGGTTAGTTCCGTTTTTAGCAGAAATGGCTACTGTCAGACGAAATTGCCATGGGCTATTTATTCTCCGCTGAAGTTAATTAATGTCAAACACAAAGTAAATGTAAAAAAAAAAATTAAATAAAAAAGAACCGACTTCAAAATAAACTAAAAAGCCAACACTTATCTTTTATGTACGGTACGGATCACATTTGAATCACCTTTTGAATTCGGTACCAAACCATTCATTACTATTAACACAAATGACACGCAAGAACCGCGGCGGCGAGCCTTTAGTTATTGTTATTATCTAAATTTAGTTGTAGTAATTCGTATTTTTGTTGCATAAAGGACTTTCCTTCAGGTTTGGCACCGTCTTCAAAAGGTGATTCAAATGTGATCCGTACCGTACATAAAAGATTATTTTTGGCTTTTTAGTTTATCTTGAAGTCGGTTCTTTTTTATTTAAACATTTTTATTTTTTGCTTTTTAGTGATGGATTTTAGTGACAAAAAGTATTTTTAGAGCTCAAAATGGGAAGATTGAGGAGGCTCTATTGTAAATATATAAGACCAATTGTAGATAAGACTATTGTAAATAAAATCTAAATTATAAGAATTGGCTAGGTCAAAATGGTTAAGTCCACTAGCTTGCTGGTTAAAAAAGAACATGACTAACAGTCTTAACAGACCCATAATATTTAAAGAATTATCTTGCAAATCAAATTGGCGTAGAATCTTGTGATGTGATGTTAAGACGGAATATTTCCGTCTCTGATGGACTAGTGAATGGAGCTATGGGCATAATAAAAAAAAATGGCCGGCCCTAAGACGAGATCAGCTGGAGGACGGGGAGCTCCCGGAAGCCGTGTACGTAAAATTTTACGATGAAACTGTTGGTCTTAGGTTAAAAGATAGTGACGGTTGCATACCCATACCTCCGTCATGTACTACGTTTCAAGCGACAAGGGGATACGGAGATGTGGAGCGTCGTATCTTACCTTTAATATTAAGTTGGGCTGTTACTGTTCATAAGCTACAAGGTACCCTAGAGAAAGCTTTGATCGACCTTGATAAAAATAATTTCGCTAAAGGGCAAATATATGTTGCACTAAGCCGTGTCAAATTTTGGAAGGCATAGCGTTGGTAGATTTGGGCGCCAACAAATTATTAAATCGACCATATGATGAGAAATCGTTAACGGAAGTAACAAGATTACGAAATCTGCCTTCTGACGATCGAAGCCACACATAATACATGACTTTCATGACTTCTACGGCTTTTATACGGCACTTAAAGTCATAATGCATTCTAATGTCAATTGCTCACGACCTTCAGCTGAACGTTGCTATTTCAGAATCAGGGCCGTTAACCGTGGAGGAGTTCTCTGGTTCTCCACTTTACTACCCTGATCTTTACCAACTTCTGCCTCTAAGCAAAATATGATAAATACTTATATTGCGATTAGTGAATTAAATAACATTGGTTGAGCCCTAATTAGTGACTGGTGGCTTGTGTCGTCATCATCAGTTTTTCTTCACCAAATGATGATTTTCGAGTGTAAATGCTTGTTGTACTTTAATAAACACCAAAATCGCCATAGATGTGCCCATAACATTTGAGGAATTCCTTCGATTCCTCATCGATCTCATAATCAGATCTTCACCAAAATTGTATGGGATCAACTTGAAGATTCCTACTCTTAACCGAAAAAATAATTTTCTAAATCGACTTGCGATCCGCGAATTAAATAACACTGGTAGAGCCCACAATGGTAACTGATGGCTTGTGTCTTCATCATCGGTTTCTCTTCACCAAATGGTGATTTTCAAATGTAAATGCTTAAACTACTGTAATAAATACCGAAATCGCCATACATGTGCTCATAATATTCGAGGAATTCCTTCGATTTCTCATCGATCTCATCATCAGATCTTCACTAAAATTTTATGGGATCAACTTGGAGATTCCTACAATAAACCGAAAAAATAATTTTCTAAATCGACTTGCGATCCGCGAATTAAGTAACACTGGTAGAGCCCTAAGTGGTAACTGATGGCTTGTGTCTTCATTATCGGTTTCTCTTCACCAAATGGTGATTTTCAAATGTAAATGCTTAAACTACTGTAATAAATACCGAAATCACCATAGATGTACTCATAATATTCGAGAAATTCCTTCGATTCCTCATGGATCCCGGCATCAGATCTTCACCAAAATTTTATGGGACCAACTAGGATTTAATTGATAGATTCAATAACATATAAAAAATAATTATAATTTTCCAAATCGTCGTGTAAATGAAGGAGTTCTGAGGTACAAACATAAAAAAAATACAACCGAATTGAGAACCCCCTCCTTTTTTGAAGTCGGTTAAAAATCACGAACGTTACAACTTTTTAAAAAGACCATCTGCTGGCTATAAAAGTAAGACATCACAGGTTTTGACTGGAGAAAATGTTGAAATTTCTTTAAAGAAAGCTAAATATTTAGCTGTTAAGGTAAAAATTTCATCAGGATGTAGCTATTTTGAACCAACCAATATTTTTAGGGTATCCGTACCTCAATCGGAAAAAACGGGACCCTTATGGGATCGCTTTGTTGTCGGTCTGTCCGTCCGTCTGTCTGTCAAGACCCATTATCTTGCTCGAGAACGCTTAGAGGTATCGAGTTAAAATTAACACCATATACGGTCTACGGTTCCTTCAAGCTGTGAAAAAATCAAACTTCTACATTAACGTAAAATAAAAAAATACAGCCATTTATGCCGCAAAAAACGTATAATACGACACTCTCAAGGGAATCAAAATGATAGCGTAATTCCCGTTAACATAGAACTATGAAATTTGGTAAGCAATATCGTGACATACTTCAAATACATACAAAAATCTGAAATACTATACACTTTTAATTAAATCTTACAAAATGTTTGGACAGCCCGGTTGCGTTAAGTTTGAACCTCATTTGTATGCAATGCTATAGATGTCAGGTGCAAACTTAACTCAACCGGAACCGGGTAGTAAAATAATGTTAGGGTAAGTGAAGGTTTGTACGGAACCCGCGGTGCGCGAGTCGGACATTTGGCCGGTTTTTTTTTTCAGTTTTGTATGTATGTACTTTACTGTGATACAGAGTACGGAATGTTGGAGCGTCCGCAGTGGAATTGCGAAGTTGTTGAAGAATTAAATAAACAGGATAAAATAATAATTTTTTATTTGACTTTTGTATATTTTGTATAGACAGCAACACCAGACAGATGACAAACATAAAAACATTTATAAAATCAGAACACCGGTCATAGCATCGAAAAATCAAAGATCACCTCAACACCTACTCTCGATGAGTAGGTCTAGGCTGTTCACCAGCTGTTTAAGTCTGGGTATAGTTGTTCGGTGCAGTCATTGCACCTAACACGCGATTTAGCCTCGAGCGCCTCGTCAGCAGAACGCGCTTCAATCAATAACCTAATTAACATAGTCAGTGCATATTTCGGAATTATCGCGGCCGGGTGCATTCGAACATAACATTTATAACATTTAACATTTTCTAACATTCTACTAACATTAATATAATTCAGTTTGTAATAATTAGTAATTTAATACAATAAACACTTTGTTACTTTTCTCCGGACTTTCTAAACATTCATCACCAACGACGCATCCCACATTGGTCCTTCGAACCGATCTCGCGCGCTAGAGATAATTCGTTAGTGTGTGAGGTGATTGAATTAGTGAACATTTGAACATTGTGCTAGTTGGCAGTGATTGAAGGAGAGAAGCAGCTAACAACAAGTACAGCGAGAGGAGTATCGGGTAACGAGGAACACTGAAGACATTCAAGTAAGATCTTTCTTATTTTACTAACAACCCGACAAGATGGCTAGCGTTACTCGCCAAGAAGAGATTCAACGTCGTATCGAGTCTATGCTTACTAACTTTAAAAAAGATGGCGTGGAAAGAAAGAGGGATCCGGAATACTTTAGGAAACGCTTGGGCGAACTTAAGGAACTATGGCGAGAATTTCGAGTTAACCATGAAAAGATAGCATTGCTGGAGGACCAGTCTCATACGTATTTCGTTGACCGCACGTACGACAAAACAAAACAACTTTATGTGGCTTTTAGCTCGGCTTTAAGCGAGGGTTATAAGGTGATAACCGAGGGAACTGCGTCGGCGGAAGGAGAGATGATATTTTCAACACCGAGGAAAACTCACGAGCAACAAGGCTCTCAATCAGGCGGTCAACAACTTTATCTAGAGGATCCTCAATTTAAAACTGAAACTGGGACTTCTAGTAAACTTGACGAAATGTTTCGGAAACAATGGGCTAACATGAAGGCGTTCGTTAGAACCGTAAACCACATAGAACTGATCACGCTAACGGATAAATGGGAACTAGAGGACGCTCTGAAGTCTCTACAAGCTCGATGGTCAGTGATAGATTTGCAACATTGGGAATTAGAAAGTGAGAATACTCAAACTAACGTGGAATACGAGGCTACTTTCAATAAACATGAAAGTACATTTAATAACCTGAAAAAAGAGATAAACAGGAAGATATGGTCAGTGGCACACAGGGAGAAATCTACACCTCTTTTGGAAATTCCTATTTTCCATGGGAACTATAACACTTGGGTTTCATTTAAAGACTTGTTTTGTGAAGCTATACACAAAAACACTGCCTTATCCAACGCTCAGAAAATGCAGTTCTTGAAATCGAAAGTAAAGGGAGAAGCTGAGCGGCTTATTCAACATTTACAGATAAGTTCAGATAACTACTTGGTATGCTGGAAAATTTTGAACGACCGCTACAACAATTCTAAATTAATCTTTACTTCTCATATGAATCTATTGTTTTCACTTCCGAACATGCAGCAACAATCCGTGGCTCAAATCAAGAAAATTCATGACACTACTAACGAGTGTTTATGTGCTATTAAGAACCTAGGGATCGACACAACTACTTGGGACCCGATCATTGTTTATATTTTATCACAGAAACTAGATCCTGAAACTCATAAAGACTACATAGAATCGCTAACCAACGCCCGAGAGCTACCCGTTTTACAGGAGTTCATGGAGTTCATGGAAGGTAAATTTACCAGTCTCGAATCATCACGTCGGAAACAAGAACCGGTGGTACAAAAAACATTTCCTACACCGACTTCAACAACGAACATGAAAAAACCTTTTCAACAAAACCGTCCATATTCTAACACGTATACGAACAACGGGGTCAACAGAAGTCATTCAACTACTATTGCGAAAACTTTCCATGTGTTAGGCATTAGATGCCCTCTGTGCAGTAACCAACATGGAATTTACAATTGTCGGCAATTTCTGCAAATGCCGATTGAAAAACGATATCTGACGGTCAAGAAACTCGCTTTATGCGTTAATTGTTTATTCAGTCATCACGGCAATACCTGCAACTCAACAAAAACATGTCATAAATGTGCCGGCCAACATAACACGTTGATACACGAAGCATGTGTAAAATCGGTAACGTCAGCACCTCAGGCATCGAACTCTAATGCAACAGCCAATGCGGCTATTTCCGGAAAACAAAAGGATTTAACTAACATATCTCAAACACCGGATGAGTTTTCCGAAATTCTACTAGCTACGGCCCAAATAAAAGTAAAAGGCGCTGACGGAACCTATCATGTCCTTAGAGCATTAATTGACCAAGGTTCTCAAATTTCACTCATAACAGAACTGGCTGCCCAAACACTAAATTTAAAGAGACAAAGATGTAATGGCGTTATTTACGGGGTCGGACAGAAACAAAACAATTGTAAGGGCAAGCTTAACATTCAATGCGCATCAACTTACAACGATTTCACATTTCACGCCGAAGTAATCATTATGAACAATCTAATTAAACACTTACCTAACAAAACATTCACAAAACCGTCATGGCGTGTAATAGAAAACATATCTCTGGCAGATCCAGAGTTTTATGTGAGTCGTCCCATAGACTTACTTTTAGGCGCAGACATTTATCAACAGATTCTTCTTAACGGAATTATTAGAGGTGAAGACGCTTCTCAACCTCTAGCTCAACAAACCCGAATCGGATGGCTGTTGAGTGGAAATGCAAGGACCTACCACTGCAATGTTGTTATAAACAATTTGGAAGACATTAAACAGTTCTGGGAAGTCGAGGAGATTGCCGAAGAAGGGGAGTTGTCCCATGAGGATCAGGAATGTATTAAACACTACCAGGAAAACTCGAAACGGAACACTGACGGAAGATATGAAGTACGTCTTCCCATGAAACCAAAATATGAAGAACAGCTTGGAGAATCCAAAGCAAAGGCCATAGCTCAATTTAAAAACATGGAAAGGAAGCTCCAAAGGCAAGAAAAACTAGCCAAAGCCTATAAAACATTTATGGACGAGTACCGAGACCTCGGACACATGAAACCAGCTAAAAGTGACGGGACCCTCGAGTGTTATTTACCGCATCATATTGTAGAGCGCACCGAGTCAACCACTACGAAATACAGGGTAGTTTTCAATGCTTCAAGTAAAACATCTACAAACTTGTCTCTGAATGACCTGATGTACACAGGACCCAACTTACAGCAAGATCTACAAGTACTGTTGCTGAAGTGGAGACAATACCAATATGCTTACACAGCGGATGTTGAGAAAGTGTATCGCCAGATACTTATAAATGAAGCCGATCAACAATTACAAAAGATAATTTGGAGGGAGAGCCCAGAAACACCGTTAACATCGTTCCAATTGGCGACGTTAAGTTACGGAATGAAACCCGCCCCATTTTTAGCGATGATGACCTTGAAGAGACTCGCAGCAGACGAAAGAAATAACTTCCCAGAAGCAGCTAAAGTAGTGGAGGAAGCTTTTTACATGGATGACTTGGTGCACGGAGCGCACTCAGTAGAACAAGGGAAGAAATTGATTGACGACTTAAACAACCTCTTAAAATCAGGAGGATTCAATCTTAGAAAGTGGTCAGCGAATAATGAACATATCTTGGAAAACATAAACAAAAAACACGAAAGTGGGGAAATGATCTTCAACTTTAAAGTAGACAACATTACGAAAACACTTGGGTTATGCTGGAACCCTACCGAAGATACTTTCACATTTAAATATAACATAACACAAAGTTCAGGAAAACCAACAAAGAGGACTCTTTTATCAGAAATTTCTAAATTGTATGACCCTTTAGGATTTCTCGCGCCATTCATAACAAAACTGAAAATTTTATTCCAAAAGGTTTGGAAAGAAAACACTCAATGGGATGACCAAGTCTCGGACGAGATCTACTCGGAATGGCTAAAAGCCAAAATCGATATCGAACAAATAAATGAATGTAAAATACCAAGATGGATCCTGTGTAAAGAAAATGACGTAATTGAGCTTCACGGCTTCTGTGACGCATCGACAGAAGCTTACGGTTGTGTAGTATATGCGCGGATAAAACATCAAACAAAAATAGTTCTTGTTGCAGCGAAGACTAAGCTTGTACCTCATAAGAGCCATGAGAAAACATTAACACTAGCGAGACTTGAACTAAGTGGAGCGCATTTACTATCAAGGCTCGTTAAAAAGATTAAACATTCCCTACAAGAACGCGAGATAATAACATTTGGGTGGACTGATTCTCAGATTGTGCTCGGGTGGATGCATGGCGAGCCGAGTCGCTGGAAACCCTTTGTAGCTAACCGAGTCGAACAAATAAAACAAATAATGCCTGATAACCAGTGGCGATATGTCAAATCATCTGAGAATCCCGCGGATGCGGCGAGCAGGGGTCTCACAGCATCCCAGCTGAAGAATCATGCCTTGTGGTGGAAAGCTCCATCCTGGCTAGGAACATTCCAACCAATCTCAGAAAACTCCGAACATTATAATACAAATGAAGAAGAGAAAAAATCGCACTCAAAGAATGCTACTCAAAATAACATTGATAAAATTACCCTCCTTTGTACGAAGCAGTCGGTAAAGCAAGATAATATCATAAACAATTTATTGGAAAATTATAGCTCGCTTGCTTTCATAATAAGAATCGTAGCGTGGCTATTCCGAGCATTAACCCCGACACCGAAGCGCAAAACATTACCTACCTATCTCACATTACCGGAGTTGCGAAAAGCTAAATTGACAATAATTAAATGCGTTCAAGCCGATGAATGGGGATCGGATATAGATTACTTGCGCAAACATAACAAAGTTGAAACAAAAAGCAATCTCATTAAATTAAAACCTTTTATTGACGAAAACAACATCTTGCGTGTAGAAGGAAGGCTCAAAGAAGCGCATATATCTTACGAGATGAAACACCCACAAATCATCCCAAAGGAGTCACGTTTCACGACTTTGATCATAGAACAAGCGCACACCTTAACATTGCACGGTGGTGCTCGGATGACTATGGGAAAACTGAGAGAACAGTACTGGGTAATGGGCGGAATGAACAGAATCAAGAACCAAATAGCGAAATGCATTAAATGCAAGAAAACGGAGGGGAAAAAACAAGCTCAAATTATGGGGTCCTTACCTGCAGCCCGGGTCAACGAAGCTACTCCATTCTATCACACCGGCGTGGATTATACTGGATTCGTGAACATAAAAGCCAACAAAGGACGTGGCATAAAAACATTGAAGGGCTATGTAGCACTCTTCATTTGCATGGTCACGAAGGCCGTGCATCTGGAGTTAGTGACCGATTTAACAAGTTCAGCATTCCTAGCTGCATTGCGAAGAATGGCAGCCAGAAAAGGAAAACCGTCTCATATGTACTCCGATCAAGGATCAAACTTTGTACGAGCGAACAAGGACCTACGGGAACAGTGGCAAGAGCTTAATAACATTTTTAATTACAGTTTCCTGTCAGAAATTACCGAGATGGAGATCGAGTGGCATTTTAATGCCCCTGCGTGGCCAAGTGCGGGAGGGTTGTGGGAACGAGCCGTAAGATCACTTAAACACCATCTGAAGAGAGTGATCGGAGACCAAAAACTTACCTACGAGGAATACGCAACGATTTTAGCACAGATAGAAGCCTGTTTGAACTCTCGCCCGCTATGCCCGTTAACAGAAGATATTGAAGACCTCAACTTTCTCACGCCGGCACACTTTTTGACATGTCGAGCTGGAGTCACGATAATAGAAACCGAAGAAGATGCTAGAACGAGATGGCATCTGACGCAGAAGATATTTAGAGATATCTGGAAGAGGTGGAAAGTAGAATATCTGAGTCAACTAACAGTCAGACCGAAGTGGAACAAATCTCAAAGAAACATTGAAAAGGACGATTTAGTAGTGATACACGAAGATAACTTGCCAGCCGGAAAGTGGGCCTTGGGAAGAGTTATCGATGTTCATCCAGGAGAAGACGGATACGTGAGAGTCGTTACACTGAAAACCAAAAATGGTATCCTGAAGAGGCCCGTAGTAAAGCTGTCGGTCTTACCTCTACCTAAGGAACCCCAACAGAAGGAAAAACAATCCAACACGACTGAACAACAAACATCGAAACCAAAAGAAAAGAAAAAGACTGGATGCGTGTCGTCGATAATCATGTTGTTATTATACTTTATGTCTTTGCTAACAATGGGATACAGTCTTAAAGTCACTCCCGTAAACGAAAAACAAGGACTATATTTTGACAAGATGGGAAACATGCTCCTAGTAAAAAATGAATGGAAGCTGATCGCATACCATGACATGAATCCTTACTGGGAAGGAATATCCGCATATAAAAAATACAACAATCAACTCGAAGAAGTTTGTAAACAAGTCCGAACACTAACACACTGTGACATCATCATATTGCAACTACGTCACTCTTATGACGACCTACAACACTACAACCGTGTTTTATTAGGTCAGCAATTGAAACAGGATACGCGCAAGCGACGCGGCCTGATTAACGGAGTCGGAAACATCGCCAATACTTTATTCGGTGTTCTGGATGATAAGTTCGCCGAGCAATACCAGAAAGATATTGAGCTTGTTCGCGACAACGAAAAACACCTGGCTACCCTGTGGAAAAATCAAACATCTATTATTGAGGCGGAGTACAACATGTTACTACGAACGAAAGACAACATTCAGAAACAACATAAAATGATACATGCCCATTTGGTGAGCTTAGAGAGAGGAACCTCTGCCTTACAAAAAGAAGTCACCCTAGCCGAGTGTATGGCACAATTCACCATTGTGGCTGTAGCTGCTAATAACTTGCTGGGTCATCTAAGAACTATACAGGATACTCTTTTAGACACCCTTACAAACATATATAATGGAAAAATGAACATACACATTATAGATCCTCAACAATTTCAACGTGAATTGAACATCATATCTGGACGACTAGAAAACGACCTATCCTTGCCGATAGACAACATTCAAACTCATTTACAAAACATCTATCATCTTTTGAACATTAAATCCAGGATTACTGACCAATACATGATAATAGAGATCCGTATTCCACTGATAAGCCAAGATACTTATGACTTATACAATATTATTCCCACTCTACACAGCGTTGGTAGAAACATGCAATCTATTACGCCTATCGAAAAATACGTTGCCATAAACTTACGAAAGGATTCATATCTACCTATAACAGAAAAGGAGATGGAACATTGCACTCTACGAGACCCGACCGCCTACATGTGTTTTTTAAGAACACCTGTATACAAAATGAACTCTGATAAGGACCTTTGCCTTAAAGATGAACATTTTCAATGTAAAACAAACATAGTCACGTGCCAAAATAAATGGATCAGTCTTTCAAGAACGAATCAATATCTCTATTTCTGTTGCGAAACGTGTCAACTGCGCACGCTATGCAAGAGTCAAGTTACCGCTCAGACGTTAACCCAAACAAATATTATAACGATGGAAGAAACTTGCGTAGTGAAAACAGATAACTTCACTATTAATACGCATAAAAACATGGAAAGCCGAATCGATTTGAATTTTAATATAGAAGTACCAGAAATAGACCCTATAAACCACATCATAAACATTTCAATACCCGAGATCGGAAATAATAGTCTGGATAATAGCAACGACGAAAAAGGATTAAAAGACATCGCCGAAAAAATTAAATTGATGAAAGAAACGGAACCACTTTTAAACAATTATTCAAGAAACGATATACATCACTATACCGCTATATACTGTCTATGGGGTATAGTAATCATCGGAATCGTTATCTACGCATGTCGACGAAGTCGCTGCAAATGGAGATGCGCGGCAGTCCCAGCTTCGGCCCCAGCAGCAGGCGCACCGGTGCAGGACGAGGAGCAAAACCGAGCTCGGGACCCGACGCCCGCCGCGCGCAGCCCCAGCGCTCAGCGCGGGCTTATACGCAAGTACAGTGTCAGTGATAAGTGCGGTGCAAGTGCTAGTGTAACAGAAGAGAAATGTGGTGAAAGTGAAAACAGTGAGACGAAACATGTAGATAGAGGCAGTTCGCCACTATTCCGAAAATTGTCATTTAGAGTTTAACTAGTTATAATCGCCACATTGTTTGATCACCTTGTCTCATTATCTTAAATCATCTCATCTCATCGTCTGCCCCCGCCAAGATGTTCGGTGCAGTCATTGCACCTAACACGCGATTTAGCCTCGAGCGCCTCGTCAGCAGAACGCGCTTCAATCAATAACCTAATTAACATAGTCAGTGCATATTTCGGAATTATCGCGGCCGGGTGCATTCGAACATAACATTTATAACATTTAACATTTTCTAACATTCTACTAACATTAATATAATTCAGTTTGTAATAATTAGTAATTTAATACAATAAACACTTTGTTACTTTTCTCCGGACTTTCTAAACATTCATCACCAACGACGCATCCCACAATAGTTTCGTGAAGATGCCCGCCAGCTGTAGCTCAGTGCTGATCATCTTCACAGTGATACTACCATTCGCCATTAACTCACGTACAAAGAAATGATGAATGCGTATGTGCTTGTTTCTTCTGTGGAACTCAGGATTCTCGGCCAAACGCACAGCTGCCTCATTATCCACATACAACACAGGTAGACCTTCTGTCTTTATCAATCCACCGATATGACGTCCACCGATAACGCCTTTTTCCCAGGTAGGCAGAGACTACCTCCTTCCACTTGCTACGGTCCTGGCATACAACTGCCGTTTCATCAACATTCATTAATCTCTCTATTTCTAGCATCCATCCTCTGATATACTTCATCTATTCATTCCTGAAAGAAATCTTCAATCTTCTCTGGTCTTTCAACTAGATCGTCTTTCACTATTGGAGTGGTTACTGGTTTGCACTCTTGCATTCCAAACCGCTTAAAATTTTCTTCACATAGGCTTCACATAGGCTATCTGATGAAACCAGAGAAGGTGGCTTCTTTGGTTTCTATCTCTATCCCCAAGAAATACGAGATAATTTTGGTAATAATTATAAATTTTGATTTCAGTTGGCCAAGGAACTCCTCAATCACTTCCGGCAAACCAGCAATCAGCCCGTCATCGACATAGAGAGCCACAATTAGTTTTCCATTAGACTTCTCTCTCTTGAAAAGACATGGATCAGCCTCCCTGACTACAAAGCCAATTTCTTTGAAGAAGTCCAGTATAGTCCTGTTCCAGCAACGAGGAGCTTGCTTTAGACCGTAAAGACTTCTCTTTAGCAGGAAAACTCGACCCGTCCCGTCGTCATACCCTTCTTATATTATGGTTGCTTTATCTCTTCGTCAGATAAAGATCCGTACAGGAAAGCTGTTGAGACATCGAACTGACTTAATTTCATGCCCTCACTAGCTGCAATACTCAACACAGCTCTAACTGTTGCCATCTTGGCTACAGGGCTAAAAGTCTGATCGTAGTCCTCTCCCTTTCTTTATCGAATGCCTTTTACAACTAGCCGAGCCCTATACTTATTTACTGTTCCGTCAGGGTTCCTCTTCACCTTATAAGCCCATTTGCATGGAATAGCTTTCCGGTTCTGAGGTAGCTTCTCAAGAATCCACGTTTTATTCTCTTGCAGGGATTCAATTTCTCTATCCATAGCTTTATTCCACAGATCCTTATCGGAGCAGGCTTTTGCTTCCTTATATGTAGACCTCGGACTTTTGTCGCGATGAAGTCACCATAGGGTATGTTGGGGAGTAAATAGAACAGTCTACTTTAAATCAGAGACTGAATACCGGTATTCTTTCATATGAGTCTGCGCCGATGTAAGATACGTTATCATTGAATTTAACCGGGCGTCTGAGGAGAGTCCGGTCTCTTAAGTGCATAGATCTCGCCTTCATTTACATCATCCTCTCTGATGCACTCTTCACCACAGTTCTCCACATTCTCCCCCTCTAATTCAATAGATTCTTCTTGCTCTGGCAACTCTGGTAACGCATCCTCGAACTCTGCCCCATCACTGGCAACATAAGCCTGAACAGCGTCTTGGTTTTCCTCCAGTCCAATCTCGGCACGCCTTTCAATCAGTCCCTCCTCGTTCACTTCAGCGATAGAAGTAGGTGTCTCCCTTCTGACATACAATGGAACTTCCAGTTCGGTCATTTATTTCCCAACTTCCGAATCTTCGATATCAATCTTTGATTCTAAGGGATTTTCGTTGAACGTCTCGTCACTCGAACAAAGCGATTTGCTCCCTTCGTGCGAGTGACGTGACACGTTCCCCTCTCCTTTTCCCCCTTTCCACAGCAAATTTGACAACTCGAAACCCCCTTCCCACTCCAATAACACACGAGTCCGACTCCTGATGATAGAACAGAGAGCACATAGACACTCGCACGGCTAGAAGGTGTTGATACTCACCTCTCCAGCTATTTCGAGTGAGACTATGACTATGTTGCGACTTCCGAATCGTCGAAAAATTTACAACGCAAGGTATTTAAATAAATCATATCCATACGCGATTGAGCCTCGTTTTGTTTTGATTAATACCTAAATCTAATTTGCTGCATATTTTTACTACCACAATCAAGTTAGAAAACTATATTTTCAGCAAAGAAAATAATGACAGACAACACAAACAACATTTAAATAAATCGGGACATGAAAACAACAATTTATTCTGAAGTCTTTTACTTTACATTTATTTAAATTTTATTTAAAAAATTAACTAATTTTAATTTATGTGGTCATTACTGGTGAGCCTGGATCCAGCGTGGTGGCGTGATTTGTTGCGTGCCGGTTCGAGTGTTGTGCCGCGCTTACAGGCGAGCCTGGATCCACCGCAGTGGCGAGATTACATGCGAGCCTGGAGCCAAGAAGCGAAGGCGGTGACTCGGGCGAAGCCGGCGGGGTGGTTGCGCTGGCAACCGTCCCGGTGCCCGAAGGACGTAACTCCAATCTGAGAAACGTACAGACGGTAAGTTAATAATACTGTTCGGCATATTCTTTCTTCATCGCACTTAATAAAAACAAAATAATAGAGAAAAAACAGTAGCAGCCCGCAGTTAATAAGTTTCTGTCATAAAATATATTTTTGTAACAAGCTTTTATCCTCGGCTGCACTTTTCTTTGAAAATTCACCAACTACTTAGTGTGACGACTCTAATAGAGGAGCTCAAATTCCATAGGGTTGCGTTATTTTATTACAGAGTTCCTATGACTACCATCCGGATCCATCATCAGATCAGCTCGATGGTATCATAATATTAAAGTGTCACCAAACTAACAAACATATGCCAAATTTCAGCTCAATCGGATACCTAGAAGTGGGTGAAAATAGATTGGCAAATTTTGATACTACAACGTACTTACATAGGAATGTTGCAAGTTATACAGGGTGTCCCAAGAAGTAGTGATATACCGAAGCTGAGACGTAGAGGACCTAGAGGGCTATCTAAATCACCCCCATGTATGTTCCGCGATTTTTCGTATTTTCGGAGTTATGACTTTTTTTTAAATTCTTCACCTATCGCCGAGTACGATGAGATTTTTATTTATGGTGACGTGAATTATTGCGGTAGATGCTTGATTTTTTTTGTGTGCTAAGCTGATGGATAGGCCAATTCAGTATGGCAACATTTACTATCGTTAGATCTTTGAATGGAATAAAAAAAAAATTAAATGTCAAGAATGATAAAATTACCGAATATGTTCACAACTTTAAGGGGCTTTAAAAAGATAAAATCACATAAAAAAATTACCGTTTGGCTCTTAAAAACTTGCTGGCCCACCTCTTCGTTCCACATGTTCCCGGTACAGCCTTGAAGCTTCCGCCGCATTCCCCCTAGCATAACCATAATAGTAATGCATTTCTGCGTAGTCACGTGAAGTAAACATAATCACTTACACGCAAACTCAAGTCCAGTTAAATAATGCCAAGTCGTCGATTCCAGGTAATAACACTAATCCAAATCGTAATGCAAGTCAAAGTCCATATGAATAGCCAAAATGATTAGAGAAACGAACAATTAGCAGTATTAAAACACAACTTTTAAATTATTGAAAAGTACCAACGATGACCAAACAACGTGAAAATGTTCTCATGCGTCAACCGTCTTTTGTTTTTTGTTCTTTTTCTATTGATGGCCAGTGCGTGATTTAGAACGAAATTTATTTAGAAAGTTAATTAATTTTGCACTTGCCACATTTAGATTTAAATTTTTTGATTGAAGTTTTATGAATAATAAAATGAAATTTTCAGGGTAGCTACCTGATAGATAGAGCAAGTTTTTAAAAGCCAAACGGTAATTTTTTTATGTGCTTTTATCTTTTTAAAGCCCCTTGAAGTTGTGAACATATTGGGTTATTTTATCATTCTTGGCAATTAGTTTTTTTTATTCCATTCAAAGATCTAACGATAGTTAATGTTACCATACTGAATTAACGTATCTATCAGCTTAGCACACAAAAAAAATCAAGCATCTACCACAATAATTCACGTCACCATAAATAAAAATCTCATCGTACTCGGCGATAGGTGAAAATTAAAAAAAAAGTCATAACTCCGAAAATACGAAAAATCGCGGAACATACATGGGGGGATTTAGATAGCCCTCTAGGTCCTCTACCTCCCAGATTCAGTATATCACTACTTCTTGGGACACCCTGTATAAAAGTGTGTAAGTAGAAAGTAAAAAAAAATATCGACCTTAGGTAAAGTGCCAGACTTGAAAGTAAACCCCACTTCAAAGTTCTAAATTCATGCTGCTCACGCTCCCCAATGTACTGTTTAGCTACCCTATCGGGTTGGGGAGGATCATATAGTACAAATCGCATTAAAGCTGCCTGAACAGAAAAGTAGCAGAGGCCGCCATTGACCAGGTAGATAGACCTCAACCAAGCCCAATTGCTTGAAGAGACAACCCAAGACATAATAACTTGTCGCAGAAAAGTGAGGAGATCCGACCCTGAATGAGGATGACAATTTTTGGAAGGAACCGTGACATTGTACTTAAATAGGTAATAGATAGATTTATATTATAAATTTAATATTTTTTAGCATATAACCCAAATGACACCTTGACATTTAATAATAATAATCTGAATAATTCTGCAATTACGAATTTGTTGTATACTAATTATGATTATGACATTTTTGAGAATTGTATAAGGCCGATTATTTTGAATCTAGTCCGCAGGAGGCTCGGCCGAATTTCGCCTTCCCTTACAAACGGAGTTTCGTTCTCATTTTAAAACTACGTGTTGGATTATAACAAAACTTTGTATATACAATGACATGAGGTATATCTAGGCCGGAAATTAGTTTATATGGCTCCAGTTTATAAAACAAACGAAATACAGTAAAAATAAGTTTTGTATGAAAAACTTAAATTCGATGTATTTTTTTTACTATGGTATCTGAAGCCACATAAACTAATTACAGGCCTGCATATACCTTAACTTATTCTAAGTACAAAGTTTCAGAGCAAAATAGCCAGGTGTCTTAAAAATGAGAGCGTAACTACGTTTGTATGGAGAACCGAGCTGACTGCGGACTCTTAAGTAATCAAAGCCTGCTATGACATAACAGGATCCATGATGTACATGATGTTAATATTAAGACATTATAATACCATTGTTGCTATGAATAAACGAATTGAATAGAATGACGGGAATAGGGAAGAACAAAGAATATCGACTTGGGGAATGTATACTACTTAGTATTCCCTAATATATACTGATGAAAAACATAAGGCTTAATCCAATATTGACAAAGTTAGTAGAGTGAAGATTAGTAATAGATACCTACATGGTTAATTTAACCACTATTTTTTTACCAGTGTGTATCTTCAGTGATGTCATACGGCACTGAGATGTCACTCAAAGGGTAATGGAGCGAGCTATGCTCGGAGTCTCCTTGCATGCTCGAATCAGAAATGAGGAGGTCCGCAGAAGAACCAACATAGCTCAGGGACGCTAGACGTAAGTAGCAGTGGCCGGGGGTAGTACCAATGGCCGCTGGGGTTAAAAGCTTCTCGAGTCGCGACGGTGGACTGATATTCTGCTGAAGATGGCGGGAAACCGTTGAATTAGGGCGGCACACGATCGGTCGTTATAAAGATCTTCGTGGAGTCCTTTATCCAGCAATGGACGCCCTTGTGCTGATTTGATGATGATGTGGTAAATAAGGTGCGCTTACAAAATAAAAGATTTCTTGGTTTTGGTTAGATGGTTTTGATTATGAATACTAACCAGTAGGTTGTTGGCGGCGTTAGCCAGAGGGCCACCAGAGTCGCCACTGCAGGTGCCACGTCCGCCGGTGGTAGCGACGCATAGGGTGGAGGCCTGGACGGTGCCGGAGCCGTAGGTGGCCTGGCACACGGCGTTGGTGATGACCTGCACATTCACGTGGGACAGGAACTGGTTGTTGCTGATGGAGCCGCCTGTGGATAGACATACGGTTCATATTGCTGTCTAATGTAGGATTTGGTTGGTCGGTTTCATTAACAGTAAGTGCTGATTTGATAAAGATCGGCCAATTAAAATTTAAGAAATATGATTTTCCATGTTATAATCCCAAGGCTAACTTTATCATAGTTCTGGGAAGCTTCGTGAGAACGGAGTATAATCCGACAGTATTTCTGAATTTGATATGAGGTGGAGAATTTGACCTATTTAGTTACATTAAGTATATAACAAATATGATTTGCACTTGAAATAATGAAATAATAATGAAATAATGATCTTTATTCTGTAAGTAGGCCACAAGGGCACTTTTACAAATCTGACTCTACGGCGTTTCCCAAGAGGAGACCACTGAAGAGAAGAAAGCCGAAACAAACTCAACAGTCAGTCATTTTTTCGAAATAACTCTTATATCTATTACAATATTCATGCTTAGCCTAACCTAAATATATGTTTTGAGTATAAACTCAATGCGTAGTTCTTCAAGGAAACATATCAAAACTTATAAAAGTAAAAAAAAAAAAATCTAGAATATAAAAAAGCAAAATAGTGATTTTTATTTAAAACAACTTACATACGTTTGATATGCCACCTTATAAGAACCGTGTCCCGGTAGAAAGTAAATTATTTGGTTTCTGTTTTGGGCCATGCATTTTTGTCTGTTAAATAGTCCTCTACCCTATAATAAGCCTTTGCCATTAGGGACTCTTTTAAGTACTTTTTGAGAGCTGGAAACGATAATTTCAAAGCATCATCTGGTAGCTTATTATAAAAATGTATACATTGGCCTACGAATGATTTGGCTACTTTACGAACGCGGAACTTTCTAATAGCGATTTTGTTTTTATTTCTAGTATTAAAATTGTGGATATCTGAATTCCTAGTAAAAGATTCTAGGTTCTTAATAACATAAATAATATTCTCATAAATATATTGGGACGCTACGGTTAATATGTTGATGTCTTTAAAAAGTTCTCTTAAGGAGTCACGGGAGTTCAAGTTATATATAGAACGAATCGCTCTTTTTTGTAACACAAATATAGTCTGTATGTCAGCTGCTTTGCCCCAAACAGAAGTTTGGGGCAAAGCAGCTTGTTTGCTTGTTCAGCTTGTTTTAAGAAACCATGCCAGTTGACTCCATTTTTATGATTTAAGTAAAATTTCAATAGAGAACTGTGAAAGTAATTTAAAGTTTTACCGTCACTTGTCAGACCCCAGCCGGAAGCCCAGGCCCAGGTACCAGCGTAGTCGCTGCTGCCGGTGGCGAGCGCGATGGGCCGAATGTTATCTAAAACACAAACAAAACAAAGTTGATTCTCACGAAAATTAGGATGTTTATTATCTAAAGAAGATGAAAACAAGTTACGGTTTAAAATGCGAAACAAGGGAACACCGGTTTTAAATAAATAATGTATACTGATGAAACAATAACGCTTTATATAACTAATATTAGCAAATAGCGACCCTTGACAAAGTTAGTAAAGAGTGAGGATTAGCAATAGAGGCATAGGAAATAAACTGCACTTACTGGTGAGGGTGACCCAGGGAAGCCTGATAATAGCGATGTCGTTCAGGAGGGTGATCATGTTGTAATTGGCGTGCATCTCGACATCGGAGGTGGTGACCCTGGTGCCGCCGGAGAAGAGCAGGGTGGAACCGTAGACCACGGTGAAGGAGCGCGCCTGCGAGAACAGGGTGCGCCAGCAGTGAGCAGCTGTCACCCCGCGGTTGTTGCTCAGCAGCGAGGAGCCGCAGGCAGAGGTTTGTCCAGTGGTCAGGGTGATGACCAGACCGCCCTGTATGCGTATAGCAATTAGTAAGATGTGACATAACAAGAAAATCAATGAGTAGACACCCGCGCTAGAAACATCTTAAGCATTAAACTTTTAATGGAATAATTTATTAATAGATTCTACTATCTATAGAATTTACCTTCGTCATCGCCAGAATTAAGCGGGAATTATATGTATAGCTTATGTTTCAGTCTACGATCAGATCTATCTAAGTTCGATTTCATCTAAATCCATTCCACGATTAACGGATTAAATACTGCATAACAAAAATCTTCATAAACTGTCATACCTACTTTAATATTAGTAGGAAGTAGGATTCTATAAGGGTTATTAATCACAGTCCTAGAGTTTGCTGTGAATCACATGAATCACTTCAAATGTCAAGAATCTTAGGTTGGTCGAATTATAGATATTTATGGTCATGGTACCTATTTAAAAGTTGAAGTATTAAATTTCAGTTATATTTTTATAGTAATAAAGTGGATTGGTGAGGATACTGCCTTGCCAAAGTTAATACTCACGATGTATGGGTACTGTCCGAGTGAGGCAGCGCCTCCGCCTACGATCCTGCTTCCATCGAAGTCCTGTGCTTCTTCAGCAGCCTTCAATTGGGTCGCCAGAGGGATACCAATTTTGTTGTGGTAGTCAGTCTCCACGGGCGAGTCGAAGGCATCCTTGACCACACCACCGGCGGCCAGACCGATCAGCGCAAACGCAACGAGGAGCTTCATTGTGACGCAGGAATGTAAGTGCCGAAACAGTTCTCTTGCATAGCTTTTATAATGTCCTTTAGTGAATTATCGGACGAGATTAAATGTGGAACTGATTACATATAATAAGTGCAGTTTTTTGGGATTAATTAATTACTGATATGGAACTTAATCACTGGGTTGCTTACATAAGCGTTGGCACGTGGCCTCGGATTGTTAGGTACAAAATTTAAAGTTGTTTATCTATTTTTTTAATAGGGTTCTCTAAGTGGACGACTGGACTTGCATCACTTATGCACTATAAACACCATGGCATCAAACTGGATTACATATAGAAAACTAGGCCTTTCCTGCGGTTTTACCTACCTACCACTACCACGCGCTACCACGAGCTTCTGTTTACCCTATGGAAATCTCGAAACAGATTTTTTTCTTAGAAGAGACCCTACGTCATTCTCTTGTGCAGATTATTTGTGTAATAATAAAAACAAAATCTTAAATAAGAGAATCTCATACTCTCTTTTGTGCAAGTTTATCGACACATTCATGTAGGTATTTATTTTATTTCCCATAACGTCAGCTAAAGTCGCAAACCACTTAACTCCATTTTTTTGCCAAATAATGTTTTGGAACTTTTATAATAGCAAAATTTTGAACGCATTTGAAAGCAAAACTCTTAATAATACGAAAATACTGTTTAAGTTTAAAAAGCATAATAGAAAAACTTGTAATCCTTTTATTCAAACACGTAAGGTGTTAAAGGAACGTTTATCTGACAAGGAATGGCTGTTTTCTAATAAATGTTTTGCCAATTTGGATTTTTCCGGGTGGTTATGTCTGTAAGAAGAAACATGTTCTTTATACCTAGTGACAAGACTACGACCTGTTTGTCCTACATACACCTTGTCACAACTGTCACATGTAAGTTTATAAACTCCTGACTTCTTCCCACTTTCTACTTTATCCTTACCATTGCAAAGTCTAGAGTGCAGAATGTTATTTGTTTTAATGGCTACGTTAAAATCATTAGATCGTAATATTTTACAAATTTTATCTGATAAAGGGCCAAAGTTAGTTTGCGTCAAATCCGGTAGTTCTGATGTTTAAAGTAACTGGACTAACAGTGGAAAGCTGCTAACTTGTGTTGCCATAGGTGTGAGGAAGAAGCCAGGATAACTGTATCTGTGTGCGTTAGGCTTACGACAAATTTGAAAGTGGTGTTTAGTATTTACTTTAGTAATTGTCAAGTCCAGGAAATTATGTGAGTCATTTTGTTCGAATTTTCTCTTAAAATTATTTTTTGGGTGTTTGTCATAGAGATTGGTAATAAAAAATAGGCTAATTGGCTTATACTCCCCGTTCAACAAAGAATCAAGTCTGTTTTTTCTTACATACATAACCATCCGGAGAAATCCAATTTCGCAAAATATTTATTAGAAAACAGCCATTCCTTGTCAGATAATCATTATTTTAACATCTTACATGTTTGCGGAAAAGGATTAGGTACGTCTTAGTGTGCTTGAATAGTTGGAGTTAGTTAGATACAGCAATAGAGGATAATCATTAATGAACAACTTAATGTTATACGTCATCACCGTTGTTGTGTTTTTCCATCTCTTTCTAGAAATCATATTCAGGGTATAAGTAGGACCGACCATGTTGGATATATCACTTGTTGGAAAGGAAGCCGGGACTATCAACATCAACATCTCCTGTATGCCCTGAGGATGCGACGTAGAGAAGCGAAACACGGGTCGAGAATTATACTGTCTGTGGTTTTTTGTATTTGCATGCGTATTTTTTTGTGGAAACTGCATGAAAATATGCGCATATGAACAATGCATGGCCCCATCTAACCAAGACTTTTAATTATTTCGCAGAAAAGCAAAGGAACTGTAATCCATTAATCTAATATGAAATTCCGCAAAGCAACGACTGAATCTATGAATTATTTCAAAAACATCTTATCGAAACAATTTATCGCAGGATTATTTTTAATCTACTTGACTAATTATACCTTTTGAATGCATTGGCTATAAAAAGCCCCAAATTGTCTTCGGCAGACATTCATATTTCTGCAGCAATATGAAACTCCTGGTAGCTCTGGCGTTGGTGTGTCTGGTGGGGTCCGTAGTGGCCGAGGAAGAGTTCGTGGCTCCCATCGAGCTGGACTACCACAACGCCATCGGCATCCCGGAGGCTGCTCGCATCAAGGCGGCCGAGGAGGCGCTGGACTTCGACAACGCCAGGATCGTCGGCGGAGCCGCGGCCGGCCTTGGACAATACCCTTACCTTGTAAGCATAAATCTTATTTTGATATTCCAGTATGAGCAAGTAATTATCAACATAGGAAGAAAAGAGACAGATGCTTAAACTTGTTATACTTATATGCAGAATTTATGCCGTTAAAACTCGAAGTTAATTAGCGTTTATACTCCTTGAAGAAATAGTCTGGTTCGCTTCGATTTAGATTATCAGAGGAATAGTTTCTGTAACTGTCTTCCTTTCCTGGATGAAATGCGTTGTGCTATAAACTGATAATAACCTTTATTTAATAATTAAATGATTTCTCAAAACCAATGTTCCAATTGCCAGGGCGGTCTCGTCATCACTCTGACCACCGGTGGTACCTCCGTCTGCGGATCCACTCTCCTAACCAACACCCGCGCTGTGACAGCGGCTCACTGCTGGCGCTCCGGTAACACCCAGGCCCGCCAGTTCGTCGTCGTGCTCGGTTCCACCCTCCTCTTCTCCGGCGGCACCAGGGTCACCACTAACAATGTCGAGATGCACGCCAACTATAACGATAACACCCTCGTCAACGATATTGCCATCATTCGTCTGGGATGGGTCACCTACAACAGTAAGTGATCGAAGAAAATAATCTTAAGAACAACCAAAGTTCAACAAAATATCTTAACCTACGGGAGAAATTCAGGAATCAATCTCAAATTGCTAGTCCATGAAATAGTTCAACTTATTACGTGGCTGTATTTGAAGATAGCATTTGATTCTTCAAGGTATTCACAATATACATTCATTCCGTTTACAGATAACGTCCGCAACATCGCCATCGCAACTGGCTCCAACCTGTTCGTCGGTACATGGGCCTGGGCTGCTGGCTTCGGCAGGACCAGCGATTGTAAGTATGAGTAATACATACTTTGGACTACGTCCAAAAAAAAACCGTTTTTCAAAGTTACTTTGGTGACTTTTCACTATGCCGATTATTGATTTCATATTTTCATGCAGGGGCCGGTATCAGCAACAACCAGTTCCTGTCGCACGTGCAGGTGCAGGTCATCACCAACGCTGTGTGCCAGGCCACCTACGGCTCCACCATCCAGACCTCCACCCTCTGTGTGGCCACCACCGGCGGACGCGGTACCTGCGGTGGTGACTCTGGCGGCCCTCTTGTGGCCAACAACCAGCTGGTGAGTAGAAATTTCGCTCCCTCTTGCTTTGAATCTTTAGGGGAATTCATTAGTTTATTATCTCGTTGTTTCCCTGCGAGATCGAATTACAAATGAAATCCGCAGGAGAACCAAATTAACTGGCGTAGCCCGATAATTTACAAACTTTTATGACGAGAGGAACTGCTATTGTAATGTAACTAAAAAGAAATAAGTGTCAAATTGACTTGATTGACTTTTCATCTATACCATATTACCGCTTTTTACTGCGTCAGCTTAGACGTAGACGCTAGTATGTTTATCGAGCTTGTTCGTGTTCTGCAGATCGGAGTCACCTCCTTCGGACACCGCGATGGCTGCCAGCGCAACCACCCCGCCGGCTTCGCCCGTGTCACCGCCTTCGCTTCCTGGATCCAGGCCCGTCTTTAAGTGCCTGAAACCGACTTGTCGTGAGAAATAAACTGAATTTGATTAATTTCGTTTTTATTTCTTTGTTATACTCTTTTCATTTGTAGACATTTCGATCAAAAGATTTACGGCCCGGCCACAACTTTAAGGCGGCGGCGTTCTGTGTGCCTACCATGAGCTGAGTTTACAAACGGCGCTAGCGAGTATCTCGTGTCGAGAGTCAGTGCACCTCTCTCGCACGCGCTAATAGCGTGAAAGAGATCGATAGACCGTCATCGAGCGCTCGATACTCACTCGTCCCGAACTCATGGTAGGCGCACTGATTCATTGCGTGTGATCCCAACTAACCACAGACCGTTGCGCGTCTCGACCGTGCAATCTTCTGAACTGAAGAAGGCCTGACTGACTGACTGACTCATCAACGCACAGCCGAAACTACTATTGCGAGAAAATTGATTTTTTCACAGTCGGTTACATTTACAACGTAGGCTAGGGATAAGAAAGCATTTTTCGATATTCATCCCCTAAGTGGGTAAGACAAAGAATGAAAGTTTGTATGGGAAACGTAAAATCTATGGACTTAGAAACTTGAAATTTTCTGAAAAGATTGTGTGTTTAAAATCAAGAAACTTCTTAAAAGAAAAACCAGTCATACTTTTACTAACTATGGATACAATATATGGTACAATACAATAATTGGTAATTTAATTCATGTGATAGCATCTTGCTTATAGTTTAAAAAATCCTTTATATCATAAAAATAACGTTCAGAAAGCCACACTCTTAAAGTTCGATTGAATTGTTTGCCTTCAAGTGACTTTATGTGGATTGGCAAGTTATTGAAAATTAGAATGCACATATTATAGGCATTTCTTTTATAAATGAAAAGGATAGAGGGAGAGAAAGAGAGAGAGAGAGAGGGACAGAGGGAAGGAGACAAAAAATAGGTGTCGTAGTAAAATTATGACGTCAGTTTTCTTGTGACGTTAACACGTTCGTTAAACGACTTTACAGAAAACCATTTTTTGCTACGCCTTAAAATATTATCCTTTTGAAACGCCGAGGTACCTTCTAGGACATTTCATTTTGGCCAGTGTCGGGTAGTTCACCGGTCTCTTCTTTTCATAGTCTTGCAGGCGTTAAAATTAAAAGTGCCAGTATTGCCTTCTTATAGAATAATGTTCAATATCCCCATTTTCTCAATCTAAATCCGTTGGTCGCTGAATATCTTCTGAGTATTTTTTTACAAACATGAACAGCATCGGACAACTGACAGAAAAAAGTTTTCCTCATTCATATCTCTGATTTTACCTAAAATCTACGCGGACGAAGCCGCGGGCGGCCGCTAGTGAACAGATAAAACGCTTCCCGTATCGCAATTCGCGCAATCTCGTGGCCGGGACGTTAAGGCCCTATGAAAAAATCCCTTCCCTTCATTTGGGAGCTCTACGATATACGATGCGAGTCGCTCTCCGTTGAATGCGGATAAATAAATATTTCAAGGGTACATACAAATCGATCTAGTCCTCTGGTAAGCTAAATAAGGCTTCTGTTATGAGCAGTGACCGAAAATTTAGTAGAATTTTTGGTGCAGTGATCATGGTAGAATGCCATAGGTGTGGCAAATTTTAACCAAAATGTTGGATTAGGGTTACTGTTGACAATATGAACTATGTTTAATCGATTAAATTGGTGGTCTTCGCGCTGAGTATAATTGTATTCCATTTGGCGGTGAGACCCTGGGTCCGTGGGGCCTCAGCGCATTAAGCTTATTTAAAGACGTTTCAAAGAGGCTTACAGAAGTTACTGGCGACCGGAGAGCTGGCGGTGTCCTCGCTCAAAGAATCAGTCTGGCGATTCAGCGAGGAAACGCCGCCAGCATCTTCAGTACAATGCCACAGGGTTTTAGATTTAGTTTAGTTTTATTTTGTTTTAGTTTAATTATATTTTTAGGTTAAGTTTTACTGTAATATAATTGTCTGCATAATAAAATTATTACCTACATTTAATAAATTAAATTGGCATTTCCCAAATCTCCTTATAAATAGACGTAACGCGTAAATTTCACACAAATCGTTCAAGTTTTATGGTAAGCTCAATGAGGCTTGTGTTATGAGTACTAGGCGACGAATTTTTAATGATATAATTCTTATATACATAGAAAACATCCAAAACTCAGAAACAAATATTTATGGTCATCACACAAATATTTGCCTTTACTGGGATTTTAACCCAGTACCGGCAGCGTCACTCCCGCTGAGCTAAACCGGTCGTCAAGTCCATAAAGACATCCGTACCCCTTTTCACTCCCATAAGGATCCGAGATAAGAACTGTTCTATATCCTTTCCGGAGACTCGAACTATCTCCATATAAAATTTCATCTCAATCAGTTTAGCGGTTTAAGCGTGAAATTGTAACTGACAGACAGAGGTACTTTCACATTTATAATATCAACTAGCTTCTGCCCGCGACTTTGACCGCCTTAAATTCGTTAATCGCGGGTATTTTTCCGGGATAAAAAGTAGCCTATGTCCTTCCCCGGGACTCAAACTATCTCCATACCAAGTTTCATCCAAATCGGTTACGCGGTTTAAGCGTAAAGAGGTAACAGACAGACAGACAGACACATTTTCGTATTTATAATATTAGTATGGAAGTATGGATATGGAATAAAAATTACCAATTAGAGGGGCACGTATTTTTAACTTAACCTTTCTAGGTTTCCGTACCCAAAGGTCCGTTTCCGTAACCGTAACAGAATAATTTTATGTCTGTCTGTCTAAGTCAGTAACCAATATAAAATGACTGAACACCGCGTACATTTTGCTTAGGAGTAGGGCTCTGCTAACATTGGATTTACATAGATACGCCCGTTTGTAGCGTATATTGCGGAACTCTCAGTGCTCGAGTCCGACTCTCACTTGGCCGGTTTTAAGGGTTCCGTAGCCAAAATGGCAAAAACGGAACCGTTATAGTTTTGTCATGTCCGCCCGTCCGTCTGTCCGTATGTCACACCTAAGGCATTTTACTCAAAAACTAAAAGATGTAGAGTCAGCGTCATAAATATCAATACATTCTAGTACTGTAATACCTTACAAAAGTGTATATATATATTTATGTCGTTGACTGTACATTGATGAAATTTAGAGTATCAAGTGTCTTGTGTAAGCCGCCACTTAGTTTGATGGTTAAATAATAAAATAAAAAAATCTAGGGCCATAATTCAAATAACGCCATAATTCAGTTTCTTCAAATTACGTACAAGTAACCGTTTGTATACTCAATATATACAGTATATACAATTAATGTTATTTTAGAGTCGGTGCCATCGTTTCACAACTTACTAAAATCGTCAATTTTCAATAGTTTACACATTCTTTGTATGGCACCGACGCCAAAATAAGATTAATTGTATATACTGTACAGATTGAGTATACAAACGGTTACTTGTACGTAATTTGAAGAAACTGAATTATGGTGTTATTTTTTACTTTTTAGTTTTTTTGGAGTCGGTTTTATGTTTTTGTTTAAAAGTTTTTACCTAAAATCTACGCGGACGAAGTCGCGGCCGGCCGCTAGTCCATTATATATCAGTTTTCATTTCGGAAATTAATTTTGAAATACTGATTTATATTGTACTGTACTTAGTTTTCAGTTACTTTAATTTTCAAGTACGATTTAAACTTAAGCTCGGTCGAATTTCACCTTTTCGTACAAACGGAGTTTCGTTCTCATTTTAAAACTACCACTGACAAGAGGTATATGGCTAGGCCTGTATTTAGTTTATATGGCTTTAGTTTATAAAACAAACGAAATACAGCAAAAACAAGTTTTGTATGAAAAACTTAAATTCGCTGTATTTTTTTTACTATGGTATCTGAACCTACATAAATTAATTACAGGCCTGCATATACCTAAACTTATTCTAAGAACACAGTTTCAGACCAAACTTGCTGGTCGTTTTAAAATGAGAGTGTAACTACATTTGTATGGAGAACCGAGCTTACTGGGGACTCTTAATGTAATTTAGTGAAATTATACAGATGGTTTTACAAGCTTTGGTAGATAAAACATGTTTTGGTTTTAGCCAATAGAGTTTTTGGAAGACACAACTTTTCCTACGGCGTGTGGGATAGCTATGATTATCTTTTATCTTTATACTCCCGCTGAGATTTTTACGCGCATACAGTACTTACTGTATGCCCGTAAATATCTTATAGACAAACAGTGAAAACAGTGTCATTATCCCAGCCTCTCTAAATATATATCTACAGATCTCTCGCACCAGTAGTTCAAAGTTTCTCAGTATTCTTTTTTTGCAGTCTAAATACTCTTGAAGATGTTGCTGCGTGCACCCAAATTAAAACTCCGTAAGACATCAGTGAGTGAAAATAAGCGTAATACACTGCCGTAGGTACTAGCCTCGATACCGCATAACTCTTTAATTTTTCTAACAGAAAAGACCGCTTTCGTTAGTTTTTTACATAAATTATCTACATGTTTGTCCCACTTTAATGCATTATCTATAGTTATTCCTAAAAATTTTGTCTCTTAAGTACAAAGTAGTCTCCGTTATATTCAAGATATGAATTTTCACTCATAGGATTTAAAGTGTATTGCATAATTTGTGTCGTGCTGGCATCGAATTTCAAGTTGTTTGCTGAGAACCAATTACCGAGACTACCGAAAGAGACCACCATATACACAACTGTAGTTTTTCTTTCAACCATTCAGTGTGTTTATTGCCACACGCCATACAAACGAATATTTATAGTGTAATGATGAACTAATATTAACAATTTGATTTTCTTCACTTTTGTAAGGAACATTTAGATATTAGCAAACACTGCAGTAAATATAAGCAAATTAGTCATAATAATTAATAATTGTTTACAAGAAAAATGACGTGTTTCAATAATCTTTATATTCTAAATGTACGAAACAAACAATAAGTAGCGTAGTAGATATACGAGTAAATAACTAGAATTTGATTCCTAAAATATTTTTATAAAGTGCCTTTAGAAACTACACCCATTATGAAATTAGGTAAAACTAAAACTTTATATTTACAAGTTACAGATAAACGAGTAGTTCTACAGGAGTTTCAACCGCTATCACTTTCCTGTACATTCTGAAGAAATAAGCCAAAACGAAAGTAAATATTTGGTGAAAAGATATAGTGTGCTTACGGTATAACCTTAATTTATTAAAATGTTTGAATTACAGTGGCTCACTACTTAAATATATGCGACAGGAAAGTGATAGCAATTGAATCACCTGTAGAACCACCCTAAAAATAAGTATATAAAATTACTATATCTTATGTTAAATTGTATCGTCATTGTGATGTTATGGTGTAACTTGGCGAGATTGTTGCCAAAAAACATTTTATCAAAACGATTTATCGCAAGATTATATTTAATCCACTTAACTAATTATATCTTTCTAATGCTTTGGCTATAAAAGCCCCGAATTGTTTTGGCAGACATTCGTATTTCGTTTCGGCAGCAATATGAAACTCCTGGTAGCTCTGGCGTTGGTGTGTCTGGTGGGGTCCGTAGTGGCCGAGGAAGAGTTCGTGGCTCCCATCGAGCTGGACTACCACAACGCTATCGGTATCCCGGAGGCTGCTCGCATCAAGGCGGCCGAGGAGGCGCTGGACTTCGACAACGCCAGGATCGTCGGCGGAGCCGCGGCCGGCCTTGGACAATATCCTTTCCTTGTAAGTATTTAAATTTTATTTTGATATATTCTAGTATAAGCAACAAGTTATTATCATCATAAGAAGAGACAATGCCTAAACTTGTTATACAGACGGATTTTATGTTTTCTAAACTCGCAGCTAATAAGCCTTTATACTCCTTGAAGAAATACTTGGGATCGCATCTATTTAGATTATCTGAAACATACTTTCTGTAGTTATTTTCCTTTTTTGGATGAAATACAGACTTGAAGATTTTACGGAAACACGTGTGCCATACAACTGATACGTCGTTAATTTAACAATATATTTATTTCTCCACACCATTGTTCCGATTGACAGGGCGGTCTCGTTATCACTCTGACCACCGGTGGTACCTCCGTCTGCGGATCCACTCTCCTATCCAACACTCGCGCCGTGACAGCGGCTCACTGCTGGCGCTCCGGCAACACCCAGGCCCGCCAGTTCACCGTAGTGCTCGGCTCCACCCTCCTCTTCTCCGGCGGCACCAGGGTCACCACTAACAATGTCGAGATGCACGCCAACTATAACGATAACACCCTCGTCAACGATATTGCCATCATTCGTCTGGGATGGGTCACCTACAACAGTAAGTGTTCGAAGAACAAAATCTTAAGAACATCACAGAAAAAATCTTAGGAACAACCAAAGTTCAACAAAACCAGTGTCTTACCCTACAAAATTCAAAATTAAAAAAAAAAATCAAAAAAAATACAGAAAAAAATTTCAAATAGCTAGTTCATAAAATAGTTCAACTTGTTCCGCTTGAGTTACTAATTTTTAAATCCGTGGCATCAGTATTTGAAGATAGCATTTCATATCTCAAGGTATTCAAAATATAGATTCATTCCCTTTACAGATAACGTCCGCAACATCGCCATCGCAACTGGCTCCAACCTGTTCGTCGGCACATGGGCCTGGGCTGCTGGCTTCGGCAGGACCAGTGACTGTTAGTATGAGTAATACCCATTTTGGACTATATAAAAATAAAACTCCGTTTTTCATAGTTGCATGGGTGAATTTGTACTATGCAGATTATTGATTTCATATTTTAATTCAGGGGCCGGTATCAGCAACAACCAGTTCCTGTCGCACGTGCAGGTGCAGGTCATCACCAACGCCGTGTGCCAGGCCACCTACGGCTCCACCACCGTCCAGGCCTCCACCATCTGCGTCGCCACCACCGGCGGACGCGGTACCTGCGGTGGTGACTCTGGCGGCCCTCTTGTGGCCAACAACCAGCTAGTGAGTAGAAATTTCGATCCCTCGTACTTTGAATCTTTAGGGAATTTCATTAGTATTTCGCTGTTTCCACGCGAGATCGAATCACAAATTAAATCCCCAAATAAAACCAAATTAACTGGCATAGCCCGATAATTTACAAACTAGAGTCCTACGCCCTATTAGTATGTTTATCGAGCTTGTTTGTGTTCTGCAGATCGGAGTCACCTCCTTCGGACACCGCGATGGCTGCCAGCGCAACCACCCCGCCGGCTTCGCCCGTGTCACCGCCTTCGCTTCCTGGATCCAGGCCCGTCTTTAAGTGCCTGAAAGCGGTTTGTCGTGAGAAATAAACAGAGTTTTGATTAATTTAGTTTTTTTCTATTATACTCACAGGCCTCTTTTCACTTTCGTTTATCATATTGATCAGAAGATTTAAGGCGCTATGAAAAAATCGTTTCCCTTCAGTTTGGGGCTGAACGCTAAAATTTAAAATAAAATCGCTTCGTAAACTTCGGAGATAAAAATAAAAAGTGTAAAATACGTGCCCCCTCTAATTGGTTATTTTTAATCCACATTAATTTTATAGATGAGAAAGTAACTCTGTCTGTCAGTTACATTTCGCGCTTAGACCCCTGAACCGATTGAAATGTTTTTTTTTAAGGAGATCGTTTGAGTTTCTGCAAAAGACATAGACAGTTCTTATCCCTAAGCCTTAAGGGGGTCACCAATTTAGCTCGTCGGGAGTGACACTGCCTTCGAAGCTGACGGTCCTGGGTTCAATTCCCAGTAAGGGCAAATATTAGTGTCATGTTTTCTATGTATATTAGTGAAATATCTATTGAATACATCGTCCTGTGGTATTCATAACACAAGCCTTATTGAGCTTACCATGGGACTAGATCGATTTCTGTGGAATTATCGCATAATACAATACAATACAATACAACAATTCTTTATTGCACACCAACAAGGGAAACGGTACAATAGAGCCTTAACATAAAATACGGCAGGCAATTGGCGGTCTTATCGCTAAAGAGCGATCTCTTCCAGACAACCTTTAGGTAGCGGAAATGACACGAAATAGCTAGGAATGAGTAGGTGGTGAGATAAGATTAAAAATAATACAAAAATAAATAAAAAACAAACATAGATATTATACATATATACTAAACGTACATACTAAATATATATATACATATATATATACATACATATATATATTTATATATATACTAGCTTCTGCCCGCGATTTCGACCGCCTTAAATTCGTTTATCGCGGATAAGGGTATTTTTTCGGGATAAAAAGTAGCCTATGTCCTTCCCCAGGACTCAAACTATCTCCATACCAAATTTCATCCAAATCGGTTCAGCGATTTAAGCGTGAAGAGGCAACAGACAGACAGATAGACAGACAGACACACTTTCGCATTTATAATATTAAGTATGGATATATACAAAACAAGAAAGAAAACTATGATACAGTTGACATCAAAGTGATTAGAAAACCAGTAGCAGAATTAAAAATAGAAATTATGGGAGTGATAAATAATGATCCTTTCACATACTTTTAAAATAAATATATTAAAAAACAAAAAACCCGACTGCGTAAAAAACTAAAAAGAAAAAAACAATCCAGTACCCTAGAAATTTGTTAAGTTATAATGGAAATCTTTCATGATTCATGATCGATACTCACAACCCATAAGAAATCTAGATCGACGCAAATCTTCCCAACAATGGGTCCCGACTGTTTAAATTCGCTATGTTCCATATTAGAATTTATTATTTGTTATATTGTGAGTATCGATCATGAATCATGAAAGATTTCCATATTATTCCTATTCATTGATACCCCACTCGATATAGTACGTCGCTTTGTTATTTTTCACAATATGGTGTCTCATTATCGCCATTTTGAGTTTTCATCATTTTCAAGTCTTCAGTGACATTCGGACAGTTAAGACAAATTGATTGACGAAAAAATCATCAAAATCGGTCAACGAGAGTCTCACCAGTCTCTAGAGTGCCAGATAGGAACAAACATACATACATACACACATAGACTGATAAACACATTACCACTCCTTTGCATTGCGCAGTCGGGTAAAAATAGGCAATGACTTCGCTTGCCTTGAGTCGAGTGGAAGAGAGTTCCACAACACAGTAGCCCAGAATGTAAAAGAATTTGTATAAAACTTTGACTTTGATGATGGAACAGCTAGAAGAAAGTTTTGTGCAGACCTAGCTGATAGAAGATAACTAAAACGTTCTTTGAGATAGCGGGGAGTCGCAGGAGGAAAGAGTGTATTATATACGATATTCTATTATGGAAATTATACGGTATGGGTATCTGAGGAAACGCATATAGGTGGTTCCAAACTTATCTACAAAATCGGCAACAGTGTGTGGAATTAAACTGGTACTGTCAAAACTCAGGAGAGACGAAAACAATAACCTCTAAAATGCGACACATTAAATGCTCAATCCCTCAAGGAAGTGTAGCCGGGTGTCTGCTATTCCTTACTTATATATTAATGACTTGCCCAAAATACTTAGCGCAAAAGGTGTGATGTTTGCCGACGACGTCTCGATACTCATAAGTAGTGTCGGTAATAAGGAATGCAACGATGAGCTGTCAGAAATAGCTAAGACAGTGTTGGACTGGCTAGACGAACACAATTTAGAAATTAACCTTAACAAAACTAAAGCGATACAATTTAAGCCCATACAGAAAAAACCTTTGCAAATTTCATTACAGATAAATAACAAAATTATTAAAGAAGTAGATGAATTTAAATTATTAGGAATAAAGATAGATTCTAGTGTTAATTGGAAATATCACATTCAAACCCTAAAAACGAAATTAAGTAGCTTTATTAATGCGCTAAGCGTGCTCAAGGTCAATACAAACCTAAAAACTGCACTGTCGGCTTATTTTGCTTTTGCACATGCGTGGCTCCAGTAAGGTGTAATCTTATGGGGAGCCAGCACTGATGTACACCAATTACTCGTAATGCAAAAGAAATGCATCCGCATCCTTACAAATACTCGAGTACCAGAGAGCTGTCGCCAGCATTTTGTAAACCTTAAAGTCCTCACGTTACGCTCAATTTATATATTGGAAGCGGCACTGTTTGCTAGAAAGAATTCGTATTTATTTAAGCAAAAAGTAGTTAAATCACAAAGGAGAAATAACATAGACCAATTAGAATTAGCGACTTCCAAATCAGCTATGTTTAGAAATGGTCCGTTTTACCGATGCATACTAGTAGCCAATAAAATACCACAAGAAATAAAAAAAGAAACCGAAGACGAAGTGTTTAAAAGAAAACTTAATAACTATTAATTGAAGTGTTATTATACTGTTGATGAATACTTTAACGATAGAACCCTGTCAAAATGAAAATGAAAATTTAAATTCGAACTACCAAATTTTTAATAATAAGTATGTTGCATGGACTAAGTTTAAGTTTAATCTTGTTAATTTATTATAATTTTAGTTAAGTACATTGCTATATACCCTAGCAGGGTTCATGTGAACGCCACCTTATTGTATTTGTAAGACCTTATGTAACACGTGATAATTGCAATAAAATATGAATATGAATATGAATATTATAGAGAAGACAAAGAATGTGAGTGTTACGACGAAGACGGATAGGGAGCCACTTGAGTTGTGAACGGAAACTAGACACATGATCATACTTGCGTAACCCAAATATAAACCTACTACAGATGTGTTGAATTCGCTCAAGTTTGTTAAGTTGCTTGCTCCTCCGAAAGATCTAGATAGGCAGGCATAATATTTATTTGTGAGGGGAATCTCCGTAACGCGGGCGAAAATCTAGCAGAAAAAAAAAACATTTTTTTGGTTTTGCGATAAACTACGGCTAATAGTGTTTATAACTATTCTTAATTTCGAATGGATTGATAAGTAGTTTCTGAGATATAACGCTGTAGCACTAGCACAGAAGACAAAGTTACAACATAATGGTTCCTTTTTACCTATTTGGTACCGAACCCTTGTGTGTGCAATCTCGAAATCCTCGAAAATAAATGATGAAACATAATCTTGTGGGCCGATTTTGCACGTCCCCGATGCGTTTCAGTCTAAATAAATTCTAATTTACAAACAAGCACACCTTTTCACTCGGATAGGCAGCGTTTGGGAAAGTGTCTTCTCGTCTAGGATACCTCAGTGCTTGAAGACGAAAGTCTTCAACCAGTGCGTATTACCAGTGACTGATGACCTACGGAGCCGAGACGTGGTCTCTATGGGCCTCTTAAGGAAGCTTAGAGTCACATAGCGGGCCACGCAAAGCGCTATGCTCGGGATCTCTCTAAGATCCAATCAGAAATTAGGAGATTCGTAGACGAACCAAGGTCACTGACATATCAAACAGGGTAAGCAAACTGAAGTGGCAAAGGGCAGGGCACATAGTTCGAAAAATCGATGGCCGTTGGGGCAGCAAGGTTCTCGAGTGGAGACCGCGTACCGGCAAGCGCAGCATGGAAAGGTCATTCGCAACGTGGTCGGACGACCTGGTTAGGGTTGCGTGGACTCGTTGGATGCGGGTCGCCTCTATCCGGCCCATGTGGGAGTCTATTGAGGAGACCTGTGTCCAGCAGTGGACGACCTATGGCTGAAAATGCTGAAATGATGATGATGATGATATCTTTTCAACCCCTGGTGATTACAGACGGCGGCGTACTTTCCCTCTGCGCCACTTTTAATCCGAAAAGGAGTTATTTCTGTTATCGTTAATGTACTTTTTAAACAGAATGCTTGTATTGTTGTTGAATAATTGATATGATATCTGTAATAAGTCGGATAATAAGAAATTATCAATCTGGACTGTCTAAATCAGTTAATTATTTATCTATCTAATCTGGCTAATTTAGATATGAGAACACTTCTGTTGTCAGGGTTGGTGCATTTATTACGTGAGGCTCGAAAGGGGGGTGAAAAATTAAGAACAATCGCAAGGCGTGTAGTGAGGTATGACGTGTACGAGTATTTATTTTTTCGTTGAATGCCTGATTTTTCTGATAAATACTCGTATGTGACTGAAAACTCGTGAGAATGTTATATTGCATTAAAATATAAATACTCAATAATGCTTACCCGTATTGAATGTAAGTTTTTTTTAACATATTTTATTTTACACGTGGTTTTGGGTTAGTTAAGATTAGTTTTACCTCACAACCCCTCTTAGTGGTCCATCACTAGGAGGGGGTTAAATAGTCACTTAAGAACATCACATACGTGATGAATGGACGTGCCCTCGGGAATGAACTTATTGTATAGTTTTTGTTTACGATTGATGATGTGGCAATGGGGTCTCCGGTGTCTCCTGTCGTCGCCAGTATTTTCGAGAGAGCGCTTTCATTGGCACCTGTCAAGCCGAGGATCTTTAAAAGATACGTAGATGATACCTTTACTATTTTACCTGGATCTAGTGTTGCAGCCTTCTTAGACCATATGAACTCCATGCATAGTAAAATTTATAAATAAAAAAAGATAAGACTTCAAAATAAACTAAAAAGCCATAAATAATCTTTTATGTACGGTAAGGATACATTTGAATCACCTTTTGAAGTCGGTACCAAACCATTAATTTATTACTATTAAGAACCGCGGCGGCGAGCCTTTAGTTATTATTTAAATATATATTTAGTCATAGTAATTCGTATTTTTGTTGAATAAAGAACTTTATTTACTTCAGGTTTGGCACCGACTTCAAAAGGTGATTCAAATGTATCCGTACCGTATATAAAAGATTATTTATGGCTTTTTAGTTTATTTTGAAGTCGGTTCTTTTTTTATTTATGAAAAAATATATTTGATTTTAGTGATGGATTTTAGTAGTGATGTAAAATATTTTATAGAGCCCAGAATGGGAAGATTGAGGAGGCACTTTGCACGCATTTCGAGTCTTTGGAAGTAAGAAATGTAAAAGTTGGTTAGTTCATATTCATTTGTACCTTCCATCAGCTCAGTTTGTTTGTCTGATGATGACAACCAGACGAAAACAACTAAATAACTTTAGAAAAATATGTACAAAAAACATTGTTAGTGCCTATAATATTTGAGGGTTTCTCTCGATTTCCCTGGTATTTTATCATCAGATTCTGACTTGGTGATAAGTTATACTCTATAAAGAATGTGACTAACAGTCTTAACGTGCCTACCTATAATGCAGGGTTTCTTAAAGTGGGGTCCACGGACCCCTTAGGGGTCCGTAGCATGTGTGTTAGGGGTCCGCAGTAGTTCAGTCTGTAAAATATTTAACACGAAATTGTGTAGTAAACTTGACGAGACGCATTGTTTTTTTCATTAACTAAGTTGTCTTAGTAGTAAGTGTAATAAAAGTACCAATAAAAGTATTTCTTGTTAATATAAATAAGGCTATTTCTTTCATTCCCAAAAAAATATATTGTTTGACAGGGGTCCGTAGAATTATTTTAATTGTGAAAGTGGTCCGTGACTGCAATAAGTTCAGGAAACCCTGCTATAATGGATGATTTTTTAAGAATTATGCTCCAACTCTTAACCATTAAGAAGTTGTACCTTCTGTTATCAGCTCAGTATGATGAGATCATGACTACCATATGCAAATACTTAAATAGCTTAAGAAAATGTATGAAAAACATTAAAAGTGCCTATAAAATTTGAGGATTGCCCTCGATTTCCCTGGGATCCCATCATCAGATCCCAACTTGGTGGCAATGAGACCACCTCGGGAGTATATCCTTTCAAATAAAACAAGAATTTTTAAAATCGGTCCACAAGTGGCGAAGTAATCGGTGAACAAACATAAAAAAAAATAGAAACTGTCGAACATATAACCTGCTCCTTTTTTGGAAGTCAAAATTCACTTGAATTCTTAGATGTGCTAGTAATTAGAGGTCCTAGCAATGACATAGGTCATACTGTATATAGGAAACCTACGCATACTGATAGGTATTTGAATGGTAAATCTCACCACCATCCCAGTCAACTTGCTACAGTGGGTAAATCTTTGTTTCAGAGAGTCAGGGGTATCTGCGACGATCAACATCTGACTGCTGAGTTGCAGAATGTCAAACGTGCGCTTCGAGCCAACGAGCTCCAGATACCACGTTCCAAGCAGAAACCCAGTATGAAGAAACCAACAGTCGAGCGTAAGCCTGCCGTATTACCATATGTGAAAGGGGTCACAGACAAGATCGGAAACATATTTCAACCCGTTGAAGAAGGTGTCTCAATACCTTAGACCCGTGAAGAGTGTGCCCTTTGCAGAGTGCAGGCATTTGTAAGCTGGACTGCGAGTGTGGTCTTTCATACATTGGTCAAACGAAACGCAGTGTATCAAGTAAAGGAAAAAAAAAAGGATGTGAAGGAGCACATAGCAGATGTTAAGCACCGTCGGTGTAATAGGTCTGCAGTCTGTGAACACGTCATTGACAAACCAAACCACTCAATTAAGTTTGATAAACCTTCTATCTTTGCCAAAGAAAAAAGTTATTTTCCCAGAATGCTACGCGAGGCTATTGAGATTAAAAAGCATCCTAATTTCAATAGAGAAGATGGATTGCCGCTGCCACCAGCTTGGGATCCTGTATTCATCAAGGAACAAGCGAGACACAGGACTGCAAAACCTTAATTTCCGAACGGTGTAAAATGTCTTATCTGTTTTGAAAGTAGTTTAATAGTCTCTGTTTTTTTTTAATATTATAATAAGTAGTGAGGTAGCCTGGGAGTTTTTCTTTGCAGCGTTTCTTTTCTCTTCAGTACGCCTCATTTGTGAAATGCTGCTTGGTAAATTATTAAAATAAAATAATTTAGCCTTTCTGGCACATGTATAACTGTCTTTACAGCTTAGGCCCATCAGGCATGTATGCACACCTTTATTTGTTTTTTCAAAACTGGGTAGTTTGCACAAATTGTAACTTTGACAGAGAAAAATATATCTTTTCTCAGTCCACCCGTGACCATGGAAAGCTGGAAAGCTTCCGAAACGTCGGGAACTAAAATGAGATAATATATGCGATATAATCCGTTAAATTGTTTTATTTCAATGAGTAATAATCGCGGAAACAGAAGAAAATATTATAAGCAAAGCTCTGTTCCCACAGCTGGAATACAAGCTGATGGTACCAACGGAGTTCATCTGCGTGACGGCGCAGGAAGAACAGCCGGCCTTCGTGTGAGACAGCGGCTCCTTGCTCATCTCCAAGAAGACTGACAGCTGGATACTGGTGACTACCTTCACAGATGCTGACCATAGCTAAGTACAGTCGTGGAATGAAAAGGTTCGTCATTTTTGAACCTTAACACCACCACATAGAGTAGAAAAGTGACGAACCTTTTTATTCCCCGACTATATAAACTTACACAGACAGGTAAACATTAAAATATAGGAAATGAATTTTCTACCTGAATGTCCAGACAATTTTGGTTTATGTCACTACGCTATGTAGGAAAAATATGCACCAGTCAATTTGTGTTTTAGTAGATTTGAGTGCTCGACCCATTCACTTTAAGCTCTAGGCAAAAATTAAATGTAGTCAAATTGTGTTCTAAACAGTCCAAGACCAACCGACTTCCAACAAAAAATGTTTTCAACATGATTTTGTTATTCTGTGTGTGTGTTTGCGGATATATCTATTGATTTTAAATTAACTGCGCTTGTCAGCAAAAGGACGTAATTGGCTTATTTGCTCTTTTGCTAGTACACTTTTTCATATCGTATTTTTTCATCTGTAGTTCTTTTTTCACGACTGCGGAACCCAACACTGAGCATGGTCCGACATGCTCTTTGCCGGTTTTCATTCATGATAAGGACCTTAACAATTTTAACCTGCTTAAGTTATGATGTTGCATAAAACATTGATTTAAACTAATACGATTTACACTCATTATAACGACACAACAAACGTGGCTTAATCCCGTACACGTATGTTTTTATTTAATCACCTTTCGTTGGTAATTCTTCGACGTTTCGGACGGAGAAGGAAGGAACTGGAGAGGCGGGTATCAACATCTTCTAGCCGCGCTTTGAAACCGTCTTCTCGGTAAAAAAATAGGTCCTTATTTCTTAATTTCAATTGCTTCACGTACGATTCTACTATAGTAATTACGATCCGTAGAGAGAATCTTAGAATTATAAAGCAAAATCCAGTGGTTTGGTCCTGATTCTAGTATATGATTTATTCAGCTGGCGCTTCTTACCAGCTGCTTTCCTTGACTCTTTCGACGCACTATTGCTGAAAGATAAAATCATACTTATACGCGATTAAACAGAATTTTGTTCTGTTGTGAAAATGTGCATGGAAATGAAATGAATGAAAATGAATAGGTAGTAGGTAGCATAATTTCGAAAACAATACCTACTTTGCTGTTGCATAATGAACAAATAATATAACAGTCATACTGTATATAACATGTAATACTCATTATATAATTATCCTCTCAGAATATTATATTTAAATATGGGTTAAATAAATATATAAATAAATGTTATGGGACAATTTTACACAAATCAAACTAGCCCCATGGTAAGCTCAATAAGGCTTGTGTTATGGGTACTAGACGAAGATTATATATTTAATAGATATTTTACTTATATACATAGAAAACATCCAAGACTCAGGAACAAATATTTATGCTCATCACACAAATATTTGCCCTTACCGGGATTTGAACCCAGGACCTCAGCTTCGCAGGCAACGTTACTCCCACTGAGCTAAACCGGTCGTCATAAGCGTTCTCTATACTATTACAATGTTGTAAAAATGAAATGTCTGTACATTGAAGATATTTATAAAAAACGATTGTAAGGGGCTGTTTGGAGGCATCAAGCGAGACATATTTTTTAGGATGTTTGGCCGTTTAGCCGATTTTGCGTGATGGCTTCATCACGCAAAATTGGCTAAACGGATTGCAACTATTTTTGGTACACGGGTATCTCCACATAATTATAGGATACTTTTTACCTGAGTACGCTGGAAGAGGGGTTATGACTTATTCTCCTCCGCGAACGAAGTTGCGGGCGCCTTCTAGTTTAAAATATTCCTAGACAATTTTGAATGTTAAATTCGGCAAGCTTTAAAAATCGGGCGTTCAACGAAGAAATAAACAGACGTGATATCATTACACACATTCTGATATTTCGTGATTTTTTCCGAATTCCTCCTTCCTTTATAGCCTCACATGATTAATGGACTAACCCTGACAAAAGAAGTGTTCTAATAACTAAATTAGCCAGATTAGATAGATCAATAAGTAACTGATGAAATCCAGATTGATTATTTATTATTAGCTGACGTATTACAGATAAAATGTAGATTAACTATATGAGAAATCACTTCTTTCGGATTAAAAGTGACGCAGTGGGTAAGTACGCCGCTACAGTGAATCCGGTCTGTAATCACCAGAGATTGAGATTCATATAGTGCTGTGCTCTGACGTTACGCTCTGACCAGGATCTTTCTTATGTTGATGTGGATCTTGCTATTATAGAGATGCCTATTTGTTGTGAATAGGTGAACGACTTTACCTGCTCTAATCGTTCCGAGTTAAGCATGATTAACTTATGGGGACTGTTTTTTATTGGTATACTACAGCGCCTCTTCTGTGTTCGCTACCAGTGCAATGTCATCGGCGAATCTAACCCAGTGAATATAGTTTATATTGAAGCTTAATCCCGGGATGCATTATTTAATTTCACGCACTTGTTTACTAATCCAATATTATTTCAATTTAGTCGGGACCCGTGTGTGGTGTCAAGTGTGAAAACGCGGAACTAGCATGTCTTTGTGATTTTCAGTAAAATCGTCTGCTACAGCAACTGCGCTCCGATAGTCCGGCTTTTTTACTATGATAATTATTATTGTGTATCATTGAGCAACATTTTAGAGGACAAACACGTTTTATTGAACTTAATATCGTATTTGTAATTAAAGTAACGTATGGATGACTTTTAGCCACTTTTGTTGCGGATAAAATAATGTGATATTTGCCGAGACTCTTCATTGTGAGCTTGTATAATATTAGAGAGTCCCAAATTAAGGGAAGAGATTTTTTCATAGCACCTTAAAATCCTTAAACGTTAATCAAAAGATTAACCGAAAGTGAGACGCCTATAATAAATAAATAAAAAACGAAATTTATCACAATTCATTTTATTTCTCACGATAAGCCGAATTCTGGCAATTAAAGACGGGCCTGGATCCAGGAAGCGAAGGCGGTGACACGGGCGAATCCAGCGGGGAAGTTGCGCTGGCAGCCTAGGATGTGTCCGAAGGAGGTGACTCCGATCTATAGAACACGAACAAGCTCGATAAATATACGTGCGTCTACGTCTAAGGTGAAAAAGTAATATGACATAGATGGAAAGTCACTGAAGTCAGTCAGCAGTGTAGGACTTTAAGTTTGTAAGTTTTCGGGCTATGCCAGTTCCTTTGGTTCTCCTGCAGATTTCATTCCTGAAGCAAACTCACTGGGAAACAGCGAGATAATAAATAAATGAATTTCTTAAAGATCCAAAGCAAGTGGGAGCAAAATTTCTACTCACCAGCTGGTTGTTGGCCACAAGAGGGCCGCCAGAGTCACCACCGCAGGTACCACGTCCGCCGGTGGTGGCGACGCAGAGGGTGGAGGTCTGGACAGTGGTGGAGCCGTAGGTGGACTGGCAGACGGCGTTGGTGATGACCTGCACCTGCACGTGCGACAGGAACTGGTTGTTGCTGATACCGGCCGCTGCATAAAAATATCAAATCAATACTAGGTAGGTACAGTGAAAATTCACCCATGCAATTAAAACGGAGTTTATTTTGGACATAGTCCAAATTAGGTATTAATCATACTTACAGTCGCTGGTCCTACCGAAGCCAGCAGCCCAGGCCCATGTGCCGACGAACAGGTTGGAGCCAGTTGCGATGGCGATGTTGCGGACGTTATCTGTAAAGGGAATGAAAATATTATATTGTGAATACCTTACCACGAGGTGTCAAATGCTATCTTCAAATACAGCCGCGTATATAAAACTATTAACTCATGAGGAACAAGTTCAACTATTTCATGAACTAGCTATTTGTAATTGTTTTCTGAATTTCTCTCAAAGGGATTTTATATTTTGTTTAGTGTTGTTCAACTTTGGTTGTTCTTAAGATTTTATTCTTCGAACACTTACTGTTGTAGGTGACCCATCCCAGACGAATGATGGCAATATCGTTGACGAGGGTGTTATCGTTATAGTTGGCGTGCATCTCGACATCGCTAGTGCTGACCCTAGTGCCACCGGAGAAGAGGAGAGTGGAGCCGAGCACGACGGTGAACTGGCGGGCCTGGGTGTTACCGGAGCGCCAGCAGTGAGCCGCTGTCACGGCGCGGGTGTTGGATAGGAGAGTGGATCCGCAGACGGAGGTACCACCGGTGGTCAGAGTGATGACGAGACCGCCCTGTCAATCGGAACATTGGTGTTGAAAAATGAATAGATTATTAAATTAAGGGCGTTGTATCAGTTTATGGCACACGTGTTTCCGTAAAATCTTCAAGTCTGTATATCAACCAAAAAAGGAATAAATACAGAAACTTTTCTTCTTTTAATGCTAATCCCGATATAATGCGAACCCAAGTATTTCTTCAACGAGTATAAAAGCTTATTGGCTTCAAGTTTCGACACCATAAAATCTGTATATATCACAAGTTTAAGCATTTGTCTCTTTTCTTCTTATGTTGATAATTACTTACTTGTGCAGGAATAATAAATAAATTTGAATGCTTACAAGGAAAGGGTATGCTCCAAGGCCAGCCGCGGCTCCGCCGACGATCCTGGCGTTGTCGAAGTCCAGCGCCTCCTCGGCCGCCTTGATACGAGCAGCCTCCGGGATACCGATGGCGTTGTGGTAGTCCAGCTCGATGGGAGCCACGAACTCTTCCTCGGCCACCACGGACCCCACCAGACCCACCAACGCCAAAGCTACCAGGAGTTTCATATTGCTGCCGAAAGACGTATGTCTACCTTAGACAATTTGGGGCTTTTATAGCCAATTCATTAGTAAGATATAATTAATCAAGTAGATTAGATATAATCCTGCGATAAATTATTTTGATAAGATGTTTTATATAACAATCTCGCCAATTCTAGGCGCACATAGACAATATACAGGCTGTTATTTTTAAAACCAGCATAGTTTTGGGGATACAATGGGCTGGCCATGTAAAAAAATAATCAAATGTCAAAATATCCTTTTTGGTCAAAATTTACCTAACCTCTCATCACGCATTTCAATTTGTCTCTTATAATCACGGACGTGTAGTGCACGTTGCGTACATATAGCGCAGCGTAGCGGTGACGTCACGCTAGAATTTGGTCGAATAATGAATGATATAACAAACAAATAGTTACACAATAGTTCATAAATCTGAGTCCAATTTTTACTTTTTGGGCTTATCCGACCGCTAGACCGACAAAAATACCAATGGTTGCATTTTGAAATAACAAGAACAAAAGAAGTATTTGTGGCGTATTAAAAAAGAGATACTCAAAAATGTATAATAATTATCACAGACATCCACCTTAGCTACCTAATTGCATGTTAAATCAATGTTACCTTAAGAAATTGTTCAAATTGTTGGGCTTGGCACAATAAACAAGGACGACGTCTCAAATTGTCCTTCAATCGCGCCAAAACCTTCTTGTTTGTTCGTTTAGTGATAAACGCTGCGATTATCACATTTTTTATTTAAGTGTATCCGTTTATATACACCAAACGTTTCACTTCTGGTGATCTTAGTGGCCATTGAATAGGACCGCCGACATTTTTCGTCGAATACTACTGCAGCCTTTGCACTGCATAATGCAGAGGTGCGCGGTCTTACTGGAAGTGCAAGGTATTTAGGAGGGCTAAGGGTTCTTCATCATCTTTTCAACGACGATGTATTTTGCCTCAGTCAGGCAACCTTCAATGAAGTAGGGTCTGAGCAGTTGTTTTCCCACTGTGCTAGTTCACACGCTTAGACTTAACCTCACTTAGTTAGTAAGTCTCACTTTCTCGGTATCTCCTTTGCGCTCTTAATACACTGCCACCACACTGAACTAATATCTTCACCATATCGGTTAAATCGTGGTTTGTAAACCTCGGCATTGCAATTACGCGACGCGTTGCGCTAATACTTGAAATAAAATATCTATATGGACTTACACGCAACTTATTTGGATTAACACCTTAGTTCTAAGGGTGTAAGTGGGAGAGTACGGGGGTATCGGGGGTGTTAGCGGGCTGTAATTGGGCAGGATGTAACTATGCCATATACAATATGAAAATGTAGAAATGTTTTATAAAGAATTAAGTATTTTTTTGTGATTTGAGTAATTTATCAGCTACATAAGCACTATGATTAATATTGCCGGTTTTAAAATGGTACCCTGTATGTAGATGTGTTTGCCTTGACGTATAATGAATGCACTTATTTGTATCGAGACAATCGTACATTTGCCACATTTCTCCTGTTACAAAGAACGGCTCCGAAGCGTTCTTAATCAGTCAGCTCTTTTCGATCATGTGTGTGTTGGATAAAAGGTATCCTACAACCATCTCTTCTATTAACTTGTGGTCTAAAGGTCCCACAGAATTATGCCGACCTCATTTTGTCAAATTAAATATACTGACATTTTCGTCACTTTAAGTATATCTTTGAGACCGCTGTTTACGTAAAAAATATTTTTAACTAACTATAACCAAAGCATCAACAATGCTAAATTATAATGGAACAACTTAAGGACTACATGTTATTAAATATGAACGAATGGTTGCACATTACTTATTTTAGTAATTAGGGTTTGCCAGCTGTCGGCAAACACTGTGAGTATGTAGTCTGTCCGTATAAACACTACTTGCAATGTCTACTACATATGTGTAGGTACCATTATTCAAAGGAGCCTAATTCGAGCTAATTTTCTGGAGAGTAAGCAGTAGTTTTATGGTGGTATTTAAAAAAAACTAGTTACATTTAAAATTAATTCTTTATTTAAAACACAAATAGTACAGGTCATTATAATTATACGTAAATAGACAAACCAAGCATATACATAATTATTTAGACATTACAAAACAAATCGCAAAATTCTAAAATAAGCTAAAACTAAACTCTACAAACTAAACCTAGTCAAAAAACCCACCTATATTTAAATATCACAATTCACGTTTTGTTTCACAAATGTCATGATAATAATCACAATATTTGCAATTTATTAGTGGATCACTCCACTAGCGTTATTATTATAAACAAAGATCAAAATTAAATGAAAAACATTTTCGACGATACTGGACTTGAACCAGTGCCTTGAGCCAGACCGGGGCAGCACGCTCTAACCAACTGAGCTAATCGTCCATACCAGTAGTCGACGAATTATGTCAGCTGTTCTTGCTTATGGATCTCTGTATGGTGCATCCGACTCTTTAGCTGTTTAGCTTTATCACAATTTAGTTTAATTTTCACAAAAAGTCGGTTTTAGGGACTTATAGATATTCCTGGATCCAGGACGCGAAAGCCGTGACACGGCTGAAGACCTCGGGGCTACCTCTCTCACAGCTCTCGGTGTCTCCGAAGGAGGTGATGCCGATCTACGAAAAAACGAGCTCAATGTAGTAAACTATAACATACCTGCAATGCAACGGCACCTGGCGAATATATATCAGGGACAATCTTACACAAATCAACCTAGTCCCAAAATAAGCAAAGCTGTTAATAAATTATAATACTTAAATACATAGACAACATCCAAGACCCAGGAACAAACATTTGTGGTCATTAAACAAACACTTGCCCTGGCCGGGATTCGAGCCCGGGACCACCAGCTTCGTAGGCCGTTGTGCAACCCACTGAGCCAAACGTGTCGTCATATGAATATGATAAGCAGGGATCGGATAATCGGATAGATTTTTACTTAAGAGTCCCCAGCAAGCTCGGCTGAATTTCACCTTCCCATACAAACGGAGTTTCGTTCTCATTTTAAAACTACATGTTGGATTGCAACGAAACTTGGCATATACAATGATATGAGGTATATCTAGGCCTATAATTAGTTTGCATGGCTTCAGTTTATAAAACAAACGAGATACAGCAAAAACAAGTTTTGTATGAAAAACTTAAATTGGTTTTATTTTTTTTGGGTTCCGTACCTAAAAGGTACAAAAGGAACCCTTATCTCTCTGATAGACTCTGTCATGTCTCAAAAACTACTTATACCAAGTATTTTAAATTTGGAGTATTTATAAACATGGTAAGCCCACATATATTGTATAGGAAATTGGGGTATCATATGAAAGGGCTTAAACTGCACATTTATGAACAATTTTTTAATTTTTTTATTGTGATTAATTTTTGTTTTATTAAGGAAAATGTAAAAAAAAACACCATTCCCCCCTTGATCTCCGAAGTTTACCAATCGAAAATTTTGAAATATTCAAAATTTGTATTAATAAACATAAATATTACACGAAAATTATAGCCATGACTCTAACTACCAAACTTTTTTTTTAATTCGCAAAAAACCTATTTGAGCAACCCGGTTGCGTTAAGTTTGCACCTGATTTGTATGCAATGCTATAGATATCAGGTGCAAACGAAACTCAACCGGTACCGGGTAATAAAGTTACGGTAAGTAAAAATTTGTACGGAACCCTCGGTGCGCGAGTCCGACTCGCACTTGGCCGGTTTTGCACTATGGTATCTGAAGATACATAGACTAATTACAGGCCTGTATATACCTTAACTTATTCTAAGTACAAAGTTTCAGAGCAAACTAGCTAGTCGTTTTAAGATGAGAGCGTAACTAAGTCTCTATGGAGAACCGAAATTACCGGGGACTCTTAAACCTGGGAGGCGGCGTTGTTGTTCAGTGTAGTATGGAAGCGAACTATATTTTTTTTGTATAAATCAAGGACCAATGAAACAAGAGGACTGTCAATTGCCATACTTTAGATCGTGCCGTGAAGGAGATATTCTAGCAAAAATTATATGGCGCTCTAAAAATAAACATTTTAAAATGTTATAATTGATCAAAGAAACATAGTGCAGTAACAATTACTTCGTAAACAGCTAATCTGTATCTATATACTATTATAAAGTTGTAAAAATGAAATGTCTGTACATTGAAGATATTTTCAAAGAAATGTTTGTTATGGACTATTTGGAGGTCATTAAAACGAAAAATATTTTTTTTTTATTCTACGTATGTTTTAGGGAATGCAATATCGGGCCATTTTCAATCCCGGTATTGAAATCCGATATTGTCCCAATCCCGGGATTAATACCGGGAATAAGAAAGTATTAAAAAAACTAATTTTCTTGGTAAATGGGCATTTTCATAAAATTCAACAAAAAAAATGTTAAATAATCGTACATTTGTATTAGACAGAAGGAGATTGTAAATAAATCTTACTCAGATCGACGGATACCTATAAACAGGTTAACAGACATGTACAACATGAATTGACCAAAACAATTCACCAATAATCGACTGCTACTAACTATTATTCGTGTAGGTACAAGCAATATGAGCATTGAGCACGTATTTCATAGTAATAATGCGAGTTAAATTTAACTTTTGAGCCGTGATATAATATTATAGGCAGTGATCGCCACGGGCGGTGATCTAATCTTGAAATATATTACACTACAGGGTACTAGTACCTATGTACATACGTAGTAGTACTGACAATTAAAACAATACTCATTTAAAGAGTATCAATGTTGAAATAAAACAATTTAACGGATTTATCATATCGCGTATATTATCTCATTTTTGTTCCCGACGTTTCTGAAGCTTTTCAGCTTTCCATGGTCACGGGTGGACTGAAAAGAGATGTATTTTCCTCTGTCAAAATTACAATTCAAATGAGATAATATACGCGATTTATTTCAATCAGTAATAATCGCGGAAACAGAAGAAAATAGTATCAATGTTCTTCATGAAAAATAATGCAATATATTATATGCGTATTTTCAATGTTTAATTGTGTATTTATAAATAAAGAATACTCATTAAAATTACTTTTGCACACAAGATTCGGACTTTTGAATCATGACCATTTGAAGATTCTTATTTGGTAATCTCGGATCCCGTGGTGTGGCACCGTCCGTTTCGATCACTGTTTTCTTCAAGACATAAAGATTTTACTGTCACATTCGTAACATAAAGTGTACAAGGGACTTCGTATTTTATGACGAGAAAGAAATTGTATTTACTTAAACCACTAGATTTTCATATCATTAATATGGCAGTGAGCAGTGAGTGACTACTGGCTTCAACTGACATAAATTTGATTAGTCGGATAAGCTACTTAAGCTAGTATGCATATGCAACCATACATATAAATTAGGAATCTAATACTTATATTTTTCTCCGTTGTCATGTACACAAACACATTCACAAAAAGACACATAATGTCACATCAGTCTGACGAACATAAAAGCACCAACACCAACCAACTTGCGTAGGACCTTACAATTTCGACTAATTTCGGTGACCGTGGCTATTTAACAACTAATGCATCAAGCATTTTTGTCCTAATATTCAATGTAAAAACAATAGATAACGATATGGACCAATCCAGGTCCTAGACGACTGCAAATCGTTTACCTGCGGCGACCCGATTTCCTAACGGAAAATCCCGAGCTTTGTCTTATGCCCGTCGGGTTCAACGCCCACGTGTTATTTTATATACTTACTGAAATCACGCGATCTAAACTGTTAAACAACGATAAAATAGATATGTAGATCGTGATAAAATTATTGTCGCATATACATTTTTAGAAATCAATTTAGAAGTTTGGATTCCGCGGAATCCCGATATTTCGATATTGGTCCTTTGAAATATCGGTATTGTAATATTGTAAAATCGGCCCGTGATCCCGGGATTTCGTGATCACGGGATCCCGGTTTGCATGCCCTAGTATGTTTGTATGTTTGTATGTGTCGTTGTGGCTTCATCACGCTAAATCGGCACAACGGATTTCAAGTATTTATGGTACACGGGTAGCTGGATATCCACAGATGGTTAAAAGATACTTTTTACCCGACTACGCTGAAGGAGAAAGGAAGGAAGGAAAAAGGGATTATGACCTTTTCTCCTCCGCGAATGAAGTTGCGGGCGTATTCTCAATGTAAATAATAATTCTTATAAATAGACGGCGTTGTACATATATATCGAGGAAAGGCTTTTTATATGGAGATTGTCAGTCCTCTTGTTTTTTAAGCTACTTGGTTAAAATAAAGCCAAAGGGCTATCTAAATTAACCAATAATGCCAAAATAAATGCATATAAGTAAATAATATGTCTGTCCGGATGTACAGCTGTTTTCCTTTACAGGTGGCATTTCTTAACCGGTTCTTGATTTAGCATAATAATCGGCTTACATTATTTTAATCCAGTTGAATATTTATCTTTTGATTCGGTATCATATCATGACGTCTCGTGACTCAAATTACTCAATTCTTCATAATTTATCAGTTTTATATTATTACTTTTCGTATAAACATGAATTTAATTTTATTTTTTGCTGGTAACTTTGACCGCGCGGATGAAAAACATTATTTTATAGTTTTTGTCCAACTTGCTCGGAAATGTTCCCATTAATGTAGTAAAAACACACCGCGAAGTCCATCGTTATATACGTTGATACGATAATCAATTTAAAAAAAAAGTGGCATTACTTCCCGGACAGGCCCGGAAAATTTACCAACATTATTGAGCAGGTTTTTACTTTTAATTATATCCAAGACTTTGAAAATTCACCATACAGCCAATATTAACGTACAAAAACCGGGATTTAAAAAAGCTTGAATTGTTTTCTGCGTTTAGTTACTGCATGGTTAATGCCAATACTAATAGAAAAAATGGTGTCCAAATCATAAAACAGTTTATTTAGTCACATTGATCTTGAGGAACTGATAAATATTTTGTAGCAAAGGTATGTTTTTTTTAATGTTGTGCGTTTAGGAATTGCCGATTCAACTAAAAGTAAAAATGTATAAATTTATTTTAACTATTGCTATATGTTTTCTTTTTATTTATTGTCATTACTATATTTCATGTGGAACCAAATATAAAATTCGGACCCAAAACTTTTAATTTTCATATCCTTAAAAAAAATCAGGCGGGAACTTGAATTTCATTTTTCATACATACACATGTGTCAAATTTCCTCACATATTTGGAGAAAAGCAGTATACATGCCTCGGCAGGAATGTCATTTCGTGGATTCGTATCTATTGAAGAACTCGGCTACGCCTCGTCCTTTAAAACCGTACTCATCCACGAAATGACTTTTCCCGCCCTCTGCAGTAATATACTATTATACTCGTGTACAATCTGTGAATAAAAACTCCGCGAATCATACTAAAAAGGCACACCTTTTACATTAAAATATCACACTATACTCTATGGTTTATATTATAGTTCAGTGACATATAATATAAGTCATTAAGTTGTCTGAAAATAAAGATATTTTATTTTTATTTTTTAGTTTTATTTTTTTATTTTATAGGGTGATGGTCAAATCTAAAAAGTATGCCTTTTTAGTAGGATTTGTGGAGTTCTTATTCACAGATTATTAGTTCACGAGTAGAAAAAATATTTATTGATTTAATGACCTCCAAATAGTACGTTACTCTATATTTTTTTGAAAAAATCAGTGTTGTACAGACATTTCATTTTTACAATTTTGTAATAGTATAAAAGTCGATTGGCTCACTTGAAAAAATACAATCTATACTGACCAGCTTGCCATTGGCGACAAGAGGGCCGCCAGAGTCACCAGAGCAGGTTCCATGCCCACCGTCGGTGGCAACGCAGAGGTTGGAGTCCTGGATGCTGGTACCGAAGGAGGCCTTGCACTTGGCGTTGGTGATGACTTGCACGGACACCTCTCTCAGGGACTGATTGTATTCGATTTCAGAGGCTGCGAAGATGACGAAGACAAATTAGCGCTGCTCTGTGATTAGCTAGGTATGGTCCCTCTACACGATCGCCAATCATCAGCGAGCAGGTGGGACGCGGTTATACGTTAGGAAGAGCACCATATATTTCCATCTCATTCTTACGTATTGCTGCGTCCCTCCTGGTCGCCGGTGATCAGCGATCATGTAAAAGGGCCATGATTGTTGAGAGGTGTGCACCGTGTGCATCGCGACCTGCACAGGGCCGTTGCCGGATATAACCGGATCTATATCGGAATCCCTATCGTCATTTGTCCTAATGTATCCTTTGTCTTAATGTATCATTTGCCATAACGCATTTTTTTTCAGAAACCGTAAAATTTTCAGGATTGTTATAAAACAAACCTAACCTAACCAAATCTATGCGACGATCTTTTAAAAATCCTGAAAAATGTACGGTGTATGAAAAAAATGCGTTATGGCAAATGACACATTTGGCAAACGATACATTAGGACAAACGATATTAGGGATTCCGAAGGAGACCCGGAGAAGGATAATCACGTCCTTGGTATTCACCAATAGCTTACTAAAGCAGCTGCCTTGTGGCTTTATTCATCATTTAAGACATAGGATATCGACTGCTGGACCCAGACGTCCTCAATAGATTTCCACATGGGCCGGATAGAGGCGAAGCTCTTCACCAACGCAATGGAAGACGCCTTCAAGTTCTTGGAATGGCAAGGATTCGGCATCAGCTTCAGCATTGGCGAGTACATCACGCACCTTCGGTTTGCCGACGATACATGGTCATGGCATCAATGGAAAAGACGAAGATCATGTTGAATGTGGCTTTATTATTATTTTTAATTCGGCTACTATGGACATTGTCCAACTTAAGTAATAAGGATGAGCCAGTTTTTTATAAGCTAGTCTTTCAAAAACCATTTCGAGGAATAGGTTTATTAAACCAATTGCAACTATCAGATTTTTAAAATATGATTTCTGGGAACTTATCCCAGAAATCATATTTTTGAAATTTTCGTATTCGTCTTTTTAATTTTGACTTTTATTATCCTCGCCAAACACTAGTACATACGTCAGTTAGCACGTCAGCAGTGACGTCAATCGAAATGTCCGCGAGTGAACACGCGAGTTTCTCCATTTTGCCGTCCAAGTATCGTGTAGCAGAACGAGCGACGCGACCAAAGATCGAATGCCGGCGCGTAAGCCAGTTCGCGCCTGCGCGGCACGCCTTCTTCAAGAGTGTTACGCGTAGCTGCACGTACGGACACAATATTGATGATACACTTCATAATCACTGTTTGAAAATGTTAATGTTTGGTGTAGTCTTGTCTATATTACTATTACTGGGATGTTGTACTCACAATCACTAGTCAAGCCGAAACCAACAGCCCAAGCCAAGGTGCCGACAAACTGGTCGGTACCGGATGCGAATTCGATGGCGTGGATGTTATCTGAAAAGAAAACCAGGAATCTAATGCGTTTCGCATGCTTACCATTACGGCAATAAAAATCATTTTAACTTACGTCAGAGTTATTTGGATTATTTTATGAATTAAAGGCTCTTATTTCTTTTACTGTTGACAAGTTTTAAACTCCGTGTCAGTAGAATATCTTTTTCTAAAATGTAAAGTTGAAAGATCTTCTAGAAGACTTTAAAGATTTGGAATTATAGTTGGAAATAAACGCCTTGGTTATAAATAGTAAACAGTTCGGTTTCTCGAGGGGCGTTCCACGACTGATACAGCATCTAGAGGTACTCATTAAAAATATTTTTACCTAGAAGGTGCCAACTTGGTACGAGGAAGAAAATAGTCATAACCCTCTTTTTTACTTCAACGTAATCGGGTAAAAAGGATCTTTAACCACTTGCGGATGCCAAGCTAAACGTGTACCAAAAATAGTTGAAATCCGTTTACTTGTTTTGGCGTGATGACAACGACACATACAAACACCTAAAAATTCGAAAAATCTTTTATTTCGTATTATTATACAGGGTGTAATTGTTATCTATAACGAAATAACCAAAAAATTTGACATTTAACACTCCCATGCAATTAATCTCTTAACAAATGTATGGAAGTTTTTAATATCTTTTTAAGTGCCTAGTTGTGTAGTCTAGTGCATATTTTGATTGATTACCTTGGAATAATAACACCGAAAGTCCTTCTAATGTACGTTTAATGTCTTTCCACAGTATAGTGTACAGTTATGCGTTCCCCTTGAGACTGACTACCGGGACGTCTTGCATCCCTTTCTACTGCCACGTCAACTCATATTCGAGTGCATGTGTACTGGGATATGAGCTGACAAGACATTACTATGTCCCTATAATTATCATGTTAATTTTTTTATTCTTCTCATGACTTAATTAAAAAGTTATTGATGTCGTTTTACTTATTAGGTAACGTTATTTCGATATCAGTTTACAGTTTTTTGATATCTATAATAGTTACGGAATAATCGCCTCGTGACTCTTAACAATTACACTTTGTATAATAAATTATCTTTGTTATATAAATATTTTTAACCCTACATGCTAAAACGAAGGGTAATGACTTTTACATAGCTAAACTTACCAGTATACGTTACATATTTAAAGCCGATGATGCCAACGTCGTTGGCAAGGGTGTCCACGTTATAGTTGGGGTACACCTTTGCTTTGTTTGTGGTGACCCTGGTGCCTCCGGAGTAGAGACGGGTGGAACCGAGCACGATAGTGAACTGGGCGGCAATGGCTTTCTTGGTGCGCACGCAGTGAGCCGCGGTCACGGCGCGAGTGTTGGACAGGAGAGAGGAACCGCACACGGAGTAATTACCGGTGTTTAGTGTAATGAGGAGACCACCCTGTCAATTGGAACATTGGTGCTGAGAAATGTATACTAAATGATATATTACTACGATGTCGGAATAGGTTAGGGCAGACGCATTTGCAGGAGCTCTTCAAATTGAATCTGACCAAAAAATATATTTGCAGAAACCAAATCTCCGACAGCTTAGCGTATATCTATGCGAATCTGAGTATTTTCAAGCACAAATTCTTAACCTTCTCTGATCTGACTTTGAGCTTCAATTCATTTGAAACTATCTTGGTAAGTGAGATTTAAGTAACTTTCTTATCAATATATGAATGTCTCGACATACTTCTCTTTAAGTTCTTGCTACTCACTTTTAGCGAAATATGTTGAACTGGGATGTCAAAATTAGGAAGTGAATGCTTACAAAGAAAGAGTATTGTCCAAGTTTGGCTGGGGATCCGCCGACGATCTTGGGGTTGTCGAAGTCCAGCATTTCCTCGGCTGCTTTGATGCGCGCGGCCGTCGGGATCCCGATGGCGTTGTGGTAGTCTAGCTCAATGGGAACCACGAACTCTTTCGCAGCCACCACAGACCCCACCAGACCCAAATACGTCAAAGCAAGCAGGAGTTCCATATTGCTACCAAATACGAATGTATGTCGGCACTGAAGTGGGTTCCAAAGATGTAATTAGTAAAATTAATCAAAAACTACTTAAGATTAATGGATAGGTCGTTACGAGTATGTTTTGAAACAATTTCGACAGGTTGAGGTAGATATCAGATAGGTATTATATTTATGAGTTATTGTAATACCACGGAACTTTACTGCGTATAAACACGATTCATGGTGACATTGGTCTCCTAATGGGAAATGCCGATGACTTAAACTTGTAAAAGTGCGGCCTGCTAACAAAATTAAGTTCTTTATAATATTTTTTTCTGTTTCCACGATGATAACTCATTTAAATAAAACAATTGTTGTTGCAGTTGATAGTCAACCCGTGACCATGGAAAGCTGAAAAGCTTCCGAAACGCCGGGAACTCAAATGAGATAATATACGCGATATAATCTGTTAAATTGTTTTATTTAAATAAGTTATTTATTTTATTTATTTATATCGAAGTTCGGACGTGTGCTTAGCAGCTTAGGGTGTCGATTACACAGTTTACCTTCTGCACAGACTGACCTACAACATTCATAACGTCTACCGATCTCAAACAACCCACATGGTACTGATTCGAAACAAATGAGAGCTTGAAATTTCGATATTTTACTATTCTGGTTCTCGTACTTACAACATCTTTAAATAAATGGCCGATCGGAATGTGAACAGGTGTAATACGTGTTCCCATAGATGGCGCTAAGGTTATAATACCTTTCAAAAAATAAAATAGGTAGGGTCAAAGCGGATGGATAAATTCGAGGCGGGTGGCACAGTTGCTCGCTGGTGGAGGAGTGATACGCTCGACGCGTAATCGGAAGGTACTGGGTTCGAGTCCTGGTGTGACCACGTGCGAGAGCATTCGTATTTTTCTTTGTCTATATCACAATAGATAATAATGCGGTGTTAATTTTCCCACGTTAAAAACACAGAAACACAAGAATTTGTGTTTTATATGAAGAAATACTGGTTTGCTAGTTTTGTCATGATCGCTTTAGCCAAAGTAGGCAGATTCGATACTGCAAGAGTGGGAGCTGACAACCTGCTTAAGAGTGTTCTTCTCTGATGACTTATGCTGATACGCTGTTCAAAGGAAGTGGTAATGACTGTTGTAAATAATTAAAAATACCCAGATAACAATAAGATAATGGAGCTAGAAATACTCGGACCGATGATGACGGTCACGAAGTCACTGTACAGAATCTATTTACAGTAAACGTTCAATAATGGTAACTTAAACTACTACGGCGGATTGAATGATGCTCCTTAGGCTTGCAGGGGTTTAAATACCTGTATTCCCATTACATTATCTAGCTTATTGAACAGTGACAACCGTGTCCGTGCATTAGGATCGGTCGTAAACTTAGACCTCGAGAAAATACCAAAAAATCACGTACGCAGTAATATGGATTAATATACGATAACAAGCAAAAATTATTCATTCGAACCTAATTTTAGAAAATAATAAACATCGCGGAAACAGAAGAGAATATTAAGAAAATAATAAAGTTAAGGGTATTTAACTAGCTTAAACAAGGATTAATTTTAATTATTGTGTTTTGTTGCTAATTCCCTTTAAACATAATATGGTACACACGAACTACAAATGAAATTTAGGCGTACCTAATTAATTGCATGTATGAATGCATATTTCTTCATCATCATCATATCAGCCCAGGGGCGTCCACTGCTGGGCAAAGGCCTCCTCCAAATTATCCTCCTTAAAATTACGACCGGTCGTGCGCCGTCCTTATCCAGCGGTTTCCTGCGATCTTCATCAGATCATCGGTGATCATCGGCTTTCTTCTCCTCAATGGTCTCCTCTTGGTAAACGCCGTAGAGTCAGACTTGTAAAAGTGCCCTTGCGGCCTACTTACAGAATAAAGATCATTATTTCATTATTTCATCTTGTTGGGGGACTTCTACGAGCAAGGTGCCCCGCCCACTGCACTTAAGTTTTTTTTTCTTATTATAAATATTAGGGACAATCTTACATGGTACACAAATCGACCTAGTCCGACCTAGAAACTAAGCAAAGCTTGTACCTACTATGGGTACCAGGCAACGATATACGTAATATATAGCTAAATTATAATAATTAAATACATTTTCTATAGAAACATCCAAGACCCAGGAACAAACATTCGTGCTCATCCATCATACAAACCCGTGCCCTGGCTGGGATTCGAGCCCGGGACCGCCAGCTTCGTAGGAGTTTAGCAACTCTTCGAATTATGTCAACGGCCTTGGTTCTTGTGCGGGGCTGTTCATTTCTGATTCGATCACGCAAGGAGACTCCATATTTATAATGCATATTTATTGCAATAATATAGATCTTTCAATTGTAGAAATGAAATGATGAAAGATAATTTCAACCTAAGGTAACTGAATCTAAAAAAAATGGATTATTAACATGTTACATATAGGTATGTATATTTGCCGCCTCCTTACGTCAAAACAGCTGGATAGATTGCAGCCATTTTGTATACACATGATAGCTCGATAATCACAGATTTTACTGAGATTACTTAATTTTCGACTACACTGAAGCGTTAAAGGCATGACATTTTTTCCTCCACGGACGAAGTTGCGGGCATTTTGTAGTTTGTAGCACATTAATAGTCTATACTCTATCATTTATTGTATTCCGTAATGTTAGTTTACAGAATATTAGGTAAACTTAAGTTTTAGTTCTTAAATAATAGTAAAACTCAATTGTGGACCCTGTTGGGCCCCGCAAATTCGTGAAAATAAGACGACTTATATACGTAATGGTTCAAAATACTTTATACGATACTTATCTTATTGTGTTTTATATTATATATTGCTGTAGTGTATATGATATATATAAATATACTTCTTCTTCTTCTCAGTCGTACACTCTTGTCAGAGTGGGCGTGGTTATGGGTTGTCCCCTACTATATGGATTGCAGCTTTTGCAATACTTCTCCATCTCTCTCGGTTTGTGGCACTCCGAACACACTCCGTCAGCGAACATTTCGTCATGGACTTTATGAGATCCGTCCACCTTGTAGGAGATCGACCGCGAGAACGTTGACCTTCTACTCTCCCCTGCACTACTAAACGCTCCATCGAATTTTCGTTGCCGATGACATGTCCAAACATTTTTAAAATTCGCACTGGCACAATTAACGAGTCTTCGTTTGATATTGAGCTCTTTTAAGATGGCGAGATTAGTACGGCGAGCAGTCCATTTTATCCTCAGCAACCGCCTCCAGCACCACATTTCAAGTGCATCAATCCTTTTACGGATGATATACCTAGTTGCGGTTAAAATGCTTACCTTCGTTAGGTTAGAAATTTCAGTGGATTGGATTCTACCGGGGCTGTGCGAAACCTGTCAATCTCTGTTAACAATGCCGTGTTAATTAAAAGTTATATAGTTTCTGGGATATAGCGCTGTAACAGTCGGACAGAAAGACCGACAGAGACAAAGGGGCTTCTTCTAAATCCGAAAAACGAAGTTCGTATGGCGCCATCCCGCTCACTCAGATACAGCATAACATGAGAGCGAGAGGGACAGCACGTTACGAACTTCGATTATTGAGTTTCGGAGTAACCCCTCAGTTCCTATTTTACCTTTTTGGTACGGTACCCTAAAATATTAAGTAGACTATAGCCCGACCACTTAGTTCGTGATACTCCCATGGTCTGCCGGCGACGGGGGGGAAAGACAGCGCGGGTGGGTATGAAGTGTGCCCGGCGGAGGTCGCCCGCAGAATATGTGAGTGTCGTGAATGAAGTTGCCGGACTATAGGAAACTATCTATCTTCGTACCATCTCTGCACACGACGTTATTTTGTGACGATTTACGGATGATGATTAATTGATTTCACAACACATTGGCCTTGATTTGTCTTATCATAAACGTATCAGAAATCAGAACGTAAGCGGAAAACATGCGACCAATATCATATAATCATTAATATGGAAAAATTAGGCTCATGATTATTGTTCTTGACCACAGTATACTGACAATAAAGAAAGATACCTATATAAATATATCTATGCTATACTATTATAAAGTAAAAAATGTAATGTCTGTACATTGAAGATATTTTCAAAATAATGATTGTAACGGAGTATTTGGAGGTCTCTAAAACTTATTTTTTGTATGTTTATATATGTCGTTGTGGCTTCATCCATCACGCAAAATCGGCTAAACAGATTTCAACAATTTTTGGTACACGGGTAGCTGGGTATCTCCAGATGGTTATAGCATACTTTTTACCCGACTACGCTGACGAAAAAAATAAGGGTTATGACTTTTTCTCCTCAGCGAATGAAGTTCTAGTATATATACTAGAAGGGGGTTGTCGTCTGGGATTCCATCATCAGATCCCAACTTAATAACAATGGGACCATCAAGAAAGTGTACGCTCCTTTGAAACAAAAAAAATATTTTCGAAATCGGTATAATAGTAATATATATAGTATGTACTAGAAGGCGCCCGCAACTTCGTTCGCGGAGGAGAAAAAGTCATAACCCCTCTTTTTTATGCAGCGTAGTCGGGTAAAAAGTATCGTATAACCATCTGGAGATACCCAGCTACCCGTGTAGGTACCAAAAATAGTTGAAATCGGTTTAGCCGATTAGGCGTGATGAAGCCACACGAAAAAAATATATTTTTCGATTCAGTGACCTCCAAATAGTCCATTACAATCATTTATTTGAAAATATCTTCAATGTACAGACATTTCATTTTTACAACTTTATTATAGTACTAGCTTCTGCCCGCGACTTCGTCCGCCTTAAATTCGTTAATCGCGGATAAGGATATTTTTGCGGGATAAAAAGTAGCCTATGTCCTTCCCCGGGACTCAAACTATCTCCATACAAAATTTCATCCAAATCGGTTCAGCGGTTTAAGCGTAAAGAGGTAACAGACAGACAGACAGACACATTTTCGCATTTATAATATTAATAAGTATATAAGTATTGTTGGACGTGGACTGTATACTAGGTTTATTTAATTAAAACAATACTTTTTCTTTCTTCATAATGTGGGAGCTTTCTTCATAAGCTAATTTAGTCAGACATTGGTATGTCAGAGATGAGTGTAGAACTGAACATTCCCGCCAAAATGGTCGGTACTTGATCTTTTGATCGGGGCGCAATTAGTTGTATGTATCGACTATATTAGCTTTTGATGAGAGTGAGATGGCGATATTCTTTATTTCAATCAACACATGCTATTATTAATTATAGTTACAAGGTCAATTTGTATATAGAAAGTATATAAAAGGTATATAAATCAATGTACTTAAAACTATAGCAATATATGTATAAGAGTTAAATGATTTATAAAACAATAATTTGTTATGATTAAATTTATACAATAATTATTTTTAAGCCTACACATGATATCCTAATTACATCTTATTATCTACTCTCGACAAGTATGGATAGATCTATTTATTCATTTCACCGATTGTTCGATGACTATTATACCGACTTCGAAAATTATTTTTTTGTGTCAAAGGAGCATACGCTTTCTTGATGGTCCCATTGTTATCAAGTTGGGATCTGATGATGGAATCCCAGACGGCAACCCCCTAATAGGTATCTACTGGGTGATTTTGAGGTCATGACGGGAGTGACAGGGGTGATGGAGAGGGCCACACTGAGGAACTTTTACTGCCAACCAAGTAATCAGGAAAAGAAACCGGCTGTTTAATATATTTCCTATAATAAGCTATCAATAGTCATAATTAAGTAGCTAATTTTTTTCATGTTTTCGTGGTTGGCTTCATAGTAAAAGTTGCTCAGTGTGACTCACCCCATCACTCCTTTCAATCCCCCTCATGACCCCAATATCACCCAGTATCGTAGTAACTAACTACTTTGGCGCATAAACCCAAAATGAGTTTCGGCCTCCAACACAAAAGCAAGCCATCTTGCGCGATCCTGCGACTCTTCCTGCCAGTTATCGCTAACTCCCAACTCACGCAGATCCGCGTCCACCATATCCTTCCAGCGATATAGGTAAAAAACTTAAGTAAAGCCCCTCTTGTATGTAGTATGTAGCATTAGTAATGTACAAAATTGATATGGAACTTATGTAATTTTTCAAGCATTTTTCTAATATGGAACGTCAAATTGCCTATAAGGATACGCTACTGCTACTCGTACATACAACAGGTGACTTACTTAAGTTTTTCACCTATACTTGGGGCGACCAATGGGACGTCGCCCCAGTGGTCGATCCAAGTTTGCTCTCTTGCCTTTTCGATCGTCCCCTATTTTGCTCGACGTGCTTCGTAGTATTCTTCTAATTTAGTAATCATAGTATTTTAAAAATTCATATTTTCATTTCATCGAAATCAAGCAATTTTATTCAGAAAGTATACATTTGTGAAGTTAAAACTCACGAAAGAAATCATAGAAGGCCACGGGTGCTCCTCAGCGATAAGTGATTTACGGGTGGCGATAAGATATATCGATTAAATTAGTACAAGTATATAATCAGCTTTTACAACATAGGTGTAATGTTTTTCGAGTTAGTATTTATATAAATGTTATTTTATAGCGATCGGTTAGTTTTAGTTTTTTAAATAATACTGTTTTTTATTTAACGGAATCATTGATAAAAAAGTCCATTATCGATGGTTACCCAACCCTACTATTCATACTTCGTATTTTTCACTTCTGCTTAAAAAGTACGTCATATTAGTTTCGCGAAGTGAGACTAAAATAGTACATTTAGCCCCTAGGGCTTAAAAGAAAGCCATATAATCCCATACACATTTCAATGACACTGAACTTTCTGATAGGATTGCTCAAACTGTACTTTTAGTTTTTCATGAAATATACAATTTTAATGTCAAGTCTTTTTTATTTATTCGCAGTCGAAGTGAAAAGCAAAGTGTTTAACACGTGGCTAAAAGCCATTATATAACACTCAGATATATTTTTCCTCGCTCACTTCGTGTGCTAGTCCAAATAATCACTCGTGTCATAATGGCTTATTTTAGCCCCTTGTCAAAAAATCTACTATTTTTATTCGTATTTTTTTATGCTGTACTTTTTTATGCATTTTTTACTAACTTTTTGACATTATAACTAACTAAAGGGATTCATAGAATTATTTCTGTCTTTTTCAGCATGGGAATACATTTATAAATACAACTTTAAAGATGAATCTGCGTGTCGTGTTATAAATATAGAAAATAAACCCATATTCAGGATTGACATATTTCCGTTCTGTTTTTATGTTCAAGCCTCCGTAACATTCAAACTACTAAGGTTACCAACATGATTTTGACAAATTTGAAATTTTTCCCTAAAACAGGCACAAATATGATATCGACGATTTCTTTAGGTATTCGACAAAGTGGGACGCTGGGCACTAAACTTTGAGGCCTTAAAAAGGTGCTTAACGCAGTGCTTGCAGACATTTATGGGTCGACATCAAAATAATAGGTTTATTACAGCATGTTCTATCAGTTTTCATTGAAAGACGATTTTCAGTAGGTTTTGCCATGTTTCACTAAACTGCCCGTAACTCCGTAACTAGAATCGACAAAGTGGGACGTTTTACTAAACTCTCTCTCATATAAACCCTTCATATAAACTACATTTCGGTTTGTGTAGGTGCCGATAACGATGGAATGAGCCAGGTAGATCGCGTGGATTCCACGAAGACGGTGATGATGACGAGCGAGGTGGGCGTGCTAGATCTTGTAAACGAGGCGTAGACGACTATGGTGATGAGGAGGAAGCCTTTTGCAGTCGCAACACAATAAGGCCGTCCAGTTGAGAAAGACGGGTGGGGTGGCCATGGCAGATCGGGTGACTAGGCGCGGATGACCACGAAGACAATGCGAATACATAAATAAATGCGCACTACTTACTATCCCCCCATTTAAGAAGAATGGTAGAGCAAATGAAGGTGAAGCTCAACCCAGAGGCAGTCTTAAAGTGGCTTGGAAGCAACAAGTGGGAAGAAGTAGAGGCAAAGTGAAGTGGTAGTAGTGAAGTAAGGAGTGCTCAGTGTCAATGACAGAGTGTGTGCTATACACGTTGTAGTTGTACGCAGTGTAAAACTGCAGTGTCGGTGCCGGGACGCCTATAACAGTCACTCCCTGTTACTGTATGTAAGCCACGAATAAATTAACGTAGAACTGTCTGTCTGAAGGTGTTTAACTCTACCCCAGTTCGTAACAATAATTCCAGCTAAAATCTGGAGAGAGAAAGCAGTAGTTTTATGGTGGCAAAATAAACTTAATTTAAATATCACAATTTGGTTTATTTCTCACGATAAGCCGGTTCCAGTAACTTATAGACGGGTCTGGATCCAGGAAAAGTAAGCTGTGACACGGCTGAATGCGACGGGGTAGCCGAGCTCACATCCATCGCTGTTTCCGAAGGAAGTGATGCCGATCTGTAGAGAAACGAGCGCAATAAAATAAAATAAACTACAACATACTTGCAATGCAACCACAGCACAGCTAATACAATATAATAAGATCACGTTTATACATATAAGTATATATCTATAAAACTCGTAAGTAAGTATTGCTTATCATATATTTTAAAGTAATCTTAATAAAGTCAAGCACCATAGCAAACTCAAGGTTCAAGCTACTATTATGTAGCCAAACTGTTGTCACTGGAATACTAAAATAAAAACGTTCATTGGCAATCAGTACTTTCGAGGCATAAGTGTGTGCAAGGTACAAAAAAATACAATAGGGAGCGAAACTTATACTAACCAACTGGCCGTTAGCGACAAGAGGGCCGCCAGAGTCACCATAGCAGGTACCATGTCCACCGTCGGTGGCGATGCAGATGTTAGTGTCCTGGATGCCGTAACCGAAGGTGGCCTGGCACTCAGCGTTGGTGATGACCCGCACCTGCACGTCTGACAGGAACTGGTTGTACTCGATTTTAGAATCTGATGATGAAGACAAATTAGCACTGCTATACGGTTGGCTCTAGAACGGTGTTAAGAGTTGCGCGCGGTGTTCCGCACAGGACCGCCGCTGCACCAACTTGCGACATATTCATCTTACACTTCCACCCCCTAGTTATGACTCTTGCGACTTAATCTTCGATCAATTACTGCAAGCCAGAGCTGGGTATCCTGAAATCAAGTCCATGCTGTCGCTAGTCACCAACGGCTAAGGCAGCCGTTGTGCGGCGTTATCATCATCAGCATCATCATCATCATCTTCAGTCATAGAACGTCCTCTGTTGTTGGACTCCGGTCTCCTCAATAGATTTCCACACGGGCCGGGTAGAGGCGACCCGCATCCAGCGAGTCCACGCAACCCTAACCAGGTCATCCGATCCTGCAGGTGGCCTTCCCACGCTACGCCGGTATACGGTCTCTACTCGAGAATCTTTCTGCCTCAACGGGCATCGGTTCTTCGAACTTTGTGTCCTGTCAATCTGCAGTTTGCTTACCCGGTTTGCTATGCGGTGTTATATCACATTATTATTTCAGCTATTAGGGAAATTATCAAATTTTAGACATTGTAGCAGAATATAACCTTCTTGACGCAGTTTTCCCTGGAGGTTACAGTATGGGGTTCTTCAAGAGGGGAGTGAATAGGTTCTTAAAGGGCAACACGCACGTAATGTCCCTGGCGTTTCAAGTGCTCATAGGCTGCGGTGACTGCTTAACATCAGGCAGGCCGTTGGCTTGTTTGCCACCTTAGCAGTATATAAGAATTGACGATCGACTTCAAAGTCACTGTTTCAAAACGTTAATGTTTGGTGTAGTGTTTTCTATATTCACATGTTACAGGGATACTTGTACTCACTATCAGTGGTATGGCCGAAGCCAGCAGCCCAGGCCCAGGTACCGACGAATTGGTTGGTGCCAGATGCGAGCTCGATGTTGTAGATGTTATCTGAAAAAAAAACGAACGTACATTGCTATCGCGTTTTCCATGCTTATCGTTAGTCAAGTAGATTATTTTATGACCTAGTTAATTAAAAGCAACCTGTTTAATTTCTCTACCGATGATATCTTCAAATTTTAAATTCCGAATTGCATAACTATAATGGGGTCGGTATCAAAACGACTGGATTTAGAAAATGACCTGTTCTGCAAAAGGACTAGATCGCAAAACGACTACAAATGCAGAAAGTCTATTTCTCAAAATGACATGGTACTCAAAACGACCACTGAGCAGAAGGTCTTCTTCTCTGAATGGCTTAGTATCAAAACGACTATTTCGAAAAACGACCACCTCGTGGAACGTCTACATCTTTAAATGCCCTATAAGTAAAACGACTAGATCGCGGAAGAACCTAATCTTAGAATGTCTTAGTAGCAAAAATATTTGTTATTAAAATGGCATAAAAGTTATTCATATTATTCATATTCATATTCGTTATTATCGTCGTATCATCATTATCAATCATTCTCCTCCCATTTTAGCAGTTGTATCCTAAAGAGTCCGATTAACCTCCTTTACCAAAAAACTATCCTCCCACAATTACATACATAAAGGTTAGTTACAAAACAGGCAACAATATAGGCCACTTAAAACTTATCATTACAAGTATCTATGACACTAACAGGTAATGTTATATTTTCTCTTTGCGTCGCTGCTGATTCACAAATATGGAATGGAAAAAAGTTATATATATTAAAGTAACAAAAATAAAAAAGCCTGCATATACGGAGACTACAAGTATAACCACGTATCGGATAACAAAAACGGGACTTCTTTTTGGCGATGCAACAAACGAGAGGAGTGTAGTGCATCGATAACAGTAAAACGAGAAAACGATACAGTTGTTCGAGAAGCTCAAGATGTTTGCGAAGCAGATCCTAACAAAATTGTGAGGAACATTATTGTTGACAAGGCAAAGGATAATGTCTGTGAAAATATGCAATCCGTCAAGCTAAACTTTGAAAGAGCCTGTTTTTCACACATTAATGTAAGCAACGTACCCGATGAAGTCCAATTTCTGTGTTTTAAGTCGGTAAAAGATGCTTTGGGTAGAGCAAGACGTAATTTTCTGGAAGTTGAAACTACAGTGTTTACAAAGTCGGGCAGTGTCAAAATACCGAAGATGATAGGACATGATTTTTTAGCTGCGGAGTATGAATTGGACACGGAAACCAAGATCTTTTTGTTTTGCCCTAGGAAAAACGTAAAGATTGTACAATATTATGCTGGCCACAATAAATTGTTTTTCAGTGACGGCACTTTCAAACGTGTACTCCAACCATTCTTCCAGCTGTTTACCATACACGTAGATTCAGGAAGCTCCGAAATTGCAACAAACATTGTTCCAGTCGTGTTTGCATTGTTGCCCAACAAAAGTCAAAGAACATATGATGCGTTATTTACCTTAGTACGTGATGTGCTCGGTATCAATATAAGAAAATACAAATGTGACTACGAGCTAAGCCAGATGAACGCCTTTTTGAACATTCAACGGTTACAGGGTGTTATTATCATTTTAACAGAAATGTCTGGAAGAATGCTGAAGACTGTGGAATGACAATGACATCCGAACAAAAAAACACTGTTAGAATGACAGCAAATCTGCCTCTTTTACCTGCTGCTTTAATTTGTAATGGGTGGCAAGCTATTGTAACAAATGGTCCAGCTTGTGCAGAATTTGAAAAATTCATAAAGTATATGGAGCTAGTTAAAACAAACAATTATGGTGTCTTGTTGTAACGAACGGCATCGTACAACCAACTCCTTAGAGGCGTGGCATCGCCGCCTTAATATTAGGATACAGCATAAGCCAACACTCGTTCTTTTTCTGGAAACCCTAAAAATTTAAGCCTAGTACCAAAGCATAAAGTTATGTAAATCTATATTAAACTCTACAAGCCGCAAAAAAAAAGACATAATATTTGACAGAAAATGTAAAAAGGAGCTCAGCAAAGCAAATCGCTTAATGGAGGAGACATTAGCCCTTTTGAGTTCCTTAAAAATATTACAGAGATCAAGTTCAGTTTAAGAATGTGTAAATGATTTAAAAAAATATATATACATGATTATTTTCACCAATATAAGCATCGAATTCCAATATTAGTTTGCATATAAATGTGCCTGTTATGTTTTATAAAGTGGCTCCTTCATTGAGTGATTAAATGTTCTCTTCGTACTGGGATAAGAATATTTTTAAAATGTGTACATAATTTAAGAACATAAAATTTGCTTTCGCAACAATAAGTGCAGTTTAAGTTAATGTTATTGTTACGTTGAATGAAATAAAGTTGTTTGTTTGCTATACTCCTGTATTATTTTAATATGTAACAGGATTTTTTATAGTCAAAAGAGGCCGAGGGTATGTCTTACTTTTTTCTAGCCGGAAAACAGCAAATGTGAAAAGGGATATATATTGTATTCAGAATGCTCATATAGACGTCGGTGATACGAACCGGGTCATTTAGTAAAAAATATATTATAAATTTTCTTTCGATATTAGGTATAGCTATATATTTTGATAAGTAGTCGTTTTGATACCAAGAAATACAGACGTTTCGCAAAAAAGGTCGCTTTGCGATCTAGTCGTTTTACTTATAGGGCATTTAAAGATGTAGACGTTCCACGAGGTGGCCGTTTTTCGAAATAGTCGTTTTGATACTAAGCCATTCAGAGAAGAAGACCTTCTGCTCAGTGGTCGTTTTGAGTACCATGTCATTTTGAGAAATAGACTTTCTGCATTTGTAGTCGTTTTGCGATCTAGTCCTTTTGCAGAACAGGTCATTTTCTAAATCCAGTCGTTTTGATACCGACCCCTATAATGTACTGTTAAAATTTACGAAAAGTTAAACTTGAAAGATCCGCTAGTTAGAAATAAACTGGAAGGAATTTTATGATGTTATTTTGTTATTTTGTGTCATCTCTTTATTCTTTGTGAATGAATTTCGAACGTTACGGCCTTTCTATAAATACAACTTTAAGCCATATGACTTCATATCTGAGCGATAAATAATAGAACATGTTGTTGTAAATTGAACCCAGTTCAGTAGAGCTGCAGTTGAACTAAGAATTCCACAGGGCTCTGTTTTATATTGCATATGTGTGTGAGTAGGTATTTTTTTCTAAATAACTCTTATATCTATAACAATATTCGTACTTAGCCGATCCTAAATATATGTTTTAAGTATAAACTCAATGCGTAGTTCTACGATGTAAGAAAACATATAAAACCTTATAAAAGTGTAAAAATAGTAGAAGATAAAAAAGCAAAATATGTTTTTTTTTAACAACTAGCGTACGTTCTATATGCGTTGTGTAAAGTTAAGAAATTTAATTTATATACGATTTTGTACCTTGTCACAGTCAAAATCAATATAGAAGCCGATAGAGATTCCATATCAATGTCACTATGACAAGGTACGAAAGGGTACACAAATTAAATTCCTTGACCGTACCTTGTAAGAACCGTATCCCGGATATACTTACCGGTGTAGGTGACCCAATTGAAACCAATGATGGCAACGTCGTTGGTAAGAGTGTTCGTGTTATATTCGGCGTGCACCTCTGCATCCCTAGTGGTGACCCTGGTGCCTCCGGAGTAGAGGCGGGTGGAGCCGAGCACGATGGTGAATTCGACGGCCTGGGCATCATTGGTGAGCACGCAGTGACCAGCGGTCACAGCACGAGTGTTGGACAGGAGGGAGGAACCACATACGGAGTTATCTCCAGTATTCAGTCTTATGAGGAGACCGCCCTGTCAATTGGAAGATTGGTGCTGAGAAAAGTATATATTATTAACCATGTTGGACCATTTGATGTTGGTACACGCATTCGACTGGACTCTTCATATATTATATCTTATCCAAATAGAACATATCTACAGAAATCATTTCTCTGAAAGCTTAGTTATCGATGAGTATTTTCAAGCACAAATTCTTATTATTTTTTATTTATTTATGTCAGAATAAATATTGTGGTACATTTCTTACAGATAATTCGCCAAACATGCGTTTATTGGCGATTATAGCACTCACTTTCCATTTATATTTAAATGTACCTAACCTTGCTATTACACCATCACCTCACATGAATAGGTGATAGTGCAATACCGGGGTTATGAGCTATAAACTAAACAATGATATACATATTTATTTATATTGTTATACATAGAAAAACTTACTAATATAACTTTAGTTAGGGTAAATTACGTTGTGCTCTTATTCAAAGTATCTAATAGCAAACTTTTTTAATCTGACTTTAAAGACATTTTGACTGCTACATTCGGTCTCTGGGAAAATCGTATTAAATATTCGTGGTGTTATGTAGGTTCTCGTCCGCCTGCCATAGTAATTGTTGGCATCGGGTTCCACGTACCTACTGTCGTATATCAATATACTCGTTTCGACATTCGCTTTTTAAGTTCTTGCTTTTAAGGGTTCTGTAGCTAAAAACGCAAAAACGAAAGCCTTTCGTTTCGTCGTTTCCGGCCGTGCGTCTGTCACAGGCATGTAACTCAAAAACTACAAGATATATTCATGAAATAGGGAATAGGTATGGTTTAAGTTGCTACTTAATTTGGTAGTTAAAAAATAGAAAATAAATATTTCTAAGGGCAGTCCATACATGTAGCAGCAGCTGAATCAATTTTTTGCCAGCAAACATTGTTTTTACCATTTCTAGTTTTCATCATGATCGGAATAACATTTTTGAGTTACTGCCGAAAGTACTGCTACTCTCAACAAAAATACTTTAAGTGTCACGAAAACGCCCTTTTGTTGGTTCAATTTTTCACGTCGTAATTTTTCATCTGTAGTGCAAAGTGCAATTATTTGTAGTAACGGCTACGGAACTATTACACTGAGTATAATCCAATATGGTCTTGGCCGCGTTTAAATAGCAATACTTACTTATAGCTGAGTTTATTGAATTTGGATTTTGAAATTAGGAAGCAAAAGCTTACAAGGAATGGATATTGTCCAAGTCTGGTCGCGGCGCCGCCAACGATCTTGGCGTCGTTGAAGTCCAGCGCCTCCTCGGCCTCTTTGATTCGTGTGGCCGCCGGGATGCCAATGGCGTGGTGGTAGTCCAGCTCGATGGGAGCCACGAACTTTTCCTCGGCCACCACGGACCCCACCAGACCCACCAACGCCAGAGCTACCTGGAGTTTCATATTGCTACCGAAATGGCCAAATGTTCAAAATTGACGATTTTAGTAACGGGTGGGATAGACACCGATATAACATTCTTTGTACGTTTAGGTATTGTACACTTTGATTCCAAAATAGGTTAATTGAAAGTATTTTTTATACTTTACATATACCACGTTTTAGTGCATCGTTCTGTAAAAGTATATATATATTTCAAAAAGCCCAAACACGGCTAGGGTACATAATTTTACTGTACATTTTCTGGCTCCAACATCATATCAGTTCAGTGGTTCCATCAGGACCATTGACATTTACGACTATGTGGTTAATAGGCTTGTGTCCTGGACACGTATTTTTTCTTTTGTTAATTAAACAAAAAATTATGAAGATATAGCCCGTTAAATTTCCCCGTGACGTCACGCCGTGCGGCCGTTTTTCGCACGGCGTGACGTCATGCACTCCCACTCCCAAACTTTGACGCGCTTTATCTTTGTTTTATTTTGTTTAATTGACAAAAGAAAAAATACGTGTCCAAAACTTTTTGATAATGTACCTGACGGACTAATTAGACTAATGTTTTTTTTTACCCATTAAAGTTACCCTGTTAGCTGTCTTAATTGAGATATCTTATCCCCATCCGTAAATCACTTATCATTAAGGGATTCCGGTGGCCTTCTGTAGTCCTCTTCAAATATGAATTGGTGGAGTAGATCCACCAATTCATATTTTCTTAATGTAATGTTTTTTTTTACCCATTAAAGTAACCCTGTTAGTTGTCTTAATCGAGACATCTTATCCCCACCCGTAAATCACTTATCATTAAGGGATTCCGGTGGCCTTGTGTAGTCCTCTCCAAATATGAATTGGTGGAGTAGATCCACCAATTCATATTTTCTTAATGCAATGTTATTTTTTTACCCAGGAAAAAAACCCTGTTAGCTGTCATAATCGAGATATCTTATCCCCATCCGTAAATCACTTATCATTAAGGGATTCCGGTGGCCTTCTGTAGTCCTGTTCAAATATGAATTGGTGGAGTAGATCCACCAATTCATATTTTCTTAATGCAATGTTTTTTTTTAATGCTTGACTAGTTTCTTAAAATCCTGAAATCGTAGATACCTACACATTAGAGAGTTGCCCTCGATTTCCCTGGGATTTCATCATAAGATCTTGACTTGGTGATAATGGAACCATCTTAGGAGTACTGTTTCGAAAAACAAAATACTTAAGTTGAGAATCGGTCCACAATTGGCGGATGGAAACATGTCAATACTCGGCTTTTACGATATGAGTAACCGCTACTGTAATTTATATATGCCGGAGTCTCACGATAGTCTTCTAGTTAAAATAGTTATTGAAGTTTATATTTATTGAAATATGTCAAATCCAACCCTCATATGTAGCATCTTCTAAAAATTCGGGGTCCGAAACGCACGTTTTTGAGCCAGCTTATTTCTTCATTCTCCTTGGACTTAGACTTATTATTTTGTTTTAAAAAACCTTAATTACATGCATATCCAGTGAAAAAATATATTATCAAAATCTACGAAATGATCAGTACCTTTAAAGACGGAATATAAGAAAAAGAGAAAGAGGAATATAAGATCGTTGTATTACAAGATAACGTGAAATATTACGCGACTCTCGTGTAACTGTCAGGAAGCCAGAGAGTAGGAAAATGGGATACTGCAAAAGTGAGAAGATGACAACCCGTTTCAGAGTACCGCAGGGTAGCGTTCTAGGTCCTTCCTCATTCTCTCTACATGTATTTTTTTTAAGTAAGTAATCCACCCTTTTTTACGGTCTTCTTCTCAGATTACTTATAGAATGTATAGAGGAAGAGGGTATGATTGTTGTAAACATTTAAAAACAGTCAGATAAAAATAAGATGATGGAGCTAGAAATATTCGGACTGGAAATGACCGTTTTGAAGTCACTGTACAGAATCTATTTACAGGAAACATTCAAATGTATTTGTCTACATATGTGGTTTTGTTTACACAGGTCTCAGCACTGCCAACAATTTTTTCTCATTTCTGCCTTGTGGCATTATGTTCGCCTTTTGTACGATTAGTTTTCTTTTGTGCGATAAATATTAAATAAATAAATAATCAAACTGACTCTAGTACTGATTTTATTTACTCAAATCAAAGTTAAATTACACTTAATGGTAACTTACGCTATTACGGCGGATCAGGGTAGAATGGTGGCCCTTAGGCTTGCGGGAGTTTAAATACCTGTGTTCCCATCATGGTATCTAGCTCGTTGAATAGGCGTTAGGAACGGTCGTAAAATTAAACCTCGAGAAAAGACCTCAAAATCACGTGCACGGATGTTATGGTTATTAGTAATAACGTGGCCAGGTTTTACTAATGACTATTTTCATAAACAGGCTAGTTTTGGATGAAATCAAATAAAAGATAAAAAGGGAAATATAACCAGATAAAAAAACAAAAAAACTATTTCAAAAGTTCCCAGTTTTAAGAGAATTCGTAGGTAACAGTCACAGCGTAACAAACAGGTAACAAATCATTCAGAAGCACCATTACTAAGGCGGATTTGGAAATTGTATTGCTGTTCTTCTTGTGCTGTATGACTGTGTCACATTCACCCATTGATGTCACTTAGAGAATCGTATGCTTCCAACACATTTTCCCGAATATCATCAAAATTAGGTCCAAAAACAAACCTTTTTGGGCTGATAATTAATTAACAAAATGTCTTTCGATTCATTTTTCATCAAACAACTTTTCCTAGACGTATTTTTTTTCCTAAAGTACTTTCTTAGATTAAAATTGCATATGCTTATAATTAGAACATAATAATCCTGATAGCTCGTGACGTCTTCCAATCTTTATCAAGCGTATATCAGTCTCCCAAAAATACGTGCTCAATAAAGCACGTAACGAAATTAATCCATTAAAGACAAGATAATTACTGAAAAATAATACTGAGAAAGATAAGTTAATTCCATCAACAAGATAAATGTATAAATTAAGCTATGTGTAGGAACTGGGCGTTGCCTCTGTCAGTCAGAGATTGAGTCAGAAGAAGACTTATGTTTTTAAAAACATAAACGTATCTGTGAACCACATTTGTCTGATAGTGAATTTATGAAATAGTGTTGATTATAGTGTTAGCTGACTGTTATACCTATATAAAACACAAAAAGAACTGCTTCACTATGTGTGTATAAAAATATCTGTATATACTATTATAAAGTTGTAAAAATTAAATGTCTGTACATTGAAGATATTTAAAAAAAATGATTGTAACGGACTATTTGAAGGTCACTAAAACGAAAAATATTTTTTTTGAATTTTTTGTATGTTCGTATGTGTCGTTGTGGCTTCATCACGCTAAACCGGCTAAACTGATTTCAACTATTTTTGATACACGGATAGCTGGTTATCTCCAGTTGGTTATAGGATACTTTTTATTCGATTACGCTGAAGAAAAAAAGGGGTTAATGATATTTTACTCATCCGCTGTCAAAGTTGCGGGAACCTTCTAGTTTAGAATAATCGTTTATGTTTGGAAAAATATGCTGACATGTGTCATGTACTATATTTATTTTATCTTGATTTGTAGAAAAATATGACGGGGAATGTTCATATTCCGCTTCCGAAAAGTATTATTGCAATTTACCATTATTTTGTAGATAGATGTCCCTGTGATGTTTATATAGGTTTATATTTTTTCGAGCAATTACGATTTTGCAGCTCGGTGGCCTAGGTTTTTGCATGATATTTGCGACTACTATGGTCTCACACACAGGTTAAATAGCCACTGGTTCTAAAATTCTAAATGCGTAAGTAAACACAATAACCACATAGTTATAAGAAGTTGTGCTATGTTTCTATAGTACTTATAGAGAGATCCGCGATCCCGTATATCTGCGCGCATCTCATCTGCATCGCCCTCGTTAATGCCATTGTGCGCTTGCGCCGTATTTCAAAATGGCCGCTCTTACTTCCCGCCATCGCACTGACAGCCATGGAGCTGGGACAGGCGTGGAGGTGAAATGGTGTTTGTAGCCCCAACCAAAAAAGGTGCGGTAGAAATTTAAATTTAGTTTTTTCGTTTGAAAAAATGTGGATTGATCGAAAGTAATTCTTGGCTGAGGAACAATAACTTTCGTACACAAATTTGTATAAGTATACAAGTTAATATGTCACTTCCTATTTTGTAAAAGATACTATGTAAGTAGGTATTGATTATTTCTTATAATGATGATTCTATCGAATACCTATATATATTATCTTAATTATGAAAATGGCGGCGTCCGGTTCGTGACCATCTCCTGCAGGTCCTGATGACGCCTCATGGAGAAGCGAAACATGTGCCGAAGATTATACTGTATGGTGGTGGTTTGTTTTTTATATTATATTTGCATGCGAATGTATATATTGTGTAAACTGCATGAAAATGCGATGTGAGCACAACTTAATAGTCGCATCTAACCAAGACACTATTACATTATCATCATCAGCCTATATTAGTCCACTGTTGGACATAGGCTTCTCCAAATGAGCGCCATAGCGCCCCGTATTCAGCTTGACGCCTCCAGCATCTGCCTGCAGCCTTTCGCAGATCGTCATCCCACCTGGCCGGAGGGCGGCCTACACTGCGTTTGCCGAGTAGCGGTCTCCACTCAAGAATACGTTTACTCCAGCAGTTGTCGGTTCTTCGCGAGATATGGCCGGCCCACTGCCACTGACACTATTTCGCTGAATAGCAGAGGAACAATATAAAATTAATCCAATATGGACTTCCGCAAAGTAACGCCCGAATCTTATCAGTGATTTAGGAATCAGTATAACATGTAACGTCGTAACAAAGCTATTAAAAATGCATTAATTGATGTGAGTACTTGTTAGAAAAGAATCCATTTATAAACCAACTTTGAACCGATGAAAATAACCCCGACAGATACAGAGTCACAAATCTATTATCAGCTTTTAGCCGAGCTGCAACAAATTTTTACAAGTGGTATAAATAAGAACAGACGTCGATGTTGTTAACTGCCTTTATTATGTTAATTATAATTGTATGCACAATTGGACATAGGTTACTAGATGAGTATTCAGTATGGGCAATCAACTTATAATGAACTCCCGGCCTCTTTATGCATTTACCCCCCACAAAATGCACATACAGGTCAGACAACCAGTTCGGCTGGCATAGCGTAAGCCGATAAAAACAAACCTCGACATATCTATAATCAAAAACCTGATAATAGCTCTTTTGATTATAGCATTCTTATCGAGACATGCATAAAAATCGTGACGTCACTGCGTCCCCATTGCGTCGACGTATTTTGAGCAATGATGGCATAGTTATTCATTCATTGAACAATATAGATTGCGTCAGACTGTTTATGCGGTCGAATCGGGGATCCTTTCTTTTTACAAAACTATTTTCCAACTCGCGCTTCTCTTCGAAACCGAAAAATAATCCAAATATTTTTTTGAGTCATTGTGTAGAACCTAATAGGCTAGATTACGAGTAGTTTCCGAAAACAATAAATTTATAAAATGAAAGATTTGAAAAATTAAACAGTTTGGTAAAAATAATTCGCTCATTTCTATTAGTAACCCGGTCAAATCTTTTACGTGATCAAGCACTGTTTTGTTGTTTTGCGATTAAGGCCCGGCCTCGACAACGCAAGTCGAAAGTTACACAGCATTACAGTAAAAACCAAGGCACTGTGGACTACAAAAACATATAGAAAAACTTAAAACTAGTTCGATTTAGGCGACGTAACTCCTTGGCTCCTTTGCGTCGTCTGATCCAGTGTAGGATTCGGCAGATTGCCCCGGACCTGCCGAAACACCCTTAGGCCAGAACTCTGCACATGCGATGGTGTCCTGCAGCGGCCACGGTACGCGCACCACAAACGAGTTGAAGTTCACGTAGTGGCGGGACTACAGCTGGTGCACCCTAAAAGAGAGAAGCCAGTCTTCTGGCGGAAGAACTCCACCACGTCATCAGCCACGGCGGAGTGATGCAAGCGTGACGCGTAGAGCGCCTTACTCGGTGTATGTAACAATCCGAAGACCAAAACCAACCGGCTCGGCAATGTCACAAAGAGTTTTGCGAGGTGCCCTGCGCGCCTTGCTCTTCCTTTCCACCTGTGTGAATCCCTCCTTATCCACATCAATGCTGGAGGACTTTTCCTTATCAGGAACCCGTACTACATTTGCTTTTGATGTTTGATGACAACTAACTGCTGTGCAGTGAGCGTCTCAACCACGCAATGAAAAGAAAATTGACTTGCCGCGTCGTATACTCAACGCAAATCGAACTGGCGACCGAGACCCTATCTCGTTTCGTTATCTCGTTTACACTTGAGTAGTTTTAACAAGTGTGAATTAGTGTCGCCATAATACGCGCCACTGGCATGTGCATCCGCGGCACACGGCACCTCTTCAAGCCTGTTAACAGGTGGCTTGGATTCGACAACGGCGTTGCCCTCCCGCATATAAACTAACTATAAAATATGATAATATAATTACAACATTGTAAATTAATTTAAAATAAAACTGCCTTGATCTCTTAAAGTTCGTTTTGCGTTGAGTAGGTATACTCGCGCGTTATCGTGGCTAGGCCCTAAAGGTGCGTCCACATTTGTATCATTTGCCCGAAAAGATCTTCGTCTCGTGGCATGATCGCGTGTCACGATCACGCGTTTGGACGTTGCGCCGATCCGATCGCTCGAAATCCGTGTTGCTACGCGCATCATACACTTAGATCGAACAAGTGGGGCGTGATCGCCGCGCCGACAGTGAGCGTCTAAGCAGCCCGATACGCAGTCATGCCACGCCACGGTGATCGGATACGAGCAAATGATACAAGTGTGGACGCACCTAAATATTGTATCGGTGTCTCCAGCGTGTTTCTGCCCCGTGGCTTCGCCATGTTACCGTCGTCGCTCGCGCACTATCGTGTACATCTCAGATTTGCCCAAAAAGAGAACCACGTCCTTTGGCGGTGCAGCGCATATCCAAATTGGATTGTTTCATCTCTTAAGAGCCCCAGAGCCCATGTCGAGCAGATGTTACGAGCTGCTGCAAGACTTTTTATTATTAAGACTAGAAGGTTACTAACTTCATCCGCGTGGGAGAAAAAAATCATAACTTTTTTCTTCAGCATAGTCGGGTAAAAACAGTAGTCCTATGGGCACAAGTTACCTATGCTCCTTTCGGAGCGATTATATCTGATAATATTCACATAATTAAAAAAGTGTTTTAGAAACCTCAAAGATTTTTTAAAAAGTACTGCATAAAAAAATATGTGCCACACATTGCTAATCCAATTTCGGTTACATGTATGGAGTGTCGTCCCCCCCCCCCCCCCCCCCCTAGAAATAGGTATATTATATCAATCAAATTGTCTTTATTTGCAAGAATACGGTTACAGGGTCTTAAGTCTACAATTGTACATGCGTTTTCAACCTGCATGCAGGTGTGCAAATTATATTACATGTCATCAAATCATTAATATCAAATCAAAGTAAATCAAATTAAATACAATTAAAAATGTTAAAGACTGTTGCTTATGCTTTACTTCCATTATGTCATGATAGATATTCCTTAATACTGTAAAAACAATTTTGTTGCAGCCAAATCGTCAATTTACGCTTAAATACAAATTTATATTCTAATTTAATTTCATCAGGCAAATTATTATAAATGAGTGTGCACATATTAAAACTATTCTTCTTATATATGGAAGTGTGACAGGGAGGCTGATACAATAGGTTCCTATATTGAGCTCTTGTATGTCTATCATTGGTATTGGAACGAAGAGTAAAGTAGTGTGGATTATCCTTGACAAATAGACACGCACTTTTTATGTATAGACATGGAAGCGGGAGTAAATTAAACTTAGTAAACAAAGGTTTACAGCTTTCAAGATACCGAGCATTATCTAAAGCACGAACACACCTTTTTTGGAGTCTGAAGGCTCTCTCAATGTCTACAGAATTACCCCACAGCAATAACCCATAGCTTAATACGGAGGACACATAGCCATGATATGCTGTGAGCGCTGCTTCAACCGATTCTGTTTGCCTCAGTCGTTTCAGTGCAAAAACAAATCGAACCAGTTTTTTACAGATGTGGTCTACATGTTCTTTCCAATTTAAATGGAATGGATGTATATTGTTAACTATAAAACGAATTATAGGTAGCGGCTTACACAAGACACAGTCGTTTTTGAGTAAAATGCCTGTGACATCAGTGAACGAGTAAAACATAGAACGCGAGCTTCATACAAAATTGCAGTACAAAACGGGGTAAATATTCTAAATCCGCATGCGCGTTGTGAGACCAATAAGAGTTGGCCAAAATATCAGTCTACTTTCTTTTACCCAAAACAAATAATTGCGATTGGTCAATTTCATAATAACTGGCTGTGATTGGATTCTAGCGCTGACGTTTTATAGTATCAACATGCCGGCGACTATGAAAACGCATATCTAGTAAGTGGTCACATGCAATAAAGAGTAAGCAGCATCACGCTGAGTGGTGGCCTTTTGTTGCGGACATGGTAGCACCGTGTTGTATACTTATATTAGTCAATTGTTTCTTGTCAATCTAGATTTAAGATAATTTTAATTTAATTATTTCTTTAAGCTTTCTTCATGTAATGGTGTTATCTTTTCGCTGCAATAAATGTGTTTTCTTTCTTTCTTTCTTTCTAATTTTGTAGGCAGAATTTTCGTATTATTTAAATTAAATTTTCAGTTTTATTTTATTTTTAAATAATCATAGAATAACCTTACGCAAATCAAACTAGTCTCCAATTAAGATGTAGCATGGGAGTAGTAGACGACCATACGAGTATGCATATATTATAGCTTGCTAAATACGTAATTACAAACAGACAATCAGCCACTAGCAATCATAACTTTTGTAGTACGTTAAGACAATGCAAAATTGGAGCTTGCGTACTTTTATTCTTGCTGTTTTAGTATGTTTATGGGTCAAATCTTTGAAGCTAAATTAAAACCACTTGCCGGTTTCTGATTGTACTAAAGTTTTGCATACTTTTGTAAGTTTGGTGACAATGCAATATTATGATGATATCGACCTGGTATGATGATGGAGACGGAAGGTGGGCATAGAAACTCGGTAATAAGTTACCGCAATCCTACCGAGTTTGAGCTCTTTAGTGTATGATAACTTTTAAATCAAATTGCACCTTTTTCGAACACTGTACATAAAATAGTTATGTGTATGGAAACATGTATCTCAACAAATAATATATCAAATGTTCAATAGGTATCATAATACCTTTTCATTTACATATTAACATTTTGATGGTGTAAGGTGGCATAACACCATCCCTATACAAAATCTCTTCCGACTAAAAAAATTAAATAATTATGTTTACGGTATTTTTACATGTGAAAAGTGATTCCTACTTTATTTTTATATTTTCTAGAATGATTAATACACTATTTTACAGATCAATAAGCCGTATTTTTTCACTTTGGGAAGTGAAATAATACGACAATCATGCAGCGCCGCCATATGCAACTGACAGCCCGTTTGACCCAGTTAAGACGCCCCGCTTTTTTCGACACAGTTTTCGTGGGGTCATTTTGCGACGCTAGTTATGCTTCTATGTTTTTTTCGTTCGTTGTGTGACATACGGACGGACGGACGGACGGACGGACGGACGGACGGACATGACGAAACTAAAAGTGCTCCGTCTTTACCATTTTGGCTACAGCTACAACAGATTGTGGCGTGTTTTATTAAATTTACAATGCGTTAGGAAATATACTATTTCTAGTTATTTGTAAGACTAGCATGTTTGAAAATTGAATATGCCGGAATAGTTTCTTGTTTTCTAAATTGGAGAAAATTTTGGAGCACCTTTTTACGGTATGTAAAAAACTAGTGTCAAATAATATAAAAACCCTATTAGATACTCTTTTTTATATTTGGGTGACCCCAAATTTTTGCTCTTGAGTGCAGATTTTTGCTACCGTATGTTTCAGTTAGTGTGAAATAATTTATTTCGATTGCAATAAAATCGAGAATTTAAAAGTCACTGGTGAATACTTACAGTGCCTGAGCGGGAATCGAACCCAACCGGCTTCAGTTAAACCAACCAACTCATCCCGTCCCCGTTTTAATAGCTTTGCAACAACATGTCACTTGCATCGCAAGCAAAACTTTTTGCCAGCTTTGATCAGCTGTCCCTGTCTATCCCATAAATCAATGAGTGCGAGTAGGACAGACGACCACCGGTTTCGAAGGCCTCAGCAGTCGCCGGCAACGCACGAGCGATCACGAACGACTCCAAAATCTGGTTCGTTTTTCAAAAATACGGAAGCGTGACTTTTATCGTGACTGTGTTTTTTACTTTTTTAGTGATTGTGTTTTTGCGAGTGATTTTTTTAGAGGATTGGTACTTGTGGATATCTGTTTGGTAAGTTTATTTATTAGGTGTTTTGGAATATGTTACGTATATCGGTTAAATGCGAACCTCTTCATATTCGCACAGCTACAAAAATGTCCTGTTTTTTAACTTACGTCAAGAATCCTATTGCGCGAGTCCGGCGTTTACCGAACTTGAATGAAACGTTTATACGACACAACAAAAATATATCGTTTTCTCAGTTTATGTATCTTTTTTATTCTCTAACTCATAATTAAATCACCATTCGCTTGTTCTTATCCCATTTGTGGCCGGCGCAGTATATTAATTTCTTTTATACCTCTCTATCACCCGTCACCTCACTGATAATAACATATAAATTCACGAAATTAATATGGTAACTTGTAAGGTTCAATAGCAAGAGTCCTTTAAAGGACAAATGAATGGACATGTAAACCTATGATTATAAATGCCTCTGTCGATAGCTTTTAGACACGGAACCCCAATTTTAGCAAAAGGTTATATTTTGCCTTGACATTTGAAAACAAAACCGCAGGGTAGGTGATACCCACCTGCCCAATGCGGTATTACGCAAGGTGCAAGCATGGGTTATTTTAGTAACTACATGCAAATAAGCACCTACGTAGGAATGGTAGATATAGGTAACTTTTTTATTGTAAAATTGGCCAAATAGCCCAGTAGAATCGACACAAAAGTATGCAAAGATTGCAAAACATGACGTAGTTCTGATTTATTGGTATGTTGTATTGACCGGTTAGGGTACTATCAATCCAAAGTGCCAATGCCGAAAAACTTCTTCATACTGCCACGCGCAAAAATTGCGGGAAAAAGTTATTAATTCATTAACTATGCATTCTCACGAAAAAAAACACATACTATTTAAAATTTCATTAGATATGCAACTGTTTAAGCTCAACTTCAGCTTTATAAACCCTATAGGAACCAATTTATGCTGCCGTGCCGATAAAAGAAAAACGTAAAATGGCGTTGAAACTCCTATCAAAAGACGGCCACTTAGCACGAAAGTATGGCCCTTCGAAGATGGTCTCCATTTCTACCGAAAATTTACAAACATGGACGTGGCAGAGGTGATAGGCAATTCAGTATACCAAGTACGTTCAACCACGGGGAAGTTGAATGCCTAGTAGGTTTGAACTATTTTTTCACGCTTTTACTGGTTGTGTCACCCACCTGTGGCCCTTTCCTGACAGGGAAATAGGAAATAGTGGAGTAAATTTCAGAAGAGGAAGGTTTTAGTAGACCTGGCTGCTATCATCCTACTAAAAAACGCAAAGCATGAGAATTTTGCGAAAGCTGGTGAAAAGTATCTGATAGTTCTTGACGGAGGTGATCCAGGTAACTCAGAGATTATATGACCTGAGGTTCCAGCTGTTCGTGAAGACAGCAGCAAGTGCAAAGGTTAATCTGGCACGTTTGCCCCCAACCACTGAAGTTTCCTTGTTCCATGCACGCTGCATCTACCACCAATTGCTAAAGTGGCTGGGGGAGAGAGAGATGATGAAAAGAAACAGGAAAGAGCTTGTCTCAAAATCAGGGGCGTGTATTTGTAAGAACCATAGCTTGGTCTCTATAGGGTAATAAAGCTGCTATTGGGCTTGAATATCTACAAAAAAAAACTTTATCATAATTGGTTCATCCATTAAGGAGATGATGCCACAGACAGATACAGAGATACACCGATAAACAAACTTTTTGCTCTAGGCTCTAACATAATAAGTTTCTGTGAAAAAATATTTTTTTGTGATAAGCTTTTATTGTCGACCGTACTTTCTTTGAACACTCGTTAAACTTATCGAGACGAAAATCGGTTAAAAAGTTCCTATTACAGAGTTTGTACGTAAATAAATTATAAAAATAAAGCTTAATAAACACTTTCAACGAAAATTGTTTTCAACATGGTCGAATATACCATTTTTGAGTTATTGCCGAAAAACGGCGCTTCTCAACAAAAGGACGTAAGTGCCGTCGAAATACGCTCTTTTGCTAGTGCAGTTTTTCATATCGCATTTTTTTCATCTGTAGTTCATTTTTTCGTATGAACGGCTGCGGAACCCTACACTAAGCATGGTCCGACATGCTCTTGGCCGGTTTATTGTTTAATGAAGCCGATGAAGTATGCTTACGAAATGCCAGCATCTATTCGTTTTGGATCTAAGTAAGACAACACGTTTGGCTCAGTGGGCTGTGTTGTACAACGGTCTACGATGCTGGCGGTCCCGGGTTCGAATCTCGGCCAGGGCAAGTATGTGTGTGATGAGCACACGAATATTTGTTCCTGGGTCTTGGATGTTTTCTATATATTTAAGTATTATAGTTTATCTATATTATGTATATCGTCGCCTATTACCCATAGTAAAAACAAGCTTTGCTTAGTTTGGGACTAGGTCGATTTGTGTAAGATTGTCCCTGATATTTATTTATTATTATTTAAGAGTTCCCAAGAAAATCGCAGCAACCCAAACGACATATACGAGTAGGTCCCTACAAATACCTCAAACCTACAATTGTTAGAATTTATGTGAGAAATAGTTCTGCCTTATTCCCAAGTTCCATATGGAGTCGTGAAGCATATATATACACACATAGAGTATATAATCCTCTGGCCATGCGCATGCGCAGTGGGTAGCGCACGAGTTGCACGACCCGCGGTCACGATCGTACTCTATGGCTTTATTTGACAGCCCGCAAATACACTTACCAAGTTAGATTCTGGGAAGCTACTAAGATATCCGAAATTTTTAGTTCTCATCGTGTCTCATTCACTCAAATATCATTTTAAAAGAATGCGAAAGGGACGGCATAATAATTCGAACTTCATAGCAGCCTCTGGGATACGAATATCTGTTGTTATTGCGTTGAGATTTTGGGATGCGTTGCGAACTTGTGAATGACAGCTTTCTGAAAAAGAGAAGTTAATTCAGGATGTCTTGATTGAAATAAAAAAAACATCAGCTACAATTATGGCGCTACTGTGGCGCTAGGTCTATTAAACAACATATACAATACAACCTTGTACACCTGTCAAATCAGTACAAAAGAAAATAATACGTGTAAGGAGAGGTAAACAGCATGCGGTCTTATCGCTAAGCAGCGATGCCTTCCTGACAAACTTAGGGTATTGGGATACGTTGAGATAAACAAACTGAATGTCTAAATAGGTGGCGCAAAGCAGTTCGAAATTTAAGTACCATATATCTGTATGCCGGAAGAAGACCCAGGCTTTGGGTCCCTTTGCGATTAAGGCATGATGGCAAATGAGAACCGGGTGCACAAGGATGAAATAAATCAAACGACAACTGTACACCGTAACAGTTATAATAATGAACCACGTTATTTACACTCAAATTAACATGAACATTAACACAAATTTCGAAGAGACCCATTGTTGGGAAGATTTGCGTCGATCTAGTTTTCTTATGGGTCCCGACTGTTTAAAATCTCTATGTTCCACATCAGAATTTATTATTTGTTTTATGTGAGTATCGATTTTTGATGTATATGATTTTTAGTTTTTTTTTATTATTATATTTTCATTACCAAATAAATGCAGTCGTACATTCTGTTTGTCAATAAACAAAGATAGGGATAGACATGTGCATCGCACGTGCTCTGCGGACGCGCAGATAAGTAGTTACTTATATCAGCGCGTCTGCGCACGAGTAATCAATTAATCATGGATTATCAAAGTGGGGAAAACCCAGTACCTATCAGTATTTATCTAGCTGGCATCGTACGACATTCGTTCAAGGATCAAGGTCTCGAGAGGATAAAAACAAAAGTACGTGGTCACTCGGGCAGGCAAACAGAAAGAGGGGGGGAGGGGGCATGACTTTTTTTGGAGATGAAAATGCATACTAATATTATAAATGCGAAAGTGTGTCTGTCTGTGTTACCTCTTCACGCTTAAACCGCTGAACCGATTTGGAGATGGTTTGAGTCCCGGGGAAGAACATAGGCTACTTTTTATGGAGAAATACCCTCATCCGCGATAAACGAATTTAAGGCGGACGAAGTCGGGGCAGAAGCTTGTGTTATTATAATAATGAACTGGTAGCTACCCGAAACTTTGTTCACAGAGGAGAAAATTCACTACCCCTATTTTTTTCTTCAGCGTAGTCGGGTAAAAAGTATCCTATAACCATCTGGAGATGCTCAGCTACCCGTGTACCAAAAATTATTTCAACAATTTTTGGTACACGGGTTGCTTACGGGTAGCGGATGGCGTGATGAAGTCACAACGACACATACGAACATATAAAAAATCCAAAAAATATATATGTTCCAATTCATTGACCTCCAAAAGTCCGTGACAATCGAATTTTGAAAAATCGATCTTCTCTTCTCGTTTACTCGTTTTTGAAAATATCTTCAATGTACACACATTTCATTTTTTACAATTTTATAATAGTATACATTAGGTATTTTGTATATTTGTCGGGTACGCAGCTAGCGACATTCATAAACATACTCCGCACTCTAGCCGCGGGTAATCATGGATCATCGGTCGATGCGCAGGCGCCGATTCCAGTATTTATCTAGTTGGCACCTCGGGCGCTTTCGTCTCTCTCGATCAATGTGCGTGATTGCGGCAATCGTTATCTACATATACCCAGTAATGTCAAGAAGTAACTATTTGTACCTTATTTGTAATTATCTGTAGGAGGTGCCCGCAATTTCGTAAGCGGACGAGGAAAAGTCATAAGCCTCTTTTTTGCTCAGTGTTTTCGGGTAAAGAGTATCCCATAACCATCCTCCCATGTTTAGCTATCCTTCTACCATAATAGGCTAAAATTCGTGCTGCCGATACAATATTTTTTTCAGCAAATATGAATGTTTGGTGTGGCACATATTTCGGAAATAATCGCTCCGAAAGTGGCATAAATTGTTCCCCCCCCCCTCTATTTTCTAAACCATATGTCTTTGGACAAATACGAAAAGAATACAAATATAAAAAGCTTTCAAATTATCAACATGATCGGTATACCGTTTCTGAGTTATTGCCAAAACGGCGCTTCTCAACAAAAGGATGTAAGTGTGAAGATGATGAAGATGTGAAGTGAAGATACTCTACGCTCTTTAGCTAGTGCACTTTTCAAATAGTATTTTTTCATATGTAGTTCACGTTTTCGTATGACCGGCTGCCCTACCCCTTTACTGAGCATGGTCCGACATGCACCTGGCCAGTTTTTTTTAATATACCTACACTAAGATAAAAATTGCGGCCTTCGGTTGTACAAAATGTACTGATGTGCAAATTGCGGAAACTTTCCAAAATGCTTAAAAAGGTATTTGAAACAGGTAATTTAACACTAGACTTAAGACCTTTTCTGTACTAAAAATGCTTAAAAAAGATCTCATAAACATGTAAGTTAACATTATACTTAAGACCTTTTTTAAGCATTTTGGAAAGTTTCCGAAATTTGCACATCAGTAACAAAATGTGATGGATGTAATACCGAATGTTCTGCCAGCTACAAATCCCAAGCCCATTTCGATCGATCGTGCTGCGGTTGTCTTATTTACCGACGGGTCCATGCGGTCGCTGCGCCATTTCGTATTTACATTTACCGGTAATTGCGTTGTTTCCAATCATCCATATCTTTAAATTGGGATTGTGATGTAAGACGCTTAACATCACATCAATAAACATGGCACTTGTTTTTGTTTGTGTACAGAGAAATATAATCTTAGGCATGATGACTGGAATCAAAATTATAGATCAAGATAATAAAAAAATATTGGACACGTATTTGTTGCTTTATGAAAATAATATAAACAACTAAAATAAATCGCATCAAAGTTTAGGAGTGAGGCCTCGTGACGTCACTCCTAAGTAGAATTTGTACTTACGAGTGACGTCACACGACATTTTGACTTAATGTATCGCCTTTATTTTCCGATTACTTATGTGAAAAAAGAAAAAATACGTGTTCAATATTTTTTATTAATCAACATGACGGACTAATTATTAAAATGTAGTTATCATCAATATTCGATTTTTTTAATCATGTTTTTTTTGTTAACAAAAATACATAACTACACGCACTCTAAATGTTCATTTCCTGCTTTCCCCCCTTAGTAGAGATGTAGAGATAGAATCTATTATTCAAAATAAGTCTGTGTCAAATATTTCATTTTTGTGTACACCTTTTATTGCCGACTGTACTTTCCTTTGAACATCCATCAACTACTCACCGAGACGATTCTATAGAGCCCAAACTCATCAGGATTGCGTTATTTTATCATAGAGTTCCTATGACCACCTTCCTGCTCCATCATCAGATCAACTCAACGGTACTTAATATTGTATTTTACCAAATTTTAGCTCAATCGGAAATCGGGAGAGTAAAATGTAACTTGCAACATTTGACCCATACCAACATACATTACAAGTTAAATGAAAGCCTGTAAAAATATCATCATCATCATCATTTCAGCCATAGGACGTCCACTGCTGGACACAGGCCTCTCCAATAAATTTCCACATGGGCCGGATAGAGGCGAGCCGCATCCAGCGCATCCCTAACCTACCCGCAGTCCCCGCATCCCTAACCAGGTCGTCCGACCACCTCGCGGGTGGCCTTCCCACGCTGCGCTTGCCGGTCTCCACTCGAGAACCTTTCTGCCGCAACAGCCATCGGTTCTTCGAACTATGTGCCCTGCCCATTGCCACTTCAGTTTGCTTACCCTGTTTGCTATGTCGGTGACCTTGGTTTTGATCTGGGGGCACGGCAGTGCCCCCGCCAAGTCGAGCAAAAGAAAGGCACGCCGTTCTATCCTTTTTTCGAAGCCATTCACGACATTTTCGACCCCCTGTAATTTATTTGCTGATGAAGCTAGAAGCCTGAATTTTCAGTGACCAAGAGGGCATAATACACCTTAGGAATATACCAAATTACAGTCAGTTATAACATTTATAACTTGTAGTTAAAGATTTATTGCAAGTCAAAGTTCCTTAATTTTGTCACTCACTCACTCACCGATCAAAGAAATTCCAAGGTTCTTCCACCAGATTTACAAGGTTTAAATTTTGAACCCTATTAGTGTTTAGTCTGTAAACCACAAGAAAACTTAAACAATCTGCAATTTCAGTCTAGTATTCCAGATGACTTGGCCATCGCACGGCAACAATCTCCTTTCGAGCCAAGTATACATTCAGAGGGCTAATAAAATTAGGTAGGGTTTGCTGCATGTAGTTTATTGCCGTGTGCGATTGGCCAAGTCGTTTTATTTATTAAAAAGATGAAGATGTGTAATATTGATACGGTCACTATAACGGTCACAATAACATGTTCCTAGTAAACTAATTCGATGAACATTTATGGATGACAAAGGTGTTGGATAGATACTCACTTTTACATGTTATGTTTTTGATGGGATTTTGAATCTTCTGACTTCTGGTAAAAATATATGTAGGCATTAAATATTTTTAGCGAAATTGTGTCATATTCGTTTTTTACAGACATATATACTCGAGAGCAAAAGTTTCGGCGCAGCTTCATTTAAATACTAGCAAAAGATTTTTTTATTATTTGCCAGTAGTTCTATTTACATAATATACTATTCGTCGCAATACCCAACTTTATTACCAATTTCCGCGATCCTACCATAAAAATATCCATATCTGAAAGTGACGATGTTTGCGTTATCTTATCTCACTCCTTTATCGTCTTTTTCGTCATAGGTTTTTACGAGTCCGATTTAAATCGGAAAACGATAATCTTATTAAATATTATATTACAATCTTGGTGTAAAATTAAATAAAGATCATGATAGGATTAAAAAAAATTACAAACCCTACCCTATTTTAGGGAATATAATGGTATTTTAACAACTCGAATTTTTCTCTCTCGAGTGTATGTATGTTCCAAAATAAGGTTAAAGCTTGTGCTTGAATTGTGCTGTATTTTTTTCCTTTTTAGGGTTCCGTACCTCAATCGGAAAAAAGGGATCCCTTATAGGATCACTTTGTTGTCCGTCTTTCAGTCCGTCTGTCTGTCAAGACCCTTTATCTCGAGAACGCGTGGAGGCATCGTGTTGAAATTAACACCATATATTCAGGTCTACGGTCCTTTGAAGCTGTGAAAAAATCAAACTTCTATACATAGGTAAGAAAAAGATGCGGCCATTTATGCGGCAAAAAACGTATATTTTGACACTCTCAAGGGAATCAAAATGATAGGGTACTTCCCGTTGACATTGAACCATAAAATTTGGCAAGTAATATTGGGACATACTACAAATACATATAAAAATATGAAAACTATAAATTTGTAATAAAATTAAAAAATATAGTCTCTTTCAAAATACATATTTGGACAGCCCGGTTGCGTTAAGTTTGCACCTACCTCATTTGGATGCAATGCCTAAATATCAGGTGCAAACATAACTCAACCGCAACCGGCTAATATAATAATGTTAGAGGAATTGAAAGTTTGTACGGAACCCACGGTGCGCGAGTCGGACTCGCATTTGGCCGGTTTTTTTTGAGTCGGCTCCTTTTATCAGGTATCGCCACAAATTCAATATTGTGCAGCGGCAAAGGCCGCCAACATCTTGGGATCCTTTCCCCCAATAAGCAACCTTGATAAAAAATAGCTTATATCCTTCCCCTGGACTCAAACTATTTCCAACATCTTGGGATCCTTTCCGCCAATAAGCAACCTTTGATAAAATGTAGCTTAGGTCCTTCCCTTGGACTAAAACTATTTCCATACCAAATTTCATTCTAATCGGTTCAGCGGTTTAAGCTTGAAGAGGTAACAGACAGACAGACAGACACACTTTCTTTATAATGTTAGTGTGGATATGGATAGTATGGATGGATATGTAATTAATAGAGAAAAAAAGTAATTTGTAAAAAGTGTTTTAAAAATAAACGTTCGTTTTTGAAAAAATAACAAGTTGTAGTTTTTGAAGTCGGTAATAATAATGAAGATAAATATTAATTCCCTTTTCCTCCACCGTTACATGCTTCATTTTATCATCGATAAAGTCAGCCACTCAATCACCGCTGTCCGGATTCAAAATCATTTTTTATCACAAAGATAGCTTAAAAGATAGCTGTCACAGACCAAAACAAATTCGTCGTTATCTTATCTTATCTTTTGACGTCAATTATCGTACGACTATTGTGTTGTATGTTTTTGGGGCCAAGTTTAATGGATAGTCGTTAAGAACCCATTCGTATTTTTGGTGAAATAAAGCGTCAGAAATTGATCTTTGATATTGTACTTTTAGGAAACAGAAATTCTGATGAGTTATTGGCATAACTCATTAAGTACCTTGTTTTATATATAGGCCTCTAATTTAAGAAGCACTGAATATTTATACTATTACAAAGTTGTAAAATGAAATGTACAGACATTGAAAATATAAAAAAGTGAAAGGAATTATTTGTAGGTTACTGAATCGAAAAATGTTTTTTTGATTTTGTGTAAGTATGTTTGTATGTGCCGTTGTGGCTTCATCACGGCAAAACGGATTTCGTATATTTTTGGTACAGTGGTAGGGGGGGGGGCATCTACAGATTATACTTTACTACAGACTATACTTTTTACTCGACTATGCTGGAGAAAAAAACAGGGTTATGATTTTTGAACACTTTCAAATATGATAGCTGTTTATAACTAGACTGACAGATGACAGCCTATTGTTCAGCCGTTCTGACGTCACACCACGGCGGCTCGTGTTTCAATCAAGTCACTTGATATACTTACAGATAAAAAATATCGACTCTTAATTTAAATTTATTAAAACAATCATGTTATTTATGACTCGAAATCAGAATATATATGTTTATTTGTACATAGATTTTATTTACTATCCAATTGCATATTATTATTCATATATTTTAAATTTATCCCACAACAATAGTAAATACAAATGGTAGACTTAATGCCAAATGCTCTACCAGGCAACCATAACCAGGGCCAAAAAGAGATGCATGAAAATTGTCACTGCCGAAACGACATTAATACTAAGCATATTCATTTTATTTTCGTAATTTAAAATGCATACTACCTTAATTAATATAAATGTATGTATGAATTATTTAAAAACAAATAGCCCTTCATGAGAACGCATGTTTTACTTTGCCCCATAAAAGTAAGCGAAGCGAAACCAAAACGCAATCATGAATGATTACAAGCGCGCTAAGCCATGCACAGTCACGGTCATGCGCAGTGCAACGTGTCTAGAATAAAAACGCAGTAAGTGCTTTTATACCCTGGTACTCTTCATTACTTCTTAGTTATACGAATTTGAACTAAAGGGGCCCGTTTCATAAACGTTCCGTAGCCAAAATGGCAAAAAAGGAACCATTATAGTTTCGTCATGTCCGTCCGTCCGTAGGTCCGTATGTCACAGGCATTTTACTCAAAACTATAAGATTTATAGTGTTGAATTTTGGAGCATAGGTGTCTTGTGTAAACCGCTACATAGTTTGATAGTAAAATAACAAAAACATATATTTCTATGCACTCCATACCATACATACTTTTTCATACAGACTTTAATCCATCGTTTTATGTACATGCAAGATTTTCTGAAAGTTAATTAATAGCTACCTATCTCCTAAAGGTGCTTTTCCACCGGCCAGGCGAAGCAAGATAAGCTGAACATCAACACCGGTCCAAAGAAACGAGGAAGACCCCCTTGTAAACTAGTCATCAACGATGACCCAAAAGAAAGCCCAAATCTTTGCCCAAAAGGCCAACTCGACGGCCCAGAACAGATACACCTGACGAAAAATGACAAGGAGAGCCGACTCCAAATGAAATGGGAAAAGGCTAGGCAAAGATGAAGAGGCGGGGCGAGATGAGGCGAGGCGGGAATAGGGTACTTGACTGACAGATCAAATCAGTTCCTTTTTATAAAATGTCAAAAAGGTCAGAAAGTATGAAGTTTGAAAGGAAAAAGTTTATGACGTCATAATTCTATACGGTCAAATTGCCTACTTATTTTTAGTTTTTGATCATTTTAAAATGCTAATGCCAAAAGCTTAAAAATAAGTATTCATAAATGTTTTCTACGTATTTTCAGAAATAACGTTTAACTGCAAGCGTGACATCATTTATGTTGACTACAGGAAAGTACCCAATTGAAATTTGTACGGCGTAACTTCAGTTGACTCGTAGCGTAGTATGCATCTTCGGTGGAAATGGCGAGGATTAAGCAAGACGAGAATTGAAATATTTTGTTGGTATAATTATTAAACATATTACTATGCCACGAACATAGTCTTAACTTTGCAACAGAGTCACGATTCATGCATCATCATCATCATCATCAGCCCGGAGTCGTCCACTGCTGAACATAGGCCTTCCCCAATTCACGCCACCACACCTGGTCCTCAGCTCTACGCATCCAACCGCTTCCCGCCAGTCTCTTCAGGTCGTTGGTCGATCTGGCGGGGGGTCGTCCCACAGGCCGAGTCGTTCGAGGTCTCCACTCCAGAACTCTTCTGCCCCATCGACCATTTGCTCTCCGACAAATATGCCCCGCCCACTGTCAGTTCAGTTTGTTTATTCTGAGCGCTATGTCGGTAACGATGCGTAGGCATTGAAAGGAAAAGGGTGTAGCAGGATAGTCTTTAAGAAATTGCCCCCAAAGCCTAAAGTTTGAAACTATAGTCAATAAACGATTCCATTTATGCCATTTTGAAAGCGAAGAGCTACGAATCGAAGATTATCCAGAGCTATAAGCCCTGAAACATAAAATACTTAATTTCTCGTATTGCGGTCGCGAGCAAAAGTTTTTCACCCAACTCAAACCGAATAATTCCGGCTATTGTGAGAGTGAAATCATGACGAGGCGGCATAAATTCGACAATTGCCGGGGATTGTCGGAGAGTGCCGATTGTGAGAACGCAGGTAACTGTGTAATTGTCTAACGAAGACCTTAGCTAATCCGCTAATAGACGGCTTTTAGTGAAGTTAGCGGGAATTCGGAAAAAGATTGTTATCCGACATTAGAAACTAAAAAACTGGCCAAGAGCATATCGGACCATGCTCAGTGTAAAGTTCCGCAGCCTTTCATACAAAAAAAAACATTATAGATGAAAAATACGATATGAAAAAGTGAACTAGCAAAAGAGCGTATTTTGACGGCACTTACTTACGTCCTTTTGTTGAGAAGCGTAGTCTTTCGGAAATAATTTAAAAACAGTTTAGTCTATCTTATTGATAAAAATAATAATTTAAAGTATTTATTAAGTGTTTATGTTTGTAATTTTCATTAATATTTTTTGGACTTACGATTTAGAAGATAGAGGGACGGAATGGGTCACAATTTCGGATCGATTATTTCCGAAAATAGTTCGTGTCTAATCGATTAACTAGTTCGTGTAGTCGCACTAGTGCCGGAATCCCGTGAGTTCTGCATGTTTTCTCTTTAATAATGTTTGTGCTTAACTATTGTATGTTTGTTATTGTTAGGAGTAGTTAAAGAAAGAGAGTAAACAGCAACTTTACTTAAATATATATAACAACAATAACATAAATATCAATATCCATGAACCCATCGTAATATGCATTGATAAGTGTGAAGCGGGCGGTGTCCACTCATCACTCATAACTATAAATAGTCAAGTCAACATTATGACAGGAAATGCTCAGATTATGTCGAACCACGATGTTGCCTCGGCATTCGAGGATTATTTTTCCAACATTGCAATGAATACTACAAGATGTCTTCCATCATCTGCGACCGAAGCCCATTTCTTACTTAATGTTAATTTTAGCAAATGTAATGTAAGCTTTGAATTTAGTCAAGTAAATTCAATAGAAGTTAATATTTTCTTCTGTTTCCGCGATTATTACTCATTGAAATAAAACAATTACAACAAATTGTAACTTTGACAGAGGAAAATACATCTTTTCTCAGTCCTCCCGTGACCATGGAAAGCTGGAAAGCTTCCGAAACGTCGGGAACTAAAATGAGATAATATACGCGATATAATCCGTTAAATTGTTTTATTTCAATCAATAGAAGTTATTAAAACATTTAAGTCACTGAATTTAAAGAAAACAGAGGTTTTTAGGGGAACTTCAGTAAAAATCATCATATCATAGATTCAATTGCACCCTATCTAGCCTTGATTTATAACAATTGCATATCAGAGGGCGTGTTTCTAGATCTTATGAAATTTAGTAAAGTCATAACTCTTTTTAAATCAGGTGACTTGAGTGAATTGACTAATTTCCGTCCGATATCTGACGGAAATTAGTCAAGTCACTCAAGTCACCATACTACCTGTATTCAGTAAAGTTTTCGAAAAGTTAATGTTAATGGATCTGCTGAGACACTTCAATAGAAATAAACTGCTTAGTAGTAAACAGTTCGGTTTCACAAGGGGACGTTCCACGGCTGATGCAGCATCTGTACTCATTAAACATATTTACAACATCTGGGAGAAATCTTGTGATGCAATTGGAGTTTTTTGTGACCTTTCTAAGGCATTTGATTGCGTTGATCATGGAACACTCATTTTGAAATGAGAACGTTGTGGCCTGTCTATAAATGCCTTAAGCCTTATGTCTTCATATCTCAGCAATAGATCACAAACAGTTGTTGTAAATGGAACCCAATCCAGTGGAGCTGCAGTTAAGCTAAGAGTGCCACAGGGCTCTATCTTAGGGCCATTTCTATTTTTGGTTTATATAAATTACTTGAAAATCTTTGTGATATAGTACTATTTGCTGATGATACATCATTAATTTTCAAAGTTGACCGAAAAGCAACACACTATGCCGAAATTAATAGTGTACTAGTTAAAGTACTGGACTGGTTTACTATTAATAATCTGCTATTGACTGCTAAGAAAACGAAATGTGTTAGATTTGCTTTAACGAATGTTAGAGCAGTGGATTCTACTATATCGCTCAATGGTGAATGTTTAGAAATAGTGGATAGGGCATTATTCTTAGGTATAACATTGGACAAGAACTTGTAATGGAGTCCCCATTTAGCAGTACTTGCAGGTAAATTAAGTTCAGCAGCTTTCGCTATTAGAAAAATTAGACAATTGACCAATGTTGATACTGGTCGCTTAGTTTATCATAGTTATTTTCATATTATCATGTCATACGGTATTCTAATTTGGGGCAAAGCAGCAGACATACAGAATATATTTGTGTTACAAAAAAGAGCGATTCGTTCTATATATAACCTGAATTCCCGTGACTCCTAAGAGAACTTATTAAAGACATCAACATATTAACCGTAGCGTCGCAATATATTTATGAGAATATTATTTATGTTATTAAGAACCTAGAGTCTTTTATTAAGAATTCAGATATCCACAATTTTAATACTAGAAATAAAAACAAAATCGTCATTACAAAGTTCCGCGTTCGTAAAGTAGCCAAATCATTCGTAGGCCAATGTATACATTTTTATAATAAGCTACCAGATGATGCTTTAAAAATTTTCCAGCTCTCAAAAGTACTTAAAAGAGTCTCTAATGGCAAAGGCATATTATAGGGTAGAGTACTATTTAACAGACAAAAATGATGGCCCAAAACAGAAACTAAATAATTTACTTTTACTGGGACACAGTTCTTATAAGGTGGCATATCAAACGTATGTAAGTTCTTTTAAATAAAAATAAAGAAAACATTATTTTGCTTTTTTATATTCTATATATATTTTTTTTTACTTTTGTAAGTTTTGATATGTTTTCTTGAAGAACTACGCATTGAGTTTATAGTGTTTATACTCAAAACATATATCTAGGATAGGCTAATTACTAATATTGTAATAGATATAAGACTTATTTCGAAACAATGACTGACTGTTGAGTTTGTTTCGGCTTTCTTCTCCTCAGTGGTCTCCTCTTGGGAAACGCAGAGACAAATTTGTAAAAGTGCCCTTGCGGCCTACTTACAGAATAAAGATCATTATTTCATTTCATTATATAAGGTCCTCGTAACGGACCGATACATGTCGGGCAGTATTCGTTTTTTTTACATCGTCATTAAATGCTAATGTAAACTAAATATAATCGTAATATAATGTGACCACCGAAGTCATAGAGCGGTTCAAGTCCTTATACCGTACCGAAAACGGTTCCTGGTTCCGTGATGTTTATTGGAATCATTGATCATACAAACAAGTAATCAAAATTCCCGTCCCGGCATCCATTCCAAGTGACATTGTTCTAACAGTAACTAAAAGCTTTTATTAACTCTCGAACGGTAAGGCCCCTAATGGCCCTAGTGCCATTTAGCCGAGATGGGGTTTGCTAAGACGTGTTTAAGATGCGTTTTATCGATATTGATTGCGGGGACGATCGTGCCCCGGTTTGCGCGAAATTGAAGTTTCAGGTTTGCAAAATGATATTTACTAGAACAGAGCGATTTATAATTGACGAAGTTTGGCTCAGTAGGTTGTACAGCCTACGAAGCTGGCGGTCCCGGGTTTGAATCCCGGCCAGGGCAAGTGTTTTGTGATGAGCACGAATGTTTGTTCCTTGCGTCTTGGACGTTTTCTATGTATTTAAGTTTTATAATGTATCTATATATATTATGTATATCATCGCCTAGTACCCATAGTATAAGCTTCGCTTAGTTTGGGGCTAGGTCTATTTGTGTAAGATTGTCCCTGATATCTATTTATCTATTTATAACTAGCTTCTGCCCGCGACTTCGTCCGCCTTAAATTCGTTTAACGCGAATAAGGGTATTTTTCCGAGATAAAAAGTAGCCTATGTCCTTTCTCGGGACTCAAACTATCTCCATACCAAATTTCATCCAAATCGGTTCAGCGGTTTAAGCGTGAAGAGGTAACAGACAGACAGACAGATACACTTTGGCATTTATTATATTAAGTATGGATAAACTAGCAGCGAAATAATTTGCTCCTTCCCATCAGGTGCTGACGCCAATATGTTCGCAAAGAACTCGCACCGCGGGGCGTCCTGCCGTTCCTCACGACTGATAAATGGGTTGCTCTCATGTCAAAAATGATTTAAAACCGACTTGTATAACTAAGTTTACTAGCTAGATACACATAAAGGATAGGTTTCACACGCATTAGGTATTTTACAAGCTTTTATTGCTTGCCATCATAGTACATAATGTCAATTTGGGTCAAATCTAGAAAGTTTTTGACCGAATCCGATTTCCGATTGAGCTAAAACTTAAAAGACATACGTAGATCGTATGATAAAGTCAGTGAGTTTGAGGCTGCATAAAAATCGTTTGAAATGTTATTTATGGTTCATAATTCTAAACTCTTTGCTGCACAAGTGTTAATTATTGATTCCATAATAAATAAAAATAAAATAAATATTGCAGGACTTTTTTTACATAAATCGAACTAGCCCAACGGTAAGCTCAATTTATTATTAAATATATCGTTGTCTAGTACTCATAATCATAACAGCTAGTTCGATTGTTGCAAGCATTGTACTTTAATTTTTATTTATTTTTATTAATACAAATGTTAGACTCGTACTAGATTTTAAACAGTGCCTTGTGCCTTAGCGGGGTGCACTCTCTGCCAACTGAGGTACAGAAATACAAGGCACTGGTTCAAATCCAGTGAGAATCTTAGATTTTTATTATTATTTAGATTTTTGTATTGATAAGAAATTAACTAAGCTGACTGATAATTTAATTTTCAATTTAAAGAATCCACAAGACACGTAATCTCTCACTATAAAGATGTCGGTGAGCAATTTAGCGTTTAGCTCCAGCGCGCACGCGCGATTATCGCGATTAGGTCAATTGCGCCTTCGCTTGCTTTTATTTTCACTCTGTATGTATGGCTCCCGAAGTGTCTCGACCATCGTGCACGAAATTGCACTAAGTGATGCATAAACTTATATTTAATAGGGTTTTTTTAAGGTTCCGTAGACAGAGTGACCAGTTGAAGTTCTGCTCGAGTTGGGAAACGTGAACTGATGCAGATCATTAAGGGGACAAAATATGCCTTATCTAGCAGTGGCGTGGCGTCCATGTAAGCCGATTCCCACCGGGATGCCCAAGTTGCTTGGCTGGCTATTAGGGTTCTGTAGCCAAAATCGGACTTACCCTTATATTTTCGTCATACTGTCCGTCGTATGTCACGGGCATTTTATACTTAAAAACTCCAAGATGTATATTGATGAAATTCGCAATATAGGAGGTGTCTTGTATAAGCCACTGCTTTGTTTGAAAGTTAAGGGGTCACTCCATATACGTAATCGAAAAAGTTTTTTTTCAACTACCTACATATTTCGACAGTTCTTTTAAAAATAATTTGAGATTTCTAAAAAAATGTTATGATGTATTTTCTAAACCTTATGTCCAATAAATAATGGAAAAAATTACAAAGATAAGCTTAATAAATACTTTCAAGGAAAATTGTTTTCAACATAATCAGATGTACCGTTTTTGAGTTATGTCCGAAAAACTGCGCTTCTCAGCAAAAGGACGTAAGTGCCGTACCCTACACTGAACATGGTCCGACATGCTCTTGACCGGTTTTTTTTAATATGATAGTGATAAACAAACGTACGTACCACCTGAATGTACGGAGTTACGGCTTCACGCGACTTTTATACCGACTTATAAATAAAACTAGCTTCTGCCCGCGACTTCATCCGCCTTTAACTCGTTTATCGAGGATAAGGGTATTTTCCCGGGATAAAAAGTAGCCTATGTCCTTCCCCGGGACCGAAACTATCTCCATACCAAATTTCATCCAAATCGGTTCAGCGGTTTAAGCGTGAAGAGGAAACAGACAGACAGTCAGGCAGACACACTTTCGCATTTATAATATTAGTATGGATACTAAATTTGTCTGTATAGAAAATCAATTGTAATGACGAACCTGACCTGACCTTAAATACTTTTTGTACCAGGTACACATCTATTATCATGAAATAAACCTATAAGAATATACAGTTATCTGTTCATGTTTATTTATAGCTATTGTTAACCCAATCGTACGCAAATCGACAATATTAAGTACGGTTTGTCACGCGATATTGATTATTTCGTCCCTTTTGACATGTCAACATGTACAGTCAGCGTGAAATAGTCTGTAGTATCCAAAACGCCAAAATATATCCAGGTTAATGGATTATAGTTCCTTTGCTCCGCGAAATGCTGACTTGGTTAGATATGATATGACAATAAATTGTGCTCACATGCGCATATTTTCATGCAGTTTCCACAAATAAATACAACAAAACACTAGGTACAGTACGACTACTTTGAGTTTACCACTGACATATGCTTTTATTCCATTGGATATTCGCCTTTAACACTAGTACAAAGTTTCTTTTACAAACAAACGTGTAAGTAATATAAACTCTTTTACATTAGTGATAAAATCGAATATCCAATGGAATAAAAGCATATGTCAGTGGTAAACTCAAAGTAATCGTACTGTACCAGACAGTATAATCCTAGGTAGTATTTATTTGCCTGCGGTATTTTTTTACGGAAACTGCATAAAAATATGCGCATGTGAGCACAATTTATTGTCACATCTAACCAAGACACAATTTCACGTAAAAGCGAAGAAACTTTACATTCATCTGTAAAATAATGCCTGAAACTATTAATTATTTGCCAAATATATCGTCAAGTATCTCTATGTCAATAAGAATAAGGTTGTGTTGCGATATATTTGGCAGTTTGAATGTTTTGCACTATTTGACGCTGTCTGTACCAACGTTTTCGAGTCCGATTCGCATTTGGCCGGTTTTTTACGTCTTCGGGGTGATTATCTCATCGAGAATATTTTGACGATGAGGCTGATAATTACACTGTGAACTAATTATATTGGAATGTTATATTTTTTCTGAAAACACGTGTAAGTAACTATAAAGCTACATTTTTCTTTTAAAAAATAGTTTTAATCTAAATAATAATTTTGGTGTGGTGTCCTGTACTTTGATTATAAAAAAAGCCATGGTAGATTTTTTTCTATACATTAATATGATGAAAATACTATATAAGTTTACGCGTGTTATGAGCATATAATAATTACATTCGTAAATAAATTGAAACTCATAAAATGCTTTTAAAATTGTCCGGAATTTACTATTTCATAGTAAATTTTGGTGGTTAATATAAAAAAAATATACATTGATCGAACGAAATGTAGTGAGACATACAAATGTATATTCGCTTGTTCGTTGAGTTCCATTCTAGCATTAAGCGATGACAGACGTGCCCTATCTTAATGGATCTTTCCACCAAACACTTAATATCTAATTTTGGTCTGGTGAAATACTGTTTTGTATGATGATGGTTTGTTTAACTAATGACTTAACAATACTTGTTATTGTAGAAATAGTATTTTAAGCATGTTTAAAGCTTCCTATTTATCGTATATACTAAAATTACAACTAAACATACGGTTTATTTTTATATTTTTTTAAAGTACATTTACACTTTTAACACGTTCACTACGGCAAAGAATTTTTGTGACTACCTGGGTACGACATGGGGTCTTTTAGATCCGACGTATAACAGTACTCTGGAGCGTTAACGGGTCTAAAAGATCCGTTGGGTATACACTTGTTTAATTGTGATTATCCACGTAGTTATAACCATTCATGCAAATATACCATTACTACAAAATTACGAGTTTGCGGCCCTTGCAGTGGAGACCTTAGGGCCACGGTCAGCCGACATGAAAAACTTCATGAAGATCCTGTCAGCGCAGTTGAGCCGCACCTCCGGCGACCCCAGAGCTGGCGCTTACCTCTCCCAGAGGATATCCTTAGCCATTCAGAGAGGTAACGCCGCCAGCATAATGGGAACCATGCCGCAGGCAGAACTGCTGAACGGGGTGTTCTTTTTATATCTCTTTTTAATTTTAGTGTGTTTACATCAACATATTCTTATATAGATAACCTAACCAATCTTCAAAACGCAGGTAGATTCACTTAATAGTTTGATTGCAAAACAAGAACAATCTGTCGGACCATAAAGACCCGATATCCGCACTGAATGTAAACATTGTCGATATTTTTTAGTGTTGGGAGAGAAATAAAATATCGATATTGATTAAAATTAATAACTGACTAACTAAGACTAAACAGATACAATATCATTTTGAATTACTTTTAATATTACTTATGACAACTTGTTGAATTATCTTATCAAATCTCATACTCATCATCACTGCTTGTAAGAGAATGATTCGTATTGACTGGAGTAGCAGTGACTGCAGGTTTAATAATCTTATTTTGTAATATTTGCACTCGTCGATTGACAGGGTTACTGGTTGACGGATTGGGGGGGCTGCATTTTGCAGTATTTGGAGTGTCTGGCTAGTCGATGGGCTAGTGTAAATATTATTTGTAGCTATATTTCGCTTATCAATTATAATATTTCTGGCACATATATATGCACTTTTTTTTCACAATTTCATGTTCATTCTCATTTTTGTTACACATAAATAACATTTTCCGTGACCGTTTCATGATCGATAAATCACCTTATATCGTATTACTCGTAAATCACTGTAATTAACAACCATCTACACACATCACTGGCTCAACTAGACTTTCATTCAGTACGGCTATCGGGTCACCGGGCATCGGGTCCTTAACACCCGGTAGCCGTACTAGATGAAAACAGTTTCTCTCTGGTCGTCATGGGGTCGAAAAGATCTAATGAGTTTTTATTACGTAAACCGCTTATATCCGAATAAACGTTGATAAAACACTAACTGTCCCTTTTTTACTCCTGCAAAATTCTGAGATATCTGTCCCGCACCAACGGTAGGAACCGAATTCGACCCGATGCCGTAGTGAACGTGTTAATGGGTCAATCTTGGTGGCCACAAAATTAGAAAAATCATAATATCTCTAAAAGTACTGCGTATAATGGAAGGCCACTTTAACACAATATTAATTATGTATGACTAGTGACATACCTTTCATATATAGTTATGAGTCAAACACTTAAAATAAGAAACTTTACCAAAGTTAGATAATTTTTTAGCTTGTTAGAGTCCCCAGCAAGCTCGGCCGAATTTCACCTTCCCATTCAAACGGAGTTTCATTCTCATTTTAAAACTACGTGTTGGATTGTAAAGAAACTTTGCATATACAATGACATGAGGTATATCTAGGCTTGTAATTAGTTTATATAGCTTCAGTTTATAAAACAAACAAAATACAGCAAAATAAAATTTTGTATGAAAATCTTTAATTCGCTGTATTTTTTTTACTATGGTATCTGAAGCTACATAAACTAATTACAGACCTGCATATACCTTAACTTAATCTAAGTACAATGTTTCAGAGCAAACTAGCAAGTCGTTTTAAAATGAGAGCGTAACTACGGTTGTATGAAAAACCAAGCTTGAACTCTTAAAATTCACCCTTGAACGAGTTTTTGCGCTCGCAATCTCTAGTTTATATAAACTTCTTGGCCCCGTTCAACAAGAAGCTTGACGCAGTAACTTACCTATGGGCTCGTTACAAAGTTCGCCTCACCAATATCTTCCCACCAATTTATGTCTCAGAGCTCAAGTAAATCTATCTTCGTAGCTAATTTATTAAAGTCTAGATTGTAATCGGCCATTTGAACGGTTAATCGGCAAGTATCGCTCGTGACTGTCCTTTAAAGGCGTCTCCAGGAATAGAGGCGCCTTTCTCGGTTTTGTCGTAATTGTAACTGTGTTTGGATAAAATTGGACGCTTTTTATAGATAACTTGATACAGTTCAAGCTAAAATTGCGAGCAACTTTTTTCTGGTCGATTGAAATCCAGCTTTGAATCTGATCTTAAAACATACTGTATCTAAAAATTAACTTTAGTTTAAGCCTACTTGTACTTGAGTCGCGATTTCGTATAAAAATACAATGGAAGGCTTTAAAACTTCGTTCTGATCAGAACGTTGAAACAGCATTTTGAGGTGAGATCAATACTAGACTTTTGGCACTATTTCCATAGATAGATATATGTAGATATAGTTAAAATAACTTTAGTTTAAGCCTACTTGTACTTGAGTCGCGATTTCGTATAAAAATACAATGGAAGGCTTTAAAACTTCGTTCAGATAAGAACGTTGAAACAGCATTTTGAGGTGAGATCAATACTAGACTTTTGGCACTATTTCCATAGAAGGATATATGTAGATGTTAAAATAACGCAAATACATAATCTAAATATATTAGCTTATTTTTTTAAATATCTTTCCAAGATACCTAACGTTTATTTCTTAAATTAAAAGTTGCATTTGATACAATCATTCCCAAACCATTGCGAAGTCATCGACTCCATGCTTCACGTTCAACTTGAAAAAATCATTAATGTCAAAATTAATGACCGGCAATTTCTACAGGCTACCACCCATTCGCTTCGGATGTCTTTTTATCCGCCAAATTTCCAGCGTCGCCCTGCCCGCCTTTCTGTCCTCTGTACACAACACGCTTCCTCTGGTTATGAAAATTCTAAGACCTTCACAGCGTGGCTTCGAGGTGGCGTTCTTGTCTGAGGCAGAGAGCGCTTGGAAAATGGTCTACCCGAGCCTAAACTTGCCTACGAACAAATGTCCATTTTCAAACGTAAGGTATTAAATAAGAGTATACATGTACAAATCAACTTTACGAAAAAACATAATTATCAAAGGATAAAATTAAGAAATGCAAATGATTTGATACTACGAACGCCAAGAACTAATTATGGAAAAAAATGTATCCTCTATGAAGGTGCAAAATTGTACAACAACTTACCAGCAACTATAAAAAATATGAAAACCATGAATTTGTTCAAAAACATGCTAAAGCAACATATAAAAAAATAAATAAAACATAACATTTTACAGGTAATCATAATATTAATTCATGGCTAAGTAAATTAAAGTAAAATTTTCAAAAATATAAAATTACTTGATATTTAACTCAACCAATATATACATTAAAACAGTAGGTAAACATTAGATTATCTCAGTACTTAACCGAGCGTAGTTACTTCGGAGCCACATCTAGTCGCTAGTACTCTGCGGCCGAGTCAACAGTCAACATCTGTATATGGATGGCTTAAGTAATGTCATTTGCTTCGATGAAGATATCTTAAAGCCAATAGAAACCCTAAAACTAATAAAACTTGTGATTTATGGTCACTTCACCAAAAATCAGAATAAAACATTAAAAATAATTTTAAATCGGTACACGTTCTATTTCGTCAACAAGAGTTCGACTGCCCGGCTGTTTTTCAAACTACCCGATATTCTTAACATGATGTCCGGGCAAAATAAATCTTGGCAACTTATGTTTGTTACTTTACATTAGAATGTAATAAGTCTGTACTACTTTTATCTGTTTCTTGCACCCTTTTCTTTTCATAAAACTTGCTTATAATAATTTAAGTTCTCATATAAGTGAATTGTAAAAATTCTTTTGAGAATAAAGAATCTTTAAACCGACATAACATGTAAAAAAATTGCCAAGTCTCGCAACCTTTTCTACCACAAAAAGTTGCGAGATATAATAACCAAGTCGGTTAATTTATTCAGTAGTACCTATCCAGGGAAGGATCTACCCCACACCTTTGTCATTCATAAATGTTCACGGAACTAACAACATGTTATTGTGACGGTTCATTTATTCAGTAGTACCTATCCATATGAGCATCTATCCAACACATTTGTCATTCATAAATGTTCATCGAATTAGTTAACTAGGAACATGTATTGTGACCGTTAAGTGACCGTATCAATATTACACATCTTCATCTTTTTAATAAATAAAACGACTTGGCCAATCGCACACGGCAATAAACTACATGCAGCAAACCCTACCTAAGTGTATTAGACCTCTGAACGTACACTTGGCCCGAAAGGAGATTTAATTATATTGCCGTGCGATGGCCTTCCCCTCTCTTCTCCTTTCCCCTTTTCCCCTCACCCCTTGCCATCCTTTCATCTTCTCCGTTCTCCTCGTTCCTCTTCCTTTCCCCCTTCGTTCCCCCTCCTTTATTTCGCTTTTTAGTAACGAAAAATTGTATTGTTTATCTAAGCTGCAAATGTAACTTTGTAATAGCATACATTTCTATAGAATTACAAATTAATTTATACACCTGTTATATCTGAAATACTAGACTGAAATTGCAGAATGTTTAAGTTTTCTGGTGCTTTACAGGCTAAACACTAATAGGGTTCAAATTTTGAACCTTGTAAATCTGCTGGAAGTACCTTAGCATTTCTATGATTGGTGAGTGAGTGAGTGACAAAATTAAGGAACTTTGACTTGCAATAAATCTTTAACTATGAGTTATAATTGAGTGTAATTTGGAATATACTTAAGGTGTATTATGCCCTCTTGGTCACAGAAAATTCAGGCCTCTAGCTTTATCAGCAAATAAATTACAGGGGGGTCGAAAATGTCGTGAATGGCTTCGAGAAAAGGATAGTACAGCGTGCCTTTGTTTTGCTCAACTTGGCGGGGGCACTGCCGTGCCCCTAGATAGTATGATCTGATGATGGAGCTGAAAGGTGGTCACAGGACCTCTGTAATAAAATAATTCAATCCTACCGAGTCTGGACTGTTTAGAGTCGTCTCGGTGAGTAATTGATGGATGTTTAAAGAAAAGTACAGTTGGCAATAAATGCTTGTCACAAAAATCAGTTTTTTGACAGAAACGTATATTCTTCTACCGTCTTACTTCGTAGGTACAGTCACTAGCATTAATATCTTCCGCAACAAAGCGCGCATAAATATCTGATAAAACTATATTTCTAAGGCCTGTTAGGACATGTCTGATATTGTCGCCCACATTGTTATGGCAGATATCGATACTGGTGACTGTACATTTAACGGTTGTTTCTACGCATGTCTGTAATCGAATTAATAAAAAAAAAAATCCGTGTTTACACGATAATAAACCTTAACAAAAACCCCTGTATTAATTAACCTGTACATTTGATATCGATATCCCGCACCACGTCTCTGCACCATGTCTCTGTTTATCCTAAAGGTTCACTAGTAGCTAATACCTTTATGTTATTAGGTCCACCTTTTGTACTCTCGTATTGTGCAATGGAGTTAAAATAAATAAATGAAAACAATTCAATGCAATGTAAGAATTAAACCATAAAAATTACTTCGAAGCAATCAATAGAAAAACCAAACCTACCGCTTTTAAAACCCGAGTAGTATAGAAACCTTACTCTGAAGCCGTGAGAATATATGCGGGTGCGCACAGTGTGATTTCTGCCTTGTATTTGTTTCTTAAGGTACAAACTTGGTAAAACCCTATCAACGCAGACTAGACAGAAACCCGATCGGCTAGAATTACCTATTTAGGTGTAGGGCTTGGAGTGATCGTATGACCATTAGTCGATACATTGTGAGTCGTTTGTCCGTCAGTCGTTAGAGATAGTTAATCTACGCCTACAGCATTGCAAAATATTTGAGACTAGGGTTTTGCCGCGACCTCGCCCGCCTGGCACGCGTCTTATGTTATGCCATTATTTGACGACTGGTTTAGCTCAGTGGGAGTTACTTTGCCTGCGAAGCTGAAGGCTGGGTTCAAATCCCGGTAGGGGCAAATATTTGTGTGATGAGCCTAAGTATTTGTACCTGGGTCTTGGATGTTTTCCATGTCTATAAGTAAATTTATCTATTACTATATAAATAAATAAATAAACATTACGGGACAATTTTACACAAATCGCTCTAGTCCCATGGTAAGCTCAATAAGGCTTGTGTTATGGGTACTCGACGACGATATATTTAATAAATATATTACTTATATACATAGAAAACATCCAAGACTCAGGAACAAATATTTGTGCTCATCACACAAATATTTGCCCTTACCGGGATTTGAACCCAGGACCTCAGCTTCGCAGGCAACGTTACTCCCACTGAGCCAAACCGGTCGTCATAACCGGTCGTATATAAAACAATTTAACGGATTATATCGCGTATATTATCACATTTGAGTTCCCGACGTTTCGGAAGCTTTTCAGCTTTCCATGGTCACGGATGGAATCCGTTAAATTGTTTTATTTATATGAGTAATAATCGCGGAATCAGAAGAAAATATTATGATCTGATTAGGTTTTTCTGGGTTTTCCCTAATCCTTGCAACAAATGTTGGATCATATTGTATGTCTCTCAGCAAAGACTTCTCTTAATGTAACTGTCAATTCGAAAGTGTTTGTACCTAGGCCTACTTGAATAAAGCACATTTTGATTTGATTTGATTTATTAAATATATTTAGTACTTATAACACAAGCCTCAATGAGATTACCGTGGGACTAGTTCGATTTGTGTAAAAAAATGTCCTGTAATATTTATTTATCATCATCATCATCAGTGGACATCTTTACGAACTAATTACACTAATGTTTCTTTGTTCAATTATAACATCGTGAAATGTTTAGCTTTATAGAGCGGTTATACTTTTTGCCTTAATTAATGTTTGTCCTCCTATATCTTCCATGCGGTCGGGGCACGTTCCAAAGTATGGCAATTGACAGTCCTCTTGTTTTAGGGTCATACAGGTTTTTTAGTATGAGTTAGCGTTATGCGTCTTTCCTGTGGACACCCGAAAGTTAAGGGCTTTATATACAACTTTTTCTTAGGATGTGATGTACAAATCGATTAATACTCTAGATATACTCGTATACGACAAAAATATCAGTTACATGTACCCAAGCCCAAAACTATTGCGTTGTCCACAGGAAAGACGGCTAAATTCTAGAATCTGAATGAATGAATGTCTTTATTTGCTTAAAAATGTGGTACAAAAAGTTGGTATAAAGTATCATGGTCACACACATTCCACCAGAAACTGGCATGCAAAAATTATCACCTAATAACGTGATTATTAACATTTAATTACAATTCAATTATTAATATGCAATGTATGTCAAAATTACTATAGGTATATAAAATAGGCACTTAAAACGTTAAAACTAATTATATAATAAAATGTCAATTAAAATCTTTAAAATAATCAAAATATTCTTGAACAGAGTTAAAACATTCTTGTATCAGCCAGTTCCTAAGTTTACGCTTGAATAAACCAAGAGACAAATTTTTGATGTCATTATGCAAACGATTAAAAATGTCAATGGACTTACAGTATGCGTTCGTGCTGTACAATTGTGTCTTACGGGCAGGACAAACGAGACGATTTGGGTACCTTGTATGAAAATTGCATGTATCTTTACAGGTTTTGAAGAGTTCTGGGTGAGTCTCAACAAATAAACAAACTTCATATATACATGGCACAGTCAATAAATTCACTTGTCTAAATAGCGGCCTACAAGATGTTAAAATGTCTACGTTACAGATCGCCCTGACGCACTGTTTTTGTGCTATGAGTGCGCGTTCTGACTTTTTAATGGTCCTTGATCTGGGAAAGAATTTACTAATATATCTTTGACACAATTGCAAAAGTTAAAACGATAAAAGGAAAGGTGGTCGACATTTTCGGTAAAATACAAGTGCATTATTAAATATCTGCCTACTTACAGTCGTAATCTAAATTATATAAATGGAAGCATTTGGTTTATAATATCGAAATTCATGTACGCTTAGCGGACGTTATTTAGAAAATATAACATAGTTTTGCTTTTGAAGTTTTGTTTTTCGAAACGTTGCCTAATGGAGTAGGGTAAAACACCTAAGAAAGGATTACGGATTATCTTGAAGGAAAATAAGTAAGTTTTCGGAATCTTACACTGTGAATAATACGCTACCTTCATTTTGCTTCGCTGAAAAACGTTACAACTGACGCTAGTATTACTCTTTCTGGCATTGCCGAGCCGGTTTAATCTGGTCTTCGGATTGCTACATCGAGTAAGGCGTTCTACGTGTCGCGCGTGCATCACTCCGCCGTGGCTGATGACGTGGTGGAGTTTGTCCGCCATAAGACTGGTTTCTCGCTGAGGGTGCACCAGCTGCAGTCCCGCCACTACGTGCACTTCAGCTCGTTTGTGGTGCGTATATCGCGGCCGCTGCAGGACACCATCGCAACATGATCGGATTTATCGTTTTATTATATCACTATATATTATGACGATACCACTATTTCCGGTGTTTGAAATGCAACATGAGTTTATTATTTAAATAGCAAAATTACTGATATTAGATACATGCATTCATGGGTTGTTGAATATATTTGCTATACATTCTTAAGGCAATAAAAGCATCGACCTTTTTTTCTTTTGATTTCTGCCACCAAATCTTTCCCCGCACAATACAACTTGGATCTCTTTGAATTGAAAGTATCTGCCTATCATTGGCTTCGTCACTTATTGTTCTGGTGGGATTGAAGTCAATTACTCGCCTATCGTACTTTAAAAGGTCTCAATAATTATTCACTCGAACGCGGCAATGATTGAGTATCAAGTACTGCGTCTTTTACCCTAGCCAACCTTGAAAATTCCTAATAATACGCCAAATAACAGGTTCACCGGCCACATTAGGAGATGGCAAGATAAGGCAGCGTAGGCGGCTGTTACGCAGCTATTATATATTGGGGGCCTTCGGTTCCGGCACTCCTTTATTTTCGTAGAGGAACCTGTGAAACAGGTCACACAGGTCTAGGGAAAAGCTGGGTTACCAGGTAATTATATTATTTTGACAGCCATTAAAGCTTCAAGACTCCTCTTTTTTAAATTCCAAACTGACTGGGTCAAGATTGCTCGCTGGTTCAGTAACAGCTTATTCAATCTTGCCTTGAAGGGACTCAAAGTATAATTTTCAGTAAAAACACACGTTCTATTCCTTAACGGTTCGCATTACAAATGATAAAGCAAATTGCTTCGTGCGTATGGTAAATTGACAACTTAAGGGTGAAGTCGCTCCCACGCCTGGATGACCGATGGTGGAACGAGGATGGCGGGATTAAATCATGCAAGTCCTGCGCACACTCTCCAAAATATATTATATAAAAAACCGATAAGCTGGGAATTTTGAACTAACTCCTTAACTTTAAAAATCTTTAATATTTAAAATTAGAAGTTAAGTTATTGTATTACATGAGAACTTGTTGTGAAATAAACAGTTTTTTTTGCCATCTTCGAGACTCTGGAAGTTGCTACCAGCCGATAAAGATCATCATCAGCATTACCATCCTCTAATGATTTTCATCCGAGGAAGAAAACCTCTCAGACCTGTGCAGGTTTGAGACCTGTGATACATTTTTCATCTTGATCTCTGGGATCGTTTGAGAGTGCCGAAACCCCCCATGATTAAAAACATCTGGCGACTCGGATAATCCTCTTTTGTTGCATTTACGACAGGCTCTTGTCCGTGGCTACACTTTTTTAACATCTCGGCCCTAACACGATTTTGCACATTTTAACCAAGAAACTGGATATACTAAACTAAAGTATGGGGCCCGTTTCTCAAAAGCTTGTAACTTTACAAGTGGAAGTCTCTTATTAAAACATATTGATGGAAAGAGATTTCCGCTTGTTAAACAAACAACAACATAGTTACACGCATTTATGAAACGGGCCCGTGGAATTAAATTTACTGAAATAAACGTATCTTTTTTTATTTATTCATAAACTGACCAGCGATTGACCCCAGTACCAGCCGATTAGTAATAAAAATAAAATGAACCTGTCAATTCGTATCCCATACTGAAGCTTGCAGTGTACCATATAAGATTCTTGGGTAAAGTCGCTTTCAGACAATTTTTATAGGCTTAAGCAATAGTCTGGCTTCAAAGAAGTGCTGCCCACATTGACGAATTGCAAGAGGTCATCGACTCGGCGCGCGCGCCGATCGAAGTCACTAGTCCGGGCCAAACGATGCTATAGTATTCGCGAAATAGGTGCCAGCATCTAACCCAGCACCGATGAAGTCATCGCTGCTGTAATATGGTATGAATATGACCCCTAGACATGTATCAACTATTTGTATTCATAGTTCTCGCCCTTTTTTTTTTTAGTATATTGCACATGAATAAAGGTACAATTAGCGGCATTTACGTCAACATTATATAAACAGAAACGTTGCTTGGAGCAGGATCATAGCAATTGATATATTAGAAGAAAAATATATTTCTGTCCAAAATTTAATTTTTGCGACAAGCTTTTACTGCTGACTTTTCTTTGAAAATACGAGTACATCAACTACTTACTGAGATGATTCTACCGAGCCCAAACTCGGTAGTATTGCATAATTTTATTACCAAGTTTCTGACCACCTTGCTGATTCATCATCAAATCAGCTCGATGGTATCATACTATTGTACATTCATCTTTCTTACATAAGTATACCAAATTTTAGCTTAATTGAAAACCGGGAAGTAGATCAAATTTAACTTGCAAGATTCCACCCGAACATATATACATTGCAAGTTAAATAAAAGCTTGTAAGAAAAAAAACATTCCGTCGAATTGAGAACCTCCTCCTTTTTTTGGAAGTCGGTTAAAAAGAGACACTAATCAATAGTTTTGGATGATAAATACATACGTATTTAAAATAATACCATATACACCAATAAGGGGTTACTCTGAAGTTCTAAATTTGACTTTCGTATTGCGCCGTCCCTCTCATACAAATGCAATTTAAGACGAGAGCGAGAAACGCCACGATACGAACTTAGTCTTAACCCCTCAGTTTCGACAAGGTTGCTTGACGGACCAATTTATGTTGACTTTGATCTCGAAAATGTACCACTACTTCACGTATCTAGTATAATATCAGGGACGAACTGAAGGCGGTCAAACGTGAATTTTCAGAATGACACTCCCGTCGAGACAAAAGGTGGTTGTCACGTACGATCCGGCGCAGATGCGAAATATAGGTACCACGCTAGTGTGTGCGCAGCTTGTAATTTTGCTTTCATAGAGTCTATTTAGACGTCCACACCACCACCACACCATAACCATAACCACAAGTACACTACAACGACAACCGCGTGGTCGAGTTTTGTTTTGTGGGAGTTAATTCACACAGACCACATTTCGCCGTCAAATGCAATGTCGCACACTGATTCATAAGTTAATTCCAAAATATGACAGTTCCTTTTGTTGATTATTTACTTATTTGCGTTGTTTCGTAAAAATATGAAGGAAATTTCGTATAACCAGTAAAATTAAGGTAAATTTTATTGATGAAAATTCACACACTTGAAACAAAATGGAGTAGACACAGCGAATATGTGCTCATAAACGTCAGACTTTTGAATTTAATTATGAATCGGAGTTTGGCTGGTCCGACCACATCAAAGCAAATGTAAGAAGTTGCAGCGCAACTATTCACTCGTAACCTCTGCTTCACCACTTTTTGCCGCCACGTTGTGGTGTGGTTGTGGTTCGTGCGTATAGATCCCTAGGAACTTCGAAGAAGAGTAAGAGATAAGAAAACAGGAAAATTGTATTTTTATCAGTCTACCCGTGGAAGAATAGAAACTCCGAGAATAGCTCGCTCCATTGCTCTTTGAGTGACTTTGAGACTTCTTATGAGGCCCATTGTGAGTTTCACGTCTCAGTGCTGTATGTCATAACTGGCAACACACACCGGTTAAAAACTTTCATCACAGTCATAGTCATTAACACGCCTTTATTAGGTCGACCTGTATGTAACTAACTATGTAACGGAATCTTAGGTAACTAATTTAACCACCTTCCAAGGATCGTAGCGTCATGAAATTGGCAGCTGTATGTAGTTCTGATGACAATACAATAATATGGCATTGTCGAACTGATTTGATGATGGAGCCGGAAGATATGAACTGGAACATCATGATGGAACATCGTATCATAGCTGTGTTTGGATTTGTTAGAAAAGACTTGTAAAGCGTGTTTTTCTAGTGTTTTTTAAACTATTCATTTATTTTTTCTTCAACATTATACTTACATTGCGTTAGAATTACACATATTTTCATAAATAATAAATCTATATAATTAAATTTATAGCACCAACGTCACGCTTGATTACATACATATTAAATTTCACTGCAATTTAAGTAATTTATTTATTTATTATCCAAAAAGTTTCACAGCATTATAGTAGAAACCAAGGCACTGTGAACTACAAAAAACAAAAACATATAGAAAAACTTAAAAACTAGTTCGATTTAGGCGACGTAACTCCGTGGCTCCGTTGCGTCGTGTGATCTGGTGTAGGATTCAGCAGATCCCGGAACTGCCGATTTTTCTTTCTTTTTTATTGACAATCCTGGTGGGATTTATCTTATTAATTATTTTAATTTTTAAAATGATGATTTTATCAATAATATACTTAAGTTAAATCAGTTAAATGATCTGATTAGGTTTTTCTGGGTTTTCCCTAATCCTTGCAACAAATGTTGGATCATAGTGTATGTCTCCCAGCAAAGACTTCTCTCAACTGACAATTCGAAAGTGCTTGTACCTAGGCCTACTTGAATAAAGCATATTTTGATTTTGATTTTGATCCTTGTCCAGCAGTGGACGTCCTTGGGCCGATATTATGACGATAATGATCTGTGAACACGATATTAGGGTGTCAAGCACTAGGAGAAATGCTACTGTCCGGTAGGTACCTACAGGACAGTAACATTAAATATGGGCGTCTATGACTGCGTCGCATCTGCTTCGCATAGACGCTACAAGAATCTCGCACAGAATCGACCCGCGTCAGACATACCAAGACAAAACACGTGAAACTCGTGAGCAAAACAGTAACAGTTTTTTACAACAAAAAAAGGGATTTTGTTTCTAACTGAACAACAAAATTAGGGACAAGATTGTTGTGTTTTTGAACTGGTCAAGCGTGGCGTTTACTGATAGTACAACGAGTATGTAACACCGAACCGTCTCCAGACATTAACTAACATTAACAAGGTAAACACGCGTTGACATTTATGTGTCCGTCTTAATTCCCGATCGATAAAATTTTGTTATCCGATGCAGATCACGTTTTACAACCCATAACTATGCATGCTGTACGTTGCTTGAGACATCGAATGCATTTTACGATTCTTAGTGGGCATCTTTACCTCCACCATACTGAGTATAATTTTCGCGAAGTATCGATGGCCTTGAAGATTATTATCTAACCATACCTAATGGGAATTTTTGAGACTTTATAAGTAAGTTTATTCCACACAAGAAGGTGCCCCGCAACTTCGTTCGTGGAGGACAATTAGTTATAACCCCTCTTTTTTCTTCAGCCTAGTCGGGTAAAAAGTATCCTATGACCATCTCTGGATACCCAGTTACCCGTGTCCCAAAAAATAGTTGAAATCCGTTAACCCGATTTGGCGTGATGAACCCACAACGTCACATAAAAATGTACCAACAGACATTTAATTTTTAGAACTTTATAATAATATAGAAGTTATTTTATTTTATTATTTTTAATGTTTCTCTTGCATTAATTATGTATACCCTCGAATAAATGTATTTTATTCTATTATTTTTTCGTCGGGGGTTGCAGCAAAACGCTGTCAGTGATTCATCTTTATCCCATCCGTGGTCACCTTTATTTGAGTACATTTTAACATTAGCTAGCCATCGAACAACATGTTGATGGTTATTCTGGTAGTAACTTAACCGTTTTATTACTCTTATTTGTAACATAATCACATTAATTAGTGCACGTACGATCCAGCATGTAACCACATAAAACGGAGAGCAACAACCGCCATCGCAGCATTTAATTAAGTAATAATATGTTTACAATTTCTGTTCGTCCGCGACGACTTCAAAACCAGTTTTCGAGTCCATTGTTTCGAGTCTTCCTTGAATAACTCGGTACCAGGGACTTTAAAACGGCTTTTAACTCCGATCGCAATCCATTGCGTGCTGTGTGGAGCTTCGGAGTTTAGATGGAGTTGATAAGGTGTAGTGGACGAGGTGGGGATTGTCGTTATGGTTAGGATGGGAGGGCGGAATGGTAGTAGCCTGAGGGTGCGTTAGCTGGTTGAGGCTGAGACCTGTATGGGTGTGGTCCAAGTTGAAAACTTTTGCAGTTTCAGGGTTACGTAGAAGGCAATCTTTTATGCCGTGAACGTTGGATCAAAATGTAAGCAAGGCGCGCAGGAGCACAAAACTCTTTTGGCATTGCCGAGCCGGTTGGTTCTGGTCTGCGGATTGCTACACCGAGTAAGGCGCTCACGTGTCGCGCTTGCATCACTCCACCAGGGCTGATGACGTGGTGGAGTTCGTCCGCCAGAAGACTAGCTTCTAGCTGAGGGTGTACCATTTGCAGTCCCGCCACTACGTGCACTTCAGCTCCTTTGTGGTGCGTGTGCCGCGGCCTCTGTAGTGCAGGACACCATCGCACGTGCAGACTTCTGGCCTAACGTATCTCGGCAGTTCCGGGGCAACGTGCCGAATTTTACACCATATCAGACGACGCAACGGAGCCACGGAGTTACGTCGTCTAAATCGAACTAGTTTTAAGTTCTTCTATATGTTTTTGTAGTTCACAGTGCCTTCGTTTTTACTGTAATGACTTTTAGAATAATAATTAAATAAAATTAGAGGCTCATGTCGTATTCTAACTCGAACGACAAAATGTTTGCTGTAGCCGTCATCGATGTGCCAGGCGGTAGGATGAGGATGCCACGACATCTTCGGCACCTAGCTACGCACAGGTATAGTGTACCTAGTCTAAACACTATTTTTTATTTATGTAAGTAAGTCTGTGTTTAGGTATATTCGTCGTCCTAATGCTTGATTCTATCGGACTTGTGGTGCTTAAGTTGGATCGAATCGAGTTAGGTCTAAAGTTAATCGAACTTGTTTAAGTTTCCCTCAAATCAACTTGATTTTCATTTCCGCAATCTGTTCTAATTGGATAAAAAATTCGACAAAATCCAAGTTTAAACTGGCGGGCGCTTTAATGAATAAATTCTAGTCAGATTGGCGAACATAATGCGAGCTCTTTATATTTCAAAGCCAAAAATAAGTGGAAACAATTTGAAGTGAAGGATTGGAATCTCTAATAGAAAATCGACTCAACAGTTTATAAAATGCGCCCGCGCAGCCATTACGGGCGTTCCAGGGATATTTCCGATGGCCGCTGACCGGCCCGGGAATGTATTAATTTCGCGGCCGGTAAAAATAGCCGTCAGCCCTATACAATTTACATAATAACTCAGTGAACAAGGCCTGGAACTACCACAATGAAAGCAATACCTTTTGAGCTGTCTATCTTTTCAAGTTTTCCCATTTCTTTATAGGTGTACGATTATAATAGTGGGTCTGTTGATCTCGCGCTTCTTTCAATCCCCATATCTCCGCCATTTTGAAAACATTCCAAAAAGTGAATCGACCCAAAAATTACATATATAATAGGGAATATGCATGAATTTTGATTTTTAGTTTATATATAAAGCTCATTCATACAAACACTGGAGAAAAATATTTCGTCGAATAACTATAAAAATAACGAAGCCATCAAACATTTAATTCCATATCTTTCTAGCAAAACAGAATTTATTATGGGGTTTATAAGGCCGTAGGGCCTTCTCTCTGTGGGATGTCGGACCTTTCTGTCAAATCGCAGTCTAATTAGTAGTTTAAAATGCCTATATCATGCGTATTTCTAGGCCAATTTTAATTTAATTTAACTTTTTGAAATCGTTTTTACGACATTTTGATATTTTGTTAAGAAGAGGGATACAATAATTTCATGCATGTACCGTATTATCACACGTGTAATAAAATCTAGGTCCCTTTAAATTGTATGTGGTCAGCTGGAAGTATCATGTCATGATTCATGATTTAATGATGGTTAAGTTTCCTCATTATATTTAATCTTAATATTTCCTTATCGAGCTACACTTTCACGTCGACTGCTCTGTCAACTTCTCATGCGGTATCATACGCGCTGCCGGAGGAAATCTCGCAACGTTATGTTAGGTATATTTACAGTCAGTTGAAGAGAGATCTATCTACCTTGGTTCTACTAAGAATAAACAATATTTATTCAGGAGATAAGTTGTTGTAAAAGTATGGCTCTCTAGAGCTAGCATTATGGTGGGACCATTTTGGGGCATAGTTTTAGTTTTTTTTATATGTCATTTGTTTTTTTTTTGTCTTGCATATGCTATGCTACCGAATAAATTTATTTTCTTTCTTTCTTTCTAAAAAATACAATACAGAGTATTACAGTTGAAATTAAATAAATGATCCTACTAATATTATAAACGAGACTGCTCGCAACTTTGTTTTGCGGAGGAGAAAAGAGTCATAACACTCTTTTTGTTCAGCGCAGTCGGGTAAAAAATATAACCATCTGTGAGTTCAGCTATCACTATCCACAAAATTATGAAATCCATATTATATATATAATAATAATATCCGTACAGCCGTTTTTACGCGATGGTGACACAAAGCCACATACAAACAATATATATTTCTAACTAGCTCGAAAAAGTTTAACAATTTTATCTGCTAGCGTGGAAAAGTAGTTTAACGTTCGAACTTATATTGAAATAAAACAATTTAACGGATTATATCGCGTATATTATCTCATTTTAGTTCCCGACGTTTCGGAAGCGTTCCAGCTTTCCATGGTCACGGGTGGACGGGGTTCGATTTTTTTTTATGTATCTATTTGTTATCTTATATGAGTGTATTTTGTAGGTTCATTAACACTAAGTAAGTAGTGTGAATTGAAAAATATCTTATTTCGTTATATTTTCATAGTATAATACTTGAATCTGTCATTGTCCTCGCTGTAGTGAGGTGAAAAGTTGTGTGTTTCGCACGCCTGCAAACTTATTTGGCTTCTCGTACCTTGAAAGCCTCTCTCAAGATATTTATGTTTGAATCACTCGCTTCGCTCGTAGTTCCATTTTAGATTCCTTCGCTTACTCGGCTTTCAATTTAAGCACTCGCGACAAATAACTTATTATTATAAACAAAGATCAGAAACAAATGAAAAAAATTTTCGACGATACTGGACTTGAACCAGTGCCTTGAGCCAGACCGGGGCAGCACGCTCTACCATCTGAGCTAATCGTCCACACCAGTAGTCGACGAATTTTGTCATCTGTTCTTGCTTATGGATCTCTGAATGGTGCATCCGACTCTTTAGCTTTTTAAATTGCAAAAATTGTGATTATTATCATGATATTTGTAAAAAAACAAAAAAAAAGTAAATAACTTATTAGTTTTGCGTAGCAAATAACTATTGATATTCAGTGATCTGAGGCACTATTTATTTTACCACCCTAGATGCGTAATGTATTGTATTCTGCAGAATATCCCCCGTGTAGCTATAAACGTGGAAGCCTCTTCGTGCAGCAGAATTGTCATAATTTACGAGTAACGATTTAACGAACTCGTAAAATCAATATTTATGGACCATACTCGGGACATCTTCGTTGTGGACTTAATTGAGTTTTGCTGCCCCCTATTACACTTTATTGCTGCCACTGACTTTTAGAGGATTGTGAAGTCGAATGCTTATTATCGGTAGTCTACAGGGTACAGGTACAGTTCATCCAGCCGACTTTATCGTCGCTTATAGCAGTATGTGAAATTCGTTATCACAACACTACAAACTGGGTTTAATCGCGTATAAATATGATTTTATTTAATTACATTTGATCCATTGTCAATGAACGAAATGATGATCATGATCTACCAACGAAAGGTGATGAAATAGAATCATATTTCTACGCGATTAAGAAGATATACTAACAAAAAGCCTTTTGGAAATTAGGTACTTTTTTAAACTATTGCTGTCGCATCGCCTCAAATCGCCCGTATTACAGTGCAAAAGGGACAACTGCAGCTCGGAACGATCTGACCTACAAAAAAGTGGCGAAAACAGGATTTCGTAGTACCCTATTTCCTCTTCCAAAACTGGACTAATTTTAGTTTTCTTTCACATATATTATAACGAGGGCTTCGGCTAAGTTTCTATGTTTTCTTTTATATTCGTTAAATTTGTTTACTGAACGTGTGCTTATGGCGCCAGATGGTGGCATTTTTTGCAGTTTAAGAGGGCCTCTAATTCTTAAAATAAGGAAATTATTAAGAAAAATTATTTTTTTATTGTGATAATGAATTTCACATACTGCTATAAGCGACGACGATAAAGTCGGCTGCATGAACTCTGCTCTGTAGAGTACCGATTATAAGCATTGGACTTCATAATCCTCCAAAAGTCAGTAGCAGCGTATAAAGTGTATTCGTAATATGGGGCAGCAAAGCTCAATTAAGTAAATTGAGTAAAACCGTGTTAGTTTAAATCAATGTTAAGTATGTGATATTGTAATCAAATGCTATAAGTGAACTAGACGATGCCCGCTACTTCGTCAGCGGAGAAAAACAGTATTATAACCCTGTTTTTTCAGCGTAGTCGGATTAAAAGTATCCTATAAACATCTGTGATTTACAGTATCCTATACCCGTGTTTGGTACACTCCAAATCCAATAGTTGAAAACTCCAAAAAATATACTTTTCGATTCAGTGACCCAAACAGTCCGTTTCAATCATTTTATTGGAAGTAGGATTATGGTGTAGGTAACCTACCTCCTTTTACATTATATCATTGTATTTTACGTATCACGTCGCTTCAACTACACTCTGCGGTACACATCCTGGAGGTCAAACTCTCCATAACTCCACTTTCTACAACGAATACCTATCCTTCATGAAACTTGTCTGTCTATAACATTTAATAGTAACATGGTAGCTTTGATTTACTAAAAGTATATATATACCAACTAAGAAATTTAAAAAGGGATTTACTCATTTCGAAAGCTACTTCTAAATTCAATTCTACAGCTATATAAATAAGAAATTTCCTTCCAATGGCATCCACATCGCATAAGACATTGTGTAATATGCCTCCATTTCAATCATAGATAAGAATAATTGGGCCCCTGCCTAGACGGGACCCCTAATTCTAGCCCCAATTGCATAATAACACCCATTCGATAATACTATGCTATTACGGGGCTATTATGAAGTCTCGTCAAGTCACTGCGGTTAATTTGAGAATCGACACCGGAAAATTTATCGCTAATAATTCAATTACTATGGTATTTTTGGTATCGTGTGATAGTCTGCACGTCGCCATTTTGCTGATTAAGGGACGTACGTACGGTCCTTTTCTTGGATTCTTTAATTGGGTACTTTCCTGTAGTCAATATAAATGATGTCACGCTTTCAGTTAAATGTTATTTCTGAAAATACGTAGAAACATTCATGAATACTTAGTTTAAAGCTTATGGTGATTTTAAATGATCAAAAACTAAAAATAAGGAGACAGTTTGACCGTATAAAATTATGACATCATAAACGTTTTTTCCATTCAAACTTCATACTTTCCGACCGTTTTGACAGTTCATAAAAAGGAACTGAGTTGATCTGTCGGTCAAGTACCCTATTGCTCGAGGAGCATAAGGCCTCCTTCTACGGTTCTCCACTGCTTCCGATCCGCGGTGACGGTGTCAATCTCCTGCTAGCTCCTTCTGAGAGAATTGGCATCGCGGTCTTCCGTCAAGTAGACTTTGACCTCTTTTTGTTTTTCCAATGGGAGAGTAGTAGAGTATATAACTGTCCTGTTGAAAAGAGAAAATAAGAATCAATTTTTGGTAAATAACGAACTATCACGTAGCCATCCTCGTCAAAAATGACGTTGGATTGGCAACACACTGCGACAAGCGGACTATCTGTAATATGCAATTATACTTGAGAGTTGACTTTGTGCTCGTTTTGTCATCTCACTGACGTATTTCTTGAATCTGATTACTAGCAAGGAGGCCTAGCCAGGTCTATCAAGTGCAAAGTGCAAGTCGGGTTAATAAACTCATTTGAGTGAAGCACAAAAGTTTTCACCATATCGTTAGCCGAAGTTAAGCCCGTCGAATGTGAAATGTTACGTGTGCGACAAAATATTTAGAAATTATAATGGCATGAGTTAACCGGTTCAACTTTGTGAACTCCAACCGCTTATGAATACTACAGGTGTGATAATCATCGCTGATAACATCGCGGGATTAACTGCGTCGAGAGAAAGCCCTAACCGGTAAATTTAGTTTTGTTTCAACTTTCGTTTTTTTGCGTTTTACTTCAATATTAGTACTTGTTAATGTTAAGGTTGTATTCAACTTATAATACTTAAGTATTAGTACTTGTTAAGGTTGTATTCAATTTGTAAGTAAATACACTATTGGCCATATTTTCCCACTCATAATTTGTGACGACAGACGACGGGAACGACACGAAAGGTACGCAATACGGCAACGCAACCAACCACGCACTGCACTTGCACGCCGACGTCTCCGCCGGCGGGGACGCCCACCGCGTAACAATTAGTAAACCACAAGTCCGATACAATCAAGCATAAGTCGACCAACGTATTTTTTTTAACGTTTGGGAAATACGTTTATGCATCCTGCATAAGCCAGGGGACTAAAGCGGGCATGACGGACTAATCAAGGCCGATGCGTTGCACTACCGTCTAAAACCACTAACGGATGCCAACTCCGAATTTACTTGGAGCGCCGCGGGATCTCTTTAAGAATTCGACCACGTACGCTCCGGCGACCGGCTCACAAAAGCCGTGATGATGCGGGGGGACAGTCCACCGGTGCCCCAGTTCTGTGGACTTTTGTATGCAGGAAATCCCCTGACTCCCTACTAGGGTCTCTACGGCGGGGGCAGCAGATGCGCATAACGCCGGGCTCAGACCCCTAACCGTCGCCGGCATACCTTACAATACCTACATACAGACTGACATAAATAAAATAGTGTTTAGACTAGGCACACTATACTACTACAGCTGTTAACCCCACAGGCTAGGTGCCGAGGATGTCGTAGCATCCTGCCGCCTAGCACACCGACGACGGTTACAGCAAATATGCTGCCAAAAATTTAATGTGTGTAGATTGAAGATACTTAAAAAAAGTTCATATTGAAGGTCATGGAATCGAAAAACTTTTCTTGTATACAAGTTTGTTTGTATGTGTTGTTGTGGCTTCATCACGCCAAAACGGCTTAAAGCATTTCAACTATACGTAGGTCACTCGATAAATCTTGAGATAGAAAAAAACTATTGAAAATATTAGTATTATTTATTTTACATTTTTTCAAAATACTCTCCATTACTCTCTATACAAAGTTCCATTCGTCTGAACCAACTTTGGAAGCACTTTTGCCAGTGTTTATCAGATAGGTCCAAAATTGCTTCTTCATGTGCAGCCACGGCTTCTTCAGCACTCGAAAAAACTTACCTTTTATTTTTTCTTTCACCACCGGGAACAAAAAGAAATCGCAGGGAGCTAAGTCAGGACTGTAGGGTGGTTGTGGCAAGGTTTCTTTCCCAGCTTTCTCAATAAACGCCTTTGTTCTGAGGGACGTATGTGAAGAGGCGTTATCGTGATGCAGCAAGATTCCCCGAAGTCCAGTCTTTGGTCTCCTCTCTAAAGTAAACTTGCGGCAATGCTACTGTAGTATACCAATCAGAGTTGACTGACCTATAATTTTCCAGCATTGATGTTGATAAATGTCCGCCCCGTGAAAAGAAACTAGCTACCATTTTTTTGCCGACGTTACGAGGTCTTTGTAGTTTTGTTGGTAACTTTCCCTCTGAGAAGACCTATACTGACGATTGCCGCTTGTTTTCCGGGTCATATTGGTAAATCCATGTTTCGTCACCTGTAATTATTTCCGATACACGCCGCGATGTCCCGTTGTCGAATCGTAGACGCATCTCACGACACCAATCTACACGAGCCTGTTTCTCAGTATCGGAGAGCAAACGTGGTATCCAACGACAACAGAGCTTCCTTACTCCAAGATGTTGATGTAGAATGATGCTAACGCTCCCCAAACTAACGCCTAAGATATTCTCTACGTCTTTGTATGTTATTCGTGGATCTTCTTGCAACAAAATTTCAGCAGTCCACGCGTTTTCTGCAGTTACTGCTGTTTGCGGGCGACCACTTCGGTGGTCATCTTCGAGGCTGGTTTTACCCCATTTAAATTCGTTGAACCATCTAAAAACTGTTGCCCGTGAAGGAGCAGAATCACCTAACGCTGACTGCAATCGTTGCAAACACAATTGTTCAGATAAACCAAATTTAAAATCATAAAATATCATAGCACGCAAATGTTCGCGGTTAAGCTGCATCGTTACAAAGAAAAAACGCGGGAACCGTTTTAGAAAAATGACTGTAACATATTCATTTTTTAAATTGGAGCGAATCGGCAACTTGGGTTCTATTTTTAAATAAATTTGCTTTTTAAAAATATATAATTCAGGTGCGTTCCATTTTCGAATTTCGAGCATCTCAAAACTTATCGAGTGACCTACGTATAATACCTACGTATAGTACCCGTTTAATAAAACGGGTAGCTGGGAATGCACAGATGGTTATAGGTAGGTATAGCTTAGCTTTTTTTTACTCGACTACGCTGAAGAAAACAAGAGAGTTATGATCTTCTTCTCCGCTGACGAAGTTGCCACCTTCTGGTATTTTATATTCTTAAAATGTATTCACCCAAAGCGGTCTTTTTTAATTCTCGGACACTAGCACAACATCTTATTCAAGTTTTTCATCTTCAAAGTGCATTTTGAAGTATATGCAAACGAAGTAAAATAAAATGCAGTAAAATTGGTTATACCATTCAGAGACCGTTTGGTCGCTATCCTTTGACGCTAAATTAAGGCCGTGCGCATTCTGGATGACTTTATAATGTGCATTCAGCGGCCAGTAAGGCAATAAAGCTGCGTATACAGCTGTCGAGGACAAACTGATATCTGAAACAAGGATATGATCAGAGCTCTGAAAAAAATCTATTGTAAAATATTATAATTCAAATTTATTTATTGAAGCCTGGACACTAACCCAGAAAGAAAGAGAGCAAGCTCTTAGTGGTAGAGAGGGAAATCTGGCGGATGATTCTGGTACCAATCCGGAATGAAGACGGGAGTTGGAGGCGGAGGAAGAACAAAGAACTGGAAAATCTAGTGAAGATGCCGAACATAATTGACGAAGTCAAGGCAGTACGACTTCATTGGTTCGGTCATTTGGATAGGATGGGAGACGGTCGTGCAGTGATGTAGACAACGTAGGTATGTAGGCCGGCCCAGCGGAAAACGTCCGGTGGGTTGCGCCAGATACCGCTGGGGATAAAGTCCTTAAAGATTTGACCGCCCTCGGGGAACCCGATTGGAGTGAAGTGGCGCAAAAGAGGGAAGAGTGGCGTTCTCTCGTGTCAGAGGCCAAGATCCTCTTTGGGTCACCAAGACAGCTTAGTAAGTAGCAATAAATAAGTAAGTAATTAATTAGACCTCACTGGTCCCTGTATAAAATACTACAATCCTCTAACAGGGGGTCCTGTTAGAGGATTGTAGTATTTTATACATTAGAATTAATACGTATAATTACATTTCGGATACTATTTTAAGGGGCTTACTCAGCACTGAATGATCTTCGATCCTTTAGCTCTTCGCTTATCCATGTTGTATATTTCTCAACATGTTGAAAGCGACCGTCTATACAAGGTTTAGTTTATCTTCACGAGTCACTGAAACCAAGACAAACGCCAAACTTGGCTTGCTTACCGCCGAGTTAGGTTTTTTCAATATTAACAATTAGGCATAGTTTATGAGTCTTTAGAGGTTTATTGAGAGACTAGATGCGCAATCTTTATTTTTATAGATCTCTCTGTAAAAATATTTTCAGTCCACCCGTGACCATGGAAAGCTGAAAAGCTTTCGAAACGTCGGGAACTCTAATGAGATAATATACGCGATATAATTCGTTAAATTGTTTTATTTGAATTTATTCTAATTTCCGAATGCAAAAAAGTGTTGAATAGAAAGTGAACTAACATATAAACCATGTTTCAAAGTTATTTCGGCTGAAAGCTGGCTCGGTGACTCAAAGAGGATCTTGGCCTGTGACACGAGGAAACGACATTCTGCCCTTTTGGAGCAATGAAGTCCTCAAACATCTGACTGGTCAGATTTGAGGACTTCATCGCTCCAGCGGTATCTGGGGCGGCCCACTGGACGTTTTCCGCGGGTCCGGCCCACATACGCTCTCTTCACTGCATGATCATCTCCCATCCTCTCCAAATGACCAAGCCAATGAAGTCATGTTGCCTTAACTTCGCCATTTTTTTTATGACATATGAGGCAAACGAGCAGACGAGTTGCCTGATGGTAAGCGATCACCTTCGCCCATAGACACTTGCATCACCAGAGGAGTCCCAACTGCGTTGCCGGCCTTTCAGGTGGGAGTACGCTCTTTTCTTCAAGGCTTGAAGATCGCATCGATCCGGAAATACTACAGTTATGTTCGGCATCTTCACTAAGTTTTCCAGTTTCCTATTCAGCCTCTACCTCCAACTTGATATAAAGTTTAACACATTCACTATCAAGAACGCGCCTAGCGGGCGCTCTGCTCGTAGTCGTAGGCGACACCATGCATTTCCCAGTATGTAGAGTTACAAAAAACTTGGCAGCGAGAATGTTAAAATTAAATGGTATGGGGCGATAGAACTTTCGTGTTTTCTGCCTACGGAACCCTTCATGTGCTAGTCCGCCTCGCACTTGGACGATTTCTTTACTTTTCTATTGTGTGCTTCTGGACCGTCAGTTTCAAAATACATCTTAAATGTTTCCTTTTATAATACGTTCTGCGTAGTTTTTTTTTTAAATACATATATTAGTTTTTAATACCCTTCAAACGACTTATACACGTTGGAGTTTAAGCCTGTCTCCGTAATCCTCTATCAACCCAGTAGCCCAGGAACCTTCTCCCACTGAATTAAACTTCGAATTCGTTCAATATTTCGTCCTTAATTTAGGGCAGGCCCGGTAAGTCTATATAAATAAGACTTATCTCGGAATGAAGACATAAAGCGACACATAAATAAGGATCGGCGCGCGCGCTGTAAATAACATGAAGATTCCCGAGCGGAGCCGAACGGCCGCAGAGTAAGGAATGGATCTATATTGATTCCCACAGAATGTAAAGTTATGTAATAATGTACCTAACGAAAAAAAAAACATAAGTGAGGATGATCAATGTTAGTCTGCTTGTTATTTTTTTCTATAAGTAATGATTTTCCACGCCATGACGAGACATGACTGATATAGGGTATCGTTCGATTTTCCGCGTGTTAGATATCTGCGCTGACTATACCTCGACTAGTTTATTTAAAAAAAAAATGCATTGGGCGTTTTATGTTTGTAAATATCTAACATAGATATATTGTCTGGTAGTACGACATCCTCAGGCCGGTTTTTTAATCGGTCGATACTGCGACTTTTGCGAAAAACACTTTTTGCGATTGGACGTTTTACGAAAGGGTATTTTTGAAATAAGTTTCTATCCAAAAAAATATTTTTGGGACAAGCTTTTATCGCCGACTGTACTTTTCTTTGAACATCCATCAACTACTCATCGAGATGATTCTAAAAAGCCCAAACTCGGTAGGTGTTGACGATCCTTGTCAACACCTCATCTACGAAGCTCAGGCGTAATAATAAAAAGATTAAAAGGTTCGGGTTCAATTTAATTTATCGGAGTCAAGATCAAACACTCGCGAAAAGGTTACAAACACAAAGTTATAATTAACACACGTGATTTAAAATACAATAATTAACACTTAGGGCAAAAATAGGAACACTAAATAATCTAGACTTAACGCTAAGCCTAGATCTAAGAGCGTACGTATCGCGACTATAACAAAGGCGTCCGATTTCGCGATTAACAATTTACGTGTCCGCACTGAATTAAAATTTGTTCCTAACTAAACTGACTGGCCCTAGCTAAGTTATACAGTCACTAAAAATACTTTCACTTGGTTCTTGGAGCTGTTTCTTCTATACTGGGTACTCGCGAACTGGAATGGCTAGGCCAAACCATGTCGTCTTTTATATGCTCGGTTCAAAAATTGACATACGCCCACTTTCAGGACTTTCGAGGTTCATAGTTTTTACATTACAAGACTTATCAAAAATCTAATTAAAAACCGCCCAAGATATCAAATTATAGCATTTAAAAAACTACATGTTATTGCTGTACGGGCTTCCGTCTGATAGTGACGCTTAATTGCGCATTACAATATTTATATGTCAGCGGGAACCCGTTTCATTCTTACATACATATAACAACGTTTCATCAATTACTTATACTTTTTGAGGTTCTACGCTCTCTAGTGCTAACAGTTTTATAGTTATCTTAAAAACTAAACAAGACCGTCCTAGATACTAAATTCAACTATTCATACACATATGTGTCATGTCTGTGCGGGGTCTGGTTCGACTGTGGCGCGCTATTGCGTCGCAGACTATTTGTATGGAAGCGACAGCTATCTCGTCCCCCGTAGAGGGGTCGCAGGGCGAACAAAACCCCGTACTAGCGCCGGCTGTCTCTAGTTTGGGTTCTTGGCACTATACGGCCCGTCGCGTGTGATATGTGTATAATTAATTAATCACATTGTATATACTAATAATCAATCTATCTAACAGGGTTCATTACGATATTATAAATCGTACCATTGTACTTGGGCGCGGGTCAAAACAATGGCTCACATCGGCCTTAGGGTCTACTACCTGAGTCGAATATAATTAGGTCATCTCGCTAATGACTGGAGCCTAAATACTAGGTCAGGTATTTATGACTACAAATAAGCCGAGTTCATTGTCTTGGGATTACTGCCCCTTATGCAATAACCTTCATGAGGTCGGCTTATCTGCGAGCCTAATCGGTTTGACCGATATTTAGGCTATTAGGCTAATTAATATGCAATATGAATCTATATGTCTCTTTTACAGACTTTACATATGGTTCGGTTCATACCTCTTTTATGGGTATCAATAGGCTCTTAATCTATTTATTCTAGATAATATAATCAAATTTACATGTCACGTATTGCTAACTTATAAAACATGTGATTCTTACAACTAACTTAAATAACAATCATTACTTATTATCTAGCTAGTTTTGTATCGATGTTCTTCGGCGTAGGCTGTCCGCAACAGTAGGATTGCATTATTTTATCACAGAGTTCCTATGACCACCTACCTGCTCCATCATCAGATCAGCTCGATGATATCATACTATTTGATTACAGACCGACAGACAACGGGACAGGTGAAAGTAAATAAAAGCTTGTAAAAAGGGACTTTTTGCGAAAGGGTTTTTTCGAAAGGATCCCTTTGCGATAGGGTCTTGCAACGAAAGGGAGTTTTTGCGAAAGGGTCTTTTAGCAAAAGGGAGTTTATGCGAAAAGGACTTTTTTGCGGAAGGGACTTTTTGCGAAAGGAAATTTTAGCGAAAGGGACTTTTAACGAAACGGCAAAGGGACTTTTTGTAAACGGGGTACTATCCGCGTAAATGATTAGTTCGTCATTATATGTCTTAGGTATTTGAACCCTTTCATATTCTGTAACTATAACCATCCTTTGATAACCAGCTCTCTCAAAATCAAACATTTAGAAATTTACTATATTAAAGTGATGTGATTTTAAACACAGCACACAATTAAGATTATCAAAAGATCTACAAATGAATTTCTTAAGATTCAGTGATTCTCAAAGAGCCTATAATTTTTTCCAACTTTGATATATTATGGATATAATACAACTTTGAGATTCCTTGGTCACAGATATACTTATCCAGATCGGATTACTTTCACGATAAAAATAAGATTTTTAATAGAATTTCGGACAATCTAATCTGGGATTTATTTTTGGGATTCAATTATGTTTATATCAATATTACTGTTTATCTTATTTTATATTTTAAAAGTCAAGTTTAATAGTTTCGTTGAAAATATCAGACTATTAATATCACATTTCTTTCGATTTACGGACGGTTGATATGGAAAATGTCATCAACGCTACAGAAATAGTATATTTTAACATTTAATATAGAAAACTTCACAAACACATTGGCGGTGTATGTGCATAGCTATGGTTAACACGTTCGCTGCTAGTGACACAACGTTTGTGATCAAAAAATGATTACTCCTATGCCGGTGAGCTTGAGTGATTTTATGTTTGAGCATATTTCTCGGTGAATTCGTACTATTGAAATTTCAAATTAAATATACAGTATAAGTAGTTGAGTATGTTGACACAACACAATAGACAACGTTTGTGATAAAAAAAACTTACTCCTATGCCTGTGAAACTTTGCGTGATCTTATGTTTAATTGCCACAACGTTTGTGTTCAATAAATTCTTACTCCTATGCCGATGACACGCTTGCGTGATTTAACGTTGAGTGTTAGTGACACAGCGTTTGTGATCAAAATTTCATTTTGGCTGGCATAGCGTAAGGGCTTAGTGGATCGTTGCCGGCGCGCGCCGAACGTTTTAGGCCCAGTCCAGATGAGACCTTTTACGCGCGTATAGAAAAGGATAACATTATACACTAGAATGAGAAGAGCGTTCGTTTTCTCACCCTAGCATATAGTGTTTTCTTTTTCTATACGCGCGTAAAACGCTTCATCTGGACTGGGCCTTAAGGTTAACACATTCACTGACGAGCCCCACCCCCTAGGAATAAATTTGTATGCCGGCAGTGAATGCGTTACCTTTTTTTTGTGCAGGCTTTGCTTAATTTGGTATTAAATCGTTTTGTGTATGATAGTCCATGATATTTATTTTGAACTGTATAGGTCCAAAGGAACATTTTTTTTTAATTAAAAATGATGGGCATTTGACCGCAATCTCACCTGTTGTTACGATGCGGTCTAAGGATGTATCATGCCCGTCTAGAAACAGCCTATTCACTCTTGTCTTGAACACACCCAAATTATAATGGTCGGGGAAAACACTCGCAGGCAACGAGTTCCACTCCTTTGCGGTACGCATGATAAAAGTGTCTCCAAAGCGTGATATATTTTATGACATATGATATATGATAAAAGTGGCACAATACATCACTTCCATATGTATACTCGTAATAGGTACAAGAAAGGCGAGAATCCATAAAGTTTCTTAAATGACCACCATGAAAACTTCTAATACCATAAACATCGATAAATTCATATAAATAATATCCCGCCCATTACAACCTCGATTAGCCGGCGCTAAGAGCCGCTTAGAATATTAATTTGTGATTAGTGGAGAGTTATTCGCTGCGTGGAAACGGGGAGGAGAAAGTGATTCATGAACAGGTGTCGCGTCAGTCAGTCAGGGCAAATATCCTTATCCCTTCCCATGTGTAATAAGGGTCACTGCTCACCGTTATTAAGGAACTTACAAGGTTTTTCATGCAGATTTCCGCATGAAAGGAGCGTATTATTAGCTGACATTGACACTTAAAATACTCGTGACTCTTGATACCCTGCGTCAGTAAGTCGATTGCCACCACTGCAAATTTAAGTATTTTGTATCTGTTTTTTGCAGGATATTACTAAAAACATATCCAACGAATGTAATCTAAATTTATTACAAGGCATGATGTTTTTTTCGGTTAAAATAATTAAAAAACACGGATTAAACTAAAAAATAAAAGTTACGAGTTTTTTAAAAGTGCCAATTACTCTAAAACTATGAACTTTTTATTAAGGTCTTTACTTAATATGGTAGCTTTTGAGCTGTCCTATCACTCCTCTTCATTTTAGCGTTGGTTTTAGGGACACCCTGTGTATGGTGCCGTGTCTGTAAAACAATGAAAAGAAATAGAATTCACAGAATCTACTTCTCTTCTCGCCATGATAAAAAAGAACTAGTCAATAACCGTTTGCATAATATCAACAATTTTTTATTTGTTTTTACCGTTGAAACTATAACTCTTTATCCGTCCATATCCATAGATTACATCCATATATAATTTAATTGGATATGGAAGATTCGACCTCAGTCATAGATTATCTCATTACAGCTGTTTATGGCATCATATATCGCTGCTTTCTCTTGCCGGGCCCAAGAGCGTTGGCGTACGATTTGCCATGGTGCTAAGGTAAATATCCCAGTGTCCGAAACTGTCCTATTGGTTGGTCCCTTATTAGGTATTTACGTATCGAAATTAATTTGTTTGTAGGGTTGCCAAAATGGCTAAAACGGAATGCTTATAAATAGTTTCGTCATGTCTGTCCGTCCGTCGGTATGTCACAGGCATTTTACTCAAAAATTACAAGATTTAATTGAAATTTGGAGCAGTTTAACGAAAATGAAAAATAAAAAATCAGCAAATATCGATTGTGGCACATGAAAAACTTACAAAGATAAAGCTTAATAAATACTTTCAACGAAAATTAATTTCAACTTGATCGGATATACCTACTATTTTGGTAATTACCTACTCATTAAATTCAAATACTTCTAGTTAACCGTTTTTGTGTTATTTCCGGAAAACTGCGCATCTCAGCAAAAAGACGTAAGTGCCGTGGAGATACACTATTTTGCTAGTCCACACTTCATATCGTATTTTTTTATCTGTAGTGTATTTCTTTGTATGAACGGCTGCGGAAAGTGTGGAACTATACACTTAGCATGGTCAGATTTATTATATAGATAAACTAGCTAGAGTACGCAACTGTACGTAACTGTATACAAAATTATTCCTGTAACTTGCTAACACGCTCCGTGGAAACTCACACGAAATCGATAATTTATTATCACTTAATGAAAAATACCTCCCTACTCGTACTCGGTAGCTGCCCGACCTTATCAAATTTAACGAAATCAAATAACTGTACGTTATATTAGTGAATGCGATACAAAGTTTACGCTACATATAATTGACAGTCGATCCATCACGCGGCTTTAAATACATCTCGACCATTAGTTCCACATTAACGAGATATCCACTCGTACGCATGTTCGCTTTAATCTCACACATTCATCTTAAGTACTGGTAGTTGTCAAGCGGATGTCAACTTACATGTATGCTGACAAAGTTGAAATTCCTTGAGCAATGAGTAAGCTGTCAACGTGGTAGTGCCGATGACTTAAGAGGGCTTAGAAAGGTCATACGCGGTATTCCGTAGTACATCGGCCCTAACATCAAATTGACTATGGATTTTTTTTCTTATATGTAGTGGAGATTATTTATCAACATCGTAATAGGGCACATGCATGACTTTTTTATCGTTTTTCTTAACAAAATATCTAAATACCGTAAAAACAATTTAAAAAAGTGAAATTGGAATTAAAACCGATCAAGAAATACGCACAACATAAGATTTTAAACTACAAATTAGACAGCGATTTTACAGATAAGACATGTGCTTTTACGTTATACTACACTACGGCCATATAAACTTCATATTAAATAATGTTTTGCTAGAAAGAGATAGAATGTAATGTTTGATGGCTTATATCTTGGTTATTTTTATAGTTATTCGAAACAATATTTTCAATAAGTACTGTTTGTTACATGAATGAGCTTTAAATAAAGTAAAAATAAAATTTCACGCATAGTCCCTGTTTTGTCAGTTTTTGACTTTCATAATTCATAACTAGCCTCTGGACTCTTGTCGCGATGATGACGTTACAATAGGGTAGTAAATGGAATGATGATAAATAATACTGAAACATAGTCTATTAGTATAAAAAAAAATTGCCATGTATGACTCAGTCATACTCATTTTGCGAACTGTTGTCGCGTTGTTATTCCGAAAAAATCAGCATATATTCAGGAAAATCATATATACTAAATAAAACTTAAGTCAATCATAATTGACAAATAGATGCCAATTCAGTACTTATTATTGACTTTTAAAGCCGAATAAAAACTTTTTGAAGCCTTAATATATACATATAATTAAAATAAGTATATTGTTCATATCAAGTATTTTATACATAATATTTTCTTCTGTTTCCGCGATTATTACTCATTGAAATAAAACAAGAGGAGGAGTCCTCCCGTGAACATGGAAAGCTGGAAAGCTTCCGAAACGTCGGGAACTAAAATGAGATAATATACGCGATATAATCCGTTAAATTGTTTTATTTCAATATATATAAATATTTTATAAATGCTAAAAATATTAATGTGCAGTGCCAACCCTATTTTCATTAAATTTTTACTACTGATAACGGTCTGGTTATATTACACTTATTGTCTCGGCTGGAAGCAACACAAGGCCTCTTAATGACTTCTGTCCATACAATGATCAATCCAACAGTCCAAAGATTATGGTGCATTTTAATCGATAAACAAGTGAATAACTAGTGCAGTAACTTTCGAATTTCGAACGATAACGGTCGCGAGCGCGTGCGCCAGCGCCGGGTTTTTAAGACTAGTTTTCTTTTTTATTGACCGTAAGCTTTTTCGCGCGCTGGGCGCGAAAAGTGCCCATTTATGCCTTTGCTCGTTAGTTTTATTTCTGTAGTTAACACTTTTATTGCCCGGTTTTGGGTTGAGATGAAAATGTTAAGTTAAATAATACTCATTGTTATGTACGCTTTCGGTTTTGTTTAGAGCATTATTCTGTTGCTTTGATGTTCTCACGACTATTGCAGCTGCTACTACAGTTTAATACTAAAGTGTTTTGCATGACTAATATGAATAAAAATAAACTTTATCGAAATCTAAAGCTTAAAAAAAATCACAATAAAGTAAAAGTGTAAGGACCAAATTGGCAAGTAGTTAAGGCATTTCTTTTGCCTAATTTTCATTGATGCCGTTGTGACACGAAAAATATTGATACTATTTCTATGCCAACTTGCATGTCACAACGGAATCAATTAAAATTAGGCAAATGAAATAGGCAATAAAAACAATTTTACTTGTAGACTACCCGGGAATAGGCACGGAAGCTGGCGTCTGGAAAGCCAGGAACATACACAATATAATCAATTTTAAACATAAGGTTTCTCAGAGGAGTGCATTTTTTTCCGATAGTATACGTTATGTGAACTCAGAATTTACAAATACTTAATCTTTACATCGAATGATTTTTTGGATATCATTTTTAAACACCCGACGGGTGTGTACAGGTCCCTCATATCAATACATTTTTACTTTGGTCTACGATTATTAAGAAAATTAAAAAAATAACATGACATTGACAGCTAACTTTTTTAATTTGAAAATTCGATATATAAATAATATTGTAGATAGGTATTGTAGATTCTGAGTTTACATAACGTCAACTAACGGAAAAAAATGCAAACCTCTGAACTTCAAGTTCCCAATTTAAAATTGAGTATATCGTTTGAAGCTCTTGTGCTCCTAACGTTTCAGTCGCTAGCTTCCGTACCTATAGGTGAAGTGGTTTCCCACCGGGTTGCTCAAGGGAAGGCTTCTAACCACCTTTTTCTTTAAATATGAGTAAATGAATACTTCGGCTTCCCTTGTAATTTTCCGGACTCCACGCCTCTGGTACTTATTCACGCTAACTCAATGTTCTCTATTATTTTACATATTATGGAAAGTAAATAATAATTAATAAGCAATAGGTAGTTGCTAAAACCGAAACTTAATTGATAGGTATTCATCGATTGACCCCAGTTTCTACTTCACCCTAAACCGTATAATAAAGATCAATGATTACCTACAACTATTAATTTATTTAAATTAATATATTGGTAATTTATATGCTGATTTGAACGACAAGGCTTAAGGTGATCGGTCAAAATTTAATTACAAACTTCTATACTATTAAAAAGTTGTAAAAATGAAATGTCTGTATATTAAAGATATTTCCAAGAAAATTAATGAAACGGACTTTTATAACGGAAAAAGGTCACTTGGATTTTTTGTATGTTGTGCCGTTGTGGCTTGATCTTGACAAAACGGCCTGATCGGATTTCAACAATTTTTGGTACACTGGTAGTTGGGTATCTACAAATGTTTATAGGATATTTTTACCCGATCACGCTGAAGCAAAAGAGGGTTATGACTTTTTTCTACTGCGCGAACGCAGTTATCTATCTTCTAGTTCAACAAATTGGTTTCATAATCGTGAATAATAAATAATAACTCCACTATTTAAGCACAATAAAAAAACACGTTTTAATTAATTAGTTAGCAAATAAACAAAACTAGATACATAAAAGTTTATTATAATTATGTCTAAATTAATAATATTCATAAAAAGTGATAGAGTCATTAAATCTATTTGGGAACAGGTGGAAATTAAGAATAAATATGATAATTATTGTGATATTATAAGATCATGTATAGTAAGAGTAACAGGTCCGCATTCATACTGGAGGAAAGGTGGCAACGTTTTTCTATACTTAGATCAGACTGGCACTACAAATCTAACACATGACCACGAAGATAAAATTTGAAAAATGCGACAAAAACTAAATCGACAAATATTAACATATTATAATTGTCAAACTTTGGTTGAGAAATGAGACCTGCAGCACAGAATAGATAATAGTGACTGCAGAGAGAATAGTAAGACAGCCGCAAGTCGGACAGACAGACATCCGCCAGACACATGAAAACATTAATTATGTTAGGAGAATGAATAAGTATGTGGTTCCTAGGATGTGTAATGAAATTGAGTGGTTAAGAGATGAAAAAAAATACAACAGAGATGTCGTAAAAAGTAGCTTAAAAATTATATTTTTGGAAAAATTGCCCTAGGACTTTCCAAATATATTCTCATTACCGATGTTTGTTAGTAGTAAAATTAACTTGTTGATACAATTGTAAGGTAAATAGTGTTAGGTTCACATTGCTAAAAATAATGGCTATGAACGCGATCTCGCCATCAAACTGTCTTAGCAGCTTGGCGAGTTAATTTAAGTTGCATGAAAATAGGTACACCTTTTTGGAAAAACAAAAGTTAGCTCAAGCTATAACGGAAATGGTTCGCTCGGAGCGCTCACTCGGTCAATTACATTAGCCGTTACTCATGTCATAGAACCAGAGTACAGCGTCGTAGTTCACTTGTGTCTCATGGCCAAGGTCCTCGGAATGGACCGAAACATTTCGAGCAGTACTCGGTTTTTACGGTGTAAATAACCGCTAATGAAATAATGATATTTATTCTGTAAGTAGGCCGCAAGGGCACTTTTACAAGTCTACTATGGCATTTCCCAAGACCACTGTTGAGAAGATAGCCGAAACAAACTCAACAGTCAGTATTTTTTTTTAATAATTTTTAACTAACAATAATTAGTACTTAGCGTATCTTAAATATATCTTTCTATGTTTAAACTCTATACTTAGTTCTCCAAGAAAACACATCAATAAAGTAATCTAAACCTACAAAGGACGCTTTCGGTACTTCCTCTTTGAACCGGATACTGGACAAGATTTCTGATTATACAATGCCGGACAATATCATTGTATAAGTACAGTAGGACAAAAAAAGAGGCACACATATCCATTCAACGCATGTATACTAAGATGGCTTATTTTCTCGGCAGCTGACTGCATCCAACGTATTATATTAAGTGGAAAGGGTATTTTTAAACGAAGAACTGAATACTACGCAGATGTTTCCGACTTTGTACAATACGCACATTGTGTAATTATGAGCTTTAAAAGTACGACGTAATCATTATTTTTACTTTATACTTTGGAGTTTCCATACTTACATTTACTTAACAATTTTCATTTCAATTTAGCGCTAAATTATCTTTTAAATAGCCACTAAATACTTACCAACGCCATTTTTCTTATTCAATCTTAAGGGTAACATGATACTACCATTATTATGCTATCATCGAGCTGGAGAGGGCTATCATCATACAGAAACGTCTAAGACTCTTGACAAATGGACCAATGCCGACAATAATTACCGCACTCTCTCTTTCACTCATCCGATGTGCAAAAGAGATGTAAGATAAAGATGGAGCCGACGGGCTGACACTACAATTAGAGGTGATGTACCTAACGAGCAACCATCTTGCCATAATGTCAAGATTAATCGACATAATTCCAAAAGGAAGTAACAAGCGTTATCGCCTCATGTGAAAATGTCTTTTTAAATTAAGGTGTTCCATTATCTTGGCCGGTATAAGGTGATCAAAGGTTTTTATTAGTGCAAAACGTTTGATTAAAATGAACATTAGCCTTTAAATTTAAAGTAAGTTGTACGATCATGTTGTGAGAACAGTTTAACTGGTACAAGCAGACAGGGTCAACATATATTATTTTTGTGATGTTTTTTCATTATCTATACTATTAAAAAGTTGTAAAAATGAACATTTTCAAAACAATGATGGTAACGGAGTATACGGAGGTCCCTAATTCGAAAAAATGTTTTATTTTTTGTATGTTTGTATATGACGTACGGCTCAAAAAAAAGTCTTTATTTGTACACATTAGAACCATCATCAATAAAAAAGTATTGAAGAAAAAAATTGTTGACAATGTTGACATTTCTGACGATGCGTTTTGTAATTGTATCGACTCAACTTATGCGTTCAGAATTATATTCAATATCATTATAAAAAAACAAATGTTTCTTATGGAATTTTAAGGTTTATGACTTAAAATCATTAAATGAAGCTAAACACCAATTTTTATTAAATTCTTAAAGCATTTATTTAATGATAATTAATATCGAACGAACCATTATTATGAGCGTTTATATTATTACGTTTTGTTATCTGTCAAAAGCTCCTTAAACACGCTCCTAGGTCAAATTACTTTCCTCATTAGTGGATAAAATGCGTTTTTACCCACTTGTCTTAAAGGATAAAAGACGGCTTTCCGAGCTAGTGGAGGGGAAAATGCCTTTTATATACTTGCATTTGTACTAATATGTATTCTGTGGATGCAGATACGTTTTCAGTGGATACCGATATGTCTTCAGTGGATACAGATATATATTCAATCACTTGTAGTAAACACTTATATCTACAACAATTAAAGGCGGTAAGATTAAAAATGACAAGCAATTTGCGGCGATTTCCACAGTCGCGGACGAAGTCGTGCCCCCGCTGTGCCATAATTACTTATACCTATCAAAATTATACCTCTAAAAATACACACAATTATCACACTCACAATTAAGAACTTAGGACTGATTAAGGGTTATATTTCTGTGACGAGATTGGCTGTTACAAATGGAACATTTTTAGGGTTCCGTATGTAACAAGATCTATAACATAACGTAAAATATTTATTCATTTACCTTCACAAATTCTGTTTACAGTGCATAAGTTAGGGATTATTTTGAAGCTGCAAGAGATTGCTTGTAGATTCTTTGGTTGTTCTGCACTTAGGTCAATACCCTACGCTATTCGTCCAAATCAAATCAATCATATCAAAATATCCTTTATTCAAGTAGGCCTAGCAACTTACAAGCACTTTCTGTCAGTTACAATGAACAATGAGAGAAGTCTTTGCTGGGAGACATACAATATGATCCAACATTTGTTGCAAAGATTAGGGAAAACCCAGAAAAACCTAATCAGATCATTTAACCTAAGTATAAAATTATTGATATAATCATCATTTTAAAATTAAAATAATTAATAAGATAAATCCCAAAAGGATTGTCAATAAAAAAGAAAAAAAAAATCTAGAATGTGTCTAGAATAAAACTCTAAATGTTGGAGTTTGTAAAACAATTAATATGCGTGTACCAATTAACTATTACAATATTGTCTTAATTGTACTAGAAACTTTTACAATTGTGTTATAACTAATTTATACAGTACAGATTCTCCAGATCAATGTTAATATATTTTTTAAAGATGTATAAGGCGTCACGACATATGATAAAATTGTCCTTCTATATTTATAGAATACTAGCTTCTGCCCGCGACTTCGTCCGCCTTAAATTCGGTTATCGCGAATGAGGGTATTTTTCCGGGATAAAAAGTAGCCTATGTCCTTTCCCGGGAGTCAAACTATCATTTCATCCAAATCGGTTCAGCGGTTTAAGCGTGAAGAGGTAACAGACAGACAGACACACTTTCGCACTTCGTTCGCGGAGGAGGGAAACATCCCTCTTTTTGCTACAGCGTCATTGGATAAAAAGTATCCTATAACCATCTGTGAATGCCCAGCTACCCGTGTACCAAAAAAAGTTGAAATCCGTTTAGCCGATTTGGCGTGATGAAGCCACAACGGCACATACAAACATACAAACAAATAAACATACAAACATACAAAAAATCCACAAAAAAAATTTTTCGATTCAGTGATCCTCGAATAGTCTGTATCACTTATTATTTTCAAAATATCTTCAATGTACAGACATTTCATTTTTACAACTTTATAATAGTATAGATGTGTTATGGCTACCAAAGATGATCTATAAAATTTAGAGATAAGGTGACATATCAGATAAGTGATCTTGATCTATCTGAAATCGAATCATTGAGCCAAAATAGTTAGCTATGTAAGAAATTGCGATTTGTTATGGAAGGCTGCAAAGTAGTTATTTGGCGCGAGTGCTTGTATTGAAAGCCAAGTAAGCGAATGAATTTAAAATTGAAGAAGAAGCTCAAACATAGATTCCTGAGCGTAACGAGGCTTTCAAGGCACAAGAAGCTAAATAATTTTGCTGTCATGCGAAATACACAACTTCTCACCTCACTACAGAGAGGAAAAGGATGCAAAAAAAATTAACAAACCAGATTATTTTTTCAATTTAAAACTGTTGAAAATGAAGCTATTAAACACAATACTAAAACCTAATAAGCACATATACATATTACAATTATCTATACTATTATAAAGTTCTAAAAATTAAATGTCTGTCCATTGAGATATTAAAAAAAAAGATTGTATCGGACTATTTCGAGGTCACTAAAGCGAAATATATATATTTTTGGATTTTTTGTATGTTTGTATGCGTCGTTGCGGCTTCATCACGCCAAATCTGGTAAACAGATTTCAGGATTTCAACAATTTTTGGTACACGGGTATCTCCAGATGGTTATAGGATACTTTTTACAGTCATAATCCCTCTTTTCACGCTGAACACAAAAAGAGGGATTATGACTTTTTCTCCTCTGCGGACGAAGTTTGCGGGCGCCTTCTAGAGAACAAATATAAATTAGAACCCCAAATTACTTTTCCACGTCGATTTGGGGCTATGAATGTTTTTTCCGAGCTAGTGATCTTCCGGTGACTTCTTGAAATGGTTGACAGCAAAATATTTGACTTTCCCAATAGGGTACATGCATGTTTTTTTTATGGCGTTTCTTGACAAAATGTTGATATTTATATCACAATACCGTAAAAACGATTTTATAAAGTGAAATTAAAATTAAAACCGACCAAGAAATACGCATGATATAGGCATTTTAAACTACTAATTAGACAGCGACTTGACAGAGAGGTCCGACATGTACTGTTACGTCATAGCACACTCTGGCCATATAAACTCCATATTAAATCATGTTTTGCTAGAAAGAGATAGACTGAAATGTTTGATGTCTTATATCTTGGTTATTTTATAGTTATTCGAAAAAATATTTTTGCCTACTGTTTGTTACATGGATGAGCTTTTAATAAAGCAAAAATTTAAATTCATGAATATTCCCTATTGTGTGAATGTTGTGACGAATTTCACAAAATTGGTGTGTGAATTTTTGGCACAATCCCTTTTTTACGGAATCATCCGTGCACGATTCCGACTCGAACTTGCCAAGTTTATTAGTATACATTTTAAGATGCGTGTAATAAATGAGATACCGAAGGCTTACCGCCCGCGGCTCCTTTAGTACTTTGGTTTATTGATTGTCATGAGTATTATGACGAAATGTTGAATCGTTATGTTGCCAAATTTATTGAGGATGTATACAACTGTACTGTTGGTTGTAAAGTCGTAAAATTTGGCGAGAATCTTTAAAATGTTTTGATTGAATCAGATGTTTACCAATGTTTTGTGAGGCTACAGGTTTAAGAAATGAATGTCTAAATGTATACAATAATAATGATCTTTATTCTGTAAGTAGGCCGGAAGGGCACTTTTACTTGTCTGACTTTACAGCATTTCCCAAGAGTGGTCTCCCTGTTGAGAAGAAAGCCGAAACAACCTCAACGGTCGGTATAATTTTCTATATAACTCTTACAATTGTGTGTATGTTTTTGTAACCCGTGAAATGGAGATCATCTTAAACAAAGCAGCCCGATGTCTGATATGTTAATGAGTACTAACATTAGATGACATTACCTAGACGAAATAGAGGTAGCAGAATCGGCCGATTTTTTTAAAATCAGTAAATAAGTATAGGTGTTGGCTCCAAATACAACTTTGCACCTTTTGCGGTCGAGACCCGAGTCCGTGAGGTCTCAGCCACTCAGCCTTTTCTAGCGTGGTCGGATAAAGAGTACCTATTCTGTAACCCGTGTACCAAAAATAGTTCAAGTCTATTTAGCCGTATTTTGACGTGATCAAGTCGCAAAACACGTAGAAAAAAAAAGTTTATAACACTGTTTTAAAAATACCTTCAATGTACAGATTTTTTTGTGGGCTAGTTATTAATTCATGGAAATAGAGATGATAATCGAATGAAATTTAAAGGTGGCTGCGTAACGACTTTTTACAATATGGACATTACGGCGTTACGCGGTTAACAATGGTATTGTTCCCTTTAAGTGGAAAAAACTCAACAATAAAAATGAAATGCCTGTAAATTGAAAATATTACTTCTTTTATAAAATATACTGTCAAACTTAAAATAGTGTCAACCTTTGAGACACGCTGAGCCTAGTGTAGGGGACACAGCTACTTCCTGTTGTGTGTAAGAATATCGAGTAGTGTTAATTTTAAGCTCATTCATCCTTGATTTCCATATATGGTTATTCACTTGTAATGTCACTGTATGGTAATAAAAGATTTTCAATTTTGTATTTTCAAAAAAATAAGTGATACGGACTATTTGGAGGTCAAGGAATCGCCTATTTCTTTTTGGGTTTATTGTATAACGGCAAAGCGGATTTCTACTGCAATTGATACACGGGTAGCTGGGCATCAACAGATGGTCATAGGATACTTTTTAGTCGACTACCCTGAAGAAAGAGGGTTATGAGCTTTTCAAATCAAATCAAATCAAATCAAATCAAAATATTCTTTATTCAAGTAGGCCTAGTTACAAGCACTTTCGAAATGTCAGTTACATGAGAGTGAATGTTTCTCTAAATATACTGTGTTATGGGATTGAAATGATGGACTAAATACTGGGCTATCGCTTGAGACAACCGGACGTCTACCAGGAAAAAGTGCCGCATGGGTAAAGGCACTGGTAGACAATAACTTGCCCCCGCTAGATACGCCCCCGTAAATACTATTAAATATTATTATATAACTGCGGCGCCAAGGATGCAGGAATCTGAGTCAGTAACAACCGATAAAGCTCATTTAGTTTATCCCAACTTCAAGGACCCCGAAACCTGACCTAACCGCCACAACCACTCAGAAACCTGTCAAGTTAATAAAAAAACTTTTCCCTCCTCTGACTTTTATGGAAATTGGATATTATCCTTGCGGCTTTAATAATATATTGTAAACTAAACATTATATGTCGAGAAGCATTTTGACAAGTGATGTCACAAGAAGCCTAGTAGAAAACCCTTCGACTAATAAAGCTCGTTCTCGTAGTACTCGAGTTTTGATGTTTTAATGTTTATTTGAGTAGGTACAAACGGTACATTGTTCTGAAATACAATCCAATTATACAGTACATTAACCAATGAAGTTACCACTACTTTCTGTTAACAATAAAAAATTCGTGCAATTTTACAAGCTTCAACACTAACTTATGTTACTACGAATTATAATTAACTAGCTTCTGCCCGCGACTTCGTCCGCCTTAAATTCGGTTATCGCGAATGAGGGTATTTTTCCGGGATAAAAAGTAGCCTATGTCCATCCCCGGGACTCAAACTATCTCCATACCAAATTTTATCCAAATCGGTTCAGCGGTTTAAGCGTGAAGAGGTAACAGACAGACAGACACACACTTTCGCATGTATAATATTAGTATGGATATTAGTATGGATTAAAGGTATAATATTCTTTTTTTTTTACTCTACAAACTTACCTAGTCCAACAACCTACCCCGAATCACGCCCGGAGCAAAGGCCCATCACGCTAGGCTAGCGGCATTATCCCTTTGAAAGGCGACAGCCAGCCTCTGCACCAAGAATGACCCGGAGCGTGGGTCCAGACCTCATGTTCTAATCGAGTTACTGTGTATTCAAGAGGCAAAATACATTGTGTTTTTACAACACGGGTAACCGTTGATGTAATCGAAACCCCACCAAAATATGTAAATAATAAGCCAAGTTGTCATGCTCCACCAAAAGTAGTAATATTTGAAAGGTGCCACTTTTGGTACTAGATTGTTGACAATAAAACCAATCAATAATTTCTTCTGTTTTATTTTCGCGATTAATACTCACTTAAATAAACAAATTTCAACGGATTATATCGCGTATATTGAAATTGTAACTAGAAAGAAAAAAAAAATCTATTCTCAGTCAACCAGTGAACGTGGAAAACTAAAAAGCTTCCGAAACGTCGGGAACTCAAATGAGATAATATATGCGATATAACCCGTTAAAATTGTTTTATTTAAATAAAACCAATTATTGCCGCTTAATGAATTATTGAGCCCTGACTGGGCTGTTTTCTTAAATAACTAACAGCTTGATATTGTAACGTGCCATCCCTCTCGCTCTAATGTTAAAATGTATTTGCGTGAGCGAGATAGCGCCATACGAACTTCGAATTTCAGAGTAGCCCCTCTACATAGAATAGTTCCAAGGTAAGCTGAAAATGCATTAAGCGAAAATGCTACTTCAGAGGCCATCGTTCCTTCGAGCAATGTGCCCCGTACACTGCCACTTAACTAACGCATTATTGCAATTCTTGATCATATAGGTAAATAGTAGTTGCAGAAACGATTTCCTTATACAATTTTAAACTCTCTCATCGTCCGTCTATTCCATATAAAGCGTCCGAGAAACTAGCCTAGTAACTTTAACTAACTGCAGACGAGATCACAACAGCCGCCTAAGATAATTGCAATCGTTAACTCAATGAAATGAAGCAATCTCATGTAACAGTGAGTACTTTCTCCACCGGCCTTGTCATACTTCCCACGGACGATAAGGACAACACTATACTTCGGGTGGTCTGTGGTAATCCACAATAGCGGCTTTCCAAACTTTACTGCTTATTGCAGGAGATCGCTCGTACACGCTCGCGAAACTGATACTTGTTGACACAAGGCAAAAAAAAAAACCTTGGACACCCTGACTGAAAAAACTGGCTAAGTGTGAGTCGGACTCGCGCACGAAGGGTTCCTTATATCCCCCATATCCTTCAATGATTAACATTTATTTTTGTTGTAATGTAGAATTCTATATTGAATAGATTGGGGTGTGTAATATTTCTTAGTAAAACAAAAAATGGTATAACGTTCACAGCGTCAAACAATGTATGTTTCAATACATATAATGAATTATTATATAGAAAAACTATTTGGTAGAAAATCACATTGTACTACTCTACATTTATTATAAATAACATTTAATAGCATGATAAAAAGCATAATATTCACACATGGTAAAATAAACCCGCCAAGAGATCGACGAAGCCCCGCGTCACGGGGCTCTTATTTCCTCTCTTAGGAACGAAAGGTAACTATTAACGAGGGTTCGAGGATACGTACACGGTTTTTAGATTTTAAAAATATACGAAAAGTATTGTGTCGACGAAGCCCCGCATCACGGGGCTCCTATTTCCCATCTTAGGAACCGAGGGCTCGAGGATATGTACACGGCTTCTAGATTTTGAAATTATTCGAAAAGTATTGTATACTACGAGTATAAGTGATTTATATTATTTAAATGTTAATTCTATCAAGAGTTGTTGTTATGCCATACCATTTGAAAAGACTATCAAAAGCATGTCTGAACGTATGGAAATTTGTTATATTAATTGTTATTGTATGAAATGAAGGGCACCTAATATAGATTGCACTGACCTTATGGTCCACGCTAGAACTCTAACCCAGTAACTTTGGATTATCGGTCCTACGTCTCAAGTGTACTAAAATTTACAAGATAATGTAACAATAATTAAAATATAAACTAAATTATGACTAACTTAGTATATAGAATAGAAACATGCCTTATTACTTCTCTGCCATTAAACATATTTTACCATCAAGAATATCACATCCCATCTAATCAAAATCACTGACAACCCTCGGCTTCCTCCGTATCAGATTTCATGGCGATAAGTGCCCGGTGGGCCTGTGTGTCGAATTATTGCCTCCTCAGATTACACCGCGATCCTTTTCCAACGTATCGTAAAAGACAAGAACAGCCAACTGCCACCATACATTTTTGGCTGCTTGAACGCATCGCCACTGTGCATTACGACTGACAGGAGCTGCCACGTTCTTTACTAACTAAATGACGTAACTACATTTGAGTTTAATAGTCGTATACATCGTTTTTTGTTAGTTAAATAGCTGTCAACTCGATGCGTTATGGGTACGCAGTGAGGCGGTGATTTTGTTTTGTGATGTGTGGACAAGTTTTTGGGCTAAGTGATTTTTTATTTGATTTAGATATTTATGATTGAATTTAGGCTAAACCTGTCAGATTATTTAAGCTTGTTAAACACTGATTGAGTTGGAAGTGTTATAATCTGTGCGGTAGTTGAATTCTGAAGACGTGCAAGTCTAATATCGTGTTACTTGCGTCGTGTAGGTATTTAGACAGAAAATAAAATCGTATTCACATTTTTAGACACTCATAAAAAGTACGTTCCTGAAAGTAAACTATATAACAATTTTTTTTTTCATTTATTATATTTATAATGTATTTTTTAATTTTTTGTAGCTATCCAATTAATTAATAAATTGCTCTAAAATTTTGTAATAAATAACGGTTTATAAGTGCTTGTAGCTAGGCCTATTTGAATAAAGAAAATGTTGACTTTGACTTTGAATTATAAAATTAAAATAAGAACTTAACGACAGTCATTGTAATAAATACCCGAAACATTTAATCACGTCTCTACCGATTGTTTGTATTTATCTTGTCGCAAACAACTTTGATTACTGTTTTAACAACTTGACTTCAGTTACTTTTAATAGATCAACAGTAGTTTTATTGAGTAATTAAATTATCTTTATGGACTGTAGGTTTTTTATCGGAGCGACATTAAATACTCTATTCCCTTTCACCCAAAACAGACGTGTTCACGGAAGCACATGAAATAGGGAACAGTTTTAATACACTTTTTCTGTTAAGAAATTAAAAGGCATCTGAGGTTCATTCAGATGTGAATTCAAATTTAGCTACATGAAATAAGGCACAATTCACTAACATTTCTAAGTAAAAACATGACCATGCTAAAGTTATTCATCTACATACTGAAATATAGCTTCACAAAGTTACAAATGCTGCTACTCGTGGCGCTTTCATCGAATACTACTCTTAAAATTTGTACGTGTCGAGGCTTGTTTTTGTTTTCGCCACCTGCTCATTTATGTTTGTAGTAATTTTGTCGGCCGGTGGTCGTCAAAGTAATGGCCGTCAATACCACATTAACACTCTGATTCCTTCTTCGGTTAAAAGGGCGTAAATGACATGTTTTCTCAAGTGACGCAGGTCTTTTCATGTAGGGGTAAAAAATATCTGATCGCTCTCAAATTCCTTTGGATTTGTTTAATTAGAATTGATTATTTTTTCCCGGAGAGCAATTAGTGTTGAACCACCGTGCGCTTTAAAAGGTTTATCAATTTGCTTTATACAATTCGATTTGATTACAATTGAGTACAAGACTTATATTGAGAAAGAGTTTTAATTAATAATCAAATTGTTTTTGTAATGTGTTTGTAGGGTAGCCTTTTCATGCAGGATTTTTTTTTTTTTAATTTCGTTCATCTTTTTTGATAGGATAGCAAAGAGAAATATTCTAATAATTTTATTTCCTTATCTCGGTAATTTATTAAATAACTCATTATGGAATACAGATATATTCATATCCACATATATAAACCTTACCTTTTTCTTAAAATCAAATGAAAATCTCATTACCTTTAAGAGTCACGGAATCGAGAAATTTCGCACAAATATTATAAAAAAAAAACAAAGTACAAATATTCTTGTAATAACTATATTCATTATTTACATCTTTTTGTCATTTTCAATCTGGAAGAAATTGAGTGAGAAATGAAGTGCCATTTTGACGCCACAACCAGTTAGCTATAAAAGTTAATCAGACAATCATTTAGTTAATTGTACAAGAACCTACGTCGAGGCTGAGGCGGTGTGAAAAGCAGTTTATTGTAAAAATATTTAAATGTAGTTAAGAACTATTGTTTTATGAATATTTTAAAGAGCTGCTATAATTAAATATGTTGTTATTTGAACAAAATGGCATTATTAAATCCTCGAATAATCACTCCGTCAAAAATCCATGCTGCTCTGTTGTTTTGTTCCTGTCTTGGAGGCAGGACACACCAAAAAAGATAACCAACATAAAAAAAAACGTATTTATCTGAGTAAGGTTTTTGGTTTTCATAAAACAACTAGGTACGTTTAAATATTTACCTCCATAATGCGATTTTTGATCATTTATAGATCACTCATTATGATACACCGACGAAAATACATACACCGACGTACAAACAAAATGGACCATGCAAAGGTATTTCTTTTGTTTTTAAGGCAATCGAAAAAAATAAAACCTGAATGATAACCCAATCAAGAGCTCTATTATACCCGAAGCTCCCATTTGTCCGTTGTCAGAAATTAAAAACGTAATCAGTTTCGGACAAGCCATTATAGTTATAATTAGTGCAACAAAGAGAATGCTAAATTGCAGCCACGCCTATCGCCGGCTGCCATGGTGGTAAGATGGATTGAGTTATGTTGCTAATGGTTATAAATATCATAAAGGAAAAATCTGACTTCTCATGACATAGAGCTTGTCCAATAATCACGTGATGCTTTTAGTAACTTTTAACCCCCCGTTTCCTGTTAATGTGTGGTAAGTTTTTAAGCTAGCCCACTACCCACAATCACACTTTTTTACACTACTAAGGTGGCAAACAAGCATACGGCCTGCCTAATGTTAAGGATTCACCGCAGCCTATGAACACTTGCAAAGCCAGGGGCAGTGCGTGCGCGTTGCCGACACTATAAGAACCTAATATTCACTCCCCTCTTGAAGAACTCCATACTGTAACCTCCAGGAAAAACGGCGGCTGGGAGGTCATTCCACATTCGGAGTGTGCGCGGCAGAAAATTCCTTTGATACCGCACGGTGCACGACCATTTTGATTCCAAGGTGTGTGTGTGTGGATGAATAATTTTGCATTTACACGTGATATCTTACTACCAACACAATTTGCCTATATGTTAGTACTCGTAACTCTGTATGAGAATTCCTATATTTTTTGAACAAGACGTCCTTAAAACGTTGTTACAGCGTTATGAAACTTGTAAATTAAAAACCCCTCGATCCTCCTCTAAATCTTTGAAATCACAAATTTATATTTGTTAAACACGGGTATATTAAACCATTGGTTGGTGAGTATACAACTTTTGTCCTCTGTTTTACCCATTAGTATAGGTGTACAAAATTAGCGTTACATGAAACTTGCATCTAAAATATTTGTGAGCGTACAATGTAGACGATATTTTATAAAACATTAATCTGATTCGATATAATTTACAATTGTTAATTAACTACCTTATCAAAACTAGAATATGCCCGCAACATTGTTCGCGGAGGATTCTTCAGCGTAGTCGGGTAAAAAGTATCCTATAACCATCTGGAGATACCCAGCTACCCGTATACGAAAAAATGTTGAAATCCGTTTAGCCGATTTTGCGTGACGAAGCCGCAACGACACATACAAACATACATAAAATGCAAAAAAAATATTTTTGTTTTAATGGCCTCCAAATAGTCCATAGCAATCATTTTTTTAAATATCTTCAATGTACAGACATTTCATTTTTACAATTTTATAATAGTATAGATTTAAAAATAATTATCTACAGCCATTCCGTCATCATATTATGTCATTGTGTCGATTAAGTAATCCTTAATGGAGTAGTAGCATCCTTTTCTAAGAAGCGATGTTAATTCTGTCTTAAACTGACGAATATCAAGGATTTTAAGTGAATCTGGAATTTTATTATTTAATTTTGACGCCATACCCAAGATATTAATTGACTAAGGTTTTATTATATTTACGCATAGATAAGTAAATATAGATAATTGGCATGTCATATTTACATACCTATTAACTCGGGCCCATTCACAAATACGCTAATAATACTTAATGCGCCGCAAAAATTGAATAAAGCAATAACATAAAAAGCCGCAATCACGACTTCAATCAGAAGTGAACTCTATGCCGAAATAACGAAGTTTTTTTTTACGCCGTTTAAACATAACCACTTATATTTACGCATAGATATAGGGAACCAGTATCTACATGAGTGACAGCTTTTTTTCGGTTCTATCGTCAAGTCGAGCTCATTCACAAATACGCTAATTACATTTAAATACACCGCAAAAATTGAATAAAGCTATAACATAAAAGTCGCGGTCACGACTTCAATCAAAAGTGAACTCTATGCCAAATTAACGAAGTTTAGTGCAGTTTTAAAATCTATCACCGATCAGTAAATCAGGATTGACTACAGATAATTGATAGACCCAGGCCCCTATTTCACAATCGTGACCAAGTCAGGTGACAACGACAATTTTATGTTCACGGCGATCCCCGCAAGCTCGATACATCTTCTTACTTTATACTGGAGTCACAATGTACGTGAAATTGTCATTGTCACCCGACATTTGTCACGATTGTGACATAGGGGCCAGGCGTTTACGGAATTCTATACGAGTATTAGATTTCCAGGCCGCGCGCACACTTCTTACTACGAGTACTATACTCAAACCAAATAGACGACTGGGATCGTAAAACAATTAGCATCGTATTGTCTCTTTCGCACCCGTACGCCCTTATGCAGCATGCCTGTTATCAGCCGGGCCGCATAGGGCAGGTAGAAAGCACACGGTACAAGGCATGTCGATAAGATAACATGCAAAAATGAAAACAAAGTAATGCATACAATATTTTATATTATGAAATAAATACTTTTAAAACTACAATTAGGTACTTTAGAACTAAAACATAGTAAGACGTAATAAATAAATAAATATTATATTAATAGTATTAAAATTAAAAATATTCTTCATCACTGTCACTATCCTCTTGAAGATTGATTATAAGAGGATGAGCATCTTTTAAATATGCTTTTTCTAAGTCTTCGTTTTGAAGGTTTTCGGCATGACGAACACATTTAAGCTTCCAGACGGTATCCGTGTGACGAATGAGGTATGAACTCTATTTGTAATCCTTTTATAGTAATTGTCATCTTTAATATAGTATAATAAAATCGGCGTATTCTAATGACTGTGTCATTGTGTGATTAAATGTACAATCTTAGTGCGATAATCTAATGACCTGCGGTATTGCGTGTAGAAAGTATTAATCACTTGGTGATTAAGAAATCATGTAGGTACTCCATTTGTAATCCTTTTCTACTAATTGTCATCTTTAATAGTTATACTATAATAAAATCGGCGTACCCTAATGACTGTCATTGTGTTATTATATGTAAAATAATTAGTGTGATAGTCTAATGACCTACGGTATCAGCACGATACTGAAAATAACATAAACGAATAAAACCATAAAAATAAGTTACAGTATTAAGCTATGCAAAAAATATAATCAATCTTATCGACATTTAAATAAATCCAGTATCGACATGCCGCCATCCCTACGGCCGCCGGCGTTTATTGCCTCAGTCGTCTGTTTGGTTTGAGGATAGTATAACCCCCGCTGTTTTCCCCCGTCGCCCGCAGACCATGGAGTGTCACGTCACGAAAGAACTTGTCAAACTATACTTAAGCAGTTTAGCAGTATATTCTCTTTATTTTTGATCCTTGACACAGGTATTAGGAGTTTTTAGTTTTATTGTAAGCATATTACTCGCAAAGGAACTAGTAATTTTCCAGTAGTCATTAGGGGTGGTCAGAAGACCGGCGCTGCGTGCACAGTTCAGGGCAGGTTGCTCTGCGCCGCGTCGCAGCAAACGCTGAGTCCACACCTATTGTCACACTGTTTATTCTGTTTCTCTGTTCTTAGCCATACATTGGTAGTTAAGTTTTGTTAGTATATTTTCAGGGTTCCGTAGCCAAAATGGCAAAAACGGAACCCTTATAGATTCGTCATGTCTGTCTGTCTGTCTGTCCGTCCGTATGTCACAGGCATTTTACTCAAAAACTATAAGATGTACCAGTGATGAAGTTTGGAGCATGGATTTCGTGTGCAAACCGCTACTTAGTTTAATAGTTAAATAAAAAATATATATATATATATATACTAGCTTTTGCCCGCGACTTCGTCCGCGTATATCTCGAATTTCAAAAAATCCTCCTAAGTGTGCCTCTACACACTACATCTTCGGCTGATGGAGATTTCGCAGCAACATTACTCGAGCACCCACTTTTAAGATAAGTATGTGAGAAGGTAGGCCGGGTGGGTTAAGTGCATTTAAAAACTCTACGCGATAGTTTATGGCATCATCCGTGTTCACTACAGATCGAGTCTACAGACTTGTATTCGACTTCAAAAAAATGTTATTAATAACGGAAGCCTGGTTGTTCTTAGGTCTCAGAATCGCTCGTTCACACAACCACTCCGTGGACTTGTGTAGATTTTGAGCATCTGGGTAAATTTGAGAGATTAGGTTAACGGCCCGCATAACTAAGGCGAGATCCGATGGAATTGCAATTCTTCCCTCAGTTTCGGAATATTCTCCATTTCCTATTTTCAGAAGAAGGTCGGAGAATTCTCGAGCGCAAATATCGCCCTTGAGGTGCCCTCGCATACCTATTAATCTTAAAGTGTAGTTTTTTGATTAAATGCCAAATAATTGAAGCCATAATGCAAGTTTTAACTTCATCAGCTCGAGTTCCCCTCGGAAATCCGGCTGAATCTAACGAAAGTCTCCAGCTAACCACATGGTGACTCCACCTATCATACCATCGTTCCCTTTAATGTCATTCAAAGTTCTATTCAGCGCTTCAAAACACCATTTATGCGCCATTATACTTTCGTCCCAGACTATTGCCCCTTATTTCACATCTTTCAGAAGATGAATTTCCCAAAATGCTGAAATTAGTTTTCTTAGTTTTAAATGAAGTCTATATGTGAAATATTACAACAATTACTCAAATAATTACTGGTTCTCCATACAAACTTTCAACGCTAATTTAACCCCGTTACGGGATGTATTTTTAAAAATGCCCTTGTCAACGTTTTTCACTGTACATAAGGAAGTTGTGACCAAAGTTTTAAGCGTCTAACTTCAAAAACGACATGTTTCCCATACAAACTTTCATTTTTTTTATCCCCCTTAGGGGATGAATTTTTATATTAATTCTTAATCAATTGTTTTGGTTTTTAGTAAGAAACCTTTATACAAAGATTCAAGTCTATAACTTTCCAAATTAACGATTTCCATACAACGGTTCAACCCCTATTTCACCCCCTTAAGTGTTGAATTTCGAAAAATCTTATCTTAGTACACGTCCACGTAATATACAAAAATATACATTTCTTTCATGCTTATATTTTTACCGGTTAAGGCTGTGAATTGTCTGTCAATAGGTCAGTAACGCAAGACTTTTATATATATAGATAGAAGATAATTTTGCAATTATACGCTGTTGATATGTGTATTGATTTTACCACTACATGAGTATGTAAAATCATATTTAGGGTTCCGTACCCAAAGGGACCCTATTACTAAGACTTTGCTATCCGTCTGTCTTTCCGTCTGTCTGTCTGTCTGTCCACTGCGTGATAAGCGTTATAGCTAGAGAGTTTAAATCTTCACAGGTGATGTATTTCTGCCTCTATAACAAAAAATTGTAAAAACAGTATAATTTTCTATAAGAAAGACACTGTCTATATCAGTAACCAGTATAAATGATCGACCACCGCATACATTTTGCTTAGCATTTGGGGTCTGCTAACACTGGATTTTCATAGATACGGCCGTTTGTAGCGTATATTTTGTAGGGAGCCGTCGGTGCGCGAGTCCGACTCGCACTTGGCCGGAAGATGGCACTGTGCAATGTGTGGCAATTAATTTATTGTCGTTTAATTTTGTTGTAATTATTCAATCAATTATTCAATTAAATGTATTGATATCCGTACCCGCTCTTGAGTTAATTTGGTAAAAACTTCAATTGCTTATTTATGTCAAAACGTATTAATTTTAGAGCCATCTGTTAGTTTAGCAGGATACTCGATAGTCGTATTACTCGTAGTACACATTTCAAAGATGTTTGCACCGCCTTCCTAAGTAGCGCGATAAGATTTAGGTGCAAACTTAACTCAATCGAGTGTAGTCGCTAGCCCCCTTATAGAAATTGTATGTATAACATGGCCGGGGTTCTTCTCGACAGATTACTAGGGTTTGCATCAAAATCTGTTCAGCCGTTTTCAGGCGATGCGCGTACAAATAAACAGACAAACAGACAAAAATTCTAAATACTGTTGGAATGTAGGTACAGTTACTCCATCTAGCGATGACCATCTGTATTCATTCTTCCAATGCGGTCGCGATACTGTATAAATTTACATGACATTTCAAAAAATGATTAATATTTCTTGAATTTCTTTCATCCGTGTAAGATGATGATTTTTATAATGCAAAGATTACCTAAATTATTAAACATAAAGAGCGAAAAAGTGTTTACAAATAACGCCATCCAGTTACGCAAACAGGTACTAACGTGTCATATTGGTTTCAAAGCAATTATTTCTTCGGAATAAAAAAGTCACAGTTAACAAAAAGTGATAATTTTCCATCTATTTTTACAAAGAACCCGTTTTATGTATTTATCTTATTTATAAACCCTACTTTTGCAACAAAATGTTTATCATTCTGAGATGATCGCACGTCCAAAATGTACAACGGGCTATTATCCGGCTATATTAAGATACACTTTTATTTCTATGATACGTCATATACGGAAGGTGAGTTCTTTGCTTAATCGTGTAAGTAGTATTACTGTTGCTAGGTTACCAATTGTTAATTCATTATTTAGGAATTAAAATGTTACAATCACTGTGAACAAAAGGTCATGTTTTACCATTTATTGTTAAAAAACCGCTTTTATAAATGAATACCCTCAAAATCTATATTACTGCAGAATTTTGCGCAAATCTGTTATGTAGTTTTTGCGTATTAGCGTAACGTACGATTTGTCCGCCTTAAATTCCTTTATCACGGATAAGGATATTTTTCCGGGATAAAAAGTAGCCTATGTCCTTCCCCTGGACTCAAACTATCTCCATACCAAATTTCATTCCAATCGGTTCAGTGGTTTAAGCGTGAAGAGGTAACAGACAGACAGACAGACAGACAGACACACTTTCACATTTATAATATTAGTATGGATTTCTAGGGGGGGCACTCCATACATGTAACCGAAACTGAAAAAAATGTTTCAGCAAATATCAATGTGTGGCACATATTTCGACAGTTCTTCTAAAAACACATTGAGGTTTAAAAAAGAATTAATTTAGTGAACATTTTCCGAAATATTCGCTCTGCAAGTAGCAACAATTGTGTCCTCCCCTCTATTTCCTAAACGGTATGTTCAAAAAATGTGAGAAAATTTACAAATATAAAGCTTAATAATTACTTCCAACGAAAATTGTTTTCAACATGATCGGACATACCGTTTTTAAGTTATTGCCAAAAAACTGCGCTTCTCAGCAAAAGGACGTAAGTGAAGAAATACGCTCTTTTGTTAGTGTTTTTTTTTCATCTGTCGTGCATTTTTTTGTATAAACGGCTGCGGAACCCTTCATGGGCGAGTCCGACTCGCACTTGGCCGCTTTTTTATGTAGGTAAGTACTTTGTCGTGTGGTAATAAATATATTATATTCTATTCTATAACAGTTTGTATTACGAACATTTTATGCTCTATAGCTTAACTATCTTTTGCCCAACTTAGTTGATCAGTAGGCAACCCTTTAGACATAAATCGTACACTCTTTCGCTTTTCCAAATAGTGACACAGTTTATTGAACGCATCATTCTGTTCACAGCCGCACTTTGTAAAGACGGTTACAGAATTATTAATTCTCCCAATCTGTCTGTCTGTCATCGATTCAATATTCAACACGATGAGTTACGACGTGTATTTTCGGGCACGCTGAAAGCCGTCACGACCGCGGTCCGTCACGTCTGTCTTTGTTCAACGAATCAATTAAACTCATCCACTAATAAAGTGATGACGACACTGAATATATGAGTGTTCGTGTTCTGAAGATGTCTTAGAGGTTTGGAAACATTTTCAATACAATTTAATCCCGCTGGGAATACAGACGTACTATATATATTTGACGACACGTTTGGCTCAGTCAGTTGTATAACGGCTTACGAAGCTGGCGATCCCGGATTTGAATCCCGGCCAGGGCAAGTGCTTATGTGATGAGCACGAAGGTTTGTTCTTGGGTCTTGGATGTTTTCTATGTATTTAAGTATTATAATTTATCTATTCTTAATATACGAGGTGACATTTTATTCACTGTTCAAAATTTGTGAACGCAATGTACTCATTCACTGACAGCTGTTTCATACATTTTGAACGTATAGATAGTGAACTTTAGTATGAAACTGCTGTTTTTTTTCGCGATTTCAGGGTTTCTCCCATACAAAAAGCAGTTCATGTGAATAAGTACATCGCGTACACATATTTTGAACGGTGAATAAAATGTCACCCCGTATATTAAGTATATCGTCGCATAGTACCCATGGTACAAGCTGTGCTTAGTTTGGGACTAGGTCGATTTGTGTAAGATTGTCCCTAATATTTATTCATTTAGCATGTGTATCTGTGTTTCTCTGTAGCATCGTAGTTCCTAAACGTATAAAGCGATTTTGGTTGATGGTTGTCTTGATTGATATTCAAGATAATCTTCAGAAACTTCTATTTAACTTGCAATAGGTATATTTATAAACTTTGCAACTTAAATTTGCATCACTTCCCAGTTTTAGATTGAGCTAAAACTTTGCTTACTTACAGTGGAGAGTTGAAAACTAAGAAAAAAAAGTTACATATCCAAAGTGTCCGTCAAACGGCGTTAAATTAGGCGCACCACTGTATCAAGTGCGTAAAATAAATAACAATAATAATGCCGCAAAAATTGAAACGATTGAAGAAATCTCATTTTTAACACGATTGAATATTTACATCAGATTTTTTTTGGACTTTTTGTATGTTTGTGTGTGTCGTTGTGGCTCCATCACACCAAGTCGGCTAAAAATATATTTGAACTACTCGTATTTTTGGTACACGGATAGCTGGGTATCGGGTATCTGGGTAATGGTTATAGGATATTGTTACCCGAATACGCTGAAGGAAAAAAGAACGAGGGGTTATGACTTTTTCTCCGCCACGAAATAAGTTGCGGACACCTTCAAGTGTACAATAAAGTGTTTACATACACACATACTAAATACGTTCGGTGCTGACAACGAATCACTATATAAGCCCTTACGGCCCGGCCACGACTTCGAGCGGCAGCGGCAGCGGTTTTTCTGATTCATTGCGTGTGATCCCAACTAACCATAGTGCGGTGCGCGTCTCGACCGCGCAATGAACAGATAAAACTCTTCCCGCGCAGCAATTCGCGCAATGTCGTGTCCGGGTCGTTACGCTATGCCGGCCGCAGTGAAATTTTTATCACAAATGTTGTGTCAATGACACCCAAATATAAAATCACGTAAGCGTGTCACCGGCATAGGAGTAAGAATGTTTTGATCACAAACCTTGTGTCACTGGCAGTGAACGTGTTAACTGAGCATTACTAACCTTCTCTCTACTTTGTTTGTAGTAGAACAGTAGGTAAACATAACGTGTGTGTACGAGCTCACAGAAGCCGCTGAGCTTCGTACTTTGTAGATCCCCCGCTACAAAAGCCCCGTGGGCAGGCGGCATTTTTATTGTTTTCGGAGGAAACCCTTTGTTTTAGCCCTACAATGCGCACGATAGCATTAACATACGGCTTCCTGCTTATGTCCGGGGGATTTTGGACGTGTCAAGTACCTACTTACAGGATGCGTACCAAATTTATATATATTATAAAGTATTTTGACATTTTGGTCGTGAAAAATTTAATTTAACTACGTGGTTGCTATACATTATTGATTAATTATTATAATTCTGAAAAAAGCTTTTTAATTTAAAAAATCACATACTTTACATACGTACTTTGAAGTTTTATATTTCAAAGCCATTTAGATTATCTCTTTTTTTTCTTTATTAAATGATGCATTGGTATTTTTTTAATAATGTAACAGTACGCTGCAAAATTGGGAACGAGGTTCAGCCCTATCCTACAATGAAGAAACTTAATCAATGCAATAGTGATGTTAAATTTTAATAATTTGTCCGCAATGTAGACTAATAAAAGATATTGGACACGTATTTTTTCTATTTTTACGTTATCAAAAAATAAACGCGATACATTAAATCAAAATGTCGCGTGACCTAACTCACGACCGACGATGAGATCGCAGGTTCAAATCCTGCTTGCAATTTAGTAGGTCGCATTGATTTTTAGGGTTTCGTAGCCAAAAATGGCAAAAACGGAACCCTTATAGTTTCGTTATGTCCGTCCGTCCGTATGTCACAGGCATTTTACTCAAAAACTACTAGATATATATTGATGAAATTTGGAGTATATGTATCTTGTATAAGCCGTTACTTAGTTTGATAGTTAAATAACAAAAAATAATATCTCTAGGCACCATACATGTAAGCGAAACTGAATTTTTTTGATTTAGTGAATATTTTCTGATCAATCGCTCCAAAGTTAGCATAAATTTTGCCCCCTAACCTTATGTCCAAAAAATATGAAAAAATACAAAGATAAAGTTTAATAAATGCTGCTGAAAATGATTTTCAACGTGATGCGGATATACCATTTTAAATCGAACTCTGTGTTATAATATTTATTTGACTATCCTACTTTGTTTTCCTTTATATTTTCAAAGTACCTACATGAATGATACACTATATTACACCTGGGTGCCAGTGGCAGGCATTTGGCATTGTACATAATTTTATTTTACTACTGGCACATCGTCGGTACTACGTGCATGTGATGCATTGACAAACTGTTACGTGCCGTCTTTAAGGGCCTGCATCGTCATTCATAAACCACGCCCCAAACGCCGAGCCGGCCAATAAGTGGAAATTATAATAAGAGACGCATTTATTGCTCGCGCGCATCAAAGATCTTTCTTTAAAAAGCTAATACACTATATGCTTGGGGTTTTTTGGCGTAAGCGCCAGATGTAAAAGTACAATGAAATTGAAGATATTATTATGTTTTGTTAACATTTAAGTAAATCACTTAAAAGATAAAGGGAAGAATGTCATTTTTACATCATTTAGCCGTTTATTAATCTGTCGTTTGTACAAACTAGACAAGAAACGGGAACGGAAGACGCGTTTTTGGATAACTTTTCTAACGAGGAAATTTTCAAAAAATATGTTTCCGTGTTAATCACTGAATAGGTTATATAGTCAAAAAACACATCTCTAAAAACCAGCCTGTTTCCTATATACTACATTTGACAAAAAAAAACCACTTAAAAAAAAGCTTAAATTTTCGAAGCATCCCCTTAAATGGACGTGGTTCATTTTAAAGCTTCATTGTATGGTATGTACAATGTCAAGGGAATTAAATTAAGAATTTGCTACATGAGTATGTTGTATGAATGCCTAGGCTTTTCGCATCAGGCACTCAATTCGGGAATAAAGAACCACCATGTTTTTTTTCATGCCCAAAGTGTGATGTGAAGATTAAGGGTCTATCTATTCATACAGACAACAAACACAATAAACCAAGACCCTTTTGATTGAGGGCAATCAAAAGATAGTTATTGAAAACAGGTGTTTTGATAAAAATGTTGTCAACCGAAAAACTTAATTCCATTTGTCATAGAAACTTCAAATTTGGTATGAAGATAGCTCTTATAGCACAATCATCGCATTATTTCATTTAAGTAAGTTCTAAAACGACGAGAACTCAAATGAGATAATCTACGCGATATAATCCGTTTAAATTGTTTTATTTAAATGAGTGATAATCGCGGAAACGGAAGAGAATATTATAGACATTTATATATCTAAAAGATGATACTTACTTTAAACTAGTGGGCATCTTCGGGTTCAGATAACGTTGTGTAGTACTTTGAGTAGTAAGTAAACATAATTCCAATACAAAAGACATCAACGGGGTTCATTGATAAGAATCACATCGCTATACTACATAACAGTTTCTTAAAATAACAACCTCTTTTTTAATTTATTACATTTGGTTCTGTTTTTTGGTTCAACCTATTTTATTCAATTTACATCAAACAATTAAGAAATATTGATTTTTTAGTCCTTATTCTATATAAAAAAAAATTGAAGATAATTTCAATAAAATGAATGAATCAGACTATTTAAAGGTCATTGAACCGAAAAATATTTTATTTTTTATTTTTCTTATGTTTGTGTGTGTCGTTGTGGCTCCATCACGCCAAAACGAAATTCAACTGTTTTTGGTACACGGGTAGCTGGACATCCACAGATGGTTATAGAATACTTTTTATTTGACTACGCTGAAGAAAAAAGGATGGTTATTATTTTTTCTCATCCGTTAACGAAGTTGCACCTTCTAGTTTTCAATAAACTCAATATGACCGTTATTAAATACGTTTCCTCACATGACCAGTCCTCATATAAACATTGCACAATAACTAAATACAATATAGGAAAGTCCAGCAAACAAGCGAGACACTTGACGGTTTAAATACCAATCCTTATACAATTACATCCCCTTACACACAGAAGGACGGAACCGCCATAGCATCCCGATTAAATAATCACCTTTTGTATTACAAAGTCAGCGCAGCGCTACCAATTTAAACGCACACTTGGATAACTGCACCGCAAACACGACGCATACTAAAATAGTACACGACAAAACTAACAGTGCGGCTATCGACCGCAAAGCTAACTTTGTTTTCACGTTCAGTTTTTATCGAAAGCTTTCGCCATCAGACATTAATCATATTTCGTCTCTTTCAGACGCGCAACGCTGCTATGCGTGCGAGGGAGGCGGGCGATGCGCGCGCGCCAGTCGCGACCAGCGTCAGTCGATCCCAAACCACCGTTTCGGAGTGCTGTGTGTGAAAAGTTTTAGTGTTTTTTTGGAAAATGTAGTGGGAAATTGTGATGTGAGTGCACTGTTATTGGTGAAAAGTGTTTGTGGATCCTGTGATAATTGGATGCCGTGTTCGTCGAATGTTCTTATTAGAGGTAAGTTTTTTTGTTATATTGGGTGTGAAAATTAATGTTATTTCGCCAAAAAAAATCTATAGGCGGGAGTTTTTTCAAAGCTCTAAAAATTTTTGGTTTTTTACATTCAAATATAGGCTCTTATAAATTTAATAACGGAGTTTACGTGACGGACAATTTGATCTAGATTTCGAGTGACTTGTCCACTTTTGGTATACTCTGATATGCAAAAGTAGTGTCAGTACGTCCTACTTACAGAGTAAAGACCATTTAGGTATTTAATTGACTAGAAAGTCTTAAAACGGTTTTTATAAGCTCTTTGGAACATTTTCTCTAAAGTTTCCAAACTCGAGACAGGCTTCGAGGTTTTAAATTTTTAAGACAGATTTCAAATCAGGTATCCTGAGGCCCAAGGATTTTTTTTTGTTGGATAAATGACCTTCAGTAATGCATAAAAAATATAAATTTGTACAAGATTTTGTACACAGAGCCTTAGGGGGGTATAGTAACTAACTGTCAGATGGGGTTTATGATTTATCATTGATGTTTAATTATAACGAATTTGCTCAAGTGTTATCTGGAATACCTAGATATATATAGCGGGAATATTTCACGATCCTGCACCAACTGAACGTTTCTGTTTGGCCCGATGGTTGACTGGCAGAGAATGCCTTAAGGCATTAGGTCCACCAATTGTACCTTCATTTGTTGTGCAATAAAGATTAAATAAATAAATAAATATTTTACTTACATATCTAAGTATTTTTGTTAGGCGGTTTGTGTTCAATCATATTATGTAAATTCAAAAGTTTTCTTAGATACATAATTATAGATGTACCTATTTTTCTCCTAAATGAATATGGAATCTTTAAAAAAAATGTATCTGTAACGCAAGAATGGAACAGATACCTTTTTGAAAGAAGATGTTAAATAGGTAGCTCATACACTAAAAACAGTAATATAGCTACCTACACGTACCTATCTCAACAAAAAGTTTTCATTAAATAAAAGTTGAATCATTTTATTCCCAAGGAAGTTACGACTACGTAATAGGTACCTAGCACTTAATGGGACAGTGTTGCACAATCCATACAATACCATTATATTCAATTTGTACCCAATTGATTTCATTACATAACAAGTGTATGTACACAAAAGTTGCGCAGCCATGTTTTTGTTCAAACATTACATAACGATAACATCTATACTATTTTAAAGTTGTAAAATGAAATGTCTGTACATTGAAGATATTCTCAAAAAAATATATTGACACGGACTATTAGGAGGTCAATAAAATGAAAAACATTTATTTTTTAGTTTTTGTCTGTATGTGTCGTTGTGGCTCCATCACGCCAAATCGGCTAAACGGATTTCAATTATTTTTTGGTACAAGGGTAGCTGGATATCCATAGATGGTTATAGGATACTGTTTACCCGACTACACTGAAGAGAAAGCCGATTTGGCGTGATGAAGCCAGAACAACATTACAAACATTCAAAAAATAAAAAATATTTTTTTTCGATGAAGTGTCCTCCGAATATTCTGTTACAATCATTATTCTAAATATCTTCAATGTACAGACATCTCATTTTAACAACTTTATAATAGTACTAGCTTCTGCCCGCGACTTCGTCCGCCTTAAATTCGTTTATCGCGGATAAGGGCATTTTTCCGGGATAAAAAGTAGCCTATGTCCTTCCCCGGGACTCAAACTATCTCCATAGCAAATTTCATCCAAATCAGTTCAGCGGTTTAAGCGTGAAGAGGTAACAGACAGACAGACACATTTTCGCATTTATAATATTACTAGCTTTTGCCCGCGACTTCGTCCGCGTATAGGTCGAATTTCGAAAAATCCTTCCTTAGTGTGCCTCTACATACATCTCTAACGAAATATGTGTTTCAATCCTCGTATTCCTACCGTCGGCAGTTTAGGCTATGCATTGTCTGTCAATAGTTATAAGTCCCTTACTTTAAAAAAAAAAACTATATATACCTATAATTAAAAAAAAAAAACAGATGTAATTGGACAATTGAGATTGAACTATTGATAATATTGAACATAAGGTTCGTTTTGCAGTATTTCTGTAACCACAGCAACAGACCCGACTAAGCTGCGAGGAGAGCTTGCTCTCATGCAAGCCACGTAAAACTGGCCGTGCGAGAAGCAGTCCCCCCTAAGATCTATTCCTGCTGCTTTCAGTGACTGACCCTGAGACTTATTGATCGTCATCGCGAAACAGACCTTAAGAGCGAGCTGCAGCCTTTTAAATTCAAATGGGTATTCCGAGGGTATAAATGGTATCCAGGGTATGTACACAGATTCAGCTTGAGCACAGCCAGTAATTACGATGGATTCTATAATATTTCTATGTAAGGCTTTCTCACGCAGCCTGGTTCCATTGCACAACTTCGGCTGATTGAGATTTCGCAGCAACATTACTCGAGCACCAACTTTTAAGGTTAAGTGCATTTAAAAACTCTACGCGATAGTTTATGGCATCATCCGTGTTCACTACAGATTGAGTCTACAAACTTGTATTCGTATTCTGAACCTTCGAACTACTTCAATAAAATGTTATTAATAACGGAAGCCTGGTCGTTCTTAGTTGTCAGAATCGCTCGTTCACACAACCACTTCGTGGACTTGCTGTGTAGATTTTGAATATCTGGGTAAATTTGAGAGATTAGGTCGTCAACGGTCCGCACAGCTAAGGTAAGATCCGATGGAATTGTAATCCTTCCCTCAGTTTCGGGATATTCTCCATTTCCTATTTTAAGAATCGGAGAATTCTCCAGCGCAAATATCGCTCTTAAGGGTGCACTTGCAAATTTATCTTAAGGTTAAGTGTTTTGATTATAGGCCAAATATTTGAAGGCTAAATGCAAGTTTTAACTTCATCAGCTCGAGTTCCCCTCGGAAATACGGCAGAGTCTGACGAAAGTCTCCAGCTAACAACATAGTGACTCCACCCATCATAACTTCGTTTCCTTTAATATCTTTCAAAGTTGTATTCAGCGCTTCACAACACTCTTTATGCGCCATTGTACCTTCGTTCCAGACTGTTAGCCCCTTATTTCACTCCTATCAGGGATGAATTTCCAAGAATGCTGAAATTAGATTTCTTAGTTTTAATTGAAGATACGTGAAATATTATAACAGTTACTGAATTGATTACAGGTTTTCCACACCAACTTTAATCCCAATTTAACCCTGTTAGGAGGTCAATTTCCGAAAATTCTTTGTCTTCGTTATAAATAGTGTCTACTGTGAAAATTTCAAGTCTCTAAGTTTAGTAGTTTCGGCTCTGCGTGGATATGTCAGTCAGGACTTGTCCTTTTAAACGTATAGATAAAGAACGAAAAAGTGTTTACAACTAACGCCATCCAGTTACGCAAACAGGTACTAACGTGTCATATTCATATTGGTTTTAAAGCAATTATTTCTTTATAATTCTTCGCATTAAAAATTTCAGGGTTAACAAAAAGTGATGATTTTCCATTTATTGTTAAAAATAATACGTTTTATGTATTTATTTTATTTTTAAAATATACCTTTGTGACAACATGTTTATCATTCAGAGATGATCGCAAGTCCAAAATGTCAACGGGCTATTATCCGGGTATATTAAGATATACTCTTATTTGCATGATACGTCATATACGGAAGGTGTGTTCTTTGATTAATCGTGTAGGTAGTATGACTGTTGCTAGGTTACAAATTGTTTATTCATTATTTAGCATGAAAATGTCACAATGACCAAAGGGCAACGTTTATTGTTAAAAAAACCCCTTTTATGAATGAATACCCTCAAAAGTTGTAGTCCATCTCCTATTCTGATATCTAAGCTATATTACTGCAGAATTTTACGCAAATCTGTTACATACTTTTTGCGTACCAGCGTAACGTACGACTTCGTCGGCTTTATATTCATTTATCGCGGATAAGGGTATTTTCCGGGATAAAAAGTAGCCCATATCCTTCCCCTGGACTCAAACTATCTCCATACCAAATTTCATTCCAATCGGTTAAGCGATTTAAGCGTGAAGAGGTAACAGACAGACAGACAGACACACTTTCACATTTATAATACAAGTATGGAAGTATGGATAGTATGGATACTTGAGCCTTTTAGAGTTCTAACGGATGGATGAACAAGTGAGGCCCAGGAGGCCAGTCAGCATGCCATGTTAGTCAGTTCAGGTTATTTTAATATTTTATTTTTAATTTTATTTTTTTATCATGTAATTATTTTTATACTTCGTATTATTAACCATTGTTTGTTTATTAAATCTAGCACGCGCAAATATTTAAACGCCTGCATGCAGGTGGAGTACACGGAATAATTGTTATACCAACCCATATAAGACCAAAGTTCCGATAGCTCAGTTGGTCAGAGCACTTCTGCGTTAAAGAAGAGGTCGCAGGTTCAAATCCTGCTTGCAAATTGGTCGAATTATTTTTTTCCTTAACAATCGAACTCTGTGTTATAATATAAATAAAACAATTTAACGGATTATATCGCGTATAGCTCATTTGAGTTCCCGACGTTTCGGAAGCTTTTCAGCTTTCCATGGTCACGGGTGGACTGAGAAAAGATATATTTTCCTCTGTCGAAGTTACAATTTGTGCAAACTACCCACTTTGAAAAAACAAATAAATAAATCTGTGTTATTATATCTATTTTCTTAATAATCCCTCAAAACTAGAATTCGAGGTAAATTGCACGTTGACGGCGCCAAAGCGGTACGGCAAAAAAAACTAAAAAGTAAAAAATAACGCCATAATTCAGTTTCTTCAAATTACTTACAAGTAACCGTTTGTATACTCAATCTATACATTATATACAATTAATCTTATTTTGGCGTCGGTGCAATATAAAGAATGTGTAAAATATGGAAAATTGACGATTTTAGTAAGTTGTGACACGATGGCACCAACTCCAAAATAACATTAATTGTATATACTTTATAGATTGAGTATACAAACGGTTACTTGTAAGTAATTTGAAGAAACTGAATTATGGCGTTATTTTGTACTCTTTAGTTTTTTTTGGAGTCGGTTTTATTTTTTTGTTTAAAAGTTTATTTATTTTACACTTTTTACTTAATCGTTACTTAGAAGTGTATCTCGTGACGATTCGAACAAGCCCAAACACGGCTAGGATACATTATTTTATTACATAGATCTGGTGCCTACCTTCCGGCTCCATCATCAAATCAATTCGATGGTACCATTCTCATCAGGAACATTTAAATTTGTGACTATGAAGTTGCTTAGCCAAATTAATCAAGATATTTTGTCGCCACCCGTAAATCATTTATCATTGAGGAGTTCCGATGGCATTCTGTGGTCTTCTGCATCAGTTCCACTTCACCAATTTACACTTTCTGAATGCAAATGCTTATTATGTTTCTTATAATACCAAAATCGCTATATGTATGCCTACAATATTTGAGGAGTTTCTTCAATTCCTCATGAATTCCATCATCAGATCTTCACCAAAATTAAATGGGACCAACTAAAAGGAACCTTCTATAAAACCAAAAAAAAAAATTTGAAATCGGTCAAATAGTCTTTGAGTAATAGGTCAACTTCCATAAAAAAAAAAAAACATTCTGTCGAATTGCGAACCTCCTCCTTTTTTTGGAAGTCGGTTAAAAAAGAGCTTAAGTGATTCAGTAATACAAAGAACCTCGCACCTTTTTTAGAGACCCAGCATCTTCACAATGATTGTCATCATTACCATCATTACTGATGATTAATGATAAGTGGCTTTAATGGCGATCGAATCTGACTGTTTGCCTTTTTGCGTGCCACTAACGAGCTGCCAGCTTTTTGACGCATTCAATTCGGAAAGAGCAATATAAAGAGGCATAACACTTTTTACAAAAATTCAAAACGCAATAATAATACTCCTGTTCTTTGGGTTCTTTGGGTTCCGTCCCACATACGCAGAATAGGGATGATGACGCATGTGATATCTTACAGGCTTTTGCAGTTGAAAATTAAACAAATACCAATGCAGCATGAAATAAAGAAAATAAATCGAAAATATCCGAATACCTTTGAAATACAAAACTTCAAAGTTACGCAAATTTCGTGTTTTATTTTATCCATATAAAAAAAAAAACTTTTTTCAAAATCCTTATATTTTAATCTACACGATGATTCTTAATCGGTGATCAGGAGTAGGAAAATCTTAATATCTAGCTAAAATTAAAGTTAATCCTTATTGGGAGATGCGATTTGATTATTATTATTATGATAGCTATCGATTTTTTTAAATTATATCTTGTATAGTTGACATTAAGAAATATTTTATTTTGAAAATGAAAATGATGAAAATGAAATGAAAATGAAAATGAAAAATTTATTCATAACATCGTTACAAGTCGGTTTCTTAACTTAATATATTTAGTTGTGGTGTACATACATAACAAATCTATTCAACGTTATTTAATTAATTAATTACAACATTGTAAAAATTAAATATTATAAATTCATTGTTTCATAATTTTAGTTAAGTCATAAAATTGTGCTTCTAGCAGCCATTTATTCAGTCTATTTTTAAATGTTTGTGAGGTGCATCCCTGATACTGTCCGGTAACTGGTTGTAATTTAAAGGGCCGAGAACGTAAGCTGACCGTTTAGTTTTCGCTAGCCTGTGGGTCACGGGGGCGAATCGACCCGCGTTCTTGTTACTACGCAGACAGTGTTTAGTGTTTGCTTGTTTGGTCGCAAACTCCCCACTATGGGCGTATGTGAATATTGCCACTCGTTGGATCAGTACACATGGTAATGTCAGGATGTTGTACTGCCTAAATTTTGATATTGTTTCATTTCAGCGTTTTATTATTATTATTTATTTTTCTGATGTTGCGATGACGATCCTTATGGGAGATGAGATTAATTATTACGTTTATTATTTACTTCTGTGTTTGATATTGTAACATTTAATTCAATTTTACTTTATATTGTATACGACGATCATGATGTAAATACTTATAACTTTGACTAATGGAAATTGAAACTTTTATTTTCTCATGTAATAAATAAATCAAATCAAATCAGATCAAATAGACGAGGTCTCACGCCATTACCTAACTGTTTAATTAATTAAAAGTTAAAACATTAACAAAACTAAAAACCACTACGTATACTTTGTTCATCCTTACTTGGCCTAAATAGTAAACAACATTCTAACCTAAAAGTACATCTTTTTTGTCTCTAACTCCCATTTTCTCGTCGATAAGAAGGGATTATTATTTTTAGCGTCGTTGCCTATTTCATTCATTAAATTGATTTCCTCGCGAATCGGCCATTGTATTCTTTAAGCCGATTAGCTCAATTTAAAAACAAAAGACTATATACAATAGTTTTTCTACAACTAAAGGTGTGTCTACATTTGTATCATTTGCCCGATCAGATCTTCGTTCCGTGGCATGATCGCGTGTCACGATCACGTGTTTGGACGTTGCGCCGATCCGATCGCTCGAAATCCGTGTTGCTACGCGTATCACACACTTATATCGGACGAGTGCGGCATGATCGTCGCGCCGGCAGTGAGCGTCCAAGCAGCGCGATACGCAGTCATGCCACGGCACGGTGATTTAATACGAGCAAATGATACAAATGTGGACGCACCTTTAGGGGCCATTCATTAATTTCGACAGATTTTTCAAACCGTTCCTCCCCAGGGATCCATACGTAATTAATAAATGACCCCTAAGCACTTTTTAATAAAACACAAAAAGTCTGAATATTTATTATACTTGCGCCGAGATTTTACTGGCAGCGAATTGTTTGACACCTCTTGCGCCACGACACAAATTTCTTCGGGAGTACAATTAGGCTGGTCTTTCTCAATTTTTCTCACTTTCAAGTTTTTCAACAACTTATAACAAGACAACAATCAACTACTTCAAGATGAATAAATTAAGCGCCATTAAGAAAATTTAAAAGCGAGCTGTCAATATCTATGACTTTCTTATTTTTTAAATTCGCGTATACTTGCCAGTGATGAAAACATGACTGTTATGATTTGAAAAAAATAGGCGATCAAATATGTGTACGTAAACTATAAAAAATGTTTTTTTTTTTTTTTATGTTGGCGGCAATGCATTTACGTTGATTATCATTTTTTAATTTAAAACTGTATGAATTCGGCAGTTTGTCAAGTTGGTAATATAAATTATTTCAAATAACATTCGTTTGAGACTCATTGAATATAAATCATTAGATTGAAATTGTGTACTCTGTGGCACCAAAGAATACGTTAATAGCGACACTGTAACACGTTTAGTAGTGCGTTTATGGGAAATAGACTATAGATTTTTACAAGTCTTAAGTAATGTATGTCTTTATATTAGAGTTGGTAACCATTTAAACGAAAGAACGAAGTACAAAAAAGGAGTGGAAAAAAGGTATTACTACACCGGGGCGGGCATGGGAGCGGTACGGGAGGGGTGTGTTTACGGAACGTCTAACGACGGGTAACTTCAGTTGGGGGGCGTCAGCGAGACAGTTAGGACACGTCATGTCATGTCGCTTGTCCCATTATCGCACAAAATCAGGCCAGAAAATGCTATATATACTGGTAGACTAGTCAATCTTATGGCAGAGGAGGCCTTTTTGAGTTGGTGCCACCGTCACGTTTTTATCATCGCACCTTTCGCCTCAGAAACAAAGTACATCCCCACTATCTGGATGCTTGGCATCCAAAAAATAAACAGGCATCACGCTAATTTTTACCACGTACTTTCAAGTTTCAACCTTCCCCCTGAGGTGTTTCCAGAGCGCTATAACATGGGACTCTTCAAGAAGCGAGTTAACAGGGTTCTCTAAGGTTGGCAAAGTATGGGCGATTCCTCCAGTGTTGCACATAATCCATCAGGTGGCTCGTCTGCACGTTTGCCGATTAAAAAAGGAGGAAAAGTTTAGGTGTAAGATTGTTATCCATGTACATACTTTTCTTTCTGCAGAGCCTGGATGTGTAGTATAGGCCGCCATTAAAAGACATCCGGCCAAAACAAGGAATGTGAAAATAGATTGTTATCTGAGACGCGAAATATTGCCAGTTTATTATGACTGTTTTTTTATTTTATTGGCTTTTTAAGCATTAGTCTGTGGGTGGTCGTGTGGGCGGCGTTTAATAGCGCTAGCTTTTGTTTTCCATGAAGTAATCATTAGAAATAAGAGGATATGGAAGTTTAAAAAATGTGGTTAGTTCATTTAATCCAATAGTGGAGTTATATCTTTTGGATCTGACCCACCATCCATACTAATACTATTACCTTTAGTATGTTTTCTTTAGTCACAAACCAATACAGACTGATCAGGTGATCAGTGCTTCCACATACTACGAATATTTAAACAAGAGGATTATCAATTGCCATACTTTGGTTTGGATCGTGCCCCGATAGCAAAGAGATATTCAGGAAAAAACTAGATGGCGCTTTAAACTAATCATTTAACGAATTTAATAATTTATAACTGAGCAAAGAAACATAGTGGAGTAATAATTAGTTCGTAAACAGCTATCCATACTAGTATTATAAATGCGAAAGTGTGTGTCTATCTGTCTGTCTGTCTGTCTGTTACCTTTTCACGCTTAAACCGCTGAACCGATTTGTATGAAATTTGGTATGGAGATAGTTTGAGTCCCGGGGAAGGACATAAGCTACTGTTTATTCCGGAAAAATACCCTTATCCGCGATAAACGAATTTAGGGCGGACGAAGTCGCGGGGAGAAGTTAGTAATAAATAAATCGTATTTTTTTAATACTATGTCACGCTTGCAAAGTTGAATTTAAATAATGAATTTAATACATAGATGGCGTTTTACATATCGGGGAACAGCTTCATGAAGTCTCTCGGGCTACTCGTTCCCACGGTGTATAAAGCGCCTTATGCTCAGGTTATGGACATTGCAGATAATTTTAGCCTTCCTGAGGCCCGTTTCATAAGCGCTTGTAACTTGTATTACAAGCGGAAGTCTCTTTTTAATTCATATAGTTGGAAAGAGACTAACACAAGCTACCAAGATTTTGAGAAACGAACCCCAGTTTTTGTAACGCAAAAGTAAAGGTAGGTGCCAAAATAAAATAAAAACGAGCAAACAGTTCAAATTTTGTTTATTTTACTAACACTTTCATTAAACTAGAAATTACATCAAATTATTACTACTGCCAGTAGCTATTTGACCAATGCGTTGGACCGACAAAGTTAAAACTGCACCCAATGGTCCACTCCACGAATGTACGAGAAAAGCTAGTACGTGAGGAATGGCCATGGAATGTGAAGCTTGCCACAAATCCTGATGTGACGAACATGACCACTTTATCAAGAGTGTGACGACGAAGAAGAAATCCTGTGTCTGGCTCACAAAATTTAAAATAGTTGTAATACGGTACGAATTCAAATAGCACCATCCTGCTCGCTCAAATTCAGTTTAATATAAGAGCGAAAGAGACTGTAACACCAACGTCTAATTTGTAATTTCAGAGTAACCCCTCAGGCATAGAAAGGTAACGAGGACAATCTCATATAGGAAACGGATGAAAAAGTGTCCAGCGGAAAGCAGTAACTAATAGTTCCAAATCCGTCCACAATGGCGCTAGAGTAGCAAGATACTATGAAGTCAACACCAATTACGAAACATTTTTATCGAGATGCTACTCAATCCTGCGTTCTTTTCTGATGTAAATATTCAATCATGTTCAAAATTATTTTTCTTGCATCGTTGTTTTTTTTGACATTATTATGGTAATTTATTTTACGCACTTGCTATCGGCGGCACCAATATAATGCCTTTTGACGGACACTTTGGATATTATAGAGATTGTACTCCTTAGTTTTCTGCGCTCCTTACCCTCAAGTAGAAGCCTCAAACTGATCAAAGAAATGTCAGTGCTCACCATTTACACATGTGCGGCATTTGCCATATCAAATACAGACATAATTTCATTGATCAAAGCTTCGTGGCCTACTTAGTCCCTTGTTTATGACATTTTTCTACGTCATCTTAACAGAGTCCAGGGCTATGAATAGACGGTGGAAAAATCACAAATGGGCCACCAGGCGAGCGGAGTCTTCAGTCCAGACTAGGTCACAAATCAAATACTAAAGAAAGAAGAATCACATAAAGCACTAACAGGCGGGATTAGGCTACCAAAGCCACAGAGAAAACAAAATGGCTTTCTCTTCAGGCGCCTCTCACCGTCTGTGGGCTACAAGCCGTCCACGGCTTGTAGCCCACTTCCAAGCTCCAGGCTTGAACACAACTGACTTACTCAAGTGAGAAGAATGACACCTAGGACCACGACGCATAGCCCAAATCAAGAGACAACGAAACAACTAGCAATCCAGTACCACCAAGCGTCGACAGACACGAACAAGCCCTAACGCATGAAGCGCTTCTTGCTGTTCGTGGGCCAGCACGTGATCGTGATCTCTACACCTATGCACGAATGACTACTGAAGGAAGGGAGAATTACATCCAGTACCAATACGCGTCGACAGGCATTAACAATCCCCAGCGCATGCCGTGCCCCTGGCCGACCGTGGGCCACAAGGCGTGGAAACTCCAGGCTCGTACACAAATGATTTACTAAATCGAGAAGAATCACATCTAGGGCCACCTGGCATAGCCTACTTAGAGACGACAACAAAACGGCTAGCTCTTCTGGCTTACAACCAGTACCACCAAGCGTCAACAGGCACGAACAAGCCCCAACGCATGCCGCTCCTCTCGCCGTCCGTGGGCCACCAAGCGAGCGTAGTCTCGGCGCCAGCCCACGGGTTCAACGCCGCCGTATCTGGCGCTCGTGACCCGTACACCTTCACCTCGATGGTCGCCGTGTACGAGAACGTGAAGCGGAACTCGATGAACGCTGTGGTTCTGAAGTATTTGAAGCATTGGATACTGCAACGAAAAAAATACAATGCAGTGCAAGGACTTCCTTCGCGGTGGCTCTTTTTTCTGCGGTGCGGTCGGGTAAAAAGTACCCTATGACCATCGGTGAATGCCCAGCTATCCGTGAGACAAAAATATTTCATATCTGTCTAGCCGTTTAGGCATGATGAGACCGCAAAGACACATACATACACTTATTTTTATTTATCGTATGGCATTAGTCACTGGCTATGATTTAAAAAAAAAAAAAAAAAAAATATATATATATATATATACACTAACGGGTCTAAAAATAGTACGGTTAATATAAAACAGTGCAAATCAACCAATATAATGGGGATGATAACTGAATTTTAATAATTAGTCCGTATGTAGGTTAATAAAAAATATTGGACACGTATTTTTTCATTTTGTACGTAATCAAAAACAACCGGCCAAGAGCATGTCGGATCATGTTCAATATAGGGTTCCGCAGCCGTATATACAAAAAAATGCACTACATATAAAAAAAATACTATGTGAAAAAAAACCCTAACAAAAGAGCGCATCTCCCCGGCACTTATGTCCTTTTGCTGAGAAGCGAAGTTTTTGGCAATAATTTAAAAACGGTATGTCCGATCATGTTGAAAACAATTTTTGTTGGAAGTATTTATTAAGCTTTATATTTGTAAATTTTTTCATATTTTTTGCACATACCGTCTAGACCACAATGTGTCGTGGGGGACACAATTTTTGCTACTTTCGGAGCGAATATTTCCGAAAAAAATCACCAAATCAATATTTTTTTAGAAACTTTAATGTGTTTTTAGAAGATCTGTCGGATGATGTGCCACACATTGATATTTGCAGATTTTTTTTTTTCAGTCTCGGTTACATGTATAGAGTCCCACCCCTAAATATATATATATATATATATATATTATTTAACTATCAAACTAATTAGCGACTTACACAAGACACCTATTTTCCAAATTTTATTACTATACATCTTATAATTTTAGAGTAAAATGCATGTGACATACCGACAGACGGACGGACGGACGGACCGGACGGACATGACGAAAATATAAGGGTTCCGTTTTTGCCAATTTGGCTACGGAACCCTAAAAGGCGATACATTGAGTCAAAATATCGCTAGACGTCACGTCTAGGTACAAATTATACTTAGGAGTGACGTTACGAGCCCCCACTCCTAAACTTTAATGCATTTTTATCTGAATATTATTTTATAATTTGGAAAAAGTAAAAAATACGTGTCCAATATATTCTGATAATCTGACTGACGGCACACTGTGGACACTCCCTGCCGCCCGCCGCCCGCCGCCCGCAAGCTCCGGCCACCCGCGCTCTTCCCGCTCACAGTTCAGTTACCTAGGTACGTCCACATTTGTATCATTTGCCCGTATCAGATCATCGTCGCGTGGCATGATCGCGTGTCGCGATCACGCGTTTGGACGTTGCGCCGATCCGATCGCTCGAAATCCATTTGCTACGCGTATCAGACACTTATATCGGAAGAGTGCGGCATAATCGGCGCGCCGACAGTGAGCGTCCAAGCAGCGCGATACGCAGTCATGCCACGGCACGGTGATCGGATACGAGCAAATGATACAAGTGTGGACGCACCTTCAGCCGGTAACTGCAAGGTTACCGAGCGCGGGTGGGCGGCGCTTTCAGGGTGTGTCCAATGTGTCCATACTGTACGTAGTACTCTTTATTATACTGTGCTGACGGACTCATTATATTTTATTAGGACTAAGTATGTGAGTGTAACATGATGTACGGTACCGTCGCGGGTCCTGCCCCCTGCTTAAAGCAGTCATGTCCTTGTGGCAATCGTGATCCACCCACATGGCGGCGTTGGAACGCATGTTGCACACTAGGTTCACGATCAGACAGGAGAAATCCGCCTGCTGCGACAACGCCAGCTGTGAGGATTTGAAAACACCAGTACAGTAACATGATAAACATTACCTGTCTCTCCCTTAACACACTGCTATTGAAATCACTTTCTCAACTTTGCGGCTGACACTGTTATGGTTATTTATTTACTTACTTTGCATATATTATATATATTATGTATATGTATTGATGTACGTTTTTTACGCAATCTTATTTGTGTATGTTTATTACGTTTACATGTGTCTATATCAGCTTTTTGTTTTGCTTCGTATTTGTTTCTCGCCACCTACTCAACTAAAATTGTTGTCTTTAAACACTCCGCTACCCAAAGGTTGTCTGAAAGAGATCGCTATTTAGCGATAAGACCGCCTGTTGTTTACCTCTGCTAATTCGAATGTTACTGTCATGTTCTGTATTTCTGTGTATCTGAGGTGTGCAATAAAGAGTATTTGTATTGTATTGTATGATAAACCAGTATTATTTGACCTAAAACTTCTTACGAGTAAAAAGGGTCGCAGCTACATGAATTCGGACTCTATGCGTCTATTACGGTCAGGATTGCATCGTTGAAGTGGCAATGGGCGGGCCATGTAGCCCGGAGAACGGATGGCCGTTGGGTCAGTAAAGTCCTGGAGAGGCAACCGTGCATAGGAAAGCGCAGGGCGGGAGGGCCCCCGACTAGGTGGATGGATGACCTCGTAAGGGACGCGAGGAGTCGGTGGATGCGGTCTGCGCAGGATCGTACCCTGTGGCGAGCCATAGGGAACGCTTATGTTCAGCAGTGGACGTCCGTGGCTGATAGATAGATAGACTATGGCTCTATTCAAACCTACCACAACCACACGACTAAGCAGCGACAAAAGTGGTGACGCAGTAGTTACGCGTGTATAGTTGCGCTGCAGCTTCTTGCAGTTGCTTTGATGTGGTTAGACTGACTACACGGTTGAGTTTGACGGCAAAATGTGGGTCGTGGGAATAAATCAATTTATTTTGATAAGAAGGTGCCCGCAACTTCGTTCGCGGAGGATTAAAAGTCATAACCCTGCTTTCTTTCTTCAGCGTAGTCGGGTAAAAAATATTATATAACCATCTGGAGATACCCAGCTACCCGTATACTAAAAATAGTTGAATTCCGTTAAGCCGATTTGGCGTGATGCCGCAATGAAACATACAAATATACAAAAATAAAAAATAAAATATTATTACATTCAGTTCATGAACTCCAAATTGTCCGTTTCAGTATTTTTTTTAAATATCTTCAATGTACAAACATTTCTATTTTACAAATATATTTTTTTTTAATTATCGTCCGACCGAATCGATTGATAGGGCTCCGAGCATATTTCTGAACAGACTATGGAGTGGACAGACGTGGTCATCTCAAAACAAACCTGGCGACGATCCATACTTGACGAAGTAAAGATCGGGAAGCCGTGAAGCGAAATCGAGCGCAAAGCCGCAAAGCTCCAGACCGTTCGGGATGGAGTGTCACTGTGGACTTACAAAGAAGTATCCTCGTCCGTAGTTGCTGGTTATCACGACTTCGGAACTGTCTCTGTATACGACTGCGGTGGTCTTCGAACTCGTGCACTGCCCTTCTTCGGTTTTAGGATGCTCACCGGCTGTCCACAGAAAAATCGTCCCTGAACGTATGGTTCTCACGCTATAATTAATGATAGAATACGGATCTTTCATAAAAATAACGTCCTATAAGCTTAATGAAAAATGGTCCCAACCGTTCTCACAAATAATTGGCTGGCTGAAAACAAAAATCCAAATTTCGATCATCCGAGCAGTCTCTATGAGAATACGAGGGCAAGAAAACAAATTTCATGATACTCTAGTGAAGACGGCTCTGGAATACCTAAAGTGTCATTCTATTCTATGGAACTTAGTACTAACTATGTAATCATACAGCCCTCTTGAAATTGTCTCTGAATGATGAATTTACTAGTCATGGACAAGACTCTGACTTACTCCTTTACTTATGTATAATTAATTATTGGTTCGTGCATAGTTTTAACTTTAACCACATGAAAATGCACCGAAACAAAGACGTAAGGAATTTCAACTAACCTCTACAGGCTGTTATTTCTAAAATCAAATCTTACAAGTTAAATTTGACCCGGTTTTCGATTGAGCTAAAATCTGGCATACTAATGTAAGTTCAGTGACAATGCGATGTTATAACACCCATTGAGCTGATCTGATGATGGAGCCGGATGGTGGTCATAGGAACTCTCTAATGAAATAACATAACCCTACGAACTTTAGGCTCTTTAGAATGGTCTGGGTGTGTAGTTGATGGATGATAAAAAATAATACAATCGACTACAAAAACTTGCAATATACTGAAACGTTAAATAAATGTAAAACGTTTCGTTACGTTTAAAAGAAGATTAGGATTTTTTAAAACATACAACGTTTGACGATTTAGTAGTATCCCTAAATCGGACTGATAAAAAGATGTCAGCGTTCAAAGTCAAACCCTCTTTTTCAAGCGTAGTCGGATAAAAAGTAACCTGTAGCCATCCTCGGGTGCTCCATCCGGCCGTTTTGACGTGATCAGGCCGCTGACACGTGCATACAGACATACAACAAGGGAAACAAAAACCCCTCAGTCCTCATAGTCATTGTGACAAAAGTGAAAAAGGTACGTCTGTCAGTTCCCTTGCCGTACATACAAAAAAAATCGGGTCAGTGACCTTCAAATAGCCCTTTCACTTATTTTTTTTAGATATTTTCATGGTAGGCACAATTCAGCTTTATTACACAAATAGAAAACGTTCGTTCGTCAACTCACGCTTGTATTCATACATGACGACCTGGATGGGCGGCACGGATCGTAGAATGTAGCCGGTGCGTTCCGCCCGGTTGACTGTCACTGCGATCTTTTTTTCCTGGAGGAGGAGGAGCCTCATAGGAGGCAAACGTGCAGACGGGTCGCCTGATGGTAAACGATAACCGTCGCCCATAGACACTTGCATCACCAGAGTCACAAGTGCGTTGCCGGCTATGCAGGTGAGAGTACGCTCTTTTCTTGAAGGCATGAAGGTAGCATCGGTCCCGAAATACTGCACGCGGCAATTTATTCCACAGTTCAGTCGTGCCAGGCAGGAAATTTCTAGAAAAACGCACAGTTTTGGGCTGCCAACCATCTAAGTGGTGATGGTCGATCTGTATGTGGACCCACTTCATGTGGCCGTTAACTCACGCTTGTACATCTGGATGGGCGAGTGACATGGGTCGCAGTATATAGCTGATGTTTCCCGCCCGCTTGACGGAGGCCGCGATCTGTACGTCGACCCACTCTAAGGGCGGTTGACTCACGCTTGTACATGATTATCTTGACGGGCGACACGGACCGCAGGATGAAGCCGGTGTCTTCTCCCGCCCGCTCCAAGGGAATGGCTGTGATCTGTAAGTCGATCCAATCCATGTGGCTGTTGACGTTGATGAACCGCGCAGGCGCACCGCAGCCTGGCCCGTGGGTGCCGAAACCTAACTGCGTGTAATAAATACAGAAGTTTAAACCTTTAAACCGATGCACCCTGAAATTCATGTCTAAGCATAACGTGCGCGAAATAATCTTCAGGCGGCATTTTTTGCGTATTGTAATAGCATATGGAGATGGCACTTCAAAATCAGTCGCCTATGGGATGTCTCAAATCAAATCAAGTACGAGAAACTACTAATACCATCCGTAAGTTACATACATACACAACTGAAACCTAAGAGAAATATAGGTATTTTTAATCATCTGCGTCTTGTAAGGATTGGATGTGCCAGTTTTTGCCAAACAAAGCTAAGAACTCTTTTCTCCAAGTATATCGCAATCACATCGACCAATGCATCCAATAGCCGCAGCAGGCACCTTAGAGTTTATATCTTACTATTTTTACGTCGGGAGTAAAATAGTCACAGAATTACTAATATTAGTGCTGACCAGTATTCAGTTGTCGGTCTTGGTAGCTCGAGATTAGCACGCAGAGCCTGCCGTCCACTGGCCCGTTGCTCCTCTTGTGCTGTCACGCAGGTGGAGTCCGTCGGAGCGTGTCGTGTGGTCCAGCTAGGACACTATGGTCAGCATTTGTTTAAGGTTGTCACCAGTATCCAGCTGACGGCCTTCTGGAGATGCGCACGGAGCCGTCGTCCTGCATGCAGGCCGGCTGCTTCTCATGTCACGCAGATGGAGTCCTTCGGGATCAGCTTGTAGTCCAGCTAGAGCTATGGTCAGCATCTGTGAAGGTAGTCACCAGTATCCAGCAGTCGGTCTCCTGGAGATGAGCAAGGAGCCGCTGTCCCACACGCAGGCCGGCTGCTCCTCATATCACGCAGATGGAGTCCATCGGGATCAGCTTGTAGTCCAGCTAGAGCTATGGCCAGCATCTGTGAAGGTAGTCACCAGTATCCAGCAGTCGGCCTCTTGGAGATGAGCAAGGAGCCGCTGTCCCACACGCAGGCCGGCTGCTCCTCATATCACGCAGATGGAGTCCTTCAGAATCAGCTTGTAGTCAAGCTAGAGCTATGGTCAGCATCTGTGAAGGTAGTCACCAGTATCCAGCTGTCAGTCTTCCTGGAGATGAACAAGGAGCAGCTGTCCCACACGCAGGCCGGCTGCTCCTCATATCACGCAGATGGAGTCCTACGGGATCAGCTTGTAGTCAAGCTAGAGCTATGGTCAGCATCTGTGAAGGTACTCACCAGTATCCAGCTGTCAGTCTTCCTGGAGATGAGCAAGGAGCAGCTGTCCCACACGCAGGCCGGCTGCTCCTCATATCACGCAGATGGAGTCCTACGGGATCAGCTTGTAGTCAAGCTAGAGCTATGGTCAGCATCTGTGAAGGTACCCACCAGTATCCAGCTGTCAGTCTTCCTGGAGATGAGCAAGGAGCCGCTGTCCCACACGCAGGCCGGCTGTTCTTCCTGCGCCGTCACGCAGATGAACTCCGTTGGTACCATCAGCTTGTATTCCAGCTGTGGGAACAGAGCTTTGCTTAACTTTTGGGTAAATACATGTTGGTATATTCCAATGGGTGTTCACAATAGGCTGTTGAAAGAGGCTATACTCCAATTTGCTGTCGCGCCTTGTCGTAACAACCTTTTTGAATTCACTGAAATTTATAGGTTAGCGATAAAACGCGACAAAAGCTACTCTAGTGTATAGTGACTAGTGACTTAAGTACATGTTGGAAAAGTTAGGTAGAATGCAGTTGCTTATAATGCCAGTGTCGGCATGGTTTTAAAAGCGTTGGCTAATGTTCTTTAACAGCAAGTATGTAATTCGTGTTCAACTATTTATGCTACACGGGTACCTGGGTATCCACTGATGGTTATAGAATACGTTTTATCTGACTATGCTCAAGAAAAAAAAGGGGTTATGACTTTTTTTTCTCCGCGAACGAATTTGCGGACACCTTCTAGTTTATTTATTAAAGCAGAATAATAAATATGTTCACTACTTTACGAATAGACGTTCTAAGCGATGAAGACAGTATTACCTCAGCTTTTTTGTAAAAACTCTCGCAATCCTCCTTTTCCACGTAATCTACTTTTGTGACTTCCTTCATCATATCGCCAGTAACTGTTAAAGAAAAAAAAATCTGAATTTCAATAGTTACAAGTATAAATGAAAAAACTTGATAAGTACTTTAATCAGGTTGTTTTATCCAAGATTTTTCTTGTTTATTTCTGCTGCAATGAAACATATAGTATTGTATTTCTGTTGAAAAATAAGAACAATTTGACTTGGACAATAGTTTTTAGGACACCTTTTGTTGTAGCTACCGTAAAAGTCTTATACTTACTTACAGAATGTTATGTAGAATTTGTATTAAACAATGAAAATATACTACATTTAACATTACTATTTAGTATTCCTATTACTGAGTCGTTCGATCTAAGCATTTAATAAATATCAAAATAATGTGATAGTTGTTAAGTACTGGACGAATTCTAGATCGGGATTAGTAATAGCCTTTATTACACCGCTTTTATGCGAGGGTGGTCTCAAAAATATCCGAACTCGCTTATAGATAGCAATACGTGGCAATACTGGCTGCAGAATTAAAAAAAACTCGAATGTTCGAATCTTACGGCGCGTTAGTTTGAAAAAAGAAGACGCTTCGTTTTTTTGTTTTTATTTCACCGCCATTAATACAGATTGCCCTGAGGTCTTCGATATGTGATACAATACTTCCATTTGAAAGGTCTTTGTTGCTTAAGGACTTTAAAGAACTTTGTATCCGCTCTCATAGCCGTATCATTGACTCTATTAAACGCTCGGCTTTACAGGCTTGGACCAAAGTAGCACATGTTGGCAACTCTAACATAACTTAATTTAATATTAAGTGCATTAATTAACTCATTCTCTTCACGCTCCGCAGACACGTCAGAGATGACAACTCAAAGCAATCAAATATGCAATGCAACCTCTAATGAAAATGAGTATAGACCATCTTCATTAGAAGTTGCATTGCATGTTAAGTTGGGTCCATCAGGAGGGATGCATGCTTAATTATTAAAGTGACAGTGACATCAAGTAGAAGCTTAAACTTACCATCCGTCATTTTCACCACGTAAAGGTTTTCGAAAGCGCCCACTCCGCTGACGGGTAGACAGATAGAGAGAATGGGTGCTGCAATGACAATAAGCAGATACCGTCAGTTACGTAGTTTACCATTAGAACGGCGCGGGAAGCGAATTCCTAATACATTGCGTGCGGTCCATATAGGCACAAAGGCACTGCCTGCCCTGAACGACCATGGTTCCACATAGGCCCAGGAAACTGCCTACGCCTTGCCTTATTTTTTCTTACAAGGGGGTGGGAGGGGGTCTAGATCATTCTTACGTAAGATCACAAAAGTATGCTAGAATTAATTGTAACTATAATTTCAAAGCGATTAATATTTAGGTATCACTTTCTTATAACATAAATCAACGTGTTTTTTATACTTTTTTGCATTTTTTTTAGATACTGATCTTAGGTAAGATTTCAAAGGAGTGGAGGGGGCTCGTCCAAGTCCCACTTTTTCTTACTTAGGGCTTCAGAAATTGGTTTGTAGTGTCTTACGTAATAAATGCGCAAACACACAAAATATCTGATTTTCTATACAATTTCTTAATTCATATCTTTATTCTTCAAGTGGATAGTGTTCTTGATTCTTAATAAAACGAGCTCAAAGAGTATAAAAGTGAGACAACAAAAAGCCCTTTTCTGATGTTTCCCGCAGTACCTGATAGGTTTTAGTTAGTCAGGAACTAAGAACTAAAAGGAACGAAATCCCGCCACTCGTTCGTAATAAATACCTACATTAAAAAAACTTTATTTCAGACCGGATAATCCATAGCATGTTAGTAACAATTGACTTAAGACTAAATTAGTTACACTTACTGACTAACAAAATACTTTATTTTTTAATAATAATCTCGGCGGCGCTCTTAATCTCTCCGACCCAGAAGGATAAAATTGGGCAATTGCATGCACACGCTATTGCCTATAGAATGTGGTTGGCGCTTGCTCTCACCCTACCTAATCGTGATACTAATAAACGATCTTAATCAGTCTTTGGTCCTTTAATTCAGTAGTAGCAATCGGTTAACAGATGAGCGAAACGGAGCGAAAGAGTGTAAAGAACGAATAAATAGTTTTAAATTTCCAACCTACGATCGTTGTGAACGAAACAAATAAGACTCTTACAAAGCATGATTTCATTTCGCGTCGTTTATAGATTGAAATAGATTTTATCGAATAACGCAATTCATATGTATTTCAAAAAAATATTTGTAACTGTAGTAGGTACCTACTCAATGTTACTAATGTAAGTAGAGTTTTTGTTTATATTAAGTTAAACATGGCTAAATAAGGTTAACTTACTGACTTTTTCCTGTTTACAACGATTATTCATTTCATTAGTTGTTCTCGTTTCCAACTTGGTTGTGGAAATTAATAGAATTCTTGATTACCTACCGTTTTTGCCTTTTTCTTGCAGTTCCGCAGCAGGTTTCGTGACGCATGTTTATTTATTTTCGCTTGATAATGCACGGATACGTAAACACTAGTAAATAGACCTCAAAAACCAATTAAACGCATGTTCATACATCTTAAAATTTGCTCCTGAACTAAAGGAACTAAAAGACCGAACTAGTTCTTTTGAGTGTTTGACGGAGCTTGGAGCGCTCCCTTTAACACGTTCACTGTCCCCATACAAAACGATCTGACAATGTCACAAGTCCAACTGTCAAATTTAGCGTGGGGACGTGACCCTACAGTGGGAGCATGGACTCCTGAATAAAATCATGGCCTCATATTGAGGGCAAACGGACAGGGAATGTGTTAAAGACCGAGCGGTCACAACTCTAGTACCTGGGTGTCCGTAGGTGGTGGCCCCGTTGGGGATGATCTCCACCAGCGCGATGGTGGCTAGGGTCTCCTCCAGCTCATACTCGTGGTGCAGGATGTAATCCTCCACCTTCATCGTGTACCTTGTAGTCCCGCTGTGCCACGCTATGAAGCGGGTCGTGTTCCTACCAGAAAACAAAAAAAAATATTAAAAAAAAAAACAAAAATCTAAAAAATCAATAAGAAATATTGGCAGAGGTCGGAATAGGTTGTGCCTCTTTACTTAACTTCGCAGGGGGACGTAATTAAGAGTAATTAAAACCACCAAAGATAATAATTCATTTTGATTGAATGCGGGATTTCTCGGGTTAGGTAATTATTATTACTAATAAATCACTCTCAGGGTCTTATTCATGAACAAGGACTGACAGTTGCCATACTTCGGATCGTGTTACTATCGCAAGGAGATATTCTGGCAAAAACTAGATGGCGCTTTAAAACTACAGATTGAACGATATTATAATTGAATAAAGAAACATAGTATCGTAACAATTAGTCCGGAAATAGAACTCGTAACATTTAAATACTGTGTCACGCTTTAAAGTTGAATAAATGTAAAAAAATAATTCTTATACATAGATAGCGTTCTACATATCGGGGAACGGCTTTTTGTATGGATGTCAGTCCTCGTGTTTTAATGGCCCTTGTTCATGAATAACAAATGTCTAATGCAGAAAATGTAAATACTTTGACAGTCCAAAAGTGGACATAAAATAGATTCGTCGGACATACTCGTAGGTCGGAATATGTATAGGATTTCTGGAAATAACCCAGCTTAATGTAAAGTCCTTTCAATGTTGCAAAACGAGAAATGTCAGCAAAGCCAGGACGCCCTTACAAGCGCCGATGCTATCATTGAAGCATGCTCTATTTGTCCCTCTTGGCATTCGCATGCAATAACGCTAACACTAAACACGGACACGACTCGAAGCGAGCCCGAGATACATTGACGTTATTCCAAAAGTCTTGCAATAATTTTCGCGTTTAAAAGCGGCAATGTATCTCGCCCCGTCTAAACTCACGCCTATGCCCGTATATGTATATTTCCAACATTCACCATCAAAAAGAAACTTTATACTAAAAGGAAGAACAGCAGTTTTCCTAAAGCATATCTTCGACTTAGTTTTGAATAGTCTGAGTTCTCCGCAGGTGTTTTAAGGTTGGGATTAGTTTGTATTGGAATTTCTAGTCCAATTTGCTTGACTCCGCCATTTACATGTGTCAATTCGTGCCGATAGCCGTAAGTGACACAAAAGTCGGGAGCATTTTGTTTACGCTTGATGAAACTTAAGCTCTCTCACACTATACTATATCATGTCGGCTTCGGGTTGACAGACTTTATCACGCGATAGATAAATAACAAAATCCACGTCACTGCCAGACACATACAGGGTGTGCCAAAAACCAACGCCAAAATAAATATGAGTGATAGAACAGCTCATATTTAGTAAATCTGACATTAATAAAAAGTTCATGGTTTTCGGGATATTGGCACTTTTAAAATGATACCTTAGCTATTTTATCATTCCTAGCTATTCTTTGGCATTTCCTCTGCCCAAAGTTTGTCTGGAAGAGATCTCTCTTTAGCGATAAGACCGCCTATTGTCTACCGTATTTTATGTTAAGGCTCTATTGAACTGATTATGTTGTTGGTGTGCAATCAAAAATGTTGTATTGTATTGTTTACCCTGCGTCAGTATATCGATTGCCACCAGTGCAAATTTAAGTATTTTGTAAATCTGATTTTTGCAGAATGTTACCAAACACATAAACTATCGAATGAAATTTAAATTTATTACATGTCATGATGCTTTGTCGGTAAAAATAATTAAAAAAAAACAATAAAAGTATAAATCAAGTCACAAGTTTTTTAAAAGTGCCAAAACCATGAGCTTTTTATTAAGGTCAAATTTACTTAATATGGTAGCTTATGAGCTGTTCTATCAACCCTCTTCTTTTTGGCGTTGGTTTTACGGTCACCTTGCATATATAATATGATATGTTAGTGTAAGAGTGACAGATACACACAACTATCATACGCCCACTGGAGATGGCATACGTGTGAATTTTTGTTTGCAAGTTTTTTTATTGTGTGCATGTAGAAAGTTGCATGTTTCCGTGTAGATACGTGTTTATTTCGCCTGCTGCTATGAAGTGCACGGAATTGCATATAGTCTAGTTCTTCTCCTGTGGTTTAATGCTCTGTCGTATCAGGTATCCTACATCGAATAATGACGATGATAACTTTTCACCACCATGGTCCACCCGTGACCATGGAAAGCTGAAAAGCTTCCGAAACGTCGGGAACAAAAATGAGATAATATACGCGATATAATCCGTCAAATTGTTTTATTTCAATGAGTAATAATCGCGGAAACCGAAGAAAATATGATGATAACCCTGTTAAATGCCTGTAGGGTAGACGTAAAAGTAGTCATAAAATAGACATTTGAAAACAAAAAATATTGTTCTGTTCTTAGAATTTACGAGTACTTATATCTGCATATTGTGGTTTCAACATTGCCTTGTCCTGTATCGAAATCGTAATATTTTAGAGGCATCAGGAACAGGAAAGTTAGTTTAGAACTTAATCTGTATTATCTAGGATAGCTATAGGACGTTCACGTTTGAGTGTGTTTCTGCTGGTATCCTCAATTTCGCAAAACTGTCTTTCTTCTGTCTGTCTTTTCTCCTCAATACGCCTCATTTGTGAAATGCTGCTTGATAAATTATTAAAATAAAATAATTAAGCCCTTCTGGCACATGTGTAACTATCTTTACAGATTACGCCGATCTGGCATTATGTACACTTTTATTTTGTTTTCTCAATGTGGGTAGTTTGCACAAATTGTAACTGACAGAGGAAAATATATCTTTTTTCAGTCAACCCGTGACCATGGAAAGCTGAAAAGCTTCCGAAACGTCTGGAACTCAAATGAGATAATATACGCGATATTATCCGTTAAATTGTTTTATAAACATTTATTATAAACAAAGATCAGAAACAAATGAAAAAAAAATCGACGATACTGGACTTGAACCAGTGCCTTGAGCCAGACTGGGGCAGCACGCTTTACCATCTGAGCTAATCGTCCATACCAGTAGTCGACGAATTTTGTCATCTGTTCTTGCTTATGGATCTCTGTATGGTGCATCCGACTCTTTAGCTCAAAGCTCTGGTTCAAGTCCAGTATCGTCGAAAAAAAATTTCATTTGTTGCTGATCTTTGTTTATAATAATAACGCTAGTGGAGTGATCCACTAATAAATTGCAAAAATTGTGATTATTATCATGATATTTGTGAAATAAAAAGTGTTTTATAAACTGTTATTTCCAAACAGTATCATTTCTGAACTCTTCTGTATCCCAAGTCTCACAACCGAATACCTAAAGTAATAAGCAATTATAAAAAAAGTCATAAATAAGTAGGTATAGTTAGATTCGATGGCATGATGACGGAGTATGAAAATCAAAATTCCGTCCGTTAGTTAGATAAGATAATAAAAAATATTGGAAATGTGTTTTTTCCTTTTTCAAAACAATAAAAAATACTCAGGTAACGCACAGTAAAGTTCAGGAGTGGGGGCTCATGACGTCACTCCTAGCTAGGTGCAATTTGTAGGAGTGACGTCATGCGACATTTTGACTCAATGTATCGCCTTTAATTTTTGATAACGTACAAAATTAAAATACGTCTCCAATATTTGTTATTGATCTACACTAATTATTAAAATGTAATCTTCATCCCCATTGGGTTTGTTTGGTATAAATTCCAATTTTTTTACTGAAACTAATATGTATTAGTATCTGCATAGATAATGTAGGGTATCTTATCATTTCTTTAATTTTTAAAACAGCTGTGAAGACGCAGAAAAGTCAGGTCTTAAATCACTCGTCCTCTATAATTGTCCATGCAAATCATGGTTAAATATACAGTACCACCAACTTATCCAGTTAGTTCACGGCAGTGCTGGCATCGCGGCGTTATGACGAACAGTCGTTATTCTTAATTTAAATACATCATCTACTTTTTTACCTGCCTGTTTGTTTCGAATACTACCGTTAAGGTTTATACCTTCACAGTATTCATAAATGGTTTAATGTGGCAGTTTTCTTTCATAAATAAAAAAAAGGGGCCAATCTCACAGAAATTGACCCAGTTTCAAACTATAAGCTAAGCGTGTACCTACTTTGGCTACCAGGCGACGATATACTTACATAAAATATCACGCTAAATTCCTAACACAATAACTATTGATTTTCCTGGGGTAAAAAAAGTGTTCCAATACTTCATACTACTTTCGATTCTCGACTGCGTTACTTCCATCCAAATAAAAGTCATGTAAATGGTACCTGAAGGATTTGGACACTTTTTTATTTTATTCAAAAGAATCAAAACAACGCAAAATTCTGAGAAGGAATAACCTGAAATCTCTAGAATCTTAATAAATACATGATTCAACATCTTTCTATGAGAACGTCCAGTTAGTCCTCAAGATTACCACCTAAACGAATAATTTGGTATTGTACAGCAGCTGCAGAGAAAAGTAACCCCCCCGCCATACTAACATTATATGGCACACGTTTCTCTGCTGCTGACTGTACAAGAGTTTATTCATATTATACTGAAGTGCAGAATCGATAATAATCGATTTCGGCCGTCGGCGCTCCATCGAGGTGATTAAATATAATTAAATTACAATGTTTGTGCAAAGTTAATTATAACCGATAACTTGTAATCATATGTTGAGATTTTATTTTACTAGTAAGATTGTACTCAAACAATCTTGATGATAAGTGAAAGAACTGAGCCGGCGAAACTGATAGACAGAATATTTTCAAGAATAGGGAATATGCATGAATTTTTATTTTTGCTTTATTAAAAGCTCATTCATGTAACAAATATTTTCAAATTACTATAAAAACAACTGAGATATAAGCCATCAAACATTTCATTCTATCTCTTTCTAGCAAAACAGAATTTAATATGGAGTTCATATGGCTGTACTATGAAGTACATATCGGACATCTCTGTCAAATCGCTGTCTAATTAGTAGGTTAAATAAAGGCTTATCATGCGTATTTCTTGGCCGAAATTAATATTAATTTCACTTTTTGAAATCCTTTTTACGATGTTTTGGTATTTTGTAAAGAAAAGTGATAGAACAGTACCTTATTGTATGAAATGTGTTGTGATTTTAATGGCGTTTACTTGCCATTTAATACAAATATTGCCAGCTTGCCAATAAGTGTTTTTACGGGAGGTCCAATTCTTACAATCTATTCATATATTTTTCATTTATCTAAAGGCACTTATATAAAAACATTACATATTTTTATAGCAACTTGTTTAGAAAAATGCGGTCAACACAAGTACCAATCTGCAGCTCCGTGAATTATGGGCCGTTAAAACAAAATGGCGAAAAAAGCAAGTTCTTTATAGCCCTCGGCAGAATAAAGACATAAATTAGCGGTGTCACTCTCGGGCAAATATTCAAAAGGAATTCCGTTGTTAAGATATTTATGGACACGGCGAGCGTTTTGCGAGGATGGGAAATTCCGATCAAATTCTATAGTTTGTAGGTTTAAGATTAAATAATGAGCTTTGCGTGGTCATAAAATCAGAAATCTTTATTTAAGATGGCCGAGACATTGCAATACAGAACATCAGATATAAACAGAGAACATGGAATTAAAAGCGATTTCGTCCTCTTTGAAGTCAGTCGTAAATAATGTGTGATTATTTCGCTCAATAAGGTATCTTGGCTTTTTAGATTCAACATCAATATGTACTAGACGTTGAGTCAGTTAGTAAGAACCATAATGATAGCTTAAATAAGTTTTTGTGATCCGCTTTTATTGCCGACTTTAGTTTCTCTGAATATCCATCAACTACGCACCGAAACGATTGTAAAGAGCCCAAACTCGTTGAAATTGTATTATTTTATTACAGAGTGCCTATTTATAAGCATCTTCCTGCTACAAGATCATATCAGCTCGATGGTATCATACTATTGCATTTTCACCGTACTTACAACCTTAGTATCCAAATTTTAGCTCATTTGGAAACCGGGAAGTATCTCAAATTTAACTTGCAAGATTCCACTCGAACAAACATACACTGCAACACGCCATTTTGACACGAAGTAATTATTTGTACGAGCTAGCGAAGCGAATGCAAAAAAACAAATGCAATCTAAGTGTCAAAATGGTTTTTAGCCTCGATTACTTTTCACTTCGATTATGTTATAGGGAATTTTTCAAACATGACATCTGAAAAAATAGATACAGTATAGTATATTAGCTAGGATACTGTAACTTATTTATTTTCCACACAACAGTTTTTACTGGAAACTAAGCCTGAGACAATAATGTAACTACTTATAAGACTGTTACTAGTTTATATTATAAGAACTAAGTATAACCTTATCATGATTTTGAATAAAGAATGCATTATGAATCCATTCATAGAACACGAAAGCAAGTCGATGTTTTCCGCTAGTGGGGAAATTATGAGTTAGTGCTCTAGAAATCTAGAATGGGTATTCAATCTTCGTCACTATTTCCGATTCCTTTTCATGTTTCAGAGCCATAAATCGGCGGCATTTCTAGCGCCATCATAGCGTGTCTCCAATTAGTAAATGCTTTTACGACAAGCCGTCTGGCTGGAAAGCATTCTAATTATAAAACGGGTTACATTCGCGGAGACTATCAAAACCGCATCTGCGACAAACGTGAGAGATGGTAATTGCGCTTGTAATTTTATTATATTATTGCACTGTGACGAGTCTATTTAATAGAAGATTACTGCAGAGGCCGCGAGGGATAACAGGCCGGCAATGCCTTTTCACGCCGAGGTATGTATAGGTCGTGATTTTCTCAAACGCATGAAATAAAATAACAAAAATAATAAACAGTGTATCAACCCGGGTGAAGGAGCACATAGCAGATGTCAAGCACCGTCGGTGTAATAGGTCTGCAGTTTGTGAACATGTCATTGACAAACCAAACCACTCAATTAAGTTTGATAAACCTTCTATCCTTGCCAAAGAAAAAATATATTTTCCCAGGATGCTACGCGAGGCTATTGAGATTAAAAAGCATCCTAATTTCAATAGAGAAGATGGATTGTCACTACCACCAGCTTGGGATCCTGTAATACATCTCATCAAGGAACAAGCAAGACACAGGACTGCAAAACCTTAATTTCCGAACGGTGTAAAATATCTTATCTGTTTAAAAGTAGTTTAATAGTCTCTGTTTTTAAATATTATAATTAGTAATGAGGTAGCCTGGGAGTTTTTCTTTGCAGCGTTTCTTTTCTCCTCAGTACGCCTCATTTGTGAAATGCTGCTTGGTAAATTATTAGAATAAAATAATTAAGCCCTTCTGGCACATGTGTAACTGTCTTTACAGCTTAGGCCCATCTGGCATGTATGTACACCTTTATTTGTGTTTTTTCAAAAAATGGGTAGTTTGCACAAATTGTAACTTTGACAGAGGAAAATACATCTTTTCTCAGTCCTCCCGTGACCATGGAAAGCTGGAAAGCTTCCGAAACGTCGGGAACTAAAATGAGATAATATACGCGATATAATCCGTTAAATTGTTTTATTTCAAAAATAATAAAAACAAACAACAATCAATTAAATCAAATCAAATTGCGTATTTTTTTCATTTAAGCGTTGTTTTAATATACTTATTTTATTATTTCTTTTTGAAATAAAAGAAGGTCGCTTTGTATGAAACTTCATTAAGCCTCTCTCGTCACACCGCACCTGAAACGTGAGACTTCGAGGCCTATTATATTATATAAAGAACACAACGTCAATATTTCACTGCTTGTTTGGGAAAAATAAGTTACTTCACACAATCGATTACGAATTTCGAACTGTGTAACTAATGGTAGCCAGTATCGATATGGCCTAAAACTTGGCCAGCCACTTGATTGTTCTCCGGTCGATCCTGGCTATGTCTCCAGCACGCATGCCACGAATCCAGCATGGCATCTGTGATCGCATGGCGTCTCTTATTAATTACCTATAGCTTGGCCACTCACGTGATGAATCTCCGGTCAATCCTGCCCAGGTAGAACACAAGCTGTATAAGGCCTTTATACAGCCATCCAGTTTGAGCGTTATAAGGGCTGTATAAGCTCTAATACAGCTTTTGTGCCATTTGGGTGGCCATTGATTTAAACTTACACGATCTTCACTCATTATTACAACACAACAAATCGCCTGACGTCGTGAGTGTAGTGTGTCGGTCTAGTGACGACCGTAGTGTTCAAACTAATAATAAACATCAAGCGCGGGTAGATCGAAAAACTCGCGCGACTAGAAGACGTTAATTCACCGCTCCAGTTTCCTTCGAGACCATGGACGTAACGCGACGTCCGAAACGTCGAAGAATTACCAATAAAAGGTAATTGAATAAATCATATTTATTTACCTTTTATTGGTAATTCGACGCGATTAAGCACCGTTTTGTTGTGTTGTGAAAAGTGGGTGGCCATGTCTTCAGCTGGCGCGAACACCATACCGGATGGATAAACACGGCTGTGATCGCATGTCGTATCTTATAACTTATAGCTTGGCCACTCACGTAATCGTTTTCCGGTCGATCCTGCCCATATCTTCAGCTGGCACAAGCACCTATGTCGGATGGATGAGCACGGCTGTGATCGCATGTCGTAACTTATAACTTATAGCTTGGCCACTCACGTAATCGTTTTCCGGTCGATCCTGCCCATATCTTCAGCTGGCACAAGCACCTATGTCGGATGGATGAGCACGGCTGTGATCGCATGTCATAACTTATAACTTATAGCTTGGCCACTCACGTAATCGTTTTCCGGTCGATCCTGCCCATGTCTTCAGCTGGCACAAGCACCTATGTCGGATGGATGAGCACGGCTGTGATCGCATGTCATAACTTATAACTTATAGCTTGGCCACTCACGTAATCGTTTTCCGGTCGATCCTGGCCATGTCTTCAGCTGGCGCGATTACGTATGCTGGATGTATGAGCACTGCGCCTGTCACTGCGTGCCGCAATTTGTCCGCTATGTCTGTAATAAAAATTGTATTGTTGACTTCAAAAATGTATAGTATAAATACTCAATTTAGCCAATTTTTACACACATTCTCACCCCCTTTTAGTTCGAACACTCCACAAAAAAGTGTACTTTATAAAATAACAGTATATCATGCAAAAAAATCCGACGAATTTAGAGCTTCCTCCTTTTTTTGTACGTGGGTTAAAATTTTCATTGTGTTTCTTCAACGGACGCATTCCTCTTTCCGATAATGATGATGTTAATTTCTTTTTTCTGTGCATTTCTAGAAATAGGAATATTTCTAGATATATATCCCGCCAGATAAGCATTTTTTTCTTCGTTATTTGGCAGATACCTTACAAAATATCCCATTCTCAAAATGACCCTTCACATAATTTATGTCCTGTTCGCAATACGTTCCTTTCGCAAAATGTTCCGTTCGCAAAGTGTCCCACTCGAAATATGTTCCTTTTGCAAAATGTCCCGTATAAACTGGGTTTTATGATAAAGTCGTGGTCAAATCTTTTTGGGCTCTTTAGTCTACGTTTACTTCCGCTGTCTATGCATGTGAGTTTGACCGCCAGGGTGAATCAAAGGCGTTATTTGAAATCATCAATAGTGTAAGGACTTTGCTGATATGAGAAGAAGGCCTATTTGTCTTTACTTAAACAAGCATTTTGCAGACGGGACATTTTGCGTATGTAACATTTCGCATACGGGACGTTTTGCGAAAGGGCGATTATGCAGTGGGGACGTTCAGCGAAAGGGGTTTTATTAACAGAAGGGACTTTTGCGAAAGGGATGGGACCTTTTGAGAAAGGGACATAATGCGAATGGGGTATTTCACACAATGAGCCGTTTGCAAAGAAGGCGTTTTGCGAATGGGACGTAATCTTGAGAGACCCAAGCAAAGTAGTTTTCAAGCGGATGCTATACGTAGGCATCTAATGGAACAAGAACTCAAGTAGCATCCATCTTCCATGCAGTAGCTGGTATATATTTGTATTTATTATTTATATGTAAAATATAAATCTTGTACATCATATATATAGGTATAAGTAATTATGTATGCATTATTTGCTCGTGTATCCTAACGCTCTCAGTACTGAATGTTTTCCCCACTGCACTGCACCATTTTCATACATCTCTGTTTGGCCCTATGATTGACTGGTGGAGAATGCCTTTTGGCATTAAGGTCGCCATTTGTACTTTTGTTTTGTGCGATAGAGTTTAAATAAATAAATAATTTTGATGGAGGGACGTTTTTCGAGTGGGACATCATGCTCCCAAACCAAAAAAACGTGCATATCTCACGGGATCCCGGCAATAATAATAATATAATAATAATCGTTTATTAGCAGGCAATAAACTCATAGTAAAGTATAAGAATAATGCGAAGTCAGAACGATTGAAACGCTCGGAGAAATACCCTAGTACGTTCATCGGTATCGATGCCTCTAATGTAGTCGATGCAACTCAATTTAAGAGGTGTACATACAGAAGTCATACTGAATGATCCCGAGCCAAGGGAACCGCCCCATCAGGTCTTTGGAGAGTATCCCCTCCGGCACCGAGTCCTCCGTGTCCATGAGGCAGTGGATCTTGCTCCATTCGATTCCAATGCAGGCTGTGTCAGAAAATCAACAATATAATACAAACACTCTTTATTGCACACTTCACAAATATACAGGGAGTTACAAATAATGCATTCTCAAAACAAGATTACAGGTAGACAACAGGCGGTCTTATCACTAAAAAGACAGCCTTTTGGTAGTGATGACCACACATTTCCAACCACATTCCTATAGTATTTAGTACCACAAATATAAGTTACAACGATGTACCTGGGCAGATAGCATTTTTTGAAAACAGATTAACCAATTGTAAGGCAGCGCGTTTGCGCGGGTAAAATTTTCAACGCCCATTGGCCAAAACTTTGCCCGCGACGCCGGCAGCTCCGGCGCCTGCCACTTTGTCTGGCGCCGCGTCAGTCGCCATGAGCGAGAGAGCACGAGTTCATCTGTCATTGCATATGTACCATACGTATAGTGCAACAAGGTCTTTATTGAAATGGTCACATGTTCGGTTTCATTCGATACTTGTTAGCACTCGTCAGCGTGGCCGAAGATTGCCGATGTAACTTATATTCGTGGTACTACTTCTGTAATTCGGTCTCGCGACATTCACACGAGAATTTCAAAAGCGTCGCGTTAAATAAAACTTTTGGAATTCGAGTTGTAAATGGACGAAGTTGCAGGCAATAGCTTGTCTCTTATACCAAAACAAAAATACTAACGTTTTGCCAACTTGATGGGAACTTTATTATGAAATAATTATAGTACTTTGTTTGATGCGAGGAAAAGTAAAAGTTTACTGCAATTTGTGATAATTTCCGCTCTCTCAGAGATATAAAATCCGACAAGTATAAGCTACAGGAATCTAAATTGAAATAATAATTACAGTATGTTCCTGTGCTCCGTCGGTAAAGCCAGGTTCAAGTTAAGTTAAAGTTTGAAAAGCTACACAAAATACAATTTAATTTTAAAACTAAAACGTGCTAAAACCTAACTTTGAGAAGGAGATCAATCGAAGGATCCAACTCGGATCGGCGTTTGGGAAACTGCGAAGTGTCTTCTCTACCAGGATACCTCAGTGCTTGAAGACGAAAGTCTTCAACCAGTGCGTATTATCGGTGATGAACTACGGAGCCGAGACGTGGTCTCTAACTATGGGCCTCTTAGGGAAGCTCAGAGTCACTCAGCGAGCTATGGAAAGGGCTATGCTCGGGATTTCTCTACGAGATCGAATCAGAAATGAGGAGATTCTTAGACGAACCAAGGTCACCGACATAGCAAACAGGGTAAGCAAACTGAAGTGGCAATGGGCAGGGCACATAGTTCCGAACCGATGGCCGTTGGGGCAGAAAGGTTCTCGAGTGGAGGCCGCATACCGGCAAGCGCAGCGTGGGAAGGACACCCGCAAGGTGATCGGACGACCTGGTCAGGGTTGCGGTGACTCGCTGGATGCGGGTCGCCTCTATCCGGTCCATGTGGAAATCTATTGAGAGCCTGTGTCCAGCAGTGGACGTCCTATGGCTGAAATGATGATGAAAACCTATCATTTTTTTTATGCTTAATCTGACCAGCGATTGGCCCCAGTATCATCTGATGGTAAGTGACTAAAGGGTCAAGAATGTAGCTCGCTGGTTCAGTAACAGAGGCCCAAATTATAATTTTCGACACCGCTTCATAGTCAATCATGGCCGCTGTGACAACCGAAACCGAGCCGTGACTAGCGCACAACACAACCTTACCCGATCTCCCCTACTTTGGGCATTTCACGTCCGTTGTTGAGCTATGGAAATAGTGCTGCCATCTTAATAATAGCCGAACCCGGACAAAAACTTCAAAAATATTTGAAGGAAATCGCATTTTTCCCCAGACATGATTCATTTTTAACCTCCGACAAAAAAGAGGGGTGTTATACGTTCCACGTATCTGTGACTCTGTAACTCTGTGTATCTGTGTATCTGTCTGTGGCATCGTAGCGCCCATACGGATGGACCGATTTGAGTGCAATTTTTTTGTGTCATAGATAATTTTATACCGAGTGTTCCTAGCTTTGTTCGATGAAAATCGGAGCACTCGTCTCCAAGATATTCAGCTTTCAGTGGAACAAGTCGGGGAGTTTTTATTTTTTTTTATTTTCTATAGTTATATTCAGTCCAATAAGGTTTTCCCTGACATAAAAAGAGTCTCGTTTCACCCGAACACATTTTAAAAACCCGCCCTGATGGCCCCCCCACAGCCTCCTAGGATAAATCCGGGGAAACCCGGACGGATGGCAACCCTACATGTAAAGGACCTGAAACTGACTCACAAAAAAACTTACTTTGCATGTACAGCACTAACAATAGTATCCAACCACGCTTCATAATATAACCTACAATTGAACCACTAAACTATTATTTAATAAAAAATCTTTTAATTAACTCAGTATGTCCACAGTTCAGTTATTTAGTTCCAAAACTAGTTCCAATCTCGCTCTTAAAACAGGCTGTAATTTAAAAAAAATACAGTATTTTTAATTGACTATTTTATTATGAAAGCACTTCTAAGTTTAACGGTTAATTAAAGACTGGCTCAAGTTATCAGTTTGTGGATGGTTTGTGAAACTACGGAACAAACTGTTTACTATCTCGCTCGTGAAATTCACAACTAACGGAATTTCACACGAGAATATTGTTGACTTTTAGTTCATTTCCTGCTGTAGCATTCACAAAATGTGCATCTGCGTCGAACGCAGCACTCATGGACTTGTCGCTACTACACTAAAAGTTTTGGGTTACCCTAATTTAAACAGCAGCAATAGACTTTTATTTGAAAAAAGTCTAAAGTCAAAAATTTCTTTATTCAAGTACGCCTAGCTACAAGCAGTTTTGAATCGTTATTTACAAAAAGATTTTAGAGAAATTTATTGATAAAAATTGGACGATACAAAAGTATTTGTATTCGTCTACAATGTTTCTAGAATAAAATCCCAAATGTCAATATGTAAGAAAAATAAATAATAAATAGAAATAATACTAATTAAAAAAATATATTAAGCACTAGTTTACATAATATGCTATTCTTTACAATAGTGTATTAGCAATTTCTGCGATCTTATCATAGAAATAACAATATCCAAAAATGACGAGTTTTGCAATATCTCGTTCTATTAACGACTTTTTTTTCATGGGTCTTTACGAATCCGATTTACACCAAATAACTATATTTTTTCAACTTAGTAGAGTTATTTTTACAGTTTAGATGCAAAATTTAATAAAGATTATGGCAGAATTAAAAAACTGTACAACCCTACCCAGTTTTAGGAAATGTGCCGGTATTTTCATCATCAACAGCATCAGCCCAGAGCCGTCCACTGCTGAACATAGGCCTCTCCAATTCACACTACCACACCCGGTCCTCCGCTCTGCACATCCAAACGCTTCCCGCTAGTCTCTTCAGGTCGTTGGTCCATCTGGCGGGGGGTCGTCCCACAAGGCGAGTCGTTCGAGGTCTCCACTCCAGAACTCGTCTGCCCCATCGACCATCGGCTCTCCGAGAATAATCCATAGTAATATTATAAATGCAAAAGTGTGTCTGTCTGTCTGTCTGTTACCTCTTCACGCTTAAATCGCTGAACCGATTTGGATGTAATTTGGTATGGAAATAGTTTGAGTCCCAGGGGCATAGGCTACTTTTTATCCCGGAAAAATACCCTTATCTGCGATAAACTTGTTTACCATAAAGAAGCTTGTTTACCATATTTACCGACCCGAAATTTTTGATCTCGTGTCTAATATCACAATATGTCATGTATAACGTATAAACTATTCGTGATCTTTCTAGATCATCTGATCTGTAAATATAGAGGTGCAATACGGTAGAATTTTTGAAATTTGAATTGCTAATTGCTTACAGAATCACACTCTTTTGTGTCACCCCGTCGTCATGCTCGTTTTATTACCTTGCGAGGGTCTGCTTTGGTTATAAATATTCATATTAACAAAAGCTGCGCGTGCGTTGGCATTGTTCTAATTAATCACACGATCGGCGCCGCGGGCGGCCATCTTTGTTCGTGTCGGGGAAACGTTCCATTTAATTATGCCTCTCAATATAGTCTAGCTTTCTCCTTTAGGTTTTTTACGTGTGACTGCACCTCTGGAATAACTCCACTGCAGGAAACTGCTACGCGACAAATGTCACGTATCTCTTTCATTTCAGTACAATACGAAAGAGATGGTAACGATGTGTCACGGCTAAAGTCGCAAAGCTCTTAACTAAATTGGATCAAATTATACACGAGGCACAAATAACTTAACTTTAAGAAAATGGCGATCAGGTGTGGCGAGGTTTTTAGTGTTCATTAGTCAAATTGGCAAAATGAACCCGTATAGTTTTGTCATGTCCGTCCGTCCGTCTGGATTGAATTTGATTTGAAAATTTGACGCATTCAGTCTATGGGATAAATGCTTCTTTTGATGGTTGTCTTAGAAACGGAACACTTCACACCGACCCTTGCTCTCTTTGCAAACATTAAGAGTCTCCGGCAAGCTTGATTCTCCATACAAACGTAGTTCCGCTCTCATTTTACAACGACTAGCTAGCTCAGCTTATTATTTATTATTATTTATTATATGTAGCTTCAGATACCATAGTAAAAAAAATATTTATTTCGTTTGTTTAATAAACCGGAGCCATATAAAATAATTACAGATGTAGATATACCCCATGTCATTGTTTAGGCAAAGTTTCTTTACAATCTAACACGTAGTTCGTAAATGAGAACGAAACTCCGTTTGTATGGGAAGGTGAAATTCGGCCGAACTTGCCGGGGACTCTTAAACGGGGAAGTTAGGGGCAGTTGTAAAGTGTTCGGATACCGTAGAATGTTTAAAATACGCATTTGCCCCATATATAGACGCAATTATAACACGGTGCAGGATCTAGCTAAGCACAGTTTGAACATCACTGATAGATGGAAGGAAGAATGGTTGACCAACTTGCCTAAGGGTGCTCACGCAAACTTCAACCCTACATGCAAACCTCAGGGTTTCTCGGTACCGAGACGAGAATAGTGCCAATTAAATAGAATCCGCCCTGGACACGGCCGTTGTGGCGAGTTTATGTTCAGGTGTGTATGGCGTGAAACACCGAAGTTTGATTGCGGGGCACCGGTTCCGTCCATGCACCACATCGTCCGCGAGTGCCCAAGACGTAAATACCCTGGAGACCATCTGGACTTACTATCACTAAGTGGACGCGCAGCCCAGTGGGTGAAGAACTTAGATGTTAATTTGTAAACAGACTCGAAAGCAAGAAAGATAAAAAAAAAATAGACGCTATTGTCGCAGTTGACCTGAACTAAATTATTATGAGACGGTTAAAATAGTCGAGTACAAGTAACATTAAGTAACTATAACTAAGCCGACTTCAGGCTGTACAAAGGCAATAAAATTAAGGAGTGTAACATTTATATGCCACAGTCGCCTCGTTTGGAAATAGTAACTATTTCCCAATACGTTACGCTTCTGAAAAAGGCCTAACCGCCGTATTTTGCCTCTAAAATTCGCCCTTTTTCCGTCGGGCGTTCAATATTTGTCAGATATAACATAGGCCATATATTTCGCTAAGTATAATGCCACAGCGTTGATCACGCGCCGATAGCATTGGTTATATGTTATATGGCTTGATCCGGGTTCACATACCGACCAACTGTTCTGCGTTGTTATAAAAGCCGGCCAAGTACGAGTCGGACTCGCGCACCGAAGGTTCCGTACAAAATATACGCTAAATACGGCCGAATCATCGCACTCTGTGGTGAACTATAGGATCGCCCTCTGTGGCAAGCATTAGGGGAGGTATATGTTCAGCAGTGGACGTCTCTGATAGAAAGATGCTTAGATATATATGGTCGGCACAGACCCGCTCGGCACCGCCATAGCGGCTTCGTCTGGCTGCAGGGACGCAATTAGCCCCTCACCTCGCCCCTTGACCCCGCAGCGCACAACAGCTACGGCACTTTAACAATGTTTCCAGGCGAGATCTGTAGTCTATTATGCGAATGAAGTCGCGGGTACCTGCTAGTATAATATCGTTATGGCCGGCACAGACCCGCTCGGCATCGCCACAGCGGCTACGTCTGGCTGCAGGGGCGCAATTAGCCCCTCACCTCGCCTCTGACCCCACAGCGCATAACAGCAACGCCCCTTTGATAATCTTTCGAGGCAACAGAGCCAAATCGCCCGTTACGGTTTTATACAATGGAACAACATTGAATAATCCGGGATGAACCTTACCGATTCACTGATTAACTCAATATATCTATATCGTGTTAATCAGTCTCAGTATCTTCTGATAATCGTCTTTTTCTTTCCACCACTCAAGATTTGTGGTAACAGATAGAATCGGGAGCATCATAACAGTGTTTTACTTAATCTTACTATTTCAAAAGTAATACACGATGGTTTTTTAACCGACGTTATTGATTCAGGAACTGTGGGTGGATATCTGTTATTGGATTTGATTACTCTAAGCTCTGTTATATTTTTATGTAGAGCTGTTGATGTTAGAATTAAATATGAAAAAACAAGTGCCTTTTCTGCGTTTTTTTTCAAATTTTCCAGCCCACACTAGGCGTCGCCTGTATCCCGAGGGACCAGTTTATTTACATAGCATAATTAACAAAGTTACGCATGTACATTACAGTAAAGAGAGTAAAAGATACATTATAGTACAGAAAATAAAGAAATAAAAAAAAATAAAGAAACTTACACAAAACGTTACACAAATGAACATATCATATTACATTACCCGTCTGCGACTTTCTAGCCCTTCAGCAGCATTGGCAATTTTTACATAAGGCCAGACATGAAGTGGTAAGGCCGTTGTAAGCTGTGCGCCGTTGTTTCCATGGTTATAGACTACAAACATAAATTCGACGCGGTTATTGAACTATGGGAACACAAAACGCGTTAGTTTCGGGCTATTGTGAGAATTATACCATACTATCGGGTTCGTGGTTTTTATTTCTTTATTAAGTGAATTTTGAAAGATTATCTGTGTTTTTATTTTTTATTTGTAATAACACTTGTTTTTTTTACAGGTAAAAATTTTTCAGCGAATAAGCTGTCTGGTAAGACTATTTTATATATGCATATATCTTGTTCGGTCAATTCTAATATGTATACATACGGTTTACATCTTTTTTATAATCTGAGAAAAACGAGTTCTGAAATGTATACAATATTATGTATTAGACGTGGCAGTATTTATCACAAACACTTGCGATTAAATTAATTGAAGTTTAATTTGAAAACAAAACTGTGTTGTAAGAAACCCGTTCAGAAATAACAAAGATTTTAATGATGGCAATACAAACCGGAATGTGCGTCTAATGAAGGAGCGATTGTCGTTATTAACCCATTCTGTTCCGCCATCTTGGCTGTTGGCCCACAGATTAGACACGCGTGTACTAACGACCGGCTGAATGTGGAGCCTTTGCCGCGGGATAATTACTTTTTTTCTTCGAGAGGCCAAGACTGGTCTTACTGCCGAGTGTTTAGTGATTTTGGTTTCATACTCTCGAAATAATTCTTTAGTCTCATCTCGTAGCCAAATTGGGTAGCTAGCGTCCAAATGGGAAAAATATTCCAGATTAGAAACTTGCTACGAAACGGGAATCCTTGAGTCCCACCTCGTAGCCAAATTTGGTAGCAAGCTTGGAAATAAGAGAAATATTCCCAAAGATGGCTACGAAACGGGAAGCTTTTAGTGTCGTTCTTAAAATTTATTTTTTATCTTAAATATATCTTTCAAACTGCTTGTAGTTTTGTGCGACTTATTTTATGACATCTTTAATACAAGAAATATTAATAGGATATTAATAGGATGATGACAGTGTCCATTTGTTGCTACCTACAAGATGCGAAAGGACAATTCTCATTTCGTAGCCACATACGAAATGGGACTAAAGGGTAATAATTACTAGTTTTATGATTTTTTTTTATTTTCATTATTTCCACACCCGACGACTTTTAGACTTTTAGGAGGTTTATCAGAGCCTCAAGGAAGCCCTGTACCAATTTTGAAAACTAAACGAATTATTTCCGATGATTTATCTAATTTTCTCATACTATTTGGTTAATAAACACAATAACTTTGCTTAGTAAGTATTAAGGTCAGTACTATAACTCCAGCCACTAACCATGGTGAAACCACAGTTTAACCATCGTTTAGCGGTACGGTAATGGTAATAATTTCCCAGCCGGCGAACAATGGGCTTTAGAAAGGATTTGCGGTTGAGTTTGGGCGTTCTGGAGCGGAAAGATTGCGCGCGACTTATCTGCATGAAACAGTGTATTTATTGACAAAAAAGATTTTACACAATTGTAAAAAAAAAGAAATCCAGGGCTGCGTCGGCGTCATAAACATATTTCGCTGATGTTTCAGATATCTCGCATGTTTTGGGATAGAAATCGGCTAAGTTCGATTCAGACTTGCGCACGAGGGCGTCCGTACGTCCCCCGGCGCTTTAATTTTAGACTTCATTTTATTTTCATCATTTTTTACAGCGGCCATACGCAATACGCGTTCTGTGAAAATATTAAGTGCATATTACGGTTTAAGAGTTAGAGACAGACAGACATCGGAGGCTTAGTAATAAGGCTCCGTTTGTACCTTTTGGTTATTTCTACCTGTTAGTGGTAACTACTCGGAATAATATTCCCAACTGTTACCACCAACTCGTTACCACTGGTAACATATGGGAATTTATTTCCGATCTGTTACCAGTGGTAACTACAGGGAATAAAATTCCCAACTGTTACTACCAACAACACCAATCGCTTTAGAGGTTTATTCCCAGTAGTTACCACCTGGTAACAGATTGGGGAAAAAATCCCAGCTGTTACACTGCTTAGACACGCGTTGATGATGATAACAGGTAGGAAAAATCCCCTTTTGGCAAAAGGTGAAGAAATTAGACTTTCGTGGTGTCTTACGTAGTGTCGGCCTTCGACTTCCAGCTATACAGGGTGATGATTTAGGAAAGGTCGTTTGCAAAAGTTAAATGTTACATAAAGACAGGAATAAGTCTAATTCTAATCCATGCCCTATTCTAGGTATTTGCTAAGTTGCATCTCATTTCGTTCGACCGTTTTCATATTACTAAGTAGCAAACATCCAAATATGCGAAGAAACTTTCGCGATATACATATACTTAGTTGGTAATCTTCAGCTTACGGTATTAAAATGATTTAAAGCTACAAATAAATAAATAAATATTATAGAAAACAATTTTACACAAATCAATCTAGCGTATTCAGGCGTGACATTGTGGATTCCCATATTGTATTAATAGACTAATGCTTCGCGAAATATATAATTACGCTGAAAAACAATGGAACTTATGACCCATTATCGTTTTTTTTTTTATATATATATATGGAGCAAACGAGCAGACGGATTCCCTGATTGGTAAGCGATCGCCATCGCCCAAAGATACCATAGATACCTGCAACACCAGAGCACACCACACACCTTTCTTGAAGGCTTGAAGGCCGCATCTGTCCGGAAATACTGCAGGTGGCAATTTGTTCCACAGTTCAGTCGTGCGAGGCCTGAAATTGCTAGCAAAAAACACAGTTGTGGACCAACCACCTAAGTGTTGAGGATACAAATATTGTTGCGTAGGATGGCGGCGGAAAGATGAGGGATCATTCCGAACAATTCCTCGAAACACTCAGCGTTATACAAACGATAGAAAATGCAGAGCGAGGTTACATCTCTACGCAGTGATAGAGTCAACCCGATATAAAATGCGCTGGCAACCAACGAATCTAAGTAGTACCTACCTATCAAAATTGTTTAAATCGGTTTTTTTCATATAATGTGGCATCATCAATGCACAATCAATGGCTGACTTTAAAGTAAAGCAATTTTTTCATCGTAACATGTAATGAGTTAGATCGTGAGAAGATGGCGGACGTATACGTGGTTCGAAGGAATTCTAACGCCTCTCAGTTTGGGACCGCATAGCATTACCGACGTGACAGGGCTGCCACTTTTGCTGTTCTATTTTAAAATAAAATAAAATAAAAAAGATTACGAAGAAAATGAAATACCTACATATTTACTTCCATCGCAAAACCACGCTGTACTTAAATGTTATTTGCGTAACACACTAAAATAATTGAACTAAGATATTACGAATATTTTGTGCTTTAGAAATCCCGTCTTTAAATAATCTTGAGAACGTTTGCATTTTCCAATCAGAGGCAAGGTTAGAGATACTAGTGAATTTAATAGGAATATCATAGTAAGTAGGCTCTACGAGAAAACTATAGAAATAAAGAGCGTACTCCCACCTGAAAGGCCGGCAACGCACTTGTGACTCCTCTAGTGATGCAAGTGTCTATGGGCGACGGTGATCGCTTACCATCAGGTGACCCGTCTGCTCGTTTGCCCCCTATGCCATAAAAAAAAAGGAATGTTGAAAACTTTTTCTGAGGTATGTTATAAAACGACTTTTCAATAATAGAAATGTTAGTGTAAAAATCCCTTCAATCTCAATAAAACTCCCCAAGATACAACAATGTTAAAATCATATATTTGACATTCCCAAAAAACGCTCCTTGTATGAAGAAATTAAGAATTTTGTTCTGTAGCTATGTTACTTAAAACTTGCGTATATCGAAACGGTTTCATAACAAAAGTTACCATACATTTTATAGGTTACTCAATTATATTATTCGTTATTAATAATTTCATACTTTAAAAATACGTAAGGTATCCAACTGAATTTTATTTTTAGGTTTTCTATCATAGAAACTACCATTTCGCGTCAAAAATTTATTTATATTTGAGTACAATCAACATCCCATTATATTAGAGATAGTTAAATAACTAGTAAACCAAACTAAACGAAAATCATTGGGAAACTTTCCTAGTATAATTAAGTATAATAAACACAAAACCATAACTTTATGTATTGGTTTGTGTGAGTTATGATCGAAATATTAAGTAACCTTGCTTTCGCTTTTTCTGCTGTTTTGTTTTGTGCTCTTAATATTTTCTCAACAATAATATGGTTTTATATTGTGCCAACCCTAGACAAGCAAGGATCAGGTAATGTGTGGCTTGTGACTCCATATTGTTTCTTTAATGATTTAGTCATTAAAATGCAATTACGCCTATCGATGTGTAAATCATACAAAACTCCATTAAATAAAAATAATAATCTTATTTATGTCACATCACCTCGTAAGTAGGCAGGATAGGATAAAAAATATAATTATATTGTCAGGAAATATGTATAAATATTTTCTTTTGTTTCCGCCATTATTACTCATTGAAATAAAACAATTTAACGGATTATATCGCGTATATTATCTCATTTTAGTTCCCGACGTTTCGGGAGCTTTCCAGCTTTCCATGGTCACCGGTGGACTGAGAAAAGATGTATTTTCCTCTGTCAAATTTACAATTTGTGCAAACTACACATTTTTGAAAAAAAAAACAAAAACAAATAAAGGTTTACATACATGCCAGATGGGCCAAGCCATAAAGACAGTTACACATGTGCCAGAAGGGCTTACTTATTTTATTTTAATAATTTACCAGCAGCATTTCACAAATGAGGCGTACTGAGGAGAAAAGAAACGCTGCAAAGAAAAACTCCCAGGCTACCTCATTACTAATTATAATATTTTTAAAAACAGAGACTATTAAACTACTTTTTAAACAGATAAGATATTTTACACCGTTTGGAAATTAAGGTTTTGCAGTCCTGTGTCTCGCTTGTTCCTTGATGAGATGTATTACAGGATCCCAAGCTGGTGGTACTGACAATCCATCTTCTCTATTTAAATTAGGATGCTTTTTAATCTCAATAGCCTCGCGTAGCATTCTGGGAAAATATATTTTTTCTTTGGCATAGATATAAGGTTTATCAAACTGACTGGTTTGGTTTGTCAATGACATTTCTTTGCACCCGAGGCAAAGAAATCGGACCACCCCAGCATTTTTAGCAGTTTTCCATTTTCTATTAAAACTGTAAGCTCGACCGTAACGATTGAAATACCACGTGATAGATAATTTTCTGCCCTATCAAATGACACCAATATTCAAAGGCAGGAATGGATATTGTGCAAAATGTGGGCGTGGAAATCATCGATACTACCGACGAAACATGGATACTACCCCAAATGAAGCCGCCCAAGCGTTGCCCTGTTGCAGACTGGGCTTAGTCAACGTGAAGTGGCTCGGCAACTGAACCTATCGAAGTCATCAGTTCAACGTGTGTACCAGAGGTTCCGCGAAGATCAGACGTTCTCCAGAAGACCCGGAACAGGCAGAACTCGCAGTACTTCAGAGAGAGATGACCGTTTTATCGCTGTTTCCTCGCTACGTAATCGTCGATTGAATGCTGTTCAGCTTCAGCAGAAGCTCCGAGAGACCCGGAATGTGTCTATCAGCTGATGGACTGTCAGAAGAAGACTGAAGGAGAAGGAATCGACAGCTCACAGGGCTGCCAATGGCCCAAAACTTACCCCAGGACACCGCGGTGCACTACGTATCTTCGCTCGCGAACATGAAGATTGGACCCTTCAGCAATGGAGGTCCGTACTTTTCTCTGACGAGTGCAGGATAACCTTGTTCGGTAATGATGGACGAGCACGAGTTTACCGGAGGCCTTGGGAGCGGTTTTCTCAATGCTGCATCGAGGAACGTGTTGCCTATGGTGGCGGGTCAATCATGATCTGGGCTGGCATTTCTCTGGAAGCGAAGACGGACACTGTGTTCATCACAGGGCCAGGTACAAGGCGAAATGCGGGCGGTTTGACTGCTCCTCGATACGTAGAGGAAATCCTGGCTGATCATGTGGTTCCATTTAAGGGTTTTATCGGCGATGACTTCATCCTCATACAAGATAACGCACGGCCGCATACAGCCCGGACCACTAAAGACTACGTGGAGGAGGTGGGCATCAGCGTTATGGAGTGGCCAGCACGAAGTCCTGACCTGAACCCGATCGAGCATTTGGGACGAGCTGAAAAGAAGAATCCGAGCCAGAAATCCCGCCCCTAAAACTTTATTGGAGCTTAAATCAAATCAATCAAATCAAAATATTCTTTATTCAAGTAGGCCTAGTTACAAGCACTTTCGAAATGTCAGTTACATGAGAATGAATGTTTGCTGGGAGAAATACAATATGATCCAACATTTGCTGCAAGGATTAGGGAAACCCAGAAAAACCTAATCAGATCATTTAACTTAAGTGTAAAATTATTGATAAAATCATCATTTTTAAAATTAAAATAATCAATAAGATAAATCCCAAAAGGATTGTCAATAAAAAATAAATAATCTAGAATGTGTCTAGAATAAAATTCTAAATGTCAGAGTATATAAAACAATTAAGATTAAAATAATAATAATACCTTAGGTATTCGTTAAAATAATTATTCATATACCTACATGACGCTATAATTTACATTAATCCCACGCGGCTTCATCATTCATGTAGTCTTGTGTGCTATAATAAGCTTTAGAAAATATTTTTCGTTTCACAATATTTTTGAATTTACCAATAGACAACTCAGTTATGCTGCTAGGAAGTTTATTATAAAATCTCACACAGTTACCCATGAATGATCTCCTTATTTTATGGAGCCTAGTAGCAGTCACTGCGAGCTTATGCTTATTTCTAGTATTAATATTATGTATATCACAGTTCTTCTTAAAGTCGGTAATATTTTTATGTACATACATAATATTCTCATAAATGTATTGACAATGCACTGTCATTATATTAATGTCCTTAAACTTATCTCTAAGCGACTCTCTATAGTTCATTTTATATATCGCACGAACAGCCCGCTTCTGCAGAACAAATATAGTATTAATGTCGGAAGCACTGCCCCATAGTAAGATGCCATACGACATAATACTGTGGAAATAACTGAAATACACTAATCGAGCCGTTATCACGTCTGTTAATTGACGAATCTTACTTACTGCAAAAGCTGCAGAACTCAGTCTATTCGAGAGATTAGCAATATGGGGACCCCATTGGAGCTTAGAATCTAATGTTATACCGAGAAAGACTGTACTATTAACTAGTTCCAGTTCCTCACCTTTAACCATAACGCTTGATTGCTCGTGTTTTACGTTACTCGTGACAAACTTAACACATTTAGTCTTTTTCTCATTCAACAATAAATTATTTATATTAAACCAATTTACTACTTCACAGATAGCATTGTTTACGTCATTGTAGGATCGTTGATTTCGTACGACTTTGAAAATTAGAGACGTATCATCTGCAAACAAAACTATCTCATGGTGGGTCTGTACGAGGTGTGGCAAGTCGTTTATATAGATAAGGAACAGGAAAGGTCCCAATATTGATCCCTGCGGCACACCCATAGAGACTAATGACCCCGGTGAACGCTTTCCATTCACGTCAACCCTTTGTATTCTACCATTTAAATAAGACTGTAATAAATTTAGTGCTAATCCTTTAACTCCGTAGTGGTGTAGCTTCCTGATCAGTGTCTCATGATTAACGCAATCGAAGGCCTTAGATAAATCACAGAAGATGCCTAAAGCATCTCGCGATTCCTCCCAGGCATCGAAAATGTGTTTTACGAGCTCAACTCCGGCGTTGGATGTCGAGCGACCCCGCGTAAAACCGAATTGCTTACTATGCATCAAATTATTCAAATTAAAATGTTTTAACAATTGATATAGAATTAGCTTTTCAAAAATTTTACTAAATGTAGGTAGTACAGATATTGGTCTAAAGTTAGTGGGGTCAGAGGTACTACCTGATTTAAATAAAGGAGTTATTTTGCTATGTTTCATCAGATCAGGAAACTCACCGCAGTCAACACTGTTATTGAATATATCTGCCAAGTCAGGCGCTATTACTTCTATTAGGGATTTGACAGCATGGACTGAGACCCCCCATAGGTCATTGGTTTTTTTGACATTAATTGATTTAAATGCCTTTACTACATCTGAAGGACTGACATGTTCAAAATAGAAGTCCTTACTACATTCTGGTACGTTTTCTTTTAACAACAAAACGGCAGACGAAGGTGATGAATTTAAACACTTTGTTGTGGATACTGGTATATCGGTGAAGAAATTTTCAAATTCTGTTGCTACATCTAAACTAGAATCTATAATTTTGCCATCAATTTTTAATTGTAGATCACTAATTGCGTGCCTTGATCTACCAGTCTCCACATTAATCACTTTCCAGGTGGTTTTGATAATATTAGAACTATTTTTGATTTTCTGGGATAAATAATTACGTTTGGCAATATGACAATCAATTTTGAATTGTTTTGAATATTGCTTTACATGTTCTTTAAATTCATCACTCGTATTAAACCGCCGTTCCTCATACATGGCATACAGTGCTTGTCTACGTTTGTGTAAGTCCGCAGTAGCCCATTCGCTAAATACTGGTGCACCGCCAGCCACAACCGATTTGGAAGTAAATATTGTATTATAATGTTTCATAAAAGTTGTAAAGAATGAATCATACATGTGATTAGGACTCATTTCAGAAGACAGAACGGGTAGCGCCTGAAACAAATGTTGCTTCATTCTTTCCACACGGTCTGTGGTTACCGGTACAAAAGTAATTTGTTTTTTCACTATATTTTCCCTTAATATCTCAAATTCCATTAATTGGCCTAAATGATCTGATTCTAATTTACTGATTATACTTTGTTTAGAAGGAGAAATATCAGTGAAAATGTTATCAATACAGGTGGCGCTGGTATCGGTCACCCTAGTAGGTTCCATAAATACGTGGCTTAAACGAAAAGATTTGAATAGATTCAACAATCTAATACTTAGTGTTGAATCTTCCAAAAGATTTACATTGAAATCGCCGCAAATAAGTATTTTTTTACGAGTACGCGATATCTTAAAAAGCACATATTCCATAATAGTTTGAAAAACATCGAAATTACTTAATGGCGGCCTATACACACAAACTAAAATAAATTGCTCTAGTTCTACTGCACTTAATTCTATGGTCCGTTCAACAGACAAGGATACAATGTCCTTACGTTCCTTAAATTTCAATTGACTATTTAATATAATTAACGACCCACCATGTACTCGTATGGAACTAAGTCTGGTGAACGAACTACCCACCTGGTGATTATTGAATTGGGGCATTATCTCATTGCAAGTTAGCCAGTGTTCAGTTATACATAAGATATCAATATTATAGGCATTTAAAAATAATTCAATCTGCAAATCTTTCCCTCTAATACACTGAATATTTTGATGAACCAGGTGGATATACTTTTCATTGCCAGAAAAGGATTTCTCCATTGTCTCATCACTTAGTTTAAATTATTACACATAACAACATTAATGTCGGACTGCTCAATAGAAGCAGAGTTATGTACCAAATTCTTGGTAGAAATGTCAATTAAATAGGCTAGTGACAAAACTATTTGTCGTTTGCAATAATTGGAAAGGTAAAACTTACCTTTTGTCAAAAAATAATGATTACTAACATATTTGTTAGCGTCTACTATTCTAAACTTACTACTATATGTACAAAGATTATATAAAGATGTATTTAAAATATATCTTGTATCATTTTCAGATTTTGTCAATTGTTTACAATAGGGAAAAGTGAACATAATAATTTCCTGAACTATAATTGTGTTCAAAGTTTCATAAAATTTAATTAAATCATTCTTGTTCACTTTACCCCTGTTTCCCAAAAGAATAAGCAGTGTTGTCTTGGAATTAATATTACTGTCTTTTAGAATTTGGTTTGAAATATTGTCAAGGCTACTATAAGGCAAACAATTGCTACTTACACTATGTCCCTTTAAGTATGAGTTTAACAGTGGGCCCATACCACTTCCCATCTCATCACAGTACATGATAACCTTAGGTTTAGGTGTGCTTGGTGCGGTGTGGAAGGAACTTTCACTGGATTTTTCTGGCAAACTGGCACACAGAGAGGATGGTTCTAGTACACTAGTCGACAGATTACCACTTGCCTGCTTACATAAACAGGAGTGATTATTTGTCAGGGACTCAAACCGTTCTGAGTTATAATTTATTTGTGATATTAAATCATCCATGGCTAGTGAGTATTCTTGAATAACTTTTTTTGAGCTCTCATTAATTGTGTCTAATGATTTAATTGAATCCTCTAAGCTTTGAATTTTTAACTTTAATGTCTGTGTGTCAGTTTCATATTTTAACCTACTATTTTGTAACTGTAAAGAATACATATCTAACTTATCCACTAGATTTACATTTTGACTGCAAGATCTCAATTTCTTTAGAAACAACCTGTTTTGTTTTGACAACTTTTTTACTCTCTGTATACACTTGTTAAGTTTGACATATTTTTTTAGTTTTTTACCACTGCAATTTACTAACTTTGTTGTGGTGGAAGTATCATAGTCTACAACAATTACACGGTTATCAATTGGAGTGGTAACCAACTGTGGGACCGGTCCGACTAGTTCTTCGAATAAGCTATGAGCATGAACCGCTGCACTCTCATGCTTTCATGCTCTCATGCTTAGGTATGCGATCGAAGATGAATGGGCGGGCATTCCTCAAGATACCGTAAGAAAATTAATAAGGTCGATGAAAAACCGAAAGACGGCCTGTCGTAGGGCTAGAGGAGGCAATACACGATATTAAATTGCTGAAAATTGTTTTAATTTTTCCTCGATTTCCTTAGAACCACAGTTTTCCCCTTAGGCAAAAGTTTTACTCCAGTACGCATTTTTAAGGCGGTAACGTTCTAAGCCCTGAAAATCTTAAAGTATTGGCCGCACACCTTCGAAAATCAGATGAATTTATAGAGGAAAAATTTACGATTCATATGGTATGTTATGGTCACCCTTACAGTTTTTACAGAAATTGGAAAATTGTTAAAAATGCTGGGGTGGTCCGATTTCTTTGAACCCGAGTGTATGTACCTACACTATTATGGATTCAACTGGCTCATGTAACTAATACCTATAGGTATAATATTAGTACACATATAGGGCCGTAAAGTAAGTAATGTCTCAAATTTTAAATATTTGTCACACGAGCCTGAGGCGAGGATGATAAACCTGCGATCTGGGGCACAATTTATATTATTTATGTCCCGGGCGAGAAAATGTTATAAGAACCTAATCTATTTTACGGGTCTATATCGGAATCCCTACCTTCGTTTGACCTAATGTATCGTTTGTCCTGACGCATTATTTTATGAAACTGTTAATTTTTCAGGATTCTTATAAAACAAACCTAACCTAACCTAACCTAATTTATACGATGATCTTTTAAAAAATCCTGATGAATTTACGGTTTCTGAAATAAATGCGTTCGGACTCTTAGGTCAAACGACACATTAGGACAGACGATACATTAGGACAAACGACATTAGGGATTCCCTGTTTTACCACTCAAAGATGATATATGTTCCCGCTGATGTTGCATTTTTGTAACTTTTCCGAAATAACAGAAATACAACATGCACATTTTTATAACAAAAAATAGTAAGTTTCGGAGAAATATTCATAATTTCTTTAACGTATTTTCTTACCTTTTACTGAAACTTTTATTGTCTAAATAATATCTAGTCGGTAACCTAATAAATAATACCTAATTATCCGCTTTTGTGCCAACAAAAATTAAAATTTATGAAAATAAATAAATAAATATTGCTTGCACTATGGGTTAGTACCCATAGTGCAAGTATTGCTTGGCGACGATATACATAATATTACAGTATTTACAATTTAGAATCTAATTTCAAACGTAAGAAACTGTCTTAAAATATTTAACTTCACATAAACAAACACAGCTTATAAACCAAAAAAACATCATTAACACATGTGTCCCCATGTTGCCAGTGAGCAAGGTGTGGGGCCCATGGGGCTGGCCACGTTGCCTCGTTGCGTGGCAGTGCCTATGCGCGGATCAAGGAACGAGCCAGCTTTATAGTCGCCCAAAGGACCGGATGAAAATATAGCTAGCCGTTTTTCTACTCAATCCATACATTGTATACAATCCATACTTCCATACTAATATTATAAATCCGAAATTGTGTCTATCTATCTGTCTGTTACCTCTTCACGCTTAAATCGCTGAACCGATTTGGATGAAATTTGATGTGGAGATAGTTTGAGTCCCGGGGAAGGACATAGGGTACTTTTTAACCCGGAAAAATACCCTTTTCCGCGATAAACGAATTTAAGGCGTACGAAGTCGCGGGCAGAAGCTAGTTAATTATATTTTGGAGTCGGTGCCACCCTGTCACAACTTACTAAAATCGTCAATTTTCAACACTTTACACATTCTTCAGATGGCACCGACGCCAAGTAAGATTAATTGTATATCTATACTATTATAGGGTTATAAAAATTAAATGTTTGTATGTGTTGTTGTGGCTTCATCACGCAAAATCGGCTTAACGGATTTCAACTATTTTTGGTACACGGGTAGCTGGGTATCTCCAGATGACTATAGAATACTTTTTACCCGACTATGCAAAAGAAAAAAAGGGGGGTTATTACTTTTTCTCCTCCGCGAACGAAGTTGCGGGCGCCTTCTAGTTCTCGTATTGTATGGATTGAGTACTAAAACAGTCACATGTAAGCAAATTAAAAAAATTAGGCAGTTTGTTTTACTTTTAAGTGTTTTCTTTTCTGAGTCGATTGAATTTTTATTACTGTACAACTAATTTCTTAATTTTACATCGAGATTTACGAGCTAAACTACAGTTGTGTTCTGCGTCTCGTTAACTTGTTGTCTTGATAATTTTCTGGTCAAAGATCAGTGGCAGTAACGGGGCGAATGAAGTCATAAACGTCATAATTTACCGCTGGCTCGTAAAAACGTTGTAAAAGTTTAGGAATTTGCTAATTAATAAATTAATATGTTGCATAACGGTGTGCACACGCGATTTAATGCGACGGTGTTGTTTCTTGTGAATTTAGAACATTATTTTTTCTTGACGGTTGATTATTAGTTACACGTGTAGTATATTTAACTTTTTATAATAAAATATACATAAATTAAATAATTAAAACACTGAAAATAAATTTCATATACAATTAATTACATGAGGTATATCTAGGTTTGTAATTAGTTTATATGACTCCACTTTATAAAACATACGAAATACAGCAAAAACATGTTGAAAAACTTAAATTCGCTGTATTTTTTACGATGGCATCTGAAGCTGCATATAAACTAATTACAGGCCTGGATATACTTTAACTTATTATAAGTACAAAGTTTCAGAGCAAACTAGCTAGTCGTTTTAAAATGAGAGCGTAACTACGTTTGTATAGAGAACCGAGCTTGCCGGGGACTCTTAATTGATAGATTGAGGCGTTACTTTGCGGAATCCCATGTTAGATTAATGGATAATAGTTCCTTTTGCCGCGAAATAGTGACTTGGTAATAAATAGTGCTCACATGCGCATATTTCATCATGCAGTTCCCACAAAAAGAAAATACGCATGCAAATACAACATGACCCCCCAATTGGCTCACGTAATTAAATGGCCGTGGGGTTTATAACGCGATAGATAAAATGACAATGCTAACAAACCAAGCAATACTAAATACGAGTACAGAGCAAAACTAAATACAAAACTTTGGAGGTAAATCATTAGGTATCGCATCGCAACGATTCAAAGTTCGAATATTGGTTCAATGCTATTGAAAAAGAGTTTGTTGAAATTTAAAATAAAACAAACGCGATTAATATTTAATGCCAGAAAAGAACTCCAGCTATAAAATTAAGCATCTTAGATTAGGTTATTAAATACAGCAACGATCATAAATTCTATATTAATTATATGCAAATTAACATATTTTTTCCTCTGAATTATGCATTCAGATCTGATTTAAAGTATGTAACTGTTTATTAAAAACCAAAGAGTGTGTGTTGTACGCTAGACTAGACTTTAGCGACGAGATATTGTCGAAGCAGACAGCTGTTGAAGACTGGTCGACGATAAAGTTGAATGAACTTGTTTTCAGGTCTTTTTTTAAGACTACGATTTTTCTACGCTACTTCCCCAAACACTTCGCTTTTTCGGCTTTTTTTAGCTTACACTTCGGAAACCTTGCATTTTTTAGGGTTTCGTACCTCAAAAGGAAAACACGGAACCCTTATAGGACCACTTTATTATCCGTCTGTCTGTCTGTTTACGTTAAAAAATGGTGTCAATCTCCAGCCTCCATTTTATCTATACGCAATCACGGCAGTATGTTATCGCGTCAAATAAGGATAAACCAACAAACATAGTTTGGCACTGACATATTAGTAAGGAAAGGAGTAAGGACAATGATGGGACCATACACGTTTGCTTCGTGCAACAAGGACAGATGTATCTTACCTAGTTTGTTTCTCTAAAATCATTTCAAAACGTTCTGCAACTTCATCCCAGGAAAAGTATTCCTGATAAAATATATATCTATGTAGCTTTTTACGGCCGGTTTGGCTCAGCTCGAGTAACGTTGCCTGCGAAGCTGAAGATCCTGGGTTCAAATCCCGGTAAGGGCATATATTTGTGTGATCTGCATCAATATTTGTTCCTGAGTCTTGGATGTTTCCTATGAATCTATCTATCAGCCACGGACGTCCACTGCTAAACATAGGCCTCCGCTGTAGCTCGCCGCAGGTTCTATTTATATAAGTAAATATATCGTCATCTAGTACCCATAACACAAGCTTTATTAAGCTTACCATGGGACTATTTCGATTCGTGTAAAATTGTCCCGTAATATGTATTTATTTTATGCAGCGGGACGGTTAGAAAACACTCAACTCGGCTCACCTCTGTCCATAGACTTTGTGTTCTAGAAAGTTTGTGCCTTCGGCGGTTATTGAATGGAGACCCTGGCGAGTGTTTATGGAGTGTTCTAGATTTGATATAGAGTTAATTGAATTTAGATGCACGCCGTTATTTCATTTGCATTGAACCAGTTATGGCATCGCGAATGAAATGAAACTTGATTGGATATGAATACAGATAATGATTAACATGATGCGCATACATAAGGTGATTTATGTGATATATATAAGTAATACCACAGGTAAATAGGTACTTAACCTGCAGTTTTAGGGTTCCATACCTCAAAAGTAAAATACAGGACCCTTATAGGGGGTGTGTAATGATCGGTATAACAACTTTAAATATATTGTTACTGGATATAACAACATTTTATACATTTATAATCACTTAAGGGGTACAATTTTTTTTTATATAACAAAAAAAATATAATTTTATGGTTTATAATGTTCAATGAGTATAAACGATGTTTGATAAACATTTACCAAATATAGGTACAGTATTTCTTATGAATAAAAGTTACACTAATATCGCCAATTACACATGTATTCTCATGTATATATCTGTCAAATTCGAACGCTTTGCTCTCTTTTCAATTCTTAACGATCCACAATTTCCAGAATATCTCAAAATTTTCTTCAGCTACATTGAATTCACTCATAACCGTCACTTTCACTCTTCCGGCAATCTCGCCCTTTCTATCCCACTACACCGAACTGGCTTTATATCCAATTCTTTCTCCATTCAGGTTGCCCGCCTCTGCGGTCTTCCTCTGAAAATCAAACAGGCCCCGAATAAGTTTGCATTCAAAAAGTCCGTGAGCAACTTCTTTGCTGGCAGAACCGAAGACTCTCATTTTGTTATTCATGTATTTAAAGTATATAAATATGTGTTTTTGTAATTACACAAGCCTCAGCACCGCCCACAATTTTTCTGCTTTGCCCTAAGGTTGACTGGCAGAGAATGCCTTATGGCATTAAGTTCGCCTTTTGTACAATAATTTTTCTTTTGTGCAATAAAGACTAAATAAATAAAATTCTGTCTAAACAACAAAATATTCACGTTGACATCTATATCAGTTTACTCCAGCTAATTAAAAATCCTACTGTAGCGTAGCGGCTGTTTGGCCTATGTTGGTTATCCGAGTTTTGGAACCTAGTACCATTAGCCACACTCTTAAGTAACCATTTGGTAGACCTTATTGACATTGACATAAGGCCATAATTCATAAAGCCAACAGATGGTAATTTAAGTCTGTTGCTGTTTGTACTGTATTCTTGTAGATATCAGATATCATAATATAAATCCGTCTAAACATGACATTTTGTCATACTTCATTTATTTGCATAGACATCACATCAAAAGATTTATGTATATGATCTGATCTATAAATTTAAATTATGGCCCGAAATTAATTCAAGTTTTTGCTCAACTCTAAATGGATTCCGCGAACGTCTTGTCGCCATCTTTATTTACGATCGCTAACGATGATTTGTGCGCGTGAGACTTGCGCAGGCGCGGGTATACGGTGAACATCACAAATAAAGTGGGGATACTCTGAAGTTCGAAATTCAAAATTCGTATCGTGCCATCCCCTCGTTCTCGGGTGTATTTAAGTGAGTGGGATGGAATACCAAATTTCGAGCAGCGGATAAACCTCCTTTAAGGGCGTCATTCTGAAAATTCACAATAAGCCGCCTTCAGCTCGGCCCTGACATAGACACGTGAAGTAGTGGTATGTTCCAAACCATAGGTCAAGATATACTGGTCTGGCAAGCAGGTTGTCAAAATTAACTTAAGGAAAGGATACCTACGACGATTGTCTCTGACCGTGGTCAGCCAAGGGTTACACCTGGAGCGGGTGATCTGCCTCCGCCGATTTCTGACTAGAGTAGGCTTTAATCTGTTTCTATTACAACTGCACCTCAAGGACAACTGAGATCGCGACTCTTTGTCGCGCGACGAAGATTGGCTGTTCCTTTTCCTTTCAAAACAATGCGAGTAAGACGGGTGATGCTATGTCGCGCGACAAGCGTATTCGCGGAAAGTTGTGCTAGACCGGCTGCTCCACGCAACTGTCAGGAAACACATTATCTATCTCTTTCTATCCGGTACAGTGCGAGAGAGACGAGTGACATGTCACTCGACACACGTACAAGACGAAATGTCAAATTTTGTATTATACCGTCTCGCTTATAAACACTTGGTTTTTGACATGAAAGATTTACGACACAATAATAAATAAAAATTTTGATGCAATATTTTCAACACTTATTGGAACAATGTTTTCATTTTGATGGGGTTGCCTCGGCATCGCATATCAAAGTCGACGAAGTCACGGATAGAAAATAGTGGCAAAATATCAGTTCTTTCCGGTTATAGACTACAAAACCACAATGTCATTGATCTGCTATTACATAAACCCAGTGAAATGTAACAATGTCAAAACCACAGCTGTATTCAATTTAACATCTCCATAAGTAGACACAACTGAGCTAAAATAAAAAGACGCTTTTTTACGGGGCAAGCACGGCGGTTACGTTCTTCTGTCCAAGAACAAGTAGCTTATTTACATTGCGCCAACCCCGAAATCTAATGTCTATTCATGCAGAACCCATAAAAAACATAAATAGTTATCAAATATTATGTACCAAATTAACTTAATTAGGGCTCTGAGCTCAACAAATTATAATTGAAACCAAGCGCGGGTAGATCGGAAAACTCGCGTGTCTAGAAGATGTTGATATCCGCCTCTCCAGTTCCTTCGAGACCATGGACGTAACGCGACGTCCGAAACGTTGAAGAATTACCAACAAAAGGTAATTAAATAAAATAATATTTATACGGGATTAAGCCTCATTTGTTGTGTTGTCATAATGAGTAAAAATCGTGTTAAGTAGTTTAAATCAATGTTAATTTGAATGTCAGGAGCGCTAACTGTCCCCATCACATCAAAACGGTTAGACAGATTTTAATAATTTTTGGTATTGTACTTATAGAACACCTATACGAATAGTCAGAAGATACTATTAACCGTATGAAATTTACAGACTGTATACTGAAGGCGGTCGCTGAAATAGTGATTGAAAGTCGTTTATAAAATCAATCATTAAATCGAATAATAACAATTTCCTGTACGTGATCGATACAGTCTCTGAATGGCTAGATCTTCATTAAGTTTTCGTATATCGATAAACAATGTTCGATAGAAATTATGCTTGTAAAAATATAATTTTATTGAGAGTAGCCTTTTTTTTCTTCTTTATTTTAAAAGCATTTTTGAAACTTCACTTATCATCATCGTGATGTTCTTCTGTGTATATGTATATAAAATCATCAATCAGTGGAAACAATGCTTTGTGTAACCTTTCTTGTGGACTCCAAAATAATTAAAAATATATATACTTACAAACAAAGCTGGGTGCAAACACTAGTATAGGGGAAAACATCGCTAAAAGAGTTTATCGATAGCTCACAATATTCCGATGACTGCGCATTACAGTGACAAATTTTCATACAAATTTATGCATGTATGTAAACACTTTATAATACATAGTAACCAGTTGCAAGTGCAATCAACTAAAAATATATAAGTACAATGGCGAACTTATCTCTATTAGGGATTCAGTTAACCTTTAAGTCCCCTTGAAATTCAACCGTTTCAATAGATTCTTCTTTAGTGCGCGTTAACGTTGCTAAAGGAATATTTGTTTCATATTTCATGTTCCTAAGCTTCAGCTTCAACTGTGCGTTGGCTGTCAATAGTTACGTTTTATAGGTATAGCAGATAGATATATAAAAATAAAATAAAACAAATCGACAGCATAAATTACAACTTTCCGCTAATCGCCGACGATCGTCGTGCCACAAATCATAGACAATTTAACTACTTTCCATCGTTGTGGCCGCGACCGGCCGGAACAATGGCTTTCACGGAACCCGTTTTATGGTAACCATAAAGTCGAGAGCCCACGCAGTTTTGTCAGAGTTTACGGCACAAATATTGGTCGAAAACACGATTGTAGGTTTTCAATATAACGCAGCGTCTCGCTCGTTTACGTTTTCTAAATAAATAACGGATGCAACTTTGTATGCGTGCAATTCGGAATTCAATAAATCTTTCCTTAGTGCCAAACGCAAACGAACGTCGAATTCACGTAATTTCCGACGGAAAGTGGCGTTGGATTGGCCACACACTGTGGCAAGGAGACTCCCGTCTCACTAGACAGGTATACTCTGTTACTGTCCCGTTGCGAAAAGTCTACTTGCAGAAGAACCGTGGCACAGGAAGCAGCGCCTAATGAAATAATGATCTTTATTCCGTCAGTAATATGTAGAACGCAAATTTTAAAAGTGTAACTCTACGGCTTTTCTCAAGAAGAGACCACTGTTGAGAAGAAAGCCGAAACAAACTCGACAGCCGGTGATTTTTTCTAAATAAATCTTATCTATTACAATATTTGTACTTAGCCTATCTTGAATATATGGTTTTAAGTATAGACAGTATAAACTCAATGCGTTAGTTCTCCAAGAAAACATATCACTACTATAAATAAAAGTAAAAATATACTAGAGGGAAAAAAAGCAATTTTTTAAATTCAATTTACGTACGTACGTTTGATATGCCATCTTATAAGAACCGCGTAATAGTTATTTGTTATACAAGGGTGCAAAGTTGTATTTACCCGCGAGTGTGGAATTGAAACAAGATCAAGCGAAATTCTAAGATTCTGTAGTTGAACCGAGAGCCAAGCGAGTGGTTCTAAAATATAATCCTGTGCGCGTTAAGGCCGCTAAGACACATACATATATAAAAAAATATTCAGTCACCTTCAAATAGCCCATTTTTATTATTATACATCTTTTTTTGTATCGTACAGCCTACTCAGAAATCACATACATAAAATAAACATAAACAAACAGAAACACGTAAAGGTGCATCCACACTTGTATCTTTTGCTCGTATCCGATCACCGTGCCGTGGCATGACTGCGTATCGCGCTGCTTGGACGGTTACTGTCGGCGCGCCGATCATGCCGTACTCGTCCGGTATAACTGTGTGATACGCGTAGCAAAATGGATTTCGAGCGATCCGATCGGCGCAACGTCCAAATGATCGTGACACACGATCATGCCACGCGACGATGATCTGATACGGGCAAATGATACAAATGTGGACGCACCTTTAAAGCGGAGAAAGAAGCAAGTAAAGTCAGGTGCGCCTACGCACGTAGATGCGTAGCGTTCGTGTCCAATCGCAGTCCCGCAGTAGCGCTTGTGGCTACATACAAGTTACAAGGATTACAACTAGAAGGCGCCCGCAACTTCCTTCGCGGAGGAGAAAAAGTCATAACGCCTCTTTTTTTGACAGTGTAATCGGATAAAAAGTATCCTATGGCCATCTGTCCCGTGTACCAAAAACAGTTGAAATCTGTTTAATCTATTTAACGTGATGAAACCATAACGCCACATACAAACGTACAATAAAAAATTGTGTCTTCCAACTAGCCCATTACATTTTTTTTAATATCTTCAATGTACACATCATTTTCATTTCATTATTTATCCCTCCCATAATTTCTATTTTTAATTCTGCTTCTGGTTTTCTAATCACTTTGATGTCAACTGTATCATAGTTTTCTTTCTTACTTTGTATATATATATATATATATATATATATATATATATTTATAGTAGTATGTATGTTTAGTATATGTATATGTATAATATGTATGATTGTTTTTATTTATTTTTGTAATATATGTAATCTTATCTCACCACCTACTCATTTCTAGCTATTTTATGTGATTTCCGCAACCCAAAGGTTGTCTGGAAGAGATCGCTCTTTAGCGATAAGACTACCTATTGTTTACCTCTTTTATGTTACGGCTCTATTGTACTGTTTCTGTTGATGGTGTGCAATAAAGAATTGTTGTTGTTGTACAGACATTTCATTTTTACAACTTTATATTAGTACAGATGTAACTTAAAGTATACTTTTTTGTTTTACAAATATCATGATAACAATCATTTGCAATTTATTAGTGGATCACTTCACTAGCGTTATTATTATAAACAAAGATCAGAAACAAATAAAAAAAAAAATCGACGATACTGGACTTGAACCAGTGCCTTTAGCCAGACCGGGGCAGCACGCTCTAACCAACTGAACCAGCTGAAGGACGATTAGCTCTGTTGGTTAGAGCGTGCTGCCCCAGTCTGGCTCAAGACACTGGTTTAAGTCCAGTATCGTCAATTTTTTTTTCCCTTGTTTCTGGTCTTTGTTTATAATAACAACTTAAAGTATGTTTCAAATCATTCTACAACAGGGTCAACAGACGGCGTCTCATTTTGAAGTCGGTCAAAATTGGTCTGACATAAATGCATTTTATTTTAATTTTCAATATCAGGGAATGTATAAGAAAAGGATGTGCTATCTTTCACAAATTTGTTACATAAACGTAGCGGCGGTTGAAACATGAACTTTCGGTTTTTTAAAACGAGCCGAGTACACAAGTATTTAATGCTCTTAAATCTGCGTTTACGACTGTATTAGCGAAACCGACACGACCCCAATTTGTCGGTCATAAAACCCTTTACAGCGTAGCCATCGTACCTTAATGTCTATAATCTGGACAGTCAGCAACAATTACTGGTTTTGTTACTTTAGTTTTCGGTGGTATAGTCATTTTAGGTTTTAGTTTTCTCCCTTATTTGAGATCCTAATAAAACAAAATATTAACATTGAAATAAAACAATTTAACGGATTATATCGCGTTTACGCGATATAATCCGTTAAATTGTTTTATTTCAATGAGTAATAATCGCGGAAACAGAAGAAAATATTAAAATATTAACATCTTAGATTAAACTATTATCAGTGTACTTTGTTCAGGTAAAGAATACATATTTACATCCGGTGAATAGTCTTTATTGTGTGCAGTTCATGGTTAAAATATACAGGGTGGAAAGGCACGACGATCCTTTCCGCAAAGGGGAATTAGTTTAAGTGATGGAGAATCGATTCGTAATGTTTAGATTTTTGTTACGAACAATAAGTAAAAATATTAAAATTAATATTTCTTCTTCTTAGTGACAACCCTACTAATACTACGTATTCTTCCTACATGTTAGTGTACAAACATAATTGTAATATTGACTGGGAAGTATTATGGGTAGAAGTGTTGTTTTGGTAAAGGTCGCTGACCCTTGTGTTATTGTTAAATGTTACTGAACCTGCATTAAAAGTTAACTGCTTATAACTTCAAAACGCTTCAGAATATGAGCCTAGTTTCTTTAGATTAAATACAGTACTAAATCTAAACAATCCCCCTTTTGCGGAAAGGATCGTCGTCCCTTCCACCCTGTACATATATTTTACATAAACCTTTGTTAGGTTAGGCTTTATGTGGTTAAAATAGTTTTATGTGAAATGTTTTATTTTTAATACAAGCTTTTTTGTTACTTCATTGTAGCATTGCCGTTAAATATAAGCTTAGAGTATTTAACTACTGGAGGAAATCTTTCATGCATCTTTAGTGGGGGGCCGAGGTAAACACGTAAGCACAGTACGGAAATATTCTTATTTCTACTAGCACACACAAATACAAAAAATCACCTACAAATAAAAAAACACCCACACACTGTCAATTTACCGTATGAACTAACCGGCGATTTCGCGATTACTTTGGCAATGGGGAATGTATCCGTATGACATTTCTAGTGCTTAAATACTCTAAGAATTTAAGTTTACATACCAAAATTTGATTACAATATACATATAAATATACAGGGATTGGTGAAACGAAATAAAAAATAACGCTTATAATATAACATGGAATTAATATAATTGTATTGCATTGACCTATACAACTTAAAATCAAAATGGTGACCATAATACAAAAGTTAATCATATCCAACTTAATTTTCACCAAGACAGGGTCAGCTTAGACTTTCACGCGCTAACTACACAAACTTGAATATAAAGCCTTCATGTTTTAACACTTTCACGACCAAGACTTTGGGAAAATGTCATACAACGAACCCTTGCTACGACAGGAGCGTTCACCTAGCGGGTTAATGCGATTTTATTACGTTATGGTATAAACAGCGATAAATAAATGGAGTTACTTTTATCTGGCATAATATTATTTGTCCGAAATGCACTTAGCGTAACATGTATCGCAGAAAAATGATCAGTCGAATGATAAAATTGCATTAATATATACTTTATATAACTATCACTATGCGTACTTTACATTTTGGGGTCAATTTCACCGACTTAGTATAAGCCTTATTCCAATAATAAATCATAAATTACACGTGAGTAAATTCATTTTACGTTTCACCAATAATTAACCTAAACATAAAATGTCTAAGCTAGAGAATAATCTTACACCGCCAATTTTGGCTGAGTAAATTGGTACATGTAGATTAGTATTGTCATTGTCACTGTCAAGTGAATTCAATACTTACTTCACAATTGATGTATTACTCGATTAAATTTAAAAAGTACGCAGCCCCATTGCTCAAGCATGGGACAAATTGTCTATCTTACTTGGGTGCATTACGATTTCATTCAATTCATTCGTTCAACGTTACTTAGTAACTATGCAGGAGATTTTTATCCGTAGACTAGCGTGGTGAAATGGAAATGAAGTTAACCATTGAGTAAATCGTTACATTTAGTTTATACTGGGTTAGCTACTCTCGTGTAAATTGATTGTTGGTGAAATCGGCCCTTAGCTGCATATTATTTAGCAGAAGATTATTTTTGCCGACTTTAATTTAACATAATGTTATGTACCATAATAAACCTACAGTATACGTCTATTACGGTACACTGTTTTTTCTGCTAGCAGAAAAATAGGTTAAGTTAGGTTAGACCTGCGACTCCATACAAAAAAGGACGGCTCCCAGATAATTAAGTAAGATTAGAAGTGCGACCCTAATCCCCTTAACAAATTAGTTGCTAGAAAAATATGTTAGGTTAGCTGAGAACTGCGACCCCCTACAAAAACCAACAGTCGTCTAGAAAGATTGATTCGCCGTGAACAATTTATGCGACATAAGAGATAAACCGCGCGACAAAGAGTCGTTTATTACAGTTGAGCTAGTGCAGGTTGTGAAAGTGTTAAAGTATTGGACCAACAGCTGTTCATGTGGTAGCGGAGATCTGGGTGTCGATCCACTCCAGCTGGCTCCGCACGTCGACGAAGCGCGCCGGCGCGCCGCAGCCAGGCCCACGTATGCCGAAACCCAACTGCGCACATACATTTTAGTACAGTCAGCTGCAGAGTACAATGACTCCTTTGCCATACACACATATATGTATATATACTTTATTCTTAAACTGACCCCAGTATCACCTGATGGTAAGTGACTACCGAGGTCGAGGATATAGCTCGCTGGTTCAGTACAGTCTATTCACTCTTGCATTGAAGAGACCCAAATTATAATTATCCGGAAATACACACGACGGGAGCGAGTTCCATTCCTTAGCGAAAGGCAGGGGGTCAGGTGCCTTCATGTTTTTTTATGAATTTTTTAGTAAAGAATTCCCAGAGGCTTGTTCTGATTCATAACTGAATACACTGCACCAATTTCATGCATCTCTGTTTGGCCCTATGGTTGACTGGTAGAGAATACCATGTGGCATTAAACCCGCCATTTGTACTTAGTTTTGTTTAGTGCAATAAAGTTTAAATAAATGGTCTCAAGTTATAAGCTTCGCAAGGGATTCCATTCGCATTACCAACGGGATTTCTGGGCCAACACAGGCGTTTTATGTATTGACTAAGCGTCCAAAGGTATATGCCGTCAAATATTTCAAGCAGTTGCTTAATCTATTTTTCTTAAGCCTTAAGGGAGGGTTTCTCAAAACATCTTGAGGCGAATTATGTAGGTAGCCAGATCAAAAGTCCTCAAGCTAGAGCGATTATATCACAGCGTGGCTGGTGGCGGCTGAAAGGGAGTGGCTGCAGATTGTGTTCAGCGGCGCAACCTTGGGCAGACCTATGTTTTTTTCAGATCCTGACTATGAACTGGTAGGCCTGGCTACGAGTCCTTACCAGTAATCAGATTAGCAAGTAGCGCAAACCCTCAAACGGGAATTTCAAGGGCGGTCACTTAGAGTAGGGTGGGCACACGGTGCATAAGACAAGGATTGCGGAGAAAGGTTGAGCCGGTTCAGTCCGATAGACGTGGGAGAGATAGTGAAAAGAAGAGGCTATGGGGCTATAGACTGGTCGCCCCCGCCTCGCCAGCAGGGTCGACTAAGACATAGTCCGAGGAGTTCGCAGTAGTGATGGCAGTGACTTCTGTGAGGATCCTCTGAGGAAATGGAAATGACCGGAAGGTAGTCGGCTGCCTTCCTAACTAGACGATTCCTATGATGGGAAGCATTTTCCAAACAACATCTGGTGATCTATGTACGATCGGCCAAGTGGTAGAACATTTTCTTGGCCGACAACAGTAGACTGCTACTAGTTGATAGTAAATGTTGATGAATCAGTACCAGTGTCCAGTAACCGTCGGGCTCCCTCGAGATCAGCGCAGAGCCGCCGTCCCACTCGCAAGCCGGTTGCAGTTCGCGCGCCGTCGCGCAGACTGGACTCGTCGGTGCCATCATTTGGAAGTCCAGCTGTAAGAGTTGCAAAAATCATTAATTCATCATTGTGGTGAGAATCCTACCCGGTTGAGACTCAGCAGCGTTTCAACCCCCATTCCCATATGTTGTGAAATTTTGTCGGTTATAAACCTCTAAAGAAATGGCAAATAGCATTAATTTGTGATCTTTCAAAATAACCGCAATTTATAATTTTTATCGGACTTCAAACAGAAGCTTTTATCTGTAAAAAATCACACGGGATGTTATGTTATTTTTTTACATTTGAATAGAACTTGAATATCTGTATCTCTGTTAATATTGAGCCCAAAAATGTGGATCTCCAATAGCTTATAGGAAAATTAATACTCTTTAACGTTGTTATGCAATGTGGTACCCAAAATGTGCTTATTTTATAAGAAATATAAACCAAGAATTAAAAATAGTCAGAAAATTTTGAGGTTCTCCCCCACAAGTACGCACAGGGTCCTCGAGGTCAAAAACTTAGGATAATCTTCCTAAAGTATCCCCAAACAACATGTTAAAGTTACATAAAAACCGAATTATTTGTTCACCTTTTCCGACATTTCGACTGGATTAACTACCATTTTCATTTAAACAAAGTCCAGCTCTTGTCACATTTTTTATTTTATTTTTTATTTCAAATAGGTACGTGTTTCACTTTTCCTTACTCTACCTCGGCCTTTTCATAAAACATATCGCAGTCCTTGTAGTTCACGATGACCATTGCGAAAATTTCCTTCATTATGTCACCGTCCTCTGCCACAAACAAAAATAGAACATGAAAAAAATATTGGATACAAAAAAAAAAAACAAACAAAAAAGGCCGAGTTTACTCACAAAGATCTAGATCGTTTTCGTAATTTTGAATATGGTATGGATACTACTACAAGATGGACCGATGATTTGGTGAAGATCGTGCGAAACCAATGGATGAGTGCGGAGCACGACCGGTCTTTGGGCGAGGCCTTTGTACAGCAGTGGCTACGTCCATTGGGCTATATGATGATGATGCATCATGAGAGACTATGGATGGATTATGAAATTTTTAAATGGAAATATTAAAGCCACACACCAACAGCTTTCCGGGTATGGATGGATTTTATGAAAGACTTAAAATGTACATAAGGTAATTAAAATTTAAAGCTCTCTGACAAAACTTACCTCCAGTCATTCGTACAACATAAATGTTATCAAAGGATGGCTGTCCCAAGACGGGCAGGCAGATGGGAAGAACGGGAGCTGAAATGAGACAATTGTGTGGAAAGCCATCTTAGTTGGAGTATATTTACTGATACCCGTGCAAAAATACGCACTGAAACACATATGTATCCAACGCAACGCATAACATATGTATACGCATGTACTCCAACGCTAGACTCTAAGGTCCTTAAATGCTTCTTTGGCTTCATTTACATCTTCATACACGCAAACGTATTTATATATAGATTTTATATACAGACTAACTCCTCCCTCAGGTCATCGCTCTCATCCCGACCGATTTCGGTCACGGCGACTGGACTATATTGTTCTGGCTAGTGAGAGTAGTGAGAGCGTCGCTCAAGAGCTCTCAGGTGGCTGAGGTAGCCAGTTTTGCAACAAATGTGCGGCCGAACTCGCTAATTCAGCACCCCAGTGACAAAATCGTAGTTAATGCCCGCTAGTGGTCCGGTCTTTAGCTCTTCGCGCTTTGCATCGAGCTCACTCCTTTTTTTTCTCCTAGAAGGCTTGCACTTTTGCCGTCTCTGTATGCCTCCACCTTGCCCGATCCTGTGCCGAGATCTCCCAGCGCGACGAATCAATGTCACATTCACACCTCACCATGTGACGCTTCAGCACATCTTTGTTCCGCAGAAATTGCTCCCTCTGTTTCCGCTTACCTTCCTACAGTCCCTCAGGTACTGTCCCATCGTCGATTAAGCAAGTAACTCTCGATTATATTCTCGCTCAACGAATTTACAAAAAATATAGATTCCGTATCAATAAAAGAGATATCGACAGTATGAACAGTGACCAACACAACAGGTGTCTTTTTTATTGACTTGGGATCTAGATCTAATGTCGCTCCGGATCTATAACAGCTACTGTAACAAACTACAATCTATTATTTGGTTGGATTCTTGGGTTTAACTGTGACCAGGCACCAGAGGCGTGGCGTCAGGAAAATTACAAGGGAAGCTGAACCGTATTCATTTACTAATATTTAAAGAAAAAGATGGATTTCGACATTTGGCTTCTAACAAACCATCAACTGGCCCAAGTCAAGAGTAATCGCTCCAGAGCATGAATCCCGTTACCATGCGGACCACATAGCTCTCGACCTCGTCATGTGGAGAGGCATTGCGTTGTCCACGATCCTGAGCTAAAAAGGGAATGACGAAAGAGTTAAAAAAGAAACTTGCCTGGATGTCCAACCTGATTCGCTTCGATGAGCGTGAGCTCGACTAACGCCGTGGTGGCATAGGTCTTCCTATCCTCATACTCAGGGTGCATTATGTAGTCCTCCACTCCGATGGAGTACTTCAACTCTGGACTGTGCCACACTACGAAGTGCGTGGTATTTCTAACGGAAAAAAGTACGACATATAATCTTCGCCCGCTTTATCTATAATTAAATAGCCTATGTTTTTAATTCCTGCCGTGAATTATGTATTTGTGTACCAAGTTTTTGTTGTAAGCATTTTTTGACAAATATATTCTGGTAGGGACTGAATGCATTAATCGTTTATTTCATACTGTATATCCGAATATACATAGTTTTTGACCATTTTCTTGGATTTTTCATTTGATCGACATTTTTAAGTCTATTGAACGGCACCGAGGCTTGAATTGTAGTTTTTTTCGTTTTGCGAAATAAAGGGATAATACTAACTCCGTCTTATCCGCTAACCACCCTCAAGCAAGCGGTATTGCCACTATTATGGAGGAAATGCGGGTAGTACTCAACATTATTGATCAGGGTAGACAAGACAACGCATCTGGTATATAAATTACTGTGTATCCTTATAGACAAAAGTTCCAAACAGTGATTTATTTCACAGAAGTATAATGTTAAAGAAAATAGAAAGTATTAAACTCTCAAACCGTTAACGTTTGTGTAAACCTAATCTAATGACTTCTAAGTATACGATGACTTTCTCAAAAAGTGTAGAATGAGTTACGGCTTCCCATGGAAATGTTTCCTACGAAATAATGAAATTAAATCCTGTGAAATGACACATTCTATGGAACATTTTAAACATTATGAGGACCTCTTGAAATTGCAATTACCCACTGCTCTCAGAGTCCACACACCATGAAGTGGCTTGTATCCTTGCAATAAAAAAGTATTGCCACTTACGTGATAGTTTTGCGATTGATCATGGCCATATCTTCTGCCGGCGCAAGCGCATATGACGCGTGGATCCGCACGGCACCTGTAGCCTTGTACGATCTTCTCTTACCGTACAAGACTGAAATAAAAAACCACGAAGCTATACTAAGCTAGACTATAATATTATAACTCCCAGCCACGGGAAGCGTCCCATACGTTCTTGCAAGACCCATACTTCTCGCATACAGCGCTCATCTATAGCGCACCACCTTGCCTACCACAAGCTACTTCGACAATATGCTGACCGCTTAAATGAGTCGCCGCAAAGGTAAGACAGCACGCGGCAATAATCATAATCACAATACGTACAAAAGTCGTGCTGAATAACACCCAGCCAAGGAAAGCGTCCCATATGTTCTTGCGGGACCCATCCTTCCCTCATAGGCGACAGGTCCACTGCGCACCGCACCTTGTCCCACTTTAGTGCACCACAAGCTACAACAAGGTGGGGCATTAAAAAGTTATATATCCTTCTCCTAACGTTGTTTACCCTTACTATATTATAAACGTGAAAGTATGTATGTATGTTCCACTTAATCTCAAAAACTACTGGACGAATTTTTATGAAAACTGGAAACAGTTTTGTACCTTATATACCAGAAGAGGACATAGGCTATAATGTATGTCAAATTTCATCCCTTTTAGGGACAAAAAAGGGGATGAAAATTTGTATTGACATTAAATATTTTATTTTCTTCTGTTTCCGCGATTATTACTCATTGAAATAAAACAATTTAACGTTTTGATAAATTATTAGAATAAAATAATTAAGCCCTTCTGGCACATGTGTAACTGTCTTTACAGCTTAGGCCCATCTGGCATGTATGTACACCTTTATTTATGTTTTTTCTAAAAATGGGTAGTTTGCACAAATTGTAACTTTTACAGAGGAAAATACATCTTTTCTCAGTCCACCCGTGACCATGGAAAGCTGGAAAGCTTTCGAAACGTCGGGAACTAAAATGAGATAATATACGCGATATAATCCGTTAAATTGTTTTATTTCAATTAAATATTTTTTTACGCTAGGAACTTGAAATCTTGGCAATATGCTTCACATTAAAATTAGTAAAATATCGAGTTTTGGGGAAAGACATAAGCTACTTTTTATCCAGGAAAAATACCTTTTATTCGCGATAAACGAATCTAAGGCGGACGAAGTCACGGGCGGCCGCTAGTATTATATACTATTATAAAATTATAAAAATAAAGTATTTAGACACTCATTATTTTTCCGTATAGTATACAAAAATATTAGAAGGTTTTGAACACAATTTTGTAAGGTCAGTCGGAGTAAGACAAACGTTGTGAATGTGATACTGAAAACTGACATATGTGTCAATAGAAATAGAGTTGAGCCAATTGCATGGATTCTCTTTCCCCACGAAATAAATTATGTTTCCGTTATATTAAAAAAGTTGTTTGGATTTTTTTACATTTAAGCAATATTCAGTTTGAGCTCTTTGGAATCGTCTCGGTGAGTAGAAAAGTACAGTTGGCAATAAAAGCTTGTCACAAACCTGTCATTTTGACAGAAACCTATACAACTACAAATATAATACGTAGATATATATAAATAACTTACTTTGTATGAAAATCATAAATAAAATCTTCTGAGCTGTCTTCATAGCGATGAAACCGTATATTATTTGCATGTTTGACATGGTATTTTACACTTCATGTTATCTTAATTACATATTGTGTTTTTTATTGCCAAAAGCAACAAATAAGAATTGAAAATCCGTCTTACACAAATCACACCTTTACTGTCACTGCCCTGTCCAGACAGTAATCGGATATCTTCGGATAGTTTACCAAATAAAGTATCAGTTTGCTGTCGCAAATTCAAACTTAGCCACTTCCTTGACGTTTATTACATAACAATACGGGACGTCTCGTAACTTTTCGTCTGTGTCTGTTTGGGGAGTAGCTATTCAAAAAATGGGCATCAACGTCGAACACAACGCTGTTCGTCTCCATCACCATAATATAAAATAACCCCTAGACACGTATAAACTATTCGTTGTCACAGGTCTCGCTCTTGGCTTCCTTTTCTTAAGTCTGTTTTGAAACCTGCTTGACGAACCAATATATTTTGACCTGTGATGTGGAAAATGTACCAATATTTCACGTGTCTAGTTATATTAGGGACAAACCGAAGGACGTTCGAGTGCGTAATTAAAGGATTACACCTATGCACTATTTTAAACCCATTTTTTGTTTTTTTTTACAGATATGTTTTTTTCTCTAAACGGTTTGCACCAATGAGGCTTATACTTAAAAAAAAAATCGAGACCAATGGAAGATAAGGGGTGGGGTCTTTGCTCAGTAGTGGGCATTACAGGCTTGTAATAATAAGATACCAAAGATTACTGGTTTTAATTGTAATATATTTATTTACTTCGACGCTCAGTATAATTGTATTCCTTTTGGGGCGTGGAGACCCTGCGTCCGTGGGGCCCCAGCGCATTAAGCCTCTTCAAAGGCATTTCGAAGAGGCTTGCAGACGTTACCGACGACCAGCTGGCGGTTACCTCGCTCAAGGAAACACAACTATCAAGAAGCTAGTAATCAGGGCATGACCACTTCTCATCAGGTGACTTGTATGGCAAAAAAATTTAGTGCTTCACATACATACACTCACGTCACGCCTGTGTCCCTCTGGGGTGGGCAGAGACTACCAAATGCCAGTCTCTATGGTCCTTACACACTTTTTTCGGCTCCTTTACATCCATGCATCGCTTCATACGCTCACCAGTTGCGTGTGGGTGTTCTCATTCTCACCTGGCCTTATTTTCAGTATCTCTGCAATTTGGTCGAGATACCCTCGGCAAGACCACCCTCCTCCCACTCTTCTATCCAAATGGATGAATTAAATTCTCCAAGAAAATTCTCGACATAAATTCTCTTTGTGAATCTATCTTCACTCATCCTTTTGTCATGCCCGAACCACCGAAGCATTAAGGTATGCTTCGGTGGTATGCAGTGCTGATAATTCTAAACAGCAGAAACCACAATTTTTGCGAAAAAAAAAAACAGTCCTATGATATCATCGTTCTATGAACACTAAAAGAACAATTAAGGTAGAAAGTACCACTTTGGCACTCTGGTCTTGGTATAATTATGCAGAGAGACGGGATTCGATCCATTCCATCTGACTCATCACGTAGATGTAGCGCGCAGGCGCAGTGCAGCTCGGCCCGCGGACTCCGAAGCCCAACTGGATACAAACATCTTTAATTACAAATAGAGTCAAAGGATATCACAGGTTAGCAAGCTGAGAGGAACAGGACCACGGAATATCTACACGGTGGGATTTTAACCATCAGACAGACTTAAACCATCGCATGTAGAACCTAATTGGAGCATATTAAAGCTTTGCAGATAATATAAGGTATACCCGGGTATGGAAGCAATTTCCAGCGAATCGGTATATATTTTTTTATCACAGGTATCATGTGTGCGTCGCCATTTTATCCCTTACGCACACTATGTTGCCAGTGATAAAAAAATATCTTCGCGGGAAATTGCTTTCATCCGATCTTACCTTTGATCCGGTCTTATCCAGGTAGACCTAACGTGATATAATCCGTTTTTAGGAAGCAGCTTCCTCAAAGCAGGTAAGCATCAGGCTCTGCTGCACCGTTGGGTACGGGAACACTGTATTATATCCTTCTACGAGAAACCGACACTTGCCGAAAACGTAGACTAGAAGACATGAAGAGCATGTTTTTTTAAACCCACTTTGAACTCAGCAGGTCTGCTTAGGCCTCTTTACCAGTAAACGGATTCAGAACGGTAAGAGAACGCTATTTGCAGCCACTTGGAGTACGTTAAACGCAAAGACTCCGGAGGTGGGTTTGGTTCGGGAAGGAATGGAAGAGGGTGGTAGTTACCAGTGTCCAATAGATTTCAGACTCGCGTGAGACCAGTACGGAGCCAGCCTCCTCGAAGCACACAGGATCCAGGGTCTGTGGCGAGGCGCAGATCGGGTACGTTGGCACCATCATCTTTTGCTCGGGCTAGTAATCACAAAATGAACTGTATAAAACAACATTTAGAATTGTTAAATATGGTCCAGTGGAGAATACAATGCGCCTCTGAATTCTTTGCCCAGATATGGGACAACTAAATAGGCTAAAAAAGAGGGGGCTATGTAAAGGTTAACCACGCCGCTGCTCCAAATATGCTGATGAACCGTAAACTCAGTAACGACTTATGTGTCATGTTCTCCAAACATTCAGCTCCGTAAACATATGTTTACGGGAGCGTCAGCGTATTTTGAGTTAAAAGGAACATACGTTAAAACATAAATCCAGACGTCATGTCTGCAGCAAACGTTTGGGAACTAGAAAGAGAAGTCAGTAGATAAATCGGCGGCTGTTACGCTTTGAAACTAAAATTAAATTACCTGAGTTCAAGGAGTATGTTTCTACTAAAACGTACCTCAGCTTTTTCGTCATACAGATCGCAATTCTTGACATTAACGATGTCCATGTGGACTACTTCTTTCTGGAACTCTCCGTACTCTGTTCACACAAATATATAAATTAATCAAATAGGTTTACTTAGGGTGTTACCACACCGATCGATCGATCGTCGATCGTTGCCATCGATCGATGATAGGTTCGATGAGTCCACTTCGATCGCTAAGTTCTGCCACACTAATCGATCGATCGTCGATCGACGGCATCGATTAGTGGTTGATCAATCCGGTATCCATCGATCAGCCAGTCGATCAACAAAGACGTTAAACAGTTAACGTCTTTCGATACCATCGATCGATTGGTGTGATAAGAGAGGTAAAAGATCCTCTGAAGAGAGGAAATACAATTTTATACTTCTACTAGAAGGCGCCCGCAATTTTTTTCCCGAAGGAGATAATAGTCATAACCCTCTCTTTTGCTAAAGCGTCGTCAGGTAAAAGGTTTTCTATAATCCATCAAGACGTTTTGACTTGATAAAAACACAAAGACACATATTTACAGATAAACATTCGAAAAATCCCGTTATAAAAAAATATATATCTTAAAGTATAAATAAGTAGATATTTCATTCAAAACTTTATACAATGGCATATTTATATACTGAAGTATAACAGGATTTCATGTAAAAGGATGGCAGAATATTATCCAAAACTTACGGTCTGTCACTTTTATTGCGTAAATGTTTCCAAAAATGCCCCCTCCTTTGAGAGGCATGCATATCTGCATAACAGGACCTGCAACCATAAGCTCTTATTGAGTTTACAACTAACAAATGTATAGTGGATCTCAATGGATATTTATAAAAAAAATGTGATAACTATACTTAGGTATTATAGTCACAAAGCAAAATCCAACTTTAACTACTTTGGCCATTGCTCTTTCCTATGTCTACTACTCTGTGGTTCTGCTTTAGTACAAATCTGTTAACACTGGCTACCACGCTCGTCACCACTATAATCTGACCCCTAGATTCGTATCTAAGTAGTAGTAATCATAGTTTGTTTCGTATTCTTACGTAAGTTTTAATAATCTTCTTGATGAACTAATATATCTTGACCTGTGATCAGGAACATGTACCCCTAGTTCACGTGTGTAGTCATCTCAGGGATAAACTAGACGTTAAAGCGAATTTTTAAAATGACACTCCGGTACAAATATATAAGTACCTATGCGTGTCTGCAGAACCAGCCTAAAGGTGGCGGATGTATGATACCAATACGAAAAGAAGTCGCAATCTTACATGGGTCTACAAGCTCAATGTTACCCTCCCCACGAACTGCATCACTGTGGTGGTGACAGAGATCAACTCCTCGTCTTCTGGGCGCAACATGTAGTCTTCTGCCCAATGTAGGATACCGACACGAGAAGTCACTTAGCCAGCTCTGTCTGCCCTAGATCCTCTCGCAGTCTTAGCTGGGTCTCCAAGATCAATGTTACCCTCCCCACGAACTGCATCACTGTGATGGTGACAGAGATCAGCTCCTCGTCTTCTGGGCGCAACATGTAGTCTTCTACCCGATGTAGGATACTAACACAAGAAGTCACTTAGCCAGCTCTGTCTGCCTTAGATCCTCTCGCAGTCTTACCTGGATCTCCAAGCTAAACGCTAACATCCCCTCAAGCTGCACCACTGCGGTGATGGCATAGGTCAGCCTCTAGTATTCACGGTGTAGCATGTAGTCTTCTAACCGATGTAGGATACCAACACAAAAATGGACAAGAAATAACTTAACTAGTTTTGTCTTAGATCCTCTGTCGCGCAGTCCTACCTGGTCTGGGTCTCCAAGCTCAATGTTCTCGTCCCTCATGAGCTGCACCAGTACGGTGGTGGCATAGGTTAGTCCCTCTTACTTCAGGTGCAGCAAGTAGTCTTCTAATAGCCGATGTAATATACACAAACAGGAACAAAACACACGAAGGAACTTAACCAGTTTTACTTTTTGTTTTACGAATATCATGATAATAATCACAATATTTGCAATTTATTAGGGGATCACTCCACTAGTGTTATTATTATATACAAAGATCAGAAACAAATGAAAAAAAAATTCAACGTTACTGGACTTGAACCAGTGCCTTGAGCCATCATGGACGATTAGCTCAGTTGGTTAGAGCGTGCTGCCCCGGTCTGGCTCAAAGCACTGGTTCAAGTCCAGTAACGTCGAAAAAAATTTTCATTTGTTTCTGATCTTTGTTTATAATAATTAACCAGTTTTGTCTTAGATCCTCTGCCGAGCAGTCTTATCAGGGTCTCCAAGCTGAATGTTCCCATCCCCCACGACCTGCACCAGTGTGGTGGTGGCATAGATCAGTCCCTGTGTTACTGTGGGTGCAGCATGTAGTCTTCTTGCCGATGTAAAATACAAACACAAGAAGTAACTTCACTAGTTTTGTCTGAGATCCTCTGATATGCAGTCTTACCAGGGTCTCCAAGCTCAATATTTCCGTCCCTCACGAGCTGCACCAGCGCGGTGGTGGCATAGGTCAGCCCCTCGTACTCCGGGTGTAGCATGTAATCTTCTACTCCTATAAAATATTTCACTATCGCGCTGTACCACACTATGAAGTGCGTGCTGTTTCTGAAAGAAACAACAGCGGTATAAATAAGCCATATGCAACTATGACCGTTCGTATGCACATAATACATAAGTAGCGCTAAATAAATGAATAAGTAAATATTAGGGACAATCTTACACAAATCGCCCTAGTCCCAAACTAAGCAAAGCTTGTACTATGGGTACTAAGCGATGATAAACATAATATAGAAAAATTAAATTATAATACTAAGACGTAGAAAATATCCAAGACCCAGGAACCATTCGTGCTCATCACGCAAACACTTGCCCTGGCCGGGATTCGAACCCGGGAGCGCCAGCTTCGTAGGCCGTTGTGCAATCCACTGAGCCAAATGAGACGTTATCTGTGGTTTTAGGCTTCGACCTTGGCTTCTTCCAAGTCTTGCCACAAAACAATCTTAGTCCTGATACGACATGAGGGCAGGAGAAGCCATTAGGAAAATGGAAGGTTTCAGTCTAATAATTTGAAAACGATCTAAGGAACTTTTGGAACTGGGTCCATTGGCATCATATTCGATATCACGACTTTTTAGGTAGGATTTATACCTGAGGATGGTCTTATCGATTTTGGCCATGTCTTCAGCCGGCGCAAGCGCATATCCGGGGTGGATGAGTACGGCGCCGGTGATGCTGTACCGCATCTTGTCCGCCGAGACTGCCGGAAATAATAATGGTTTAAGCCCGTGACAGGTGGAACCATTGTCTAACAATTCTAAGTTCATATGTAGTAAATACTTCAACAAAATGCCGCTAGCGATAGTTAACTAATATCTCACAATCTCTTTACAGCTGTTTGGGATTCTCTGCTCTAAGTATATTAACGGGACTCCATAAGGATCCGCTGTTTCTCCGTCCGTCTGTCGCGTGGATCTTTAATAGTCACCAGTAAGCTCGGTTCTCCATACAAACGTAGTTACGCTCTCATTTTCAAACGACTAGCTAGTTTGCTCTGAATCTTTGTACTTAGAATAAGTTTAGGTATATACAGGCCTGTAATTAGTTTATGTATCTTCAGATACCTTAGTAAAAAAAATATAGCGTATTTAAGTTTTTTATACAAAACTTGTTTTTGCTGCATTTCGTTTTTTTTTATAAACTGCAGCCTTATAACCTAGTTTTAGGCCTAGATATACCTCATGTCATTGTGTATGCAAAGTTTCGTTACTCGTACAATCCAACACGTAGTTTTAAAATAAGAACGAAACTCCGTTTGTATGGGAAGGTGAAATTCGGCCGAGCTTACTGGGGACTCTTAAGTTTTTGTTCCGCCATTTAAAAGTACTTAAGTAGTGATACTTGAAATTTCCACAAAATGGCCGCCACGGCAACAAATAAAATAAGGTAATTGAGTCTTTCTCGGTGTTGTAGTACGGAACCCACTAGTTGAACTCTCACTTATTTTTTTTCATTAATGTGCCAATGTAAAAAATGATCATTTAACTTTAGGTGTAACTCGTTTCCCAGTTTGCAAAATATCGTTATTTAGTAACAAACGAAGAGAAGTATAGGTATTAACTACTACACTTTTTTTATTATGATTAAATAGGTACTATGGAACGGGTCTTCCTGTCATAGGTACAACATACTTACTGGGAAGTCCAAGCTACAAAACCATTTATGAAATTTCTTATTATCGAAATACATAGTTTATCTTTTATCGCGAACTTACAGAAGTCGTGCTGAATAACCCCAATCCATGGAAACCGTCCGATTAGCTCCGGCGGCAGCAGCCCTTTCTGCACCGGCTCTCGGTCCACGGAGCAGGTTAACTTTGCCCAGTCGAACTCGCGGCTAACTGCAACCACACAAACAAATCATTTTGATTATCTTGCGAAGAATACTCTCGATCAAACTACGTCTTAAACACTGGCTCTGTGAGCCGTAGACCTCACGAGCCTTTCAACTCTCATATCTCCGCCATTTTGAAAACAGACTTCTCGGGTGGACGCCGGACCGTCAACATCTCCTGCATCTCCTGATGATGCCTCATATAGAAGCGAAACACGTGTCGAGGATTATACTGTTTAGTGGTGGTTTGTTGTATTTGCATGCGTATTTTTTTGCGGAAACTGCATGAAAATATGCGCATGTGAGCAAAATTTATTGTCACATCTAACCGAGATACAATTTCGCGGAAAGCAAAGGAACCATAATCAATTAATCCATGTAAATATCAAATCCGCTCACAAATGTTCACGAGAATCGCTTGAGAAATTGGACCCGTAGAGGAGAACAAGCCGGACATCTTCCGGACAGACAGACATACGAAAGCATTTTTGGACAAGCGAAAATGGAGACGCTTCGCTTACTACGCTCGCTCGGTCATAAATCAGAACATTCATAGACGGTGCAACAGAGAATTCAAAGTCATAAACCTGTTCTTTGCTTCAGCGTAGTCGGGATAAAAGTATCTTATATTCATCTGAGGATCATACCTACATAAAAAAAACCTAGTTGAAGTTTGTTCAGCCGTTTAGACGTGATGAAAAAGACGCATAAAAAATAAAACATTACCTATGTGATTCAGCGACTATTAAACCAGTTTCAGGTACTTTTAAAAAAAAAACTTCACTGTACAGACATTGCAAATCTTTACTACTTTATAATACGTGCCCACAACTTCGTCAGCGACAGAGAAATAAAAGTATCCTATAACCATCTGTGGATGCCCAGCTACCCATGAACTAAAAAATACTTGAAATCTGTTTTGCCCTTTCGGCGTGATCAAGCCGCAACGGCACATACATACATACAAAAAAATCCAAAGAAAAATATTTTTAGATTCAGTACCCTTCAAACAGTCCGTATCATTTTTGAAAATATCTGCAATGTACAGACATTTCAAGTTTACAACTTTATAAGAGTATAGATAGGTAACTTACTTTGTATGCACATCATGGTTATTAAGATTGTCTTCATGATGAAGAATCGTTTTCCACCTTATTGTTAAAAACCCTAAAAACAGCAAGTTTCATATAACGTGTCGGCTACTTCGAAACGGAATAGAATTGAAAACTAATAACAAATGATTAATAACAGTTTGAAAGCGAAACCTAATAGGAGACACGAAACACCTCAAATTACACTCAAAAACATGACACTACTGAAACCGTATCGCTTTTGTCACTTACTGATAAACACTCTGTTTGTGAACTGTTTACAAAACGAACTGTTTATATTTCGCACTAAATCGTCGGGAAGTGTCGCTTAGACTTCCTTTAGGTAATTCCTGTGTCACATTCTTGTATTGTGAATAGATAAGCATTTATTAGCTAACATTGATTGGAATAGCATTTATTAGGTCATAAGATCAAAACATACACAGGAATAATAACAAATAACGCATTCACCACCAAAATTTTCATAGGGCTACACGCGTAGCCGATAACATGACAAAATGCATATGTAGCGAAAAGTTACTACAAGCAGAGCGCCCACCTAGCGGGTTCTCGGTCGTAAATGTGATAAGTTAAATGTTTTCTGCTTACATTACAGTCAGCCGCATTAATATCTGCCGCAACAAACCGCGCCTATATCTGACACGTTATTTTCATGACCGTTAGGATCTGTCAGTTATGTTTGTCCGCTTTGCCATGGCAGCTATTGAATATTGATACTGATTAAGATTGCAATATATTATTGTCATGTCATGTTTAAAACTCTTTAGTGACATTCGGACAATTAAGATAAATCGATTGATGTAATAATCAGAAAAATCGGTCTTCGCGTTTGGTCGCTAGAGCAGTGAATCGTGAAGTGGGGTCCGCGGAAACGTTTCCGTATAAAAGTAAGCAGGGTTCCGGGAAGTTATTTATTTTTGACTATAAAATAATACCACAGTTACGAGTAAGTATAAATATTATTAACAAGGTCACGGGTTCCGTAAAAGAGGTTTCGGGTGGGTGTTCCGATACCTTGAAAGTTTAGGAACCCCTGCTCCAGAGTGCCACAAAGGAACAAACATGCATACATAGAGTGATCAAAACACATTACCCATGAGTCGCGCAGTCGGGTAAAAAAGCTGATAATTTCCAAATGGCTAAACTAATTTTCTTAAACCAAAGCTAAGATCATTTTCAATAAAGTCACTTTTCAACAAAAAAGAAATAACTTAAAATCGGTCCATCTGCACAGGAGCTACTATGCCATAGAAAGACATACAGATAGATGTGATACACTAAGAGCACTGCTCTTTTTTGTGGGGGATTATTGAACTAGGACTTACTTAATTATCTTGACATTTCAAACGTATCTTGAAGTGTCTCCAATAAAAACTTAATCGTTTTTGCTGGACCCTAACAGGTATGGTTGCGGCGACGGTCATGGTTATGGGATTTCCCATAGTCCAGAAATTACGATGCCGTAGCGGATATAATTGGGCCAGCGGCATGAAAGCTTCAATAAGAAACACTCTTCAAATAAAAGGCATCTTTTTATTGTCTCCTAGCTTATCGTGCGCCTGCGCAACCAGGCCGCGGGCAGTCGCGCAGCACTGCTGTACGCACTCCTCGCACTGGTAGTAGGACGTGGCGGCGACGTACACGCTGACCCACTCTAGCAGACTGTGCACTGCGACGAAGCGCGCGGGCGCGCCGCAGCCTGGTCCGCGCATGCCGAAACCTAACTGCAAATAAATAGTACATAATTTTAATAAGTACTAAATTAAACCATTTTGACACGAGATCAAAACTTAAAATAAGTACAATCTGGGTATGAACATGGCTGTTAGTTCTCGAGTTAAACATTGTCACTTCAAATGGGAGAAAAGAGTGAATCGATACTAAATCATTATTTACAATAAAAGGTGCCCGCAACTTCGTTCGCGGACGAAAAAAAGTCATACACATAGGTATTTTGTCCCACTTTTTCCCACGGCCAACGCAAGGTTACCAGTATCCAATAGTTCCGTGAGTCCTTGGCGATCAGCAGCGAACCGGTGTCCCACACGCAGGCCGACGCCTGCGACGCGGCCGTCGCGCAGAGCTGGTACCGAGGTATCTTCATCTCGTAATCTAGCTGTGGACAGAAACATCTAATTAACAAGTATAACAACTAACTCTGAAAATAAAACCAATTAGGCTGCAGAACGTGCCAAAGTAATAAACATTCTCGTACATCTATAACTATCCCCCACGGACGTCCACTGCTGAACATAGGCCTCTCATATAGTTCGCCACTGACTCCCTGCAACCCTAACGAGGTCATCCGTCTACCTAGTCAGGAAACTACCAACGCTGTGCTTTCCTAGATGTGGTCGCCACTCCAGGACTTTACTGCCGCAACGCACATCCGTTCTCCAGACTACAAGGCCTACCCATTGCCTATTCAACCATGCAATCCTCCCAGCTGTGTAGCTTACTTTGGTTCTTCTACATCCCTCAAAACATTCACCTTTATTTCGCTGGCTTGATGGATTTCGACGTATGAGGTGGCGTTGGATTTGTCTTGGTGGTGCGAGTGACTTGCAGTAGAGTTTATTTTCAGAGTTCTTAATGATCATTTCCTTGTTTGGTTACCCCTTTCTGTGCACTTTACTTAATTTTACCTACATCACACTAATGTCAATGTGAACAGCCATTTTTGATCAAAAACCTCGCCCCATCTGAATGGGACAAGTTCAACCCACCCATTGAATCCGATTACTGATAAGGAAGCCAGGCTTACCCACAAATATCCAGTTTAAAGTCAGGTGCTAAAAAATATCAAAATCTGTAAAGCCGCGGAATTACCTCGGCCTTTTCATAAAACGCATTGCAGTCCTCGTTGTCAACGTAGTCCATCTTGGTCACTTCTTTCCTCAACTCGCCGGAATCTGTTAAAAAAAACAGTTCAATATAAATCAATCAATCAATCAACTTGAACCCGGGACCGCCAGCTTCGTAGGCCGTTGTATTTAGTAACAAAGATTAATAAATATCAGGGACAATCTTACACAAATCGACCTAGTCCCAAACTAAGCAAAGCTTGTACTATGGGTACTACGCGATGATATACATTATATATAGATAAATTATAATACTTAATTACATCGAAAACATTCAAAACCCATCAGGAACAAACATTCGTGCTCATCACGCAAACACTTGCCCTGGCCAAGATTCGACCCCGGGACCGCCAGCTTCGTAGGCCGTTGTACATGTACAACCCACTGAGCCAAACGTTTCGTGAACTATTACACGTGTCGTCGATTAAGGAACTGTCTATTCTCTCACGGAGAATAATCTTACCCACCACGGCAGTATAACTTACTGTCAGATATCCTCACAACGTAGAGGTTCTCGAAGGTGTTGGTTTCTTTGACAGGAAGGCAGATGGGCAGAGCTGGGCCTGAAATGAACGTGCTTCTAAATATTTAAAAACTATTTTAATCGGCTACAAGTGCGAACTGCAAGCGTGCCAAACCAGTGTAGCCATATCTTTGAAATGGTAATTTGAAATGAGCCACTTGTTTTAATGAACTTTATTTGATTTTAGTTTTAACTTCCGACTCAGAAACAGGGATGATCACTTATACTTCTGTATCCGGCATCGTAGCGTTCAAAGGTTTCCATTATCAGTAGAAGTTATATAACTTACATAGATACAGTGCCAATAATAGTATATGTAGTGCCAATGTGGCATGGGTGATGTTCAGCGTGTACTCGTGGCGCTGTATGTAGTCCGCCACGCCCATTAAGTATTTATTTCACACTAGATTAGACATGATGACATGATGAGACGAGAGTGACAGAGAGGAAAATCTGGCCGAAGATTCTGGAATCAATCCAGAATGAAGACGGGAGATGGAGGCGGAGGAAAAATAGGGAACTGGAAGACCTAGTGAAGATGCCGAACATAATTGGCGAAGTCAAGGCCACACGAATTCGTTGGCTCGATCATTTGGAGAAGATGGGAGACGATCGTACAGTGTAGAGAGTGTATGTGGGCGGGCCCAGCGGAAAACGTCCGGTGGGCCGCCAGATCGCTGGAGCGATGAAGCCCTGAAAGATCTGACCACCCTCGGAGTACCGTGATTGGCGTGATTTACGATTGATATTACATTTACCATTACCAGACTGAGAGAGCGTTACGGTGGCGTGAGTGATATTCAGCATGTACTCGTGGCGCAATATGTAATCCGCCACGCCCAGTATCTCACGCTTGATTAGTCATCAGTTGTACCTGCGTGGCCGAGCCGGGTGGACGTGTCCGGCGCGAGGACGACCAGCGCCACGGTGGCGTGGGTGATGTTCAGTGTGTACTCGTGGTGCAATATGTAGTCCGTCACTCCCATGTAGTACTTCACCTCGTCGCTACGCCATACCACGAAATGCGTGGAGTTCCTGTACAAATAAAATATAAAAGTTTGTTTGTAAGTTTTTCTAAAATATATAACAGAGACTCGAAGATTCAATCCGAGCACTCAACAAAATTCCTTTAAAAATATTCAATCGAGTATCTATCTTTAAAAACATTTTTTAAATGCATGGGACTCAGGTTTGAAAATTCTGCCGCATTTTTTCGACCCTGATTTCTGAACTTTATTATTCTATTTTTAATTCGACTGCCAAAGCAAAGCTATTCATGGAAAGATTAGATTCAGAAAGAAACAAGAAATTCAGGGAATGTCGCAAAACGCCGGTCAGGATCATAACGGTGATGTTCCCTGGTCACTTCGGGGTCGAAGGACTTGGCCAAGCTGGGTCTTTCTGACAACAAGAATTGTCGAATGCGTGGCGAGTAGGCAGCGACCTTGGAGGACATATTTTATGGAGTCATACTCTCGCTGGACAGAGTGAAGGAATTAGTAATGGCTACCCAGATTCAAAGGAATTCCAGGCCAGGAACTGCCATTAGGTTTTATCATCAGATTTATGGCAGTAGAACAAGCCTTTGAATAGTTAGAATAAGGTACTTATGTAGGTCCCACCCAACGGATAGTTTTTAATCCGCGAGAACCTTTAATATGAAGATAAGTGTTGGCAACGTGCTGATTATGCTGAGTCTTTTGTTTTATATAAAAACGCTTCATTTAAGGTTGATGTATAGTTTTGAAAATTAAGGGTAGATAAAGATGACATGACCGCCATATCTTTTGTTTTCTATGTGTGTTATCCGTGTGTGTTGTACTATATGTATGTTTACAAAATACAAACAGTTCAGCGTTGTAAAATGTTCACTATTTCACCCCGAGACACCGAAACAGCTGAAACAGCAAAAAGATAGATAAGAAGCGTTCACTTACGCAATGCTTTGGCGGTCAATTTTGACCACGTCCTCGGCCGACGCCAACGCGAACCAGGGGTGGATCCGCACGGCCGCTGTGATGGCATACCGGATCCTTTCAGCAAACACTGCAATCAAAATCATAAATCATTGTAATACCCATAAGCGACTCAGTCAACCAGGGATTTTAGTCACGCCTCCTTTACATATGCCGATGACGTATATAAAGTTATTATTTGCGCCCTGTTAGACAAGTAGTAACTCCATTAAATCCTCTACCAGGTTTTTCGTGATTAAGAGTCCCCGGTAAGCTCGGTTCTCCATACAAACGTAGTTACGCTCTCATTTTAAAACGACTAGCTAGTTCGCTCTGAAACTTTGTACGAAGAATACATTAAGCAGGCCTGTAATTAGTTTATGTTGCTTCAGATACCATAGTAAAAAAAATAAAGCGAATTTAAGATTTTCACACAAAACTTGTTTTTGCTGTATTTCGTTTTTTTTTTATAAACTGGAGCCATACAAACTAATTGCAGGCCTAGATATACCTCATGTCCTTGTATATACAAAGTTTCGTTAGAATCCAACACGTAGTTTTATAATGAGAATGAAACTCCGTTTGTATGGGATGGTGAAATTCGGCCGAGCTTGCTGGGGACTCTTAAATACTCACGCAGTGCCAAGAATGGAGAGAGATGAAGAAGTCTCACAAAGGTTGCGATCGATGCTATGTGACGATCCATGACTAAGACCACTCTACCAGGAGTGTACCACTAAGAAAAAGGTGATTAGATATTTAGTACCTACTGCATTCAAAATAAACCTCCTGCTCAAGTGATGAAGTTTTCAAAAAATCTTTAACTAAAACAAACAGCACCTTTAAAACCATGTACTACAGTCCATAATTTTAAGTATCTTACTCGAAATGATTATTTATTTAGTCATTGATTATTTATTTACACCTAAACCATTCTAGCCCGATTCTTATCGGGCTAGAATGGTTTAAGTCATTTCCGGAGGCACGCGAATGTAATGGTACGACTGTACGATAATGATAGTACTTACAGAAGTCGTACTGAAGAATGCCAATCCAGGGATAGCGGCCGAGCTCTGATTTTGGCAGCACTCCTTCTTGCGCCAGCTCCTGATCCTGTGAGCACCGGATCTTGTTCCATTTGATCCCACCACACACTGCAATCAATACAACCCTCAATACTTAACATTGAAGGGTCTCTTCTTCGTCTATTTTTCCATACTTTTAGGAACTAACAACTGTGACAAAACATGCTTTTTTTGTGAGTAGACGGATCGCATGATGGTAAGCGATCACCGTCGCCCATTAACGCATGTCACAATAGGGTGCTAAATATCAAAATACTGCAAAAACTATTCAAAAAATGTGAAATTTAAATTAAAATCGGCCAAAAAATACGCATAATATAGGCATTTTAAACTAGTAATTAAACAGAGGGGTCCGATGTGCACTGTTTAGTCACAGTGCACTTCGGCCATATAAACTCCATATTAAATTCTGTTTTGAAAGAAAGAGAGAATGAAATGTTTGATGGCTTGTGTCTTGGTTATTTTTATAGTTATTCGAAAAATTATTTTTGTCTACTGTTTGTTACATGAATGAGCTTTTTAATAAAGCAAAAATAAAAATTCATGCACATTTCCTATTAAGTGCGTTGCCGGCCTTCCAGGTTTGAGTACGCTCTTATCTTGAAGGTGTGAAGGTCGCATTGAGCCGGAAATAACTGCCGGAGACAATTTATTCCACACAGTTTAGTCGTGCGAGGCAGGAAATTTCTAGCAAAACGCACAGTTCTGGACTGCCAACGATCTCAGTGGTACGGATATTTATTTTTTAAGAACAGTCGAAATATGTGCCACACATTGATGTTTGCTGATTTTTTTTTTAGTTTCGGTTACATGTATGAAGCCCCAGATATTTTTTTTGTTATTTAACTACCAAACTAATTAGCACCTTATAAAAGACACCTATACTCAAAATTACGGACAGACGGACGGATATAATGAAACTATAAGGGTTCCGTTTTTACCATTTAGGCTATGGAACCCTAAAAACACAATAGTATCAAAACAAGACACAACTTACACTGAATATTTAGCACTGTCAGTATTATAATCTTCACCGTTAGCTCCATAATAAATTAAAAAAAACTTCAATCATCAAACTTTGACATTTCAACCGCCAATTGTGAAACCACATAGGCCTTCTCATGAATTTATAAATAAAATATTCTATAATATATCACCAAGTTTTTACTTATTTATTCTAAACAACACTTCTTGTGTTTGAGTTAATCCAACTGAATGTCACCAAACACTGGGAACTCAATGAACAACAATAATGAATTATCATCAAGTTTACAAAACTTCTTTAGTCTAATAAACGAGGTAGACCAGTCAACAAGAATTCATATACTTCATTACATTCATTATTTAAGAGTTTGACTCCTGTCGGTGCAGTTCCTTCCAGTCCTGTCTTCTCAGTGCAAGTTCTTTAACATCTTGGTACATCACGACGCCTACCGTTCCCTTTATCTGGTCTATACAACTGATTCTTGGCCTTCATCTTCCTCTCCTTCCCTCATCAACTTTTCCTTCTATTATCTTTTGTATTAGCTCGACGTGTCGTATCATATACTACTTATGTGACAAGAATTAACTTTTTAACAAAAAAGTTAACCGGCTCCAAAAAGAAAACAATAAAAATTTAAAAATAAACTTCATAATTTAGTTTCTTCGATTTACTTACAAGTAACCCTTTTTCTACTTTCATCTAAATCGGTTCAGCGGTTAGGGCGTGATAAGGTGCCATTTATAAATTCAGTATGGATTTGACGTAAGTGTTGTCATTAGAGTGGTACTTTTTATGCCACGGTCCCAGAAAAACTGGTATATTGTGCGTGTGTGTTTCTTCATTCTAAATGTTATAATCGATTTTAGAAAAAGAGAAAAAGTCATAACCCCTCTATTTTCGTCAGCGTAGTTGGGTAAAAGTCTCCTATAACTATCTGTGGATACCCAGCTACCGGTGTGCCAAAAATAGTTGAAATCCCTTTCGCCGATTTGGCGTGATGAAACCACGACACATACAAACATATAAATATTAATATTTTTCGATTCAGTTACCTTAAAATACTCCGTATATATTTTTTGAAAATATCTTCATTGTACAGACATTTCATTTTTACAACTAAAAATGTTACAAAAAGCTGATTTATTACCATAGAACATAGAAGAGTAAATATGTTTTTTTAATAATCTAACCTAATTTTGTAGAAAACTCTGGTACAAAGAACATCTTCGTTTTCTTGGGTAAGTATAGATATCACAAAAGAACAATTAAAATACTTTAGTGGATTGTCAGAGATTGAACATCGTCATTATTATTAATCATTATATCCTTCCATAATAATATTATACGTAAATAGCGTAGTGACGACCCCGACGTCTGCTCTTGAATTGAGATGGTGACTCTACACAAATAAAAATGTTTTTTTAGTGCCAAATGGTAGTTTCTATGATAGAGTTGGCTTCGCTAGAAAGTGCAGTGACATCTCCACCCTTAGCCCTCCGCACCGATTTTGCCCTCAGGCCACTATATTTGTGGCGCTGTTCATTTCTAAATGCCAGGGTACGTTAAAAAAGAATGCACCACGGATCCTTCCGCATTATGCGGTAAGATGCCCAGTATTTAGACCATCATTTCACTTCCATGACCCAGTATATTTAGATCCCATCAATCTACAATAGTTCTTGCATCTAGCAGGTGCTGTCTCTGTGCGCATCCAATGACACCGCTTACTTTTCATTAAATTGTCGAAAGGGCCTTTACGCGTTGGCTTCAGCTGCGTACACGCTTTACAAAGGTCTTGGACACCATCGTCCCGTGAGTGGGTGTGACCGTGTGACATACAGATTATAAATACCAAAGTAGTTATGTATTTCTGGCTTCCCGTCTACTTTTCTACTTAACCAATTTTCTTCAACTTTGGCGTGTAGAAGCTTGGATGGAGATAAACATCAATTTTTTTTTTTGCCTGTGGAGGAGTAAATCTAAGTGTGAAATTTAATATGAATATTATTTACTCGTAAAGTTGTAACGTTGAAAATTTGTAACAGCAATAAAATTATAATTTTACAATGCACAGTATAGACTAAAAGGTAGAGTGGCGACCATGCATATAGCGTGGCACGGTCCCCGAATAGGTGGATGGATAAACCCGTGAGGGTCGCAGGGAGTCGGTGGATCCGGTCTGCGCAGGATCGCACTCTGTTGTTAGCTATAAAGGAGGCCTATGTTCAGCAGTGGACTTCTGTGGATGGAAGAATATTTTTTTATAACCGTGATTCGATTTTTATTTATAAATGTTTGTTTATTACAGGTAATATGCTGATGATTATGCCATCTCTGAATTGTTACAAAAGTAAGTTGGTACATGTAATACTAAGATAAGTGTTATATCTATTGCAAAAAAATCCCTGGTGCTCGATATTGCTCCGATAGTAGCCATCTTTCAAATAAATAGGCGTTACATGTTGTGTAGAGTGATTTGCAGCACTACGCCATACAAACATATATAATTGGTATATATGTAACACTTTGCTAAACGCATACGTGTACAAAGGTAAGGTATTTTTATAAAGGATTTCTTCCATTCAATCTTTGAGAAAACAGGAACAATATATATATAAAATAATATAGACAAACTGACTAATTCATTTTGTTTTGACGTTTTTCCCTTTTAACAATCAACATTAAATTAGATTTTTTAGTGATGTGCACTAAAAACTAAACCAAATTTTTAATAAACATCTACACTATTATAAAACTGCAAAAGTGAAATTTCTGTACAATAAAGATATTTACAGAAAACTGATAACTATTTGGCGATCAGCAAATCGAAAAAAATATTTTTTTTTTAGTATGTTTGATTATGTTGTTGTGGCTTTCACACGCCAAATCGGCTTAGCGGATTTCAACTATTTTTGGTACACGGTATTCAAAGGGTTATAGGATACTTGTTACCCGACTACGCTCAAGAAAAAAAATAGAAGTAATGGCTTTTCTCCTCCGCGGACAAAGTTGTGGGCACCTTCTAGTAATTATAATTATGGGAGCTACTTTTATCTGTAACCGACTGTACTTATAGGTTTTTAATGAGCTTTCTTATGACACGTTACTTTAAAATGGCTACCTTCTTGACCATGAGTACCCACGAAGTATTTATACTCAAAAGGTGACATTTAACATTTCGTAACCATTTTGTACTTGACCTCAAAGCTTATGCGTTGCATTGAATTCAAAAACAAAACTCTTATTACTTTAGAATTAAATTCTAATTTAAAATGCCAACATCTTAATTTACATACAAACATTCATACCACTATGCAAAACAAAAACGTGTTTTACTGTAACAAGCTCAATGGGACTTACTATATTTTTCCATTGAACTGTGCATATCACTGGCTCAATATTGCAAGGTTTCATGTTTCACTTTTGACGAATTGAAATTTGAACGTTGCCATAGTGACACAAAGTCCAATTTTAACTACCCTTATACTGTAACTTAGAACCCTGTAATACTGAGCCAGCAATAAGGCGCAGCACAAGCTCTCTCCAAAACAAATAGAACATACCTGCAGTTTTTATTTAGTCAAAGTGATTTGGACTCTATATTCTCGACTGTAACAGTCCAATTGCTATGTTGTACGTGTAGTATTTATTTGATTTAATAGCCCAAGCCAGGGGTCGGCAACCTTTTGAAAACGAAGAGGCAAAAGTCATAATTTTCAGGATTCCCTAGTTTTTAAAGGGCCAATACAAATTTTTCGTTATTTGCATAGGGTTTTACATTAGTTTTTTTTGTTTATTTTTACTATAAAATGTAAATGTGAAAAATAAACAAAGTTCTCTTCCACCAAAAGTAGTGATGCCTCAAAAGGTGCTGATGATTTTGGTACTAGATTCTTTCTTTCTTTGGCCTCGCCTTTTCCCGCTACACGGGGTCGGCTTTTCCAATTATGTGACGCAACGTGGTCCGTCGCTGTGCGTCGTCTTCCTTCAGACCCAGATCCTTCATGTCCCTCTGGACATTCGTCAGCCAGGTGGTCTGAGGTCATCCTTTTCCCTTCTTCATAGTAGCTATAGAAAGGCACTTCCTCAGGACATGATCCACGGTTCCACGCATTACGTGACCGTACCATCTTGGCCTGGACTCACTCAGTTTGTCCGTTATCTTTGCAACTTTAAAGCTCCTCCTGACGTACTCATTGCGTATTGGCACCTTTTGAGATATCACTACTTTTGGTGGAACATGGTAACTTGGCTTATTTTTCACATTAATGTTCTGGTGGAATACTTTTTACTCGACTCCGCTGAGGATAAAACGAGGGTTATGCTTTTTTCCCTCCACTGACGAAGAGTCAGGTACAATAAAGTGTTTAAAAACAAACAAACGAATTAAGATTTTTTTGTATGGAACAGAGCAACTAGGTACACAAAAAAGCCGCGTGTTGCCGACACCTGCCCAAAGCTAAGTACTTAAATTGAGCACATATTTGGTACGTGCATGATGTTATGATACGTGTAAGGAGTTGTGGCAAACTGATAGCTTGGGCTTATAGCTATGTTGGTTTTTATGTTGATAACGACGTTTAAAGGAAACTAATATTTAACACTCATCAAAAAGTAGTCATGAATTGGATAAAAAGAAAAAAAATAAAAATGGAAAAGTCCAAAGCACTAGTTCGCGAAAACCAACTTTGCGCACGCTAAACAGCTACGTAATGTAGTACTTTTTGAGCAACTGTAAAAAATATTTGTAAATGCCAAGGTAACGTTCAAACAGAATGCACCACAGATCCTTCCGCAAGTTCCGCATTATGCAGTAAGATGCGGGCGACAAAAAGTTGCGTGTGCGCACGCAGATATTGCGGTCCCTGATATTGTGGTTACTGCGATGTGGAGAAGTTATAACGGTATGCAATATAAGCACATTACTCGTATCGAAGATAACTTTGTAGCCATCATCATTGTAAGCAATCATTTGGCTATAAGCACTGAACTTATGTAGAAAGGAATGATGGGGAAAAGCACTAAAGCATAAGAATTCTTACCTATGTTATACTGTGCCCGGGAGGAATGGGAAAGATTTTAACACCACATTCCTTAGGTCATTAGAAGCAAAAAATATTGAATGAACCCCAGGCAAATCCGGCTTAGTTTTGATGATTATCAATTTTCATGTAAAGAATGTATTGTGATTACTAACAAGTACATTAAGCTCTTTTGACCATGACGATGCCACATATGTGACCAAGTTCGCGTCGCTATTGACGGAAATCAAAGTTAGTTTTACTACTAATGAAAATCATCGTTTTTAAAAAAAGCAAATCGTTACAATTTGGATTTTTTACGAAAATCTTGATGTTTTACCATAATGTTCGTGAGTTTTAAAGTAAATTTCTTCACTAAGAAACTATATTCTTCTAAATACAAAGATCTATAAATAGTGACAAAATCTGAAGACAAGCTGACTGGATTCTGTAGCTGAATTGGCAGAGCGTGCGCCCCGGCTAAGCACAAGGCACGCGGTCAAATCCAACCGGAATCTTGAAATTTTTTCATTATTTAAATCTTTGTATTTATAAGAATACGTTACCATTTTAGTAACAGGCATAATTTTCATAGAGAAGCGTTTCATCAATAGTAGGAGTTTTCTCAGAAAAATCTTACAACTTAAATATAATACTAAGTTTAACATAATAACATTTGTTTAAGACATGTATGGCTTAAAATGTTTTAAATGGCCTAAGCTGTCATCTACTTTCGGCTTTGCATCCTGTTACCAAAAACCCTGTAGATACGAACATTTCCTTGGTTAGTCGTAGTAGTAGATAAATGAGTAATAATATCGCGCCAAGAGAAGAGAATATTCTCTTATTTATAGCTCAACAAACAGCCGCTAAAACAACAAGCAAGGTCTTCTAAACCCAATAAAAAACTCCTAAAACGTACAAATTCACGAGAAGTTTAGAAGAAAAATGCTTCCAACATATATAAAGCTTGTTGAGATATACTACCTTCTTCTATAGACTGTAACATAAGTAGGCCTCAAGCCAAGGACTACTAACAAACGTACGAAATTTGTTGTTTATATAACGGCTTCCGAAGGTAACCAAAGTGGTTCGTTCGAATGTCCAGCGCACTTATTTGATTTAATGAAGTACATCTGTTTTGGTGTTGTAAAAATGTTGACGATGCAATAATAAGCTACAAAACAAAACACGCCGCGTAGAAAGAAGGGAGAAAGAAAACATTATTTGGTAAGGAAGAAAGATTTTTTCAAATTTAATAATTTGGAAAAACCATACTTCCTGGACACATAGTTTCAAAATAGGATCGACAATTTCCGAAAATATTCACTAAATCATAAAATGTTTCAGAAACCACGAAGTGTTTTTAGATGAACTGTCGAAATATGTGCCATGTATGCCTTTCGGTGACATGTACTGCCTGCCTAACTTAAATCTGTAATTAAATAAAGAGATTGCTAGCGATGTAAGTTTTTAATTGTGACTGTTTATTTCCTTAAGATATAAATAAAATAAAAAAAAGTCGATTAGGTAGTTAACTTTCAAATAGCCCTTTTCACTATTTTTATTTCTTCAATATTCATTCATTTAAGTGTTAGTACTTTGTAAAAGTATAGTATATTAAGGTATATCAACCGTGCTCTTGAGACAGAAGATAAAAATCATAAACACACGAATCGTTACTGGTCAATTTGTCGCTGCCTCTAGTAATATTACTCTGGAGTAAAATAACTAGCAGAAACTGAACTCCCGCTAAGCGCGTCAAATCCATTCCGCGGACAAAAGCGAGACGAATGCCTGCGCGCGCGCAGCCAGCTGTTATGTGGCAACTGGCCACCGTAAGAGCCATTCTGTGTAGCCTTAAGGCAATAAAAAGTACATCAGTGTAAGAAACCAACCAAAGCATTGCATGTTAAACAGGTTGCTATAAATTTTAACTCATAATGCTTTCTAAATACATACATACGGGAATTTTCAAAAGAAACTCTGTTGTACCCCTCACGTCATCATCATCATCATCATCAGCCCACCACCGTCCACTGCTAGACATAGGCCTCTCCCATGGCTTGCCACTGAGCTCGGTCCTGTGTTTTTTGTTTCCAAACGCTGCCAGCCACTTTTCTTATGTCGTCGCTCCACCTGGCTGGAGGCCACCTTACGCTACGTTTGCCAAGACGCGGTCTCCACTCCAGAACACGTTTGCCCCAACGGTTGTCAGTTCTACGACAGATCTCGCCCTCACTTGCTGTCTCAGATTAAGAACTTCTTGGGATCGTTTCGTTCTAAATCAAGACCAATATCGATTTTCATTCCTAGTTAAAACGTGTGTGTTGGAAAAAAGGGTCTTATTTTAGTGATATCTATACTATTATAAAGTTGTACAAATTAAATCTCTTTACATTGAAGTTATTTTCAAAAATATAAGTGATGGTCACTGAATCGATTTATTTTTTAATTTTTGTATGTGTCGTTGTGAGCTCATCACGCCAAAACGGCTGAACAGATTACAACAATTTTTAGTACACGCGTAGCTGAGCATCCACATATAGGTATGGTTATAGTATACTTTTTACTCGACTATGCTGAAGAAAAAAAGATGTTTTTATTTTTTTTTCTTGTTCGCTGATTAAGAACCTTCCAGTTGTATATAAGTAAGTACGTACTTTTTAAGTTGGTGCTAGCGTCACGTTTCAATCATCGCATCTCCCGCCTCAGGAACAAAGTCTATAACATCTTTACTACCTGGAAGCTTGGCATCCCAGAAATGCCATGGCAGAGCAGAATATCACGCTTATTTTTACCACGCACTTGCAAGTTGCGGAATGAGTTTCCCTTTGAGGCGTTTCAGAAGCATTATGGCAGGATTCTTGAAGAAGCGAGTTACCAGGGCGCTCAAAGGTTGGTAAGATCATATAAGAAGCTGTGAACTGGTTACGTAACTTGGATATATAATTATAAATTCTTACAACTACTGAACTTTTGTCATACGATTAAATAAATAATATACAGTTGTTTTCTCAAATATAACTTTTTTAATGCTTATATGTAGTAAGTATGGTGATAGATAAAGATGGATGTGTGGAGTGACAAGGAAACATCGGATTAGAAATGACTATATAAGGGGAAGTTTGAAAGTAGCACCCATGACGGACAAAATGAGGAGCAATAGCTTAGCGTGGTATGAGCATGTAATGAGGAGGGATGGACGTCATATTGGTAGAAGAATGTTAAGGATGAATGTCCAAGGACGAAGAGCGATCGGTAGGCAAAAAAAGCGATGGATGGATTGTGTGAGAGAGGACATGAGAAAGAAAGGAGTAAGCGCTGAAATGACGAATAACAGAGATGAGTGGAAGAAGAAAACATGTTGTGCCCACCCTACACAAGTGGGATAAGGGCAGGGAGATGATGATGATGATGATGATAATATGTAGTAAGTATCAAAAACATTGAAATGAAACAAGTCAATATCTAAGTCATTTTGAGACTAGACGTCGGACGGACCCCATCAAACTCGTCACAGTCTCAATTTGACGTCGATTATGAATTAAGTAATTTAAACGTAAATTAGATATTCTACATCTACAGATCCCGGCAAACTTTCTGAACAAAAATGGCAGATCTGTGCATGTACATTTGTACGTAAATCAGTTACTGCGCAGTCAAGGGTATGCTCAAGATGTTTGCTGACAACTATAATGGTGGTTGGATGGGTAAATCTTGGATAAGTGTTACGCAGTGGATAAAATAACAAAAACCGAGTGTATATATTCGCCAACAAACTGCCTTGCAGTTTGGCAATTTTTTTTATGTAAAAACGCTGTGTATATTTTGTTAATAATACATTTAAAAAAAAGAAGTGAAACGCGCATTTAAGGGTTAGCAGATGATACCACCTGTCATCGTAGACTATTTGAAAAGCGGTTAAATTATTAATCAGTCGTTATTAATTAGCACTGAAATGGGTATAAGAATCGCATCAAAACATTACATGTTCATTCGGTTCAATTCATAATTTCAGATAAATAGTAGACACTCTTGCCATGCGGACTAACCGTGGGAAATACCTATAGTATATGAAACCAATGACCTTATTTGAATTGTCATTGAAATTTTGACAATATTGCGCAACGGACGGGATTAGCGCATGTTTATGTGTCCGGCCGCGCACAGCACAATGGCCGCCCGCTGCGTGTGGCTTGTGACGTCCCTACCCACGCTTGGGAATGGTCTAGCTTTCCATCATCATTATATATAATTTATATAACTAATAAAATAACAAATTTTTAAGTTTTCCTTACCAAAGGATAAAACGGGACCCTATTTCTAAGACTCCGCTGTCCGTCTGTCTGTCTGTCAGTCTGTCCGTCTGTCACCAAGCTGTATCGCATGAACCGTCATGGCTACACAGTTGAAATTTTTACAGCTATTATTTCTGTTGCCGCTATAACAACAAATACTAAAAACAATATAATTTTATGTCTGTCTGCTTATGTCAGTACCCAATATAAAATGATCGAACACCGCGTACAGTTTGCTTAGGAGTAGGGCTCTGCTAACACTCGATTTTCAACAACGGCCGTTGGTAGCGTATATTTTGTACGGAACCATCGTTTTTTCATTGTTCCCCGCTGATTAATAAAATTGACTTCTTTGCTTCACAAAATAAATTTCTGTCAAATATTTAATTTTTGTGAGAAGCTTTTATTGCCGACTGTACTTTTCTTTGAACATCCATCAACTACTCACCGAGAGAATTCTAAAGAGCCCGTTATTAGTTAGGAATGTGTAAGGATGGCAACATTTCACCAACAAAAGCAACAGTTATTACACAAATAACAGTTACTGTTATTGGAAATCTTAACACTGCCAATCGACACCGTGAAATTCCTTAACACAATTTTTTCAAACAAGAAAACGTTTTTTTCAGTACAAAAGTAAGAAATCCGTTCTGAGGTCTACTATAGATATAAATTGGGGTCCATTGTCTGATTTGTCACACTTCAGGTGATGATGGAGTGGATTCTTTCGATATTGTGTCACCGGCAATCGGAAAAAATGATTAGATATTTACAAAAACATGGAATTGGCTTCCTGTTTTATCATATTTATCATATAGATGAGACAAGAGACAACATCCAGTTGTTAAACAAAAATAACATAAATAATATGGAACATGCATGTTTTTTTTTATCGGTTTTCTTAACTAAATACCAAAATACCGTAAAAACGATTTCATAATGTGAAATTAAAATTTAAATCGGCCAAGAAATACGCAAGATATAAGCATTTTAAACTACTAATTAGACAGAGAGGTTCGACGTGCACTGTTACGCCATGGTGCAATCCGGCCATATAAACTCCATATTAAATTCTGTGTTGCTAGAAAGAGATAGAATGAAATGTTTGATGACCTATATCTTAATATTTTCTTCTGTTTCCGCGATTATTACTCATTGAAATAAAACAATTTAACGGATTATATCGCGTATATTATCTCATTTTAGTTCCCGACGTTTCGGAAGCTTTCCAGCTTTCCATGACCATGGTCCTCCCGTGACCATGGAAAGCTGGAAAGCTTCCGAAACGTCGGGAACTAAAATGAGATAATATACGCGATATAATCCGTTAAATTGTTTTATTTCAATGACCTATATCTTGTTATTATAAACAAAGATCAGAAACAAATGAAAAAAATTTTCGACGATACTGGACTTGAACCAGTGCCTTGAGCCAGACCTGAAATTGTGATTATTATCATGATATTTGTAAATCAAAAAGACCTATATCTTGGTTATTTTTATCGTTATTCAAAAAAATATTTGTGTTTATTATAAACAAAGATCAGAAACAAATGAATAGATAGATTTTTTCGTTTGTTTCTGATCTTTGTTTATAATAATAACGCTAGTGGAGTGATCCACTAATAAATTGCAAAAATTGTGATTATTATCATGATATTTGTAAAACAAAAAGTATTTGTGTTTATGTTTGTTACATGAATGAGCTTTTAATAAAACAAAAATTAAAATTCATGCATATTCCCTATTGATATACTCAGGCGTTACTTTCCGGAATGCCATATTAGATTAAAGGGTAATAAATAATAAATAGACTCAAGGGTAAACATTTCGGGTCCCCCAAATTTAATAACAGGTTTTTTAAATCAAATGACACTAGTTGTATATACATAATATAGTATTCTTCGGAATACTGCACTGAGAAACCGTGATCCAACCATTAAAAATATAAACATGGAAAAATTTACGACGATTGACGATTTTTGCAATATCTCGCTCTGTTAACGTTTTTATTTTTCATGGGTTTTTAAGAGTCCGATTTAGACCTGAAAACGTTATTTTTTTAACTGTTATTTTTGCAGTTAACATGTAAGTAAAATTAAATCAAGATCGCAGGACTAAAAATCTTTACAACCCCGCACTATAACTGTATTCTGCAACTTCATTCGCGGAGGAGAAAAAGTCATAACCCCCCGTTTTTTCTTCAGCGTAGTCGGGTATAAACTACCCTATTACCATCTGGAGATACCCAGCTACCCGTGTACCAAAAATAGTCGAAATCTGTTTAGCCGATTTTGCGTGATAAAGCCACAACGACACATACAAACATACATAAAATCAAAAATTATATTTTTCGTTTTAGTGACCTCCAAATGGTCCATAACAATCATTATTTTTAAATATGTTCAATAAATAAATAAATAACACAGGGACAATCTTACACAAATCTACCTAGTCCCAAACTAAGCAAAGCATGTACTATGGGTACTAGGCGACGATATACATAGTATTTAGGGTGTTTGGTAACAGGATGCAAAGTTGAAAGGAGGTGATAGCTTAGGCCATTTAGAACATTTTAAGCGATATATGTGTTAGGCAAATTTTATTAGTTTTTTATTATTTAAGTTTTAAGATTTTTCTGGGAAAACTCCAAAATTTCAGACTACATCGACAATAGTACTTGTTTTATTGTAGGTAGCATTTTTTGTATTTTTTTTTGTATTTTGAAATGTCTATCGTACACCATAAAAGTTATTTGAAACATCTGTGTCTAAAGAAAAAATAACTACAGCGATTTAAAAATTGAATAACATGAAAAAAAATGATTTAAGTGTTTTCTAAGGACGGTAAAAAAAATACTAAAATAGCCCCGGTTCTTCAAACCATTTAAGAAACATGCTTGGCTATTGCCCTTTCATTTAAGCTATCAAGCATGACTGTAGCTATCGTATCTTTAAAAATAAGCCACTTAAACCAACTAGAGAGCTAAAATGTTTCACTCGACTTGTGATACTTGTGACGAATCTAATTATGATTTTGTAATAAAACATTGGTTCTTAATACTAAGTTTGCATTTACCTGACATTTGAAATGATTTGAAAGGGTTAAGTGCAGTGGACAAAACTGTCACATGCAATTTTAATAAACAAAGGTTCGCGGTGGTGTGAAACAAAAGGGACCGATAGCAGCGGGCGGCGCAGAAACACCCTGTATAGATAAATGATAATACTTAAATACATAGAAAATATCCAAGACCCAAGAACAAACATTCGTGCTCATCACACAAACACTTGCCCTGGCCGGGATTCGAACCCGGGACCGCCAGCTTCGTAGGCCATTGTACAACCCACTGAGTCAAACGTGTCGTCAATGTACAGACATTTCATTTTTACAACTTTATAATGGTATAGATGTAAGAATTATAACTGTATTTTGCATACCCTTTCCTTTGATATTCTATTTCGCGGAATAGTAAAAAACATATTATCCATTAATCTAAAAATAACGCAAGCGTCAGTTTACTTATAAACTGGTTTGCTAGATGGCGTACCAATACTTTTTACAAGTATCAATATTATAACTAGACATGTTTACCTACAATTTCCTAGTTCATCAGCAATCCCATTTCGTCCACAATCAATTCCCAATTCGTCCACTTCCTATCTTGTCAACATTCCCATATATCGTCCATATTCCCATGTCGTTCACATTCCCACTTCGTCCACATTTCCACTTCGTCAACATTCCAATTTCGTCCACATTCCCATTCGCCTCCAAAAATATGAAATATTAAAAATTGTATTTTTACGCGTGTTAGTTAAGCTAGGAATGTTGACTAAGTAGGAATGTGGACGAAGTGGGATTGTGAACGAAATGGGAATATGGACGAATGGAAATGCAGACGAAGTGAATCTAAACGTATATGGAGCTAGTATGGAAATCTAGTTAATATTAAGGTAAATTTTATGAGTAGAAACCTGCCTTGAGACTCAGACATATCTAGGTTGCATTAGCGGTTACTAATGCTCGACATGTGAGCAGTATTCTGTTTTTAAGGGATTTTATGGGTTATTCAAGAAGTCTTTAATTTAGTAGTTTTTAAAACAGAGGCGTAATTTTGATCATGGAATCATATCCTGGTAAACACCTGCCGTTTGAGGCTGTGTGTTATCTGAGACAGACTCGGTACTAGCCAAATACTCATATTTTGCTGGTCGAAAGATTTTATTCTTAATGGCTTACGTTTAGGTTTTATTTTTTTAGTGCACGTGGACGTAAAAAAAATTCTAAGATACTTTATAAGTGTTCATTCGCTTTAAAGGAATTCCTATGTAAAATATGCTATCTGTACGATGTGTGTATCTGACGGTAACTGTTAAGAATTTTATTTCTAGATTCCTCATATAGTCTCACTAATAAATTTATATTCAAAATCACCATTTAAATAGCCGAGCGCAAAAACTGTCGCAGCATCACAGCCAATTTCCATTTTGTTTTTGCGTCCATTCCGCAGGTAGTTTGTAGACGCTCGGCCTTCCGCGTGCCTCGGCGAACATTTTAATGACGTTTTTTAGCGGTGACACATTGTCTTCGACGTATTGGATGGCCTATTATCGATCTGCATTAAGTTTTTATCGCTTCAATACAGTTCTAAACGTGAGAGCCAAGCTTGCCTAAGTCCATTTACTTTGACACGCGAATTTAGTGTTAAATACTTAGAGATTACATTCTCTTCTAGAAGTTGTTGAGCATGTTTTACAAAAAGTGCATCCACAGTTTGCCACTTATTAAATCTATACCTTATATGTTAAGTTTATGATATTATGTAAAAATCGCCTCCAGGAACAGATAATTCATTTGGAGAATCCCTGGTTGAGCATAAAGACCTAAAATCGCTAATTATTGACTCATTGAGTTACGTTTTGTTATTCTTAAACGTTGGCTGTCGACATATGCGGTAGTGTGCTTCTTAATCGTTGCCGTGGATGGCAAAATGACGGGAGAAGTGATCGTCGTAATTTGCTAACTGGTAATAAACATTAGTTTTAATAGGTACAAGGCTGATAGACTATCTATTTTGTCTAATAGCTTTCACATTTAGCAGAGTACAAGCAAATAAACTAAATATTTGTTTTTCATTCGTATTATTTATGAAGAAGAAGATACATCTATTTATTAAAATTAAGACGATACGTTTATTTTGCAAACAACAATAATAATATAAATTTGATAACTGACATGTAGGTATAGACTTATCGTAGACTTAAAGCTAAACCTACGAGCTGTATACAATCATGCTTTTGTTTACAAAAATGAAGTCTACTCAGCATATCATGAGATCATCAACATCTTCCGTGGGTCCAGAACAGGATATGTGTAAGACAGCTTGCTGTGTATGTGCGTTGTGTACCTACTCATTTATGTGAGTGCCTGTGTGAATGTGTATATATAGGTATATAATATTTTTGGGGCTCATATTAAATGAATCTGTACATCTCCTTTACGTGTACCAATTAATTATAACACAATTTTACAAGTTTTAAGTATAATTAAGATAGATAAAAATTGTTAGGAAAAAATGACTGACTGTTGAGTTTCTTTCGTCTTTCTTCGACGAACAGTCGTTCTCTTCGGAAATGCTGCCGCGTCAGACTGGTAAGAGTGCCCTTATGGCCTACATAATAAACTATTTGAATTTGAATGCTCATATTTTTGATACTAAAACTGTAATAATCGCACAATTTGTTATGAAGCTGTGAGTGAATACAAGACAAGTAATCGGTGAACCGGCAAAAAGCAAAATGCGGGATAATTTTCAAATCTAAAACACTAAAACCACAAAAAACTAAAACAAGAGCGGTCCACCCATTCAAGAGCTTCGATGCCGTAGACCAGGGGTCGCCAAACTACGGCCCGCGGGCCAAGTGCGGCCCGCGGAAAGAAAGCGGGAGAGCCCACTGACCTGAACTAAAGTATCACCCCATGACCAGCCATGAAACCAGTCTTTTACTTCTCAGCATATATGTGTCCACTGCTGGACATATGCCTCTTGCATGGATTTCCAATTTGTTCTTGATGCAGCGATTCTATTCCAGGTCGGCCCTGCCGTCTTTTTGATGTCGTCCGACCATCTGGCTTGCGGTCTTCCAACGCTTCTGCCACCCGTTCGAGATCTCCAGTGTAGCGCGCGAGGAAACCAGTCTTGGCACGCACGAATTTATATAAAGTGCACTGTGGCCCTTGAGTCAAAAAAATTTTAAGATCCCTGCCATAGACAGACACAGATACACATTTTTAACTCTTATTTCTACAATCCTCTCCTCCCCTTCACTTGCGTGTACCGACTCCGACACGCACTTGACCAGTTTTTTATCTACCTTTAGTTAAGGACCTAAACAAATAGGGTATACTATTTACGGATTTTCCTCGAGGTTCTAATTATGACAAGCTACGTAAAGGCATTTTGAAGGAGCAGCGTCTAATCAACATAGTTTCACGCGCACGAGGAATGCACGCTGTCTCTCACTGCCTTTTTACGGAGACCTTATCAGCCGGGTAGCACCTTATCAACAATCTACTCGCTAATTGACCGATACTGAGTATTTGTACTCGTTGCAGTCACCAGTATATGTACCTGTTCCAGGACATCCTGTAGCGTTAATTGCCGAGAGCTGGCTTTGATTGGAAAGTGGGTGTGTCCCTATTTGAGCGAAGTTGAATGCTATTTATCCAACTGCGTCAAGGTATGATTTTTGACTGTATACTATGTATGTACTTATGTTTATTCATTTGGCAGTTTTGGCACGCTCTAAAGCCTAAACGGCTTGATAGATTTGGACGTATGAGGTAACGTTAGATTCGTCTCGGTTCTGGGAGTGACATAAGCTATAGTATGCAGTGGGGCTTGTTTTTTTTTTAATGCTACTAAGATGGCAAACAAGCGTACGGCCTGCCTGATGTTAAGCAGTCACCGCAGCCTATGAACGCTTGCAACGCCAGGGGCAATACGTACGTGTTGCCGACCCTTTATAGGCATTCACTCCCCTCTTGAAGAACCCTATAGTATAACCTCCAGGGAAAACCGCGGCAGGGAGGTCATTCCACATTCGTAGTGTGCGCGGTATAATTCCTTTGATTTGATCCCTCGTTGGGTGACCATTTTGGTTCCAAATTGTGGGGATGAATACCCTGCCGATGGCGAGCGGTGCGGTGGTAGAAGGTGGCTGTAGGCATCATGTCGAACAAATCCTCGCAACACAGCCCATTATACAAGCGATAGAACACACATAAGGAAGCGAAATCTCTCCTTAGACCTAAAGGTTCAATACCGTTACTACTTGTTTTTACAATTTTTTGAAAGTATGGTTGGCGTTGAGCTAATGACGCTACCTATGAAGCTAGCAAGTTCAGGTTCATATCCCAATACAGACAAATGTTTGTTATGATGAGATGAGATGAAATTAATATTTTTGACCAGGTTATAATGTCCATTAACATTCAATGCTGTTAATGTATTTTAACCCGAATACGACAGAAGGGAGGTTATCTTTCTCGAGTTTATGTTATAGCTAGCTTTGGCACACTACGTCTTAAACAGCTTGGGGGATTAACATATCAGATGTCGTTAGATTTGTTTTAGCTGTGGGAGTGACGAATGTTTTTTTTTTTTCAAAGTAGATAATGACGATCAACTTGCTAGTAAGTAGGATGAGGTCAACTGGGGCAATTGCGTCTATATGGGACAAATGCGTCTTTTAAACATTTGACGGTATCCGAACACTTTACAACTCTCCTAACTTTCCCGCTTAATTGAAATAAAACAATTTAACGGATTATATCGCATATATTATCTCATTTTAGTTCCCGACGTTTCGGAAGCTTTCCAGCTTTCCATGGTCACGGGAGGACAAACAGAAGAAAATATTTCCCGCTTAATGTTTGGCACTGTTACTAATGCAAAGAGAGCGTCGATGTAAAGTGTTCCGTTACTTAGACGTCATCAAAAGACGCATTTACCCCATAGACGCAATTTCTCCAGTTGTCCCTACCTAAAAGTAAAAAGTACGCAATTTCAAAATGTACTAACACATACTTTCTCATGTCTCGAGGTATAAAGAGAGCTCATAATTGAAGCCTGCATTAAATTTAATAAACGCAAAGTCTTGGTCTTTTGCACGCCGGTTGGCATTTAACTTTAACCGCCGGACCGGCTAGCACTAGACCTGTAAATCCTTGTATATGGGCCAATAAAACCTAAGGCCAGTTATGCACCGTGGCCGACTTGATCTATAAAAGAATCATAGTATCTTCTGGAAGACGCATTAGTAATTTTATAGGCGCTTTCAATTCAAGATTCACCAGTAGGTTCGATACTCTCCAGACAAACGATTGGTTCTTAATTCAAGGCAAGCAAAATTTGGAAATTTAGGAATTAAGTTTTTGTCGCTTCTACTTACAACATGACTGCACAGCGAGAGTAGCGATTTCCATATTTTTTTATTCAATCAGAAGAAGGACTTCGTCAGCAGAGGAGAAAAAAATCATCACCCTCATTTTTCGTCAGCGTAGTCGAGTAAACTGTATGTATCCTATAACCATCTGTGGATGTGTACCTGGCAGTGGCGTGGTGTCCATTATAAGCCGATTCCCACCGGGTTGCCAAAGGAAAGGCATATAACCACCTTTTTCTTTAAATATGAGTAAATGAATACGATTCGGCTTCCCTTGCAATTTGAGCTACCCGTATTCAATACAATACAACAATTCTTTATTGCACACCAACAAGGGAATCAGTACAATAGAGCCTTAAAATAAAATACGATAGACAATAGGCGGTCTTATCGCTAAAGAGAGATCTCTTCCCTTCCAGACAATCTTTGGGTAGTTAGGTACAAAAAATATTTTAAATCCTAATATTTTCTTCTGTTTCCGCGATTATTACTCATTTAAAATAAAACAATTTAACGGATTATATCGCGTATATTATTTATTCCATGGTCACGGGTGGACAGTCCACCCGTGACCATGGAAAGCTGGAAAGCTTCCGAAACGTCGGGAACTAAAATGAGATAATATACGCGATATAATCCGTTAAATTGTTTTATTTTAAATCCGTTTAGCCGTTTTGGCGTGATGAAGCCACAACGACACAAACACACAAAAATAATACAAAATTCTAGTTGATATTTTCTTATCGTTTTCTCTTATTCTTTTAACTTCTTTTGACATTAAGAATGTACATTAGGTGCATTCCACCAGAAAGTATAATTTTTGACATTTTTTTATTGTAATTTCTATCGTGAAATAAAATTAACTATATATTCTACCTCTGAAAGATTTCTCGAGAATAAATTGCAATGACTGTCCATAAGTACCCTTATAAGTAGTATTTTTTTTTTGAGGTGATAACGTCTTATAAATCGATTAACGCCCGGCCAGCTCGGCTGCACAAACGAAAAAGTGTCCCGAGCCGCTCGTTACATTTAAACCTGCTGTGCGCTTATGTGCTCCTGGTACTGCAAAAAAACCCTGAGTTAAATTTGTTAACTCTGGACTGCGCAAGTGGCCCTTTTAAATGACTTGATTACGAAAGGAGTCACCGGTCGTTAATCTGCCATTAACAACTAACGGAGCATGGTAAAATTGGGCCTAAAGGTTTCTACGCAAGCTGTTGTCGTAGTACCAGGAGTACATAAATGTGAGAAGATTGTTGAAGCCGCCTAGAGCGAGAACGCACTCTTTCTTTCCCGGTTTTTCCCGGCCGCTAGGCGTTCGCTCGCGTCACGTTCGCGTACAGTTCGCTCTCTCTATCGCTTGCAGGCTAGTGTGATCACTCTTCACCTACACATAACCCTTAAAATGGGCGTGCCGGGCATAGAGGAACTCACTTGTCGTACCAGGAACTCATAAAAGCGGGAACCTTGCCGAAGATACTTGCCCTGATGTCTCATTTCAACGTGTTGTGAGTTTTATTAATGACATCTATCTGCCTTTAACAACTAACGAAGCAAGCAAGCAACAAGGGTGAAATTGGGCCTAAATACTGTTTCAATGCAAGCTATTGTCGTAGTACCAGGAATATATAAATGAGAGAAGCTAGTGGAAGCCGCCTTTCGCGGTTGTACCCCGCCGCTAAGCGTCGCGCGCGGGGACGTTCAGTTTGCTCTCTCTATTACACTAGCGTAGCTCACCGTAGCTCGCAGGCTAGTGTAATCACTCTTACACACACTAAGCTGCGATCTGCCGTCTGGATCGATCACAACAATATCAAGAGAGCGAGACGCCGCGTTCACGGGCAGTGTTCGCACGGCAGCCGCGCGGCTGGCCGCAAGTGAATTAACTGTCCGATTCGTTAAGTATACGATCGATCCGAGACTAAATGCAAAATACGCTAACTTTACAGTCATTCAAGGTGCGGTGCTGCACGAAAGTGAAATTTACTTGAAGTAAAATATACATTTCTACCTATACTTTCGTTCCTCAATAATTCGTTTGATAACATGTAATCTAAATATAATTGATAAATATTACGCACATATACTATTTTACTATCCATACTAATCCATACTTCCATACTATATACTATATCCTATATATATTATATACTATATCCATACTAATATTATAAATACGAAAGTGTGTATGTCTGTCTGTCTGTCTGTCTGTCTGTCTGTGTCTGTCTGTTACCTCTTCACGCTTAAACCGCTGAGCCGATTTGGATGAAATTTGGTATGGAGATAGTTTGAGTCCTGGGAAAGGACATAGGCTACTTTTTATCCCGGAAAAAAACCCTTATGTGCGATAAACGAATTTAAGGCGGACAAAGTCGCGGGCAGAAGCTAGTATTACTATATAGAATATTATGAATACGAAAATGTGTCTGTCTGTCTGTCTGTTACCTCTTCACACTTAAACCGCTAAACCGATTTGGATGAAATTTGGTATGGAGATAGATAGAATCCCGGGGAAGGACATAGGCTTTTTATCCCGGAAAAATAGCCTTATTCGCGATAAACGAATTTAAGGCGGACAAAGTCGCGGGCAGAAGCTAGTTTAGTTAGTATAAACTGAAAACGCGTAAAAAGTATTAAGGATACTGAATGGGCAATTCACTCAGGTAGGTGGGTAGGGAGGTAGGTAGGTGGGTAGGGTAGGTAGGTGGATAGATAGGTAGGTGGATAGGTAGGTAGGCGGGTAGGTAGATAGATAGGTAGGTAGATATGTAGGTTGGTAGGCAGATAGGTGGGTAGGTAGGTAGGTGGATAGGCAGGTACAGATGTAGTGAATAATCCTTTCCCATCGAGAACACTCGGCACATACGACTACTTCCGACTGGTGCCGATGAGTCTATGAATTATTGTATTATTAAGTGACGTGTTTGTATCAAATAAATTAATACTTTATTCATGAATGTCAAATGTCAAACCACCAGTTTTAAGTATATCACACTGAGATATAAAACCACCACGATACAATCATATAAAGAATTCGTTACGTAAACAAAGATCAAACTTGTTACCGAGGATGTTTTAGCCATATATTAGTATTAATAGCATGAAGTTTGTATACCTATACAAAATATATTATGTTTTACCATGACTATTTAAAAGGACTTAATACTAACTTAAATAAATCTAGTGGTATTTTAACCACTCCATATCGATACTTCGTCTCGCAATGCGACCGTTCCCTACGTTGTATTGATGGGTACTGAGTGTGAGTGAATGAAGTAGCAAGACGAATACGAACATTTCCGAGAAAATACTATGGGAAAGGATTATTCACTACATCTGAAGGTGGGTAGGTAGGTAGGTACATAGGTAGGTACATAGGTGGGTAGGTAGGTAGGTAGGTAGGCGGGTAGGTAGGTAAGTAGGTAGGCAGGTAGGTGGGTACGTAGGTAGGTGGGTAGGTGTGAAGGTGGGTAGGTGGGTGGGTAGGTAGGTAAATTGGTAGGTAGGTAGGTGGGTAGGTAGGTAGGGGGTAGGTAGGTAGGAGACCCGGTCAACGGTCATCGGTAATTTTAAATTGGTTATTGACATAGACGGACAGACATAAAATAAATCGATGAACGCCGGCTGCACGCAGAAAAAAGCATAAGTAACTCATTGTCACGTTCCGCTGTCACGTTTCGCGTGCAAGCGAGATCGCGGAAAAAGCGATAGAGGTGCGATCGGCCTAAGTATTTGGCTTCTCTTCCACGTTATCACGTAACATTATCGTCCGTAAACCGACCTTACAGGCAACGAATTTTAATCAAGAGTCACCTTAGACGGTTCACAGGCAGCGAATGCATTTAATTCTAACTCGACCGGTTGGGAGCGAGCCAGTAAATCCTTTTATATAGGGGCCGATAAATCGGACGTTATGACTATTATCGGGGTCTTAGAAATGTCGTTGCTTATTGTAGATCTACGACTGAATTCATATCTATAAAGAAGGTGCCCGCATATTCGTTCGCGGAGGAGAAAATTATACATATAAATAGTATATATAACCCCGCTTTTTTTCGTCAGCGTAATTCGGTAAAAAGCATCCTATAACTGTCTGTGGATATCCAGCTACCCGTGCACTAAATATAGTTGAAATCCGTTTAGCTGATTTGGCGTCATCAAGCCACTACGATACACAAAATATGCATAAAATAAAGAATATTTTTTTTTCATTGCAGTGACCTAAAAATAGTCCGCTGCAATCATTTTTTATATCTTCAGTGTACAGACATTTCATTATTACGCTTCATAATAGTATGGGTATTATCAAGTTGTAAAAATGTAATGTCTTTCTGTTAGTACTTGTAGGAAAATACAGACGTGTGACGTCACAGCCAAACTGTTTCCTCTTTCCAGCTTTTGTACATGTTAAAGTCTAGTAGACGATGACTTGCCCCCAGTAGATGAGCCCCCGTAAATAGCGACGCATATAGTTGCCTGAGGGCAAAATCGGTGCGGAGGGCTAAGGGTGGAGAGGTGTCACTACACTTTAGTAATTATGTATAGTAATAATTATGTTACTAAATAAATAAATCGTGTTTAGTTTATAAATAAAATTGTAGCTCTTGTCACGACAACATGGTATAAAAACTAACGAAATCTATAAAAACGTTGTACCTGATTAAAAGGCGGGTCCTACCGTCCTTATATGGTCCCGTACAACTCGTATATCAAAGGTACTATCAAAACAGTAAATATACAGGACTTAGGACCTTCTCTAGTCGAGTAGGGAAGGGACATGTAAGATGGCGTTTACAGGTTTGTTAACAGGTCTAACCACTGGAATGTTTGCCAATGTTCATTAAAAATGACTATGTTTAACTATATACTCGTATACTCAAATCTACGGTCCGTTGAAGCTGTGAAAAAATCAAACTTCTAAGTTTACGTAAAAAAAAGATACTGGTTTTCTTTTTACAAAGTCCGATTTGTAAATGTTTGCTTACATATTTTGTGTATTAGAAATCCCTCCAAAAACATAAATGTAAAAAAGGAGAGCCAAGTTCAATACAAAAATTATGCTTGGCTGTGGGCTTCGCCGCGAAAAGAATGGAGATCTAAATGAGTACCAAGTTCTATGCAAAATTCAAATATGTATTTATAGGAACAAAATAACATTATGAACAAGTATTAAACTCTATTTTTTTGCTTTATTGGATACCTATAACAATTGCTGTTATTTAATAATGTGAGATCTTAAAGTAGGTTAGATTTGACTTGGCCAGTTTTCATTATATCAGTCATTTTATAAAGTTATTAAACATATATATATATATATATTAATTCTGATAAAAACTAGCCAAGTCAAATCTAACCTACTTTAAGATCTCAATTTTTTTTAAATAACAGCAACTGTTATAGGTATCCAATAAAGCAAAGAAGTAGAGTTTGATATCATTACTTTTTGTAAAGAAAACTAGGCAGGTATTGAGATTTATTACTTCTGTTCTGTGTATAATTATATGTGGTGCCACGCGCCGCCGACGACACACCGTTGGCCGGTTGTTTAGCACGTATTATAAATTATAAGTTTTTTGTACGGGGACACATCATCTGGAAGTAGGTTAGATTTAGGTACTATATGTCAGTTAGTCAGTCAGTGCTAAAATTTACGACTTTTTGACCTTCATATCTTTATAACCGTTTGAGCTAGCTTCATGAAATTTGAACGTTTAGATGTCCTTATAGATATAATTAAACACACGTAGTTTTATGTGTTTACGTAAAAGAGGTTTTGACTTATAGAAGGGTCAAAAGTGGCACCAAGTGGTTCGTGTAATATTACACTCGGCGCTGGTAGCCAGTTCCTTTGCTTGAACTTGGCTTGTCACGCTGCCGCGTGTCTAGATAAGTAATCAAGTAAGTTGCGTGACGTATAGGCACTATCGAATTGGGATCGGCCTGGGATGGCCTGGCATGGAGGATAGGTGTTAAAATGTGATAAATAAATGAATAAATAAATAAACTACGGCTGTAGCCGGTTACTGAGCCCTATCACGAAACACGATTAATATTTATACAACTTTTGAATAATTATAAACAAATAATTTATTGGTCATAAGTTTTTCTTTTACTTCATAAGTTTTTACGTAAGTTGTTTGAAAAAAAATAACATATTTTGCTTTTTTCTTGTATTATATTTTTACTTTTATAAGTTGTGATATGTTTTCTTGAAGGACTATGCATTGAGTTTATAGTTATAGGCCAAGTACTAATATTGTAATAGATAAAAGTTATACAGAAAAAAACTGACTGTTGAGTTTGTTTCAGCTTTCTTCACATCAGTTGTCTCCTCTTGGGAAATTCCGTAGAATCAAACTTGTAAAAGTGCCCTTGTGGCCTACTTAAAGAATGATGATCATTATTTCATAATTATTTCATCAATTTACTGTTTCTCTGTTCTTTTGATGGTACACGTTTTGGCTCCATAGATAAAAAAATTGACCTCTAATATTTATTTATTTATTAATTATGAAATTATCTCCCTATAAAGTGAATACTTTGGCTTTAGTTACACCCTGTATATTCTCCGCTGTTGCAAACAATCGTTACTGCCATAACTATTGTTGACTGCTATGAAAGGAAGTGTTTCCGTCGATCATAACAGTCGATCACTTAACAAGGCAAGACGTAAGTTATCGGGACGGAACTATTGCGGAATATATCAGCCATAACATGGCTATAACTGGTACAATCAGACGCAATATGACAACATATTATTAGTTTATTTGTATTGATTGTATGCATATACATATAGACGACATAGCTCGCAGGATTGCGTGGTTGAACTGTTTAAGAAACAATGAGCGGGCCATATGGCCCGAAGAACGGATAGCCCGAAGGAAGGAACTGTGGCCAGCTATAGGGAAGGCCCATGTTTAGCAATGGTCTATGGCTGATATACATATACATTACAGATATCCAAACATCTTCACAAACTTTCGAATTTATGACAATGATATAAGTAGAATTTTAGGGTACGATGGTCTGTTTGTTGTTTTGTCATTCTTTTAATATACAGCAGCGGAGGAACAATCGTCATGGTTTTTGGTTTTAAAGTGATAATTGAAATAGCAGAGGCGAGGCGTCAGTTTTCAAATTAGAATTCAAAATAATTTATTTCAGACAGAGTCCATGACGTGTCAGTAATAGTGACACAGTATTACTTAAAACTAGAGATCTATAGATGATTGATTTTATAACAATTATCAACATGTGTTGTGATATTGACTGTACTACGCACATCATGTAACATATGTAAAGTAGGAGGGCATCGGAAGGGCAGGGCGCGTTCAGTGGACCGAAATAATTCCTTATTGTTAAGAATTATTGCTTTGCGCTCAGCGCTTGTGGATGAGTGGAGCGGAAATCAAACTCAAAGTTCTATATTAAGACAGTAAACATTTCTTGTTCGATGACGGTATATGACTAGGGTTACCTTTTTTTGTATCTAATATAGTATTTTCGAAGCTGTTACCTCTAAAAATATAGTAGATGGCAAAAAAAAAAACTATCTGGCTAAAATATTTACTTTATTTTTTAAATCAATATGTTTTGCTGCTCTGCGCCTTAATTTTTTTTTCAGAAAGTAATGACAGTGACAGTGACAGTAGAATGAAGGAAAAGTGTAAGGCTGCGTTCCGCTTTACGCAAAATATAGTAGTTTCGCCTACGTTATTTTTTTTAGAAATATAGTATTTGAACCCCTGATATAGTAGGATACTGTAGTATATAGTACGGTTGTCAACCATAGACAACCATATGACATTCATGTCGTAAGGGCTCAAATGGTATTAAATATTGACAAGAACAGATTATATGAATAAGATCAATGTTTCCACCCATTTCCTGTGATGGGTTTACTTTAAATACGCTATGTTAACGTAGATCCTAATACAATGCTTGAATGTAATAATAAATTATCGCCGATTAACAACCTGTTGTAAAGTGTTCAAAAAATAATAAGCAGATATCGTAGTGATAACGTAACACTTCGACCGATTAAACTTTTAGTTTTTCTATCTTCCTTGAAGTTTTGCTTCGGACCCTTTTTAATCCTTACATTTGCTTAGAGGGCATAAAATGCTTTTCCTATTTCATAAATTTCATCCTCTTTCGCTCTTTGTTGGCGGATTTTATTTTTTAGTTGCGACGTCATATTAGACCAGTGGGCCAAATGATCGTGTTTATCGTGCTATACATAAAGGTTACAGCCTACGTCTTTTGCACTCATATGTGTCAGAAAGGGGTGCCCGTTATTGCGCCGTCAAACTTTTCATCGAATATCATTTCACCGAAAACGTTTCGCCGAATTTTTACTTCGCGTATTTTCATTTAGTGTAATTTTATGTCATCGCAAGTTCCTTTCAACTTTTATTAATTCGTAGAAAAAATTTTCAAGGAATTTTATTTGATCGATGATTAATTTCGTATATTTTTCAAATGGAGGAAGTACATTACATCGATTTTCATTTCTTCGACGTTTTATTTAAACTCATTTTTATATAATCGAATACATGTAAATTTCAATGGCAAATGAACGGATGCCTGTCGTTTCGCAAAACGTTTTTTGTCCTAAAAATGTTTGGCCGAGAATGTTTGGCATACTGTTGAATGGCATACTACTCGTTTGTCCTAATCATTTTTGCGCATACTCATTTAAAGTCCTAAAGCAAGTTTGTCCTAATATTGATAACTCTAAAATCGAATTACCTAAAGCATACTATTCCTAACATGAATTGTCCTAAGAATTATTTTGCCTATTATTAAATTGGCTACACTTACAGCACCGAAACTAAACTATGGTAGGCGTGAAGTCATAAGCGTTACGTATTCTACTTTCAGGCAGGTCAGACTTCGGTTAGGTTAGGTACGACGACGAGCGAAGCGAGGAGGAGTGTTAGGTAGAACTTTGACCCTAACGAGCGAGTGAAGCGAGCGACCGAAACGCCAGAACTTTTGCCTATTATTAAATTGGCTACACTTACAGCACCTAAACTAAACTATGGTAGGCGTGAAGTCAGAAGCGTTACGTATTCTACTTTAAGGCAGGTCAGATTTCGGTTAGGTTAGGTACGACGACGAGCGAAGCGAGGAGGAGTGTTAGGTAGAACTGTGACCCTAACGAGCGAGCGAAGCAAACGAGCGAAACGCCAGAACCAACAAGGTTGAGAAGGTTAGGTATTGCTGCGTTATTATTGCGACAGGCAATATTGCACAAGACAGCAATAACAATTTTACTACGAGCGTCAAACGGCTTAAAACCGACGATGAATACCCACATCAGCACATTACGATTTCGTTGCGTTCCGTTCACAACATTGATAATTAATTATGTCCGCGAAATATTGCATATTGAAATGATATTATGAAATTAAAGAATAGAATATAAATATTATGTAAATTACAAAGATTTTAAACGATAAAATATGAAATGTACTTCTATGAAATAATACATCTGTGTAATGAAACATCCGCCATTTGAAAATTCTTGATATAAAAATACTCGTAATGAAATTTCGATGAAGTGAGTTGTCGATGAAATGAAAATACTTGAAACGTTATCTTTGAAGTAAAATTCGACGTAACGAGTGTCGGCGATTCAAGGATAAACCGTCAGAAAGTGACAGATGCTGTCATCATATGTCATGATATCTATCGAGCCATAAACACGATCATCATAGGCAGGCGGATCAAAGTTTTAGACGTAAATCGCCATAAATTATTTATTTATTTACTTTTGTTATTCAAAAAAGTTACACAGCATTACAGTAAAAATAAAGACACTGTGAACTACAAAAAACAAAAACATACAGAAAAACTTAAAACTAGTTCGATTTAGGCGACGTAACGTGGCTTCGTTGCGGTCTGATCTGGTGTAGGATTCGGCAGATTGCCCCGGAACTGCCGAAACACAATACCTTTCGGCCAGAAGTCCGCACTTGCGATGGTGTCCTGCAGCGGCCGCGGCACGCGCACCACAAACGAGCTGAAGTGCACGTAGTGGCGGGACTGCAGCTAGTGCACCCTCAGCGAAAAGCCAGTCTTCCGGCGGACGAACTCCGCCACGTCATCAGCCACGGCGGAGTGATGCAAGCGCGATATGTAGAGCGCCTTACTCGGTGTAGCAATCTGAAGACCAGAACCAACCGACTCGGCAATGCCAAAAGGAGTTTTGCGAGGTGCCCTGCGCGCCTTGCTCTTCCTTTCCACCAGTGTGAATCCCTCCTTAGTCACATCAGTGCGGGGTGCTTATAAAAATCGCTATCGCTTCTTCACTCTATGCCTCCTTCTCATCGTGATTGACATAGGTGAATCTACGGCACGTCAAGATCAGTTTCGGTTGATCGCTCGTCTGCGACTACAAAGAGTTTCGGTCAGTCTGTTTAGTCAGGTCAATTTGTTCAGTCACAATGCGATTGAATCTAGCTGGATATTTTGTGATTATACATATTGTGTTGTGACTATAGTGTACTTAAGTTGGACTTTTTGTAGACTTAAGGTATTTATTATTGGTTGTCACTCATACGAGTAGCAGCTGCCTCAACATCTTACACAATCATTGAAGTAAATAAAACAATTTAAACGGATTATATCGCGTATATTATCTCATTTGAAATCTATACTATTATAAATATAGATATTAGATGCTTTCAAAAAATTATTTTTGCGGACTATTTCGACGTCACTAAAACGATTTTTTTTTTTTTTCATATGTTTGTAAAAACATAAGATAAAATGGTTCGATTTAGTGATCTCCAAACAGTCCGTTACAATCATTTATTTGATAATATCTTCAATGTAGAGATATTCATTTTTACAACTTTATAATAGTATAGATAATTTAGCCCTTATGGCACTTGTGTAACTTTACACATTAAAACCACCTGGCATGTATGTACACCTTTATTTATTTTCTCAAAGTAATAAGTAAAAAATATATATATTTTATCAGTCTACCCTGTGAACACGGAAGCTGCAAAGCTTCCGAAACATCTGGAAGTCAAATGGTCCGTTTTATTTAAATCAGTAATAATCGTGGAAACAGAAGAAAATATTATCTTACGAATGTTCGTTTACCGTCTTTTTACATCGATCGTTACATATTAGCACAAAAATTATCAACCGAAACATCGCTGCCGATTTCTATTCCCATAAATAACATATCGATTATATTACCAGCATTCGATCTACTAATCTTCCAATATTTATGAATTCTAGAACTCGTGATTGCATAGTGGGCATATTTACAAAATATTTATGTTAAAATAAATAAATTTACATATGCCATGTTGGACATAAAATTAAGATTAATGTAATGAATGGATCCATATTGAGATTGGACTTTCCACGACACGAGCGGGAACTAGTTTTTTATCGCATTTTAATGTTATAATTTGAACGTTTTCTTGAATTTACTTAGGACTAATATAACAGGTCCGATTAATTAGTAATTAATTGTAACACCCAGTTTCCTATATGATGATTTATTACCTTAACAGCTGTCCCTGTTCACATTATCATACGAATAGAAAGTGTTCATTTTGATTTATTATTTTTTCTGTCTTGCACGGACAACAAGAAAAGTGATAAAAGTGATTTTGAAAAAATGTCCAAAGAAATTTGAAAATCTCGGAATAAGGCTAATAGAAGTCGAACTTGACAAAGCAATAGCGGCTGTAATAACACTTTTAATATCCAGAAGTACTAGGTATTATAAAGTTGTAAAAATTAATAATAATACTAATAAGTACTCTTTATTGCACACCAAAAGAAAATAACATCAGACACTTAAATCTAAACCAGTATGAGAAATGGTAAACAACAGGCGGTCCTATCGCTAAAAAGCGATCTCTTCCAGACAACCTTAAGGTAGTAGAGATGGCGCAAAGTAAACAACCAATGAGTAATTAAGTGGTGCACATGAAGATGAGACAAATCATAAATTAAAGCTAGAAAGAAAAACAAAAGAGAAATGAAAATTTCAGATAAAATAAATAAATAAATAAATGAATATTACGGGACAATTTTACACAAATCGAACTAGCCCCATGGTAAGCTCAATAAGGCTTGTGTTATGGGTACTAGACGACGATATATTTAATAGATATATTGCTTATATACATAGAAAACATCCAAGACTCAGGAACAAATATTTATGCTCATCACACAAATATTTGCCCTTACCGGGATTTGAACCCAGGACCTCAGCTTCGCAGGCAACGTTACCCCCACTGAGCCAAACCGGTCGTCAAAAAGATACAAAGATACTACTAAAGATACATACAAAGATACTAGATACTAATAAATAAATATATAAAATACAAATAAACATATACACAAATATACATATACTTACACAAATACATACATATAACTAAACATTTACTGAACTACACGACATCGACATCTCAAATTAAGGGAGCGATAAATAGTGCTGCTTATGATGACTCTTAAAAACAGGAATAGATTTAGCACACCTAACGTCCAACGGCAAAGTATTCCACATCCGGATCGCTTGAAAAGTGAAAGAAGTGTTATAAAATTTGGAAGAAAAAGCCACAGGTGCAAGGAGATGATTTTGCGAAGAACGTAAAGATGACAAATATTTAAATCGCTCCTTATGATACCAAGGGGTAGCGGGGTTGAAAAGAATGCTATAGAGGAATTAAATGTCTGTACATTGAAGATATTACAAAAAAATGGTTGTAACGGACTATTGGGATTGGAGGCCACTAAAACGAAAAATAAATATTTTTAATAGGTGAAATAGGGTTGAAAAGAATGCTATTGGGATTGGAGGTCACTAAAACGAAAAATAAATATTTTTAATAGGTGAAATCCTTTTAACCGTTTTGTCGTGATAAAGACGCAGCGACACATATAAACAAACAATTTTTTTTTTCGATTTTAGTGATTCCAAATAGTCCGTTACATTTTTTTCTTTTTTAATATCTTCAATGTTTCCACAATTCAGGTGGAATCTTGCAAATTAAATTTGACTTACTTCCTTGTTTCCAATTGAACTAGAATATGGCATACTTATGTAATTTTGGTGACAATGCAATAGTATGATACCATCAAGCTGATCTGATGATGGAGCAGGAATGTGGTCACAGGAACTCTGAAAGAAAATAATGCAATACTACCTAAGTTGGGCTTAGAATCGTCTTGGTGAGTAGTTGATGGATGTTCAAAGAAAAGTACAGTCTGCAATAAAGGCTTGTCACAAAAATGAAATTTTCGACAGAAACTTATTATAATTCTGTAATAGTATAGATAAAAGCGCGGTTCACGGAATCAATCGTGCGCTTATCATTACTCCCAATTATCCACAGTCCATAAACAGTAAAAAACGTGCCTACACCGCATCGCTTGTTCATTTAGTTCTGTAATTAAATACAGTTCACACCTTTTTCTGTTTATTAGCTTGTGAAGCTCCGGTGAGCTTTTGTTTTTATTGTTTTTTTTTAAATAACAATTACATAGGTTCTTACGCATATATGTACATACATGTGCTTATTTGAATAAGTACATTGATGAATCCGAAATAATAATATCTTGACCAAGCATTCTGTAGTATAGATAAATAGATTAAAGTTTAACAATGTAAAATTATAAAAATAGTTGCATTATTGACTCAGATAGTCCTGTAAAAATAGCTATGTTTGTTGAAATAAATAATTGAGTAAATTTAATAAGAAAATATTTTTATTAAGATTTAATTTAGGAAGAGATCACTATTTTGAGAGTCAGAAGTGGGATTATATTTACTAATAGGTACAATAGTGGAATAACTATCATACATAATGAAATAATGATGTGCATACATAGTGAAATGATAAAATGAGTTGACTTTGCATGTTTGTTTCGTCAACTCAAATCACTAAACAAATCTGGTGAAATGAAGAACGAGTTACATTTTTTGCTGATTTCGTCATTTCACTAATCAGTTTCAGGGATTTGATCTCATGACTGATTTATTCTAGGCAAATGATAAAATGGATTTGCCATTTTAACATCCTGCCTGATTTGATCATATCCCTTAAAGATTTGTTCAAATCTCTGTTTTGGCCATTTCCCTGCGATGTATAATTAACTGTTATGTTGTGACTCAAAATGGAATATGCAATAATTTGCTTAACCAAAAAGAATGACATTATCACAATAATGCAACTAACGACCTCTAATCTACCCCTCACCTCACTTACTATACGTTCTTACTTAGTGTTATAACCCGTAATTTAAAAGTCATAACATGTACTTAAACGAATCCATGTGAAGCGTGCTGATTTCAGAACCAAAACACATTAAGTCCACAACAAGTACAATCAAATTTCAATTATAATGCAAGTGTTATAGATTTTAATCGCAACTGCCACTTTGTATTGAGTTTACTCCTTTTTATAATATAAAAAGACGCATTTTCAATTTTAAAATGCATTAAGTCAGCAAGACGCGTATTTCAAATTGAATTATAAGTCCGAGGCGCCACATTCAGTTTGCATTGAGTTAAGTGTAGATTATTCTGTTTTGTTACTGTACGAGTAATGTGGCATTCATGTCTTTCCCATGCGGGAGAGCTTGTTTGAACTTTGCGGTTTGTGAACCGGAATGTTGTCCGATCATTGAATATTACTTATAGAATATCGACATTATCTATATATGTATTAACTATTATAAAGTTGTACTTTTTATTTCACAAATATCATGATAATAATCACAATTTTTGCAATTTATAAGTGGATCACTCCACTAGCGTTATTATTATAAACAAAAATCAGAAACAAATGAAAACATTTTTCGACGATACTGGACTTGAACCAGTGCCTTGAGCCAGACCGGGGCAGCACGCTCTATCAACTGAGCTAGTACATATTGAAATTAAAGTGTAAAATACATATTGAAATTAAAGTGGAAAGAGATTGCCACTTATAAAAGAAGTTACAAGAGTTTATCAAACTATCGCGAAGCCGTGAATCGATTAAAGTTACGGCGCGAAGGCATTTAAGATAGGTGATGTGCATTACAATTAGGATTGGACATTAAAATGTTAATCACAGACATTGCCATTGGTATTCATAGATGCGTTTAAAAATGTAAATATACTTTGATAAGCGTCAAGCAACACATTGCAGTTTAGAACTTGTTTTTTTACTGTGACAGCTCGAAACATCTATACTATTATAAATTTGTAAAAGTGAAATGTCTGTAAAGCGAAATGAAATTCAAAAAAATATTGTAACGGACTACTTATTTGGAGGTCACTGAAACAGAAATGGTTTTTTTTCGTATGTTATGTGTCATTGTGGCTTCATCTCGCCAAATCGGGTAAACGGATTTTAACTATTCTTGGCTCACGGATAACTGAGCATCCACAGATAGTTATAGGATACTTTTTACCCAACTACTGCGCTGACTAAATAAAGAGGGGTGATGACATTTTATCCTCCACGAACGAAGTTAGGGCACGCACCTTCCAGTTATACCTTTTTATAATAACCAATTTAGTATACAAATGCAAGTTTCCCAATAACCATAAGTTACTTAAATAGGTAATAAGGTTATTAATTATTTATAATATTCTACGTGGTGATACTGACTGCCGTGAACTGGTAGCGCAAATAGTTAAGCTCGCTGTTCCGCGTTTGTCGAAAAAGGCCCTCAGACCGCGACAGTACAATTTGCTTGCCGTTCCTGTAGCCCGGACTGTAGCGCACAGAAACTCTCCTACCGTTCGAGCACTCGCACTTCTCAACTCGTTTCTGTCGTGGGCACCTGAAAGTGATCTATTTGCGAGTCGATGGACAGATGTATGTCGGGAATGTCTGAGGTACTGCGAGGCGATGGATGATAGTAGAGTATCATAGCAGGTATATACCTGTCTTTGTTTTTTTATTTGATGTAAACCTCAATAATGCAGCGCTTTGGTTCTGTACTGTAAAGCTGTATATATATTTTGTTTATAATAATAAATAAATAAATAAATAAATAAATAATCAGGATTTTCTAAAACGGAAATATCACCAGTATGCACCACCGTGAAGTGAGGTCTAATTGACAAAAAGTTGTCTTGGGTTCAAATCCCGGTAAGAGCAAATAATATTTGTGTGGTATTTGTTCCTGAGTCTTGGATATTTTTTATGTATATGAGTAAATATATTTATTAAATACTGTCGTCTAGTACTAACACAAGCCTTATTAAGCTTACCATGGGACTAGTTCGATTTGTATAAAATTGCCCCCTAATATTTATTTATTTACTGTCAAAATACACCAATCACAGCACAGGATTTTGACACTTCTTGTCAATTAGACCTCACGTCACGGTGACGCCAACTGCTAATACTTCCATTTCAGAAAACCCTTTTACGGACATTACTGTGAAAAATAATAATTACCAGTTGTATACTTCTAAAGTTACGGCTTGTAGTTTTAAAATTTTACGTAATCTCGTTTTTTTCAGTCTAATCAATCAAGTTGACCACCAAATACGGATCTAATTATATCGTTTTAGAATTCCTTAGTAATCCATTCCTCAACAACATACGTTATTAATCTACCATGTTCAGAAGGTTTGTATTGAAAAGGAATATCCTGCTAAGTTAAGTCTTTTTGTAAATAGCAGGTTTTTCCGATCGTTGAAAACAACTGAGAAATGCCTGTCGGCCATAAAAAAGGCGCATTCACCTGTCAACGCGAAACGGCCAGGCGCCCAGTTATATATTAAGTATAGGTACACTGTACAGTCGCTGGGAAAGGTACAATGTCAGTGTACATATGTATTTATCAGCCACAGAGGTCCACTGGCCACAGGGTGCAATACTGCGCAGACCGCTTCCACCGACTCACCGACTCCCCGTGACCCTTACGAGGTCATCCGTCCACCTAGTCGGGGGCCGTTCTACGCTGCGCTTTCCTATGCGTGGTCACCACACCAGGACTTTACTGCCCCAACGGCTATCCGTTCTCCGGGCTAATGGTCCGCCCATTGCCACTTCAACGATGCAATCCTGTGAGCTATGTCGGTTACTTTGATTCTTCTGCTGATATCCTCATTTCTGACTTTATTGCGAAGAGGATCCCCGAGCATAGTCCTTCCCATTGCACGTTGCGTAACTCTGAGCCGCCTTACCATTGTGAACGACCATGTCTTAGTTCCGTAGGTCATCACTGGCAGCCCACGCACTGTTTGAAAACCTTCGTCTTCAAAAACTGGGGTATTTTTGACGTGTACATATATCATGTGATATTATATTGTGTCTTGTAAATAAAATATTTGTAAATTCCTGTATACAATAAAGAGTAATAGTATTGTTTTCATGAATTAAGTTTGGGGTCTCCAGTTGCCCAAATGATGTCTTACCATATTATCCAGTTAGTGGCAATTCTTACGCCGCAGATGTTGTCTGATCCATCCAGCGCATGGGTGACCTAACATGTGGTCTAGTGCCTCCTACTTTTTTTTGAACCACTAGGTCTAGTGGTCTGCATTGACCCACTGACCTTAGCCTTTTTCATGTTGCGCTCATTGAATTTCTCTACATACTTTTCAGGAAAAATAAGAGCCTTTGTTGTGAATAATGATTGCCGGAATGATTTAATTTTTTAATGATTATTGTAAATATGTGACTGCATTAAATAGGTTCATTTCAAAAAGTTGTACATTTAGTTAAGGGCTTAATTAAAACAAAATTGGCATCGATACTTGTGAGTGATCATACAACATGTGCTTATCGTTACTTGCAGGTATCGATTAAAATTGTGTTGTACCCAATAAAATAATAATAATAATCATTTATTTTCAGATAAAAAAGATCCATTTGTGTTAGTAACATGGTTTAAAAACTAAATGTGGGCATTTCGGAGACAAATCAAATACACACAATACACACGCTGGTCAACTAAAATATTTATGAAACTAATTAAAATCAGATTTGAAATAATAATGTCATGATGCAAAATAAAAGTAAAAAGTTATAAAAAAATGAATAATAAAATTTAGGTAAAATTGAAAGCATTTACAAATAATTTAATTCATTAAAAAACAAATAGTAAGCTTATAAAAACAAAAACAATAATGGATAAAATTAATTCAAATAAATAACAAAATTAAAATGCACATCATTAAATTCGAACAGGATTAAATGTCATTAAATTCATATAAAAAAACTTAGTAATACGTCTATCCAACGTGGAGGCTCGCCCGGTGCCTCATTATGGGGCAATCTCACCTACTCGCCATCACAACTGGGATGCTGTTAGTGATGTTCCTTACGCGGCGCATTATGGAGGCGGTTTTTCTCTTATTAGGCCATTGCCTGAAAATAATCAATATTCGTTTCTGCGAAAGCCCTGGTTAACAAGTATTTTTTTTATACGACCCAAATATAAATGATCTATTTAAAAGATGCAATTATATATATTAATACTTGCAATTCACTTTGCTGGTGGCTGTACCCATTAACATTTAGCGAAGCAGTTTGCCGATGTTAATTTAGTAGAATCTAAACACACACGAGCCATTTAGACATAACGAGCCTCGAGCACGTGCCTGTTCTAATCTACCTTAACTAGAGTGCGCTTGCGCAGAAAAACTTGCGTTAATTAGTTTTTACGTCACATACTTTTACATTCTAATTGTAATGACAGAACAGCTTATGCGACGTATAATTTACTAATAAAATACGCTATTTTGCGAACAAGTGGCAGCATTCCTAAGAATCCTGAGTTTACGGAAACTTGTACCTGGATATGTTTAATTTACTTCGTGACTGGAAAAGTGATGGAAATTGGTCTCGTTACTGCGCGTGTTTTAATTATGTAGTTAGATTATGTTAGTTAACATATGTCTGACGTTACGGTTGCGTTTAGTTACAACCTTAGTCGTATGTTGCGTATACGATGAATGTAATGCCAACCGACGGATTGACCCTGCTACAATACAGATTAATGGATTTCCTTTTGGCAGTTCCTTTGCTATTTCGCAGAATAGTCCATTAATCTATATATTAATAATCCATTAATCTAATATGGAATTCCGCAAAGTAAAGCCCGATTCTATCAATGATTTACTATAGAGATAGCTAAATAGTTGAGTTTTGACGGTTCGTATACTTGTTACACAACAAGTATACGAGCCAGATATGATCATGACATGTGTTATGTATGTCGTCAGATACATACATACATAGAATCACGCCGCTTTCCCAAAAGGATAGGTGGAGACCCTTCTATCCATTTGCTACGATATTTACTTATGTATAGTACTACTGACCTTGCCCAGAGCTTTAAAACTTCCTCTATTTGGTCTAGGAATGTCCTCTCAGATTGGGTTGCATAATCAAACCATGAGAAAAGACGCCTACTGGAATCAAACGCATCTGGAATCTTGTGTCAAGATCAAGATACGAGCAGGCTCAGGTAATCAGCGCCTAACATTTTGCTGAGCTTATCCTACTGTCATTTTCGTACCTTGTTTCGTAAAACTGTGGTATGTATTTCGTTTATGACGATAAATGTATTTTCTTTCTTTCTGTAATGTAAGATATATATTATAACGAGGTTATTATTATATCTCTTATTAGTATATAAATAAATTAAAGGTTACTAACAAGGGGCATCATGCTTTCCAAATGTAGACGTTCATCTTGAAGTTCATACCCTACAATTGAGTGGAGTCCATTAGGTTAAGTTTAAAAGAAAGGCCATTTTGAGAAACAGAATATTAAGAAACGGACTAAACGAGCCTGACTGAGCCGTTTGGAAATGAGGCAGTTTATTAAAAATAGTTTTGGAAGAATTCCGTTTTAGGCCTTATGCTGACGTATTGTATTTAATATCATGAACCAAATCCGTACGGCAGAGCCATCGGTCTTTTCTTACATAGCCGCATTTAACTTTCACCCTCTCCTCCATACACCCTTATTAAACTCCACCGTGATTCAATGTCTTTGTTGGCAAAAAGTATAACCAGCTGTTATTGTTGCAGTGATGGTGTGAGCGCATGATACCCGCGGTACTGGAGGCAGCGGCGCGCGGCGACGCAGCGCGGCTCGCGAGCCTGCTGCGCGCGCAGCCCGCGCTCCGAGACGCGCTCGATGAGGTACTATACCATACTAAACACTATCAGAGGAGTGGCGTCAGGAAAATTACAATGGAAACCGAAGCGTATTCATTGACTCATATTTAAAGAAAAAGCCTTTCCTTGGGCAACCCGGTGGGAATCGGCTTATATGGACGCCACGCTACTGCAAACTATCCATCTATCTATCAGCTATGGACGTCCACTGCTGAACATAGGCCTCCCGTCTAGCTCGCCACAGAGTGCGATCTTGTGCAGACTACATCCACAGACTCCCCGCGACCCTCATGAGGTAATTCGTTCACCTAGTTGGGGGCCGGCCCACGCTGCGCTTTCCTATGCGTGATCACTACTCCAGGACTTTACTGCCCCAACGGCCATCCGTGCTCTGGGCTACACACTTCCACTTCTACCGTGCAATCCTGCGAGCTATGTCGGTTACTTTAGTTCTTCTGCGGATATCCTCATTTCTGATCTTCAGAGAAACTCCGAGCATAGCCCTTTTCATTATACGTTGCGTGACTCTGAGCCGTCTTGTGAGTCCCATTGTGAATGGCCATGTCTCAGTTCCGTAGGTCATCACTGGCAACACGCACTGTTCCAAGACCTTCGTCTTCAAGTACGAACATCTTTTCAACGAAAATATATGACGCAGCTATCCAAATGGGCAGCATGCGAGTTGGATCCGACGATTGACCTCCGCACACACTAACTACCTTCCACCTATTCCCGATCCCTTAGCAGATCCACCCCACAGAAGTCACTTGCTAAGAGTTCCGTTCCCCCTACGTCCTAGGAACGTGCTCTCTGATTCGGACGACGATATATATATCACAGAGGCCATCGAAAGGATGGCTACTGAAAATTCGTCGGACGACGTTTTAGCGTCCAGCTGGAGAAGCAACCAGCCCATAGTTATTTCATTATTTCCCCTTGGTCCGCTATCTCACTCTGTACCCTACATCAACTACCTTCTGCGAATTCCCGATTCCATAGTAGATCAGCCCCGCAAAAGTCGCTGGTTAAAAGGTCGGCTTGCCTTTCGTCCTAAGAACGAAAAGATCGCAGCAACCATCGATCGCTGACGGGGGCGATCAGCCAAATTTTTTATTGTTTCCATTTCGTCCGACACACCACAGTCCAGGTTGGACAGGTTCAACTTACCTCCTCAGTCTTTGTCCCGTGCGCACTGCGTCTGTCTCTTTATTTTTGATTCTCCTACTCCAGTCATTATTTATGATCAGAAGCCAAATACTCGTATCGCAGTTTCTACATTCACTTACACAACTCTGATACATAGCCACTTAAAACAAATGTTCCCGCGTAACTCAGACACTACAAAACGACGTTTAGGCAGCAGCAAAATTATGGCTCCGGTAGCTCCGTCCAATATGGAATTGGCACCCTATCGCGAACAAATTGATGCCTTGCGGAATTAGCTACACCGCGCTCTTGCCTTTACTGCCTCGATCCGTAGAGCATTGGACCACTGGAACTGGCATACGGACACATTCTTCTCTGCTAGTGTTGAACCCGCCACCCCCCACGAGACAGGCCTATAATATTATAGCCTAGTGTGGAGGTCATAGGCAAAATTGTTTAGTAACTCATTCTTGGCAAGTAAAATTTTATTTTCTATTTTTAATGTATATGTACTAGGCGGTGCTTGCAACTTCGTTCGTGGAGGAGAAAAAATTCAGTTCCCATATTTTTTTCTTCAGTGTAGGCGGGTAAAAAGTATCCTATAACCATCTTTGGATACTCAGCTACCCGTGTACCAAAAATAGTTGATATCTGTTTAGCCAATTTGCCGTGATGAAGCCACAACTTAATATATATAAACTGTTAGATTGTGTAATTATAGGAATAAAGCCATACGACATAATAATAATTCTTTCAATGAAAATTATTTTCAACATGATGATGTATCGTTTTGAGTTATTGCCGAAAAACTGCGCTTCTCAGCAAAAGGACGTAAGTGCCAGGAAGATATGTTCTTGTGCTGGTGCACTTTTGCACATGGTTTTTTTCATCTGTAGTGTATTTCTTTATATTGGATACGGGACCCTACACTGAGCATGGTCCGACATGCTCTTGGTCGGTTTTTTTACGATTCACCGATCACTGATTTATTAAATTTATTTATTATGCGCGTTTGTAGAAATATGAATATTTCCGTAGTGCCGTATTGTTTCTGTTTACCTATCTTCTCACTAATAGTGCATAAAAATAGTTCGGTAAACATACTTTTTGCCATTTCCAGTGATTTAAAGCTTTAAACTTAAATGAAGGTGCAGATGTATTTATGTGAGAGTCACGTTGTGGGTCGAATGTTCGATAAATAATAGTTTATTAATGCATCGATATTTCATGTTTTGTCGGGTTGCAATCGATTTTAAAGGTTTCCTTTATTATGTTGGGTATAATGCGACCATTAAAGTTTGACCTATCGGTTTTTTGGTATTAATATAACTAGTTTTTGATGATAACCGCGAGGATGGTTTGCATGGGATGGAGGTGATTCTAAAACGCATCAATCTGTCTAATTTACACTGTAGCTTCTTTTGCTAGCATTTTGTTTACCTAGGCCTTGGCCAATCAAACTAGATTTTCCAGTTTTTCAGCAAGTTGGAAAATAATACAATAATAACTACTTATACATATATAATATAAATACACACTACACAACACATATACAGATAATATATTAATTAAATATTTAAACGGAGACATCAAATTGAGCCTAAAAACTTTAAATAAAGATTATTATTTTTATCTTTTTTAGGCATTCGACCCAAAATTACAGTATTCTTATAGACTCCAAAATTCGAAAAGAAAGTTAAACGTTACATACAATATTTTTTGCTTCAATGTTTACGATCACTGCTTTTTATAATAACTTCATGAAATTTAATCACAGGAACTTGTTAAATGTATTGGGCATAGCCAATAGGTAGACCCAAGTGTGTTTTGACCTAAACATTAGAGCAATTACTAACTGATTGAGATTATAATATTCCCATGCTCTCGTTTTCGACTTAGTTGTTGGGATTGAGTCCCACGCTATGCTCAATCAATCATGGCCGCCACTCAACGTGTCGTCGGCTTATAAAGCCTATATACATGTACAATGTTACGTGTACGTACATTAGGTAACCGAGTGTAAGCGGGTAGTTCTACAGGTGATTCAACGGCTATTAGTTTCCTGTCGCATGTATTGGGAAAATAAGCCAGAATAATTGGGAGTTTCCCAGAGACGAGCATATGTTTATTTCTGGCTTATCGAGAAATAAATAAATATCGGGGACAATCTTACTAAAATCAACCTAGACCCAAATTAAGCAAAGCTTGTACAATTACAAACATTTTTTTTCCTACTAATTTGCTTGAGACCAAAGTAATAGTATTTACATTACTGCACCTGTAGCACAATTGTGATACGCGACTCTTTGTAGCGCGAGAAAGACTGTCTGTCTCTTTCCTTTCAATGCAGAGAAAGACGGATGATGCTATGTCGCGCGACAAGGTTTTTCGCGGAGCGTTGTGCTAGACCGGCTGCAGAGGCTGCGAAATTAGTTATGTAGATGGCCGAGTGTTAATAAGGGATTGCACCTCATTTGTATGCAATGCTATAGATGTCAGGTGCAAACTTAACTCAACCGGAACCGGGTGATATAATAATGTTAGGGTAAGTGAAAGTTTGTACGGGACCGTCGGTGCGTGAGTCCGACTCGCACTTGGCCGGGTTTTTTTCCATAATTTGTTGCTCATTTCGTCAGAATAAGCGACAAGAACCTTATAGTGGTTGAACCAGTGGCGTAGCTACCGAAGGGCCATACGAGGCTGTGCCCCGGGGCCTCCAAGCTCAGGGCACCCTCGGACCCTGACCAGTAACGTTGCTACCGAAATGTTACATGTGGTGCCCTGCACCGCGGCCCCTAATATTTTGGAGGCCGATGGTCCCATGCTAACAGGACCTCGAACTGGCATGGAAAGATAGGAAGAAAGAAAACATATTTATTCAACGTCAGCATAAACAAAAATTACACATACAAATAACGAAAACAAATGACGACGCAGAAAGGGGTCACCACTCAGCTTTCAGCCCCAATCTTTTTTTTTTCCCCGGGCCCTTGGTTACTTACCTTACGCTACTGTGTTGAACCATCTGTAGAACTACCCAACCATGATATGATCCTGCCAGTCCGGTTTCCCAGCGCTACGAAGGTCGCAGTACGTTGCTTTAAAGTAAAATCTTCGATTATGGCCAAAAGCGTGTTTACACAGAGTTACTTCTATCAACATTTAATAACGACTGCATTAGAAACCAAGCGCGAGTCGGCATACCCGCGAATCTATATAAACGATATATATGTCTACCTACAGGTTTAATATACTACACCTCTTAATAAAAAGGGGAAAAGTGATTAGCGAACCCGTAGATTCATATGTCAACATCTAATAACGTCATGTCAGTGATGGACAAAGTGCTCCCTCAAGGATCCACGCTGTCATGCCCTTCTGCACGCAACGGCGCAGCGTTCAGCGATCCTCGTAAGATCGTTGGTCCACCTTGTACTAGGCCTGCCCCGCTACGTTGTCCCCTTCATGGTCGCCATCGCCACACTAACCTTTCCGTCTACTCTACTAATACTTAGCCAAATAGGTCAGAACGGCTGCGTTCTGACTAAAGCAAATTCGCGCAAAAACATACTTACATAATAATTTCAGTTAATTTTTATTTTCATTTATATATATATAATATTAGCGGTTACTCATATCGTAAAAGCCGAGTACTGCTCGACATCTTTCGGTCCATTATGAAGACGTTAGTCATGAGCGACGAGTGGACACCGACGCTGCCCGTCTCGCACACTAATGAACCCAAACATGTCGAGCAGTTCTTGGCTTTTCTAAGTAATAGCTAATATAATCTAAATTTATCCTGTCTTTTTAGAAAAATTAAGTCAACTACGTATCAGCGTATCGATATGTTTTGACCATTGCTGTTAAGCCTATATTTCGCTGGACCCCTAAAATCGCAGATTCTCATCTCTGACGCAACCAACCTCTTAACTCGATCGTTAACTTTACGTAAACTAATTCCGAGAATCATCTCTTTATTCAAGATCTTAAAGATAAGATATATAATTTCCAAAAGTTCTTATCAAAATTGTCCAATACCTCTAAATTATACTTTAATAACCTTAAATAAAGTTGATTTTCTTGCAACATGTTTAGATGGAATAGGAGTATTATTATCTGGATATTATCGTTAAATCCAGTAGCGGCCATTTTAATTTGTTGTCTCTCATAATGGCGGTTGGACTAATGATTGATTTGTTTACAGTCATCAATCGGAGGTAATTAATTTTGTATGATTTAGAAACGCTGTAGTTTAGAAGGTATAAGTATATTAAATATTAAGGAACAATTTTTACACAAGACGACGACATATTTAATACATAGATATGTTTACTTATACACATCCATACTTAATATTATAAATGCGAAAGTGTGTCTGTCTGTCTGTCTGTCTGTTACCTCTTCACGCTTAAACCACTGAACCGATTTGGACGAAATTTGGTATGGAGATAGTTTGAGTCCCGGGGAAGGACACAGGCTACTTTTTATCTCGGAAAAGTAAAACGAATTTTAGGCGGACGAAGAGGGCAGAAGCTAATAGAAAATATCCAATAACGAAGTATTTCTGCTCATGACACAAATATTTGCCCTTACCGGGATTTGAACCTAAGACCGTCACCTTCGCAGGCAGCGTCGCTCCCGCTGAACTAAACCGGTCGTCCTTATATGTAGATATCACTTTGAATTTAAATGAACCCTATCTTTGAGGCAAAAATATTGAAATTCTAATCTGGAACATCAGTGCCACATGTTTATTCCCAATAAGAATGTTAACTGTACCCAAATAAAAATATGTTTTTTTTATGCGAAATGGTAGTTTATATCAAGAAATGCTAAAAAAATATGACCTCGATGCAATACAATACAATACAATACAAATACTCTTTATTGCACACCTCAGATACACAGAAATACAGAACATGACAGATACCTTCTGTGTAGCTTGTTTTATAAGCTTTTAAAGTTGAGTAGGAAGGTCCATTTTTAAAGTATGAAAATATTAATGTATAGGTTAAAATGAAATGTCTGTATAGTAAAGATATTTTAGTCGTTGTGGTTTCATCACGCTAAATCGGCTAAACGGATTTCAACTATATTTGGTACACGGGTAGCTGGGACCGACGTTTAAAGGATATTTTATATCCGATTGCGCTGAAGTAAAACAAAGAGATCCTTTTTCTCTTCCGTGGACGAAGTTGCGGGAATCTTCTAGTTTATAATATTAGCAAGAACCATTAAAACAAGAGGACTGACACTCTCCATGCAAAAAGCCGTTCTCCGATATGCACAACGCCATCTATGAACGTTTCTTTTTACAATTATTATAACATCGTTAAATGTTTAGTTTTAAGAGGTTTTAAGCTGGAAAAGCGCAATTTCGGCATTTGACCATGTTTTCGATTTTTTTTATTTAATTCGATTCGTTATCGGTCTTCATCTGGACGCATATCGGATCGTTAACGCAACAACTAGTCCAGACCGGTCGCAGCCATTGTACTGCCAGGCTAGCATAACTAGCCCCGGTGAGGCTTATCGCGTGATATCATCACCCATCTCTCTCAGATTGTACCGGATAGAAAGAGACAGGTCTTGATATTTCTCCGGGCTCCCGCTCAACCTAGCGGACCCCCGTACTCGACCGAAATGTACGAGTACATCGTACGTTGGTGGGTACTACAGACAGCAACATCAATATCTGCCATAACAAAAGCGTGCGAATATTATCTGACACGTCCTAACCGCCCTAGAAATAGAGTCGTGTTAGATATTTATGCGCTTGGTTGTGGAACATATTAATGCGGGTGACAATAGTTACCATCTGTTAAAATTGTGGAAAAAGCTTAAAAACACCTTGTATATACATCCATACTATTATAAAGTTGTAGATATGAAATGTCTGTACATTTGGATTCTTATTATGGGTACTATTTGTAAGTCACTGAATGGAAAAATATTTTTTTGGATTTTTTGTATATTTCTACCTATGTGTCGTTGTGTCTTCATCACGACAAAACGGCTAAACGGATTTTTACTATTTTTGGTACATGCGTAACTACACATCCATGGCGTGGCGTCTATATAAGCCGATTCCCACCGGGTTGCCCAAGGAATGGCTTATAACCACCTTTTTCTTTAAATATGAGTAAATATATATACGCTTCGGCTTCCCTAGTAATTTTCCTGATGGATATCCACAGGTTGTTATAGGATACTGTTTACCTAACTACGTTGAGGTATAAAAGAGGATCATGACTTCTTTCTCTCTTCCATTTTTTTCTAGTATAAAATATTATGTTAATCACGAACGTACCTAGTAATCGTCTCTTGACATAAGAATGACAGGTCCGCCAGTTAATCCGACAACTTTAAATACTCCGGTGTATTTAAAGACATTGAAGCCGTTAGTTCCTGGACCGTACTCCAAAGTTCGAAATTTCTAGGTTTTATCGTCCCGTCTCGCTCACACAAATCTTGTTTCACAGGAGAGAAAGAGGGACGATATCAACTTCGAATTTCAAGTTAGAGTAGCGGTGCGATTGATCGATGGATTTGGAAATTACGTGACATGAACTTGTTGGCCTACAATGTTTTTTATTTTTATTTCATAAGCTTGAATATTAATTTGACGGGAAGGCAACAGCTGTAATAAGCCGAACAGTTTTTAAGAACTTCTTTATATGAGTAAAAAATATGAAAAAATATTGACATAATTAAAGGGTGATTCTTAAAAGGCCAATTTTTGGCCGTCCAGACGTAAAAAGTACCCGTAGAAGTAACATATTTGACCTTACTATATGTTTTTACATTAAATTACGAGCTCATCTAACTGGAACACAGTGTTTTTTTTTGTTTAAAGTAAGTAGAATTAACCGCAATAAAATATTAAACACCTAAAATCTCATTCGCGAGTGTCGCTTCGCCATTTTGTCAACAAACTTCCCCAAAACGACCAACATATGGAATCAAATCAGACAAAGAGTTAAATCGTTAGTATCTAAGTTATTGATTTGAAAGAAAAAATATGGTTGTTGTGTATATCGCAGTTTTGTTTTTAATGTATGTAAGAGGTTTGTCCCTAGCTAAGTTATCATTCACGTGGAGCATACCTAAGCAACGTATTGAGCCCACCCTATAACATATTCCGAAGCCCCTGCCCCTCACCCCGAACTAGAGTCAGTAAGGCTTCGAAGGCCGTGGGGAGAGGTTGCAGCTCGTTACTCTCTAGCTCGAGGAGTTATGAAGGTGAATATATCATTTGCGTGGCTTTGGTTCACTGTCTCTCTTTCTCATTGTTGTGTATTTGAATATAAAATGTATTCCCGACAATTGGCTGGCCAGTGTTTAGTGTTATTCTTATATTAATACCAGTTTCTGCATAATCGACGAAAAACGTACTTTTTCTCATTCACGTGGAGTGTTCAGCACGCAAATGATAATTTTCTTATATTTTCTGGAAGAAAAAAGGAATTTTCCTTTGATTATCAGTGTATATCATTAATTAATATATTTCTAATTTAATACCATCATTCGTAAGACTTATATATATAAAGATTTTGGGCTAAATTGTAATTTTATATATGATGGGTTTTGGATCGAAACACACAGGATTGAGTTATACAAATAAGATTTATTGTATACGAACAGTATGAAAGCAGTTGGATTACAGAGATCGTGAATATTAACCGACCAAATTACTGACGTACGCAGTGGCACCATCAGATGGAATTTTTTACACTAAAGTGACATACTTCAATTGTTTGGTTTATACAAGCAACTCTAACACCTGCCCTTAAACTAAACAATCCCTAAACCAAGATAAGAAACACAATTATGATGTTTATCTTTACCTAAACATTTAGTCAAGACATCTGCAGGCATGTGTTCAGTTGACAAGTATTCTAATTTAACAATTTTATCTCTTACAATCTGTCTTACATAATGATGTCTAATGTCTATATGTTTACTGCGGCTATGATTAATTTGACTATTACAAATTTTCTGTGCTGACTGACTATCATTATACAATGTCACTGATAAATGTTTACCTAAACATTCATATAAAAAACTTCTAATAAATGTAGCTTCTTTTGCTCCTTCGCACAATTCCATGTATTCTGCCTCTGTGCTCGATAGAGCTACCGTTCTTTGTTTGCGGGTTGCCCATGACACGGCTGAGTTACCTATTTTAAACACATAACCACTGTAAGAACGCCGGTCCAGCTGACTAGAGGCCCAGTCTGCATCTATATATCCTGTAACAGACAATGAGGATTTCTCGTACACTATGTTATAATCTATTGTTCCCTTCAAATATCGCAGGACGCGCTTAGCAGCTTTCCAATTTGTATCTGAGTGACAATTATTAAACTGGCTCAATAAGTTTGCTGCATGTGCAATATCGGGTCTGGTGCAAACAGCTATGTACATGATACTTCCCACAAGGCTTCTATACTTGGAGTCAGGATCAGTAACGTCTCCCTTTTCAAGTTTCAGGCCACATTCCAAGGGTGTATTTACAGCTTTACAGTCATCCATATTAAATTGCTCTAATACTTTCTGAATGTAATTTGTCTGATCAAGAGTTACTTTATTATGTTTTTGATTCAATCTCATACCCAATACATGTGTAGCGCGGCCAAGGTCTTTCATTTCGAATTTTAACATTAATTCCTCCTTTAGTTTTTTCTTCTCTGATGTATCCTTGCTAAATATTAGAATATCATCGACATATAGGGCTAGTATGGTAAGATTACCAGAGGTGTCTGATTTTATGTAAACACAAGGCTCACAGAGTGTTTTCCTGAACTGGAGATCTGTCAGGGCACTATCAATCTTATCATACCAGGCTTTTGATGCCTGCTTAAGTCCATAAATCGCTTTATTCAATTTAAATACATGGTTTTTCTTACCATTAATTTTATAACCATCGGGCTGTTCCATATACTTAGTCTCCTGTAATTTTCCATTTAAGAAGGCTGTCTTAACGTCCATGTGGTCAATCTGCATGTCTAAATTGACTGCTAGGACAATTAGGGCACGTATAGTAGAATATCGTACTACAGGCGAGTAGGTTTCCTTGTAGTCGATCCCATATTCCTGGGTAAAGCCTTTGGCCACAAGACGTGCTTTATAACGAACTAACTGACCTTCTGATCCTAGTTTCTTTTTGAAAACCCATTTGCATCTCACGGCTTTCTTTCCTGCGGGCAATAATGTAAAGTTCCAAGCCTTGTTCTTTTCAAATGACTTATACTCATCTTCAATGGCACCCCTCCAGTGTTCTTTATCAGGTCCTGACAACGCTTCCTCTATCGTCTGTGGTTTAACACCGTGACTTGCTGCTGTCATGGCCACTACAGTACTTACAGTTTCGTCAACGTCTTCATAATCGCTTGATCCTTGATTCACAGTCATGTCAGGATTCCATGTGACATCATTGGGGTCATTGACAAAACTGGAATCAGAAGCACTAGAATCAGAAGTACTTGTATCAGATATTTCTATAGTAACCACCGGATTGACATGATTACATTCTATTTTCTTCTGTTTCCGCGATTATTACTCATTGAAATAAAACAATTTAACGGATTATATCGCGTTTATTATCTCATTTTAGTTCCCGACGTTGGTCAAACGAAACGCAGTGTATCAACCCGGTGAAGGAGCACATAGCAGATGTCAAGCACCGTCGGTATAATAGGTCTGCAGTCTGTGAACATATCATTGACAAACCAAACCACTCAATTAAGTTTGATAAACCTTCTATCCTTGCCAAAGAAAAAAGATATTTTCCCAGGATGCTACGCGAGGCTATTGAGATTAAAAAGCTTCCTAATTTCAATAGAGAAGATGGATTGTCACTACCACCAGCTTGGGATCCTGTAATACATCTCATCAAGGAACGAGCGAGACACAGGACTGCAAAACCTTAATTTCCGAACGGTGTAAAATATCTTATCTGTTTAAAAGTAGTTTAATAGCCTCTGTTTTTTAAATATTATAATTAGTAATGAGGTAACCTGGGAGTTTTTCTTTGCAGCGTTTCTTTTCTCCTCAGTACGCCTCATTTGTGAAATGCTGCTTGGTAAATTATTAGAATAAAATAATTAAGCCCTTCTGGCACATGTGTAACTGTCTTTACAGCTTAGGCCCATCTGGCATGTACGTACACCTTTATTTGTGTTTTTAAAAAAAATGGGTAATTTGCACAAATTGTAACTTTGACAGAGGAAAATACATCTTTTCTCAGTCCTCCCGTGACCATGGAAAGCTGGAAAGCTTCCGAAACGTCGGGAAGTAAAATGAGATAATAAACGCGATATAATCCGTTAAATTGTTTTATTTCAATGATTACATTAATCAGTGGTCACATCACTCATCTCACTATTAGTGAGATTTAATTGACAATTAGTAGTCAAGTTTTCCTGATTTATTTTCAAATCTTTATACATTTTGCCTTCTAAGAATTGCACATCTCTAGTTTTGATGCATTTGGAAGGATTTTCTGGATCAATTAACCGATATCCTTTAGATTCACTACAATATCCCACAAAGATATGCCGTTTACTTTTTGCTTCCAATTTTTTGCATTTTTCATTGGGGATCATTGCATAAGCAACACAGCCAAATATTCTTAAATTATTTAAATTAACTTTATTACCCGTCCATTTTTCTTCTGGTGTGGTGCCTCTCACTGCGCCTTACTAGGTGACTTGTTTTTAATAAATATTGCTGTATTCACAGCCTCTGCCCAAAACCTCCGGTCCAGTCCAGCATCTTGCAGCATGCATCGTCCTGCCTCCATAATTGTGCGATTGGCACGTTCTGCCACACCGTTCTGCTGTGGCGAGTGCGGCACAGTCGTCTGATGCTCGATGCCATGCTCTTGTAGAAACATCTGGAACTGTTTATTGACATATTCACGACCATTGTCTGTTCTTAGCATCTTTATTTTTAAATTAGTTTGATTTTCCACTAGACTTTTGAAAATCTTAAATACAGGCGATACTTCATCTTTACTTTTAATAAAGTAACCAAATGTCATCCTAGTGAAATTATCTATAAATGTCAATAGATATTTAGCACCACTAAATGAAGTAACCGACATTGGCCCGCATAGATCTGAGTGTATGAGACCTAGTTTCTCAGTTGCTCTACTAAAAGACTGTTTTGGGAATGGTAATCTACTTTGTTTCCCCTCAATGCAAACTACACAGGGAGTATGTTTGCTATCAGTGTAATCAATTCCACTAGCCATACCTTGTTTCAGTAGATCCATACTTCTCCTATTCAGGTGCCCGAGTCTGCGATGCCATAGCTCCTGTGATGGATTTGCCTCGCACAAATTCACAGCTTTTTCTTGCTTAGCATCCATAGACTGAATCTTGGATTCAACCAAAATCATAGATTGACATGCCGCAGTCAATTCACTTCCCTTTGTTGATTGTTCACTTGCAGTGTCTAATTGGTAGACACCATTGATCTTTGTAGCACTGGCAATTACAATGTTACCGCAATTCATGTTGCACTTCTTTGAGTCAAAACGCACCTTAAGGTCCTTAGAAGCCATTCTTCCGTCAGAAATAAGATTTGTTGACAATCCTGGCACGTAAATAACCTCACTTATTTTTGTAGTTTGAGTGTGTCCTTCTAACAACAATTCCACGTCACCGTGTCCCTCACTATGCAACTTTTGATTGTTGGCCACCGTCACTAACCGTGGTGTATCCACAACATAGTTTTGTAGTAAATCTTTGTTGTTTGTCATGTGACAAGTCGCGCCAGAGTCAACATACCAAGCATTAGAATTAATATCCACAGCTAATGCAGTTAATAAGGTGCCGTTCCACGCTTTTTCACATTTTTCACTCCTTTTATCACTTTTGTTTATCTTCGTAGGACAGTTCTTAGCATAATGATACGGTTTCTTGCATATGAAGCATTTAACCTTCGTAGAATGTTTGTTGACACTTTTTGTAACCCGGTTTGAAAACATTGCATTTTCTTCACACTTGTCAAAGTCTCTGCGTAAATTTTCTTGTAATAATTTACTTCTTACTGTTTCACTGCATAATTTAATGTTCGTATTTTCCAATGCCATAATGAGCGGATCGTAATCTGGTGGTAAGCCGCTCAACATTAACACATCACAGGAAATCATAGTCCAATGGAGCGTTTATGTCTCGTAGTTGTTGATCTTAGTCCATGATCTTCAAGAGATACGCTTCCATATCACTTAATTGTTCCAATTTCAATCCAAACAATGTACGTAAAAGTCCGAGACGTCTACACAGCCCCCTATCTTCATAGGCTGTTTTTAGGTTGTTCCAAGCTTCAAACCCAGTGGTTGCATTTCGTACATGGGAAAACGACGACGGCTGCACCATTAAACATATTTTTGCAAGTGCCCGTTGTAGCTTACGCTCATCATTGACCTTGGGAACACCTTCCGTGGACTCTTCGATGCAATCCCATAGGTCCTCGTGAATCAAGTACATGCGCATCAAAAATTTTCAATTTCCATAATTTGATATCCCACTGAGCTTATCAAAATTAACTGCTATTCCGGAACTCGTAGCTGTAGACAATTCTCGAGCGCGCTGCAATGGCGGCGCCGGCACGTTATTACTCTGCATCTCCTGGCTTACGATTTTAGTAGAAAAATATTTGCGCACTTTTATTTATCACGTATCCTGGGCCCATAACCTGATGGGTTTTGGATCGAAACACACAGGATTGAGTTATACAAATAAGATTTATTGTATACGAACAGTATGACAGCAGTTGGATTACAGAGATCGTGAATATTAACCGACCAAATTAGTGACGTACGCAGTGGCGCCATCAGATGGAACTTTTTACACTAAAGTGACATACTTCAATTGTTTGGTTTATACAAGCAACTCTAACAATATATTTAATTGTCACCAGCACACTGAATTTACGTTTCTTGCGAATTTTAAGTACTTTGTTTTTAATTAATAAAACGTTTATCTCAATACAACTATGTTTTATCATTTGCCTTATCGCTTTTAGCATTTACCGGATTTTTATCGAATATTCATCAATTTAAGTCGGCACGTTAATAAGAAAAAATGGCATGCGAATGATAAAAATATCATTTGCATGCCACTTTTTCTCATTCACGTATCAAACAAACTTCAAAATCCTGTATCCTCGTATCAAAATGACCGAAATTGACGCCTATTCGATAAATATGCTTATAATGAAGTAGTTTTTCATAATTTTATATAACAAGATCAAAATTTATTACAATAACAAATGACACGTGAATGAGATGAATAATCGAATTCTCAAGATTCACCTTAAAATTGTAGGGACATTCATAATTACTTTTTTCTACTCGTGAACAATCTGTGAATAAGGACTCCGCGAATCATACTAAAAAGGAATACTTTTTAGATTGGACCATCGCTCTATATTCTATGGTTTATATTATATGCCACTGAACTATAATATCTATATTATACAACTCCGTACAGAAAAATAATGAATTAAAAAAAAGAACGCTGTCTTTATGTAATTATTTTTTTAGCTATGTTTCGTTTACTGTAGTTTATAGGTTACTCGTAGAAAGTCACTCAGCAAGCTTCGTGGCCTAAACGCGGTACTTGACTGAAAAAGGATACATTATATAACTATTGCATAAGATACTATTATTGAAGTATTTATTGAGTTACTAGCTTCTGCCCACGACTTCGTACGTCTTAAATTCGTTTATCGCGGATAAGGGTATTTTTCCGGGATAAAAAGTAGCCTATGTCCTTCCCCGAGACTCAAACTATATCCATACCAAATTTCATCCAAATCGGTTCAGCGGTTTAAGCGTGAAGAGGTAACACACAGACAGACAAACAGACAGACGGACAGACAGACAGACAGACACACTTTCGCATTTATAATAATATTATGGATATTATGGATTAGTATGGATTGTTATCATTAGTATCATGTAAGTAACTTCAACGTGGCGACTGATATTTTACGTGTCGTAATTAGCAACAGAACATGTGAGACTGACATATTTTTGATAAGACGGGGCCTGTTTCTCAAAAGCTTGTAACTTGTATTCCATAACGGTAATCTCTCACTAACGATATGTATTAAAAAGATACTTCCACTTGTAATACAAGTTACAAGCTTTTGTAAAACGGACCCCTGTTATTGTACACCATTTTTTTATGTAAAATAAATATTGGTTTGATTTTTATAGGCCGCATAAGCCCGGGTTGCGCTGAATGTTGTATTTTCAAAGAGTAAATGAAATAGGTATACTCTGATTTTTAATTCAAGACCAACATTTTACGTCAACGGGCGCACTTTCGCTGTGATCACTGCATCGGTTTATGTGTTAGTATTTTTATCAATAAAACTTACCCTAATATTACTGGTTGCGGGTCAATTTCAGAGCGTTTCAACCGCACTCATTAGTGTCACCGCATTAATGGTGCCTTCTATTACAGATTCTAATGAGATACTATACCTCCCGTGTAGAGGTACAGTACTCTACACAATATCTCAAAATGCCGATGGAATCTGTATAATAGAAGGCACCATTAATGTGGTGACACTAATGAGTGCGGTAGAAACGCTCTGAAATTGACCCTTGCACAATTTCTTATTCATATTTTCATGAAATAATGTTTATTTGATGAAATAATCAAGATGAGACCTACCAGATTTTGGTCTTGAATTAAGAATCAGAGTTTAGTGACCAGACACAAAGGGTTACATCGTAGTTCTCAGGTTCACATCGCATCTGCTTCAACCTGCATTGAAACAAAATAGAACCAAATTATTGATACTAAACAAGCTTCGTAATAAACTAGTGACGTACATATTCGTATATGAAGTAACGACGCGTTTAGCTTAGTTGGTTCAAAGTCAAAATGTTCAAGTAGGCCTATTTGAATCGTTAGTTACAATTAGATTTTAGAGCAAGTTATTGATATCTATACATATATTAAAGCTGAAGAGGGTAGAAAGTCTGTACATGGAAGATATTCGAAAAAAAATTGGCAGAACACGATCCAACAGTTTTTAGAATTTTTGTCTGTTTGTCTGTTTATCTGTATATCTGTTTGTCTGTTTATTTGTACGCGCATCACGTGAAAACGGCTGAACAGATTTTGATGCAAACTTTATTAATCGGTCGAAAAAAGCTTCGGCCAGGTTATAAGCTATAAAAATTTAACCCTTAAAAGGGGGGGTAGCCACTACATTTGATTGAGTTAAGTTTGCACCTGAAACTTATCGCGCTACTTACGAAGGAGGTGCAAACTTCTCTCAAACATGTGTTCGAGCCCACGAGTATCGAGTACCTTGCTAAACTAACAGGTGGCGCTAAAATTAATACATTTTTGCGAAATCCATACTCATATTATAAATGCGAAAGTGTGTCTGTCTGTCTGTTGCCTCTTCACGCTTAAACCGTTGAACCGATTTTGATGAAATTCGGTATGGAGATAGCTTGAGTCCCGGGTTTGAGGCTACTTTTTATCCCGGAAAAATACGCTTATCCGCGATAAACGCAATTAAGGCGGACGAAGTCGCGGGCAGAAGCTAGTTTTTTTTATAAAATAAAAAATTAAGGAACTTAAAATCACATTAATAAACATTATAAAAATGAAAAAGGTACTAAATGGAAAAAAAGGTTGCACAACGGCTTACGAAACTAGCGGGTTCGAATTCCGGCAAGGGCAAGTGTTTGTGTGATGAGCACAAATATTTATTACTGGGTCTTGGATGTTTTCTATGTCCCTATTTAAGTTATCTACCTATACTAATTATAAAGTTGTGAAAATGCAATATCTGTAGGTACATTGAAGATATTCTCAAAAATAAGCGATACGGACTATTTAAAGGTCACAAAAGCGAAAAATATTTTAATTTTATTTTTTGTATGTTTGTATGTGTCGTTGTGTGTTCAGCGTAGCCAAGACAGCTAAGCGGACTTCAGCTATTTTTGGTACACTGGGTAGCTTCCACAGATAGTTATAGGATACGTTTTACTCGACTACGCTTGAGAAAAAATGAGGGTTATGATTTTTTTCTCCTCCACTGTCGAAGTTGCCAACTTCTAGTTTATTTGTATAATTTTTATGTATTCGGTTAAGGTTAAATCTAGAAAAATCCGGTGAATTTCAAAAGGCTGCACCAATTTTTTTTTAACATAGCTATGTTACTGTAGATCAAGTCACGTTTCAAACAAAAAAGTAAATAAAAATCATAATATTTTGTTGTTTCAAATTTGAATAAATTAAAATCAGTTCAACCGCCCAGAAGCTATGCCACTGACAGAGACACATACACTGACAGACATACGGGGGGTAAAAAATCAATGTACACAAACACAAGGGGCGCTACATCTTAGTCATGAAAGTGACATCGCATCTGCATTGATATATAAAAGAGCAAAGTTGCCATAAAATAAAACACATTTTAATAAAAAGACCAAACAATAATCATCTTTCTGGCACTCACATTAACGACGAAAGTAATCTTCAAGCTTAAAGCTTTTACTTTTATCTTGATTTCCATACAAATGCATGGAATATGCATGGGGTGGCGACTGCCATTAGTGCCATTACCATATAATATGCGCGGTAATATTTCAGCCCACGAAAGATCGCTGCAATTAATTTCATTTCGAGAATTCATTACTAAGTAGGTACCTATATATAGATTAGAAGAACTTTATTAGAGACTAAAAGGTGCCCGCAATTTTGCCAGCGGAGGAAGAAAAGTTATAACCCTCTTTTTATTCCTCAGAGTACTCGGATAAAAAGTATCCTATAATAATCTGTGGATGCATAGCTACCCGTGTACAAGAAATAGTTGAAATCTATTTAGTCGTAATATTTTATTCTGTTTCCTCCATTATTACTCAATTAAATAAAACTATTTAACGGATTATATCGCGTATATTATCTTATTTTCATTAATTTCCGAACGGTGTAAAAATATGTTATATGTTAAAATTAGTTTAATAGTCTTTGTTTTTTTTTTAATAATATAATAAGAATGAGGTAGTCCGGGAGTTTTTCTTTGCCTCATTTGTGAAATGCTGCTTGGTAAATTATTAAAATAAAATAAGCCCTTCTGGCACAAGTGTAACTGTCTTTACAGATTAGGCCCATCTGGCATGTGTGTACACCTTTATTTGTTTTTTAGAAAGTGGGTAGGTAGTTTGCACAAATTGTAACTTTGACAAAGGAAAATATATCTTTTCTCAGTCAACTCGTGACCATGGAAAGCTGAAAAGCTTCCGAAACGTTGGGACCTCAAATGAGATAATATAAGCGATATAATCCGTTAAATTGTGTTATCTATTTAGCCATGTTGACGTGATGAAGCCACAACGACATACAAACATAAATAGGTAAAAAAATAAAAAACGTACTTTTTTGATTTAGTGAATTTTAAATAGTCGGTTTTACTATTTTTTTTTTTTTAATATCTTCGATGTACAGTCATTTCATAGCAACAAATAATTAAAACATAATAAAGAGTGTGGTATGGAACACTTAGCCCGCGAGTCCGACTCACACTTGACCGGTTTTATAATAAAACTAGATGGTGCCCGCAACTTCGTTCGCGGAAGAGAAGATGTCATAATTCCTTTTTTTCTTTAGTGTAGTCGGGTAAAAAGTATCCTATAACTATCTGTGGAAGCTACCCAGTGTACCAAAAATAGCTGAAGTCCGCTCAGCTGTTTTGGCGTGATGAAGACTGAATTTAAAATATTTTTCGGTAAGTAACCTTCAAATAATATTTTCTTCTGTTTCCGCGATAATTACTCATTGAAATAAAACAATTTAACGGATTATATCGCGTATATTATCTCATTTTAGTTCCCGACGTTTCGGAAGCTTTCCAGCTCTCCATGGTCGCGGGTGGACTGAGAAAAGATGTAGTTTCCTCTGTCAAAGTTACAATTTGTGCAAACTACCCATTTTTGAAAAAACACAAATAAATGTGTACATACATGCCAGATGGGCCTAAGCTTTAAAGACAGTTACACATGTGCCAGAAGGGCTTAATTATTTTATTTTAATAATTTATCAACCAGCATTTCACAAATGAGGCGTACTGAGGAGAAAAGAAACGCTGCAAAGAAAAACTCCCAGGCTACCTCATTACTAATTATAATATTTTAAAAAAACAGAGACTATTAAACTACCTTTAAACAGATAAGATATTTTACACCGTTCGGAAATTAAGGTTTTGCAGTCCTGTGTCTCGCTTGTTCCTTGATGAGATGTTTTACAGGATCCCAAGCTGGTGGTACTGACAATCCATCTTCTCTATTGAAATTAGGATGCTTTTTAATCTCAATAGCCTCGCGTAGCATTCTGGGAAAATATATTTTTTCTTTGGCAAGGATAGAAGGTTTATCAAACTTAATTGAGTGGTTTAGTTTGTCAATGACATGTTCACAGACTGCAGACCTATTACACCGACGGTGCTTGACATCTGCTATGTGCTCCTTCACCCGGGTTGATACACTGCGTTTCGTTTGACCAATGTATGAAAGACCACACTCGAGCACAGTCCAGTTTATAAATGCCTGCATTTTGCAAAGGGGTGCTACTCTTCACGGGTCTAAGGTATTGAGACACCTTCTTCAACGGCTTGAAATATGTTTTTATAGAAGCACGCTTCAAGATGTTTCCGATCTTGTCTGTGACCTCTTTCACATATGGTAATACGGCAGGTTTACGCTCGGCTGTTGCTTTCTTCATACTAGGATTCTGCTTGGAACGTGGTATCTGGAGCTCGTTGGCTCGAAGCGCACGTTTGACATTCTGCAACTCAGCAGTCAGATGTTGATCGTCCTTCAAATAGTCCGTATCACTTATTTTTTTTGAGAATAACTTTAAAAAGTGCTTCGCTTCTTCAAAAAGTACTTCAATGAGTAAAAAAGGAATGAAATTCGTGTTTGTATAAACTGTTGCTAAAAACGCATTATTTGGAATTGTATTCACACATATAACTATCAGTAAAGACCCCGCTATCCGTGCACCAAAATTAATGTTATGAAATCTGTTTAGCCGTTATAGTGTGATGAAGCCACAACCACACATAAAAATATACAACGAATCCAAAAAAAACGATTTAGTGACCTCCTAATAATCAGTTACAACACAACCGTTATTATGAAAATATCTTTTATAATAGTATAGATTAAATACAGGTAGGTAACTTGTGTTCTTAATAAAGCTAAAATGAGTAAAGACGCAGACTATCGCAAACTATAATCCTCGGCACTTGCTCAAAGAAATATGTGAGAGAAACTCTCACAATTTACCTAAGGCTCAATAACAGCATGCGATCGCTAAAACAATTACTCCACTTTTAGTAGTTAAGATAACGGTAAAAAATTGCCCTTTCAACGTCCATAGACAATTTAAAATGATGGATCGCGCCCACAGACTATATAGCATCTCCGCCGGACAAGATAGTTGCGGGCCGCTTACGCTTTTTATTGGAACTTGATAGTAAAAACTGGTCTGTCAATTTACACGTTATAAATTATTTTTTTATAATCGCGACGTGATAGTGCAAGTCGATCGAGATTTACGTGTCATTTCAAGTACGTTAGAAAGCTCTGTCAAATAATAGGCTCTTTTACTTATAACTGGAAGAGAACATTCTTTCGCAGCCAACTTTGTTCGCGGAGGAGAAAAACTCATAACCCCTCTTTTTTCTTCAGCGTAATCGGGTAAAAAGTATCCTATAACTATCTGGAGGTACCCAGCTACCCGTGTACTAAAAATAGTTGAAATCCGTTAAGCCGATTTGGCGTCATGAAGCCACAAGGACAAATACGAACATACAAACATACAAAAATTAAAAAAAAAGAAATCGGTTCAGTGTCCTTCAAATCGGCCGTTACAATAGTTTTTTTTTTTGTAAATTCAATGTACAGACATTTCATTTTTACAACTTTATAATAAATATAGAAGATAATGGTAGAGAATGCCTTTTGGCATTAAGTTCGCCATTTGTACTTACTTTTGTTTTGTGCAATAAAGTTTAAATAAATAAATAAATAAAATAAAATAATGACTAGAAGGTGCCCCAACCTCGTTCACAAAAGAAAAAAAGTCATGACCCTCTTTTTTACTCCAGCGTAGTCGGGTAAAAAGTATCCTTAAACCATCTGTGGATGCCCAGCTACCCATGTACCAAAAATAGTTGAAATTCGTTTAGCCGATTTGGCGTGAAGAAAACAGAACGACACATAAAAACACATAAAATAAAAATTGCTAAAATGTTAATTTTCAACAGCTTAGCAATTAATGCTAAACTAATGGTTATGGGATACTTTTTATCCGATTACGCTGAAGCAAAAAAAAAATTAAAAAAACAAAAAACCCGACTGCGTAAAAAACTAAAAAGAAAAAAACAAGTCCAGTGCCCTAGAAATTTGTACGCAGTAGGGTTTTTTGTTTTTTTAATTATTATTTTTCATTTTATACTTTTTAGTTAAAATTAGAAAAGTCAGACAATTTCGCAATCTTTATCGTGGGGGTTATTGAGAAGCTTGCACAGATTTATTACAATGCAATTAAATGAAAATTTAGTGAGACCGGCTTGCTAACCAACTTTAAATCGTTATACTTCCTAACTGGTAATTCCAAATTAAAAATGATAAAAGAAACCTAATAATGATTTTTAAATCCCTAATCATTGATACCCCACTCGATATAGTACGTCAATTTTCATTTTTTCTTTTTCACAATATGGCGTCTCATTATCGCCATTTTGAGTTTTCATCGTTTTCATGTCTTCAGTGACATTCGGACAGTTAAAACAAATCGATTGACGTAAGAATCATCAAAATCGGTCCACGCGTTTGGTCTCTAGAGTGTCAGATAGGAACAAAAATCCATACATACATACACAGACTGATAAACACATTACCACTCCTTTGCGTCGCGCAGTCGGGTAAAAACAGGGTTAGGATTTTATCCTTCTGTGCGGATGAAATTCCGGCGCCTTTTACGTATACTCTTATAAGCATGAAAGTGCAATCACTTATTTTTCTTTGTTATGAACATGTTTAATAGCAAACTCTGTGGTTAGAACCATGTTACGGTTAACTGGTCGAAGGATGGTTATAGGATACTTTTTAAATGACTACCTACATCCCCGCCATCTTTATTATCGATTACAAACATACGTGACACCTCAAAACTATCTAATCTAAAAAAAAAGTCCCTCGAATGAGTCGAATGTAAAGTATTTCTTTATTTATATTCCGTTCGAAAAGTTTAAATTGGTCCCATGTTACAGTCCATTTAATTAGTATATTGAAAGAATCAGTTTGATCTAAAAACGAGACTGCTCAATATGCATTTAAGATCAACGATAAAGTCTAAGCAAAGCAAACTACATTTGACGTAACTTAAACATTGTTGAATCAACATTATGAACTTTATCACTTAAAGATTGAGTTTGTTTCTAGATAGCACTCGGTAACTTTAAGAATTAGGTTCGCTTTTTAGCGACATACGTGTGAGTTTTTGTATCGTATAACTCGCATCTATTATTTATGATTAAACCACGTATGCTATTAGAATTAGCGCCTTATGCTACAATGATTATATTTTAAAATCAATTGATCCTCATTGTTGGAGCTACGATGTGAACTAAATCGAAATGGGCGATGGCATTCCATAGAGATGGGTTTATTTTTTATAATGTTTGGGTTCTTGATTGCAGTAAGCTTTTATGTTCTTTTGTCGATTAAATATCAGTTTTTATGGTTAATTGTTTGTAATAAAGAAGCAGATGAACTTTAACGGTTTATTTGAGTAAGCAATCGTAATTTTACTACGCTTCTGCCGCAACTATCTATTATATTTTTAATTTTATAAGTTTTGATATGTCTTCTTGGATCGCTACGCATTGAGATTATACTTAAAAAGATTTATTTAAGATAGGCTACGTTCTAATATTGTAGTAGTTAAGAATTACTTAGAAAAAATGACTGAATGTTGAGCTTGTTTCGGCTTTCTTCTCAAAAGTAGTCTTCTCTTGGGATATTCCGGTAGACTCTAACTTATATAAGTGCCCAGTCGGCCTACTTATAGAAAAAAGATCATTATATCATTCTTCGTTTTCTTGTGAAGGCCTTATTACTACCGACAAAGCTAACAAACACAAACTGATTTACCACTTTGCCTGCGCGTTGTCGATATATTGACCGTCAATGGCACCCAGTTAAAGATACCACGACGGTTCCAAAAATACATAAGCAATAAACTAAGTGATAAGTTCCAATGAACAGCTACTTACTAACTTTACGAACGGTTAAGTAGACATTTTGGATCACTTTAAAAATACAGTGGATTAATAAATAAGTCTTTGAGCTTTAGTATTTTGCCGGAGACACAACGCTAGCGTGTTCTAACGTACAGCCAGCGCCATCTAGCGATCGATTTCGAAACTAATTGTTAATGATAAAGTACGTTGTAAAAAATATAATGAAATTAAGTAACTTATAAATACCTCTATAGTTTCTAAGTGTAAAAAGGTCAAAAGTTAGTCAATTCTTAATTATACAGAATGAGACTTATAAATGGGACAGTATCAGCAGCTCCCCTGCTAGAATCCTTGCCTCTAAATTTTTGACAACTCTAACCCTGGTTTCTCTGAAAGAGTCTTGACAGCAACGAGTCTATATTTTATTTGTATAGCTATATATATATATTTCATTTACGGTGGTCTAAAATAGCAGCAAAAGTGACCTTACTAACCGATTTATATATTCCACCCTTTATTAGACAAACCTATTTTGCAGGAAATTACGTTGTTTTTTAGGCTTCATAATCAAGATATCCTTGTATATATTCCCATTGCTTTCTTGTGCAGAAAACAAAACTTTAATTCGGCAATTTCACCTGCTCGTTTGCAAAGTCTGCTGACCTATTATGATATAATGTCGATAGCACCAAGGACCATTAAAACAAGAGGACTGTCAGTTGCCATACCTTAGATCGTGTTCCGATCACAAGGAGATATTCCGGCAAAAACTAGATGGCGCTTAAAAACTAAACATTTAACGATGTTAAAATTGAATAAAGAAATATATTATAGTAACAATTCATTTGCAAATAGCTAACAATAAATAAATCGGAACATTTAAATACTGTGTCACGCTTGCAAAGTTGAATAATTGTAAAAGGTAATTTAAGAAAGCCTAGACATTTTTAAAGGTTTTCGTTTTCTTGTGCAGGACTCATTAATAACGGTAACATAAACTGATTTATCACATTGCCTGCCCGTTTTCGAGATCTGATGATGATAACCGTCAATGGCACCCAGATAGATACCACGACGGTTCCAAAAATACTGCCACTAAAGCAATGTTCTACTATGCAGCTACTTAATGCTAATACTACCCTCGGGTGCAAAGAAATCGGACCACCCCAGCATTTTTAACAATTTTCCAATTTCTGTAAAAACTGAAAGGGTGACCATAACATATTATATACCATATGAATCGTAAGCTTTTCTTCTATAAATTCATCTGATTTCCGAAGGTGTGTGGCCAATACTTTCAGATTTTCAGGGCTTAGAACGTTACCGCCCTAAAAATGCGTACTGGAGTAAAACTTTTGCCTAAGGGGAAAGCTGTGGTTCTAAGGAAATCGAGGAAAAATTAAAACAATTTTCAGCAATTTAATATCGTGTATTGCCTCTTCTAGCCCTACGATAGGCCGTCTTTCGGTTTTTCATCGACCTTATTAATTTTCTTACGGTATCTTGAGGGATGCCCGCCCATTCTTCTTCGATCTGTTATGAAGGAAAAGCCAAGGCCCTTTTTAAAAAAAAGGTTTATTATTAAAAACTTAAATTAAAATACACTTTGTAAATTCTGGCCTTGGCGAGGCATAGAAACCTTGGATGGAAAGCGTCAACGCGGTCAGAGGTCGGGACTCGACTGACTGGCTGGATGAGGACGGGTTCTAAGGTTGTATGGAGAAGGAGGGACTCCCGCTGATGCTGCAGCAGTGTCAGCAGACTTGCCTATGTAGCTAGGATATAACATCTCCCGGGGTTAAGACTAAACTTACTCTCTTAGTGAGTGAAGTTTATGTGGATCTAAGTCTAGGTACAGGAGCTGAAACTGGATGGTCTTCGAGTTCGGAACAGGTTGGAGGTGTTGAGAGAGGATGGAGCTGAGGAACGAAGTTCATTTTCGCTTTACAATAAGTTGTTTTCCAGGCCTTGTAAGTGAAATAAGCTAACAATACAATAATAATAAAAATAGTACTGTAAGAGTAATAATGTCCATACAAAACAATGTGGGGTTTTTCTATTATCTTATCTAAGCGTTCAGTCAGTTCATCCTTAGATAAGTAATTACTGGTCTTCAAGGTGTTTATGTTTAGACTTTTTAGATTTACTGCAGGAAAATCTGACTGAAATCTTTTGATACTGGTATAGTCACAACATGAATCTTCAATTAAATTGAAATCGGACTGAATGGGTGTTAAATTCGTTTGTATGTTATTTTTCGAGATAAACTGTATGTCCTTAAAGTACGCGGTACATTTACTGGGTAATGTAAACAAACCTGTTCCCATAACATCAATATCAAATATATTAGAATTATTTTGACATTCCACAGATAACTTAGATTTTTTTGAAATTACATAAATCCATTTATTATTTTCAAGTTTAACCCAAATTTCCATATTTCCATAAAACAATTTAGTTTTACAGTCCTCGGGTTTAGCATTTAACAATTTCGTTGCAATTTCAGTTTCACAAATAGGTGAGGACGTAGTGGAATAGACATTATCTAAGTTACAAATATAAAACTTATTACTAAGCGTCTTACAATTATTTAAATTATCTAACTTACAATAATGTGCCTTATCTCTGCTTAGAGCTATATACTTCGCGGTGGGTATGACCATCGCGTAGGAGGCCGGTGTAGCGTTACTATGAGCTACCGGGAATGGAACACCGTGATAGAGATTATATTCCTGGGAATATACTAAAGGTATTTTCATTACAAATATAATTTTCTTATTGATATAAAAGCTAGAAATTTCAGAAATGTTTACCAAAATGTTAATGTGATCGAGATGCAATGGTACTGGGAATTCATGTAATTTTGTTAAAAATCTGTAGTGTTCAACTAATTCAGAAAACAACTGTTTTGGGGTAATAATGGCTGGGTATAGTATGTTTGATTTACTAAACATTACGGCGTTCACGATGTCCTCTAATTTAAATGACAATGTTAAAAGATTATTTTCAATTATGTTCACTAATTCTAAGATATTGGATCTTAATGCTAACTTATTGCTAATTAAGGTAAAATTTTTCAAAGATATATTAAGTACGTCAACAGCGTCATTCAACCTTTGTTCGTTAACACTAATTTTGTTAATAAAATCTTCGTGAGACTTTAAAGTCGCCGATGTTACTAAAATATTACTTTTCATCAAGGTCGCGATCTCCTTCTGGTCGCTCTCTAAGTTTTGAATGGCGTTGTTATACATACTAGCATCATCCTGGTCCATAGTTCCAAATAAATGTTTAAATACAGTGCCGACACCACCAAACCACGCGGATCTTTTGGATTTATTTGTAATCAAGTGTGAGATTGAATCGTAGTCTCTAATTATATCATTATATCTTGTATTGAGCGATTGAAACATGTTATTGCATTCTGCCACCGTCAAACTACCGCTCTGCCTACATAAGAACTTCGAGGAGCCTATCACACCGTTCAGATTTTCAATGTGCGATTTTATAAAAGAAATGTCGATAGGTATAACTACATCCAAGAATCCGTTAATCACTTTAATTTCTCCAACAGGGTCGAAATAAATGCCAGGGTTGTTATTTACAGGTTCGGTGAAATTACTTTGTACCAAAAGGGGAACACTGAAAAGAAAAAAAAATTAAATAAAAGTAATTAGTATAGTATAATCTTAAAATAACTAATTTAATTATGTTATTTAATTATACACTATCTGCTCTATGTGCTAGTTTAATTTGGTCGTAATGATGAACCACGTATTTGCAGTTTATTAGAAGGGTCAAAGTGTTTCGACCATTAATTTTCACGACCTTGTATGGTCCCTTCCACACAGGGGATAAGGCTTTGCGAAGCCGAAGATGGTTTTTCAGGTAAACGTAATCTCCTACATGATAAGTTACAGGTCGGGTATCTGAGTCGTAATATTTTTTTGAGGTCTCCTTAGATTTCTGAATATTTTCGATTGCCTTGTTATGAGAGTGTTGGAGACGGTGTTGAAGCATCTTAAGGTAGTCGCAATAAGTCGCATTAGGCGCAGAATCATAAATAGAGTTCGGCAAAAATGGTTTGTGTCCGAAAATCAGTTCGTAAGGACTATAATTAGTGGTACTATGTACTGTGGTATTATACGTTAGGATGCCCGTATACACATACCGGGGCCAATCGGTTTGATCTTTATTTACATATGATTTTAAATATTCTTTTAGAGTGGAATGGCTCCTCTCAAGGGCGCCTTGAGTTTGGGGGTGATAAGGACTGGACCATAATTGCTTTATTTTTAAAAAGGAGCAAACCTGTTTGAAAAGGTCAGAAGTGAAGTTAGTTCCTCGATCCGTCAGAATAAATTTGGGGATTCCAAATAGGGATATAAAATGTATTAGACATTCACTAGTCTCTTCAGCGGTGGTACTGCGAATTGGATACGCTAAGGAGTATTTTGTTAGATCGTCCTGTAAGGTTAGTATATATTTTACCTTGGCAGGCCCTGCTTCTGGCAAGGGGCCGACAATATCCAACGATACGCGTTGGAAGGGTTCTGTAGAGGTAGAAGTTATTTCCAGTGGTGATCGGTTGGTTTTTCTTAGGGCTTTATTCGTTTGGCAAGAAGGGCATCGTTTTATATAAATTTCGATATCAGTCCGCATGTTTTTCCAATAGTATTGCTCACGAATTCTGTTAAGCATTCTGGTCATGCCTAGATGACCAGCAATGGGAATATCATGGTTTTCCTTAAGAATTTTAGGAATTTCACTTAGTGATGGATATATGATGCTATTGTGATATATATGTATTTGAATGTTAGTACCATGGAAAATGTAGGCTATCATGTTATAGATTTTAGTAAAAGCATGTTTATCAAATGGATTTTTGAAATCAGAGATACTTATGTCTCTTTTGTTACCGTTTACGCATTCATTAGTGCCTATTAAGTGGTTGCGAAGGTTTTTCAGTGACTCATAAATATCTGAGTAGGAACAATCATCAAAGTGATGGACCTTGGTAAATAAGGTTATGAAAGTTTTTCCTCCGTGATTAATTTCCTGCAAGGAAAGTAATGTTTTTTCGGATTGTATGAATTGCTCTTTTTCTGTTAGGTTACTAAGGAATGTTTCTATGTAGGGTACACTTTCGTCCAGGTCTAATGACGTAGGGATTACAATGGTTTTATATTGGCTTTTTAGAAGGTCTTGGTTGTGCTCAATAATAGCAGTGTCATACTTGGTGTTAGGAGGAGATTTTAAGAATTTTGAATAAGAATCATCAACTGCTGGAGGAGATGGTTCAAGCAAATCCTGATTGGTATTTGTTTCAATAGGTTGTAATTCGAGAGATGGTGTATTTTCTAAGTTAAGTTCATCAATTATGGAATCTAATTCGATCGGGGAAAATTGTGGATCAGGCGATAGGGACGGAATGTCTTCGAAATCAAATGGGTTGAAGATGTCTGCCTGAGAAGAGGATGTCCCTGGTTGTGGGTTATCATAGATGTTTGTTTCAGCCGTAGGCTGAAGGTTTTCGTTAGATTCTGTATGTACAGCGTTTACAGGTAAACAGTTTTTATTAGGAATAGGATATCGAGATAATGCGTCAGCCGCGCAATTCAATTTGCCTTTGCGATATATGATTTCGTAATCGTATTCTTCTAATTTTAAACGCCAGCGTTGTAATTTGCTACTGGGATCAGTGTGATTGAACAGCCATTTTAATGGGCGATGATCAGTTAGGATATAGAATTTCCTACCGAAAAGGTAGGGTCTGAAATATTTACAGAAATTCACAATGGCCAAGAGTTCCTTCTCGGTAGTACTGTAATGGCATTCATTTTTGTTTAGTGTCCTCGAAGCGAAGGCTATCGGTTGATCTTTACCGATTTGTCCTTGGGATAATATACCGGAAATCGCATAATTTGAAGCGTCACAGGTGAGAACGAAGGGTTTTGTAAAATCAGGGTAGATGAGAATCGGAGCGGTCGTGAGTTTAAACTTTAAGGTCTCAAAGGCTAGTTGTTGCTCGTGTCCCCAATTAAAAGGGGTTTCTTTTTTTAAGAGAAGTGTCAAAGGTTTTGATATTTTAGAGAAGTCTGGGATAAATCTTCGATAATAAGAGACAAGACCCAGGAAGGATTTAATATCTTTTGGGGATTTAGGCGGCGGAAATTGAGTGACTGCCTTAATTTTTTCAGGATTAGGTTTAACACCTTTGTCACTGATAATGTGCCCGAGATAACCGACTTCCTTTCTAAGAAACTCGCACTTGTCAGGTTGTAGTTTGAGATTGAAACTGCGCAGCCTATCAAAGATAGCTGATAGATTTTGTATATGTGATCCTAGGTCATAAGAATATATGACAATGTCGTCAAGATATACGAAACAGCGGACACCTTGGAGTCCAGAAAGGCAGTTATTCATGAGCCTTTGAAACGTAGAAGGTGCATTTTTAAGGCCGAATGGCATTCGATTGAACTGGAATTGACCTTGAGGTACTGAAAAACTGGTTTTCTCTGCATCTTCAGGAGACATATTAATTTGGTGAAAACCAGAGGCTAGATCTAGGGTGGAGAAGTATTTACTATTGCCTAATTGGTCTAAAATGTCGGAAATCTGAGGTATGGGATAAGTTTCTCCAATTGTTATATCATTGAGCTTACGGTAGTCAATGACTACGCGCCATTTTTGTTCTCCTGAGGCGTCCATTTTTTTTGGAACGACCCAGATTGGGGATGACCATGGAGAAGTCGAAGGCTTTATAATGTCTTGCTCCAACATCTTATCAATTTGTTTGTTCACCTCCTTTTTATGTATTTCTGGGAATCTATAGGATTTAGTATATACAGGAGCATCACTATTTGTTCGGATACTATGTTGAATATTGGGAGTGGATGTTAATTTGTCTCCTGGAAGATGGAAGATGTCTGAATATTGAGAGCAAACCTCGGTTAGAGCGTTTGCTTCTTCGTCATTTAGATGGGAAGTGCGAAGCGAGTTTAAAACTTCTTCAGTGCGTCTGGCAGTGTTACCAGTTGAGGAGTAGGCAACATTCATATCAATAGGTTCGAGACGTAGTTTTAAATCGGGGTTTACCTTGACGGCGTCTTCAGATGTGTTGATAACAGAGATATTGACTCGGTTATTTTCCTTAACCTTCACGATACAGTTGGCTATAAGTATTGATTCAGACAAATGCTGATCGGTAATTATTCCTTCTTTTATATCAGGATTAGCTACGGTACATTCTATTATGGTTTCAGTTCTCGGAGGTATATCGTAATTTGGTTCCTTGAAGGACAGCTTGATTTTAAGATTGTTGACTTCTAAACAGTTAGTTGCATAATTCACATTGCAACGAAATTTAGTAAACATATCATTTCCGATTATACCGTCATAAGGTAAGTTGATTTTTTCCATGACATGGAAGTCATGTGTTAAGGTAAGGTCACGGGAAAGGTGAATTTGGGATTTAATGTGACCAAGACTTTTGATTGATTCGTTAGTTGAATCAATGCCCTTGACATTGATTTCGCTCTTTGAAAGTTTGAGGCTTCTATCGACACACGATTTCTTAACAAGGCTTACTGATGCGCCTGTGTCGATGAGTAGCATTAAGGGTTTAGCACTCATGGATGTTGATACAGTTATGTACGGTAAGTATCTATCGTTTTTGGCAAGAACTTCGTAGATCCTAGAGTTTCTGGGCATTGAAGCGGAAGTAGTGAATGCGGTGTCTGGTGGGAATTTAGGACTCGAGCGACACCTATTCGAGCCTATTCTTCGTTTAAAGGATATGAATCAGTTTCATCAAGTTCCTCGTTGTCAAGGAAGTTGATTGGGCGATCAGATGAGTTGTTGTTGAAGTTGTAACGTTTATTGTTATATTCACGTTTTTTACATTGTTCAATAGTGTGACCTTGTGTTTTACAATAGCGGCACACTACGGTATTATTTGATGAAGTATTCTGCCTGTTAAACGTGTTGGAATTATCCTTGTTATGTGATGTGCTAGGTTTCGAGTAAGAATTGGAATACTGCGGCTGAGAGAAGTTAGGTCTTTTAGAGATATTTGGCTTGATAAAGGGCGCTGCAGGTTTCTTGTCGGCATATTGTAAGATTTTGTTCTCGGATAATGCGAGGTTAATAGCTTCGTTGAGTGTCCTTGGTGACTTGCAACGCAAAACTGTGGAAATTTTCGGGTTGACGCCCATCATAAATGAATTCAATGCAAGGTCTTCCATGGCCGCAATACGACCGGGAAGCTCCATCTTTTTTGGGCAGGACATAGTCACCTCTGTTAATAATTGGGAAAGGCATGATTCTACTCGGAGAGAAAATTGATTAAGTGACTCATTGGGCCCTTGTCGGCATTCCTGTAAATCGGTTAGTAAGTGGGCGTAGTGTTTACGTTCACCGAATTGGGCTTTCAAAAATTCCTGAAGTGTGGACCACTTGTCGAATTCTTTAATGGAACAGGCTAATTCTGCTTTACCTTCTAACTGACTTATAATATATTTGAGAACTATGCCTTCTTGACTTACGGAAGCCAAGGACATAGCATTTGTGCAATTATTTATAAAAGCATTGAGTTTTTCTCTTGAGCCATCGTATGGCTTAATGAATTTGAGTATCACATTTAATGGAACTTCTGACACCACCAATTTCGGAAGATTCAGTGGATCTAGGTTAGTTTTTGCGTTTTTAGAAGTGCCGGGCATCTCACCGTCGGGTGTTTTCGACATTTTGTAATTTTAATACTAATACAATACAAGAATACTATTCCGATACGGTGTAATAGGCGGACGGCCGCCCGAAGAGAATTGTTTACGATAACGATACTCGGCTCGGTGCACCAGGATGATATATTATATCTATGAATGTACAATGTATGTTATGAAATAGATAAAAAGAAATGACCATATGTTTATAGAAACAGTCTTGATTTCGGGTATTTTATTTTCACGGCACTATCCACGATTTTCACGGCACAACACAGATCACAATATGGAAAATGAAAGTACTCACAGCAAAACTATGATGACTTGAAGGACCACCATTGTCAGGGTCGATACGGAGTGTTTGGCCTTGACACTCAGTGCAGGCCACAGGAAACAGCGGAGCCTGGTTAACAGGCTAGATTTGGCAGGAAACAGCGTCACTATGATCACGTAGATCGTAGCAGGAAACAGCGTCACTATGATCACGTAGACCGTAGCAGGATACAGAGGAAACAGAGGTTGAGTGAGAATCCCGTTACTGAACAGTTTTAATTGACCGCGATTGTTTTTGGAAATAGCACTTCACTTTTCACTTTTCGGAAACTTCGGAAACGTTCCAGGATTTCTTAAAAAAATCCCTAAGCTGCCACCAATGTTATGAAGGAAAAGCCAAGGCCCTTTTTAAAAAAAAGGTTTATTATTAAAAACTTAAATTAAAATACACTTTGTAAATTCTGGCCTTGGCGAGGCATAGAAACCTTGGATGGAAAGCGTCAACGCGGTCAGAGGTCGGGACTCGACTGACTGGCTGGATGAGGACGGGTTCTAAGGTTGTATGGAGAAGGAGGGACTCCCGCTGATGCTGCAGCAGTGTCAGCAGACTTGCCTATGTAGCTAGGATATAACAGATCGCATACCTAAGCTCCAATAAAGTTTCAGGGGCGGGATTTCTGGCTCGGATTCTTCTTTTCAGCTCGTCCCAAATGTGCTCGATCGGGTTCAGGTCAGGACTTTGTGCTGGCCACTCCATAACGCTGATGCCCACCTCCTCCAGGTAGTCCGTAGTGGTCCGGGCTGTATGCGGCCGTGCGTTATCTTGCATGAGGATGAAGTCATCGCCGATAAAACCCTTAAATGGAACCACATGATCAGCCAGGATTTCCTCTACGTATCGAGGAGCAGTCAAACCGCCCGCATTTCGCCTTGTACCTGGCCCTGTGATGAACACAACGTCCGTCTTCGCTTCCAGAGAAATGCCAGCCCAGATCATGATTGACCCGCCACCATAGGCAACACGTTCCTCGATGCAGCATTGAGAAAACCGCTCCCCAGGCCTCCGGTAAACTCGTGCTCGTCCATCATTACCGAACAAGGTTATCCTGCACTCGTCAGAGAAAAGTACGGACCTCCATTGCTGAAGGGTCCAATCTTCATGTTCGCGAGCGAAGACATGTCGTGCACCGCGGTATCCTGGGGTAAGTTTTGGGCCATTGGCAGCCCTGTGAGCTGTCGATTCCTTCTCCTTCAGTCTTCTTCTGACAGTCCATCGGCTGATAGACACATTCCGGGTCTCTCGGAGCTTCTGCTGAAGCTGAACAGCATTCAATCGACGATTTCGTAGCGAGGAAACAGCGATAAAACGATCATCTCTCTCTGAAGTACTGCGAGTTCTGCCTGTTTCGGGTCTTCTGGAGAACGTCTGATCTTCGCGGAACCTCTGGTACACACGTTGATCTGATGACTTCGATAGGTTCAGTTGTCGAGCCACTTCACGTTGACTAAGCCCACTCTGCAACAGGGCAACTGCTTGGGCGGCTTCATTTGGGGTAGTATCCATGTTTCTTCAGTTTTTCAGGGTCGAGTCGATGAGAGCAGTGTTCAGGAAGACGTATCAATTACGAATGATGCATAAACAATGATAATTACTGGTTTTATGCCTAATGGTAAGTGGTCAATTAGTGCATGCGTTAACGAGGGGGGTGATTTCCACGCCCACATTTTGCACAACATCCATTCCCGCCCTTGAATATTGGTGTCATTTGATAGGGCAGAAAATTATCTATCACGTGGTATTTAAATTGTTACGGTCGAGCTTACAGTTTTAATGGAAAACGGAAAAATGCTAAAAATGCTGGGGTGGTCCGATTTCTTTGCACCCGAGTGTAGACTAGATATACGCACTTTAGTACTTTCGCGGAGACACAACGCTAGTGCGTTCTATCGTACAGCTGGCGCCATCTAGGGATAGCTTTGGACACTAATTGTTTATGTTAAAGTGTGTGCATTTTTTTTAAATAATAGTAAGTAACTGATACCTCCCTAGTTAGTCAATTCTTAATTATACAAGGTTAGACTTATAAATGAGTCATCCTGTGGTGTACGCAAGTCGAAATTACTTGTAGTAAATTAATTGTTTATTCCCATTTAGTAATTTTTTTATATTTGGATTTAATTCAGGTTGTCTGGAAGAGATCGCTCTATAGCGATAAAACCACCTGTTGCTTACCTCTAATTGTGTTCTGTAAATCCATTATTTGAAAATCTCTGTATAATTGTGAGGGTGTGCAATAAAGAATATTTGTATTTTGGATGTTTTTTTTTTATGTTATAGAACAAAAATATAGATCTTTATATTGTACGAGACATGTTGTTTGGGTTTTTAGCAACCTTTATTCAACACACTACCAAAAAGAAACATTTTTGATTCTCTATGAACACAGTAAACGAATTTTGTCTCCCCTACCCCCCAGCAGATGCCGCTAGTGTCAGATAACCCTTTAATAGGTGCAATGAGTAAATAGAACTCTTCGTAAATATTTAACTATTTACTTCTTTTATATATACAATAGCATATTATCAAAAATATGAAGACACTAGAAGGTGGGCACCTTTTAGTGTCTTTATAATTTCTTCGAACTTCGTTCGCGGAGGAGAAAAAGTCATAACCCTTTTTTTTACTTCAGCGTATTCGGGTAAAAGTAACCTTTTTTCTTTCTTTTCAAATGTAGTCTTCTCTTGGGAAATGCGATTAGACTCTTAACTTGTATAAGTGCCCTGGCGGCCTACTTACAGAATAAAGATCATTATTTCATTATTTGTTTTCTTGTGAAGGCCTTATTACAACCTACAAAGCTAACAAACACACACTGATTTACCACTTTGACTGCGCGTTGTCGAGGCCTGCTGATACACAATATATTGACCGTCAATGGCACCCAGATATAGATACCACGACGGTTCCAAAATAACATAAACAATGCTGTTTTGCCGTCTAAATAAACATTGTTCGGTTTATGACGCATTGGTGTATACACTGTAATGTTATGTAACTTGTTTTTTAATAAATAAATAAATAAATAATAGACTAAGTGATAAGTTCCAATGAACAGCTACTTACTAACTTTACGCATGGTCAAGTAGACATTTTGGATCACATTAAAAATACAGCAATTTTAATCGATAAGTCGTTGAGCTTGAGTATTTTCCCGAAGACACAACGCTAGCGCGTTCTAACATACAGCCAGCGCCATCTAGCGATCGATTTGCAAACTAATTGTTATATGTTAAAGGGCGTTGTAACATATAAAATAAAGTAACTGAAAAAGTCATAACGTTCTTTTTTACTTCAGTATTCGGGTAAAAAGTAAACGTTTTTGGTACAGCTGCCACTGGAATCCACAACGACACACACAGAAACGTACAAAAGTTTAGCAAATAAATGACTGATTCTGATTCTGATTCTGAAAAAATCCAAAAGATATACTTTTCGATTCTGTGACACCTACAAATAGTCCGTCACAAAAATTTTTTTCATATTACTATTTCATTTTTACAACTTTACAATAGTATAGATGATATTGTAAACTGTGTTAGATATAATAACTGGCTAAATTTCGTTCCGGTCTTGATTAGGGAACGTGAAACTTGAATCTTCATACTACTTAGTTATAGCGTCCATGTTATCTTTGCATTAAAAAACTATACGAAGCACAGGGTAAGGTACTAGTTTTAAAATAAAGATAATTTATTCAAACTTTATTGCACAATCGAAAAATGTATAAATGGTGGACTTTATGCCAAAAGGCAATCTATGTCAGTCAACCATTTTGATAAATAGAAACAGTTATATGGTATTGGGCCTGTAATCAAGAAAATGTAGGTAACCCTACATCAACATTAGAACTCACGTCTTAATTATTAGACGCATCTTTACTATCATACAAACTAAAAGTTCTGTTTGCCGGTATAAATATCAAGTGGTTTTAACTCTTAATGTTAACGAAATACGAAATCCTGTAATAATATTAACAGCAAATGGTAATTGAAGTTTTATGTTGTATTTTGTCACTTCTAATTGGTATTTTATGAGTCGCTATCGCCTGCGATTTGTTAAAACCGTAAGTGTTTTTTTAAACGCTTCTACACGCTTTTGGCGTTTATAGATAAACTTGATTTTAATAAGAAAATTTATTGCATTTAACTAATTGGCGATTAAAGTTGGGGATTACAATTAAAGTCTTTTTTTTTTTTTTTTTTTTTAATCTTAATTTGGGGAGCTGGGTCGTTGAACGATCATGTCGCTCCATACGTTCTCCAAAGTATAATTACAATTTACTGAACGCACATTTTATAAAACTTATACAACAATTTGGCTTGCTCTGATTCAGGGTCGGCCAACCCAGCATTACAGGTTCCCGTGCTGAAGGTTGCACGATGAGACCCCCTCCGTACACATTCCATTAAAATATGATGTACGTCCTCAATGACCCCACAGTCCATACAGTTGGGAATAATAGATTTTCCCATCAAAAATTTAAATTTATGGATTGTATTAAAGTCTTCATTTCTATGTTTCTATACTGTACCAGTTTTCTACGTGGGAATAGACCTTCCGTAATGTTTTATATTTTATTTGTAACTATAAGGAGCCCGCAACTTCGTCAGTGGAGGAGAAAAAAAATCGTAACCGTCTGTGGTGTGGAGACTAGCCCATTTAGGCTAGCTGTTGTTTATATGGTAATCGTAATTAATCATCAATATGTAACCTTATGTAACCTGTATTATTCTGATCATTATAGATTCGTACATTGAACGGTAAACATGTGTTTCATTGATAATCTCCTCCATATCGTGTAGACCCTTAAGAGCAGTCAATTCATACATAACATGGCGACCCTGCCAGGATTTTATTAAATGTGACATGGTGCGAGTTTAACATGTGCCAGGTGGACGCTAAAGTGCTAAGGGACTTGGAGGAGCTATTGTACCCGTGGATACTATACGGGATAGTTGCAATGGTGATACTCGTTTTGCTGATTTGTATGTGTTTCCGTCGGTGCGGACGGCGGGCAGAGTAAGAGCGGAGCAATGGTATGCATTTGATTTTGCTTTCTTATGTTGACTGGCTTCTAACCATGGGGAAAACTGAGTTAAAGATCGAGAAGGAGGAGGTCATAATAGCTCAAAATGGCCAGGGCAATACGGCTAGCACTACTCAGGACATGCAAGGAGGCGGACGGACGTCCTACATGCTTTGGTTTTGATGATGGCAGTCATATTTTGCTACTTTATCTAAAAAAGGATTCATAAGTGCCTTACCAAGAAAATTGAGCGGCAGGCGGCAGCTATAGCGATGCGTAGGCGTGCATCAGAATAATACAGGTTACATAAGGTTACATATTGATGATTAATTACGATTACCATATAAAGAACAGCTAGCCTAAATAGGCTAGTCTCCACACCACACGTCTTTTGTTCTTCAGCGTAGTCGAGTAAAAAGTATCCTATATCCATCTGTGGATATCCAGCTACCCGTATACCAAAAATAGTTGAAATTCGTTCAGCTGTTTTGGCGCGATGAAGCCGCAACGACACATATAACAACATAAAAAAAAAGTTAAGTAAACGATTTGGTGATGTCGAAATAGTCCGTAAGACTTTTTTTAATAGCTTTAATATACAAACATTTCATTTTTACAACTTTGTAATAGTATACATAGATTACTAGAAGGGCAGCTTCTGGTATAACTTCGTTCACGGAGTAGAAAAAGTCATAACCCCTCCTTTTTCTTCAGCGTAGTCGGGTAAAAAGTATCCTATAACCTAAACGTGTAACAATAATAGATAAAGTATGTTTAACCGATTTGGCGTGATGAAGTCAGAACGACAGATACAAACAACAAGAAATCCGAAATTCAACAAGTCCGTTACAATATATTTTCTGAAATTATCTCCAATGTACATCAGACATTTCATTTTTACAACTTTGTAATAGTATATAGATTACTAGAAGGAAAGCTTCTGGTATAAATCCCATCTGACGAAACATTTAAACGACAATAGGGTACATGCATGAATTTTCTTTATCGCTTTTCTTAACTAAATATCAAAATACCGTAAAAACGATTTCAAAATGTGAAATTAAAATTTAAATCGGCCAAGAAACACGCAAGATATCGGCATTTTAAACTGCTAATTAGACGGCGATTTGACAGAAAGGTCCGACATGTACTGTTACGTCATAGTCTACGCCGGCCATATAAAATCCATATTAAATTCCGTTTTGCTAGAAAGAGATAGAATGAAATGTTTGATGGCTTATATCTTGGTTATTTTTAAAGTTATCCGAAAAAAAATTTTTGTGTTTGTTACATGAATGAGCTTTTGGTAAAGCAAAAATTAAAATTCATGTATATTCCCTATTGAGAAACTTTTTATTGAAAAATCCATTATATTCCGTGAAGGAATATATGGATATAATAATTTTAATATTCATTTTATTTTATTCATTTCATATTAATTTATTATAATTAAGTTATTAGCATATCTTTAAAGCAGTCTATCATAAATAAATAATAGATAATGACATGTTACCTTTTTCATCTGTGACATTTCCATTTTGTGTAGCTATTATGATTTTATTTTATTTTATTATTTCTTTGTATTTGACGATCATAATTTAAATTCGTGTAAATTGACTACATGTAATTTATATTGTAATTTATTTTATGAAATAAAGTAATCTAATCTAATCTAATCTAATCTATAATTATTATAGATGTCGCCAGAGATATCTGACCAGGTCAAAAAACCGGCCAAGTGCAGATCGGACCCACACACGAAGAGTTCCTTTATCGTACCATTTATTTTTAACTGGTAATGAAAAGCTGAAAGTAATTTATTCTAGAATTTTAGGTTTGATTTCTTATAAATACAAGGATTTCGAAAGAGAACTTAGTGAAGAAATTCACATTAAAAAATAACGATGATCGTGATGGTTACATTAGGACTTTCATAGAAATTCAATGTTTATTTCGTTTTTTTTTTCTATAATTTTCTGTAGCGGCCACAGCATTACACGTTCTCAGAAAGTTTTAAGAGTTTTTTCACATTTGATACAGTTGAAGGGGACAGACAGAGAGACATTGGAGTCGTAGTTAGGGTTCCGTTGGTAGGTACTCCTTTTGGTATACAGCCCTAATAATATTTTCACCAACATTACAGCAGAGACTATATCCCTCCTCCCTCGAGGCGCAAAGGTATCGTGCCTGCAATTTACCGCGTCACTAGTGATGTGGAAATATCGATAAACTATCGATTTATTGCCGTGGCGAGTAGTTTCCATATTTCAACCGTCGACACCGGCCATTATGACCGAGGAAACCTCACGTATATCCTGTTTGGCGCAAAAGCGATTTGAATAAATCAAATAATAGACAAAAGTTGAATTGTTATAATGATATAGCTAAAAGCATGGAGTAAAGAGGTAAGGAGAACAATCTCTATCTTATACCCAAAGTGTCCGTCAAAAAAAATAAAACCGACTCCAAAAACAAACTAAAAAAATAACACCATAATTCAGTTTCATCAATTTACTTACAAGTAACCGTTTATATACTCAATATATACAGTATATACAATTAATCTTATTTTGGCGTCGGTGCCATATAAAAAATGTGTAAAATATTGAAAATTTACGATTTTAGTAAGTTGTGACACCATGGCACCGACTCCAAAATAACAATAATTGTATATACTGTATAGATTGAGTATACAAACGGTTACTTGTAAGTAAATTGAAGAAACTGAATTATGACGTTATTTTTTTACTTTTTAGTTTTTTTTTGGAGTCTTTATTTTTTTGTTAAAAAGTTTATTTATTTTACACTTTTTAGTTACTCGTTACTTAAAAGTGTATCTCGTGACGATTCGGATAAGCCCAAACACGGCTATGATATATTATTTTATTACATAGATCTGGTGCCTACCTTCCGGCTCCATCATCAAATCAATTCGATGGTACCATTCTCATGAGGAACATTTAAGTTTGTGACTATGAAGTTGCTTAGCTAAATTAATCAAGATATCTTATCGCCACCCGTAAATCATTTATCATTGAGGAGTTCCGATGGCATTCTGTGGTCTTCTTCATCAGTTTCACTTTACCAATTTACACTTTTTGAATGAAAATGCTTATTATGTTTCTTATAATACCAAAATCGCCATATGTATGCCTACAATATTTGAGGAGTTCCTTCAATTCCTCGTGGATTTCATCATCACATCTTCACCAGAATTATATGGGACTAACTTGGAAGTAATACGTCCTATAAAACAAAAAAAAAATTGAAATTGGTCAAATAGTCTTCGAGTAATCGGTGAACATCCATAAAAAAAAACATTCCGTCGAATTAAGAACCTCCTCCTTATTTTCGAATTCGGTTAAAAAGGCATTAAATTGGTGGCGCCACAGTAGCAAGTGCGTGAAATAAATTACCATAATAATGCCAAAAAAATCCACAACGATGAAAGAAAAAATATTTTAATACGATTGAATATTTACATCGGAAGAAGAACGAAATATTGAGTAGCTATTCAATAAAAAATATTGTGTAATTGGTTGTTGACTTCATACTATCTTGCTACTCTAGCGCCATTGTGGACGGATTTGGAACTATTATTTACTGCTTTCGGCTGGGACACTTCTTCATCTGTTTTCCTTATGAGTTTGGCCTCTTTACCTCTATACTCTATGGCTACAAGACTAGAATGTGGGTGATTTTGGGGTGCTAAGCTAACAGAGTATGTAGGTACAAGACTTGAATCTGATTTTAGATGAATTTTCAATATTGTTACTACTTTTGTGAAAAGCTAACAACCCATACAAATATTAAATAAAATATTATGATTGTGTGATGAATGTATACCTTTGTATCAGCGTTCAGCAATATGTTACGGTTATGAGGAAAACCATCCTTTGTCATGTTACAAGCAGTTTGTTTAGATCCAGACGTTTGAGTCATTAAATTAAATCGTAAATACCCAAAACCTAGACAGACAGAATACACTGACGACATCTGGCGATTTATCAGAGGATACTATTTTTTAGATGAAAGTTTGAAAATTTCAATTGCTTTACGTACGATTCTAAGTAATTATTCCGTTGGGATTATGAAGCTCAATCGAGGGGTTTGGTTCTGATTATATTACCTGAATCCTTTACATCGGCTTCCTCACTGCAGTCCTTTAAGAAAATAATCAAAACATGGCTTCTCGATCACACATTTTATACTTTTGACGAATTTTTGAATGTTAAGTGATAGTGTAACTTACCTACTATCATAAAATTATTATTGTTATACAATTTAATTTTTTTACTTATTTTTAGGCTCCATACAATGTCTTAATGATATATTGTCACGTAATAATTAATTATTATGAATAAATTAATATGAATATGATTCTAGGTAAATGTTCGGCAATAGTGGTGTGTTGTGATAATGAGTGAAAAAGTCTGAGTTTAAATCAAAGCTTAAATCCAGTCGAATACTTTTACGTAATGTGAAAAATAGTTTAGTTAAACTCGGACTTATTTACTGAATCTAAAAATATAAATAGTATATAGCGGACAGTAAAATGATACTTCAATCACAAGAGCAAGCTTGCAACATTAATGTGTGAAAACTTTTATAATGGGATATAGGTTCTTATATACGGCTACCCACAACCATAAAACATAATTTAATTACATTTCACTTTGATAACACGAAAATTATGGCATTTCACTCATCTGTACATGAGTCTATTTGAAATCATGTCACTATAGAGATGGAAACACTTAATTATAATCAACGTGACTGGTCGGTCCAGTTCCAAAAAAATCACTGTGACTGTCACAACTGTTACTAAAAGCACGTTACCTTACAATACTATTTTCAAAAAAAGAAGTAGATACACTTACTGAAGATCGATTAATTAAACGGATATCAACTATTTTTGATACACGGGTAGCTCGGCATCCACAGATGATAATAGGATGCTTTTTACCCGACTACGCTTTAGAAAAAAAGAGGGGTTATGACTTTTTCTTCCCGCGAACGAAGTTGCGGGCATCTTCTAGTATTGTATGAATGTAATTTGATGCTTGTAATGATATATCTTGATTTTGTTACACATGTTGATCACATTACTTAATGCGTACACTAAATGTGTGTCTGTAAAGTGTGCCTAGGTATTTGTCTGTTGCATTAATATTGTTGTTAATTATAATTTCATTATGTACATTGTATTTTTTATGTATTGTAAAATTGCCTTTGAGCAAGTAGGCACTTGTAGAATAAAGTTTTTAGTTCAAAAATAGTGACTGTATCGCTGCAGGCAGAACAAATATCCCTGCTTGATTTTGTAATGTTCTTTGTGGCAAGGTGTGTAACTGCATATCAAAGTAACGTAACTCCACTCTAGTACCTAACGGAATTTGGGTTGTTTTGGGAGAGTAGTTGATGTATGTTCAAAGAAAAGTATAGTCTGCAATATAATCTTGTCTCATGCAAAAATGCTTTTTTGACAGAAACTTATTTCAAACAAGAAATGCACTTCAAATTGTCATTTTACTTATGTTGACGATCATGATTTGATTACGTGTAACTTTGACATTAAGCAAAAGTGTTATTTTATCATGAAATAAATAAATCTAATCTAATCTATCAAATTTTAAAGCCTTAGTTGATTTTGACATGCATCGACACAAGTCCCTGTGATACTTTTAGAACACCGACCACTGTGATTTTTAATCGTAACGTAATTTATCACTCACCTCTATTTCACTATTAGAGTCGCGAGAACCTGGTTTACCATACAATGTGACTGTTCCGATTCCGAGCTTTGTACTCACTTTAAATGCTAAGTAAGTAGGTTTATAATTATCTCGTTACGGTTACAGAGAAACGTTAACTTGTACAATGTTGTTAATTTATTTTACGGCTTAATGTCGACGGCTAAACATGCTACAGTTTATTGTAGATAAAGATAGTGTGGAATGAACACAACTACGCGCTATTGCGAATCATACCTACAACTATCTCTCTATCCTAATTAGAATGGTGTTTTTAGCGTTTCGCGCTTCAAAAAACTGAACCCTTATAAGATCACTTTGTTATCCGTCTGTCCGTCCGTCTGTTTGTCAAGGCCCTTTATCTCAGGAACGCGTAGATGTATCAAGTTGAAATTAACATCAGTAAATAGCTTTTCGCGTTTGCGTATTGCATTGGTAATTGTTCGACGTTTCAGACGTCACGTTACGTCCCTTAGTCACGAAGGGGAACTAGTTATATAAGTTTGTACATACAGACCTACAATACAATGAGCTAATTAAATTAAAACTAATCAAAACACATTATTTTTTTGTTTTCTTTTTAACTGAGAATTATAACACCATTTTATAGCAGCATTTTTAAAGCATCATTGTCATCGCGCCTTCGGCACAGATAATGCAAAATGTGCGTATCTACTGGCGGGCAAAAATGACAAAACACAATCCACATACAAAATTGTATTACTTACTACAATCAGCCAGTAGCGCCACTACAGCCGGTAAAAATAAGTTTGCAAAGCATTCAAGATGGCTGCGTTTTCGCGCTTTTTTTCTCGGACAAGTCTTGCATTGGTGTTAATTAAGTAGGGCGGCAAAAACTAGAAATGTTATAAATGTCAACTCTTTAATGACGCCGCGTGAGGCATATTTTGTTTATAAATAAAACGCGCAATGTTTACTAAGGACAATGACTTTTTTATTTATTTATATAGCCTTTGGACCCCGCCAAGAGAATAATGTTAATTAGTTTTTCTAAGTTAAAGATATTTGTTATTCAATTACACCCACAGATTAAGTTATAGGGTTGCCACGTCTCAGGATTTCTCCACAGATTTCTAGATTTTATTGCCGGACTTTGAAATTTCAGGACTTTAAATTTTCGATTAGGTATGTATCTAATATGGTATAGTAAAATATTAGATATTTTTATTAAAAAAATAGTTGCAATCAACATAAACGAAAGCACTAGTAATGAGAAGCGCGATTCGTGACCAAATCTCGGAACTTTTTAGTAAAAATTGGGGCTATTTTCCGGACTTTAAAATGTTTCATCTGGTAACCCTATACACAGATTTTTTATTGTTAAAAATACCACATCGCCCCGTTTTTCGCCAAAGGCCGAAGTAAAGAGTACATGCATTTATTCATCATTTTTAAAACCATTCAATTTCCATACAATTTAAGTGGCATGTAATTTTACATGAAGGACGGATCCGCTGACATTTTTACAGCCCTTTTTATGACAGATTCAATTAAAAAAAGTGGTCCAGTAGGTAACCCAATCAACGTAAATTGTACCTGAGAAATTAAAAGTTATTATAATTTTATAGCCGTGTTGTCGGTGATGAAATACTGAGTGAGTCTTATAATATAGGCAAAGTGTATGTAATACACATTGAGTTTATACTTAAAAAGATATATTGAAGATAGGCAAGGCGTACTAATATTGTAACAGTTAAGAATTATTAGAAATAAATACTGACTGTTGAGTTTCTTTCTTCTCAACAGTGTTCTCCTCTTGTGAAATGACGACAGACTCAGACCCTTTAAACGTGCCCTTGCGGCATACTTCCGGTATAAGTAGGGATCATTATTTCATTATAGTTGTATAAACGTATACGTAAGGAAAAATTAAATATCGCAAAATAAAAATTGGAAGGAAAAGTTCTCATAATTTACTGATAAGACTTTTTATATTCATATCCATATAGGCAGGTACCCTTAGGTGCCAACTCCTTCATGCTCTTTCAATTTTAACCTTTTAGTTGTTTGAATACAATATATATTTTTAACCTAAAAACTTCCTGACGCATTGAATACTAATGGTTTTATCTTAAAGGTGATCTGGTGGTTCTTGTTCGTTCCTGTAACTTTTTTTGTGTGACAAGTGTAGCTAGGGTTACCAGATGAAAAATTCAAAAGCCCGGAGAAAATGCCTGATTTCCATTGAAAAATTGAGATATTGTTGCAGTTTGAGATTTTTTTGTTTTAGGAGAATTATTTTTAGTTTTAAGTTTTTATTAAAAAGATCTTTAAAATGTAGTGTATTTAATTGAAAATTCAATAAATCCTGAGATTTCCTGAGATTTACGAAATCCGGCCGCTTTCCTGAGAAGAGTCCGAAAATCCGAAAATCTCAGGATATGGTAACCCTAAGTGTAGACAGCTATGGACATGACTAGCAAGTAACTGAAAATAATAGAGACATTTAGAGAAGGCCTTTGCTAAGTGGCAGGCAGACCGAGAAGATTGAAGAAGGAGTACACAAAATAATTGTAAAAATAAATTGACAGAAAAAAGGGCTTATTATAAGTGTAAATTTATTTGCTTTAAGGTTGCGCCTCATTTGTATGCATCGCTATAGATATCAGATGCAAACTTAACCGGAACCGGGTAATAATATTGGGGTATGTGAAAGTTTGTACGGAACCCTCGGTGCGCAAGTCAGTCTCGCACTTGGCTGTTTTTTTTATTAAGCAAGCGATATTTGTGATAGCACTTTCGCCGTTGCTGGCTGCTATAAATATTAAGTGCATTAGCTACCGGGCATCGCGGCGTTTTTAACCCGTTAATTGCTTCGGCATTTCTGCATAAATATTAAACACGTCAAGTTTATACTAGCTATTAATGCAACTACGTTTTAATATGAGCGACGTTTTACCGTGAGATGAACAATTCACACGTGTACGACGTAAGTTAGTTGTAACCTGCTGAGGCCCAAAGTTACCTTTTTGCAGTGGCGTGCACAGGGATTTTGGCCAAAGTAGGCAGTTTTTCTGCGCCTATTAGGAGCCATGGTCGTTGAGGGCTTCAGGGTAGGCAATTTCTCTGTGCCTGTCTATATGGAGCCGTGGAGGTTCAGGGTAGGCAGTGCCTCTGTGCCTATATGGACCGCACGCCACTACCTTTTTGTTGTTGTAATTTACTGTTGTTGACTGTACAGTACAGTGGTACCAACTTACACGGAAGTACGCCATATGAGATACGTCTGTGAACGTAGATACTATGTATGGAACTATGGAGCGTAGAAAACTAAGGAGAACAATCTCTATATATCCAAAGTTTCAGTCAAGAGGCGTTAAATTGGTGGCGCCACAATGATCATAATAATCCACAATGATGCAAGAAAAATAATTTTGAACACGATTTAATATTTACATCAAAAGAAGAACGAAGGATTGAGTAGCATTGCGATAAAAATAATTTATAATTGGTTTTGGACTTCTTACTATCTTGCTACTCTTGAAGTACACATTTGGCTCAGTGGTTAAAAAGCTGGCGGCCCCGGGTTCGAACCCCGACCAGGGCAAGTATTTGTGTGATGAGCACGAATATTTGTTCCTGGATCTTGTATGTTTTCTGTGTATTTAATTATAATCATTTGCCTTTATTATGTACCTACTTATATCGTCGCCAAGTACCCATAGTACAAGCTTTGCATAGTTTGGGTCTAGAGCGATTTGTTTAAGATTGTCCCTGAAATTTACATTTATAACTCTACCGCCGTTCTAAACAGATTTGGAATTATTATATCCATACGAGATTGCTTACTTGCCTTTTCTATACTCCATGTACTATGGTAGATGCTAGCAACAGAACAGATAAGTTAGTGTAGTCATAGACAACGATGCCATAGATCAGAAACATATTTATCGCACCATTAGTTCGAATGTACCAACTTAATCCCGCCATATACGACGTGACATGCGCAAAACCTATACTAAATAATGCACGACTTAAGAATCGTACCGTACTTTACTGCCGACATCAGACTTTATACTCTAAGCCTTATATCAGTAGAATAAAGTCAAAGTTTCATGCTATCATGTTAATTTTCTGATGAAGTCATTGATGTATTCGGTAAATGCAAGTTGCACGTGCAATTGGCCGATTTAATACCCAATTATATGGACCGCAAATCGTCCCAATGACAGGAGATAAATCTTAATGGTAAGGCGGCGTCTTGCTAATGCGAGTCGATGTCTTTATTACAGACTAGAAGGTGGCTTCTAGATTCTACTACTTCATAACCCTCTTTTTACGGTTCCGTACCAAAAGGTACAAAAGGAACCCTTATGGTGCGACTCTGTCTGTCTGTCTGTCTGTCAGACTATTAAAGCGCCATATCTCAAAAACTACTTATGCTAACTATTTGAAATTTAATTTAGAATATTTATAAACATGGTCAACCCACATGTATTGCCCAGGAAATATTTAATAATACATTTTTATTTTCTAAAAAAACGACGAATATGAGGAGGGGATAAAAATTAAAAGTCCAGCTACTGGGTCAAATGGGGTATCATATGAAAGGGCTTAACCTGCACATTTTTAAACATTTTTTTATTTTTTTTATTGTTTTTAGTTTTTGTTTTATTAAGGAAAATGTGAAAAAAAACCACCATTTCCCCCGCTCTGTCTCCGAAGTTTACCAATCGAAAATTTTGAAATTTTCACAATTTGTATTAATAAACATAAATATTACTTGAAAATTATAGCCATCTCTCTAACTAGCTAACTTTTTAATTCGCAGGAAACCTATTTGAGCAACCCGGTTGCGTTAAGTTTGCACTTGATTTGTACGCAATGCCATAGATATCAGGTGCAAAGTTAAATCAACCGGTACCGGGTAATAAAGTTAGGGTAAGTAAAAATTTGTACGGAATCCTCGTTGCGCGAGTCAGACTCGCACTTGGCCGGTTTTATTTTTCTTGGGCATGGTTCCTGCGGCAATATTGTTCGTAATGATCCGTTTCAATTTATTCTTGGATTCATGCCAAGTTACCTGGGTAACCGGGAGTTAATCCACCATCATTCAATGTCATATAATAAGAAAGTGCCTGCAACTTCGTCAGTGCAGGAGAAAAATACCGTAACCCCTTTTTTCTTCAGCTTAGTCGGATAAAAAGTATCCTATAACCATCTGTAGATTTTTGGTACACGAGCAGCTGGGCCTCTGAGTATTTTTCAATTTAGTTCTCTTAAAATAGTCTGTATCATTTGTTTTTTTGAAAATATCTTCAATGTACAGACATTTAATTTTTACAACTTTATGTATAGATGTACACATTAATATTGATAAAACGGTTGACCAGTTTTACGATCCCTTGAACTTTTTACGTTAGACTCCATTATTTTTAATGGGAATCATACACTATATAATAACTAGTTTTTTAGTTCATCGCCTCTGTTGTTGCCTATAAGAAATTCCCAGTGCAATCTGTTATAAATAGCTTGTGTGTTACGCTACATCAATGTTGTTAATGAAAAAGTATGTTAAAATTATAGCTGGTCTTCAAGTTATCGAGGATTGTGAAGAATTAATATACATAGTCACTATATTCTCTTAGGATTCGAAAAAAAATGGACCTTCATTATTTACTTTATTACCTTAGATGAATAAATAAATTACCACTCTATTAACTCTACAAAAATTATAATTAGTCTTTAAATAAAACTGCATCTTATTTTAAATGATTGAGAGATTATCACTGACAAATATTTTCAATTATTTTCACATGTCTATCTTGACTGAATGTATAATGGGAAGCAATTTATACATTGCTTCCCATTAAACTAAGATCGTATGTTATTGTTATCATATGTTCATTGTGAATTAACGATTTCATTCATTCATAAATAAATTTTAATTAGCCGTAGTTAAACCATGCAGAAAAGGGAAATGTTCCGTTGTGCGACGAAAATATTCAATACAGTTGTATGGTATACTTTCAAAGCAAAATAATTACGTCAGCTAACGTGTCTAGCTTTTTGAAATCCACCCGATTATCACTTATTTCAATACTGGAAGATGCCCGCAACTTCGTTCGCGGAGGAGAAAAAGTCATAACCCGTCGTTTTTTCTTCAGCGTAGTCGGGTAAAAAGTATCCTATAACCATCGTGAGATACCCAGCTACCCGTGTACCAAAAATTGTGGAAACCTGTTTAGCTGATTTTGCGTGATGAAGCCAAAACGACACATACAAACATACAAAAAATCCAAAAAAAATATTTTTCGTTTTAGTGACCTCGAAATAGTCCGTAACAATCATTTTTTTGAAAATATCTTCAACATGTACAGACGTTTACAACTTTATAATAGTATAGATATGGCGAAAAACTTGCTATGAGCAGAACGCTTACGCTCTAACGGGGTTGCTGCTATAGAATTCGCTAAATGTGCGTCAGAGTCGAATGCAGCTCTGACGGACTCGTCGCTGCTATAATTTGAACCCTAGACTCGTATAACTTATATTTGTAATCATAGGTCTCGCCCACGGTTTCGTTTTCTCAAGCAAGTTTCGACAAGCTGCTTGACCGACCAATATATTTTGACCTGCGATGTAGAACATCACTACTTTATGTGTTTAATCAGAGCTTGTAACCGGTTACAAGTAAACCGGTATTTATTTAGGTTATACCGGTTAATTATTTAGGTTATGTTCGGACGAATTTATTTGGGAACTTTATTTCGAAGCGCTCTCTAACCGGTTACTCCGTGTTCGGATACGGTATCAATAGCCGCTGCCGCGCCGATAGGGGCGCAACGACAGTCACGCGAAAAATTGAGTCTAATACCAAGCAAACCAATTCTGTCTAAGGGAGCAGTTATTCACCCAAGACTCCACTCACACGGAGGAACCGCTCTCTAACCGGTGAATGGATATCGCTCCCTGTCTCTGTTTTGCGCTCCGAGATATTAACCGGTTAGATCGATGCTCTTGCGAGCGTAACCTTTATTATGAGTAAGGCACTAGAGTGTGGCTTTAACCGGTACGAGAAATCAACCGGGTTACAAGTCCTGGGCTTAATGCAAATTTTCAGACTGGTAGTGAAAGTCTTATCAGTTCCTTTATCTTTTACAGAATGGGTGCAGCGCGTTGCAGCGCGCGGCGGCGGATGGACATGTCGAGGCAGTAGAACTGCTGCTGCGGCTCGGCGCCGACCCCAACAAGCAGGACCTTTTGGTGAGTAAATATAAGGGTGAAGACACATATATCAGCATCGAATCGCATTTAGCTGGATGATTTTGGACACACTATACGCATCGGAAGTTAAAGTATGCTGTTACATGTGTTCAGGTGCTAAAGGGAGCTAACGCACGTTTTTAAAGTTGAAGTATCATTTAGCATGCTTTCATCCGCTAAAGTATGCGATCGCATGCTATTGAATTGAATCTCATACGTTATGCCGTAGTTGAAGTTGAAAACCGTTATGGATAGGTCAACTATAAACGTTATTGTGATAGCGTGTATTATAGAAGCAATGAAAAGGAAAAAAAGCAAAAAACGAAGCACATGGATTAATCCACTATGGAAAACTAGAGTTATCAATGGAAGTTTTGTAACACTAGTGGCAGATTTAAAGAAATGTCCTTCTCAATTTAAAAGTTATTTTCGTATGGGGATTAAAGAATTTGAGACACTAGTGAACTTGTTAAAACCAACATTTAGAAAATATCAAAATTGCGTATTTTGCAAATACTTACGGTTAGATGACATTATTTTCGCTATTTCTTCCCATGCATTTTCCTTCCTCTGGTGATCACTATATATTGGTGAAGCCATGTCATAAAGGCAAGGATATTTTTGCACTAGCATAATCAATTTCTCCTCGTCCATTTTCGCAAGTCAGTAATTATTGTAATGTAAACAAACTAGTGCACTTCGCTAGATGGACACATTGTGATAAGATAATGACGTGGTCGTCCGCCCGCACTCTGTGAATACCATGCTTAAGCATGCTTTCTTATTCGCAAGCTTCCCGGCTCACGCTTAAGCAGCCTTTATCAATCGCAAGCGTTATGTCTCACACGTAATCAAGTATTCTCATTCGCAAGCATCTACTTTCACGTCTTAAGCAGCCGTCCTCATGCTTTATCATGAATAAGCATTCTTAAGTATGTTAAATGGATAGCTACACTTATACGCATTTAATGCTGAAGCTGAATCGATGTGTAAGGGTGAATTGATGCGGACGCATCTCCATATAATATTGCGTTTTTGTACTACAAAATGCGATTCGATGCTGATATATGTGTCTTCACCCTAACTAGACTTTTACGCTGGAGACAGTGCTCAACCGATGGTACGCGCGTACGGTCGGTCGAGCGAATTTTGTATGGCCGCATACGCGCTGACGGTCGGGATCAGTCTGAACGCGCCTATGCTTTCTACAGCGATAGCTACGCTCGACCGACCGTAGGCGCGTACAGTACGATTACTTTGAGTATACCACTGACATATGCTTTTATTCCATTGAATATTCGACTTTAACACTACTACAAAAGATTTTTTATTACAAACAAACGACGTTTAGACAGTGTAATATAAATAATATAAACTCTTTTACATTCGTGTTAAAATCGAATATCCAATGTAATAAAAGCATATGTCACTGGTAAACTCAAAGTAATCGTACTGTACCATAGGTCGAGCACTGTTTCCCGCCTTAGTGGCGCCACTGCAATTATCCTAGGGATTTCCTAACGATATTAATTTATCGATAAATTGTACTTCTATGATATACGTATAATACAACATTATCGGTCGATTGAGAAAGATGATAGAGTGTTTTTGTTTTAACGATAAATAAGACATTCACATTGACCTGACAGTCTTGCCAGAGTGCCCTAGGTGTGGCAAATTTTAACCGAAATGATGGAGTAGGGTTACTGTCCACAATATTAACTATGTTTAATTGTTTACATTGGTATTTTCTACACCTGTATACGTACTGATGTGCAAATTGCGGAAACTTTCCAAAATGCATAGAAAAGGTATTTTAAACAGGTAAGTTAACACTAGACATTACACCTTTTAAATACTATAAATTCTTTAAAAAGGTCGTATAAACATGTAAGTTAACACTAGACTTAAAACCTTTATTAAGCATTTTGGAACATTTCGCCAATTTGCACATCAGTATCAGTACCTGTACTATAACGCAATACCATGATCTATCTATCAGCCACGGACGTCTACTGCTGAACATAGGCCTCCCCTATAGCTCGCCACAGGGTGCAATCCTGCGCAGACCGCATCCACCGAGTCCCCGCGACCCTCACGAGGTCATCCGTCCACCTAGTCGGGGGCCGTCCTGTACTGCGTTTTCCTGGTCGCCACTCCAGGACTAATACCGTGATAGCTATACGAAAAACACTACCAAATTTACGATCACTACTCATCAGTATCAGCCAAAAGTTGCTTTTTCGGATTCCTGAATCGTTCAAAAACCAAAAAAGTTTATTTTGAGGGATATCGTTTGAAATCAACCCAAAGACGGTAATATTTGATTGAAAGGTGAAGAGAAATTTTGTATCAAATATCAATAAACTTCCATACCATTAACTCGGATTACTTAGACCAACTACTTTGACCCACATGAAAACCTTATTTAAAAGGGTCTAATAAAAAAACACAAAAACGTTAAATGCTATATATAGCTAAAACCAACCTCATGGCATATGTCCATTATTACAGCGCAAAAATATAACCTGGACCGAGTAAATCTCAGTTACCAAAGTTACCCTCCAGGGCTAAAGTAACCCGATTTTGCAGTACTTGTATATTTAACAATAAGATATAGTTACTCTTTACGTAGGTACCAATGCTTAGTCAGTAAAACACTGCTCCGGAAAACCGCGGTTTCGAGGCCCGCAATATATTGAAATACCAAACAGTTTTGTAGCTTTCCACATTAAAAAAGGAAATAAAAAAAATGTTTTGTTTTCTTTCATATCATACGTTTGAAAAATAGAAAAATATCTATCTACGCAGTCTGCTAAAACGATATCTGCAGAATTAATTGGACGACCCCATCAAAATTGTCATTACATGTTTTTGTTTTATTCCCCAGCACGGCAACACCGCAATCCACGAAGCGGCATGGAAGGGCTACTCGCGCTGCGTGGCGGCGCTGGCGGCGGGCGGCGCGGAGCTGCGCGCGCGCAACGCCGGCGGCTCCGCGCCGCTGCACCTTGCGTGCCAGAACGGCCACAACCAGTCCACCAGGGAGCTGCTGTTGGCCGGGGCTGCACCGGACTTGCAGAACAACGTGAGTTATGGTCTTGAGATAATCTCATTCTGTCTCACTGGGGCTCTCTTAATAATTCCTGGAAAAATCCCGGCACATTGACATTGAGATCAACCAGTCTCTATTCAAGCTCTATTTCTGTCTCCCTCTTACTTTCACTCTCTTCTAAACTGTATCCACTTTGGGCCTGTCACTATAATTGAGCCGAGGTGATAAGATGTCATGCAATAATCTCCACATAAGATTATCCTACGCCATCCTCAGAACATCTCACAGAATAACGTGTTTTACGTGAGTGTATTTACATAAAATGAGGAAGATTCTCGCTTCTCTCTCTTTAGCTGTATTTTCCGGTTTGGATCTGTCTGTAAATATTACGAAACGATGACTATGCCACACGAAGCGTGTGCTATTACTCGTCGGGGCGTGACCGGATTAGCAGAATAACTTGGGTCTATTTTAATACAAATAATAATAAATACTAGGGATCATCTTACACAAATCGTCCTAGTACCAAACTAAGCGAAGCTTGTACTAATGGTTCCTAAGCGCAATATAATAAATTAATATTACAATTAAGTAATATTAATATCCAAGACCTCGGGAACAAATATTCGCGTTCATCACACAAACACTTCCCTACCTGGGATTCGAACCCTGGACCGCCAACTTTGTACGCTGTTATGCAACCAAAAGGGCCAAACGTGGCGTCAGATTTTACATAAGAGGAATGCCTTTGAGATAGTATATTTCATCTCTCTTTCTCCGTTCAGAATCGTCATGTATCTACCTGTTCGGATGGTTTTATCTTATTTCGTGACCATGACTCTGCCTTCTTTGTCTAATTCACTAAACAATTTTATAACCTCATAATGAAAGATATATGAGAAAATCAGCAGCACAGGTTGCTTAACTTAACTGACAAGTGGTAATTTTTGCCGAAATACTGTACATTGCGTTTAAAACGTTATTATCAAAGTTTTATGATGGTTATTCCACCCGACGCTAGATGGCGTTAGTGGGCGCTTGTTACGACGCCAGCCCCGAGGTAGTTGTCTTACAATTTTAAATAAGGTGTTAAGGATAGATTATCTGGCTAATTGTTACTATATCATTAAAAAAATGACTATTTATTGAACTAATAGTTAAAATTAATAAATTAAAAAATGGGCAGTTATATCACCAATCATAGTATACTAAACGAAAACATATTATTATTTAATTTAAATAAAAAAATCTGAGAAAGATACACGTGTTGTGTAAATTATCTGTAAATTTGACTTTGCTCGTCACTTTTCGCAGGCGCTGAATTTAGATAAAAAAGTAGGTTGAAGCAATAATTATGGAATGAACGTTACCTACTTTGATGATCAAACGAACTTACCTGAAGTGAAGTTCGATCTTAATTATCCTGTCTTCGCCGGAGAGATTTAATCCTTAACCATGTAGTAGCCTTGCTATACCAGATCACCCAGTTTTTCTCCAAATAGCAGTGTCCCTCTTCCTGTTTTTGAATGGGTCTGTCAAAGATTTATCTATTAAGGGTATAATCACAGAACGGCGAGTGTCAGTTTCAGCATAATGTGAATCGGATAACAGCATCCCAGCATCATTTAAAGTGCGTATAATATCTGGCATATCTGGAGCTTTTTTTAAGAGACATGTCAATGCTTTTCCCAGCGCTGAGAGAGCTTTACCAAGCTGATCCTGCTTGTTGATTAACCTTTTATCCCTTTGTTTACAGGTGTCTACTAACATAGCTGCAATCTCTGGGTTAAGGGCTGGACTTTTAGCCAAAGGGACGTTCTTGGGAAACTGATATTTCTTCATTAGTTCCTCTTTTGTTTCTTTTTTAAGGCCCTCCAATAATATTTTCTGAAATTTTGCTGCTACATCCACTTGCAAACTCTCACCAAATTCAACTGGATCTTGATCCACTAATTCACGTAAGAGATTGGGGTCAAAATCATCGACCGGGGCACTATCAATAGTATCTGCACCTGTACTGGATCGGGGGCTCGTGACGGCCGTGGTATCGGACATTACACTATATCCTTCGAAAGTGTAATCTGGCGGTATATTTTCACTGTTTTCAGCATCAACTAATGTCTCACTAGCAATAGGTGGGGGCCTAACAGGTACATCCTCATTATATTCGAAATGTTCTGGAATTGAAAAAAGATAAAAATAAAGTAAGCATGTACCATAAATTGCAATTGCAATAAACGGATCTGAAGAATGCCAGCGCCACCGACGCGAAAAAAACGAAATAAACTTTCAGTTTTCGCTAAATTATCGCCATATGAATGCAATAGGCGTTCCAAATATAATCCGAAGAATACATCGGATTAGAGAAAATAAATAAGCAAAAAATAGCATTTCCGAAGAATTCAGCGGAAATACTCCACACCATGGGTATAATGTGAAAAAACCAATCACCTTCATTGTGTAAATTTTCATTTGAGGTTAGCACATGCTGTCGATCGCCATGCCGCTGTCTTTTTGCCAATATTTTTTGCTCATACATATCGATCTTCCTTCGCCACCTTTCTTCTCGAGATTCACTTTTAGTAATTCCATCGTGTGTCCGTTTGGACATGATGATGATGACTTTTGAAACTTAAATTTTATTTTTTATTAAATTTAAAAGAACCTGTGCGAACGTGAACGCTGCGCGCGCACAGACAAGAATGGGTTGACTTATTGGGGTTGCCAGACTGGATAGGCGATATCGGGAGTTAAGAGGGAGAGAAAGCATTTTTTTTTTCTCTCTTTTTAAACTCTAAAAACGTGTGCGACTGAATTGCAGCGTAGCAAGGCTACTACATGGTTAAGGATTAAATCTCGAAGGCGAAGACAGGATAATATTAATCAACAGTACTTTGCGGTTAGAACGTTGTAACTAATTAAGTAATATGACGATGGATGCTGTCTTAAGTTAGTATAGGCGTTTTACTTTTGCCGTGATGGCGTTTCACAAGAAAATTAAGTTTTACGAAATACAGTTATTCCACCCGGCGCTAGATGGCGCTAGTGGTCGCTTCATATAACGCAAGCCGAGGTAATTTATCTTAAAATTTTAAATAAGGTGTTAAGGATAGATTATATTGCTATTTCTTACAAATTATCATTAACTAATAATCAAAACTGTCTATGTATTGATCTAATAGTTAAAATAAAGTGATAAAAAATGGCCTGCTACAGCTTAATTTCGCAAAAAGTTCAACCAATCATAGTATACTAAACAATAATGTATTATTTATTAATTTAAATTGAAAACTCATCTTTAAAAAGTTGACGTGTAATATACACGTGTTATAATGTAAATTATCAGTAAATGTGATTTTGCTAGTGACTTTTTGCAGGCGCTGAATTTAGATCTAAAAGGTCGGTATTTTTGGAGCAATTATTTATATAACGAACGTTACTATTAATCAACAGTACTTTGAGGTTAGAACGTTGTAATTATTAAAGTAATGATGTAAATGTAAGTAAATTAATGGACACCGTCTTAAGTACATATTGGCGTTTTACTTTCGCCGTGGTTGCGCTTCTGTTGAGAAAACTAAGTTTCATAAAATAAAGTTATCCCGCCCGATGCTAGATGGCGTTAGTAGCGGTCGCTTCTTACAACGCCTGCCCCTATTGTAGTTTGTCTTACAATTATTGTAAAAGGTGTTAAGGATAGATTATCTGGCTAATTGTTACTATATCATAAAAAAAAATTGGTCTATGTATTAAAGTTATAGTTAAAATAATACAAAATTGGGTTGTTATAGCTTAACTTGGCGAAAAGTTTGTTTATACCGATCAACTAAACAATGACGTACTTATATTTATTTTAAACTGTAAAAACGTCTTTACAAATGTCTAAGCCTTTTACTTTTCCCGTGGTGCCGCTTCTGCTTAGAAAACTAAGTTTCATGAAATATAATTATTCCACCCGACGCTAGATGGCATTAGTAGTGATGGTCACTCCTGGCAAGGTAGACAATTTATGGATTATCTGGCTTATCGGGCACTCTCAGACGCTTCCATAGTCAATTGAGTTTATATACCTCTGTTCGGCTATTTTCCGGGCCGGACATTCTACGTCACCCATTTGATGGTTCGATGGCTTCTTGAAGAGTCTGCAGGTTGCACATTTTGGCGACTGATTTTTTTTTGCACTCTTTAATCGAGTAACCTACATCACCGCAATGGCCGCACGTGTAGTCTGGCTGCTTGCAGGATTTAGCGGCATGCGCATATTCCTGGCATTTATAGCACCTGGTGACGATCGTAAAATCTCTCACTGGGCACGAGGACCAATTGATGTACACACGATTTTGGCCAATTAGCGCCCTTCTTATAATTGCTGGCACTCTTAGGACATAATTACAAGTCTCGGCATCTTTCTTGCCCGATTTATGGCTGAGTTTAATAGGGGACAAGAATTTTTCCCTCGTTGAGTCCTGGAGTTTATCGGCTAGATTTTGTTCATAAATGCATTTATAAACATCATGTTCTGGCATGGATGACGGCACTCCAACTATGACAATTCTGGGCTGCCGTTTATGGGGTTCGTTGAAGGTGAGGTCTGAGGAGGTCTTTTGAAATGTTTGTTTAACTTGTTCGATGTCATTCTTGGAGTCTGTGCTAACGATAAAACCCCTATTTTTGACCTTTCGTAGAGCTCTTATATGCAGCTTCATTAGTTCCGGATTTATTATTTTTGGACTAATATTTTCGTATCCTCGCTAGATTTCAACTTATCATTAGGATAGATTGCTACAGAACTTAGAATGTTAGGGCGAATACAATTTTTACTGCTAGTTTTAACCATATCAGCGAATGAAAGCGCATTTGTGGTTGGTTTAGCTGAATTGTTACAAATAATATCCTTTAGGTCTCGGAGGCAATCGGCCAGGTCATGCCTTTCCTGGAGGGCTTGGTTTTGTTCTTGGGTGAGTAGAGCCGTTTTCCGTTAGCCTTGGTAGTGGACTGCCATCTGAGAAGTTCCGTTGGTGACTTTTCGGCAAAGGTTATGAATACGTAGCTTTTGATCCGAGTTTAGTTTACCCTCAGATGAGATGTTACAGATCTCATTGAGGTACATTTCGATGGCAGACATCTAATTTTGAATGTCCGTAGTCGTAATCGCCTCCGGAACATATTGCTTCTGTTTAGCGGCTGGCTGCACGTCGGGCTCTTCCCTAGAGAGGGGTTGGGGCGTCGAGGGAGGACTGCGGTGAATTTTGGCACTCCGACTAAATGGACTGCTATAACTCATTTTTGATGTACTTTACACAACACTAGAAGACATAGTTAATATAAGCACTACACAACCAAAACAAATGCGTCATACAGTTTGTAGATTCAGGTCAGTATTTTAGCGCACGATTTTATTTCACAACAGTTGCAACACGCCCTATTGTGTTGGCGATCGGAAGCGAACTCCTTAGCTTGACCACAACCACTGTGCCGCTCCTGAGGTATGCGCGGGGAGGCGGGGTGCGGGCAGGAAAAATCACGGACACACAAGACTCTGTCGTCGTGTCGGATAGATCTGAAGATACCGAAGTACAATATTTTGACTCTGTATAGGTACATACTTATATCCAATTTTTACTATGGTACAATACGATTTTTAGGTAAGCACAAATAAAAAAACCAATATAACTCAAATTAATGTGTAATTATCGGAAAAATAAATAGTTCCGAGAGTTAAAACAGAATCAGTTCGAAAAACAAAAAATCATAAGCTTCTAGGTAATGAATACAGTAACTATTCTGACATAGATTCACTTTTATCTTCATCTTCCATTTCGCTACCGGAACTTGAATCATTGTCATCCTGCAAATTTATTATTATGGGGTCAATAATATTGTCGAAACGGTTGTCGCGATCCCAGTAATCGTTTTCATTTTTTTGGACATGGTCATCACACCTCTGCCATTTTTCTGCCGTGAACTCCGAAAATAATAAATTCAGTGCGTTTATCTTTTCATCTAGAGAAGAATGAATATGGTTTTGCGCTATATTGTTTTTAACATCAGCCCATACCAACTCGATGGGGTTCAGATCTGGATGGTATGGCGGTAAACGCAGGACTGTGTGCCCATGAGCTTTTAAGAGGTCATCGATTCTGTAAACGGGCTCTTTTTGAGTGGAATTTATAAGAATTTGCAGTTGATTTTTTTTCATATTTTCCGGAAATTCAACATTGTGACGCCGCAGCCAGTTCTGCATTTCACTTTTGAGGTTTGTCATGGTCAGTTTCTTATTAACTTGAACGCTGTGGTAAGACGCGTTGTCCATCACAATTACAGAATTCGGCAGCAGTTTATCTTTCAACTTTTCATCCACCCACTTATAAAAAGTAGGCCCGTTCATGTCTCCATGGTAGTCGCCAGTCTTAGCATCGGATTTAAATATAGCCAATGCACCTTCGACCAAGCCATTTCGACTTCCAGCGTGAACGATTACCAAGCGTCGTCCTCTCCCGATGTCAGTGTGAATTCCAAGTTCCGACGATGATTACCAACATTTGCTAACATTGTGACTGGCGTTAATTATATGTCTCATCTAGGAAATATATGTTGCGGTTTTCACTTCTATATTTTTTTATTTCTGTCAAATATTTCCTCCGCCACTCTGTAATATTAGGCTGCTCTATAAGAAGATGTCTTTTCGATCTACATTTTTTAAACCGGTAACCCACTGTGTGTAAAAGTTTCTCAGATATTCTCGTCCACAATTCAAAACACCATCTCGTCTCAAACTTGACAGTAACTTACGAATACTTGGCACTGTTTTTTCGATCTCATAAAATTGACGAAACTTTCTCCTGATCACTCCCAAGTCAAAATCATCAATTACATATTTTTTCTTTACAACTTTCGGTTTTTTCGGCGAATTAAATTTCATTTGGCCCTCATTTTCAATTGATCAATTTCCTACAGATATTACATTTCTTACGGTTTTTTGGCAGTACCCAGTAGCTTCGGCCACAAGTTTGGCGATATTTGCGTCACTTTTATGTTCGAAGCTATTTTTGTCTGCTTTTCTTTTCCTAAAATATTCGGCCACTTTGAAAATGACAGCTTGAACATCTCGAGATAAAGCACGACCCATCTTTAGATATTCTATCTCATGTGCGTCTGACATAGACAGCCCGCAACAGATAACACTACACGCCGCCACGAGCGACGACGGCGGAATAACAGAGCGCAGTGGCTGCTCTGCCCCCCCGTCTCGCCGCTCGCATACCTCAGGAGCGGCACAGCGGTTGTGGTCAAGCTATATCAGTAAATGTGATTTTACTCGTGACTTTTCGCAGGCGCTGAACTTCGGTAAAAGCGTTGGTAATTTTGGATAAATTATGTAACGAACGTTATTAATTACCTCCTATCTCTCTGAAAGATTTACGTATATGGCGGCTGGCAGTGGCCACCGGCTGCGCTCAAGTGCCAATCTTTCTCTCGCCTTTCCGCCCAATAAGTCGCGCACATATAGGAGATCTTTCACAGTCCACTCGGTTAAATTATGGAACGCGTTGCCGGTGTCCGTTAAGCAGTCACAATCCGTGGCATCATTTAAAGATAACTTAAAAAAGTTATGGCTTTCAGACCCCTGACCTCATCTTTTAATATTTATCCGTTTGTGTATATTTATTATGTATATAAATATATATTTACACACGTATATTTATTTATCTAGATGATATATATGCTATTATATTACTATTTATTATTTAGGGTTTATGTGTATGTGTATGCTACTTTAGCTTTTAAGTTTTAATGTCATTGTGCATATTAACTTGTTGGTTTGTTTATCTGCGTTGATGTTTACTCTTCTCTTTCATTTGCTCTAAGGTTAACTGGAAGAGATCCCTTAAAGGGATAAGTTCTCCTTTGTACAAATATGTTACTTTAATTTCTTTGTTTTATTGTTTTTATGTACAATAAAGTGTTTACAATACAATACAATACAATACAATTACAAATTACAATAAAATCGAATCTCTTTAAAAAGCTTGCAATCGCAATGTCAATCAGTTACTTTTAAACGATTGATGTTTGATTGCAAATTTTTTTTGCAGTATTTAATATATTTTTTATAATTTTCTATTTCCCTTTCAAATCTTTAAAATGTTTCCGCTTCCGAATTATGTATTATAGTTACTGGTAACTTAATACCCTCAAAATAAACGATATACGGGAAAGTACTAAATCAGCAACACAGATTGCCTTATTTAGGAGAAACTGTCAAATTTTGACGAAATACTATACTAATATGACGGTGGATACCATCTTAAGTACCAACTTATACGCATAAGCGTTTTACTTTTGCCGTGGTGGCGCTTCTGTTGAGAAAACGAAGTTCCGTTTCGAAGGTTGTCTGGAAGAGATCGCTCTTTAGCGATAAGACCGCCTATTGTTTACCTATTTTATGTAAAGACTCTATTGTACTGTTTCTGTTGTTGGTGTGCAATAAAGAATTGTTGTTGTTGTTGTTTCATAATATATAGTCATTTAACCCGATGCTAGATGGCGTTAGTAGTGGTCGCTTCGTACAAGCCCAGCCTGGAGGTATATCGTGTTTCAAGGACGATGGTACTAAGCACACATACATTTACAATGCACATTGGGTCAACGCCATACTGGTCACCGGACGTGAGTACCTTGGGTGGTCTTGGGTATGAAATATAATTATTCTACCGGACGCTAGATGTCGTTAGTAGTAGTGGTCGCTTCTTACAAGACCAGCCTCGAGGTAGTTTATCTTACAATTTAAATAAAGTTTTAAGGATACATATACTGATAGACTGTTATAGCTTAATTTCGCGAAAAGTTTATGCCGATCTTAGAATATTAAATTTAAATTGAAAAACGTCTATAAAAATTTGACAGTGTAAATATTTAGTGTCAGTAAATGTGTCGTTACTCGTGATTTTTTGCAGGCGCTGAATGTAGAAAAAAAATCCGCTTCCGAATTATGTACAGCAACTGGTGTTTTACGGGGATTTATTGAACCTCAAAATTTATAAAATTTATCGATATCTCAGTTAGTTCACCCTTATTTTCAAAATCCTTCCTTTTTATGTATAGTCAATGCGTTAGCGCGTATGAGAGTACTTTGATATACCGATATGTAATGAACACATGCGTAATACTTATATTCATACAACGAAATTCAGCTGATAAATGTAAGGCTTCGAATGGTAGTAAAGTTCAAGTTCCGTTCAATCTACGGAATCAATACAATGCAATAGTTATCATATTTAACATTCATCATCATCACTTGAAATATATGCTACAATATCCCTGTTATAGTACGAAGGCGTTCCACTGTGTAATGCCAGAAGCATCAAATTGATGAAGTAATTATGCCTAATTGTGTTTTTTTTTGTTTCCAGTACGGCGACACGGCGCTACACACGGCGGCGCGCTACGGGCACGCGGGCGCCACGCGCATCCTGCTGTCGGCGCAGAGCCGCGTCGCCGCGCAGAACAAGAACGGCGACACCGCGCTGCACATCGCCGCCGCCATGGCGCGCCGCAAACTCACGCGCATCCTGCTCGAGGCCGGCTGCGACAAGACCCTCAAGAACCACCAGGGAGAGACCGCCAGGGACATCGCCACCAGAAAAGGCCTGGACGAGATCATAGCCATCCTCAACACCCCAGTCGCCAAACAAAAGAAAAAGGAGAAACGAGACAAAAGCAAAGAAAGGGCTATCGATGAACCTGACGCCTCTAAAAAACCAAAGGACGTTAAGAAGAAAAAGAACGTCCACTTTGAAACCCCCGCCGCCCCCGTTCAATGGTCACCGTACGGATGCCATTATTATCCCGACCCCAAATACTTCCCCAAACCGAAGCTCAGCTCGCTCCCCACCGAACCCCTGAGAAAGGGCGAGCAGTACTTCCTTGATTTAGCGGGAAACATCAAGAAGGGACCGATAGGAGCCGGGTACACGTGCTACTGCGCCCCGTTCTTTAAGCACATGGAGGAGAAGATGAATGAGGATAAGAAGGATCTGAAACGGCATATCGATAGAGCTCACGAAAAAATCGATCAGAAGGTAACAGATTTAGAGATGAAGACGCAAGGACAGATATCGGAGCTCACGAGGTTTGTGGCCGCCGAACGAGCGCTGTGCAAGGAACGTCATCAGCATCTGGAACACTGGCTGACTAGAGGCGTCATGTTCCGGGCATCGGAAAGAGTCAGGAAACTAGACTACAGTCCTAGAGGTTCTTTAGATATACCTCCTATGAAAAGGACGAGGAGTCTAGAAATCTTAGACCATTCGGAAGAGTGGAATAAGGTTAACAGGCTGATAAAAAGCTTCAACCAAACCACTGAGCATTACGAAAGCAATCCCAAAGACCGCCCAGATAAGGCGACCTCGAAAAGCACGGAAGTATTGGACACCAGATCGCCTCCAAGTCCTAGAAGGAAGTACATACTTAAGAACTCTATGAGTAGTGATCAATTGGACGCTGGACCCAGCCGTATGTCAAGATCTCCTCGTACCACTGTATCAGGGCCGAGTCCGGACCAAAGCCGCTTACACAATGTCACCGCCGAAATACACGTGAAAGCGAACAAAATATCGGTGTCTCAATCACCAGTCTCCATGGAAGTCCAAGGATATAATGAGAGATTCGTCTCTCCTAGTCGTCAATCCAACACTAAGTCACCTAGCAGCAGCAGAGAGTACAAAGCGGGCGATTCTGAAGATCAGAGAATGCGAGACAGCCAGTCTCCAGCCGCCCCTGCCTGGAAGAGCCAGGTTTTACAAAGAACGGCAGATGACATAAGAAAGAGAGTCATGCTCGAAAAGGAAATGTCACAAGTTGTGATGAGAAATAACGCGAAATCTCTCGACATATCGCAAGATGGATACGTTAAGCTTCATAAACAACCAAGCAATTATCAAGTTCGAGAAGAAAGTAGCGTAGAAAGAGAACCAAGGAAATCGGTCCAGGAGTTAGTAGCCCAAGTGGAACAACAGAGATGTCAATCTCCCGATCAACTGACAAGAAAACCCACCGAAGAACCTCTACCCTCAGTCTCTCCAAATCCTGGTATACTGAAAATGCCGCAGCAACCGCTTAGACCAGCACCTGTATTAAAAGAAAAACCACCAAAATCAAAGCGATTCAGCTTGCATAACCTCATCCCGTTCCCAACTAGGAAGACTTTCCAAGCCCAACCGAAGGACAACGGGAACAACTCCGAGAGCAGCGATGAAGAGGACAATCCAATTAGAACCACCAACCAACCGGGACCCATGAAGAACACCAACCTACTCCAAACTCTGCCTCTGCCCAACTACGAGACTATGTCCACCAAATCCCAGTCCCCCGCTCCACAAGTACTCAACCAAAACAAACCCTACCCACCGGACCTGAGAACTGAAAGAATGATACCGAAAGACGCATACTTCCACGAAATCCCAAACCGACCAAACCACCAACTCCCTTACAGGGAGATGACCGAAAACGGTCTCCCAACACCTCAGTACCACCAGTACGACCCCAACGAAACAGGTCTACCTCAAACCCAGGTCCAACCTAGGAACAGAAACCCGCTATACCACCACCAAACTGGCGTTTTCGATGCTATGATGCAAGACCACATAATGAGAGAAATGGAGAGGATACCCCACTGCTACAGCGAGCAATTGGACCAGAATACCGAAGTGGAAATCGCTAATCAGAACGAATTCGGCTATTATGATAACCGCCCTCCGTATCCTAACTACTCAGCAAGGAAGCCCATACCTGACCACAACTTACTGCACAGTAGATTGCAGTCTTTGGCTATCAACACGCATCTAACAGAAACGCAGAGTCAGATGGATAGGGAGTCTCACAACGACTCAGGATACAGCACCAAAGTTTACGGGAGCTCGCAAGGGCCGTCCCCAAGTCTCTCCGGCCATGTAGATGGATCAGACAACTTGTCGGGACAGAGGGTCAATATCGTGCCAAATAGTAAGCCTGTGCTGCCAATCGGGGCTTCTAGTTTGGTCTGACAGTAAGAACAGTTGATTGGACAGAGTTATAATTATTTTGACACGAGATTTAAGAGCATCAGATTCACTACAGTTTGGTTCATAAGGATTTTTGTATTGTTTACACATGATCTAGACAATTCTTCTAAACTAAATGAGAATATTACGTAATATATGTAGATGAGACGATGAATGGGGCGGATTGTAAATCTTGAGTAGTGGTTTGGGGTCCTTTAACACTTTCGCTGCCAAGCTTTTCGTAGCGGTACTTACTTTCCTCTACACACGGGGAAACCCATAGTATTGACTACGCATCTACGAGCAGAGCTAGCAGTGGATATGTTAAACGATCAAAATTTTAAAAGAACAACTCCGTTGATGGAATTTGGAGACAATACTGATTTTTATAGATGATAACTAACGAAGATACGTTTCGACCTATTTCACCGCCATTGTCTTCAAATTCATAATGGAGCATAACTTAGTAGCTATTTACTCTCATAGAAGAAATACACCTCCACGTGTGTGTATGTCTGTATTTACAACTACAATGCTAGACATGAAAGTGTCCGTCAAATGGTAATCACTAAAAAGGAGTCTAAGACAGTAATTACTTTTCACCGTATAATAAAAATACTCATTTCATGAGTATGTTGTACTAGAAAATACTAAATAATATTGCCTGTAGAATAATAGAGTACAAATACTTTAAACCCACGTAGATATTTAGATATTATTTAGATTAAGCACGGTCAAATTGATTAATATACTTAAGTTACATCACAAGCACGTATTTTTGTAACCGATAATAATGGAATTAAATAAAATGCCTGTGACATACGGACGGACATGTCGAAACTATACGGGTTCCGTTTTTGCCATTTTTGATAATCCTTTAAACAAATATCTAGTACCTGTCAAGAGCAGTTTTCAAACTTATATTTCAGAAAAAAAAATATCGCTTGTAATTTTTTTCACTGCCAAATATCGACCATTGGACTTAATCAGTCGTTAACTCTAACAGAGCATGGTAAAATTAGGCCTGAGTGACTTAAAAAACTGTCATCTATTGGACGCATTTTGCAATGTCAACATATCATGACAGAACAGTGAAAAGGTTAAAATCGTTAAGTACAAATAGAATTATACCTTTTGATGCCATTTAAGAAGGAGTAGCTGTATGTAAAGATATTTCTTACAAATGGTCATAGCCAATTTGGAGTAAATACGTAACATAGGCTAAGATGTGTTTGTTTTCTTGTAAAATATTGTCATATTTATTTTGTACTGATTGATTCTAATAAAAATGCACTTATAAAGTGTCACAACTAATACGTTGTTTTTATTTGTAAAAATGTTTTATATGTAAAAAACATATACAATATAATACAGTCTATTAAAAAGAAATGTATTAGCTTTTGGACCCTATTATTGCAATACTATGTGAAAAAGTGGATACGTAATTTTGTAGTTGACTGTACGGTCCTAAAACACCGAAAAATTTGGCATTTAACAACGAGTATGTATGTGGGATTGGTACTGGTTGAGTGTAAAGTGCTGGCTGTTAGACAACGAAAGTAAGTGTGAAAAGAATGAAATAAGGGATTTGTTGTGTTGACGGGTGAGTGTGTATGGATGAAGTTTTTTAATTACTAGCTTCTGCCCGCGACTTCGTCCGCCTTAAATTCGTTTATCGCGGATAAGGGTATTTTTCCGGGAAAAAAAGTAGTCTATATCCTTCCCCGGGACTCAAATTATCGCCACACTAAATTTCATCCAAATCCGTTCAGCGGTTTAAGCGTGAAGAGGAAACAGACAGACAGACAAGACACACTTTCGCATTTATAATATTAGTATGGATTTGTATATTTTCCGTTATTTTTTAATTTTCAAATTGTGTTCCCAAAGGGCTTTGACACAATAACAGCGTTGCGGTTTGCTTTAAAGGGCCCAATACAAACCGCTTATCATCCCGAGATACAGATGTGCAGCGTTTCGCGGCAGTTTCCGGTTCCAGGCTACCAAATGCTGGAATGACTTACCTCCACCAGTAAGAAACTGTAGCTCTAAATTTTCTTTTAAGCGAAAAATGCGACACTTACTGTTAGAATCCCAAACTCCTGGAACTGGAATTGAGGGACCTAGTTTCTAGCTGAATCTTTAATTTCATTGATTACTTTTTTATTTATTTTTTTTATATCTTATTCTTATTTATATACTAGCTGTTGCCTTCGACTTTGTCCGGGTAGATATATAATTTATCGCCTATGTGTTATATCGGTTGATCAAACAACATTACTGGAATGTTTCGTTGATCTCAACGAAACCTTCCCCTTCAGTAGTTTTTAAAATTAAAATTAAGAGGAAAGTACATACTTTCTTACATCGGCACATGCTTTCACATATAGGCTTAGTATTATTGAGGATTCGCATACTACATATCCTACTTGCATTACTATCTAATATCACAAGAATGACATTAAATATATTTTATATATATATTTGTATACATTTTTGTCAATTTTGTATTTATTGGCATTTTTATTTTGTTTGTTTATACTCATTTCATAATTTTTTATTGTACTTTTCTTTTATTGCACTTCTTTATCCTTTTTTCTTATTGTTCAAATCGGGCTCCCATAGGGCTTTGACAGAATAACAGCGTTGCAGTTTGCCTACATGCAAATTGCAACACCATGCTGAGTCAAAGCCTCTTCTTTATCACACACATTGCTGGACACTTTGAAGTCACTTTCACTCTTGTGTACTATATAGGTACGATGTACGATGTATATATCACACTTGTTGCCAGCAAAGTCTTGTTCTGTGTGTTTTATGGAATAAACGACTTTTCTTTCTTTCATTCTTTCTTTCTTTCTTTACATGCAAATTGCAACACCATGCTGAGACATAGCCTCTTCTTTACCGCACACATTGCTGGACACTTTGAAGGCATTTTCACTCTTGTGTGATACATAGATAGGTTATCGGTACTCGTATGATACATGTATCACTCTAGTTGCCAGCGAAGTCTTGTTGTGTGTGCTATAACCACTCAAGTGCTCGTGATTTTGGTTTGAACTCTGTTTATACTGGAAATAAGAGTGGTGACATGCAACTACAGTTGCGGAGCACTCAAGTGGTTATGGAATAAACGAGTTTAATTTCTTTCTACTTTTTTCTTTATACGTTGTTATGTACAACTTATAAAAACCCCATCCATCAATTGTGTAAATGAGTAAATATGAAGAAATTAAGGAAATAATTGCGTTTTCCCTGCCCCATCCCTACATGTATTGGAGCATTAGCAAGACTGTCTAATGTGTAATACAAATCACCTAATATTTATTTAATCCATGGCCATCATCCTTCATTATGAAAGTTAACTAGATTCAATCACTGATCAGTTTCCGAAGAACCCAGGAACCCAGCAGAGGCCCTATGACTTGCGTCTAAATAGCGATAGATGAATGACAAAAGTAGTCGTCACTTTTTGACATACAGTGGCATCCACTAACACTTTCAAAACCACGAATTTCGTAGCGTATCCGTTAACATGGGAAAATGCGTACGTAGCGGAAACTTACTACGAGCAGAGCGCTCATCTAGAGGGTTCGCGGTCGTGAAAGTGTTTAAAGTAAACAATTGTGGTCCACAATGAAGACAACGGCTTTGTTCACAGGTACAATAGCAATCGCTTTCGGTCCCGAAAAAGGATTCCATTTGTCTTGTGATAAACGCGACCATGATAGACCTGCAGGTCAGGTTATATAAAACCCGAGAAAAATTTAAAACTGCATTTATTTACACTCTAAGAACATGCCTGTCTCCCCACCCAACTTCCCTATAAAACTCGCTAATACTCGTATGATACAACGCTACCCCAGTCAACACAGACGCTCTAGCCGCCGTAATCTTAACCGCCACGAAATCACCCGGCTTCATTGGCCTTCTCCCATTATCTTCCGTCAAAATCTCCTGCTGCTCAAACACCACTTTTAAATAAAACTCGTTGCGTCCAAGTAGCTGTCCAGTTTTGATTACAGCGCCCTCTATGAGCACGAGGTGTGTGTTCCCGATCTCGGCCTCGTTGAGAGCTTGGCTGTGGGCGCGGTAGAGGGCGACCATACGGCGGTGGCGGAGTTTCTTGACGGCGGCCGGCACGTCGTCGGCGTAGCGGCGGTGGGCGGCGGTTTTCTGAAAGACAACATGGAAGTATTAACCATCATACCACTGCTCAATATACGCTGACGCATCAAAAACACAGTGACATGACAAGTTTTTATTTAACTAACATTATTTTTATGTACAGTCAGCCTCAAATATTCTGTGGCATGCAAAGCGCCAAATTGATCGCCACGTATCTTTATGCCCATTAGAATAAAGATGTTACGATAAGATAAGATAAATTTATTCCACAATAAATAGCGTAATTCACATTTTATTATGTCAAAATTATACGAATTTGTATCATGATCGTCAAAACATAAGGTATATTGAAAATAAATAATGTACATAATGTCAAAACAAGATAAAATAATAGGAAAAAATAAGAAAAAATCGAAAAAAAATATATTTGGCATTCCAAACAGGCAAAAATATAATTGTAGATGGCGCAACGTTCCTTGGCGCACTAGAGTCTGGCAAATGAAAGATGAGAATGAAATCAACCGCGAAATTGAAAAATCGGAGTCGGTTTTATTCTTTTGTTAATTTTATCTGAAATTCGCGTCGGCGAGTGGAGCATTCGAAGTGTTAGAACGTTATATTCTCCGATTCCGATGGGCCATGCAGCCCGGAGATGGCCCAAGGGACAGTAAAGTCCTGGAGCGGCGACCACGGATAGGGAAGCGCAGCGTAGGACGGCCTCCGACCAGGTAGTCGGGTGGTAGTCGACTCGCTACTGGAGCGATATAGTCTCCTCGAACTTTTCGTTTCCTACCAGAACTGTGGACAGTCCTTACACAGCTGTGTTCTGGAAGTGCTGGATGACTGACCTCCCTCATGCTGTAGGGGAACAGGAAGGCGACGTGGTAGTGGACTCGCTGGAGCAGCGACATGGTCTCCTCAAACTCCTCGTCCGTCTCCCCGCAGAACCCGCAGATCATGTCCGTAGACAAGCCCACTGGAAATTACACAAATTATGTTACTGTGGTACGTAAGGGTGAGACAAAGATTGTAACAATAAACACATTGGTTCTATCTTAAATATATAAAAATAATAATTGACAGAATGCGGGATACTGGCACGGATATTTCCAAATAATGTTTTTTGACGCATATTTAAATACCTCGAATCTATGCGTTTTCATTCAATCCATTTTAATTATTATTCTTGGAAACTCAAATGAGGTAGATAACATACGCGATATAATCCGTTTAAATTGTTTTACTTAAAATCGTGTTCGCTCCAAGTTCACTGGTGTTATCGCGCCACATAATTGTAGAACTGCGTTCGAACCAGCACAAGGTGGCTCAACGGTCATATACCTCCCGGGACCGTCTTCTGGGCGTGGTCTACGAGGTCCAAGTACGCCTCGGTGCAACTTGCAGATGTTGGGAGAGTTAACTAACACCATGGAGATGACTCGTGACACGACATACTTCCCGGAATATTCTTATGGACGTACTCTACCAGCTCCAAGTTAGCTTCCCTGGTGTAGCTTGTAGCTGTTGGGCCAAGTTGAGTAAAACCTGGAGATGACACGAGGGACATATCTCCCGGAATAGTGTTCTGCATGTGCTCTACGAGGTCCAAGTTAACCTGGTGTAGCTTGTAGCAGTTGGGCCGACTTGACTAACACCTGGAGATAACACAAATTACATACCTCCCGGAATAGTCTACTGGACGTGCTCTACGAGCTCCAAGTTGACTTCCCTGGTGTAGCTTGTAGCTGTTGGGCCAAGTTGAGTAAAACCTGCAGATGACACGAGGGACATATCTCCCGGAATAGTGTTCTGCATGTGCTCTACGAGGTCCAAGTTAACCTGGTGTAGCTTGTAGCAATTGGGCCGACTTGACTAACACCTGGAGATAACACAAATTACATACCTCCCGGAATAGTCTACTGGACGTGTTCTACGAGCTCCAAGTTAACTTCCCTGGTGTAGCTTGTAGCTGTTGGGCCAAGTTGACTAAAACCTGGAGATGACACGAGGGACATACCTCCCGGAATAGTCTACTGGACGTGCTCTACGAGCTCCAAGTCAGCTTCCCTGGTGTAGCTTGTAGCTGTTCGACCAAGTTGACTAAAACCTGGAGATGACACGAGGGACATACCTCCCGGAATAGTCTACTGGACGTGCTCTACGAGGTCCAAGTAAACCTGTCTGGTGTAGCTTGCAGCTGTTGGGAAAGTTGACTAACACGTGGAGACGGCACACGAGATATAACTCCTAGGATTGTCTTCTGCATGTGTTCTACGAGGTCCAAGTAAGCCTCCCTGATCTAGCTTGTAGCTGTTGGACCGAGTTGACTAAAACGTAGGACATACCTGCCGGGATCGTCTTCTGGACGTGGTCACCGAAGTCCAAGTAAGCTTCCCTGGTGCAGCTTGAAGCTGTTGGACCCACTTGACTAAAACCTGGGACATACCTCCCGGGATCGTCTTCTGGACGTGGTCTACGAGGTCCAAGTATGCCTCCCTGGTGTACCCGCGCCGCATCCTCTCCAGCACCGCGCTGGAGCCGGACTGCGCCGGCAGGTGCAGCAGCTTGCAGATGTTGGCTCGAGAGTTGATCACGTCCAACACCTGGAATAAGACAGTTATTTGGATATCAAGCCGTTCTTCTCTTTCCGTTTTTGTCGTTCGTTCTTTAATTTGATGGTGATAGGTGAAATTCAAAGGGGTTCATGGAAGCTCTGCACCTGAACCGCATAGTATTGTAGTCGGCTCGCGGTGCGTATGCGGCTTTTTAATGTTGGGACGGTTTAAACTTACAGAAACAGCCCTCAAAAAGAATCCTAGTCAATAGTATTGATATCTGGCTCTGAATAACTAGTTTGCCAACGATTTGCTAACGTGCTTTAAACCTTCTTGTCTCAAATAAATGATTAAGGTCAACCGGGAAAATTGCGACTATGGGAGAAGTGCGTCTTTTAAAGATTTATTAAAATCCGCTTTGTGTGAAAAGCAACCCGCCCTGTCTTAAAACCTGCTGAAAGACAAAAGTAACAAGAGGGAGACCTCGTCGGGGAAGTCCTTGGGGTGTGCGGCGGTGAACCGCACTCGCATGTCGGGTGCTGCCGCGGAGACCTGGTCTAGGAGCTCTGCAAACCTCAACCCACCCTTCTTCGATTTGTACACCGTCTTGAAACCTGCCATTTAAAGATAATATAATTATGGAAAATTAAAAAAATTAATAACCCCCTTAACTTGTTCCACTAAAAGCTGAATATCTTGGAGATGAGTGTTCCGATTTCATCAAACAAAGCTAAGAACACTCAGGATAAAATTATTAGAGCGACCGCTGATTCGTCACCGCCGTCGTCCGCCCCTTCGTGTCGCCGCTCGCATAACTAAGGCGCGGTACAGCAGTATTGCTCAAGCTTTATCTCACCACGAAATAACGCCTAGACGGATATCAACCATTTTTGGTACAAAGATAGCTAAACATCCGAGGACGATTATAGGATACCTTTTACCCGACTATGCGGACGTAAAAGATTTAGTTATGTGTATTTTGCTTCTCCGCGAACGAAGTTTTAGTATTTATTTGTGTCTTAAGGTGTGGGCACTTTTAAGACACAAATAAATATTTCTACATTTTCATTCCGCAACGAATGGTGGAACGCTTATCACGTACAGCTACCTTAACCTGGTCGTCATGTGGGAGGGGTGACCCACGTTGCGTCTTCCGAATCGAAGCCACCATTCATATTACTTTTCATATAAGACCCTCACAAAGAAATTAAACCTTATTTATTTATTTATCCATACTAATCCTATTTCTACATTATAAACGTGAAAGTATGTATGTACGTTCCACTTAATATCAAAAACTACTGGATGAATTTTTATAAAACTTTCCAGTTATGTACCTTATATATCAGAATAGGAAATAGGCTATAATTTATATCGAATTACAGCCCTTTTAGGGACAAAAAGGGGGTGAAACTTTTTAAGCTATAAATTGCATCTCTACGCGGTCGAAGTCGCGGGCAACAGCTAGTATTATAAATGCGAAAGTGTGTCTGTCTGTCTATCTGTCTGTTACCTCTTCACGTTCAAACCGCTGAACCGATTTGGATAAAATTTGGTATGGAGATAGTTTGAGTCCCGGGGAAGGAGATAGGCTACTTTTTATCCCGGAAAAATACCCTTATCCGCGATAAACGAATGTAAGGCGGACGAAGTCGCGGACAGAAGCTACTTTATAATAAACGTCTTGTGGGCTTACAGTCAAGCCAAAATGCCCACAAGATAAATTGGTACCTATACATATTATTACATTGTACATGTCTTATTCTAGTTAAACTAGAATTAAAATAATTTGACATAAAAAACAGCACATAATTATTGGTTATGATTATTTACAAACATTAAAATTTTAAATTAAAGCGTCAGCCATTAGTCTGCACATACATCAGCATCCTGGACTTGTGCAAGGAACTCTATTAAACAATCATACAGCTTAACACATTCACGACCGCGAACCCACTCTTGGTGGGCGCTCTGCTCACAGCATATTTTCGCTACATACGCATTTTCCCATGGGCTTCAAAAATATCCGTCGTGAATGTGTTAAGTGACTTAGTGACTAGGAGGGTCCATAATACATAATAGCATGGCGTTGCAACCGCTAATAGGCTGCCGTGACTGCTTAACATCAGGCAGGCCGTACGCTTATTTGCTACCTTAGTAGTATAAAAAAAGCATTATGTTTTTACAAGCTTTTATTTGCCATGAAGGTATGTTTAATTTGACCTGTGACTTGCAAGTTAAATTTGACCCGGTTTCCGATCCAGCTACGATTTGGCATACTTATGCAAGTTCGATGCTAATGCAATATTATTCCATCGAGCTGATCTGATGATGGTACCACTATGTGGTCATAAAATAACACAATCCTGGGCTTGGGCTCTGAATTTTACACTTTCCTCACGAATTTAACAGTTGGGATATTATCTTTTTCCATAAAACATGTCCTAAAATAGTAGATTGTTTGACAAGGGGCTAAAATAAGCCATCATGAGTCATGACACGAAGTGATTATTTGGAGGAGCTCACGAAGTGAGCGAAGACAAATATGTCAGAGTGTCATAATGGCTTTTAGCCACGTGTTAAACACTCTGATTTTTACTTCGACTGCCAGAAAATAAAAAAGACTTAACATTAAAATTGTATATTTCATGAAAAATTAAAAGTACAGAAATGTTGACCAAACTGATCAAGTTGGCCTGTTTGTTTTTAATTAATCGTAAGTAGTATGTAGCTGGCCGGAAGTTTTTTTTTCAGTTTCATGTAAATTTGTATAGGATTATATGGCATTCTTATAAACCCTAGGGGCTAAATGTATTAATTTAGTCTCGCTTCGCGAAGCTAATATGACGTACTTTTTGAGCAGGAGAAGTGAAAAGTGCTTTTAGGCATTCACTGCCAGGGGCCGTGGCCTAGGAACAAACTTGTATGGAGAACGTATATATGCGTCGGAGACAGTGAATATGTTAAACATTTTTTGTGATGTTGAGATTTAATGATCTGCCGATGTGGACGCTATACAGTCTAGACAAGGGATCGGCAACCCGAGGCTCTTTTGATGTGAAGCTGCGTCTCTATAAATAAATTAGTATTTTTTATCAAAAAGCTTTATTTGTGCAAGTACTAGTTTATTGTTGGCAAGACAACTTTTCGTGGCTCTTTAAAAACTTTGAAATTTTATAAATTGTAATTTTTGACTCTTCCGACCCGACTCAAACCGTTGCAGACCCCTAGTCCAGACGCTGTAAAGTGTCTTGTTCATGAATTTGCGGGTTGAGTCAGAAACGGACTAAAAAACGAAAAACATCCTGCTTGTTCCCGTATAGTGACTTTGGAATCGTCCCGATGCGTAGTTGACGGGTGTTCAAATAAAAGTACGGTCAGTATAACCTGAAATTAAAGACATTATTATTTAAGTACCTTTAGCCAACCGAGTGTCGAGTCTCTCCGTGTCCTCGCTAGTGTCCCTATAGCTGTTCACATTCTGTCCGAGCAGCGTGACCTCCTTGCATGAAATAAAAGGTTTTGTTAAGGTAACGTGTATTATCGGATGAAGAGTTGTCACAGCAAGACAATGGTAATATAGGCGTAAGCGAAGCGATTCCTTCATCCACGGCTTAGCACTTATAAGGCGTGCAAAACCCTCGCTTATGCCGCTGTAGGGAACAGACACCTACAGATACGTAAGAGCATCGCTTATTCCACTTCGCCCGCGTCAATCGCAATCAGAATCAAGTGTCGTGATTTTGTATAGGCTATGACAGTTGATTCGGATACCAAGTGTCAAAATTTCGTTAGGCAATAACCCCCCTGATTAGAGATTGGTAAGATCGACTTCGGTAAGTGATTCGAATCACTACATCCGCTTTCGACTCTTCAACTCCTTTAAATCCTTGAAACTACGGCTCTCGGGATTGGCTGAGTAGCGCCTACGTCGCTCAGCTCCACAGTGTCGAAACAAACCGATCCTCCATGCGGCCCCGTATCGATAGTCGGAATTAGTAACTTCTCGGACTCGATAAGATTTAAAAGGAGCCGATTCTTTGCTTCCTATATGTTAGTTGCTATGAGAGAAATCATTTTAAAAAATTGAACTCGAGACTTTACGTGTAGCTTGTTTTATTAACCTCTAAAATAAGCTGGAAAAGTCCACTTTTAAAGTATAAAAATATTAATAATAATAACTAATAATACCATTGAATAACCCATGAAACGTGTAGTAATTTTTGTTATGAAACCGTTTCGATAAACGCCAGTTTTAATATAGCTGCAGAAAAAAGTTATATACAAGGTGGGAACGTGTGAGGGCATGAAGGTTTATTTGGGAAAGTCCAAAAATGAGATTTTAACATCGTTGTATCTTGGTGAGTTTGTATGAGATTGAAGTAATTTTTTCGCCAATGTTTCTATTATTGAGAGGTTGTTCTATAACATACCAATGAAAAGGTTATCTAAAATTGTCAACATCCCAATTGGGTACTTTCCTGTAGTCAACATAAATGATGTCACGCTTGCAGTTAAATGTTATTTCTGTAAATACGTAGAAAACATTGAATACTTATTTTTAAGCATTTGGCGATTTTAAAATGATCAAAAACTAAAAATAAGGAAGCAATTTGGCCGTATAGAATTATGACGTCATAAAATTTCCTTTCAAAGTTGATACTTTCTGACCGTTTTGATAGTTCATAAAAAGGAACTGATTTGATCTGTCAGTAAACCCCATTGCTTCTTCCATGTCGTTAGATCCTTTTGTGATATAGATACAAGTCAAAGCGCAAAGAAAAATACGATTGCTCTCGCACGTGGTCACACCAGGACTCGAACCTGGTACCTCTCGATTACGCGTCGAGCGTGTTAACTCCTCCACCAGCGAGCACTGTGCCAATCGCCTCGAATTTATCCATCCATTTTTTTTTCAAAGATATTATAACCTTAGCGCCATCTATGAGAACACGTATTACACCTGTTCTCATTCCGACTGTCCTTCCTTTACAGCAGTGTCAAATCAAACGAAGAGATGGGCGCTGTTATAAGTATTTTCTATGAAACACATTTTTTTTGTTTCTATGTCACAATAGATTGTAATGTGGCGTTAGTTTTCCCACATTAAAAGCACAGAAACTCTAAAAAAATTGTGATGCATAGAAAATACGTTAGTGTCCTTTTTAAACTCAACGCAATATGAACTGACGACCGACATCATAATGCTACCTTGTCCACACCTGTGTGGTCTTAGCGAGTGTGAAAGAGATAGCATTATGATTTTGGTTGCCAGTTCATTTTGCGCTGAGTATAGAATTAGTATAAAACGCGCTTAACAAGCTGCTTTACCTTGACGCCCTGCGCGGCCAGATGGCGCACCTCGTCTAGGACGGAACGCGCGCGGCGCGAGCGCTCCTTGCCGCGGGTGAATGGCACGATGCAGTACGTGCACATGTTGTCGCAGCCCCGCATTATCGAGCTGAACACCGAACACAAGTCAAACATTTATCTATCTATAGTCACCAATAACCCAGCATCAATATCTGCCATAACAAAGCTGGCGAAAATATCTGACACGTCCTAACAGCCGTGCCAGATATTTATGCGCGCTTTGTTGTGGTAAATTTATGCTGGTGACTGTACAGTCCAGTGTAAAAATATGAGTGGAATAATCCTTCTGAAAATTATGTCCTATCTTGTCAATGAACTAAAGTTGTAAATATTTACGAGAGGATTAAATTCAGTTGATCAAATAAGTCTGTGGTACATATTCATTAGATGATTTTTGAATAGAAAAAAAGGTGACCTTTGGTGTCAATAATATGTAGAAGTTTTTATTATATTTTAAAATTTTAATTTTAAAACCCCCACATATTAATGAAAAAGGTACCATATAAATGTATAAACTATTAAAAATAAGGGTTTGTATTTTTTTTTCTGTTTATCAGGGATGCCACTCTTTTACGGATAATAGCGTAAAAAGGCGAGCATCCACGATGCAATACAGCAGGGATCGGCAAACCGCGGCTCGCGATCCGCATGCGGCTCTTTAAAGAGTCACTTGCGGCTCTTCAAGTTCCCCTTAAAAAAAGTCCTATAAAATTTGGTATACAGTGATAAACATGAAACAGAAAACTGCGGCTCTTTGAGCTTCTGAAAAATCTATATTTTTCCGGCATCTGGCTCTACGTCTAAATAGTTTGCCGAAAATAAAATATTTTATTTTTAATTATTTCTCAAACAACCCATGATGATCTCCCAGTCATATAACGAGTTTATGGATGACAACACTGTGGCTTATTCAGACACTTTTAATAATTCATCTAATTTAATACCGGTAGCTAGAGCCCTACCCCACTATCGCTGGCCCTAAGTTAGGTTTTTGTGAAATATGAAACTTACATGAATGCGGAAACACTGTCCTGGTTCAACCTCACCGGCACCACATCAGCATATGTCTCGTCCAAAGACAGCAGCACATTGACAGCGGTTTGTCCACTGTCAGTGAGGGCTAGCAGGCGGGGCAGGTCACGGTAGCTGTCCGGACCAGCCACTAGAAAAAATACATTATAACAAATGTATGGAGAGAGACCCACAACTGCAAATTTAAAATTAATACTTGTGCAGCTGTTTCTTTATGAATTTTACACATAATTCCTAAACACATTGTTTGTGTGTGTGTATCACAAAAGTGGTAGACCAATTTCTTGGCTGACTATACATATCCTTTTAGATAATTACGATACTAGTAGATCCAGGCACTCTGCTGAAGTTATTCTTTTAAGAATACTATAATAAAGATATTTTTCAAATAAACATTTTTCTTTTTCTTCATTCTGCCCTTCCATACATAGTAGAAAGTTGTTCTTACCAACATCCACAGCCTTTTCTTTCTCAATCAGCTTAGTCTTAAGCCGCTCCGCCATACAGCCAAGCAGACCGATCTTCACCGGCGTTTCTTTATTCTTCAACGCGCGTCGGCGTTTGAAACCCCTCAAGTGATCCAAACGATGCCAAATTTTAGTTTCTGCCCCTTCTCTGATCGCACACGTCATTACCAGAAATATATCCGCTTCCTCCTCAACTTCCGTCTTCTCGAAACCTTCCTTTTTCAAAATAGACCAAACAATCTCAGTATCATTTAAGTTCATTTGACATCCATACACGTCGAAGAAAACCTTTCGTTTTGACGCAAATGTTATATTTTCCGGTAAATATGGTATATGAGGTCGGTCTGGGAGAACTGGTTCGGAATCTCCCATGATAAATTCTTTTAAACCTGGCCCTTGTTTTATTTTATCTCGTCGTGAATTAAGCTTAGAAGCGTCTGATAAATATCGGCAATTTCTGGATGTATATTTACTGGATAACCTCAGCAAGCGCTGAGTACGACGCAGTAAAGACATTTCTAAATAATTGATTAATTTTTATTTCATTTATAATTGATTAATTTCTAGCTTAAAATTATAATCACGTAACCTAAAATCATTTTCTGATCAGCTGGTTTATTGACAAATTGATATGTCAAAAAGATAGCTTTTTTTATAAAGCTTTTTATGTGTCCAAACGAATGAAATGTGATTTAAAGGACTAAATTTATGCAATTAAATGCTAAAAGCAATTGGGAAAATTAACCTATAAAGCCAAATACGGACTAACTTTCAATATTGAAATAAAACAATTTAACGGATTATATCGCGTATATTATCTCATTTTAGTTCCCGACGTTTCGGAAGCTTTCCAGCTTTCCATGGTCACGGGAGGACTGAGAAAAGATGTATTTTCCTCTGTCAAAGTTACAATTTGTGCAAACTACCCATTTTTTGAAAAAACACAAATAAAGGTGTACATACATGCCAGATGGGCCTAAGCTGTAAAGACAGTTACACATGTGCCAGAAGGGCTTAATTATTTTATTCTAATAATTTACCAAGCAGCATTTCACAAATGAGGCGTACTGAGGAGAAAAGAAACGCTGCAAAGAAAAACTCCCAGGGAGTAAATTGTAACTTTGACAGAGGAAAATACATCTTTTCTCAGTCCTCCCGTGACCATGGAAAGCTGGAAAGCTTCCGAAACGTCGGGAACTAAAATGAGATAATATACGCGATATAATCCGTTAAATTGTTTTATTTCAATGAGTAATAATCGCGGAAACAGAAGAAAATATTAACTTTCAATATGTTTTTGTAAAAAAAAATCGCTTTTAAATCGTGCATACACGATCCAATACGCACATATCACTGTAAAGTTTTTAGGTGTTGGCTAATCTGATCTTAACCCAATTTTTTTGTTGTTCTTGTGCTTGCATGTGTGACTCATCAACTTCATCTGTGGAAACATAAAATGGCTGACTTAAATCTGTAGCTGTCAAAAATTAAATTTTGATAACACAAAGTCAAAGAAAGTCTTTATTTGCAATTTGCAACCATTGCAAGGTGATATCAGCAATGAGCAGTCGTTACGACTACAGCAAAGGTATTCGAATGGCATGGCATTATAAGAAATTAACGAGTAGCGAGCTCGATCAGTTTAAGCGTAGGCTCATTTAAGTATTTTTATTTATCTTGGCCAGTGTTTTCGCATTGGCAGGGTCGTCTCGATCCGCGCGTGATGATTCTAGGCAGGAGAGGCATGGACGGGGGCGCGACAGGTCGCGGTCGCCTCGGTCGAGGTCTCCACGCCGCCACCACTCTCCGGCTAGCAGTCGCCCCTCGCATGAGCGTTCGCGGGGCAGAGAAGACCCTCATGAGAGTGAGTCCGGCAAATTTTTCATGATGAACATTGTGAACCCCTACCACGTATTGAAACAAAAATGAGACAGAGTGGACATTAGTGTTTTGCCGGTAGTGAATGCATTAATGTACAAAAATCGAAGCTGTTGGACTCTCAGAAAACACCCAGAATTAGTCCATCGGCTTCTATTTAGTCACTGGTGGCAACACATTTAAGTCCATACAAATGTGTTCCAAGGGTGCATGGCTCAGCAATGAATATGTTTCTCTGCAAAACTTATCTTAACATATTTAATAATCACTCTAATCAAGACCATTCTGATCCATATCAGGGTCATTAAATGTCAATCAATTATTTTCTGTATATTGATGCCATGGTTACATCTCCTGGGTCTAATAATCTAGGCCAGGGGTCAGCAACCTGTGGCTCTTTGGATGTGAAGCTGCGGCTCTATAGATTACTTTTTTTAATGAAAAAATACTATTTATTGTTGGCAAAAACTTTTTGGCTCTTTAAAAACTTAGAAATTTTGTTAATTGTAACTTTTGACTCTTCCTACTCAAAAGGTTGCCGACCCTTGATCTAGACTATTAACATATTTGCGAGATGGGGTCTTGAAAAATGGACCTGTATTGACTAGAAAAAATTTTTTTGTTGCCTTCATATAGTTTTAAAGCACTCTTTTAAACTGTGATTTTCACACAGGTCCATTTTTCAAGGATTAGTTTTTAGTTAATTTTTCCAAAATGGTGTACATAACTTCATACAACTCAAATTAACTCTCCAAACTGCTAAGACAGTTGGTTGCCGAGATCACACTCATATCCATTATTTTTAGCTATATGCACCTAACACTATTTACCTTACAAATATATTTACAAGTTAATTTTACTAGTAACAAACATGGGTAATAAGGATCTCTGCTGTATTCTTTATTGTCGTCTCTAACCACTCAATTTCATTACATTACACATCCTAGGAACTACATACTTATTTATTCTCTTACTATAATAGTTATTTGCATAATTTAACTCTGTCACTATTGTCTCCTGGGTTACAGGGACAGAATAAAATCAAGAAGTTGGCCACCCATATGTAACTTTTTGCATGTGTTGTGCTAATTATAATTTTTCAGGCTATTCATCTAGAAATCAATTTTTTAGGGCCAAGACTGAAAGAAACAGAATGGGACGTTTCCAGTGACGAAGAAGTGCCAGCCCCACCACCACCGCCGCGCATCAGCAAGATTAGTATCGGCTTTGCAAAGCCTACAGCACCCATCAAAATGAGCTTAGGGGCAAAGTCTAATGCATCTGCTCCAAAAAAGCCAACCATTGCGTCAGTATTCAACGATGATGACGATGATGATGAACCCGAGGAGATGCCTGCAGAAGCTAGGATGAGAATGAGGAACATTGGAAGGTGAGGCTTCTAACTAGTACTTATTGAATGAGCTTATATTATAATGGGTTTTATCATTCTTACAAAAAAAAAATAATTATTACTATTATATAGTTGTAAAAATGAAATGTCTATATTGCAGATATTTCCAAAAAAATGATTTTAACAGACTATTTGGTGATCACTGATCCGAAAAATTGTTTTTGTATGTTTGTATGCGTTGTTGTGGCTTCATCACGCCAAATCGCCTAAACCGATTTCAACTTTTTTGATACAAGGGTAGCTGGGTATCTCCAGATGGTTATAGCATACTTTTTACCCGACTATGCTGTCGAAAAAAAGAGGGTTTATGACTTTGTCTCCTCTGCGAACGGATTTGGGGAGTCTTCTAGTACTACATAAATGTAAAGCTGTGGTTAGCAACCGGCGGCCCACGAGCCTCCATGGCTACTAGCTGACAATGTTGATAAAGTCGCAAATTATTAACATAGTGTTGCTGACCGCATAGTAGCCATATAGTAACTAACGAAGTTATGCAGCTACTATGTGGCCGTTGGCTGCTAAAAGGTTGCCGTCCGCTGATGTAGAGTAAAACAAATCTGTATGCCTCTCCTCTAACGGACCTATGATTCATGCATCCAAAAGTAATGTTAACCCAGTAGAGGGGCATTAGTTTTAAGATTGGTTTTACTCTACATCAGCGTAGTTAGTATTATTTCAGAGTAGTTAAAATAAATGAGCTGATAAATGTCAAGCTCCAATATGTCCATCTAAATTAGCAACTGAATTTAGGTTCAAAGATCTTTATTTCTCATAAGAATATTCATTTACATGAGAATTTTAGCATGCAACTGGTATCTAAATCGGAAAAGAGGTTTTTTTTAATCTAACTTAATAATCAGTATTTTACCAAATTTACGTGGACATATAGGGAATCCGCAACACAATGGCAAATTTTAAGACTTGATTTTATTATGCCACGGTTGTAAAATAACACATTTATATATTTAGTCTCGATAGTACAACGTGTTGGATTTAACATGTCATGGTTGCATAGCAACTAAGTTTAAAGTGATGATGAATTTAATGTATCTCCAAGAGCAGCACCTCCGAAATGACACAATTGGACAGTCAAAATTTACATTTGAAAATTGCTTATATTTCATCAATTTTCCAGGGAAACGCCAACATCAGCAGGGCCAAATTCATTTGGCAAGACAAAACAAGGTTTCTGTGATGCCAAGAAAGTATTTGAGAAGAATTTGAAAAATGCCCTGGAGACAAATGACAAACCGGTCTTGCCCAAGTTCCCACAGACCATTTACAAGATCAAGCCGACATGAGGGAGTTAGGACTATGTATGAGATCATGTGAATTGTAATGGTTTCAATGTGTTACTAGTGCACATATAATATTAACATGAAGAGATAGATACTTTAAAGTGATAAGTTCGCCTTTGTACGTGCTTATTCTATACAATAATATTTAATGTTTTATGTGCAGTCAATATTGAATAGACTGGCATACAAAGTGCCAAATATATCGCAACACATTTTTATTCTTAGGTATAAAGATTGGACGATATATTTAGCATTGGCACTCCGGATTCGATAAACTAATTGATGCTGACTGTGCACTGTACAGTAAAGTATTTACATTCATACACATAGCCTACATACAGACTATAATGACAAGATCAAAAAACTGGGATCGAAAATCAAAAAACGTGACATTAATCATTTGCTACACAAGTAGAAGATGATCATGATCATTCTGAACTGCAGCTAGTGATGTTGGAGTTCTTTAACACTTTCACGAACAAGATTTTCGTAGCGCGTAGCGTATGTGGGTCAATTAACATTTTTTTAAAGATCTCAAGCAAGCTCGGTCGAATTTCACCTTCCCATACAAACGGAGTTTCGTTCTCATTTTAAAACGTGAGGTATATCTAGGCCTGTAATTAGTTTATATGGCTCCAGTTTATAAAACAATTGAAATACAGCAAAAACAATTTTTGTATGAAAAACTTAAATTTGCTGTATTTTTTTACTTGAAGCTACATAAACTAATTACAGGCCTGCATATACCTTAACTTATTCTAAGTACAAAGTTTCAGAGCTAGTCGTTTTAAAATGAGAGCGTAACTACGTTTGTATGGAGAACCGAGCTTACCGGGGACTGTTAAATGTAAAGGCAACTAAATATTATTTTTAGCCTTCAAAGGCCCATCTCAACGGCATGTTAATAGCCTAGATTATTAGCATTTTTCAAAGTAACTGTCACTATTGTTACCTGAGTTATAGGACAGAATAACAAGAGAGAAAGTTGATCCACCTATGTAGCGAAAAGTTGCTAAAACGACGACAGGCACAAATGCGTCTTTTAAAGATTTCTTAAAATCCGAATACTTTGAAACTTCGTACATCCTAAAATTTGTCAGTATACGCCTAAAAAACAGAGTAGAGATCAGTGTCATGGCGTCCATATAAGCCGATTCCCACCGGGTTTCCCAAAGAAAGGCTTGTAACCACGTTTTTCTTTCAATATGAATACGCTTTGGCTTCCCTTGTAAAGTGAGCGCCAGTTGAAAACGAAAAAAATGTAAACAAATATGGCTGACTATCCATTTGTTGTCTATGAAAATAGTGATGGGAATAGTATTAACATTCATCGACTAAAAATATCCTTCGCGAAATACTTACGAAGTGGAAGGAACACTAAATAAATATGTAGGTATTAATAATTCTTCTATCAATTTTTACCCAATCATAGACAACATTTTGTTCAAGTAATTTGATGTTTATTTTAATTTTACTGACTCCACGCCTCCGGTAGGGATATTTGAACACAAAGACGCATTTGTCTCGGTTGACCTTACACAGTAGGATACGGGACGGTTGGCCGCATTACAGAAAAAGCATATTGAAATCATTATAATTCTCATATATAGCATAGCTTAGCATACTTAACTTGTACCTAAAGCATACCACTCATGCGGCAATGTTGAATTGACAATGAATATTATATTTGTGTTACAAAATTGGTGCATTGATGTTTCAATTAATGGAAAATTTGTTATTTCATCTAGCTTCGAAATGTAATGGTAAAGAAATGTAATGGTAAATACTTTGTGGAATATATGCTACAATTTGAGTAATCATACAAAAAAAGGTTTATACTATTTGACTGATTCGTTGATCGCGCTATTATATATTTTTTGGATTCGCGACCTACGGGCATCCGGATTTTATAATAGTGTAGATTATAACTCCTGTAATAATTTTGCCACTGTACCATTAGATGTTTGCTTAGTGAATATAACACGAAAAAAAAAAATCTGTTCTTGAGAATGTACGGGTTTTACAAAGTAGTCAACGGCCAAGTTTCTTCAAGTTTACAATTTTAAATCAAACAACTACGTAATAAGGTACGTAATAATTTGGTTCATTACATTGTATGGAAAATGGTGTTATAAGTTAGATGATTTTTTGGATTTGGGCTTTCAGACTTTTGTGAGACATAGTTAGCTCTAGATGAGAATGTAATGTTTAATTTTTCTTATTAATTATAGAAGTAAGTAGACTTTAAATAAAAGGTCAAGTCGAAGTGTCTTTCTATGTTGGCTAGCTTTCAGTCCTAGACTAAGTAGAGTCTAATGCCAGTCTAAACATTGGCACGAGTCGAGGCGAGAGATATAAAACTAATTAATTATGTATTGTCAGACGACACGTATGGCTCAGTTGGTTTCACAACGGCCTACGAAGCTAACGGTCCCGGGTTGGAATCCCGGCCAGGGCAAGTGTTTGTGTGATGAGAGAGGATTTGTTCCTGGGTCTTTGATGTCTTCTATATATTAAAGTATGATTATTTCTGTGTATCGTCGTCTGGTAACCATAGTGCAAGCTTTCCTTAGTATGGGACTAGGTCGATTTGTGCAAGAATGTCCCTAATATTTAATTATTATTATTGTAAAAGGAGCGAGTGATTTCTTACAGAAAAAGCTAACGTAACAGTTTGCACTAAGGTTCAATGTCAAAGGACACTACTATAATTGCAAATCAAACATTCTTGGGGTTGCAAATACTTGTCAGGAGTGGTAACAGCTGGGATTTTTCCCCATCTGTAAACGGAAATAAAATTCCAAACTGTTACCACTGCTAACAAGTTGGTGGTAACAGGTGGAAATAACCCAATGTGGGCAGCACGGTAGCAGTGTGGGTAGGGTCGCAATAAAAAACATAAAAGCAAATTAAGCTTTAATAGAACTTTATTTAGGTCAATACTCACTCCTTCATTTGCGACTTTTCTATCACATTTCGAAATAAAAATGCTGTTGTAACAAAGATTGGTTACTCTTTAATCTAAGGGCCTTTGCACTATGCGTGTTTTAAACGCGCGTCTTCAGTGCGTTTTTCATTCCACAGAGCTACATTGACTCGCGTTTGTATCGATATCGATAAAACAAATGCGCGTCGACGGCGCGTTTAAAAAATACCGTGCGTAATTTATTTATTTATTTAATTTTAATGTAATGGCCCTAACACCGCCAGCCAGGCTATACACTGCCGTTGTTCCGTTAGTGTTGCAGTTCATCGCATATTTAAGGCCAAGCCACACCGGATGCGTGGCGTGCACGTAGACGTGCGTGTGGCGTGCGCGTTTCAAGTTACGAATACCCATAAGATATGACACACCGCTGCGCACGTGCACGCTACGCAAGCGGTGTGTCATCTACTATGACATTTCATACGAGTTTCGGCATTTAGAAGCGGCAATGTATCTCTTCGTCTCCACTCGTGCCAATGTATAGTGCGGGTATAAAGAGTGTTCATGTTTTGTCAGTCATATATACAATTGTGATGTATTTAATATTTTACTATTGTATCGGACTCTTGGCAATAGCTTCTTCGACAGTGATACATTAGACGATCAGTTTAGTCTTATTGATTGAGATATTTGGATCGACTATTTTTCATGTGCCATCCTTCTCTTAATAATATGGTATGCACGTTTTTTTATCGCTTTAAAAAAACCGTAAAAAACGATGTCAAAAAGTGAAATTGAAATCGGCCAAGAAATACGGATGATAGGCATTTCAAACTGCTAATTAGATAGCGATTTGAGACAGAGGTCCGACGTGTACTGTTACGTCACATGACACTACGGCCATACGAAGTCCATATTAAATTCTGTTTTCCTAGAAGTAGATAAAAATAATCAAATGTTTGATGGCTTATATGTTGGTTATTTGCGTAGTTAAATATTCGAAAAAATATTTTTCTCTACTGTTCGTTACATGAATGAGCTTTTATTAAAGCAAAAATAAAAAATCATGCATATTGTCTATACCGAACGATAGGTTGCAACAATTGATCGTCTCATTTATCGCAAGGGTTATTTCAACGATTGTAGTGTCTGTAATGAATGAATTTGAGGAATACATATAATTTTAATGCTCAATTATGTTGTTTTATTTCTTCCGTTTAAAAGCAGATACATTTCATGTAGGAGATTAAAAAGTTTTATTCTTGTCACTATCGGTACGTAAAACTTTAAAAACCCCATATGATCCTCATTACAATACATAGATTTATCTATAAAATATGTAAGAAAATTGTCTTTTGTGGTAGATATTGTTTTTTGCGCACTTTTATGTAAGCTTCGCCATGGTATTAGTTTTATAACTTTACATTATACATTTCACTGAATCCTCGAGTGTTATTTGACTGTAGACACATCATATTTTCTTCTGTTTCCGCGATTATTACTCATTGAAATAAAACAATTTAACGGATTATATCGCGTATATTATCTCATTTTAGTTCCCGACGATTTGCAGAGTGCAGGCATTTATAAGCTGGACTGCGAGTGTGGTCCTTCATACATTGGTCAAACGAAACGCAGTGTATCAACCCGGGTGAAGGAGCACATAGCAGATGTCAAGCACCGTCGGTGTAATAGGTCTGCAGTTTGTGAACATGTCATTGACAAACCAAACCACTCAATTAAGTTTGATAAACCTTCTATCCTTGCCAAAGAAAAAAGATATTTTCCCAGGATGCTACGCGAGGCTATTGAGATTAAAAAGCATCCTAATTTCAATAGAGAAGATGGATTGTCACTACCACCAGCTTGGGATCCTGTAATACATCTCATCAAGGAACAAGCGAGACACAGGACTGCAAAACCTTAATTTCCGAACGGTGTAAAATATCTTATCTGTTTAAAAGTAGTTTAATAGTCTCTGTTCTTAAATATTATAATTAGTAATGAGGTAGCCTGGGAGTTTTTCTTTGCAGCGTTTCTTTTCTCCTCAGTACGCCTCATTTGTGAAATGCTGCTTGGTAAATTATTAGAATAAAATAATTAAGCCCTTCTGGCACATGTGTAACTGTCTTTACAGCTTAGGCCCATCTGGCATGTATGTACACCTTTATTTGTGTTTTTTCAGAAAATGGGTAGTTTGCACAAATTGTAACTTTGACAGAGGAAAATACATCTTTTCTCAGTCCTCCCGTGACCATGGAAAGCTGGAAAGCTTCCGAAACGTCGGGAACTAAAATGAGATAATATACGCGATATAATCCGTTAAATTGTTTTATTTCAATGTAGACACATCAATCAATATACATATTTTCTAAAAACCTTCCTTTAAAATGACGTGCTTGATTCTAATCGTGGTGCTGGATAAACAAATTTCAGGTTGCGCGTACTTGTACAGTACGACTACTTTGAGTTTTCCACTGACATATGCTTTTATTCCATTGTATATTCGATTTTAACACTAATATAAAAGAGTTTATATTACTTACACATTGTCTAAACGTCGTTTGTCGTCTTTTGTATTAGTGTTAAAATCGAACATCCAATGGAATAAAAACATATGTCAGTGGTAAACTCAAAGTACTCGTACTGTTGGTAGTTACACCGTATTAAAGTGTGCGTCAGAATGGCGGGTAGACCTCAGGAATTTCAATGATATGTGTACAGATATTTGGTACCTTCTGTGTACCTTTCGTAAAATTCTGTGTACCTCTCCAGAACAGAGAAGTGAGAGAAATGACACGAGTTGAGGGAAACCCTCACTACAGATTGTGTACAATGCTATGCCGTCCTTCGTTCTACCTGTCAATTTATCTTATCAACAAGTTAGTGATATACATATACATAATCAGTTACACTTACATTACACTTAGAAAAAGCTATCGTAATAGTCTGCACAAGTCTGCAATGCGATTTGGATCAACGTAATAAAAATTATAAGTGTAATTCGTTCGTATCGATAAAAACGCGCTGCGCACGCGAGTCAGTATACAGCTCTATGGAATAAAAAACGCGCTGTTGACCCGCGTTCCTAAAACCATATAGGTATACTCTGCTAAAACGAACCGCGACTCCGCTAGAAATATTGACAGACGCCTCGCCTGCCCGCGGGCAGGCATAAACGATTTCATTTCAAGCTTTAAAATGCTGCATTCAAATTAAAATTCTAATATCCTCAAAAACAAACAGTAGCAGAAACCTAGATGCCCAATAAAGCTAAAAATGCAAGATGTATAGTCGGCTTGTGAAAACGTTGAGACTTCATTTTGAATTTGATGTAGATAATTAATAATAATTATATTATCTGTTTTTTATTTAATTGTATTATACTTATGTTTTCGACGACCGGTTTGGCTCAGTGGGAGTAACGTTGCCTGCGAAGCTGAGGTCCTGGGTTCAAATCCCGGTAAGGGCAAATATTTGTGTGATGAGCACAAATACTTGTTCCTGAGTCTTGGATGTTTTCTATGTATATAAGTAATATATCTATTAAATATATCGTCGTCTAGTACCCATAACACAAGCCTTATTGAGCTTATCATGGGGCTAGTTCGATTTGTGTAAAATTGTCCCGTTATATTTATTTATTTATTATTTATTTATGTTTGTCTGTGTGCCGAAACTGTGCTCTCACTCTTCTGCAATCTGTGGGCGGGTAGTTGTGTGTCCTTCTATCTATTGCAAACAACCTTATTTTCCACTCGATTCCAGCAAACCCTCTTACTCAAATGTAGTAAGTACCGAGAGCAAGAGAAATCAAACAAAATTAATGTGGGTGTAAGCCCCGGGTCGGTCGAGATTCAAGGCAGTGACCGCCACGTTAAGTGGAAAATCCATATCCATACTAATATTATAAATGCGAAAGTGTGTCTGTCTGTTACCTCTTCACGCTTAAACCGCTGAACCGATTTGGATGAAATTTGAGTCCCGAGGAAGGACATAGGCTACTTATTATCCCGGAAAAATGCCCTTATTCGCGATAAACGAATTTAAGGCGGACGAAGTCGCGGGCAGAAGCTAGTAACGTATAAGGGCACTGAGGGGCTACTCGGAAACTCGAAATGCAAAGTTCTTATGGCGCCATCCCGCTTACTCAAACACAGTTTAACATGAGAGCCAGAGGGACAGCACGTTACGAACTTCGAAAACCGCGATTCAGAGTAAGCCTTTTGCTTCTAAGTTCCTATATAAATTAGTTTTTTTATTAAAAAGTATTTTAATATATTATTTATTGTTGGCAAGAATGTAATTTTTGACTTCCGACTCAAAAGGTTGCCGACCTCTGCCATAGGGGGATAGGTATGCCCAAAAAGAAAACGTAGTTTAGTAATGAAATAAAACCACCATAAAATTTTAAGAGGGCCTTACCTATGGACTCATTCCAATCTGCCAAAGTTTACGAACAAATGTCATAACAGCTTAATCGATAATTTTGTATATTTTCGTATTTTAACTCGCCTCCCGCTAACTTGCATGAAAAAAATAATGTTGCGCAATGATTTGCTGGCTGCTTGGTGATGATCTATGGAGCTGAGACGCTCTCTATGGGCCTCTTAAAAAACAAACTCAAACAGGGTAAGGAAACTGAAGTGGCAATGGGTAGGGGAGATAGTTCAAAGAACCGATGGCCGTTGGAGCAGAAAGGTACCGGAAAGTGCAGCGTGGGAAGGCCACCCGCAAGGTGGTCGGACAACCTGGTTAGGGTTGTTTTAGAGACTCGCTGGATGCGGGTCGCCTCTATCCAACCCATGTGGAAGTCAATTAAGGAGACCTGTGTCCGTCCAGCAGTGGACATCATCATGGCTGGAATGATGATGATATTTTGCCATCCATATGCAGTAATTTTGCTCTAAGAAGGAAAGCTATGCCCAAAGAGAAAAAGGTAATGTTGCCATAAAATAAAGCCACCATACAGTTTTACATTTTTTTTTAATTAAAGTAACCCCCTACTTCCGCTGCGCGTTTTGCGGGCGGGACATGTCGCGCGGGAAGTTGCTCTTGGGCGGTGTGCGGATGCGCCGGTCCTTCTTGGACCTGTTACGCACCACCTTGCTGTGGATTGCGCATGACACGCAGTAGTGGAGCTTGGCGTACAGCTTGGGGAGCTGGAATGCTGGAAAAAGAAACAATAAATCAGTAAAGCCAGGCCTTTATCTACCAATGGACGTTATTTGGCTTTCGATGAGACCTTTATAAAATGATCACTATGGGTCTCCAACAAATGTTTCAGATTTCCATTTCTTCAATAACTTTTTCCCCTAAACCCGTTCAATATTCATAATTTTTAAAAAGATCATCACAAGCCTTTAGATTAGGTTTGTTATATAATAATCCCAGATGATTAATGGTTTCAGAGAAAAATGCTTTCTATGAAATTATATGTCTACGAAATGAAGTATTTGATAAAACAAGGAATAACTGGTGACTAAGTCTCATTACCAAAGAGCGGAAAAATCATAGCAAATTTCAACTCTCAAAAGGGATTTAACATTCTTTCTATTGACTTCTGTCTAATTTGTTATAATACTTTTTGATGAAATCAAAAAGTATTATAACATATTGATTTTTGAAAAATCTTGTTCAATGTTACTGATCGGATTTAAACTTTTTGATTAAAGAGAGGTGATAATATTGCTAGCTACGAAAAAAATCTACTCAAGAAATTTCTGTCACTTGTATTCTTGCAACTAACTTTACGTGGTGTAAAACAGTTAAACCAAAACATAAAAACAATCAACAAGTTCCAATTCCGCCTCTTACTCATTACAACCTAGCTTGGAGAACTCCATGAAATGGAAGACAAGAATCAACCTTAATAAAAAAACTTGGCCACTTCCTCAGTCATCTAATCATAGCCTCATTAATGAGACAAGAATAGGTACCATATTACAAATTAATAGAATACAAATGTATCTTTAAGCCAGTTACAGACGGAGCTCAATTTATTGAATGTTTTTTCTTTTAGATTCTTATTATTTTGGCTGGCCTTCATTCATTTACTTTGACAAAGCATGAAGCTGGAATAAAATGAATTCTTATCACATTAATAAAAATAACTTCTACGGGAATATAAGTGAGTTGGTTTGGTTGAAGATGTTATCAAGGTTGTATAAATGTTTGTGGTTAATTAAACATTTGGTCCAAATAGGTGTCCAACTGTCTATTATCTCATCGGGTAGATAAGCATCTTGTTATTTGTTCAAGATCTAATAAGGGAAACACCATGCTTATTGCTCTACGCAAAGTATATCTATCACTCGTAATTTTCATAAAGCAAGTTTGATAAAAAAATGCCCATAACCTTTAAAACATAAATTATATCTACCTAATTAATTCACTATTGAACTATGTTCACACTCAAAATTATACTGCTGCATTAAAACAGAATCCCGAAGAAGTTTTACAAATTATCAGATTTTTTGTTTTTAGATGCAGTGAAGGTTTTAAATGCCAACAAGTACCCAATTGGACAATGATGTAGATAAAAATTGTCTTTTTGCTGATAATGATCAATTATGTCTACACCTTTTACAACAAATGCGTCTTTTGTCGAAGGAAATAGGGTTCACATTAACACATTCATATCATCCAGTAAGCAGTGTGGAACCTTCATGTATAATCCCTAATTTAGGCACGGATTTGACATGAAGTTTTCAAATGAATATCCTGAGAAATTAATACTGCTTATCTCTTGAAAGTGAACAAAATATTGTAATATTGAATGGTTAATGGTGTCGTACCAAACCATTTCACCAGTATTCACAAACATATTTGTGTGGGCCAAATCAACCTTAATAAGAATCATGATCTTGTCTTGCAATACAAGTTTAATCATAAGAAAATTAAATGAGATCAAGCAACGTTAACACCACTTACAGTTGTATACTGAGGCTTCGTTGATATCTCTGACGGCAGCCGCTTCGACAATGTTCCTGATCACGAACTTCTTGATAGCCTTATCCTTAGGTACGCAACGAGCGCAGTTGGTGCATCGCACAGCCTTCACGTGGCCGCGGCCGTGCTTGGCTCGTCCTCCATTACGGCGTTTGCGAGTCTGTAAAAATTAAACCAGAAATACCAAGTTGAAGCCACATGTTCCTCCAATGGATGACGCGACGCGTGCATGACATTTCTCACTGAATTCCTTGAGATAGTTTTTAAACTGATAATATCAACCACTTTCTTTTACATTGTGATAAAATTTAGCTAATTGCACTTGTATAAAAGTAATTTTGCAATATATTTTTACGCACCATGATTATAACCTCTGTTTCGGTAAACGAAGAACGACGAAAAAGAAAGAGGTTATAGACTAGAACCACTTCCGACCATTGACAACAATTAAAATGTTGCCATGCAAGAAAATATATTGGCTTCCATTTTTGTCTTAATTCACAACTTCTTTGCACGAATGGAAATTATTTGAGAACTGCGGTACAAGTGGTGTTTTTAGTGGTACTCAATGAATTTAACAATTAATTTAAATAATAAAATATATTGAATGCGGTATTCTTTTGTTTGTTTATTTTTTCATAAAGTAGACCACATCCGTTGTTCGTGAATCATTCAATTCTTCATTTCATTCACCATCATTGAAAAAAATCTACTTCTGTTCTGTCACGAAATTGTATTTATTTAATTTTACTCACCGTGTTATATTATTTTTGTTGCTTCATAGGAATAGACTCGTAATAAAATTTTCATTGTTTAGCATTTTACTGTATTGGTTATATTATATAATAACGATAAACATGTTCGATGTGTGTTTGTAATCGGCCACATAGTTTACTTCGTCGCAGCGCGATCGTACTAGGCTAGCCATTAGTGATTTATTTCACGGATCACCGTGTTCCGCGATGTGGTTTAGATAGTGAATAAAAAAGTGACACGCGTGTGAAATGTCCCAACATGGATGCCCAGAGAGACTGTCGAATAGATCGAAGGGTTTCCAGGAAGAGAGCGCGGGGCAGGCCACGATGGAAGTGCTTGTGGAGACCCTGACGGGGACAGCGTTCGAGATGACCGTGTCGCCCTCCGACACTATCTTCGCGATCAAGTCGAAGATCTTCAGGGTGGAGGGTGAGTTACACAACAAGCATTACATATTTCATATTTGGTTATGCGTCATTCCCTATCAACAAAGGATCGGAGTTTTTGCGCAGTTATTGGACAGTTTCACTCGCCACTTGATCAAATATCGCTAAACGTTGAACTGAACTATGCCCTGAATACCTAAGCTTACATGATAAAGTGGGACCCAAGTACTAACAACAAAACAAAAGCATAACTTAGCCACAAACAGTCAATATATCAGCAAGTTATCTTGGTCCAGTAAAACTTTGTAGAACAGGTTAATAATATACATTTGACATACAAACTCAGTTTATATGCAGATAAAATACAATGCAATAAATTTAAATCAAATAGATGTGAAGCTAAATATTTGTCACAACAGCTTTCTTCTATTTATAAGTAGTGCATGTGATGTTTACGCTTTGAGCAAACAAATCTATCCACATTCCTTTTGATATATGGATGATATGGATGAAGTTTATCTGATGATATTGTACCTTCTAAATTGTCTATCTTTTAAATCCCAAAAATAATTATGCACCTGGTACTGCTGTTTTAGCATGGTGACTTTTTTACCTGGCAAAGAAGTTTATCTCTTTCTAGTGAATCCATATGTTTGAGGGGGATGCATTACATTAGCAATAAATAGACAATATCATACTTGCTGCAAAAAAGAATTTCATTTTACATTCTGTATTCAACTTTAGGCTGTATTTGACAATAAAAACATACTTCCAAAAATCTCAAAGAATTTGCAAATATGAGTGTCAAAGCATTTGACCTTTACAATATAATATAACATAGTGGTTGCTACCAGGAAAGGATGCAATTTTTTAGCTGTGAACCAACAATCATTCTAACCTTGAATTGAAATATTGATGTACTCACAAAAGATAAGCTTCAAGGTCTGCTATTGTAAGAACTTCACAGCTTCACATTCCTGAGCATCATTGCTATTTTATTTTTTTACCTGTTTTATCTGACATTTTCTCTTCTCACAACAGGTTGCCAAAGCTTTAGCTAATTATAAGTATATGTTGAACAACGTTTCTTGTTGTCATTCTGTTACTCAGGAGAAAATAGCGACATAGTTAATGTGCCCTTAAAAAAGGACCTACCTTTGTCGCTTTTACATCATTTAAAAATCATAATTTTAAAGGTCGAGCCACACCGGATGCATGTGCATAGACATGCGGTGTGCCATCTCATATGAGGATTCATAGATTTCTTTAATTGTTGGCCTTTACATGGCTGTATTTTATGGTTTGCTGCAACTTATTTACAACAATTTCAAAAAGTCAAAAAATGAGCCTAGTTGTAACTAGATTTTTTTAAATCTTTTATAAGTAACTGCAGTTTCAAATGTAAGTTAATGTGATTTATATATTGTTCACTGTTTTTTTCCTATCTCCTTTAATTTTAACAGGCAGTAGTACTGTCAATATGAACAATTTATCCTCCTTTAGGAAAGAAACATAATCTGCAATTCCCTACATTTTGGTTGAGTTACTACTAACACATAATATGGATTAGCAGTTTTTTTTATCGTTTCCTAAACATCTTCCCAAAGGAAAAATTGTGTGGTGATGGGTACTACCACATGTTAAAAATAAAGGATCAATAAAAACATGGCATATAAGTATAATATATAAATTAAGGTGAAGATGCGTTTAGGTTGTCTGTGGGATGAGAGCCATGCATGTAAATTATACAGAAAGGGCAATGGATGGTGCATTATTAATTATTGGAATTTTTCGGCACTCTTGGTCTTGCTTCTTAAGATATTGTTAAAGAGGGGCATGCGCACCTATAGAAAAGGCGGGTATTCAGGTGTCTTACGTTTAATGTGTATAAATCACGCCCACTAAAGTAGTTCCATATTTAGACTTGATCTTGAGAGCATTTGACCCTGTAAAGACACATGTCAATAAGTCTGCAAAATCTATTTCAGTAAAAATGTAAATAGGTATATCTATGAACTACCAATCTAAGCCAAGCTTACTGAAACCAAGATGTGTACTGTCATAGTAATATTGGTTTTCTTAGTATGTTAAAGTTCGAAACAGTCCCAAAGAAAATTTTCAACATCAACATTTTCGTGGCTTGATATATCAGTATATAAAATAGAACAAATGGAATTTTATTATTTAGTCACTCATAATGACGGTAAAGATAAAGAAATAAAGCATATCATCATTCAGTTTATGAAGATGACTGGCAATATTACTTTTGTTCTTATATATTTACTGGATTACTAGAAGATGCCCGCAACTTCGTTCGCGGAGGAGAAAAAGTCATAACCCGTCGTTTTTCTTCAGCATAGTCGGATAAAAAGTATCTTATAACCATCTGGAGATACCCAGCTACCCTTGCACCAAAAATTGTGGAAATCTGTTTAGCCGATTTTGCGTGCTGAAGCCACAACGACACATACAAACATACATAAAATCCAAAAAAAAATATTTTTTGTTTTAGTGACCTCCAAATAGTCCGTAACACTTATTTTTTTTAAAACAACTTCAATGTATAGACATTTTATTTTTACAACTATTCCATTGCATCATAGACTTCTTTAACTCTACATCTTCCATTACTTTGGATATTTTTTTATTTACCTCACTACTTCTTAGGTCTCTAAGAAAGCATGTGACTCGTGTCATTTCGCCAATCAAGGTAATCTTTTGTATCCGAAAATCCGAAAACGCGTCTTCTTTTTCCGTTTTTTGTCTAGTTTGTACAAATGACAGATAAACGGCTAAATTATGTAGAAAAGTCATTCTTGCCTCTATCTTTTACGCCACAAACTTAAATGTCAACAAAACATAATAATAATTATCTTTGATTTCATTGTACTTTTACATCAGGCGCTTACGCCAAAAAACCCCAAGAATGTAGTGTATTAGCTTTCTCTTTATTTGATGCGCGCGAGCAATAAATTATTACAAATTACACTTATTGACCGGCTCGGCGTTTGGGGCGTGGTGTTTCGTTGACGATGCAGGCCCTTAAGATCCACCATTGGGGCCCACGGATCTGGATTCTGGAAAGCCCTTTTTGGAAAAAACCATGGCCCAAGCAAGTATTTTATCTATTAAAGCCACGGTAACAAGCGAAACTAAATATTACTTATAGTTAAGTGTGAATTTGAGAAAAAGTAAAGCAGTGTTTTTTCAACCATTTTTATGATGCACACTTTTTGCGCTGATTCAGAATGTTTTGTAAAATGTTACAAATATTGACTGCCTTTAAGAGGCCTCAGGGGTCACGAATGTCACGATCCACAGGTTGAAAAACACTGCAGTAGAGGAATCTTCGCACCTTCGTTTTTATAAACATTTTAAATTTAATTACATACCTAATTTTGCATTAGATACACATCCCCATAATTTGAAATACATATTAACGATGCACTCTATGACTAATTAATTAATGGTTTAGTGACTCATTATATTCGTTATAACAATACTAATGGGATCATTCATTAATAGTTTTATCCCTTATTCATTAAATAATAGGCAGTTACAATTATACACGCAATTACGAGTTTAATTGTAACTAGCAATTACCGATGAATGAATGATCCATGTCTCTACAAATTAATGCTTTTTGCGACAGTAACGCCATCTTGGGCAACTAGTTAAAAAAAATTGGGATGTTGACTGTACTGAAATTAAATTTTGACGCGAAATGGTAGTTTCTGTGATTGAAATCCTAAAAAAAATGTTCAGGTCGATACCTTACGTGTAGCTTGTTTTATCTTGGATGGGAAAGTACTTTTTCAATGTATCAAAATATAAATAATACCATTGAATAACCCATGAAATGTATAGTAACTTTTGTTATGAAACCGTTTCGATTAATAGCTGCATAACAAAGTTCTTAATTTCCCCATAAGAGGTAGGAATGTGTGACGTCACACCGTGTGTGTGATTTTAAGATTGTTGTATCTTGGTGTGTTTTTATGAGGTTGAAATAGTTTTTTCACTTCTCCTGCTCAAAAAGTAGGTCATATTAGCTTCGCGAAGCGAGACTAAAATTGTACATTTAGCCCCTAGGGTTTAAAAGAAAGCCATATAATCACATACAAATTTCTACATACTACTTACGAATAATTAAAAACAAACAAACCAACCTCATCAGATTTACCAAAATTTCTGATCGTATTGCAGCCCTTCACATTAAAAAGTAAAAATTGTGTATGGCCATTATTATTTTTAAAAAATATATAAGCTTTCGATTTAACTATAAAGAATTGCTCAAATTGTACTTTATATTTTTCATGAAATATACAATTTTAGTGTTAAGTCTGTTTTATTTTCTCGCAGTCGAAGTGAAAAGCAGAGTGTTAAACACGTGGCTAAAAGCCATTATGACACTCAGACATATTTGTCCTCGCTCACTTTATGAGCTCGTCGAAATAATCACTTCGTGTCATAATGGCTTATTTTAGCCCCTTTTCAAACAATCTACTATTTCACCAATGTTTCTATTATTGAGAGGTCATTCTAAAACATACCACGGAAAAAAGTTGTCATCATCCCAATTCTCTTTCATAAACAGTGAACTTTGATGGATCATTCTCTTTTCATTAACAACTTTAGTTTTTCAAATAAATAACCAATATTCAAGAATAGATTTATAAAATTAACATGCTAGGCATAAATTCCGTAACCGATTTATAGACTCTTATATACGAAAAGTCATACATTGATCATTATAGCCGTAAAAAGGTGGTAACGCGGCGGTAAATATCTTGTTTTCGTACTAAATCGGGGGACATCGATTACCACTGCGTTACCTGCTTTATAATTATTATTATATAAAAGGTGACATTTTTTTATAATTAATTGAATATGACAGTTTAACAATGCTTTATTTTAGATACCTACGCCACCAAACAATCTGACTAACTTTTTGCACAATATGATTTTTATGCAAAGATGCGAAAAAAAGTGGCGCTAATAATGAATGACCCTTATGTATAATAAATCAATTCCATACACTGACTACTTGTAACATCTATACTATTTAGTATAAAGTTGTAAATATAAAAGGTCTATACTTACATTGAAGATATTTTCATAAAAATAAGTGGAGAAATGTATTGGAAGGTCCCAAATTGAAAAAAATGCAATTTTTTCATATAACTACCTACAGCTTGGCAGATTTTAATTATTTTTGGTACACTGGTCGCTGGGCATCCACAGAGGGTTATAGATAATACTTACACCTGCCTACGCCGAAGTGAAAAAAAGGGTTATGACTGTTTCTCCCTCGCAGTCCTAGCTGCACGTTGTAATTTTTAAGTGACAAATAGCTCAGGAGACTACTGTTTATTATACCTATCTGAATGATCTGAGATGTTTATCGGTCTCAACAAGTAGGCTACGAAAATCGATTACAAACGGAATGGGCTTTTAACACGATCACGTCTAGACGATGTCACGATGAACTTAGATGACTTTTGATATTACACATACACTTTGTACACTCGTCACTTGGCAAATTTTTAAAGGCTTTTATTTAACTGCCCTGTTAGTTGTTTAGGCACTGGTCCCACCAAGAGCGAGGAAGCGATTAGTTATCGGCGATTTTTTCGCCCCAGAAACGAACAAAAGATATAGATCCTGTGTTAGTAAAAGAGACACATATTAATAGCTCATCGCTGGCTGTTCAGGCATTTGTCCCACCGCCAGCGAGTAGGTAAGCGATAAGCTATCGGCGATTTTCTCGCCCAAGAAACGAACAAAAGATAATCGCTCCTGTGTAAATAAAAGAGAGAGATATATTTATAGTTCATCGCTGGCTGTTCCCGCTGCCGGCGATCAATCTCTATCTTTTGTTCGTTTCTTGGGCGAGAAAATCGCCGATAGCTCATCGCTTATCGCCGGCGGTGGGATAAGTGCGTCACACTGCCGGCGAGAACTCTCTCATATATGTATCTCTTTTATTGATAAGCGGAGTCTACATCTATTGTGCGTTTCTTGAGCGAGTTGGATGAGAAAATAGTCGATAGTTTCTCGCTTTTTCGTTGGCGGTGGGACTAAACTTGCAAGTTAAATTTGACCAACTTCCCGGTTTCCGGTTGAGCTAATATTTGGCATACTTCAAGCTGATCTTGATGATGGTGCTGGATGGTGGTCGTATGAACTTTGTAATAAAATAACGCAATCTTACTGAGTTTGGGCTATTTAAATAAATAAAATAAATAAATATTACAGGATAATTTTTACACAAATCAAACTAGTCCCATGGTAAGCTCAATAAGGCTTGTGTTATGGGTACTAGACGACGATATATTTAATAGATATATTTACTTACATACATAGAAAACATCCAAGACTCAGGAACACATATTCATGCTCATCACACAAATATTTGCCCTTACCGGGATTTGAACCTATTAAGGATCTTCAGCTTCACAGGCGACGTTACTACACATATAATTTAGACTCGCCCCTCCCCCCCTTTGTCGCGCTTTCTTTTATTTCCTTAACACGGTCTGTCCCGTCTGGCACCACCCCACCCTCTATCGCTATGACGTAATATTTGGATGGTCCTTTATCCAACGACAAACATTCGTGCGTGCCCTATGGTAAATAGTAAGTACAGTCAGCTGCAGAGAAAAGTAACCCCCCTGCCATACTACCATTATATTGCAGAGGGGTCACGTTTCTCTGCTGCTGACTGTACCTAATTGAAACAAATGTTTTAAAATGCTACAAATTAAGTCCGAACAATGTAGCCGCTACCCCCCTTTAAGAGGCCTCGCGACACCTTAAGGTTGAAAAACACTCATTCTATGGACGCATGCAAAACTTATTTACCTGGTGTATGTAGGACAACCAAGGATAATTTACCTGTATAACTGTTGGGTAAATTTTAACCGACTGCGCAAGCAAAATAGAGGTATAAATTCTGAGACGAAGACAGTTACGAACAAATTCTAGTTGTATACATATTTTTAGATCGTACAGAAGCACTGGCTAATGTCGATCAGACGAGAATAAGGTCGATACATGCTTTACGTTAGGAAAAGGTCTTAACTGCCAAGGATATCATGCACTGATACGCTCTTTTATGCATAAGCAGGGCATTAATCACGACATGCGCTGGCGCCGGTTGGTGACGCCAATGGGTTTTCACGAGCTCTAGAAATCGCCATAGCGTATGTCTAATTATTTGTTACAGTACCAGTCAGTGGAGACGTCAAACATGTCAGTACAGTGGAACGTAACATGCATTTATTTTCTTGTACACTTCAGTACTAAATCCGGAAAGCTTCATGCCGCTTTTTCGCAGTATCTTTCAGGGTACACTTTTGGCACATAATCCCAGATTTGACAAATGTGCTTGAAGCGACTTCAGTCTTCCAAGAATAAGAAAATGACGAGAGTTTGTTTAATTACAAGCCAAATTGGTAAACCAACAACCTTTTATAATTTTTCGTACTAGCCGGATCTTACTGGCTTTGGTGATGCTGTTGTTCTTCCATATTTTCTTTAACTTTTCCATCGAGGTTTTCCTTCATCAAAAGAGAGAGCCTTCTGTACTTGTACCATTATCTATTCTGTGGCTCCATCTGGTCTGAGGGTGTCTCCAAAACAGTGGCGTGTGCGGTCCACAAAGGCACTACCTACCCTGAACGAAAATGGCTCCATACAGGCACAGAGAAACTGCCTACCCTGAAGCCCTGAACGACCATGGCTCCATATAGGCACAGGGAAACTGCCTACCCTGAAGCCCTGAACGACCATGGCTCCATATAGGCACAGAAAATTTGTCTACCTTGGCCAAAAACTCTGTGCAATAGCCCTCCAAAATGATGTTAACCAAGTAGGGAAAAAAAAAAAAAAAAATTAATAAATATTACGGGACAAATTTACACAAATCGAACTAGCCCCATGGTAAGCTCAATAAGGCTTGTGTTATGGGTACTAGACGACTATATATTTAATAGATATATTACTTATATACATAGAAAACATCCAAGACTCAGGAACAAATATTTATGCTCATCACACAAATATTTGCCCTTACCGGGATTTGAACCCAGGACCTCAGCTTCGCAAGAAACGTTACTCCCACTGAGCTAAACCGGTCGTCAAAAATGACATCCTTCGAATGTATATGTCAGTCGGCGCCTCATTTCATATTGTATACTTCTAACGAATGTTTATTTAGGTGTCCATATATAGAAGTAAACAAGTCACGCTTCAAAAAATTTAGAACTGCCATAGCTAATACGTAACTCGGTCGTCCCACCGAATATATTGATCGCTCCCATTCCACTAATATCTACAACTTCTCGTAAGTTAGACCGCGGACCAAATCTACTTTTAGTTTGTGGGTTCAGGGCCGTTCGAGTTTAATCATTTGTACATTTTTCTACAACCTTGTGTAGGGTTCGTTCGGATTCCAGATCTTTACCCCTATAGTCAATTTTGGGTGACTCTACTTTATATTTATTCCCATTAATATTTCCCATAATTAACACTTAAGCGGGACATTATACGGCGAGTAACATCTGCGCCTGAACTGAATCAAGCTGTTGATCACGACCGCTCTGAAAAGAGTGCAACGGCTAAGAAGAAGGCGAGCTTTTCACACGCGATTTTTGCATCTTTTCCTGAAGTGTCTTTCTTAACCTTTGAGCGCCACCGGGAAGTAATGCGACGTGACCCAGACACCACAGTAATAATAAAATAAAATTAACCATCAAAAATAACATTGTGATTGCAGAACGAGGTATTATATTCGGAGTCTTTGAACAATTAAATTTGGTCGGCATATGCCGTCGCTGAATATTCGAAACAGTGATTTGCCATCTGTGGCGCTCAAGAGGTTAAATTTCGCACTCTACTACCCCCTTCATTCGTCCCCAATATAACTATACACGTGAAGTAGTGGTACATGCTCTAGATCACAGGTTTGTAAAAACTGACTTAAGAAAACGAAGCCAAAAGCGAGACCTGTGAAAATTAATTGAACATAGTGTCTAGGGGTCATAATATAGTAGCTACGAGTCCCTCAGCGCTGCGTTCGACGCTGACGCCTGTGTTTTGAACACTATAGCTGGCAAACAGGTAATAATAATATTATAGGTAGGTATATTAAGAATTTGACATGCACTTGACAATTCCATCTCGTATGCCATAACTACGGAAAAAATATGGCGAAACGATAAATCTTAAACAATTCTGTGTTCGCGAAGAATCGTTGGCAGAACTTCAAAGTTGCAATGTAAATCTCATTGACCCGAGCGGGTAAAAGTGGGCCTCCGACCTATTTTTAACGTCAGCTGTTTCATACAAACAATCATTTTACATCAACCAAAAAATAGACCTATCGCGGTCCCAATTCGACGGGAAAAGGAATGTGTATTGTACAATCGCCATCAGATATATCGCAGCTAACAGGGTGCTCACAAATATTCAAACACTACTCTATTGTCAAGGCATTAGAGTGCTTGTTCAGTTATTTTTGACCCCCTTGATATGTATGTACAGATATTTAATGGCGATTGTACACGAATGTTCACCATTGTGATGAATATGTATTTCAAAAAGTGAGTACATATCGATATGAAATACTCAATTTTGAAATACATATTATTAGCCAATATGCGGAGAGAGCGAGAGAGGGAACATTTGTTTAAAGTCAAACATAGGTGAGTCATAGTCATAGGTGTTACAATTAACTTATGAACTCTATGTTTTGCCAGACTGGCGTACAAATATTTACCTGTCTTCACATTATGTCATCATCATCATTGGCCTGTTTACATCTACGAGCGATGATACTATGTAGCGTCCGGTGTGTAACATCTCCGCTCATGGCTAAACAAGCCGATACGGGAGCGACAGATGCGGCCACAATAGGGTAGTTTCCTGGGTAAAAAAGATTTTTCAGTTAGATTATTAAAAAATATTTGACACGTATTTTTTCTTTTTTCAATCAAACAAAAAAAGACAGAGATGAAGCTCGTCAAAGTTTGGGAGTGGGGGTGCGTGACGTCAAGCCGTGCCAAAAACGGTCGCACGGCGTGACTTCACGGGGAACTTTAACGGGCTATAGCCCTTCATCATTTTTTGTTTAATTGACAAAAGAAATGATACGTGTCCAGTATTTCCTGATAATCTAAGTGACGGACTAATAGGGTACATGTACGAATTTTTTTTATCGCTTTTCTTAACAAAATATGAAAATACCGTAAAAACGATTTCAAAAAGTGAAATTAAAATTAAAATCTGTCAATAAATACGCATGATATAGACATTTTAAACTGCTAATTAGACGGCGATTTGACAGAGGTCCGACATGTACTGTTACGTCATAGTCTTCTTCGGCCATATAAACTCCATATTAAATTCCGTTTTGCTAGAAAGAGATAGAATGAAATGTTTGATGGCTTATATCTTGGTTATTATTATAGATATTCAAAAAAATATTATTGTCTACTGTTTGTTACATGAATAAGCTTTTAATAAAGCAAAAATAAAAAATCATGCATATTCCTTATTATATATTTTTAGGACACAAGCCTATTTTGGCATGTGTAAACTTGCGCCGGGAGTTATAGCTGGTTGCCTTCGCAGTGGTGCCTGACTGCGAGCTTATGAGCTAATTCTTTCAGCCAGGCAAGGCATCGTTATGTTATGTAGTGCTCCCATTATAGTGTAACTATAATTAAGTATCAGTATTATAATTAAATAATTAATCATCATTCACATTAACTAAGTAAAAACATGTTTCTACTATGCTATCATCATTCGCTTGTCCTTATCGCATTTACTTGGGGTCTGCGCAGCATGTTTTTTTCTTCCATACCTCTCTATCACCTGTCATCTCGTCACTCAGATCCTTCCTGTTCATGCTATCTCACGCAATCCATCCACCATTTCCTCGGCCTACCCCTCCTCTTACATCCCTCCAAATGCATATCTAATACCCTTCTTGTCACATGGCTCTCATCTCATCCCTCCGCAGAACATAGGTACTTATTGTACATATAATTGAAATTAAAGCTGGCGTAAATTAAGAAAGAAGTTTCAGTAAGTGTAACTGAAACACTTACCTATTTATTCCCGGTTAGGGGGATACATGTCCAAATGTCAGAAAGTCCCGAGTTATGAACTAGTTATGTCCATTGTCGAAAAATCCGGAAGTTACAATGCACCTGGCACAGGTACTATAGACCAAGTGTCATAATGTCGACTTGTCCTATGTCCTGTAGGCTCGTTGTACTAACACATTTTTTTTCAACTATAAATCAACAACGTATGTACATTATATGTAAGTTTTATATAATTAGCAAAGTGGAACACTGTGAAATAAATGTAAATGCGACGCGACGCTCCCTGATTGGTCAATTTCGCACAACTCCGCTCCCCTCCTTTTCGATGGTTTGCAGCCTTAGGGTAGACGGATCCTAGAGTAGGGTTCGGAGTCTCTAGACGCCCTATTGCTAGACGGAATGAAGGCTCTGGGGTAATATCGGAACGCAACCCAGGTGATTAGGTCAGCTGCGCGGATGTGTGACAAGGTCGCTTAGAAACAGGGCAAGAATTACTCGGAAACATAAAATATACATGTTTCCAGTCACTATAACATACGTGTAATCTAATAAACTGGACGTATCTTTTATTATGAACAGAACTGTGTTCAAAAAATTAGATGGATCACTAACTGCCGAATCTGCGTGTCACTATCTTCCCCTGCAATTTCATCTGCAATCTCATGCATAAGACTGCCACCTTGACTGGTCCTACGCCGCGAGCATCCTGTGGGCTCCCGAAACCTTCACCAGATCAACCAAGAAAGTCTACCCACGTAATGCCCCTGGCTTTGCAAGCGTTGAAAAGCTGCGGTGACTGCTTAACGTCAGACAGGCCGTACGCTTGTTTGCCACCTTAGTAGCATAAAAAATAATCTACAAAGCATGCAGTTTATATTAGTTGTCATTACTCGTGAGTGTGTTTTCTCGTCTTTCCGATAGAACCTTTGTTTGAAACCCACAGTAACGTAGATACTTTAATCGCACACTTTACTCGTGTTTTTATACCACACGACACTGGAACTGTTGACATTACAACGTAAAGGTATGACGCGGCGAACTGATTTCATTGAAATTGTGCAAAAACTTTTACGACCTTCAATACGCATGTGTACACATCACCTACTATAAACTTATCGAATTATGTCGGACTGCCGCAAAACGCGACTAGATTATGGGTGGATCAATTTTTTGTTGTTGTTATGGACAAATCCCGTGACTCAGGAGACAATAGTGACAGAGTGACTTAGAAAAATGCTAATAATCTAGGCTATAAACATACTGACGAGGTGGGCCTTTGAAAAATGGACCTATACTGGCTAGAAAAAGATATATTTGTTGCCTTTATATCGCTTTAGTTGCCCCGCTAAGTCAGAGTGACTTAAATACCCTTAAGTCACTCTGACTTAGCAGGGCGTAACCATAGTAACGTGGTACACAAAAAAGGTTCATTGTCCCTATCAGGAGCCCGTTTGACAAACGCTTTTAACTTGTTTGACGACCGGTTTGGCTCAGCAGGGAGTAACGTTGCCTGTGAAGCTGAAGATCCTGGGTTCAAATCCCGGTAAGGGCAAATATTTGTGTGATGAGCATGAATATTTGTTCCTGAGTCTTAGCTGTTTTTTATGTATATAAGAAAATATATCTATTACATATATCGTCGTCTAGTACCCATAACACAAGCCTTATTGAGCTTACCATGGGACTAGTTCGATTTGTGTAAAATTGTCCCGTAATATTTATTTATTTTGTATTACAAGCGGAAGTCTCTTTTTAACCGACTTCAAAAAAAAGGAGGAGGTTCTCAATTCGACGGAATGTTTATTTTATTTTATTTTTTATTTTTTTATAGATGTTCGCCGATTACTCAGACTATTTGACCGATTTCAAATTTTTTTTTTTGGTTTTATAGAAAGTACTTTCCAGTTGGTCCCATTTAATTTTGGTGGAGATCTGATGATGGAATTCATGAGGAATTGAAGGAACTCCTAAAATATTGTAGGCATACATATAGCGATTTTGGTATTATAAGAAACATAATAAGCACTTTCATTTAGAAAGTGTAAATTGGTGAAGTGGAACTGATGCAGAAGACCACAGAATGCCATCGGAACTCCTCAATGATAAATGATTTATTTAGCTAAGCAACTTCATAGTCACAAATTTAAATGTTCTTGATGAGAATGGTACCATCGAATTGATTTGATGATGGAACCGAAAGGTAGGCACCAGATCTATGTAATAAAATAATGTATCCTAGCCGTGTTTGGGCTTGTTCGAATCGTCACGAGATACACTTTTAAGTAATGATTAACTAAAAAGTGTAAAATAAATAAACTTTTAAACAAAAAAAATAAAACCGACTCCAAAAAAACTAAAAAGTAAAAAATAACGCCATAATTCAGTTTCTTTTAAATTACTTCCAAGTAACCGTTTGTATACTCAATCTATACAGTATATACAATTAATGTTATTTCGGACTCGGTGCCATCGTGTCACAATTTACTAAAATCGTCAATTTTCAATATTTTACACATTCTTTATATGGCACCGACGCCAAAATAAGATTAATTGTATATACTGTATAGATCTGTATAGAGTTCCGTAGACTTTATGTCAATGTTGATAAGACATTGATTTAAACTTACACGATCTTCACTCATTATCACAACACAACAAAACGGGGCTTAATCGCGTATAAATATGATTTATTTAATTACCTTTCGTTGGTAATTCTTCGACGTTTCGGACGTCGCGTTACGTCCATGGTCTCGAAGGAAACTCTTTCCTTCGAGATCATGGACGTAACGCGACGTCCGAGGTCGGGGCGTTGATAAGGTCTACCAATGGGCAGTTAAGTGTGCGGCTGATGGTACAAGTTACAAGCGTTTATGAAACGGGCAATACACAGGTATATGTCAGGTTGACTGGTTAGTAGGTAGTCTTATAATGTAATGTAAGTATCTAGGCTGTGATTCCCTTGTTCACCTTGAACGAGGATTTGATAAAAATATATAACCCGGTTACTCCACAATTGTTGGTTTGCGTTTCACCTTAGTCTCACCAGGCGGAAACAAGACAGAGCCTGAAGTAGCACGGTTACGCAGAAGGTGTCTATTCACGCTTGTATGACCTTAGCAGTATCAAGGTTGTAACTCAGCGGAAATACATAGTCCGGAAGACAGCAATCAGAATATCACAGCAGTGTTCAATCACCGTGAGGTTTTTTCTAGTCATCTATTTTACGTCACCCGGATCGAAAATAATAGAAAATTCTATACTTCTTGGCCAGAGATAGACGTAAAACGGTGATAAATAACGATTCAGACCGCACTTATGCTCCTGAAGTCTAAGAAATTATTCATTTTACCGCCATCATTATACCACCAATATACTATTTAACCAATTGAATAAGTTGTTTTTAGGGTTGCGTAGCCAAAATAGCAAAAACGGAACCCTTATAGTTTCGTCATGTCCGTCCGTCCGTCCGTATCTCACAGGCATCTTACTAAAAAACTATAAGATGTATATTGATGAAATTTGGAACATAGGTGTGTTGTGTAAGCCGCTACTTAGTTTCATAGTTTTATTATAAATGAATAGTTTAAAAAACACTATAAAAACACGCTTTACAAGACTTTTCTAACAAATCCAAACACAGCTATGTTACGATGTTCCATCATGAAGTTCCAGTTCATATCTTCCGGCTCCATCATCAGATCAGTTCGTCAGTACAATATTATTATAAGAATAAGAATAAGAAAATATATTTTGCGTGTTAAAAAAATATATTTTTCTAGGGGGGCGGGGACTCCATACATGTAACCGAAACTGAAAAAAAAAAATCAGCAAATATCAATCTGTGGCACATCATTCGACAGATCTTCTGAAAACACTTCGGGGATTCTAAAAGAAATTTTTGTATATTTTCGGAAATATTCGCTCCGAAAGTAGCAAAAATTGTGTCCCCCCCCCCCCCTCTATTTTCTAAACGGTATGTTAAAAAGCTTAATAAATACTTTCAACGAAAATTATTTTCAACATGATCGGACATACCGTTTTTAAGTTATTGCCAAAAAACTGCGCTTCTCAGCAAAAGGACGTTAAGTACCGGGGAGATACGCTCTTTTGTTAGTTTTTTTTTCATATCGTATTTTTTTATCTGTAGTGCATTTTTTTGTATAAACGGCTGCGGAACCCTACATTGAGCATTTTTCGACATGCTCTTGGCCGGTTTTTTAAAGACTTATGTCAGGTTTGCAGAGGCAATTACTAAGGCCTTACTATGGAAACATAAAATTGTTCGATTCACTACTCGTAATATATATTTGCCCGTGAGCCCGCAATGCTATTATCTGTTTAGTAATGTATGTATGCTAATAGATTTTATTTTAATGCGGTTTTATCGTCCACCTAGAACTAAGGTGACCTCGCTCGGCTCGGAAAATTAACGATATGTGATAAACATACATCGAAAAAGAGGACACTGAGCGGGCAAAATAAAATCCCCAGGGTCAACCTTAAATGAAGTGGGATATTTATTTATTTATTTAATCTTTATTGCACAACAAATAAAGGTGCTTATTGCCTTAAGGCATTCTCTACCAGTCAAGGCCAAACAGACACGTTTAGTTGGTGCAGGATTACATAAATCGATATATTAGAAAAAAAAGAGACGCAGATTAATAGTTTATTTAAATGATAAATATCCATACTATCCATACTAATATTATAAATGCGAAAGTGTGTCTGTCTGTCTGCCTGTCTGACTGCCTGTCTGTTACCTCTTCGCGCTTAAACCGCTGAACCGATTTGGATGAAATTTGGTATGGAGATAGTTTAAGTCCTGGGGAAGGACATAGGCTACTTTTTATCCCGGAAAAATACTCTTATCCGCGATAAACGAATTTACGAGCGAAGTCGCGGGCAGAAGCTATATATTATAAATCATATACATACACGTACCTTTTTTTTTACTTCATAGCTGTTTCTCGCCACCTACTCAACTAAAATTGTTGTCTGTTAAATACTCCGCTACCCAAGGGTTGTCTGGAAGAGATCGCTATTTAGCGATAAGACCGCCTGTTGTTTACTTCTGCTTATTCTAATTATCTGAGGTGTGCAATAAAAAGTATCTACTTGTATTGTGTACACAAATACTTGTTATCCATACTATCCATACTTCTATACTAATCCATACTAATATTATAAATGCGAAAGTGTGTCTGTCTGTCTGTTTGTCTGTCTGTCTGTTACCTCTTCACGCTTAAACCGCTGAACCGATTTAGATGAAATTTGGTATGGAGATAGTTTGAGTCCCAGGGAAGGACATAGGCTACTTTTTATCCCGGAAAAATACCCTTATCCGCGATAAACGAATTTAAGGCGGACGAAGTCGCGGGCAGAAGCTAGTAATATAATATACATACATAATATGTGCCAATTCACTCTTGTAAGTTGGCAGAGAGCTGCTTGCGCAACATGAGCTTGAAGGAGGGTTTGCTCTGAGCTTGTCTTATGGGGGGTGGAAGATCGTCCCATAAAGGATTAGGGAATATGCATGAATTTTAATTTTTGCTTTATTTAAAGATCATTCATGTAACAAACAGTAGACAAAAATATTTTTTCAAATAACTAGAAAAATAACCAAGATATTAGCCATCAAACATTTCATTCTATCTCTTCCTAGCAAAACAGAATTTAATATGGAGTTTATATATGGCCGGAGTGCACTATGACGTAACATTGCATCTCGGACCTCTCTATCTAATTAGTATTTTAAAATACCTATATCCTGCGTATTTCTTGGCCGATTTAAATTTTGATTTTACATTTTGAAATAGTTTTTACGGTATTTTGATATTTAGTTAAGAAAAGCGATAAAAAAATGATGCATGTAGCCTGAACAACGAAGGAATTTGACATAATACGGGTTGGAAAAGGATTTCCGTGAGCGTCGAAGTATTAACTTTGTGGACATACCATCACTAAACTATTTTAACCGACATCAAAAAGTCTCGATAACATCTATGTAAAGACTATGAGGTGCCTCCAAATGATACCTGTATATTTTTTTTAATAATCACTGTGACAAAGTCCGCCGGTGTGTCAAAGTCAGTCGATAGGGCATCTAAACATAAATCAATGTTGTTGTTTGTCCAAAACAAAACTCAACGGAGTGTCGGAGTTCTTTCTTGGCCGCGGCCCAGAGGCGTGATTCATTCGGGAGCGACAGTTTTATTTTAATACTAGTTGTTAATTGTAAATCGCCATGTCCTTAAACCGTGGTCTGTGTTTAGCCATCTACGGTGACCTAGGCCGTATTATCTATAATGCAATGTAGATAACTGCCTATAAAAATACAACCGAATTGATAACCACCTTTGGGAGTCGGTTAAAAATAGTTTGGAGGACAGGTACTCACCACCGCACTGCCATGCGATCCTGTGGGGCGAGGGGAGGGTGGAAGTTCAAAATTCTCAGTGCTATTTGTAAACATATGTTGAGCTGAATAATAACAAAGATTATCCATTTAATATTTGTCACTATGTTATGCCCAAAGGTCGGAGTAGGTAGTGCCTATTTACCTAAACTTGCAGGGAGGAGCTAATTAAGAGTGGTTATGACTGCCAAAAATAATGGTTTATTATTATTGAACGCGAGATTTCGGGCGGATGAGTTATGTTATAATATTTAATACACATAAATTCACTCTCGGGGTCAGCCTTATGTCCGTCGGACCTATTGTATGGGGCTCGTCAAGAAATCATGTCATCGTTTATGGGGGGGGATGGGAGTCAAAAATATCACAAATGATCACTATCCGTGAAAACATCAAAAGTATTTTTTTTTACTCACGGAGGTCAAAAAATTACGAAGCTACTCAATAAGTAACTTACTTTATACTTAGTCCCAAAAATACACGTGATCTTGAGGGGGGGGGGGGGGGGTAGCGTTATTATCACCAAATATCACTAAGGGGTAGGTAGGGTGGGGGGTCAGAAGTAAGCCAAATATGATCACATGATATCAGGACGAGGCCATGACCCCTTTTGGGTTGTAAACGTATTTGAATTTTCTGCATAAAGGTGCGTCCACATTTGTATCATTTGCCCGTATCAGATCACCGTGCCGTGGCATGACTGCGTATCACGCTGCTTGGACGCTCACTGCCGGCATGCCGATCATGCCGCACTCGTCCGATCTAAGTGTGTGATACGCGTAGCAACATGAATTTCGAGCGATCGGATCGGCGCAACGTCCAAACGCGTGATCGTGACACGCGATCATGCCACGCGACGATGATCTGATACGGGCAAATGATACAAATGTGGACGCACCTTTAGACAATTGTTATTAATGAATAATCCTACCTAAGTTAATACTTAATACACGCAATTTCACTCTTTACTTCACACTCCCACGGAGTTTATGAGCTTATGAGTCTATCTATGAGTTTATGACCTCTGGTTATGCCACATGGCGCACCAAAAGCGAGAATTAATTTAAATTTAACTGTTATTTTGCATATATTACAGTATGAATATCTATATCATGTCCAAACGCGCATGTGAAGGCTTTCGAACCGATTCCTATACTCTCACCGCTATTAGCTTTGTTGTGATAATTCAAAGGCGCATTGACAATTTTTACCGCTTTTTGGCACCTGTCATCTATAGCGACCGCTTCTCGGTCTTCCCTAAGGCCGTCACTGCCAACAACGAAAAACCAATACTTACAAGGTAATGGTCACGAGCCTCCCAATTGTGATTATGATTAGTCAATAGCATGCCTTGTCTGGCATACCGCATCGTACACAAACGTACTATTGGCCTTACAAAGCGTTATGTTTATGTACACTATGTACAGTGCTCTAAATGATCAGAACACGGTCATCACGAGAATACGGCTTCTGCCTACGTAACATGCTTCTCACTGAAGTTGCAATGCTACAAATAGTAGATACGTGTAAAATTCATATAAGTTTATACAGTCTTTACCATAACCAAGGACTAGTAAAACAAGAGGACTGTCAATTGTCATATTTTGGATCGTGCGCCGATGGCAAGGAGATATTTAGGCACAAATAGATGGCACTTTAAAACTAAATATTTAACGATTTTATAATTAAACAAGGAAACATAGATAAGTACAGTAACTATTAGTTCGTAAATAGCTAATAATAAATAAATCTTAACATTTACTAATACATCAATCTACCTATACTATTATAAAGTTGTAAAAATGAAATGTCTGTACATTGAATATATTTTCAAAAAAACTGTTGTAACTGACTATTTGGAGGACACTGCAGCAATTTTTTTTTTTGATGTTTTGTATGTTCATATTTGTCGTTGTGGCTTCATCACGCCAAATCGGCATCTCCAGATGGTTATATGATACTTTTTACCCGTATACGCTGAAGGAAAAAAAAAGGAAATGTGTTTTTCTCCTCCGCGAATAAAGTTGCCGGCACCTTCTAGTACGTAATAATCATACACCGGTTTGGCGGGGGCAAATCTGTACTGACGTTTAATAGTGCGAGGACACATTAAACTAATTCTATTAGTTGATATCGATAAAAATGATGTACATCCGTTGGGTAATTTCAAGAATTTGAATGAAGAAGAAAACTACATACACAAAAATAAACTTTTTGCGTAATAAACTTTTTTAATATTTAATATAATTTTCATAGTATACAATCAAAATTTTCTCCACATTTTCAGCCTTTAATCTTCGTCGCATGGGCGACTATATCCATTTTAGCCAACTAAATGACCTTTCTAGGTCAACTGTAGTAATTGGAGCAAATTCAAACAATTTATAGTATTGATGAATTTCCGCTATATGACTCAGTTCTATTTCTTTTCCGGATACCAAATCATTTAATGTTTTTAAAGTTGAAATGCCGACGTTTTTCTCTAACACTGTTTGAAGTTTTTTGTGAATAATTTTGCCCTGAGGATTCAAACTTAATCTTGATATATGTACTTTTAACTTATGGACAATTATTCAAACTGGCTTCTAGACTTGAATTTTGTGTTTGTAATTTTTCAATGGTACTTGGTATGATGGATAGATTGTTGGCTATCCATTTCAAATCGTTGAGAATGTTTATATCATTCATTGCCCGTTTTGCTTTTAATATACACGTTGATTCTTTGTTATTAAATGTTCGTACGACTTGCTTGATGGCTGGTAAATATTTATGATAGTAAATAGCCGCTTTCATCCATGTTCCCCATCGTATTATCGTCGGCTGTGGTGGCAAAGGAACGTTCGGTAACATTTGGTGAAATATTTTTATTCTTTTAGGTGATTTCAGAAATACCTTTTTTGTAAAAGCAATTAAATTATTTACAGCAGGAAACAATAATCGCACTTGTTCAGCCACCCTATTTACTCCATGTGCCAAACATGTGACGTGTACTAAATTCGGAAAAACCTTTTTCAAATTCTTACCAGCTTTCAGCTTGTAGGCTACGCCATCCGTAAGAAGCAACAAAACTTTATCATATTTGTTGTGGTTACTTCCCCACAACGTCTCTAGGGCATTTTGAATAAGATTTGTTATACTAACATTATCTACTTCCTCTAGACAAACGCTAGATATTATGTGTGTTAATTTTCTAATAGTGCTCCAACTATTACATTCCCAATCTGACGCCCATTGGCATCTGTACTTTCGTGTACACTCACATAAATTCTAGAATTTCCTAGTTTAGTCTTAATCTGTTTCATCGTCTCCTTATAAGCGATGTCTAAGGTCGTTTTTCTCAAAACTGATTTGTTGGGAATATATCTTTCTGAACCATATTTCCCAAATATGCAATCAGATATAAAATTGATGAAAATGGGATTTCCCACCTGGGTCCATGGTATGTTGCAAGCTAAAATAAATTTTAGCAAATCCAGGTTAAATACGTTTTGGTTTTTAGCGACGCTGTTATGCCTTTGTCTTCTTATATGCCTTTGTACGGAAAACTTTTTTCGTGATATATGAATTTTACATTTCTTGCAAAAGTAAGTCGTACCTATATCATCTATATCTGAATGGTCAGGTTTCCATGAAGATGAATGACTTTTTTTCTTGCGAGGCATTTTTAGCCGCCTTAAGAAACAAAAAGGTAGTTTTAATTGATCGGAATGCAAAATAATATTGTAGTATTGGATGAATTATTCAACGATTCAATGGTTGTCAAAAGTGACTCGAGATATCGGTTGTTTATAGTTGCGATAAGTATAAATGAAGGTTTGCACATAGTTAAACGTATTCAAACTTAGCCATTAGTTTAGTTATGATAATGATAATAATGATTAAAAATTTAATGAAAAATTGAATAATGATGATTAAAAATTTATTTTTATCGATGTCGATAAACTTAGTCGATTTTTAATTAATCACTAGCACTGGTACATTTTTGCCCCCGCGAAACCGGTGTCTGATAATAATACTGTGTCACGCTTGCAAAGTTGAATAATTATAAATAATAATTCTTATACATAGATGGCGTTGTATATATCGGGGAACAGCTTTTTGTATCGAGATTGACAGTCCTCTGCTTTTAATGGTCCTACCTAAGATTACCAATACGTCTATTTCTTGGCCTACCTAACATAAAAAATGTACGCATACAAATGAAAATCGCAACTGCTGCATACTTATTTACATTGAAGTGCAATTCCACGCATAATGCCTTTAGTATGGACCGAATGATTGCTATAGTAAAATCGGTCCCATTAAATTACATTGTAAGTTGTTACTATAAAGTTAGATACTTAAGGCCAAGCCACACCTGATGCGTGTGCGTGGCGTGCGTGTTGTAAAGTACGCATACCCATAAGAGATGACACACCGCTGCGCACGTGCACGCCACGCAAGCAGTGTGCCATCGACTATGACATTTCATTATAATTATAATATACAACTTTATAATAGTATATATGTATATAAGTAAATATAATTATTAAATATATCGTCGCCTAGTACCTATAAGATAAGCCTTATTGAGCTTACCATGGGACTAGTTCGATTTGTGTAAAACTTGTCCTGTAATATTCATTTATGTGTTAACAGTATTGTATTATAAAGAAGTGTGAATATGTGAACCGGGGCTAACATGAATGCGATCAGATTAGAAGCACTAGGCCTGCTTGTGCAATGATTGCGCGCTGGAACTTGATTCGATATTTTTAGCCGCCGTTAATCGCACTCTGCAATTTTGAAGCCAATTTATCGCACTTTGTTGTCTGGCTCACTCGCCCCTAATTGTCGGAATTAGGAAGTCGTTAGTTTTTTGAATTATTGATTAAACAACCGTTAGCGTGTCAAATGTTTTTACTAAAGCGCAAATTTAAAAATAAAACGGGTAATTGATTTAAACCGGCTTCTTCAACGGCCTTCTTTACTTTTTTTTTCTCTGTTTTCGCTTTAACATTTTGCTAGTAGAGGTCACTTATTCAATAAAAAAAAATCATTGTTCACTATCTTCTAACTTATCTAGACAAGTCTAGAAAACTATTGGTCGGCCGCGTTCAATTGGGATGAGCTAAAAAAAAAAACATTGCTTTTCTGTATTTTGTTCGTTCAAAATGGCTATTCTAAGATACGAATTTCGTGTGTTTTAATGGAATAACTTATCCCAGAAAGCATATCGAAATCTGATAATTGCAAGCGGTTTATGAAACTTACTAATCCTCGAAATGATTTTCGAATGACCATGTTGTATTTATTAAATTGGTCCTAAATCATCCCAATTATTAAAACGCAAAAAATTACAATGTAAAATGTCATTTTTGTGACCAGCTTTTATTACTTTTCTTTAAACATACTTAGAACTTTAGAGACGATTCTAAAGAGCCCAAAGAGCTCGGCAGATATGCGTTATCTTACTGTAGAGTTCCTATGACCACCTCCTCCGGCTCCATCATTCAGATCAGCTCGATGGTACCACAATGTTGCATTGTCGTCGAACTTATATAAGTACGGCAAATCTCGTCTTAATCGGATGTCAGGATGTCGTTGAAAGATGGTTTGTTAATTTTGAAACCACAATTTACATTAATATTACTTAGTTATACATGAACAAAAATCCGGAAGACCAGCGGTGGCTATCGAGCTAGCATTATGCTGAGGTGGGACCTTTTCGGGGCATCTATCTATCTACGGACGTCCATCGCTAAACATAGGTCTCTCCTATAGTTCATCGCAGGGTTGCGATCCTGCGCAGACCGCATCCGTACTCCCCGCGATCCGTACGAGGTCATCCGTCCACCTCGTCGGGGGTCGTCCTACGCTGCGCTTTTTTATGCGTGTTCGCCACTCCAGGACTTTACTGCCCCTACGGCCATCCGTTCTCCGGGCTACATGGCCCGCCCATTGCCACTTCAACGATGCAATCCTGTGAGCTACGTCGGGGGCATACCTTCTGATAATATTTATCTTTTATTTTTGCATTAATTATTTTCGTTATAGATTGTATGCCTCCGAATATATTTTTTTTTTCTTACTTTGTAAAAATCGCGTTTGCCAGTATTTTACACACCTGACAGACGGCGGAAAGTTTTTGGCGCGTTCACAACTCGCTAAATAAGAACGATAACATCGCATCGTCCTTGTAGAGTTCATTTCACTCTTACAGCTCGTGGCTTTATATTTTAGAGATAGTCAATGTTATAAACGCTGAAGACTATGAAAATGTATTAAAGCATACATGTTGCTATATTAATTTTCTTCATGCTTCAGCTAACAGACGTCTACTGCCGCGGAAAAGCCTCGTTCAGGGATCATTATCCACAAATGCGGTGGTGCGCTGCCCTCATGCAAAGGTTTCTCGCGATCTTAACCAGATCATGGGTCCATCTTATTGCCATTAGTGTAATAATAATAATAAGAAATAAATAAAACTTTTTCATTTTCATTAAACATGTTTTCTGTCTATTTCAGGTATCCCAGTGTCTCAGCAGCACCTAGTTTACAACCTAAAGGAGCTGGAAGACGCGTCTTCACTCCGAGCGCTGGGTATCTCGGACGGTGCTCGCCTTCGGCTCGTGCTCGGAATGCGCGGTGGGCCTATCTCCACGCGCCGACTGCCGCCGCCCCCCGCGGAACCTTGGCGGGATATTGAACGTCTATTGGATTCTAACAGGTATGTTAACATGTTTAAATATTCGCCTCATTCTCCGATGATTAATTAATGATATTCAAAGTTCGTATCCTACCGTCCCGCTTACTTAAATATAGATTAACTTGCCACTGACACAACCGCCACTGCCACTTCGAATTCCAAATTTCGAAGTATCCCTCTTTTGTGTCGACGGAAAGTTTCTATAATGAAGGAAGTTGTAACAAAGAAGGAGTTTGGTAATTTTACTAAATTTCCTTAAGGGAACTATGGCGACTTTTTGGAAACTTTGTTCACTAGAACAGCAGGAGGATGATTTTACGTTTTATAGGTTTTAACGGTGCATGTTGTTTGTTGTAGAGATGACAGCTGGTCCCACAGCGGCGCCGGCGCGGGCGGCGCGGGCTGCAAGGTCACGGTGCTGGTGTTCCGCGACGGCGAGCGCGTCAACATGCTGCGCGTGCGCGAGAACCGGGACGGCTCGCTGCAGCCCCTCGACCACGCCGACTGTACGTCCCACGTAGCGCACTCCCCTATACACACACCCTACAAGCGTTAGCGGTAGCACACTACAGGACGGCCGTGCCTGGTCATCCACGGTTCGAAGTCGATCTTTGTTTCAGCCACTATCGTAATCATTATTTGGTGATGCATAAATATCCTATTTCATACCACGACGCATGATGCTCGATATAAGCTCTTACAAAGATATAGTAGCCTTATATTATTCTAATTTGCGTAAATTATTCGGTGTTTTTTAGGGTTCCGTGCTAAAAAGGTAAAAAAGGAACTCTTATCGAGTGACTCTGTCGACAGGCAGAGACAGAGTCACATCATGTCCATGTCATGGACACACAGACATATCTGTCCGACTGTAAAAAGCGTGATTGATGCGAGAGGTGCGATGACAGAAATGTGACGGTGCCACCAGCTTAATATAATAAGAAGTTTCTTAGTTCCCCATTGTACAGAGGCAGTCATAGTTTATACTATCATAAAGTTGTAATTTGAAATATGAATACATTACATTGAAGATATTTAGTCAAAAAATTAAGTGATATGGATTATTTGAAGGTTGTTAGTTTTATTTTTGTATGTTTGTATGGTATGTGTCGTTACGGCTTAATCACGTCAAAACGGTTGAATGGATTTCAACCGTGGTCATTCACAGATGGTTGTAGGAAACATTCTACCCGACTACGCAGAAGAAAAAATAGGGTTAAGATTTTTTTTCTCCTCCGCTTAAGAAGGCGCCCGCCTTCTAGTACATAATATATTGTATCTTCTAGTCGATGCATAAAGTTGTTATATATGTTGTGGGCAGATTCGTCGCTGTCGCAGCCGGCGGAGCAGAGCTCTGCGCGGGCGCCGCGGTCCACGGGCGGCGCGCGCGACAACGCCGTCACCATGAACAAGATGCTGGAGCTGCGCAGGCGCATGGAGACGCTGTCCGTGCAGCGCAGGCGCGCAGGTACCTACACCTAACTATCGCAGCCGCCGAGCAGAGCTCTGCGCGCGCACAACGCCGTCACCATGAACAAGATGCTGGAGCTGCGCAGGCGCATGGAGACGCTGTCCGTGCAGCGCAGGCGCGCAGGTACCTACACCTAACTATCGCAGCCGCCGAGCAGAGCTCTGCGCGCGCACAACGCCGTCACCATGAACAAGATGCTGGAGCTGCGCAGGCGCATGGAGACGCTGTCCGTGCAGCGCAGGCGCGCAGGTACCTACACCTAACTATCGCAGCCGCCGAGCAGAGCTCTGCGCGCGCACAACGCCGTCACCATGAACAAGATGCTGGAGCTGCGCAGGCGCATGGAGACGCTGTCCGTGCAGCGCAGGCGCGCAGGTACCTACACCTAACTATCGCAGCCGCCGAGCAGAGCTCTGCGCGCGCACAACGCCGTCACCATGAACAAGATGCTGGAGCTGCGCAGGCGCATGGAGACGCTGTCCGTGCAGCGCAGGCGCGCAGGTACCTACACCTAACTATCGCAGCCGCCGAGCAGAGCTCTGCGCGCGCACAACGCCGTCACCATGAACAAGATGCTGGAGCTGCGCAGGCGCATGGAGACGCTGTCCGTGCAGCGCAGGCGCGCAGGTACCTACACCTAACTATCGCAGCCGCCGAGCAGAGCTCTGCGCGCGCACAACGCCGTCACCATGAACAAGATGCTGGAGCTGCGCAGGCGCATGGAGACGCTGTCCGTGCAGCGCAGGCGCGCAGGTACCTACACCTAACTATCGCAGCCGCCGAGCAGAGCTCTGCGCGCGCACAACGCCGTCACCATGAACAAGATGCTGGAGCTGCGCAGGCGCATGGAGACGCTGTCCGTGCAGCGCAGGCGCGCAGGTACCTACACCTAACTATCGCAGCCGCCGAGCAGAGCTCTGCGCGCGCACAACGCCGTCACCATGAACAAGATGCTGGAGCTGCGCAGGCGCATGGAGACGCTGTCCGTGCAGCGCAGGCGCGCAGGTACCTACACCTAACTATCGCAGCCGCCGAGCAGAGCTCTGCGCGCGCACAACGCCGTCACCATGAACAAGATGCTGGAGCTGCGCAGGCGCATGGAGACGCTGTCCGTGCAGCGCAGGCGCGCAGGTACCTACACCTAACTATCGCAGCCGCCGAGCAGAGCTCTGCGCGCGCACAACGCCGTCACCATGAACAAGATGCTGGAGCTGCGCAGGCGCATGGAGACGCTGTCCGTGCAGCGCAGGCGCGCAGGTACCTACACCTAACTATCGCAGCCGCCGAGCAGAGCTCTGCGCGCGCACAACGCCGTCACCATGAACAAGATGCTGGAGCTGCGCAGGCGCATGGAGACGCTGTCCGTGCAGCGCAGGCGCGCAGGTACCTACACCTAACTATCGCAGCCGCCGAGCAGAGCTCTGCGCGCGCACAACGCCGTCACCATGAACAAGATGCTGGAGCTGCGCAGGCGCATGGAGACGCTGTCCGTGCAGCGCAGGCGCGCAGGTACCTACACCTAACTATCGCAGCCGCCGAGCAGAGCTCTGCGCGCGCACAACGCCGTCACCATGAACAAGATGCTGGAGCTGCGCAGGCGCATGGAGACGCTGTCCGTGCAGCGCAGGCGCGCAGGTACCTACACCTAACTATCGCAGCCGCCGAGCAGAGCTCTGCGCGCGCACAACGCCGTCACCATGAACAAGATGCTGGAGCTGCGCAGGCGCATGGAGACGCTGTCCGTGCAGCGCAGGCGCGCAGGTACCTACACCTAACTATCGCAGCCGCCGAGCAGAGCTCTGCGCGCGCACAACGCCGTCACCATGAACAAGATGCTGGAGCTGCGCAGGCGCATGGAGACGCTGTCCGTGCAGCGCAGGCGCGCAGGTACCTACACCTAACTATCGCAGCCGCCGAGCAGAGCTCTGCGCGCGCACAACGCCGTCACCATGAACAAGATGCTGGAGCTGCGCAGGCGCATGGAGACGCTGTCCGTGCAGCGCAGGCGCGCAGGTACCTACACCTAACTATCGCAGCCGCCGAGCAGAGCTCTGCGCGCGCACAACGCCGTCACCATGAACAAGATGCTGGAGCTGCGCAGGCGCATGGAGACGCTGTCCGTGCAGCGCAGGCGCGCAGGTACCTACACCTAACTATCGCAGCCGCCGAGCAGAGCTCTGCGCGCGCACAACGCCGTCACCATGAACAAGATGCTGGAGCTGCGCAGGCGCATGGAGACGCTGTCCGTGCAGCGCAGGCGCGCAGGTACCTACACCTAACTATCGCAGCCGCCGAGCAGAGCTCTGCGCGCGCACAACGCCGTCACCATGAACAAGATGCTGGAGCTGCGCAGGCGCATGGAGACGCTGTCCGTGCAGCGCAGGCGCGCAGGTACCTACACCTAACTATCGCAGCCGCCGAGCAGGGCGATCTACGGGCGGCCGTGTGTTCGATTAGCTAGAAAAGCCACTGAATACAAGTGATTTATAGTTCAGACAACTGTTATTGTCCTTTCGACTCACTTGTCTATAGATTTCCTATGTTTCACTTTAGCTAGCCCTGTTTTATTTGTGGTTAAGATTTCAGTCACTATTAAAAAAGCCAAATCAATGAAGATCGTGAGATAACGAAGTATTTTCTAACTTTCCACAGACACAAAAGCGGAAATCCAGAAAACCAGATCCGAAGAAACCCTATCCGTCCCCTCTCTACTCGACGACGGCGCCTACCGCGCCTACACTCCGTACAGCGAGGCCGACGACGCCTTCACCCCGCTGCACGACGGCCGCTACACCCGCTACGACTACGACTGCTCCTTCGACCGCTACACGCTGCTGCCGCCTATAGGTGAGCCGAAAATACTAATAGCAATACCATAACGAAATCGTTTTTTAAAGAGAAAAATTAACCGTAGGAATTGAAATGTAAAAAGATATTGATTAATTTGAACTCGTCTATCTCATCTCATTTATTTACCTCCTGATGCGTTTGGTTACCCTGGTAAACTGGCAGAAATTCTGTTTCAATTAATTTATTATCATTTCGAGTTTGATCGCGACTTTCTAGTGTCCCGAGTTACATGTCATAGTCCTATTAGCGTATTAACACTTTGAGTTCGCCCAGTCGGTGATCTGATGGGTGTAACTTAGCCGGACTCATCAACAAAGGTTAGATTTCAATTTAAATAAAACAATTTACGGGATTATATCGCGCGTGGACCCGTCCACCCGTGACCATGGAAAGCTGAAAAGCTTCCGAAACGTCGGGAACTCAAATGAGATAATATACGCGATAATAATCCGTTAAATTGTTTTATTTAAATGAGTAATAATCGTGGAAACAGAAGAAAATATTAGATTTCAATTTCAATATTGATTAGATTATGCAGGCGCACACGTGTTAAGCGAAAGAAAAAGATTACCCCTCTATTTAATTTAATGTATTTGTTATATCAGGTAGCAGAACAGACTCCGACCAATCAGTGGATAGGATTCAAGAGGTCGACAGCGAGCGATTGATGTCTGATGCCCTCGCCGGCTCCATCCTGGTGAAACGGCGCGAGAGAGAAGATGAAGCCGCCATTTTGGAGGAGTGCCTAGAAGGAGCCGTGGAGAGTCTTAGGAGGGACTCGCCGCAACTGGCTGCCGCTGATCTGGCTCCTATACCCGCTGCAGAGTACGGTGAGTACCAGGGAATTAGAAAATTATTGTAGTCAGCGATAATGTTTAAGTTTTTCGCAAAGTACTGGGTCATTAGTGAACAGAGGGACTGATAGTCATTTTCGCAGTGAAGAATCGTAATTCTGACTTAGGCATCAGTGGATGTAGATTACGGTGAAACTATAACTAAGGCATACACCGTTATACATGTGTGTCACCGGAAGTCGGATTGAAAACAAAGTAGGAGTCGCCGTCGTCGGACACGACAAGGATGGCTATATACATTCATATATCAAATGCGTAAAAAATATATGGTGTCCATGAGTTATGATAAAATAAATAACAAGCAATTTTTTTTTTTACAAAAAGATTATGTTTTTTTCCCTGATTATCATTTTAAGCAGCTGTTAGGCAGGTTAGGAAATAGAAATAAAAAAACTGTTTACGACTTAAGAATCTATCTGTAGATATCGGACGGAAATAAGTCAATTTTGATATATTTAGTTATGTCGTTTAGGCTCTTTTGAATCCTCTTGGCGAGCAGTTACCACCAATTAATGTCGCAAGCTTGACCTGATGATGGAGGTGGAGGAAGTGTTTGGGATCTCGGTGTTGGTTTGAGGTAGTTATCACTTTTTGAAAACATCGTCACGGATGTCATTATCTAAGTTTTTGGGGTGTATTCTAAAACTGACATGCACTTTGGTTTCCAAGATAGCAGACATCACTGTTTTTGGAAATTACACCTCCAAAAGAGGAAGAAAACGACACTCATATTAATTAAAAAAAGTGATGTTTGCCATCTTGAATTCCGATATAGATGCCATTTTTTAAATCTGCACCTCCAAAAACCTACAAAATGACGCCCATGACAACTTTATAATAAAAGAGATGGCCGCCATTTTGGATTTCGAAATAGACGTCATTTTCTAAATCTTCACACCCTAAAACGACACCTATGATGATTTTATTATAAAAAGTGATGTCCGCCTTACACCAGTAACAGCAAACATGCTGTCGTGTATAAGTTAATATAAATAAAAGACATGTCCGCCATCTTACACTTTGAATCTGCACACCCAAGAACCTATAAAAACTACAATAGTGATGTCTGCCATCTTGATTTCGAAATAAACGCCAAGTAGTGATGTCCGCCATCTTGATTTTGAAATAAACGCCATTTTGAAATCTACACCCAAAAATCTATAAAACTACACCCGTGATAGCTTTTTCATATAAATGATGTACGTCAAAATAGTCGCCATTCAAATCCGCACCCTGAAAAACTTCAAAACGTCAGTAATTATGCCTCTTAAAAAGTTTGTTTGTTTGTTTTTAAATGGTCTTTATTTCAACAATAATGATATACAAAATACGCGGTATTTGACTGTTAACATTCGACAGTCCGATACAAATCATGCGTTAACAAATACTTTGTCAGACTGCAGCGCCTATAAAAGTTTATCACTTAAAATTTCTGTTGGTACAAATTTAACATATCTTTAGAATATAAGCATTAATTATACACATAAAATACATACTGTGAATCTATTAGTTGTAAATTCACTTCCGGCATCGAATAATTCACTATTTACACAAAACACTAAGACAATTCGACACTATATCGATTTTCGGGTGGACGTATAAAATCGCGCTTGCGCACTGTCCAAGTTAATGAGAGCCTTCACGACCACCGCAGCCGCGCGGTGATGCCCGCCGCTTCGGGGGTCTTGTTAGGCTGGTCACGGCTATGCAGTACGACCGGCAGTGTAGTTACCAGGCGGGAACAAGATGTAGTGATGAGGCAGGCGATACGTACCATATCTATCGATATACGGCAGGTCGACAATACGCGACTGGCATGTGCGCGAAACCAGAATATTGGTATGATTTCTATGTTTACTATTGGTAAAAAAATTTGAAGATAAATTAATTATATAATTACGTATTGAGGGGAGTCTTATAGTAGAATGAAGCTTGGCCAGATTTGTCCTAAATGGCGTATTATAGGCAATTTTAACTGCTTTGTTTTGGATTGTTTGAAGTATTTTATAATTACTGATGCATGTGCTATTCCAGACTGGACACGCATATGTTAGGCATGGGCGAACTAGTGTCGTATAAATTCGTAACTTAGTTTTGGGGCTAAGGATGTTTTTTCTGTTCATCACCGGATGTAAGGCACCCAAGATTTGGGCACATTTAACACGGAGATTAGCTATATGTTTGGACCAGTTGATTTTATTATCCATCGTTACACCGAGGTACCGCACAGACTTACTCCAGGATATTGAGTGGCCAGCAATATTGAGAAGTCTACGCGGGCAATGACGCTTGCGTGTAAATAAAATAGCTTCGGTTTTACTCTCATTTAACTTGAGTTTCCATTTAGTGAAGAATTCGTGCAAAAGGTCGATTGATAATTGGAGTCTAGCTGTAATGAGATCTAGATCGTCCGATGAAGTATACGAAGCTGTGTCGTCGGCAAAACATGCTAGACTTGTACGAGTCTGGATTGGGATGTCATTGACATATAAAACAAACAGAATAGGCCCTAAAATTGATCCTTGAGGCACCCCGGCTGGTATCGTATGGGGTGCCGACTTTGTATCATCAATGTGAACAGCAAAACTACGATCACTAAGATAGGACTGTAAGATTTTGACTATGTGAAGGGGAATACCAAACAAGATAAGCTTGTGGATAAGACCTTCATGCCAAACTGAATCAAAAGCTTTTTCTATATCGAGCAGGAACATGCCAGTTGATTGATTTAAATTTAAATTATGAGCTATGTGTTCGGTCAGTCTAGTTAGTTGTAAACTTGTGGAATGATGGGAACGGAAGCCGAATTGTTCATTTATAATCTTGTCTTTAGAATAAGAAAGTAAACGAGAAACAATAATCTTTTCAAATAATTTGCCAAGTGCAACTAATAAGCTAATTGGTCGGTAATTAACTGGTATAGTATCATCTTTTCCTGGTTTTTTGAGAGCTATGACTTTAGCATTTTTCCAAGCCTTGGGAAAATAGCCAGCATAGAGACATCCATTATAAATTTTGGTGATATAAACAATTGACTTTTGGGATAAATTTTTTAGTAGAATATTATGAAGGCCATCCTCTCCGGGAGCCTTTCGAGGTTTAAGTTGACGCAAAGCCTTGCCAATCTCATGTGGACGTACAGGATTGAAAAGCTTTGGTATAGTATAGCTATTGAGCTCTGACATGGAATCTTTAACTTTTTCATCCAACGGTGAACTCTTCCAATCTAGCGTAAGGCTCATATTACCCTGAAACGTTTCAGCCAAAGCTTCGCATTGCTCTGAGGTATTTGTGGTTAAGGTGCCGTCGCCTCGCTTCAAACAAGGAATACTGCTACTGTTCGGTTTCAGGCTATTAATTAGGCGCCAGACGTCATTCGTAGGATTATCAACTTTAGCCAATTTGTCGTTCCAGGCCTTATCTAGGAATTTTTGTGTCGACAGTTGGATGGTTTGTTGGAGTCTGTTTATTTGTGCTCGAATCTCTCTTTTAGCACTACCACCGAGCAGTTTTTGGTCCTGACGACGAAGTTTGTTTTTCTGCCTAATAAGTTTTTTAATCTTTCTGGGTAATTTGGGTTCGGGTTTTTGACATTTCGTTGCGGGAATGTTACGATTTCTAGCTTTAATAATGGAATTTTAAAGATGATCAATGGCTCTATCAATTTCTAATTCATTTTTAAATACTTGGGTATCTAGAACAATATCAGAATTTAGAGATGAACGGAAGCCACACCAATTAGCTGCAGTGTATTTATACGAACTAGGTATTACATAGCGCTCAATTATACCCTTTATATCAAAGAAGAGTGGTAGGTGGTTTGAGGATAGCACCGGGAGGGCTTTTAATTTACCTATGTCTGTAATATTGTTGCAAAGTACTAAGTCTGGGTTAGTGGCTGCTAGATCGTAGCGATAATTTAATTGGGTGGGCACTATAGATGAATGGATCACATAGTCTTTTTCTAGCATGTGGTTAAAAAGAGTCCTACCACGAGTATTTACATATGAACTGTGCCAGAGGGAGTGATTTGCGTTAAAGTCACCCATTATAAGAACACGTTTGCCAAGATTAAGGAGTATGTCTAAATCTTTGCAGTCTAATGGTAGGTTTGGAGACTGATATACAGAAAAGATACAATAATCGATATTAGATATTTTGATACTGACACCAATGGCTTCAATGTTTTTAGTTAGCGGTATTTTCAATAAAGTATGTGGCAGGTTTTCTCTAATGAGAATAGCAACTCCCTGACCTTTCCCAGTATAATGTTTGTCTTGGCGGTAACACCGGAAACCAGGCGTAAACATAGCAATCCCACCAGATAACCTAGTTTCACACAAACCAATGATATCGATAGATAGTGTACTTACAGCGAGGCCGAGTAGCTCATGTATTTTGGTACGCACTCCATCGGAGTTCCATGAAAGTAAGTTTATCTTCTTGCAATCAGACATACTAGCCTAAATGAGTGAGTATATGCATCACTTTATCAAGCATGGATTGACAACTTAGGTATTGCTGCTTTAGGTTACGAAGAACGTTGAGAATGTTGAGCATCTCTCCAATAGCTGGATCACTGGGACCATCCAACGAAGGTGTATCAGGAAAAGGTGCGATTGGAACGCATGCAGCTGCAGCTGCCCAGGACTTAGAGGATGTTACAACCGGTATAGGTACTTGCCTTTGTAAGGTACGGCTTATTACTTCTTGTGCCTTCTTAACAGGAACTTTAATTTTGGTCAGTCTCTCCATGTAAGCAATGTAGGAGGGACATTTGTGATAATTTGCTGGGTGTGTTCCGTTACAGTTGCAACACGTAGCAGGCTCATCTCTACTCTTTTTCGAACAATCGGTAGATGCGTGTGGCTCTGTACATTTTACGCATCGAGGCGGCATATTACAGTTCCTTGAGGAGTGACCAAATCTTTGGCATCTATAACACTGGGTTACTCTACGAGTTGGCTTAAATTTTTGGATTTCAATAACACAGTTGAAGAGGTATCTAATTTGCCGGAATTTTGGTAGATTCACTCCTGCAGGTAGCTGTACAAGGAATGGAGGGTAAGGCATATTGTCTGATTTTGAAGATTTCATCTTGGTTATCTTAGTGCCCGGAAAACCAAGGCTTTCAAGTTCATGGCATAGCTCATTTTCAACCTGTGCTGGTAGACCTTTGATAACGACCTTTGGTGTCCTTTCGTCTTTACGCGTGTAGGTGCAAAATAGGGCATTGTCCGTACGCAAGCCTATTTTGACTGCTTGATGTGCTTCTGGCGTGTAACATATTATAGCAACTTTGTTGTTACCTTTATACTGCAGCTTAAAAAGTGATATCCACTATCTTGAACTTCAAAACTAGAAGAATCAAGGATGCAAGAAGTAATTCCGGACACTTTAGTTGACTCTCTATTTAAAAAAAAAATTAGTTTAACTGGGAAACCAGTAGATCTGGAAAATGATAGCACGTTGAGTCAGTTGCTTAGGAGTTATCGGCTCGATGAGCTAGCGTTCCATGTCTTCGTCGGTTTTAGATCAGGTCAAGTCAAAATGGGAAGTCGGTTTGTGATATAACGTTACTGCAGACACCCGTCTGCAGTAACGTTATATCACAAACCGACCTGACTCTGATGTATGGCGCGTTTTCGAATGCATAGATCGATTCTAAGCTATATTTAATAGTCGTTCTACTCTTTTAACTTTGATAAACGGGCGAACGGATCCTGCGATATCAGTGGTGTTTAAAATGAAAGCTTATTTATAACTTGTATGTGTGTCCACAAAAACTCCGATAGCCGAGTGGTTACAGTGTGCGACATTCAAGCGGGAGGTTTGGAAAAACGGAAATCTGTATACATCTGCATAATTTTAAGGGTCTGAAGTCTCTAACCCGCACTGGGTCAGCGTGGAGACTACAGCCCATTCCCTCTGATCCACTATTGGAGGCCCGGGACAGCAGCCGCTCTATGCTGACGAGAGTCGTGTCCGCAGGCCCGCTGGTGGGCGGCGGCTGGCGCGCGCGCGCGTTCGGCTCGCACGGGCAGCTCGCCGCGCCCGCGCCGCTCACGCAGGCCGCGCACTCCGCCTCCTCGCTGCAGCTGCGCGCCGCGCCGCAGCGCCACCACCCGCCGCTCTCCGACGCGCTCTTCAGCTCCTCCACCTCCGACCTGGAGGCGCTCAAGCGGAACAGGATCCTGCCGCTCAGCAGGCACAGGTGACGCACTCCGCCTCCTCGCTGCAGCTGCGCGCCGCGCCGCAGCGCCACCACCCGCCGCTCTCCGACGCGCTCTTCAGCTCCTCCACCTCCGACCTGGAGGCGCTCAAGCGGAACAGGATCCTGCCGCTCAGCAGGCACAGGTGACGCACTCCGCCTCCTCGCTGCAGCTGCGCGCCGCGCCGCAGCGCCACCACCCGCCGCTCTCCGACGCGCTCTTCAGCTCCTCCACCTCCGACCTGGAGGCGCTCAAGCGGAACAGGATCCTGCCGCTCAGCAGGCACAGGTGACGCACTCCGCCTCCTCGCTGCAGCTGCGCGCCGCGCCGCAGCGCCACCACCCGCCGCTCTCCGACGCGCTCTTCAGCTCCTCCACCTCCGACCTGGAGGCGCTCAAGCGGAACAGGATCCTGCCGCTCAGCAGGCACAGGTGACGCACTCCGCCTCCTCGCTGCAGCTGCGCGCCGCGCCGCAGCGCCACCACCCGCCGCTCTCCGACGCGCTCTTCAGCTCCTCCACCTCCGACCTGGAGGCGCTCAAGCGGAACAGGATCCTGCCGCTCAGCAGGCACAGGTGACGCACTCCGCCTCCTCGCTGCAGCTGCGCGCCGCGCCGCAGCGCCACCACCCGCCGCTCTCCGACGCGCTCTTCAGCTCCTCCACCTCCGACCTGGAGGCGCTCAAGCGGAACAGGATCCTGCCGCTCAGCAGGCACAGGTGACGCACTCCGCCTCCTCGCTGCAGCTGCGCGCCGCGCCGCAGCGCCACCACCCGCCGCTCTCCGACGCGCTCTTCAGCTCCTCCACCTCCGACCTGGAGGCGCTCAAGCGGAACAGGATCCTGCCGCTCAGCAGGCACAGGTGACGCACTCCGCCTCCTCGCTGCAGCTGCGCGCCGCGCCGCAGCGCCACCACCCGCCGCTCTCCGACGCGCTCTTCAGCTCCTCCACCTCCGACCTGGAGGCGCTCAAGCGGAACAGGATCCTGCCGCTCAGCAGGCACAGGTGACGCACTCCGCCTCCTCGCTGCAGCTGCGCGCCGCGCCGCAGCGCCACCACCCGCCGCTCTCCGACGCGCTCTTCAGCTCCTCCACCTCCGACCTGGAGGCGCTCAAGCGGAACAGGATCCTGCCGCTCAGCAGGCACAGGTGACGCACTCCGCCTCCTCGCTGCAGCTGCGCGCCGCGCCGCAGCGCCACCACCCGCCGCTCTCCGACGCGCTCTTCAGCTCCTCCACCTCCGACCTGGAGGCGCTCAAGCGGAACAGGATCCTGCCGCTCAGCAGGCACAGGTGACGCACTCCTCCTCGCTGCAGCTGCGCGCCGCGCCGCAGCGCCACCACCCGCCGCTCTCCGACGCGCTCTTCAGCTCCTCCACCTCCGACCTGGAGGCGCTCAAGCGGAACAGGATCCTGCCGCTCAGCAGGCACAGGTGACGCACTCCGCCTCCTCGCTGCAGCTGCGCGCCGCGCCGCAGCGCCACCACCCGCCGCTCTCCGACGCGCTCTTCAGCTCCTCCACCTCCGACCTGGAGGCGCTCAAGCGGAACAGGATCCTGCCGCTCAGCAGGCACAGGTGACGCACTCCGCCTCCTCGCTGCAGCTGCGCGCCGCGCCGCAGCGCCACCACCCGCCGCTCTCCGACGCGCTCTTCAGCTCCTCCACCTCCGACCTGGAGGCGCTCAAGCGGAACAGGATCCTGCCGCTCAGCAGGCACAGGTGACGCACTCCGCCTCCTCGCTGCAGCTGCGCGCCGCGCCGCAGCGCCACCACCCGCCGCTCTCCGACGCGCTCTTCAGCTCCTCCACCTCCGACCTGGAGGCGCTCAAGCGGAACAGGATCCTGCCGCTCAGCAGGCACAGGTGACGCACTCCGCCTCCTCGCTGCAGCTGCGCGCCGCGCCGCAGCGCCACCACCCGCCGCTCTCCGACGCGCTCTTCAGCTCCTCCACCTCCGACCTGGAGGCGCTCAAGCGGAACAGGATCCTGCCGCTCAGCAGGCACAGGTGACGCACTCCGCCTCCTCGCTGCAGCTGCGCGCCGCGCCGCAGCGCCACCACCCGCCGCTCTCCGACGCGCTCTTCAGCTCCTCCACCTCCGACCTGGAGGCGCTCAAGCGGAACAGGATCCTGCCGCTCAGCAGGCACAGGTGACGCACTCCGCCTCCTCGCTGCAGCTGCGCGCCGCGCCGCAGCGCCACCACCCGCCGCTCTCCGACGCGCTCTTCAGCTCCTCCACCTCCGACCTGGAGGCGCTCAAGCGGAACAGGATCCTGCCGCTCAGCAGGCACAGGTGACGCACTCCGCCTCCTCGCTGCAGCTGCGCGCCGCGCCGCAGCGCCACCACCCGCCGCTCTCCGACGCGCTCTTCAGCTCCTCCACCTCCGACCTGGAGGCGCTCAAGCGGAACAGGATCCTGCCGCTCAGCAGGCACAGGTGACGCACTCCGCCTCCTCGCTGCAGCTGCGCGCCGCGCCGCAGCGCCACCACCCGCCGCTCTCCGACGCGCTCTTCAGCTCCTCCACCTCCGACCTGGAGGCGCTCAAGCGGAACAGGATCCTGCCGCTCAGCAGGCACAGGTGACGCACTCCGCCTCCTCGCTGCAGCTGCGCGCCGCGCCGCAGCGCCACCACCCGCCGCTCTCCGACGCGCTCTTCAGCTCCTCCACCTCCGACCTGGAGGCGCTCAAGCGGAACAGGATCCTGCCGCTCAGCAGGCACAGGTGACGCACTCCGCCTCCTCGCTGCAGCTGCGCGCCGCGCCGCAGCGCCACCACCCCGCCGCTCTCCGACGCGCTCTTCAGCTCCTCCACCTCCGACCTGGAGGCGCTCAAGCGGAACAGGATCCTGCCGCTCAGCAGGCACAGGTGACGCACTCCGCCTCCTCGCTGCAGCTGCGCGCCGCGCCGCAGCGCCACCACCCGCCGCTCTCCGACGCGCTCTTCAGCTCCTCCACCTCCGACCTGGAGGCGCTCAAGCGGAACAGGATCCTGCCGCTCAGCAGGCACAGGTGACGCACTCCGCCTCCTCGCTGCAGCTGCGCGCCGCGCCGCAGCGCCACCACCCGCCGCTCTCCGACGCGCTCTTCAGCTCCTCCACCTCCGACCTGGAGGCGCTCAAGCGGAACAGGATCCTGCCGCTCAGCAGGCACAGGTGACGCACTCCGCCTCCTCGCTGCAGCTGCGCGCCGCGCCGCAGCGCCACCACCCGCCGCTCTCCGACGCGCTCTTCAGCTCCTCCACCTCCGACCTGGAGGCGCTCAAGCGGAACAGGATCCTGCCGCTCAGCAGGCACAGGTGACGCACTCCGCCTCCTCGCTGCAGCTGCGCGCCGCGCCGCAGCGCCACCACCCGCCGCTCTCCGACGCGCTCTTCAGCTCCTCCACCTCCGACCTGGAGGCGCTCAAGCGGAACAGGATCCTGCCGCTCAGCAGGCACAGGTGACGCACTCCGCCTCCTCGCTGCAGCTGCGCGCCGCGCCCGCAGCGCCACCACCCGCCGCTCTCCGACGCGCTCTTCAGCTCCTCCACCTCCGACCTGGAGGCGCTCAAGCGGAACAGGATCCTGCCGCTCAGCAGGCACAGGTGACGCACTCCGCCTCCTCGCTGCAGCTGCGCGCCGCGCCGCAGCGCCACCACCCGCCGCTCTCCGACGCGCTCTTCAGCTCCTCCACCTCCGACCTGGAGGCGCTCAAGCGGAACAGGATCCTGCCGCTCAGCAGGCACAGGTGACGCACTCCGCCTCCTCGCTGCAGCTGCGCGCCGCGCCGCAGCGCCACCACCCGCCGCTCTCCGACGCGCTCTTCAGCTCCTCCACCTCCGACCTGGAGGCGCTCAAGCGGAACAGGATCCTGCCGCTCAGCAGGCACAGGTGACGCACTCCGCCTCCTCGCTGCAGCTGCGCGCCGCGCCGCAGCGCCACCACCCGCCGCTCTCCGACGCGCTCTTCAGCTCCTCCACCTCCGACCTGGAGGCGCTCAAGCGGAACAGGATCCTGCCGCTCAGCAGGCACAGGTGACGCACTCCGCCTCCTCGCTGCAGCTGCGCGCCGCGCCGCAGCGCCACCACCCGCCTGCTCTCCGACGCGCTCTTCAGCTCCTCCACCTCCGACCTGGAGGCGCTCAAGCGGAACAGGATCCTGCCGCTCAGCAGGCACAGGTGACGCACTCCGCCTCCTCGCTGCAGCTGCGCGCCGCGCCGCAGCGCCACCACCCGCCGCTCTCCGACGCGCTCTTCAGCTCCTCCACCTCCGACCTGGAGGCGCTCAAGCGGAACAGGATCCTGCCGCTCAGCAGGCACAGGTGACGCACTCCGCCTCCTCGCTGCAGCTGCGCGCCGCGCCGCAGCGCCACCACCCGCCGCTCTCCGACGCGCTCTTCAGCTCCTCCACCTCCGACCTGGAGGCGCTCAAGCGGAACAGGATCCTGCCGCTCAGCAGGCACAGGTGACGCACTCCGCCTCCTCGCTGCAGCTGCGCGCCGCGCCGCAGCGCCACCACCCGCCGCTCTCCGACGCGCTCTTCAGCTCCTCCACCTCCGACCTGGAGGCGCTCAAGCGGAACAGGATCCTGCCGCTCAGCAGGCACAGGTGACGCACTCCGCCTCCTCGCTGCAGCTGCGCGCCGCGCCGCAGCGCCACCACCCGCCGCTCTCCGACGCGCTCTTCAGCTCCTCCACCTCCGACCTGGAGGCGCTCAAGCGGAACAGGATCCTGCCGCTCAGCAGGCACAGGTGACGCACTCCGCCTCCTCGCTGCAGCTGCGCGCCGCGCCGCAGCGCCACCACCCGCCGCTCTCCGACGCGCTCTTCAGCTCCTCCACCTCCGACCTGGAGGCGCTCAAGCGGAACAGGATCCTGCCGCTCAGCAGGCACAGGTGACGCACTCCGCCTCCTCGCTGCAGCTGCGCGCCGCGCCGCAGCGCCACCACCCGCCGCTCTCCGACGCGCTCTTCAGCTCCTCCACCTCCGACCTGGAGGCGCTCAAGCGGAACAGGATCCTGCCGCTCAGCAGGCACAGGTGACGCACTCCGCCTCCTCGCTGCAGCTGCGCGCCGCGCCGCAGCGCCACCACCCGCCGCTCTCCGACGCGCTCTTCAGCTCCTCCACCTCCGACCTGGAGGCGCTCAAGCGGAACAGGATCCTGCCGCTCAGCAGGCACAGGTGACGCACTCCGCCTCCTCGCTGCAGCTGCGCGCCGCGCCGCAGCGCCACCACCCGCCGCTCTCCGACGCGCTCTTCAGCTCCTCCACCTCCGACCTGGAGGCGCTCAAGCGGAACAGGATCCTGCCGCTCAGCAGGCACAGGTGACGCACTCCGCCTCCTCGCTGCAGCTGCGCGCCGCGCCGCAGCGCCACCACCCGCCGCTCTCCGACGCGCTCTTCAGCTCCTCCACCTCCGACCTGGAGGCGCTCAAGCGGAACAGGATCCTGCCGCTCAGCAGGCACAGGTGACGCACTCCGCCTCCTCGCTGCAGCTGCGCGCCGCGCCGCAGCGCCACCACCCGCCGCTCTCCGACGCGCTCTTCAGCTCCTCCACCTCCGACCTGGAGGCGCTCAAGCGGAACAGGATCCTGCCGCTCAGCAGGCACAGGTGACGCACTCCGCCTCCTCGCTGCAGCTGCGCGCCGCGCCGCAGCGCCACCACCCGCCGCTCTCCGACGCGCTCTTCAGCTCCTCCACCTCCGACCTGGAGGCGCTCAAGCGGAACAGGATCCTGCCGCTCAGCAGGCACAGGTGACGCACTCCGCCTCCTCGCTGCAGCTGCGCGCCGCGCCGCAGCGCCACCACCCGCCGCTCTCCGACGCGCTCTTCAGCTCCTCCACCTCCGACCTGGAGGCGCTCAAGCGGAACAGGATCCTGCCGCTCAGCAGGCACAGGTGACGCACTCCGCCTCCTCGCTGCAGCTGCGCGCCGCGCCGCAGCGCCACCACCCGCCGCTCTCCGACGCGCTCTTCAGCTCCTCCACCTCCGACCTGGAGGCGCTCAAGCGGAACAGGATCCTGCCGCTCAGCAGGCACAGGTGACGCACTCCGCCTCCTCGCTGCAGCTGCGCGCCGCGCCGCAGCGCCACCACCCGCCGCTCTCCGACGCGCTCTTCAGCTCCTCCACCTCCGACCTGGAGGCGCTCAAGCGGAACAGGATCCTGCCGCTCAGCAGGCACAGGTGACGCACTCCGCCTCCTCGCTGCAGCTGCGCGCCGCGCCGCAGCGCCACCACCCGCCGCTCTCCGACGCGCTCTTCAGCTCCTCCACCTCCGACCTGGAGGCGCTCAAGCGGAACAGGATCCTGCCGCTCAGCAGGCACAGGTGACGCACTCCGCCTCCTCGCTGCAGCTGCGCGCCGCGCCGCAGCGCCACCACCCGCCGCTCTCCGACGCGCTCTTCAGCTCCTCCACCTCCGACCTGGAGGCGCTCAAGCGGAACAGGATCCTGCCGCTCAGCAGGCACAGGTGACGCACTCCGCCTCCTCGCTGCAGCTGCGCGCCGCGCCGCAGCGCCACCACCCGCCGCTCTCCGACGCGCTCTTCAGCTCCTCCACCTCCGACCTGGAGGCGCTCAAGCGGAACAGGATCCTGCCGCTCAGCAGGCACAGGTGACGCACTCCGCCTCCTCGCTGCAGCTGCGCGCCGCGCCGCAGCGCCACCACCCGCCGCTCTCCGACGCGCTCTTCAGCTCCTCCACCTCCGACCTGGAGGCGCTCAAGCGGAACAGGATCCTGCCGCTCAGCAGGCACAGGTGACGCACTCCGCCTCCTCGCTGCAGCTGCGCGCCGCGCCGCAGCGCCACCACCCGCCGCTCTCCGACGCGCTCTTCAGCTCCTCCACCTCCGACCTGGAGGCGCTCAAGCGGAACAGGATCCTGCCGCTCAGCAGGCACAGGTGACGCACTCCGCCTCCTCGCTGCAGCTGCGCGCCGCGCCGCAGCGCCACCACCCGCCGCTCTCCGACGCGCTCTTCAGCTCCTCCACCTCCGACCTGGAGGCGCTCAAGCGGAACAGGATCCTGCCGCTCAGCAGGCACAGGTGACGCACTCCGCCTCCTCGCTGCAGCTGCGCGCCGCGCCGCAGCGCCACCACCCGCCGCTCTCCGACGCGCTCTTCAGCTCCTCCACCTCCGACCTGGAGGCGCTCAAGCGGAACAGGATCCTGCCGCTCAGCAGGCACAGGTGACGCACTCCGCCTCCTCGCTGCAGCTGCGCGCCGCGCCGCAGCGCCACCACCCGCCGCTCTCCGACGCGCTCTTCAGCTCCTCCACCTCCGACCTGGAGGCGCTCAAGCGGAACAGGATCCTGCCGCTCAGCAGGCACAGGTGACGCACTCCGCCTCCTCGCTGCAGCTGCGCGCCGCGCCGCAGCGCCACCACCCGCCGCTCTCCGACGCGCTCTTCAGCTCCTCCACCTCCGACCTGGAGGCGCTCAAGCGGAACAGGATCCTGCCGCTCAGCAGGCACAGGTGACGCACTCCGCCTCCTCGCTGCAGCTGCGCGCCGCGCCGCAGCGCCACCACCCGCCGCTCTCCGACGCGCTCTTCAGCTCCTCCACCTCCGACCTGGAGGCGCTCAAGCGGAACAGGATCCTGCCGCTCAGCAGGCACAGGTGACGCACTCCGCCTCCTCGCTGCAGCTGCGCGCCGCGCCGCAGCGCCACCACCCGCCGCTCTCCGACGCGCTCTTCAGCTCCTCCACCTCCGACCTGGAGGCGCTCAAGCGGAACAGGATCCTGCCGCTCAGCAGGCACAGGTGACGCACTCCGCCTCCTCGCTGCAGCTGCGCGCCGCGCCGCAGCGCCACCACCCGCCGCTCTCCGACGCGCTCTTCAGCTCCTCCACCTCCGACCTGGAGGCGCTCAAGCGGAACAGGATCCTGCCGCTCAGCAGGCACAGGTGACGCACTCCGCCTCCTCGCTGCAGCTGCGCGCCGCGCCGCAGCGCCACCACCCGCCGCTCTCCGACGCGCTCTTCAGCTCCTCCACCTCCGACCTGGAGGCGCTCAAGCGGAACAGGATCCTGCCGCTCAGCAGGCACAGGTGACGCACTCCGCCTCCTCGCTGCAGCTGCGCGCCGCGCCGCAGCGCCACCACCCGCCGCTCTCCGACGCGCTCTTCAGCTCCTCCACCTCCGACCTGGAGGCGCTCAAGCGGAACAGGATCCTGCCGCTCAGCAGGCACAGGTGACGCACTCCGCCTCCTCGCTGCAGCTGCGCGCCGCGCCGCAGCGCCACCACCCGCCGCTCTCCGACGCGCTCTTCAGCTCCTCCACCTCCGACCTGGAGGCGCTCAAGCGGAACAGGATCCTGCCGCTCAGCAGGCACAGGTGACGCACTCCGCCTCCTCGCTGCAGCTGCGCGCCGCGCCGCAGCGCCACCACCCGCCGCTCTCCGACGCGCTCTTCAGCTCCTCCACCTCCGACCTGGAGGCGCTCAAGCGGAACAGGATCCTGCCGCTCAGCAGGCACAGGTGACGCACTCCGCCTCCTCGCTGCAGCTGCGCGCCGCGCCGCAGCGCCACCACCCGCCGCTCTCCGACGCGCTCTTCAGCTCCTCCACCTCCGACCTGGAGGCGCTCAAGCGGAACAGGATCCTGCCGCTCAGCAGGCACAGGTGACGCACTCCGCCTCCTCGCTGCAGCTGCGCGCCGCGCCGCAGCGCCACCACCCGCCGCTCTCCGACGCGCTCTTCAGCTCCTCCACCTCCGACCTGGAGGCGCTCAAGCGGAACAGGATCCTGCCGCTCAGCAGGCACAGGTGACGCACTCCGCCTCCTCGCTGCAGCTGCGCGCCGCGCCGCAGCGCCACCACCCGCCGCTCTCCGACGCGCTCTTCAGCTCCTCCACCTCCGACCTGGAGGCGCTCAAGCGGAACAGGATCCTGCCGCTCAGCAGGCACAGGTGACGCACTCCGCCTCCTCGCTGCAGCTGCGCGCCGCGCCGCAGCGCCACCACCCGCCGCTCTCCGACGCGCTCTTCAGCTCCTCCACCTCCGACCTGGAGGCGCTCAAGCGGAACAGGATCCTGCCGCTCAGCAGGCACAGGTGACGCACTCCGCCTCCTCGCTGCAGCTGCGCGCCGCGCCGCAGCGCCACCACCCGCCGCTCTCCGACGCGCTCTTCAGCTCCTCCACCTCCGACCTGGAGGCGCTCAAGCGGAACAGGATCCTGCCGCTCAGCAGGCACAGGTGACGCACTCCGCCTCCTCGCTGCAGCTGCGCGCCGCGCCGCAGCGCCACCACCCGCCGCTCTCCGACGCGCTCTTCAGCTCCTCCACCTCCGACCTGGAGGCGCTCAAGCGGAACAGGATCCTGCCGCTCAGCAGGCACAGGTGACGCACTCCGCCTCCTCGCTGCAGCTGCGCGCCGCGCCGCAGCGCCACCACCCGCCGCTCTCCGACGCGCTCTTCAGCTCCTCCACCTCCGACCTGGAGGCGCTCAAGCGGAACAGGATCCTGCCGCTCAGCAGGCACAGGTGACGCACTCCGCCTCCTCGCTGCAGCTGCGCGCCGCGCCGCAGCGCCACCACCCGCCGCTCTCCGACGCGCTCTTCAGCTCCTCCACCTCCGACCTGGAGGCGCTCAAGCGGAACAGGATCCTGCCGCTCAGCAGGCACAGGTGACGCACTCCGCCTCCTCGCTGCAGCTGCGCGCCGCGCCGCAGCGCCACCACCCGCCGCTCTCCGACGCGCTCTTCAGCTCCTCCACCTCCGACCTGGAGGCGCTCAAGCGGAACAGGATCCTGCCGCTCAGCAGGCACAGGTGACGCACTCCGCCTCCTCGCTGCAGCTGCGCGCCGCGCCGCAGCGCCACCACCCGCCGCTCTCCGACGCGCTCTTCAGCTCCTCCACCTCCGACCTGGAGGCGCTCAAGCGGAACAGGATCCTGCCGCTCAGCAGGCACAGGTGACGCACTCCGCCTCCTCGCTGCAGCTGCGCGCCGCGCCGCAGCGCCACCACCCGCCGCTCTCCGACGCGCTCTTCAGCTCCTCCACCTCCGACCTGGAGGCGCTCAAGCGGAACAGGATCCTGCCGCTCAGCAGGCACAGGTGACGCACTCCGCCTCCTCGCTGCAGCTGCGCGCCGCGCCGCAGCGCCACCACCCGCCGCTCTCCGACGCGCTCTTCAGCTCCTCCACCTCCGACCTGGAGGCGCTCAAGCGGAACAGGATCCTGCCGCTCAGCAGGCACAGGTGACGCACTCCGCCTCCTCGCTGCAGCTGCGCGCCGCGCCGCAGCGCCACCACCCGCCGCTCTCCGACGCGCTCTTCAGCTCCTCCACCTCCGACCTGGAGGCGCTCAAGCGGAACAGGATCCTGCCGCTCAGCAGGCACAGGTGACGCACTCCGCCTCCTCGCTGCAGCTGCGCGCCGCGCCGCAGCGCCACCACCCGCCGCTCTCCGACGCGCTCTTCAGCTCCTCCACCTCCGACCTGGAGGCGCTCAAGCGGAACAGGATCCTGCCGCTCAGCAGGCACAGGTGACGCACTCCGCCTCCTCGCTGCAGCTGCGCGCCGCGCCGCAGCGCCACCACCCGCCGCTCTCCGACGCGCTCTTCAGCTCCTCCACCTCCGACCTGGAGGCGCTCAAGCGGAACAGGATCCTGCCGCTCAGCAGGCACAGGTGACGCACTCCGCCTCCTCGCTGCAGCTGCGCGCCGCGCCGCAGCGCCACCACCCGCCGCTCTCCGACGCGCTCTTCAGCTCCTCCACCTCCGACCTGGAGGCGCTCAAGCGGAACAGGATCCTGCCGCTCAGCAGGCACAGGTGACGCACTCCGCCTCCTCGCTGCAGCTGCGCGCCGCGCCGCAGCGCCACCACCCGCCGCTCTCCGACGCGCTCTTCAGCTCCTCCACCTCCGACCTGGAGGCGCTCAAGCGGAACAGGATCCTGCCGCTCAGCAGGCACAGGTGACGCACTCCGCCTCCTCGCTGCAGCTGCGCGCCGCGCCGCAGCGCCACCACCCGCCGCTCTCCGACGCGCTCTTCAGCTCCTCCACCTCCGACCTGGAGGCGCTCAAGCGGAACAGGATCCTGCCGCTCAGCAGGCACAGGTGACGCACTCCGCCTCCTCGCTGCAGCTGCGCGCCGCGCCGCAGCGCCACCACCCGCCGCTCTCCGACGCGCTCTTCAGCTCCTCCACCTCCGACCTGGAGGCGCTCAAGCGGAACAGGATCCTGCCGCTCAGCAGGCACAGGTGACGCACTCCGCCTCCTCGCTGCAGCTGCGCGCCGCGCCGCAGCGCCACCACCCGCCGCTCTCCGACGCGCTCTTCAGCTCCTCCACCTCCGACCTGGAGGCGCTCAAGCGGAACAGGATCCTGCCGCTCAGCAGGCACAGGTGACGCACTCCGCCTCCTCGCTGCAGCTGCGCGCCGCGCCGCAGCGCCACCACCCGCCGCTCTCCGACGCGCTCTTCAGCTCCTCCACCTCCGACCTGGAGGCGCTCAAGCGGAACAGGATCCTGCCGCTCAGCAGGCACAGGTGACGCACTCCGCCTCCTCGCTGCAGCTGCGCGCCGCGCCGCAGCGCCACCACCCGCCGCTCTCCGACGCGCTCTTCAGCTCCTCCACCTCCGACCTGGAGGCGCTCAAGCGGAACAGGATCCTGCCGCTCAGCAGGCACAGGTGACGCACTCCGCCTCCTCGCTGCAGCTGCGCGCCGCGCCGCAGCGCCACCACCCGCCGCTCTCCGACGCGCTCTTCAGCTCCTCCACCTCCGACCTGGAGGCGCTCAAGCGGAACAGGATCCTGCCGCTCAGCAGGCACAGGTGACGCACTCCGCCTCCTCGCTGCAGCTGCGCGCCGCGCCGCAGCGCCACCACCCGCCGCTCTCCGACGCGCTCTTCAGCTCCTCCACCTCCGACCTGGAGGCTACACTATATTTAATGTACACGCTTCGGTAGTCAGCCAATTATTCTAAAACTAGAGTCGAGGCCCCTCGACATCCAAGATTATCCGTTATCTTTGACGTACGTGACATATGTTGAATCTATTTTCTCTCAATTATGCGTCCGTCGATTTCCAGGGTTGTTCTAATAGTTTACCTCCCCCTACAGAAACAGAGAGCACCTGCACCTGAGCGACGAGGGCCTGGACGTGTCGGGCGCGGCGGGGGCGGTGGCGGGGGCGGCGGGGGCGGGCGCGCGACCGCGCAACCTCGAGGTGGGCAGCGAGCGCCGCCAGCGCCGCATCAAGAAGATCGCCGAGCTCGAGAACTCCAGGCTCTTCCGCTTTGGGGACTCCTTCGAGGACGTCACTGCGGAGATTGAGAAGGTGAGACGATGACCAGGTTCAGGTAGGGACCGAAGGACTTGACGCGTACGGAGACGGATCAGGAACCGGATTATTTGCCCCGGAAACGAGATCCGTTTTCGCTCATTTCGGTCATATTTTAATACATACTCTGATACGGTGTCGACTCAACACTCCCTTCAAAGAGTCGTCAAATTTACTTATATCGTTAAACCTTTTAATTCTACTTTTGAACAGTATTATCTCGATGGTGTCTCTTGTTGTAACCGTTTCAATACACGCCCCACGGGCCGGAGTGCTTAATAGGCATAAATTTTCTCTTATATTCCAGGAACCAGAAAAGAAGGACATAAAGAAGATCGCCCGGATACGCTGCGGCTTCTGCAAGAAGCGGCTCAGCATCGCCACCGTCCACACCTGCCGCTGCGGCGCCGAGTTCTGCGCGCCGCACCGCTACGCAGAGGTCAGTTCCTCTGTCGGCACAGAACGACGCAGAAGATCGCCCGATGCACTAGTTCTGCTAGAAACGGCCCAGTGTACCACCAATTCGTGATATCAATTCGAGAAGACGCCGCCGACACCTGCATTGCTCATTGGTTTTTTGAGCTACATACTTTATTCCTTTACGACTTTAGAACCAGTCGCATCGACCACATTTAAGGAACTGGTTAGCGTCGAAAATGTCGCTGAAAGCTAGTATTCCATAGAGAAATATCAAATTATACAGGTTATCACGTAGCACGTAAAGTTCTATTCAGACGTACCATAATCGCACGACAACGCAGCGATAAAAAAGCCGTGACGAAGTGGTTAAAGATAAAGAAATATTTATTCAAGCATATTTTTTTTTATTTGCTTTTCCATCGTCACAGCCTAACATAAATGTCATTAATTACACCAATTTATAAAAACGAAGAAAATAGACCATAGTTTTAAGATATTTCACGTGTGAATAGTTGCTTTGAGATGTACCTTAACTTTTGTAAACTCCATGGTTAAAAAATCTTAATTTCCTCATACAAGATACGAGCGTGTGACGTCACATGTTTGTAGGCTTTAGTATGAAGCGTTTTTTGGGAAAGTCCAAAAATGTGCTTTTAACGTCGTTGTATCTCGGGGAGTTTTTATGATATTGGAGTAGTTTTTTCACCAATATTTCTATCAATTAAGACGTCGAAATAAAACAATTTAACGGATTATATCGCGTATATTAGACGAGTCCACCGGTGACCATGGAAAGCTGAAAAGCTTCCGAAACGTCGGGAACTAAAATGAGATAATATACGCGATATAATCCGTTAAATTGTTTTATTTCAATGAGTAATAATCGCGGAAACAGAAGAAAAAATTAAGACGTCGTTTTATAACAAACTATGAAAAAATTTACAAATGGGCCATAATTATTTTTAGTATGAGTTAGCGTTATGCGTCTTTCCTGTGGACACCCGAATGTTAAGGGCTTTAAATACAAATTTTTCTTAGTGCCCTATTAGGCGATGTACAAATTAATTAATACTCTAGATCTAAGCGATAAAAATATCAGTTATATGTACCCAAGCCTTTAACTATTGCGTCGTGCTCAGGAAAGACGGCTAAATTCTAGCACCAGTATGACCCAAATAGCCTATTGCCCCTGTGTTGCATTCGTTGGCAAGCCTATTAATGATGATATAATGTGTGCAGGTGCACGGCTGCGCGTACGACTACAAGGCCAACGCGCACCAGTACCTGCAGCGCGCCAACCCGCTCGTGTCCGCACCCAAGCTGCCCAAGATCTAGCCCCGCCGGCTCAGCTCCTGCCGCCAGCTTCCCGGCCCCCACCCACGACACGGGGACGCGTACGTAGCGCCCACCTAGCGGGTCCCTGCAACTCTACCACAACTGTAACGCGACTCTTGGTCGCGCGACAAACATTGTCTGTCTCTGTCCTTTCAATACAATGCGAGAGAGAAGGGTGAAGCTCTGTCGAGCGACAGGCGCAGTCGCGGAGTTGTGCTGCACGTGCTGGCCGTGAAAGTATTAATATGACGAATATTTGGATGTAGTTTTGCGAAAATCCAACCCACGAACACATTCAAATTTCAATTTGTCTAGCCAAGAGTTCTAATTTAAAGTTTAGTTTTGTGTGGATTGAATCGTTTTCGCATGTCTACGTCCATTTACTGAATGATATTTCGACTTCGGGAAACTCGTTAAAAATACTATTTTTTTTCCTAAATATTGGGGCGTCGAAATGTTTTCGGCCTCTCGCTTGTCGACATTATTATTTTGGAAAGTCGTCCTCGAAACGAAATCACAAGTTAATGAGTAATTAAACGAGTGAGTTGGAGCAGATTCATCTACCGCTGACGCAAATATAAACCAGCCAAAAAAAACTTATTTTGAAATTTCATTCAGTCTAGATTTGATTGCTAGATTTTTGCCATCGGTTTACAAGAGGTTATGCGGTAATCTTATCGGAAATGCGTAATTTAGAGGAGCGGGTAGAATTTGGAATATTAAGTCTCCAGAGGACTTCATATTATATTTTTTTTCTAGTACGCGTTATGTGAACTCAACATCTACGGATGGTTTAGTTTTATGTCACATTGTTTTTCTAGATATCATTTTTTAATCCGAGAAGTGAAATTCCTTCACGACAATCGACTGTATACATTTTTACTTTAATCTACAGATTAAAAGAAAAAAAAACTAGCTGTCAATGTCATTATTTTTTTTATTACTAAAACATATATACAGAATTAAACATACAGTCGATTGTAGAAAACAAATGTCACATCTCGATGTTTTCTAATAAAAGATCTAAATAAACGATACGATTACGTTTATGTGTCTCTCTGCGAAACTTCATATTCTCAATTGCGTTCTGTAAACATCTCTCTGTTGCTAAATAATAAAACCTGTAAAAGGTTTTGAGATAAAATTAATATGAAAACTTTTATTTACTTAAAATTTATTTATAATATAATATTGAGTTTTTGATGAATTTCCCGAAGACCAAATATCATTTTATAGATATTAATCAAGTTAGTTCCTCGAAATACTATGATGTTAGTCTGTGACTGTCCACTTTTGTATGGAAACGCAACCGCTAAACCGCGCACGTATGTCAAGTGTCTTATTGGTCACGGTAGTTCAGTGGCGAGACCTCTATACAACCCTGTTCCAATCAGCTCACGCATGGACTAAATTTTATTGTGAGTTGCATGTACCACATTGAACGGACCGATAAAGTAAAAAAAAAAAATATATCTTCTCATCATCATTTAGATGGGTTCAAACTTTTGCTCAGCTTAACTTTCCTGTACACTTTTTGTCGAAATATCTGTACATTTGAATGGGATTTTAAGCAATCTCTCCGAATTTCAATATTAATACAAAAATGTAAGTAGAAAAAGAATTGCTATCCACTCCAGTCTAAACTGGAATCGAACCAGCTTCTCTGTTTAAAGGGCAATCGACGAAAGACCATTTACTTACAGATGGTCACGTGTGTTGCTGTTTTGTACCTAGTAGCACCGCTCTCATAATGCTGCTGGATCAGTATTTCCTATAAGTATTGAGATCCCTAAATAACTCAAAATTAATCGAAATTCTACAGATAAACCGACAAAAATGTATCCGCGAGGAGGCAAATCGAATGCATCGAAGCATCGCAACTGAGATGCCGCTCCAAAAGTTTGTGATTGCATTTTAAAAGCATCGCAAAATCAAGTTGTGTGGTCGTTTCGCCACTATGTAGTTTGATGTGGCGGCCTCTATGCCCGTTTTCTATACGCTATTTCGGCGATCCTATCAGGATTTGATTATAATATCTTGTAGTTAATGGAAAATGGGCGTTAATATTGTATTTGTTATTATCTGGTGCTTTTTATACTCTGAAACTCCCAGTTGGTCTATAATGGTCGCGATTAAACATGTCCTTCTCACGCTATGCTTGTTAGAAAAGGGCGGATATCTTATCGCGCGATAATCGCGCCCATCATAGGCCCGCAGGTAATAAAAAGTGCGATATTAAATTAAAAGTCAATATCGATCATGACCTGACCATGATTCATATATCTCCGGATATGGAATGTACATAATCTATTTACTATTGACCCCTTCTTTACACTAATACCTATAGGATCACGATCAGCGACTGATCGATGTTTAGGCTAGGTTTTATAGGTCCGTTATTAAAATGAGTAATGTAAAAACCCCATAATATTATAGTCCACCCTTACTTGTCTAATTTAGTAAACAATATACTAATTTTAAAGTACACCGATTTTGACTAAAACATTATTATTTTTTCATTAATAAAGTATCAGAGGTCGATATTTTGAGCATAATTTTGCAAATTCTTTAACTGTGATCGCTTTATGAGAATAGGCATTTTTTGGCAAAAGATGTACATTTTGAGGTTAGAAAGTAGAAACTTGGGTTAAAAATATGACAAGTAATAGATTGAAGTTCTAACGCTTAACTTTGACATGTTTTTTGGGAAGAGGGCACTTCGCTTTTGGCGTGAAGTAATTCAACAATCTCTCATTAAAGACGCTATGGTACGAGGTGGCGCTAGTAGCTTCGTGTCAACTGCTGTCTTAACCTATCTAAAGATGTCAGTTAAGTGGTAGACCTATAATTGACGGATTTTATTTTCTTAATGGGTAGCCAGGCCTAAAACGTACCTCAGTCGCGATGCGTAGAGCATTGGGTGATACTCTATATCATATTATAAGCAGGAATGGTAAGGAATTGCAGTTTTCCAACAGATAATTTCCTTTCACCGGGTTAATACTTACTTTCGTATATTTATCCTTACTTGTCCTAAATAGTAAACAAGATTCTAACCTAAAAATATGTATTTAATGCCAATACCAGCTTTCTCGCAAGAAAATAAATTTAATGTATGAAATTGGCAACGTGGCACTAAAAATATTAATTCCTGTTACTTTATCGACGAGAAAATGAGAGTTTAAGACGAAAAAGGTGTACTTTTAGGTTAGAATTTTGTTTACTATTTAGAACAAGTAAGGATAAATAAACCTATAAATGTATCTCACAAGCCACAGGTACTAAAATATGACAGATATCTATCCATATAAGCCACCATACCGTTCAAACTACTTACACACGTTGTGACTAGTATATTGGTAAATCGGATAATCTGTCGCCGTGTGTGTGCGTGTTCAATTTTATGTTGACTCATATCTGCGCATATTATATTATCTTCGGCGTATGTGATATTTGTTTGTGTTTATTAATGTGTAGCCCACACCGTCAATCACGATCGCGGCCGAGATTGACAATCAGACCGCCAATATATTATAGTTAACACGTTATTTTTCGAAAGCGGGATGTAAACCTGTCCCGTATTGAATATTCTTGTCATAGGGTTATTGTTAAGGTGTATCCCCATTTGAACAGCGCCAGGTTTCCCCTGCGGCTGGTCGGATGCGGACGCAGCTTTAGTCGTACGTGCTTGTACTAATGGAGTCAAACGAATTGTGATATAATATTCTGACCTAAATTAAGAAGAAAATGTTGAAACTTCTGCCACGTGTGAGTTTGTTTTTTAATTAAATAATTGAGAAAAAATATGAAAAAAAATGTTACTATTAAATTGTCACCCTTCACTTTTTGATCGTCACGGTTGCCATCGAGGACAAATATGGACCACAGCATTCGTTCCTTCTGGCACTAATCGATAAGGTGCAGGTACCTACAATTATTTTTATGAGTTCTATGTCAAACGTCGTAGGAAAGGTTACTTGGCTATCTTTCCATTGCTCAGCTAAGGCTATTGGGGAATTTGGTGATCTTCTTTTTACTTTTGAAGAGTTATCAGCAGAGTATACTTTTCTATTTTGTTTTAGAATTGGGTGGATGTTAGAAAGATTGTTTTATTATTAAACTTATGTGTGGTCAAATATTGACTGCAGTGGTCCGAAAAAGGTGTCATTATCAAACTTTAGATACTTTGGAAATTTGTTTAGCAAATTGTGAAAGTTGCACGAGGGTGAGTAGGAATAGTAAATAATGTTACACTTGTTACATTTACTATGTTTTCGTTGGCTACCGTGACGGTTAAGAGGTTAATTTGGTGCTTTATTTCGTGCTAGATCTCTCGATTTCTGTAATTCGTGTAACATATGTTGTGTAACACTAGATTATGCTTATACATATTAATTTGTCCAATATATTGCTGTATTCGCGTGGTTTATACAAAAATCCACCTATTTAAGTAAAGGGTAAACAATCTATCCATTGGCACCTAAAGTACCAAAATTTGGCACCTATATTTCTCGGCATGAAATATTGGAGGGGTGCCAATGATAGGTCGTTTAAACTACTGTTGATATTTGTATACTAAAGGATCAAGTATGGAGTCCAAAGCGTCTATTTCAATTTTCACATCGAACCTAAAATAGGAATATATTTTTTGTAATAATAATATTAATCCTTTATTTAATGGCCTTTTACTATTGTAATAATAGTCAGGTTCGAAGTAATGATTGAAATGATCGCGTCTAGGTGCATTGATCAATATTGTTGGTTTGACATCAATAATACTGATCGGTTATTGAATGTGTATAGGGCCCATTTGGGTGTGCCACATAATTTGATTTTTTTCTTATTAGATTATTATATTAAGTTTATAGATAATTTTTATTTGGGTAAATAATTTTGGCTGATTTCGAAAATAAATATTTATAATGCGAAAGCGAAACATTTGTAGTTATTTACAACCTTATCCTAATAAGTACATTCAACATTAAATTACATTAAACTATTTGTTGGGTAGGGCCGCGAAGTTTGACCGTCGCTAATTTTATGTAACAAATTACTGGCGAAGAAAATGTCGAACGTATCAGAGTTTTAGGCATAAGGTAGATGTAAGGCATCATTCGCTATTTTTATTTAATTTTATTATCGAATTTAATATGTATTATGTAAAAGATTCGTCATTTAAAAGTGCAGCAGTTCAAACCCTCCGCGGCCAGTTCCTTTTAAAACAGTTCATTACAACAGAACTATGGAGTGTTGAAAACTAAGGAGAACAATCTCTATATGTATATCCTGTGTCCGTCAAAAAGTGTTAAATTGGTGGCGCCACTGTAGCAAGTGCGTAATAGTTATTACGATACAAGTGCGGTAAAAAGGTTATTCCCGACGAGTGGCGGTGATATAAAAGGTAGTAGTATGCGTATGAGCGGGAGTTTCTATTACAAGGAGGTACACTGCGCCGGCATGTTTTTTTTTAATCAAAGGTCTTGTCGCTGAGCGACCATATCGCCCTGTTAGAACAACGAACAAAATAAAACACTTCCAATAAACAATAAATTTAAAAGCTAACCTATGTCGTAATTGCTAATCCTACATGGGTTAACTTGTACAGCAATTAAGCGTCATCCGACATAGGAGAAGCCAAAATGCTGTTGACAAGACTGATATCAAAGGATTTTTTGTCCAAATACATTGTTCTGAGAGATTGGTTCCGAACACACTTCATCAAAACATGCTGAACATCTTCAAGTACTCCACAATCATTACACAATGGCGAAGGAACTTTATTCATTAAAAATGAAAACATATTAGTTGGAACGTGTCCAGAACGTAATCTGAGGGCAGTTTTTAACTTATTCCTCCCAAACATAATAAGATAATCCAAGGATAATGATTGACTTGTAGCTGAATAGAACGAAACCAAACGCCCTTCTCTCTGGAACGTAAATCAAAGTACTCTTGCCATCCCTCTAAGCATCGTTTTTTAACAAGTTTAATGCGATCTGAGTACAGTGGTAGAACCCAATGGGACACCACCCACTGCAGCTTATTTGACTAGTAAGTCCACTTCCTCGTTCTCTTTAATCTGAACATGAGAGGGATTCCATTTTAGTTTAACCTCTATACTCATAGATTGCAATCTCAAAATTGATTCCAAAATGCGGTATGCAATCGGTGATGCTCTTACGTGAGTGGTAGAACGAATAAGATGATGTAAGGCACTTTTCGGATCAGTCAAAATAACGAATTTAGTAAATTATACAGATTCGATATATGAAAGAGCTTCGGCTATGGCAATCAATTCGATGTGCATAATAGATATATCAGAATCAATTTTAACCTTGGAGTAACATTTAAGTGCAGGATCGAAAATGCCGCACCTCCCCGCGACTTAAATTTTGAACCATCAGTAAAGATTTTATACCAACATCCATATGCGAAATTGAAGAGGAGAGAGAGAGACAACTCACTCTCTTACCTATGACTCGCAAGGCCTGATTTTGCAATTAGTTTTAACAAATTTGACTGAGAACTATTGTTATAAAGGAAACTGGCATAGTCGACTCTGCTACGGATGATAGAGACGTACAATCGTCTTAGATGCTTCTGATGGATGCCCCATCCTGGTCCAGCTAACACTTAAAAGATTCATAAATTTAAAAAAAAATGATTTGTGTCATTAATATGTTTTCCCCATCTTAATGGAGTATCCAGCTACAATCCTAAGTACTTTACATGACTGACCATTGGCAAAGAATTGTTACAAATTTTTACTTCAACCAAACTTCTAAAATTATCTTTTTTAAATACACAAAATTGGCTTTTAGATGTGTAAACATCACAAGCTGATTAAAGTTCTGTAACTGCAGATGCCACACTATCTTCAGATATGTATAAAACAAAATCATCGGCATATTGAGAGATCTCTACATCTATACTATTATAAAGCTGTAAAAATGAAATGTCTGTACATTGAAGATATTTTCAAAAAAATGATTGTTATGTACTACCGTTTGTGAGCGCTCCCCCCACTGAATCCGATTACTGGTAAAGAGGCATTAGCCAGAACTACTCAGTTTAAAATTTGATGCTAAAAACAGCCTTACCATACCTACTATAAAAATCAGTTCAAATACATTTGGGCGTCTAGTTTCATATATTTCTTTATGCACATCTGGACAGTTAGAGTTAGGAGCCGGCACCTATATTTAGTGTCCTATTTTCGAGCGCAACACATATCTTCTTTTGTTATAGTCTAAATTATAGTCTTTCTCTCATAGACGTGTATGAGAGTCCTCAAACTAAATTAAAATTAGCATCATTCGACGCTTTAAGTCATTTTTTTTTTTAATAAGGTCTACAAATTGGATGTTACAAAGTACTAAATAACAATATTGAAAATCACTGCTTGGACATTATTGCACACCCTAAAACAGTAGACACAACATGCAAGTACAGAGAACAGTTCAGTTTTAAAATTTAACACTAAAAACTATATAAATAAAATAGATTTAAATGAAATTAATAAACTAGGAAAATAAATTTAAATTGTTAGCTTGTTTGAGCTTTACTTTCGTCATCTAAAACACTTGGTCATCGGTTTCCTTCAAGAACCCCTCGAATATCTCAACGAAGCTGTCGACGCCGTCGCAACAACTGGTCCAAGATCGCGCGGTAGTTCATCTTGATCTTGGAGAGCCTGTCCTCTTGATTTAATGGTCAAGTGTTAATTTAATAGTGCCAAATAGATAAAAACAATAAGCCCCTTTCAACGACTTCTGGCAACCCAAAAATAGAAGTATACACTGTTCTGAAACATGACAATGGGAGTCGCCACCTATAGTCAGTAGCCCATTTGAACGCCTAGCTCTTTATATGTTTTCGTTTAAGTTTACGTCATGGTATTTTTCCCACGTGAAGTTCTCAGGATTAAAAATCCTTCTAACAGTGGTGAAACAATTGAAATGTTTTCTAAAACACTTGGTCATCGGTCTCCTTCAAGAACCCTTCGAATATCTCAACGAAGTTGTCGACGCCGTCTCTGAAGTTGTCATCGACGGCCGCGTCGGGCTCGTCGTTGAAGAACGCATGCGCGAAGTCGATGACCTTGACCGTGCCCCACTGCGGCGGGGTCGGCGACTCGCTGCACAGCTGGTCCAAGGTCGCGCGGTAGTTCATCTTGATCTTGGAGAGCTTGTCCTCGTAGTTGTGCTCGAAGGAGTGGTTGTGGTTGATCTTCTCGAGCGCCGCGCTCCACGGCGAGCAGACGGCCGGCGGCGGCGAGAAGCTGCCGTGTGCGAGGTGCATGGACGACAGCGGGACGGAGTTTACCTGGAAACATAAAAGGCGTTGATTTAAACTTACACGATCTTCACTCATCACGACGCAACAAAACGCAACGTTCCTTCGAGTTTCGAGACTCCGTCCGAAACGTCGAAGAATTATCAACGAAAGGTAATTTAAAAAAATTAAGTATACTCTTACTTACCAGCATTTCATTTGCCCGAATATCAACGGTCATAAATTGTTTACCATATTAATCATATCCCAGAATCTTTGTTTCCCGTAATATCAATTTCAATAATTTCATTTTCCATAATCATTGTAATCCATAATACTTATATGACATAATGTCATTTGCCATCCATCTTAATTGTTCGAATTGGACAAAATGGAAAATGGGTCCAAACCAAAAACTGTAGGTTAGGTTAGGTTTGTATTGTGACCAAGTATAGCGGAGCGAGCGGAGCGTCAAAATTCTTGCATGCTTGCTTACATATTTGCTTGCTTGCATGCTCGCTTGCATGCTTTGCTTGCAACTGCGACAAAATGGAAAATGGGTTCAAAACCGATAACTCTATATTTTAGGTTAGGTTAGGTTTGTATTGTGACTACTTGCAAACAGCGAACTATTGCACGAGTATGTAAACAATTGACGTTAAATATCAGTTGCAAAATCCACTGCATACCCACTAACGTGTTAAAAACATTTACCCACACCGCGATACTGAACAATTTTCGAGCACCTGCAGAAATGTAATAGCAAATGCATAGCCAGGATGAATTCGGAAAGAAATAATATTTAGTATGGCGTTTGAATATTCTATTAAATAATATAATTGCACTTAATTATATGGAAAACAATACGTATGGCATTCGATTCAATCTAGCATCTAATATTCGAGAATACAAGAGTATGTCAAATAACTTGTCTAGTAAATGAAGCATTCGGGCCACTGAAATTCGGGCAAATGAAACACGAGCAAATAAATATTATTGCATATGTATGTCGGGCAAACAATAGATAACCGATTAAGCCCCGTGTTTTAGGCGATGTAATTGGCACTAGTAAGTCCCGCGTTGGTAAAATAGCTAAATCATTCGTAGGCCAATGTTATAACATATAAGAATAATATTAGGGACAATGTTACACGAATCGACCTAGTCCTTCTAAGCAAAGCCTGTACTATGGGTACTAGGCGGCGATAAACATAATATATAGATCAATTATAATACTTGTTGTGTATGTTTTCTATGTATTTATACATAGAAAACATACACAACAAGTATTATAATTTAAGTATTATGTTTTCTATGTATTTATACATAGAAAACATCCAAGACCCAGGAACAAACATTCATGGTCATCGAACAAACATTTGCCCTTAAAAAAATATACATCTATACTATTATAAAGTTGTAAAAATGAAATTTCTGCACATTGAAGATATTTTCAAAAAACTGATTGGAACGGACTATTTGGAGGTCACTAAATCAAAAAAAAACTTTTTCGGATTTTTGTGTATGTTTGTATATGTCGTTGTGGCTTCATCACGCCAAATCGGCTAAACGGATTTCAACTATTTTTGGTACACGGGTAGCTGGGTATCTCCAGATGGTCATAGGAATTTTTTGAGGGGTTATGTTATGACTTTTTCTCCTCCGCGAACGAAGTTGCGGGCATCTTCTAATTTATAATAAGTATGGATAAATATGTGAAGATGCTCTGACACTATTATTACTTAATCATGCGGAAACCGTTGATTATTTACATGAACCTTGGTACGCAGACATAAGTCCTGGATGGAGAAGGACACTTAATATCTTGGAGTATTTCGAACGCAATCATTGCCGCTACAGTTGAATTTTTGTAGTAACCTCTTTTTGACAGTCGCCATCCTAGTACATTTACGTCTCCGCGCCATTGCGATTGCACTGGGATGACGGTTGTCAAAAAGTTGTTGCTAGAAAAATTCAACTGTAGTAAAAGCTTATCTATCGTAATTTGAATCCAGGACCTTCAGCTCCACCCGGCATCGTCACATTCGTCCAGTGGCATGCAGTCCATATAGGCACAAAGGCACTGCCTACCCTGAACGACCATGGCTCCATACAGACACAAATAAACTGTCTACCCTGAAGCCCCGAACAACCATTGCTCTATATAGGCACAAAAAACTGCTTACCTTAGAAAAAACCCTGGCGTGCGCAATCGTCACTATCGCTGGTCTGAACCGGTCTTAAAATGTAAGCGATCCGACCCTGGCTACATCATTGTAAGAGGCCATTAGGGCATTTTTTGCAAGGAATACTCCCTGTGTGGGGACTATTGTGTGCTAGGCAGGAGTAGTATTGTGTAATACACTACGCTGGCTGCGTCCTCCCCGGGACGACGGGATATGTGGGCAGTGTAAGGCAGGTTGAGAGTATTACTACCTCCTCGCAAGTATATGAGACGGACAGGCTAGTATTTAAAAGTAGAAGCTCTGTTTATATTAAAAATGACGCCTGTCTCGCTCTAACATTTGTTAATAGTTAGTCTAAAACTAGATGCTGTATAGAAAACATATCTGAACCTAAGTATTTTATTCTACCTCTGAGCTTACATCCCCAACCTTCCATACCATACCTTCTTATAAATAGGGCCTTTGGCTGAGATCTGTCCGCTGAAGTTGGACCCCGACTCGCTGTGCATGGAGTGGATGGACTTGCGGCGCCCCACGGGCTCCGACCGGCATTTTGGCTTGGGCCTGAAAGTATACATTCAACATTTTCATTTAAGACAATGGTACCGTTTCTTTTCGCAAAACAACGTAGTGACATAGGCGAATAGTGAGTGGCAGCACGAATATATCCGGAGGGAAGTATGCCGCGAGGCCCACTTCTGTGTCTTACAGACAGTAGGACTCACGTGAGCACGTCGGCGTCTCCACAGCACTCCTTCAGCTTGGCAGTGTTGTAAGCCAGCAGCAGTGAGCAGGAGTATATCCTCAACGAAGTCTGCCACGAGGCCCAATTCTGTGTCTTGCCGACAGTAAGACTCACGGAAGCACGTCGGCGTTTACGCAGCACTCCCTCAGCTTGACAGTGTCGTAAAAGCCAGCAGCAATGAGCAGGAATATATCCGGGGAGAATTCTGCCTCGAGGCCCACTTCTGTCTTGCAGACAGTAGGACTCACGTGAGCACGTCAGCCTCTCCGCAGCACTCCCTCAGCTTGGCAGTGTCGTATGCTAGCAGCAGTGAGCAGGAATATATCCGGAGGGAAGTCTGCCGCGAGGCCCACTTCTGGATCTTCCACAGAGTAGTGAGGAACTGCAGGATAAGCGCTCGGCACAGGTTGCTGCCGACGCCGTTTAGGAAGTTACGGATAGCTGAAGATAAAAAAACGGGTGCTATCTATTTCGCATAATTTTTTATGTCCGACGCTGATTTCTCCGAACAGGTTTCCATAATTTGATTTCGCCGAATGTTCATCTCACCGAATCATTATTTGTCCGAATCTAAATACGCATAATTTAGTATCGCCGAATTTTAGTAAGCTGCAAATTCAACCTCTAACAATAAAAAACTGCTGCCAGTAAAGTAGGTTAGGTTAGGTTAGAACTGCAATCCCTAACAGAAGATGACTGCTACCAGAAAAGTAGGTATTCGGCATTAAAAAGTTATGCGTAAAGACCATTCGGCGAAAACAGGATTCGGCGTAATAAAATTATGGTTATAGATCATTATGCCTATTGTGATTATGCGATATAGAATTATGACAAAAAAATATGCGTAAAAAAGGGGAACCAAAAAAACATGCTGTTTAAATAAAACCTGATGTTTGTCTTGGTACCTACAGTCAAGGGCTACCAATAAGTGAACACAACAAAATCTCATAAGTTATGAGATTTTCATAGTTATGAGTCATAACTATGAAATCAAACATTATTTACAGTAGAGTTGGTGTGTACATATTTTTGAAACTTGGCGTGTTTCTTTTTACCCTTGGCTGTACCGAATTTATTATTGTTTTATAATGAATTTCTCGACGTTTAAAACTAGAAATACAAAGATCGATAACAAAAACAGTGTCGTTACGCAGAGAATTGATGGACAGTTTAGCTTAATTGGTTCAAAGCGTGTAGAATAATAATTTCAAGGGATAAAGTGTGTCTTGCGGTTTTAATGGGGCTGCCTGTCGACTTCATACAAAAAATATCCGGCTTTTTAAATAGGAAGACTCATTATTCTCTATTGACTGTATCCTTGAAAATACAGCTAAGTCTGGTCACTTCTGCGCCTAGTCTGGTGACTACTGCACTCATAAAACATGAGCGCGACTCTCAGTAATGAGGAAAGGAACTTTTCCTTGGAATGCTTCTGATGATACTAGAACTCACCATCTTAGACTGCTTGTCCTGCAGCCAAAGAGCCAATCTTGGCGTACCAGGGTCCGTAGCTACAGAGAAGAAGATATTGCGGCTCATCATCCAAGAGTTTTCTGAATACATGACCTCGATCCTCAGTACTGAGGAAAACGACGCAAGGAAGTTTTCCGTGGAAGCCTTTCTGGTGATGACAGAACTCACTGTCTTCGACTGCTTGTCCGTGTATTCAAAGACCCAATCCTTGGTAACCAGGGTTCATAACTACCGAGAAGAAGATATGGCGGCACATCATCCAAGACTATTCTGAAAACAAGACCTCGACCCTCAGTAATGAGGAAAGCGGCGCAAGGAACTTTTCCGCGGAAGTCGTCTGTTGATGATATCTCTCACCGTCTTTGACTGCTTGTCCGTGCAGTCCTTAGACCTAACCCTGGAGTACCAGGGTTCATAATTAATTACCAAGAAGCACATATAGCGGCACATCATCCAGGACTATTCTGAAGACATGACCTCAACCCTCAGTAATGAGGAAAGCGATGCAAGGAACTTTTCCGTGGAAGTCTTCTGATGATTGTAGAGGTCTACGTCTTTGATTGCTTGTCCGTGCAGCCAAAACCCCGCCCTAGTCTACCAGTGTTCGTATAGAAAGAATTTGAATCTGAATCTAAAGACTTGACCGCCGTCACTAATTAAAGGAAAGCGGCACAAGGAACTTTTCCATGGAAGTCGTCTGTTGATGATAGCTCTCACAAGAGACAAGACATAGCTATGGCGTTCCAGGGTTGGTAGAGAGAGCAATGTATGGCGACACAGCATCCAAGACTACTGAAGTCATGACCTCGACTCAGTAATCAGAAAAACGATGCAAGGTATTTTTCCGTGGAAGTCTTCTGATGATAACAGAACTCACTATCTTTAACTGCTTGTCCGTGCAACCGCTTACAGTAGTGGAACACCGGCAGCCGTGGCGTACCAGAGTTCACCGAGACAGGAAGATATGACGGCGTACCATTCGAGACCATTCTGAACACAGAACAAGGGAATAAGTTCATAACGGCGATGTGGGCGGAGTAGGCGCGCCACAAGTTCGAGTTCTCTTAACTTGTACCAACGGGCACGCGGCCGCTCGCAGTTGCTCGCCGACTTTGCGCCAGATTGTATCAAAAATAAATATTAAAAAAGTGGTGGAAAATGCCGAGTTGCGCAATTGTAACTTGCAGGGCAAGAAGTGAAGTGGCTACTTTAGCCAAAGGAGGAATAACATTCCATCGGTAAGCGTAAATATTTTCATTTTATTAAAATATTTACTAAAAACGGTTTGGTACTAAAGGTTTTAAAACAATAACGATACTTGTTAAATTTTGTATACATTTCTCGCATAGTACTATAATGCCCACTTAACTTTGGCTGCAGAAAGAGCAATGTATTGCGCTCAATGCGACCGTATCTCAATCGCTTGACATTCGTGGTGCGCAGGGCTCGATCACCTGTACAACGCAAGCGCGCATTAAATTCCGTTTGTGTGGGTGAGCCGTGAACGAATCATAGCGCTCAGAGTGATATTGTGTGTGTGTGTGTTTGACTGTATTTATTTTCTTTACGTGAGTACTAGTAGAAGTGGAAGGGATTTAGTGGCTACATTGATTCCGATACAAATTGTACTCGATAGCCTTTTTAACCTTATTCTCTTGTTCTGTGGTTCTGAAAACATGACGCTGAGGGTGACGAAAGCGATGCAAGGAGATCTCACCGCCTTTGACTACTAGTCCATGCACAACCAAGGACCCAGCTCTAGCGTACAGGGTTCGTACCTGCAGAGAGGAAAATATGGAGACACATCATCCAAGAATAGACCGCGACCCTCAGTAATGTGAAAAGCAGGGATGACGTTGTCTATCTTCTGACGATAATAAAACTCACCATCTTTAACTGCTTGTCCATGCAATCGCTTCCCGTAGTCCTTGTTATACTTCAGCAGTTTGCCCGAAGCGAGTCTGAAGACCTGGAACCCTGGTATGCAGAACCCGTACTCTGCTTTGCACTGCGCGTACTTGCTCTGTTCCTTATTTATCTTCTCTTCTGAGGCCAGATGGTCCCAGGTTTGTCTACCTAAAGATGCATACGACATGTCAATTAATAAATTCAAACAATTTATCAAATTAGTCAAAAAGGCGTATTATGACACGTCATTTTACCATAATGATAAACATCCATCCAAATCGCCTACGGTGGTATGGACATATTATGCGAAGGGATGTGAACCATGTGACAAGAAGGGTATTAGATATGCATGTGGAAGGATGTAAGGGGTAGGCCGAGGAAACGGTGGATGGATTGCGTGAGAGATGACATGAAGAGGAAGGATGTAAGTGACGAGTGATACAGAGGTATGGAAGAAAAAAACATGGTGCGCCGACCCCAAGTAAATGGGATAAGGACAAGGGAATGATGATGATAAAGATCCATGGACATATTTTAAATAGGATTTCCATTTTTTTTAATGTTTCCGCCATAAAGTTAAGTGGATTAAAAATGCTGTTATTAACAAGGTAATCTAATACTTTTTTTTTTCTCTAACGGCTAAAGAGTCGGATGCACCATACAGAGATCCATAAGCAAGAACAGATGACAAAATTCGTCGACTACTGGTGTGGACGATTAGCTCAGATGGTAGAGCGTGCTGCCCCGGTCTGGCTCAAGGCACTGGTTCAAGTCCAGTATCGTCGAAAATTTTTTTCATTTGTTTCTGATCTTTGTTTATAATAAGGTAATCTAATTTTCAGTGTAAAAAAGAATTGTGTTCTGGATTAATGATTAGTCTTCGTAGAGCGAAAACGTAGCTTGACTGGTGTAATAGCATTAAACCGCTCATCTATCAAGTTTTTTCATGCCACACAAAATTTAATGGAGAAATCGATATGACTGATTTAAAAATTTCATGTTTTAAGTCTAATAAAATAATGAAATTACCTACAAAATAAAAGTATATTTGAATTTGGAGACAGAGGATGTTTTATATTGTATAGATGTCGATGTGGCCGTGAGGTAGTTATGTGTCAGCGTTAAATGTCACCCGTAATATTTTTAACTGTTACGAATAATTTCAACACATTACCATCGTATCAGTTGAAAAACGTCCACAGTTTGGCTATGGTTTAATAAATATCATGAAATAACGAAACATGATCGAAATTACTTCGATATATATAGGAAAATATGTCAATGAAACAAAATGGTATGACAACCTTGTAGTTAAACGAATTTATTCTCGACTAAAATGCCAAAATCTGTGTTTTTACGTCATACTCATACCGGACATGACCCCCGCTGGGCCCTGGGTAGGCTAGTTTCTAGGACAACAACTGTAACAAGCTGCAAAGTTTTTGTAGATTACTAGAATTTTACTATGTGACTATCAATCTGACTTTAAAGCTGGATCCTGTCCGCAGGCTGTAACCAGCAGCTGGTATACCGAGTCCTACCTATCTTGACGTCCATAATGCACGGCTCCAGCATCCGCTCGACCACGTCCTCCAGTATGATGTACTCCTGCTCGTGCCCGTTGTACGTGAACCGCCGGCAGCCGAAGTACTTGGGCACGAAGCTGTTCATCTCCGCTAGGTCCGGCTCCGAGGCCGTGGATAGCCGCTGATAAAAGTCCACCTCCCGCCGCTGGCACTCTTTGATGATGGGCTTGAGTATCGTGCCGTTGTTGCACTGGAGGAGCCCTGGAAATTTAGGATTTAAGGTTATTATATAGTAGACTCGGCGGTTGCCAGTGCCAACCAGTTTTGGAGTGGCGACCACTCATCGAAAGGCGCAGCGAGGCCCCACAAGGTGGACTGATGAGGGAAGACCGGTGTATGATGGGCTTGAGTATCGTGCCGTTGTTGCACTGGAGGAGCCCTGGAAATTTAGGATTTAAGGTTATTATATAGTAGACTCGGCCGTTGCCAGGGCCAACCAGGTTTGGAGTGGCGACCACTCATCGAAAGGCGCAGCGAGGCGGACTGATGAGGGAAGTCGATGGAGTCTGCTGGATGCGAGCGGTGCAGGACCAGTCCTGGTAATGTACTTTGGGGTAGCTCCAGGGGCGTATTTCCAAATTTGGCGCCCTGGGCCAAATTTGATTCAAATTTGATGAGTTTCACCGCCCCAGAAGTTAGGAAAAAACCGGCCAAGTGTGAGTTGGACTCGCGCACCAAGGGCTGCCACGCCGCCCCTGGCTGTTTGCCGCCCCGGGCCATGCCCCCCTTGGCCCTAGGGTAAATACGCCTCTGGGTAGTCCATTAACCTGCACAGGGTTTTTGGTCAAGGTAGGCAGTTAAAATGTTTTAATCACATGGTTGGGCAATTTCTCTATGGCTATATGGAGCCATGATTCTTCAGGGTGCGCCGTGCCTTTCTGCCTTTATGGACTACACTAATAAAACTTCAAGATGGTTCCGAATCGACTAACGTTTATTTAAAATGTACAGATACACACAAGGTACATGGCTCAACAGATGGCGCCACTAGGATCTGCAGATACTATTATTTTGTTCACTGTTATAAAGAGCCGGTAGGTAATAAGTTCTTTTTGTTGTGCGCCGTATAGCGGAGCGAGGCGACTGTTTCAACTACGTCATTGTGAAAAGGAGCAATGATATGCTCGGGCAAACCAAAGTGTGCGTATACACTTTAGGTTGCTACAGGAAAACAATAATATGCTCAGATATAAATCTTTCACTAGGTATCTGATTCGAATGGCGCGATTAAGGCTTCAAGAATCTGCAAACTGAATAGGTATTGTATACCAGAAGGAAGTTTACCTAAAACAACTTGCTTTTACTGTGCATAGGCCAGTATCTTCCTAGAGACGTAGAGCATAACGAGGTGATAAACAGTGGTTTTCTGTAGGTAGCTTGGGCTAAATACCTTATTGTTACTTCTGTTGAAGTGGGCGTAAACTAGCTTTTAGTATTCCTATATCTTCACGCAGTCTAACAACATTATCATAACACAACAAACAGGGCTAAATCGCGTATAACTATGATTTTATTTAATTACCTTATTATTATTATTATTGTTGATTTGTGGGCCTCCTGTATGCCGCCTCGACCAGATTTGATCTATTGTGGCAGCCTTTTATTAGAGTTCACTACTGAGGCACGTTGAGTCTAGACTCATTCCATTAGACGAATTCCTAGGAATTCCCAAATTCTTTGGGCAGTGAAATGTTGTATCTCTTCCGGGGGCATGACATGTTGCCCTAGGTAAGTACTTCTTTTCCTCATGAGTGGTCCACAGGAGCAGAGGATATGCATTGCAGTCTCCTCTGTCTCTTGGCAGAATCTGCATACTGCGTCCTATTTCATACCCATTTGAAACAGGTGCTTGTTTAGTTTGCAGTGACCTGTCAGGATTCTTGTTATTGCGCAAGTTTTTGATCTTTTGAGCTGTAGTATCTGTATCGACAACTTTTGCTTGAATCCCTTAATTAAGGTTTTCAAGTGGTTTAATTACCTTTTGCTAATGAGTGAAAATATTGTTAGTTTAAATCAAAGTCTAACAAAATGTTGATAGATTACGCCGTCATTCTGTAACTTGGTCAACCTGTAGAGAATTTCGGCAACCAGTAGTGCTCTCCTAAAAACCCTGGGTCAGAGCTCTCCCTGTCCGGCAACCCTCTTATTATACGCCTGGATCTCCACAGAGTAACGGCATCAGGATAGCCGTGCTGTCTTTCTGTAGTCTGGGCAACCAGCAGTGCACCAAATATATAAGATTAATCACCTAAAAACCGCGTGTCAGAGCTCTCCCTGTCTGGCAACCCTCTTATCATACGCCTGGATCTCCACAGAGTAACGGCATCGGGAGTAGCCGCGCCATCTTTCTGTAACCTGGGCAACCAGCAATACACCAAATATATAAGATTACTCACCTAAAAACCTCGTGTCAGTGCTTTCTCTGTGTCCGGCCAACTGCTTCTCATACGCCTGGATCTTTACAGAGTAACGGTATCAAGAGTAGCCGCGCCGTCTTTCTGTAACCTGGGCAACCAGCAGTACACCAAATATATAAGATTACTCACCTAAAAACCTCGTGTTAGTGCTTTCTCTGTGTCCGGCCAACTGCTTCTCATACGCCTGGATCTTTACAGAGTAACGGCATCAAGAGTAGCCGCGCCGTCTTTCTGTAACCTGGGCAACCAGCAGTACACCAAATATATAAGATTACTCACCTAAAAACCTCGTGTCAGTGCTTTCTCTGTGTCCGGCCAACTGCTTCTCATACGCCTGGATCTTTACAGAGTAACGGCATCAAGAGTAGCCGCGCCGTCTTTCTGTAACCTGGGCAACCAGCAGTACACCAAATATATAAGATTACTCACCTAAAAACCTCGTGTCAGAGCTCTCCCTGTGTCCGGCCACCTGCTTCTCATACGCCTGGATCTTCACAGAGTCGAACGGCATCACGAGTGGCCGCGCCGTCTCCTTCTGCAGCTTGGGCAACCCGTAGTGCACCTGGTATATGGACCGGACGCGCCGCACCGGTTGACGGGGCTTGGCGACATCACTCATTTAACTTGATACTGGAATAAAGAAGAAAATATTTATTTATTTCAAGAAAACAACAAACGTAGGCATGTTTTTTGCGACTTCACTAGATTGTCCGTAGTGATCTTTTTTTGCCAACTCGATGGACGGATTTTATAATAGTTTCTGTCAACAATTTCATTTTATAGTGACAAGTATTTATTACCAACTGTAATTTTTGAAAATCCATCAATTAATCAGCGAGACGATTCTAAAGAACCCAATCTCGGTAGGATTGCATTATTTTATTACAGAGTTCCTATGACCACCTTCCTGCTCCATCATCAGATCAGCTCTATGGTATCATACTATTGCATTGTCACCGAACTTACATAAGTATGCCAAATTTTAGCTCAATGAGAAACCGGAAATTATGTCACATGTAACTTGAAGAACCGAACAAACATAAATGTACATTGCAAGTTAAACAAAGGCTTGTAAAGTATACGTAATGACTTCCGAGTAAAACCATGTATGGTATGACTACCCAGTAATGAGACAACTTTAGTAGGTTATTTAAATACAATGAAGAATACCTACAGAGAACAATATATAATAAATACCAACGTAATCACTTTATGTTTACTCATAATAATTAAACCTACTTAAACACGTAGGTTAATTAATAACCACTTTTAATTATTTATATGTTAGTTTATCCTTAACATCGGAACAGTTTAGTTATACCTTTTTAAGTTACCAGGAAGTACATACCAGTGGCGTAGCGTCCATATACGCCGATTCCCACTGGGTTGCCCAAGGAAAGGCTTATAACCACCTTTTTTTTTAAATATGAGTTTCAGCTTCCCTTGTAATTTTCCTGACGCTACGCGTCTGGTAGGTACATTAGATAGACAATTTATAGTTACAATTTTACAATGCTCCAGTCTTTCCAAAACTAAATTATCCAAGGCGAAAAAGTCCAAGATGTGTTTTTTTTTTGTATCTAATCCGGCCGGAACTTTGCCCTTTTAAAAAGTAAGAACCTAGGCGACTGGGATGAAACCTATCAAAATAAATTCCGAAGTCAAAACCATGTCTATACACCAAATTTGATCCAAATCAACCAGCCATTTCTGAGAAATCAATTACATTATATACATATATATATATACAAGAATGGCTCATTTTAAGTTATAGGATAAGATATATATCTTATCGTATAATTCTCTGCTCCTTATTCCATATCCAAAAGACCAGCCCCCGTATTGCCTAACGCGTTTGACGCTCGCAAGCGGAATCAAGTGTCATGATTTTGTATGGGCTATGACAGTTGATTCCGATACCAAGTGTCAAAATTTCGTTAGGCAATAACCCCGCTCGATCCATTGCTTCACATTTCTAATGTCACACAAATTAATATCGTCATCGTCCGTCACTACGTTAAAAACAACTCGTATCTGATTTTGCTTCAAGTGAAAGAAAACGCAATAAGTGTATATGGACCTAGTGTGTACTTAAGTCGTTTTTTGAGATACAATCCTTTTAGTAGTCGGACGATAAACATAACGATGACAAAGGGCGGAATCGTAGTAACCGCCAACTGAACCCATCGGCGGTTACTACGTTTCTGCTTTTTGCCATATAATGTACTGGTTTTTGCCGCTCGTCCGGGTACTTATTTACAGTTCTAATTTTGCACTACAGTTACAAATTTTTATACACATTTAATTATTGCGTTGCCACCATAGACGTGAATTTCAAAAATATCCTTCCCTAGAAACCCCAGTGCAACTCTACGCAGGCGCGGTCCTAGACAAAGATTTTGAGGGAAACAATTTATGTCATAAATTGCTTGTGTTTAGAAAAAAATCATAGATATCATCATCGCGCTTATAATATGTATATAATAGCTTACCGCAAAATATTAGAAATATGAAGGCTACTGACTTTAGGAAAAATCTGAATGATTACCTGTTGGAAAATTGTTTTTATAGTGTCAAGGAATTTATAGATTATAAGAATCAGCATGAATCTTGTTAGGAAAAAGGTAGAAATTGCATGTACTTGTTGTAAGTTACCATAATATTTGCATATCGTTTAATTACGATTGAATACTGCACCTACCATAAACAACAATAACACCCTGTAACTAGAAATAAGTTCTGCAAATAAACATATTCTTCTTGTCCATCATCATCATATCAGCCCAAGGACGACTACTGCTGGACAAAGGCCTCCCTAACAGTTTCCATAATGACCGATCGTGGGCCGCCCTCATCCAACGGTTTTCCGTGATTTTCACCAGATCATTGGTCCACCTCGTTGGTGGCCTTCCCACGATGTGTCGTCCTATACGCGTTCGCCACTCAAGAACCGTTCTGCCCCAGCGGCCATCGATCATATGTGAAAAAACTATTCAATATAAAATGTGGTCTGAAATTCAGCGTCCTAGAACTGTGAAACCCTTAAAAGATATCTTCAATGGTTTGTTTTTTTAATGGGATACGCATCAAATGTAACGTCTCGGGTAACAAATAGAATTAACTCGTGTGGCTAATCTATACCTACGTCCAACTTTCTGTGATTTACAATCACGTCAAACAGCTGACGACACTTCAACATTAATTGATATAGATTAATGGATTATAAGTAGGCAAGGGAAGACTTCTCGGGTTGCCGCCGACCGTCAGAGATCGTTACCGGTATTAATGTAACATGAAATATCTCACCCATCTCTCGATATTTTAAAATGTTTGTTAAATAGTATTTAGGTAATCATTATTAACTTTGAACTTCGCTCATTGAAATACAAAATCTCTAATAATACGCGAGATATCGAAATTGAATACCGGTTATTCTGTATGGAACAAATACCGGTATTCTATCCCTGCCGTCAACATCCGCATCTTCTGATGATGCCTCTTAGAGAGACGAAACTCGTCTCGAGAATTATACTGTTTGGTGGTGGATTGTTGTATTTGTATGCATATTTATTTCTGGGAACTGCATTAAGACATGCGCATTGGAGCACAACTTATTGCCACATCTAACGAAAACACTGTTTCGTGGAATAAGAAAAGAACTGTAATCCGTTAATCTAATATGGAATTCCCCAAAGCAACGCCTGAATCAATTGTTTTTTTGTTGATATAGGGACTAATTACTAATATTTTACTTACAAGAATGAAGTAGCGGGCAGAAAAAAAAGGTTTTTAAGACCAGAAACAGTTAAAATTTCACTCAGTACTGTAGTTTTGTCAACACAATTAGAATTCACAAACTAAATTAAATCTCACTTCACACAACTACCTATAATGTAACACTATGAGATGATTGAAAAACCCAAACCACAAGGAAAGGAATTCAAACTATTACTCATTCATGTAATTGAAATATTTCAGAGAGCGAGTATGTACAACAGTTTGTACAGTGAATCTAAGACAAAATGGAAACCGGAAGATATATCGATCACTTACCATCGCAAAATCTTACATCAGTACCCGATATAATGGAGAAAATGCCTTATTGTTCACTAGGTAAGGTTGATATTAAGAACAAGTCGTTGAAGACATATGAAGTCAATAGGAAAGAATCGATATTTTATCTAATCGTTATAAATCGCAAGAGTTATCTTTAGATATGACGGTCGGTTTTTACATTTCGATTTAAATAGACGCTCGTAAATCGACTATCGTCTATCATTTGTGTACAATCCTTTGGAAATATGAACTTTAGTGCTCGTAATAAAGTGCTCATTGAAACCACTGAAATATACGAGGTTGCAAAATAAATAATTTGGTGAATAACAAAGACAGGAATGTACGAGTACATAGTTGTTTTGAATTAAAACAATGACAAATCATTGCGTCTGTTAGAACAACTATGTCGGTTTGTGCATACAATTGTAACTATTTTTAGGGTTCCGTACCCTATGGGTATAGGTAATGCTGTTACTAATCTTCCGCAGTCTGTCTGACCGTCTATCTGTCTGTCACAAGGCTTTAATTATTTAATTGTATTAGGTGGCACTAGACATTTTGATTGAATGTGTATACTGTGGCCGCTGTAACGATAAAAAAATCAAGATTTAATTATAATAATAATCCGTACGAGAACCGTGTTTTAGGGAGATTTTATGCGTAATATTTCTAAACCATAATAGACCCTTGAAATTTCCACTAAGTGTGTATTTTTACAGTAGCTATAACACAAAATAGTATCTGGAGTTGGTATTACATTTTAAATAATAAAGCAATTTTTAATAAGTACTAACAAGTATATACTTTTCTTACTCCTTGGCCAATACTGATTGTTTTTTGATTGTGGCAGTTGATGAGTAACGCGCTAATTAATTGCAAATCAGGTACGAAGTGGAATTGTACTAATTATACCAATATTTCCATAAACCCATTATGGAACTAATTAGGTAGTAGGAAATAATAAACAACGCTTTCAAATATCATTTTATTAACAATATAACAGTAACAGAAGGAAAAACCGTTTATATAATTCGATCTTTATAAACAGTATACAATAATTAAGTTACAGATGTAAAAACTTGTAAACTACTTTATAAAGATTAATCAATATTTGTTATTATACATACATATTTAGAAAATACTCTGAAATAAATGCAATACAGACTTTGCTTGATACCCGTAATGTTAAAATTAAGGAGTTAGCTAATTGAGTAAAGTGTCTTCTTATTTACATTTAGTAAAATACAAAAAAAAACAGAGTATTTCAGTTTTTTACTATTGGAAGGTAATTAAATTGAAAGGTAATATGATTTCAAACGGATGCTTTTTGGACTATGTACAGCTCCCGGAATATTTTCTCCGCTCTGTTTGCCAAATTTCCGCTCGGCCATCGGCTTTCTACGAGTATATCATGGTCACAAAAAGCACACAAAATGTTGAGACATTTAAAAAATGTGTCTGGAATGTTTGGAGTGCACTTAAAAGTTTTACTTAGTTTAGTTAGTTTAAAATGACTTCTGGATTCTCAAACGCTACTTATCATACTTATATATCCCCTCCCCGGTCTTCCTGCCCAGCTTGCCCTCCGCAACGAGCTTGTTCAGCAATGGAATCGGTCGGAACACAGGGTCGCCGGTCTTGTCCAGCATGACAGCCAGGATGGCCTTCTTGGTGTCCAGCCCAGTGAAGTCCGCCAGCTCCAACGGACCCATCGGGTAGCCTGCGCCTAGCTTCATGGCGGTGTCTATGTCGCGAGCTGTGGCGTCACCTACAAGGAAATTTTACCACATTATATATATATATATATATATATATAAATAAATAATAATAAATATCACACGTTTGGTTCAGTTGGTTGCACAACGGTCTACGAAGCTGGCAGTCACGGGTTCGAATTCCGGCCAGAATAAGTGTTTGTGTGATGAGCACGAATGTTTGTTCCTGGGTCTTGGATGTAATTAAGTATTATATTATAATCTATATATACCATTATAATGTTGTAAAAATTAAATGTATGTACATTGAAGATATAAAAAAAAAGATTAAACCGGACTATTTGGAGGTCGCTGAAAAGAAAAATATTTTTATTTTTTGTATTTTCGGATGTACCGTTACGGTTTCATCACGCCAAATCGGCTAAACGGATTTCAACTATTTTAGGTACACGGGTAGTATCTCCAGATGGTAATGGGATTCTGATTACCAGATTAAGCTGAAGAAAAAAAAGAGGGGTTGTGGCTTTTTATCGTCCGCGAACGAAGTTGCGGACACCTTCTAGTTTATTTATATATAATACTACTATATTCTTTTGTCTCACTCACTCACTTCTGATATGAAGTTTTTTAAACCCAAGATTTTCAATTTTCCATGCGATTTTTAGTCATTTATCTTACATACAAACTTCCTGACACTTACAAACACAACAAAAATAAATAGGTGCGACTGTTCAGGAGTGATGCGCGAACATACATTTCTTCAATTCATTTTTATTTACATAGATACATATCGTCGCCTAGTACCAATTCTTAGTTTGGGACGAGGTTGATTTGGATAAAAGTGTCCCTTATATTTATTTATTTATCAATGAAAATCTTACACAAATAGACCTTGTTGTGACTTTCTACCATTTTTGGTACACGTGTAGCTGAATATCCATAGATGTTTATAGGATACTGTTTACCCCACTACGCTGAAGTACAAGAGGATTATGACTTTCTTCGGACACCTTCTAATAATCGATAAACATATTAATTATGCTTATCTTTGCAATCTCTTTGTTTAATAATCTATACTTAATTCGCATTATCTACTTCGAAGAAAGTTATTTTGTGAATGTAAATATTTTCACTAAATATTTATCTTTGAAAGATTAATTCTACCGACACGTTTGGTATCTATATTTAACATGTAAGTAAAGAAAAATATGTTTTTAATATTTTGCCGTCAATTTTTTTAAAAACACTGACAACAAATTTGATTTAACGTTCAAGAGATCGCGAGATACCGATGGATGAAGGTATTGTAGAAATCCTTGGATGAGCGCCTTGTCCAGTAGTGAGCGTTCTTCAGGCTGATATGATGAGTGATGATGAAAATTATATAAGGGAAAATCCTAAAAATACAATTCCACACATTATAAATTTAAAAACTTCTTTCGATGAGGAGAAAGTCATAACCCCTCTTTTTTCTTCGGCGCAGTTGGGTAAAAAGTATCCTATAACCATCTGTGGATACCCAGCTACCCGTATACCAATAAGATAATTAATAATTGGAATCTGTTTAGCCGATTTGACGTGATGAAGCCACAACGACACATACAAACACACAACAATACAAAAAAAAATCTATTCAGTTTTTGCCATTTTGGCTTTTGGCTACGGAACCCTAAAAATGTAAATATAAAGTGCTTGGTAAAATATTTTAATTTAAAGTAATATCTGTAACGATCTATCGGTCCCTGATGCTAGTAGGCGAGTCGGATATACACCCGGCCAAGTGCGAGTCGGACCTTCGCACCGAGGGTTCCATATAAAATATACGATACAAACGGCCGTATCTATGAAAATCCAGTATTAGCATAGCCCTACTCCTTAGCAAAATGCACGCGGTGTTCGACCATTTTATACTCCGGAGTCTTATTAATAGGGCCTCGTTTTACCCTTTGGGTACGGAACCCGAAAAAGTACATTAATCGTTCCACGCCAATTTTACAACCAAACTCGAAATATTAACAATTGTTTTCAGATAGCTATTTATAATACCTATTCAATAGTTGTAAAAATGAAATATCTGTTCATAGAAGTTATTTTCCAAAAAAGAATTGTAATGTACTATTTGGAGGTCACTAAACCCAAAAATATATTTAGGATTTTATGTACGTTTGTATGTGTCGTTGCGGCTTCATCACGAAAATCGGCTAAACGGATTTCAACTATTTTTGGTACACGGGTAGCTGGGTATCTTCAGATGATTATAGGATACTTTTTACCTGACTACGCTAAAGGAATAAAGAGGGGTTATGATTTTTTCTCCTCCGCGAACGAAGTTAGAATATTTATGCTATAATTAATCTTACTATATTAAGAGTACCTACGTCATCACTGTGATACAGTATCATATCAGCTATCAAAGCGTTGACCGCGGACTGTAAAGATAATTGATATCGCCTATCAGTTAAGTTCAGCGAATGATTATGTCATTATCATTATTAACACTTTCACTACCAAGATTTTCGCAGTCGCGCGTAGCCGATAACATTTAATATAGGTAGCAGTAGCGTGGTGTCCATATAAGGCAAGACACAAGACACTGGTTGAAATCCAGTTGGAGTGATGTTTTTTTTTTCATTATTTGAATCTTTGTATTTCTATACTATTATAAAGTTATAAAAATGAAATGTCTGCATATTGAAGATATTTTCAAAAAATGATTGTTACGAACTTTTTAAAGATTACTTAAACGAAGAATATTTTCTTTTTTTGTATGTTTGTATGTGTCGTTGTGGCTTCATCACGCTAAATCGGCTAAACAGATGGTTATAGGATACTTTTTACCCGACTATGCTAAAAAAAGAGGGGTTATACTTTTTCTCCTCCGCGAACGAAGTTGCGGGTGCCTTCTAGTATATGAATATAGATGACTCTAATTGCTGTTCAGTTATCTTCGCGTTGTCCGTGGATGTTAAGACAGATAGGGTAATTCTGGGATTATTGGCCATAAAGGCTGATTTAGACGAAGACTATTTTGAGACGCCTAAATCACGGCGCCTAAAAAAGGCCTCTCTCTCACTCTCTCTCTCCCCGTCGGCTGTTGCGGCGTACTAATGACTAGTACTGAAAAAAAGCATTATGTAAACGGCTTGCTGGTCACTGGCGGCGACATTTAGGCGGCTGAAAATAGTCTCCGTCTAAATCAGCCTTTAGCGGGAGAGATGACCCATCGAAATAATTCATGTAACCTTTGACTAGATGTCGCTAGTTACTGTTCAGTTAGCTTCGCGTCGTCCGTAGATGCTAATAAACGGCAAAATAATAATATTGTATGTAAAATCATTGCTATGGCCATCACACCCCGATACCTTGGGAAAAATCACCAATTGTATGTTAAAAGTGAAAGTTTCCGCAACTTCGCGAAAGAGAAAAAAAGACATAACCCGCTTTTTTCCCTCAGCGTAGTCAGTTAAAAGTATCCTATAACCATCTGTCGATGCCTAGCTACCCGTGTACCAAAAAATGTTGATATCTGTACAGCCGTTTTGGCAGGATGAAGACACAACGACACATACAGAAATATTTTATATATATTTTTCGTATGTGGCTTCATCACACCAAATCGGCTAAACGGATTTTAACTATTTTTGTCACACGGGATACCGTACCCACAGATGGTTCTAGGATACGTTTTACCTACTCCGCTGACGAAAAAAGCGGGGTTACGATTTTTCCTCCACGGCGAACGAATTTTACCTTATAACGCCGATTAAAATCTTTGCACCTACTCACCAAGGAGAATAATATATGTATGTATTTTATTTTATTCCACACTACAACTTGTATTGCCTACTTTCCAAAAATATATGCAATCAGTTGTAAACATAAATCCCGTTCACTCATTCATTCATTACTTTTTGCCATTAGTACTCTATGCAACTGTGTGTGTATTAATTCACCTCAACTCTGATGCCGATACCTATAAATACTATTTAAATTGCAATATCTTTTTAAAACGGCAATCGACAATGCTACATCCTGCACTTGACGGCGGCGCTAGTTACTAAGTACATTGCCATCATTCGTACGATGTGCAGCGTTAGTTCCACATTTATCCGCTTGAAAAAGATAAGTTACTGGCAATAGGGATGTTGACAACCTTTATCTGTGGTATGTAATAGAACTTATAGAACGAGTTCTCAATAATATAAACATTGATGAAAAACTAGTCTTATAAGAAACTTACAAAAAAGTCGGCTCCTGCGCTGGTTAAGTTACGTGCCACGCACTATACTAATTAGGCTATACAACGTTAAATCGTTTCCTCTTGAGGTATTATCTAGTTTTGTAGTCTCGCCGGTAGCTGTTTATGCCATAACACTTTCGCGATCGCGAACCCAGGTAAGCTCGCAGTAAGTTTTCGCTGCATTTTCCTAAGTTAACAGCTAGAGCGTAGCGCTACGGAATTCGTGGTCACGAAAGTATTAGTAATGGCGAGCGCCATCTAGGAAAAGCATTGGAACGAAAGCCACAATCTTTATTACCACGAGATATCGACTGTAACGATGCATTACGATAAACGTCGCACTGCTGTGATCGATTGAAAGTGATCTATCAAAGTCAAAGGATTATGACGCGTTGACTTGACAAAGGTTAGTTGAAATAGAAGCGTAAACTTTAACAGTATGAAAATAAGAACCAAATCACGCGCCCTCGCGAGTGTACCGAGCCATACAAATTGAATTCTATACTCGTATAATCCTTTTTGTTATGCAAAAAGTTATACTCGTATAAATGAATTATGTACTTATAATTAATGTTTCTATACTTACTAAAACATTGTTTGTTTCTCGCTTAAGTGATTTGTAATCTTAGAGAAATAAATATATTTGAACTGAAATAGTAGTCCTACATGTACTTTGGAGCATTCCACTAGAATAACAACGTTTGTCACACAGGTGACGACTATGGCGACTACCTTATTAAATTATTAAAGTCCCTGTATGCACTGTCCAAACAAAAGTCCAATTATGAAATATTAACAAACCAAAAATCCGCTTCCTAGCACTGCTAGTACAATAAAAAAAATGGTGTCACGTTCCTCGACATGCTGGTGGTATCCCCTTTTGATTTGAGTACCTACAAGCAGAGTTGGGCATTATTCGAATAATTTTTTATTCGAATAATCATTCGAATAAAAATATATTCGCCGTAATTTTATTCGCGAATAATTTATTCGCCAATAAATTATTCGCGTGCAATTTCGAATAACGAATGATTTATTAGTTATTTTATTCGAATAAAACTACGAATAAATTACGAATAATATGTTGGAAAACCGTATGATTTTATTTTTATAAGCAACTCGAGCGTGTTAAGGGTCAATGGTTGGTAATTGTATTGCAGTAAGAGAAAACAACGGCAACTTCTTGTTACCACCATTTGATGATCGGGAAAATTTTTAAAGACTGTTTCATCTTCTCTTGACTGTGCGGCGTGATGCCAAAAATTCGTATTATTATAAAGTAACAAATAAATCACAAATTATAATTGAGAAGAAACAAATTTACTACTTATAAGCAACTCAAGCGTGTTAGGGGCGAAGGATGGTGATTTTATCGCAGGTAGCTAATTAGAAAGAGATGGATATATAAAAGAGCGAGAAAATCAAGTAACTTAAGTTTCTTATCAGTAGTTAACTCTTATTGTTTATTATTTCTTAGCAATTAGTCTTTCGAATACTTCCGTCTAAGCCAGTCGCTATGTCTATATCACGTTACTTACCGCTGTTTACAACTTTTATGAAAATGAGTGAAGTTAATGCAGACGACAATAATTTTCGTAACTTAAGTGAAAACAGTGATGTTTTACCAGCAGATCAAACAAAATCAACCTTGACTATACTAGATGGTGTTTTTTTTTTCAAAATTGATTCCGAAGCCGAAAAAGTGTTATCAAAAATTGTGTAAAGTGATCACCTAAAATTGTTAAAATATAAGGACTTCCAAATTCAACATCGAATTACATTAGTCACTTGAGAAGAAAAGACGGCAAAGTAAAAAACAGGTAAATTGTTAGTAATCATTCGAATATTTTATTCGCGAATTATTTTTTCGTGGAACGTTTTATTCGCGAATGATTTATTCGTCGCATAATTTATTCGCCAATAAATTATTCGCGAATAATTTTAAGACGAATAAACTTTCGAAGATTTTATTCGTTATTCGCGAATGCTTTTGTTATTTTTATTCGTTGTTCGTCATTCGAATAATTTTTGCCCATCTCTGCCTTCTGCCTACAAGCAACCGCTCCTAACGACAATATAATTTGAACCTGTTATGATTTCAACGTATAGTAGCCTTAGTTGTGATGACTGTTAACTTAATAGTCACTTCTCTAATACGCTCACCGGCAAAAAATTGGCCCACTCATTATCCAATATAATAACGGGTTCAGGATGCTGTTGGGACTGCCCCGTTTTTGCAGCGCATCATGTATGTTTCCAAAGGCACGTACCGATTGCTTCGGTGCGATAATACGTCAGAGAACTGCCTCCCTGATGCGCCGCGTGCGTGACAGCTCCAACAGCCTCGTGCGCCTGGTGCTAGAGTCTCCTGCCTGCGCGTTTTGGAAACACTGGGACTCAGTGCACATGAGAGCAAGAGGCTCTGTGTATAATATAATAATAATATATTTTAATTATACCACTACATTTAACTAACATAGGATAAGCAAATGTATATTAACACCATGGACATGGTCTGAAAATAAAATATTTAAATTTGAATTATTCCTTCCATATAATTGTATACAAAAAGTACTTAGAGAATTATACTGCTAAGTCGTAGTCACTTGATAGTTTTGCGTGCAGTTTACATTTTTTATTTAGGTGACTTATCGTGCTTTAAAACGGTATCCAAAGTATCCTTGTATATATTCTATTTGCCAGCAGACAAGCCTTAAAAAATCCGTAATCCATTGTTTAGTGCAAAATTGTTTCATTTTGTGCGGAACAGTAAATATTGTTATTTTTTTTGATCGCTGCATAAAGAAAACTGGAAATTTAAATATAATATCTCCTGTGGCGATTTATTACCTAAAAAAACATTCCTACCAGCATTCAAAAGGGCCCATTTGGCTCCGATTGAACTGCATGATTTTGAAAGTAACGTTTTAATACAATTGTATAGAAAAACTAATGAGTGGGCCATTTTTTTTGCCGGTGAGTGTATAATATTTATATTTTAATTCTGTATTGGACGTTTGGAGACACTTTACACCTCCAAAATCATTATGTGTTGACCATGGAGACCTATAGCATCTCCTAATTTGAAGTTTTGACCACGGAGTCTCTACATCTCCATTAAACTTAGTATAAGCTCTTTACATCTCTGTAAGTACTGATTAAGTTGTAATCTAGTGGACTCGGAGACATTATACATCTCCCTGTAAGTGTGCCCAGGTATTTGTCTGTTGCATTAATATTACTATGCACTATAATGTCATTATATAGATTGTGAATGTTTTTTCTGGTTATAGCAAAATCAGACATGTAAAAGTGCTCTTGAGGCCTCCTTGCAGAATGAAGATTTGAATTTGAACGTTCAGCGTATATTCTCCCCAGACTCCTCAATAATAGAATAGAAGAGAATAGAATAGAAATGTTCTAATTGCTAGAATACTACAAAACATGTAGTACAAGGTCTAAAGGTACATCAGTAAAGTTTTCTGTCGGTCAACGACATGCAAAAATAATTTTATATAATATAAAATTATGTGAACAACATGCAAAAAGATATTCTAAGTTGTGCACAATAAGTCAGTCATGCGGACTATAACATAAAAAATCTTTTAAGCTATAAAAACAATGTTCAATGAGCCATCTGGTAATTTCTCGTACAAAATTACTATACTCCATTTGTCTTATATATTCTGGGATATTGTTGTATATGAATATGCACATATTATAAGCATTCTTACGATATATAGCCGTACGACGCGGAGGTTGATACAGTAGGCTCTTGTACTGGGATCTTTGCTCGCCTATAAAAACATCGGACCTATTTTTAAAGAAATCTGGATATTCCTTGACAAATAGGCATACTTTTTTTTATGTACATGCTAGGTAGGGGCAAAACGCTTAGTTTTTTTAAAAATTGGCCTGCAGATATCAGTGTACGGGATATTAACTATTGCACGAACGCACTTTTTTTGTCTAACTAAAGCCCTAATTATGTCGACTGAATTTCCCCAAAGCAAGAGCCCATAGTTAAGCAATGAAGATGCATAGCCATGATACGCCGTGATGGCAGCTTCCGCTGAAACAGTCATTATAAGTTTCTTTATGGCAAATACAAAACTGTCCAACTTGGTGCAAACAAAATCGACATGTTGTTTCCAATTCAAATTTTTGTCGATATGTATACCTAAAAATGTAACTTCATCGCAACTATTTATTGCTGTATTATTAAAATTAACACTTAATTTACTAGTTTGAGTATTGTATGATTGGAATTGCATATAATGAGTCTTACTGAAATTGACATTAAGGTTATTCCTACCTGTCCATCGGCATATGTCAGCTAATGCTTTGTTTATGTTTTCTTCGTATGAAGAAATCGCATTGCCTTTTACCATCACGGTCGTGTCATCCGCAAATAAAATGCACTTTTGACTAGTTGCTTGAGGTATAAGTCATTCATATATATTAAAAATAGTAATGGGCCCAGGTTACTCTCCTGAGGAACTCCCCGTTTATTTTCTCTATAATCAAAACAAAATGCTGTTTTACTCGATTTTTTCCAACCTTTACAATTTTTGAAATCTCCGTACGATGCCTTCTACCATCCAAGTAAGTTTTTAATCAAGCAAGAGGAGGACCCCTGACCCCATAGGTTTCCAGTTTCCTCAAAAGTATGTTATGATTGACACTGTCAAATGCCTTGCTTTAGTCTAAAAATATTGACATATTTGGGGATTTATTGTTGATGGCTTCTGTAACAAACTTAATAAAGTTAAAACACGCCAGTTCAGTCGATCGACCCTTCCTGAAACCAAACTGATCAGGCCTAAGTATATTTTGCTTATCAAGAAAAGCAGTTAACCGGACGCAGATGGCCTTTTCCAGAATTTTTGAAAGAACGGAAACTAATGTAATAGGTCTATAATTATTAGTAGTAGCTTAAGACTTCGACCTTTGAGCTATCCCCAACTCATTGCAAAGCTTTTGCATACTTATAATATGGATAAGTATACATGAATTTCTCGGAGTTCGGCGAGTGCTTCGTAGTATACGAAGGGTCCGAGACCATTGTAACTTTTATAAAAGTATTCTTAGTTAGGTTATAGGAGTAAGGCCGAGACGCCTATAGTAAGATCTATAATTGTATTATTGTATGCCTACGTATTTATTTAGTCAATCAAAACACATAAAAATAAACATTACTTTATTGTAGAGAAATATAATGTATCAAATAATAAACATTTTAGACAGTCTTCAAAATTAAATGCATTATTGGTGGCATTCAAACGTTTTAAGATATATTCGGCATTACAATTACCATTCATAAACGGATCTTTCCACTTTTAGTGTATGTGCTTTGGAATAACCGCCCACTACTTTTTGTACTTATAGAAACCCTCTCCGCTCTTGATGCCCAGTTTGCCCTCGGCCACCATTTTGTCCATCAGGGGAATAGGACGGAAGACAGGGTCCCCGGTCTGCTCATACATGGTCTGGAGGGCGAACTTATTGGTATCCAAGCCAGTGTAGTCGGCGAGTTCGAAGGGGCCCATAGGGTACCCTGCGCCAAGCTTCATACCGATGTCAATATCTTCTTTTGATGCGTCACCTAGAAAACAATATATATTCGTATTTATGAAGTTCTAATTCAGGAAAACCAACCAAAAAATACAAGATTTTGACAGCAGTAAGTGCAAGTTAAACTTAACTAAACTAAATCTACATTAAATTTAATAAAACCAACAAATATTAACACGTAGTCAAAGTACAATGCAGTGCATATTATTATTATCTTGTATTAGCTGTTTCTAGTAAGAAACTCTTTTGCAGAGATATAATATAAATCACGTACATAAATATTTTAACCACCACCTTTATAAAGAAATACACTATTTTTACTTTGTTTTTTTTTGTAAAGTAAAAGACAGACGAGAAAGAGGCATTCTAAAGAACTTTACTATATTACCAGTATCCGAGGCATGAAGTATGTCTCTGTTTTCACATCAGTTTTTAAGAGTTTGCTTGGTAACAGTTAATAATTTTATAAAGATTGAAAATGTAATAAAAATAGAATAATCCTCATTAAAACACTAAATACATATCAAATAGTTATGCAATAAATAATAAAAAGCAAAAAATACTTACATCATCAAAAGTGCACACCATATGCCACACCACCACACCAAAACCCAACACACAGAAACATACAGGGTGAAATCTAAGAAGTGAAACGAAATGTTACTTTCTAAGTCGATCGTAATCGTCAGTAGACTTAGTCAGTAACGCTGTTTCACGTCTTAGATTCCACCCTGTATTACAATTACATTATTAATAAACTGAAGTGGTTGGACAGTTGTTTTAATAGATATTTCGTTATTTAGACTTGTTCTAATAGAAATATGATATAATAAATTAATTTGGACACGTCGCCGGCTCAATATTACAAAGATCTATGTTTCAGTTTTGAATGAATCAACTTTTAGACACACAAATCTGTCTACAACGTTTAAACTTGGTTGTAAAATAACGCCTTTACATAATCGATTTTATTTGTCTTAACTTATGGTGTATGTTAAAACGTTGAATGCCCTGTCTGTTAAACTTAATAAACATTAAATATCATATTGCAGGTCTAACGCTTAACCGAGTCTGTTGTTGAGGTAAGGCGGTACGGGAGGGGTGACAAGTGACGTGACATGATGTGTTCTGTCTCGCTATACACATATAAGTCACTTGTCACCCCTCCCGTACCGCATCCATACCTCAGGAACAGACACAGTTATTCGTTAGGCCTATAGGAGCCCGATTTTTAGGTAACTCCACAGACATTTTCGGTAACATCAGAGATCAAAAGTGTTGGTCTAAAAGTTGATTCCTTTAACGAATTAAATTTGAACAATGTCAGTGACATATAGTCTAATTTTAATTACCGTGAAAATGTAACATAAAACTTATAGAATTGGGCCAGCGACTTGTTCCTATAATATAATGGTGATTAAGAGCGATATAGTTAAATTATAACGCTGTATGTACGGTCAGGGAATTTAAAGGTTTGTCACTTTTCGACTGTATGTAATGGTATTAAGGTTCAAAAGTGACATACCTTTAAATTCCCTGACTGTACGTCCGTGACGGACAAACTGTTGTAACTATACATCGGTTTTTTTTACATTAGAAAAAAGGTAAACAATCTCGACATGTCTATTGAAAAACACTTTCGAAAAATAAGTCAAAGCAAATATGTAACAATTATATAGCAAGGATGGTAATTTACATTATTTTGGTTTCATAAGTAATAGTTACTATTTTTTTAAAGCGTTTTTCAATAAAATTACATGTCAAGATTGTGTATCCTTTTTCTAATGCTAAAAAAACGAACTATAAGTAGATCATCGTTACCATCTCTGTACACAGTTATACAATAAAATGTATTGTTTTCTATTGTATATAATAACTGTCAATATACTTCAATTAATTAATAATAAAACTGTAATTGGCAAAACTTCTCATGCAAATTTTCTAAGTGATACTGAAGAAGATAATAATTTGTTTAAACTTTATTATACAAGAAGGCGCCTACTTCGCGTAGGGGAAATCATAACCCTCTTTTTTGTTCAGCTTAGCGGGTAAGGTGTAACAAAATTAATCGAAATCCGTTAAACTGTTTGAACGTGATGAAGCCACAAAGACACATACAAACATACAAAAAATCCAAGAAAAATATTGTTCGTTTCTGTGACCTCTTAAATAGTCCGTTACGAGCATTTTTTATAAAATATATTCAATGTACAGACATTTAATTTTTACAACTTTATAATAGTCTAATAAATAGCTGCCATAAATACTATTATTAAATAGCACTGTTAGTTCTCTATTTAGTCTAACAAACATTTATTTCACTTGTTTGTTTCTGTTGTTAATTTTGCAAGACATTAAGAGATTTTGAAACAACCGTACTCAACCAACTAAAAACTCGTTTTAACGAATAAAAACATATCCCAAAATTTGTATGAAAAATCAGATCGTCAGTTTTGTGACGCTCATACTAAATGTACCGAAAACCGAAACAAGGTTACAAAGCTGACTTTTTTTCCAGGCACGTCAAAATCGATAGTACTCTTGATTCCGAGCAATACGAACACAAAAAGTTCATAATCTGAGCAAAAAGTTACTTGGTTGAGTGAAAGTGGCCAGATACCTAACCAGAAATTAATTAATTGATAATGTGTAATTTCATTAATATCAGCCGATCTAGAATAACTGGCCGTTCGCGTTAGCGCGACACAGCATCACCCGTCCCTCCCACGCTGTACTGAATAGAAAGGAGACAGTATGAATCACGCGACGAAGAGTCACCTGTCGCAGTTGTACATAATAGAACGTGTTAAAAGATATAATAATAATAAATATTAGGGGACAATTCTACACAAATTGAACTAGTCCTATGGTAAGCTCAATAAGGCTTGTCTTATGAGTACTAGACGACGATATGTTTAATAAATATAATGCTTATACAGGGTAATCAATCCAAATGGAAGAACTCAGAAACTCTGAGAGATAGCGAAATCTGCTCTTAGGAACCATGGCGTCGATTTTAAATTTAATAATAATGGCATTATTTATTTTTTACTGTAGAGAGAATTAATCTTTGCATCCAGGAATGGCTACATTTTGAACATTTACTTAAATACAATAACTATCTTATTATTGAGTTTTTCTTTCAATTGTTTAAACAAGATTCCATTAAAATGTGTTCCTTGTGGCTTATGATTCGCAACATCAACAATAACAACGAAAAAACTTGCAGAATTTATAACATTGCTTACAGAGATTTTGACCAGGTTCGATTCTTGGTTACGAACGAGTTAAAAAAAATTGAATCCCATTACTATTAAATTTAAAATCGAGGCCATGGTTCCTAAGAACTGATTTCGCTATCTCTCATAGTTTCTGACTTCTCCATACTGACCCATTTGGATTGATCACCCTGTATACATAGGAAAAATCTCAGAAAAACATTTATACAAACATTTGCTCTTACCGGGCTTAGAACTTGATATAAGTTACTGTCATAAAACTAGTTTTTGGGACAAGCTTTTATTGTCGACTGTACTTTTCTTTGGACATCCATCAACAACTAATTTTTACAACTTTTAATAGTATAGATAATACAGTTCCTATGACCACCTTCCGGTTCCTGCGACCATCATCGGATCAGCTCGATGGCACATTATTGCGTTGTCACACAAGTAATAAATAAATAATAAATAAATATTAGGGGACAATTTTACACAAATCAAACTACTCCCATGGTAAACATGACGATATATTTAATAGATATATTACTTATATACATAGAAAACAACCAAGACTCAGGAACAAATATTTATGCTCATCACACAAATATTTGCCCTTGCCGGGATTTGAACCCAGGACCTCAGCTTCGCAGGCAACGTTACTCCCACTGAGCTAAACCGGTCGTCGTACAAGTATACCATAATTGACCACAATCGAGAAACCCACACATAGTTACTAGTGATGCAATGAATATTACTAACCCAATATTAAAATTCTAAACACTTACGTAGTACGTAGCTATTTAAAATGTCAATTCTAACCTATCATTTTAATAAGTATAATATTAATTCAATTTAATTTAATTCATGTCAATACATTTGGTAATCTATGTTATTTGTATAATAAATGAGTCGGCCATTTTTAAACTGAGGTCAGAGATCTTTACAGAATATTCGTCTTCTCCGATTTTTTTCTGGCGTGAATACTTATATTTCCCTAAGCTAAAACTAGCGCAGAAGTGTTTTTCATTAAAGCCATCTACTGTTACCTCAGAAAGATTATTAAGAAACAAGAAATCGCCTAACGCCTGGGAAGTTACAAATGTCGTTATTTTTGAACAAAAATATACCAGCGATAAATTTTAATTATTCAACTTCTTAGTAAAAAAAAGAACAGATCTGTTTCACTTTACCTTGTTGAATTGTTCGTGTTCGTATTCGCCGAATACGTTAACCTTTTGAGCGCCCAGCGTGTTGCGGAAAACCTTGCGCTGCACTCAACCAATAAACCAATTTTATATTACCGTATAGCGGCAAATGTCATCGTGGCGTCAATTTTCATTGACATAATTTGCCGTTTTTGCGCTCAAACGGTTAAATAAAAGCGTGTAATAAGCAACGCACCTCTCTCATACATCCGGAGGGCCTCAGCACTGTATGGCCCCAACAACCGGTTGACGACGAACCCGGGCGTGTCCTTGCATGTAATACAGGTCTTGCCCACCGACTTGCCCCACGCCATCATAGCCTGGTAGGTCTCCTCGGAGATTTGGTCGCTTTTGATGACCTCCAGGAGACGCATGACGGGCACAGGGTTGAAGAAGTGGAGGCCGCCGAATCTGAAGGTCACATTGCACTTAATAATTTTATCATTGACAAGCCGGTTAAAAACACAAAGATCTTGTAACAAATAGTGACAAAATCGAACAATCGCTGACTGATCTCTGTAGCTTACAATGGCAAAGCGTAAATAGAACCCTATTCCCACCGGCTTGCCTAATATTTACAAAATAAGACGACAGGACATACGAGATTTTAGAAAGATGTATGCTAACTTTGGTTCGGCTTTACCACGGAAATGTTTGACATTACGCCATTGGCAGCTTAGTTGGCGGAGCGTGTCCCCCGGCAATGCACACGAAATGGATCAAATCCAGTGGGAGTCTTAATTTTTTTTTAGTATTGAGATCTTTGTGTTATATCTTGGTGATTTAAAATTCACCAAGCTAATAGTAAAACATCATGATCTTCATATTAATCCTATTTGAACCGTGTTTATTGGTTTGATGTAGTTTTACATAACTGCGGAACGAATCAATGTAATTTTGCATCAAATAACACATACAATTAAGTACATTTAATTTGTTTAACCAGGCTATTCTTTTATAATATAGCTTGATACGCAGCCTCGCGGTGGATGATGATTGCTATCAACATGCTATTGCAATGATAATTCATATACTTATAACCTTATTTGGGCGTCGCTGTCCCATCATTACCTTTATAGGCATAATTTGAAAGTAAAGTGCGGGTAAAAAATATCCTATAACCATCTGTGGATACCCAGCTACCCGTGTACCAAAAATAGTTGAAATCCGTTTAGCCGATTTGGCGTGATGAAGCCACAACGACACAAAGGTACAATCGTACAAAAAAACAAAACATTTTTTTTCGATTCAGTGTCCTCCAAATAGTCCGTTACAATCACTTTTTTTTAAATAATTTTGAAATTACAGACATTTCATTTTTACATCTTTGTATATAGATATAAGTGTGACTTACTTATCTTTCCTCTTGATGCCGGCGCCGATGGCGTTGACGGAGATGGAGGAGGTGTTGGTGGCGAGGATCGTGTGCGCAGGCGCCAGCTGTAACGCACAACCAATCATTACAGTGCGGGCTATATCATGGTTTTTTTCCATGTTCACTGTCCTCAAACAAAAGTATTTGACAATGACACAAGTGACTTTTGGAGCAGAGAGGTTGAAGATAACGACATACAAGGAAAAATATACCTTCTTTGGTAACATGGTAAAAATGTTTTTGTTTGTGAATTTGGAATTCAATGGCTAATTTAACGCAATAACAAGCAAACAGTATTCCTTATTTTGAAATTACGGATTGGCCGGAAGGAACATGTCAAAGTTATTAGGTACATATATAATATAGATAATGCTTGTACTTAACAAATTTAACATTCCTAGATTAGTTCTAAGTTGCCTTGCCGTATCAGGTTTTATGTTTCTGTATTTGACATTTGGAGAGACTTTAGACCTCCAAAATATTATGTGTAACCATGGAAACCTTTTACATCTCCTAATTTAAAATTTTGACCACAAAGACTCTCTACATCTCCATTAAAGTAAGTATAAGCTTTTTTATATATGTACTGTTATTTATTTCAATTTATTTTTACTTTTTTTTACGGCTAGAGACCCTTTACATCTCTGTAAGTATAGGTTAAGTTTTATAATCTAATCTAATGGACCCGGAAACAATATACATCTCCCTGTAATTTGTGTCCAGGTATCTGTCTGTTGCATTAATATTGCTATGAACTATAATGTCACCATCTACATTGTGAATATTCATTCATTATATCATAATCCAATATAAAATCAGACATGTATAAAGTGCCTTTGAGGCCCCGTACTTGCAGAATAAAGGTTTGAATTTTTTTAATCATGTACTTAGTAATGTTACGAAATACATGACTGCGTAAGGTTTCACAATACGATTGTATTTAAATTTGATTTACTTATGATTTTTGTTGTTATTTTGTAACCAATACTTTATTGTGATTATTTAATAGACGCTCAGCGACTTGACGAGAATAGATGGCAGCACTAGATGGCAGTTTCTTAGACTGTCGGGTCGTTTAGCGGGAAGATCGGGGGAATATAATGTAAAACTGCCCCCCTATTGTCGAACGCGTTCGAAAATCTGAATCAGAAACAAGTGTCATGATTTTGTATGGGCTATGACAGTTGATTCGGATACCAATTCTCAAAATTTCGTTAAACAATAACCCCCCTGGTCACGTTCACGTCTGGTTGGAACGAGCGTAGAGTGAACAGTGCTTTCTAAACTAAGTGCAGTCGATCATGTGATAACCAAACTAGTTATTGTCCGAGCTGAAATAAACAAGTGAAACTCTTATTCTTGTGTGTTTTACTGGCTAATCCTTATAACTGCAATAAATACACACAAATATAGTAAAGTCCGCGTATTGGCCTTTGGACCTTGTCAAATAAATATCGTATCAGGTATTCAATTCCAAAGTGCATAAGATAACAGATAAATACATCATATTTTTTTCTTTTGATATCAAATGCTAAGCAGATATAGATAAGTTAAAGTATTCTAAAGAAAAGACGCTAAAGCAGATTGTATATTTACTAAAGATAATGTTAATCCCTGGGCCACTTGCTAGTTAGGGTTTATCTAATCACCAAGTGAAGTCAGGCATCATAAAACCAAAATATTTTTTTATAATTTATCATAATCGGAATTTCCATGCCAACCCTGTCGTATCAAACTCTATTTTTTTTCTTAGTTTAGAAAAAAGTTGATTAAACCAAATAATAGGATGACACTGTAATTGGATTGTGTTCATTTTGGCACAAGAATAGCTGGACATTCACAGATGTTTATAACCAGCTTTTTTCCCGATTATGTCGAGCCACGATTAAGCAAAAAAGAGGATTATGAATCTTTCCTTTATGGCTCTTTCCTCTTCCGCAAAGGAAATTATATATCTCTCTCTCTTACACAAGGTTACACGCAATTAATCCCATGCTCTCTAATGGAGTATTAGTCAATTACGCCACGCGTACAATTAAACGCTCATTCTAAGAAATAATTATTAAAAAAACCCTACTGCAAAAGAGGCGTCACGAATATAAATAAATAGTAAATATAAGGGTCAAGCTCACATAAATCGACTTTTTAGTCCGCAAGCTAAGCAAAGCTTGTACTATGGGTATCAGGCGACGGTATACATAATACAAAGTTAAATTACAATACTCAAACCTAAAATCAACGCATTCGAAATGTGGCTATACCGGAGAATGCTAAAAAAAATCTGGAGAGATTAAGTATCAAACATTGAAGTTTGAAATATACTTAAGAGGGTGTATACCTGCTTAACTGGCAACGTCGCATAGTTTTTGGCTTTTCTTGATTATTTTGAGAAATGTGTATGTAACTTGGAACATGTTTTCAATTCATTCATTACGTTTTCGGTAGATTCGGTACAGTGCAAAATTTCATGAACCAAAGCTCTAAAAAATGAATTCTTGTTTTGTAAGAAAATCAAGGCAAAAGCGATGTGTACATGAATCAAACACAATATAAATGCTAAAAATCTAGGGTATCTATTGAACATATCTTTAAAGTTTCATTCAAATACCACAAAATAATGAAGTAAGAAGACAAAATATGCGACGTTGCCAGCTAAGCGGGTATAAACGCTCTTAATAAAAGCCTGGAACTTACTCAATACTTTATTGCACAATATGATTTTACAGCACAACTTTTGAGCCCAGTGAAAAAAAGGAAAACCTCATATTTTGGACATGTCTATAGATACGACAAATACGACATAACCAGGAAAATCTTAGAAGGGAAAATCGACGGTAACAGGAGCAGAGGAAAGAGAAAGCTAACCTGGTTAGACAACATCAAAAGCTGGTCCAACATTAATGACACTGCCAGTATTTGCAGACTCGCACAAGACACGAACAGGATCCGGAAGATGGTCGCCGACATCCGTTGAGTATATGGCAGAATGAAGAAGAAACCCAAATACAGATACCAGAAAACATCCAAGACCCGGAATAAACATACGTGATCATCAACATACACTTGCCCCGCTGCATGATTAATGCCATGCCAAGTATCTTAAAAGTAACTGTAACCATTTATCTATTTTCCGTTATCAGAAACACTATGTTACTATAGAACGTTAACCTACATGCTAAACTACTGTCATATTTCTTTTTAAATCTAAGCGCTCTGGGCCCCCGAACCCTCTGTTTTCTTGGTACCGCGTCCCAGTTGGCTTAAAAGCAGCCCCGGATCTACGATTTTTCCGAACCGGGGCAATACCTTGATGGTGGCGCCCCCTCCCTTCAGTGTTTGAGAAAAACTGTTAAAACTGCCAATGAGTAGCATTTTTTGTGACCAAAACCTATGTAGGAAAAGAGGCTTCATTAGTTCGATATTTCGAATTCTTGTCTCAAGGATTTGGCGCCCCCATGAAACTGCCGCCCGGGGCAAGTGCCCCGGTTTGCCCCCCCTTAGATCCGGAGCTGCTCAAAAGTAACCGTAAGACCAGTTATCTATTATCCGTTATCAGAAACACAAGGTCACTGACAAACTAACCTACATGAAAATGGAAGTTATCTAATATATTTTTTTTAATTATCTTTTTTAAAGTGCTTTGTCATTCTGGTCACGACGTCGCTCTTTTGATGTTACATAAATCTTAAAAGTAAGACAAATAGTAGTTACCTTATCGTCTATTCTATTTACCTAAACCTACCCAGTCAAGATTATTAACTAACTAGTAGGTGCCCGCAACTGCATTCGCGCCTTTTATCGTAGAGTATTAATTGATTTGTACATCACCTATAGGGTCCTAAGAAAAAATAGTATTTAAAGCCCTTAACTTTCGGTTGTCCACAGGAATAACGCATAACGCTAACTCATACTAAAAAATCTGTATGACCCTTAAGTGTAAAATCTATCTACATATTAAAGGTCCTTTAAAGGAGTAAGATAATTTTATAAAGCAACGCAAACTAAATGTTCAGAATAATCTACTTAACTATCAAGAGTATAACATTTATGCAAATCATGGTTGACTGTGTACCGCGTTAATTTGCTTAGATAATTTTTTGCTTCAGATTGTAGGTATTTACACTCACGGAAGCTGTGTGTCTGCAAATGATGGACCAATTTGAATAATTTTTATTTTATTTTATTTATTTGGAACATCCACAGCATTACAGAAAAAAAAAACACAATGCTTAAAGCTAATACATAAAGCCAATAACAGATGTTCACAGCATAACGGTTAACGAGCCATAAAAAGTAGGTAATGGTACTAATGGTTTAAGATTGGAACCTCGCATTGTATAAAGACCATGTATATAAATTCGAGAAAGATGAGACACCCAAAACAAGACAAGACAAAACACAAAGTATACACCCCGTGGGTATGTGTGTGTGTCTGTGTGTGTGTGAATGTGTGTGTGTGTGTATGTGTGTGTGTGTGTATGTGTATGAAGGCATGTATAAATAAATAGGTTTGTATACGTAAATTATAAGCATGTTTGTTATAAGTACCTATGCTACTCCGCTCTGCCACGACATCCACCTTGCAAAATAAATTTTCGAACGCGGTTTTTCAGTACTAATTTGGAACAGTCAAATAGATCAACAGTATTAAAACTTGAATTGTATTGTACAATTGGGGAATTTTGAGCGTACCTAGTATGGACCTTGGGAAGATTAAAAAGTCGACGCTGGGAGTGCCGTGTTCTAAAGGTTGGCACTGAGAAACCAATTTCGTCAAGGAGTGAGGAGGAGCCATCAATACGACCAGACAGAATATCATATAGTATAGTGACCTCAAGCAAAAGGCGCCGGTCCTCCAAACTCATTAAGTGGTGGCGGCTGCACATGGACTCGTAGTTTGCATCCCATTTTTTGACTTTATAATTTAAATGACGTACAAATGAGCGCTGAAGTTTTTCGATTTTTTCTTTGTGTGTCACATAATGGGGGCACCATATGCAACTGGCGTATTCCAAAATACTCCTGACATAGGCAAAGTATACAACTTTAATGCAGCTGGTGTCGTGAAAGTCACTACACACCCTAAAAACAAAACCCAGATTACGGTAAGCTCTAGTAACTATTTTATCAATATGTTGATCAAAAGGTAATTTTGTGTCCAGAGTCACACCTAGGTCCTGTACTGTAATTAACTACACTCCAATGAATAAATGTCTATACCACTATTATAAAGTTATAAAAATTGAGTGTCTGATGAATGGTGGTGAAATTAAAGATCTTTCCAAAAAAAGAGTGAAACGGAGTATTTAAAGGTCACTGAATTGTACGTGCTGTTGTGATTTCATCACGTCAAATGGTTAAACGGATTTCAACTAATTTTGGTACACGGGTCCCCCCAGGCCCCGTGTCTCCTTTGGTAAAGACGGTAGACTGCCTATTTTTATATTCTTTAACACTACAATTTGTTTGCATGTTTTATCGTCATTTTATTTATTTATCGCTATTAGGTATTAGTTACATCGGAAAACATAATCTTGCATAATATAACATTGATAAGATTGTATTAAGTTCTTACGACGATCTGTGCGTCTATTATTATCATTTATCACATATGCCTGGACTTCAATTCGGGTTTTTAGTTATTTTCAGTTCCAATAATTACTATTGCAATAAATACAAAGATCGAAATAATGAAAAAATCCCAAGACTCCGACTTGACAGTGCCTTGCGCCTTGCCGGGGCGCACGCTCTGCCAACTTGGCTACAGAATCCAGTCAGCTCCTGGGTCTTATTACAGAACCTATAAAATGGTATTTCTAATCAAGAGAGACAATAGAAACAACCAAAAAAAACCCAGTTAGCTTGTCTTCAAATATTGTCACTAGTGTTACAAGATTTTTGCATTTTAACCGACTTTACTCCTGATTTTTTTCGTGATTTGTAAAACATCACGATATTTATAGAATACCAATTAAAAAAAATTAGGAACTAATTTAAAACAAAAACTTAATAATACCTATGAATTAAATTACTCATTTCTAAACATTTTGGGACAAGTATTCAGCTAAAAATGAGGATAGCGGAAAGCATTGGATGACGATTGGGTAACGCGACATTAGCCATCACGAAAATCTTTGAGGGACGCCTTTGTCCAGCAGAGCACATCTTTTGGCTGAGATGGTGTTCCTACTGGGATTCGAATCCTGGAGCACTGATTAAGTAGAGGTCACTACACACTAAGCCAGGGGTCGACAAACTGCGGCTCCGGAGCCACATGTGGCTCTTTGTATGGAGCTGCGCACTATAGATTAGTTCTTTTTTATCAAAGAGTACTTTTTATTTATTATTGATTTTGTGGCTCTTTAAAAGCTGTGAAATTTTGTACCCACTCAAAAGGTTGCCGACCACCAGACTAGGCAAATGTCATCAATTGAACAAGTCTTACCGAGTCCAGCTTATTGAAGAGCTCCTGCTTGACATCCAGCTTCTCCACTATAGCCTCGATGATCAGGTCTGCGTTCACCCCATCCTCCACTTTGCTGGACACCTAGAGCATATTGTTTAGTAACTAAAGACGTAAAGTGCTTTACAAATTTAACAGATCAATTTACCTAGTTGTCCCTAAGAGAGAATAGTGACAGAGTTACTTTAAAAATGCTAATAATCTTGGCAATCAAGATACTGACGAGGAGAGCTCTTGAAAAATGGACCTCATTGGCAAAAAGTATTTTTTTTATTTTTATATTGTTTATCATTATTTTAAAGAGTGACTCAGGAGGTAACAAGGTATAGAAAAAAGTTGATTGACAGTATGTCCACAGGCGTTCAATATATAGGCTTAATAACACTGAATTGACAGCACTGTCACTGTCACTGGAACATGTTAATACATGAATATATACTCAATTCATCCTTACTTGTTTTAATAGTAAACAACATTCGAACCTAAAAATTTGTATTTAATGGCAATACCAGCTCTTTTCTTGCAAGGAAATCAATTTATGTATGAAATTGTCACTTATGTGATGATAATTGTCAATTATTTATGAGAAAATGGGACTTTAAGACAAAAAGGTGTACTTTTAGGTTATAATGTTATTTACTATTTAGGACAAGTAAGGATGGACAAAATACATTACAATTACAAAAGGTGGGATATGTAAGAAGATATTAAATTAAATAGGTTTTAAAGATCTTAAACTCTTTTAAGTTTCTTGATCTTAATTCTTATTCAAAGGAAATATTATATTGTTAGGCCTTTGTCACAGTTAGTCTGGATGGAAAACATATTTTGCTTATTCTTTGGAAATTCAAATGCATAATTACTTATTCTTAGAAAACAAGTAATCTGTTGCCCTCTTGAGGCATCAAAAATTTACAAAGTAACAAACAGACTCACATTTATAATATGGAATATATGGATTAAATTGTGATTTTAAATTCTACATTTTAACTGTAACTATCACAGTTTTATTGACTAACCTTAATCCTGCTGAAAGAGTCCTTGACGAACCCCTCCACCTTGGCAGCATCATCCTTGTGGAGCTTCTTGGCCACACGGGTCAGGTTCTGCTGGATAGACTTCTGGGCCTTCTCCAGCAGTTCCGGCTGCAAGTCTACTATGGTGACATTCTGGCCGGCTTGAGCTGCAACCTTCATAAACCAGTTTTTTCATGAAATGTAAATTATATAAGAATAAAAAAAAAAAACGTTTTATTCATGAAGGAAAAGTGGTCCCTTATTATGAACAAGGCAAAGCTATGCCATGAGTCCTTTGGTATGCTTCATCGTTGAAGAAAGTCCGATAAGGTTAATAATAAGCAAGTTATCAGAGGTGTGTTTGTGTAAATGAACACAATAATCAGGTTTTTTTTTTAACAATCAAGGTTCAGAATCAGTTAAAATATAAGTGACTTACCTGAGCGATGCCGGAGCCCATCAGCCCCCCGCCGATAACGGTGACCGTGTTCACTGCATTTAAAGAGGAAGAGCTGGAAAAGGCTCTAGCGAGAACTGATAATTTGTTCATCTTTATGTTCGCGGTGAGAGAATGCCGGGTGAACTGACACGCGACTCGCCGAACGGGACAAACTCGACAAGTCATCAAGTGACGTTATAAATACAACAGTGTGAAGTTCACCCACGATAACAACACATCGACGTGATATCATATGCACGCTTATAGATAACAGCTACATACCGGTCGTAAAAGCATCGCTGCGGCGACGAGAACATTGAGAACACATTTCTAACCGCTTTACATGACAATATCAGAAATGAAATGATGATATAGATGAGAATTATACAGAAAAACTAGAAAAACCGTGTTTTTAGTTTGTTGAGCAAGGTCATGTCAACTGTAACGTTTCATTTTGTTATCTTGTATTTGTTTAAAAGCACTGCTGTCTTTTAATGAACAGTTATTAACAGACAACAAATACAAGGATGATAGCAGAGAATTGAAGTTAAAAAAACTTAATTGAAGCAGTTTTGTACTAGAAAGTGAAATACGAAAGTTTTTGTTTACCAAAATTAATATAATTTATGCAATGAAAAACAAATACATGCGTACAACAAATCGTATTTCTAAACATGACAACTTTTTGAAAACACCGTTCAGAATAGAATATACATTCAATTTTCATTGCATTGTGTTATTGTTTTTATTGATTTTATGTGTTATTCAGAGAAAAATAATTATACACATAATTAACTGACCTAAAGAAACATAATACTATGGTTAAAATGTTTATTTAATTATTCTTGCGTCACTAAATAATGCCTTATCGACTTATCGATAGAAGTTTTTGTTTTTGAACACCCTGCCACTTGCTGAGTTTCTGCCGCTCGACTCTGACTCGGGTTGATTAAGCGGACTGAACTTTGGAACTAACTTTTCTTAATTTCTACATCTTGATTTAGTTTATCTACGTGGCCGGTGGGAAAGTAAAGGCCCTTATAGGGTGTCTTCTAAAACGTATTTATTATAATTGTTCAAAATGATTCAGTTCGGAGTAATTGCTCGGAGCTTCTCCAGTTCTTCAGCGGTACAAAGTGCAGTGAAGAATGTCACCGTTATCGGAGGTGGCTTAATGGGCTCCGGCATCGCTCAGGTACCTAATTGATTCAAATATGACAATGCACCGCAACAACTAAGTAAGTATAATAATTATAAATAGTCCGTCCGTAAACACCGCGGGTTGCATTATTTTTAGTACAACTCGTCATTTGTTTTCTTACTATTTTAATTTTATTATGAGACTAACGTCACAAATGAATTAACTCTGTAATAATTCGTTACATTGCATACCCAAATAAATTATGACTATATACAAAATAATAAAAAATACAACTAAATTGAGAACCAATTCCGTTTTTGGAAGTTGGTTAAAAAAGAGAACAGTGGAACTCTCGTCGTCGAGAGTTAGGCACTACCTAGGCAAGCATGCTCCATCGTCAGCTACATCATCGCTTACCAACAGTGGTATCTAACATTAAAAAAAGAAATGTAATTTAATTGTTGAAACAATAACAAAAAGAATTTTCAAATGCTCTAACCATTATTCTGATTCATTGCTAAAAACACTTGTTCAAGTCAAGTTCAGATTGCTTCATCCATTTAGAAGCTACAATGCCACAGATGGACACAGAGATGCACACATCGGACATGTAATTACTTGCTTTCATGGGGTTGTTAAAAATAAAGACACATAACATATAATATAAGGTATATAATGTAAAAGGACATCAACAACATGATTAAGGTAAAATTAGTACTAGACCACTTAAAATAAAGAACTAAAACCCTTTTACTAATCTCATACTAAATGGATGGGAGTGTTTAATGTAAAAATTTTGGATACTACTTGTTTGATTTTTAAAAAGTTATTGATGTTTTTTACTCATTATTTAAGAGACTTTTGATATCAGTTTAAAGTTTTTTGAAATCTCTAATAGTTACGGAATAATCATCTGGTCACACTTAACGATTACACCTGGTATATCCATGGTCATGAAAACATGAAAAAAAAAGCACCCGGTATAAAGGCAACAATGATATTTTTTTGTAGCCAATAGAAATCCAATCCTTAGGGGCCTATCTCATCAGTATGTTAATAGCTTAGATCAGGGGTTGGCAAGCTGCGGTTCGTGACCCACTTGCGGGTCTTTGGATGTTAAGCTGCAGCTCTTTAGTTTAGTTTTTTTTTACCAAAAAGTACTATTTATTGTAGGCAAAAATTTTTTTTGTGGCTCTTTAAAAACTTGGAAATTTTGTAAATAGGGAATAGGCATGAATTTTTTTTATCAAAATACCTTAAAGAAAAGTCTTTCAAAAAGTGAAATTAAAATCGGCCAAGAAATACGCATGATATAGTCATTTTAAACTACTAATTAGCCAGCGAGTTGACAGAGAGGTATGACATGTACTTTTACGTCATAGTACACTCCGGCCATATGGCCGGAAAAAGTTTAAAGTTTATATAAACTCCATATTAAATTCTGTTTTGCTAGAAATAGATAGAATGAAATGTTTGATGGCTTATATATTGGTTATTTTTATAGTTATTACAAAAAAATATTTTTTACTACGGTTTGTAACATGAATGAGCTTTTAATAATGCAAAAATAAAAATTCATGCATATTCCCTATAGTAATTTTTGACTCTTCTGACTCAAAAGGTTGCTCATCCCTGGCCTAGGTTATTAGCATTTTTTTATTTACTCTGTCACTTTTATCGCCCGAGTTATGGGACAGAATAAGTCTCGATCACTTCCAGTGTAAAAAATATATTGACTACCATATTTTTAGGTAGCTGCCCAAGCTGGTCAGAATGTGGTCCTCGTGGACGTCAGTTCTGATGTCCTGGCTAAAGCACAGAAGTCTATTGGATCCAACCTGGGTCGTGTCGCCAAGAAAACCTACAAGGACAACCCAGCTGAGGGGGAGAAGTTCGTCAAGGATGCCCTGGCGAGGATCAAGACAGCCACCGACCCTGTCGACGGAGCCAAGACTGCTGATCTAGTTGTGGAGGCTATCGTTGAGAATATGGAAGTGAAGCATACACTGTTTAAAAAACTAGACGCGGTGAGTATTTAAAAGGTCAAAATAAGTTTATTTATGTCTTTTCAAAAAATAAATTTATTAATAAGTTTGACACGTTGATGATCTCAAAAAAAAATTCGCTGCTACATGTGCTTTTGTCCTAAATGTCATAATTATTGAGACACCAAATTACATGCATATTCGTATTTTGAAAGTCTGATTAAAAATATTCAAAAAGAAGAACAAAATTTTCTATTTTTTAAAACAAAGTCATGTCATAACTCATAATCATAATATAACAAAATCTTCCTTTGTAGGCTGCGCCCGCGCACACCATCTTCGCGTCCAACACGTCGTCTCTGTCCATCAACGAAATCGCCGCTGCTGTCAAAAGGAAAGACAAGTAAGCAATCTGTACTAAAAGATGGCGTTGCGTGTGGATGCTTATCAATTTAGCAAAAAACATATTGCTGCGACGCACGAGATTAATATACGGCGTAACCTGTAGACCGCCACAATTAACAAATCACGTCATCGAAAATTGGTGCCAGAGGACCCCAACATCAGCATATTCCGACCAAATTTAATGGGTCACTAACTCAATACGTCGTTTTACAAAAACTACTTTATATTTAAGGGTTTTTTTTATTTTCTTGCTGTGGCGTCTGGGTCACGTCGTACTACTTCGCTGCTTGGCGCTCGACAGGTTAAGCGCCTACTGCCATAAGGTACCTTTTGATTTGGACTATCACAATTATGTAAATATCAAGAGGTTTAAATATCTATACTATTATAAAGTTGTAAAAATTAAATGTCTGTACATTGAAGATTTAAAAAAAAAGGATTGTAACGGACTATTTCGAGGTCACTAAAACGAAAAATATTTTTATTTTTTATTTTTGTATGTCTGTATGTGTCGTTGTGGCTTCATCACGCAAAATCGGCTAAACAGATTTCAACAATTTTTGATACACGAGTAGATCGGTATCTCCAGGTGGTTATAGTATAGGATACTTTTTACCCGACTACGCTGAAGAAAAAAATAGGGGTTATGATTTTTCTCCTCCGCGAACGAAGTTTCTTTCTAGTGGTACTCTAAAACTTCCATGTTGGAATACATATTGAATTCAAAATCATTCACCTTCACTGTCAACCAGACCTTTAAACGTTATGAAAAAAAACGATATAATAACGATATATTTCGTTTGTGTTTAAAATCTCGTTCAAATAAAATCAATATTCCTTTATAACGTTATATCATATCACAACGGAATGAAAACCACAACATTATAAAATAGCGTTATAAATGTTAAAATAACGTTATGAACTACGCGCTGTTGCCGCTCCGTATGCACATCTTTGGTTAGGCACACGGCGCGCCGGTGGCCGGCGCTGGATTAATGTATTGCGCAACGTTGCCAGCACCTTTTGCTTGGACGCCTTCTACCTACCGTTCGTAAAGGTGAAAAACGATTAAGGAGTGTTGTTAAATTTAGTGATGTGTTGTTTGTCATACAATCAATGAAAATTGGGACAAAAAAAAAAAAAATGCTGTCTATACATACATAGTTACGTAGACCTATTAGAGGACGGGACAACGAAGTTTAGATATTTGCCTCCTACTAATAGCAATAAGTAATCCAAAACACTGCAATTGGCATTGGAATTCAAGATGGCGGACATCACTATTAATCAAAAAGCCATCATAGGGGTCGTTTTCTAGGTTTTTGGGGGCGCGGAATTGGAAAATGGCGTCCATTTTGGAATTCAAGACGGCGGACATAATTTTTAATGAAAAGGTCATCATAGGTAACGTTTTCTAGGTTTTTGAGGGCGCGGATTTGAAAATGGCGTCCATTTTGGAATTCAAGATGGCGGACATCATTTTTAATGAAAAAGTCATCTTAGGTGCCGTTTTCTATGTTTTTGGGGATGCGAATTTGGAAAATGGCGGCCATTTTGGAATTCAAGATGGCGCACATAATTTTTAATGAAAAGGTCATCATAGGTAACGTTTTCCAGGTTTTTGGGGGCGCGGATTTGGAAAATGGCGTCCATTTTGGAATTCAAGATGGCGGACATCATTTTTAATGAAAAGGTCATCATAGGTTACGTTTTCTTGGTTTTTGGAGCGCGGATTTGGAAAATGGCGTCCATTTAAGAATTCAAGATGGCGGACATAATTTTTAATGAAAAGGTCATCATAGGTAACATTTTCTAGGTTTTTGGGGGCGCGGATTTGGAAAATGGCGTCCATTTTGGAATTCAAGATGGCCGACATCATTTTTAATGAAAAAGTCATCTTAGGTGCCGTTTTCTATGTTTTTGGGATGCGAATTTAGAAAATGGCGTCTCATAAGTGGCTTCCATTTTGGAATTCAAGATGGCCGAAACCACTGTATGATTATTTCATCCCTTTTATAAGTTTTTTGATGGTTCAGAATTTTAAAAATTCAAGTAGGCATAACTTTAAAATAGACGCCATTATATATGGCCAAATCTGAATTCCCAGAAACCTAGAAAACGACTCCCATGATGACTTCTCCATAAAAAGTAATTTCCGCCATCTTGAATTTCAAAATCTGCACCCCCAAAAACTTAAAAAACGACACCTATGATGACTTTTTCATGAAAAGTGATGACTACCATCTTGAATTCCAAAATCAACGCCATTTTCTAAATCCCCGCACCCAAAAGCCTAGAAAACGACACCAATGATGACTTTTTCATTAAAAATTATGCACGCCTTCTTCAATTCCAAAATGGACGCCATTTCCCAAATCTGCACCCCCAAAAACCTATAAAACGACACCTAAGATGACTTTTTCATTAAAAGTGATGTTCGCCATCTTGAATTAAAAAATGGACGCCATTTTCCAAATTCGCGTCCCCAAAAACCTAAAAAACAACACCTATCATGACTTTTTCATAATAAGTGATTTCCGCCATCGTGATTTCGAAAATGGACGCCATTTTCCAAATTCGCACCCCCAAAAACCTGGAAATGTATAGTATATTTACTGTAGCTTATTTTTATAACAGCAATTGTTCAAGTATTTTTGTAGGTTTTCGAGATAAAAGCAAATAACTGAAAAAAGTGACATTTAACCAAAATCCTAACGTCAGCACAGCCCAGCCCCCATACCCGAGGACTTTTAGGAGGTTTATTAGGACACCTCAAGGAAACCCTGTACTAATTTTAAAAACTACACGATTTTTTTCCGCTGATTAGCTTATTTCTGCTAATTTTCTCGGGCTATAACCTTTTTACTCACCACTAACTAGTTGCATTCGTATTTCCCAATCCCAGCTTCTGACGTATTCGGTTTATTAAATCAGAACGTATTTCAAATCACCGAGTGGCCGACAAAATCCGATCTGATGCTACAAGTAACTAGCGAATTATGTAGATTGTAGGTACACTAAGTAGGTATTCGTATCAAGCAGGTAGCAACGGCAAGGCAAAACTATGCCGTGCGCCGTGAACCGCAATGCAGGAGCGGGCGAATATGCGTCTAAGAAAGAGAAGGTCTATAATGTTATTATATCGCTAGCCGAAATATCGATATAGATGTATAGGTGTTAGTTTAATAACGTTATAAGGATAATGATATGGCGTCAAAAACGATTATTATAACGTTATTTGTGAAATTAAAACGACATAAAAGATAGCGTTACATGAAAATAACGTTTATTAAAGGTCTGCTGTCAACCAATAATCCCTGCCTGCAATAATCATGAGGCAGATATATAGGCTAGATATGAAAAGAAATACACCAATTTAATCTGGCACAGAAGAAAGTGACATGAATTCCCATTGATGTAATTCAAGGTCAAATATTATGTTTACAAACGGCTGTTTTGCAATCTCCAAAGTTAGGGTCTATTCAGACGTACCACAACCACGTAGTCGTGCGATAGTTTATATTAAAATAAATAGTTTTATTCACCCGGACCACATTTCGCCATTCCATCGCAGCCGTGTGGCCGGTCCGACCACATCAAAACAACTGCAAGAAACTGCAGCGCAACTATTCACACGTAACCACTGCTTTACCACTTTTGCCACTGTGTTGTGGTGTGGTTGTGGTCTGTGTGAATAGAACCTTAAGGCAAATTGTATCATAAGGAAAAATAATATTGCATAAATTAGTATATTGATACAAAGATAAGTAGAAACAAATTTATTGCGATCCACTGCAGTCTAAGCCGGAATCGAACCAGCTTCTATGTTACGAGTATACCGAAAGAGCGTCCTAAACCATTAGACCATAAGACCGCTTGCTCGTTACCTTCTATACTCCATGGCTTTGAGGTCTGTTTTTTGACCTCCGCCAGTAGCGCTGACTGGAGCACAAAAACGACCTTATTCCATCATATCTAGTCCCGTGGATCACATGTCCATACATCTCTAGATTCGGCGGCCTCCACTTCTTCAACCCGGTCCCCGTAATGCGACTCCTGGAGGTGGTGCGAGGAGACGCCACCACCACGCCGACATACGAGACCATGATGGCGTGGGGCAAGTCGGTGGGCAAGACCTGCATCACCTGCAAGGACACACCCGGGTTCGTGGTCAACCGGCTCTTGGTGCCGTACATTGCTGAGGCCATCCGGCTCTACCAGAGAGGTGCGTTATTTTTTTTATGTAGTACCAGTAGACGTCCTTCAGGATGACAATGCAAACCACCTTACCCATATATCATGGTTATGTTAGCTCAGCCTTGAGATATGGATTTATATTGTGGGGAAACTGTACACATTCTAATATGGTATTCATAGTACAGAAAACATGTGTCCGTTGCTATTTGCGGTCTAGCTTATAAATCATGCGCACCATTCTTAATATAATAAACAATACTTCTACCTTGCTTATTTATTTGGGAAATCTCCATGTTTGTAAAGAGGCACATGTATTTATTTAAAACAGTTGCAAGTGTCTACTAGAAACCAACGGACGGTTGGGTCGTAAAATCTTTCCTAGAACGGCATTTATATTTGAATCGCTGCTTTGCATTTTGCATATATGCATGGAATTTTTTAACAAGTTACCAAGATGTACACAAGAGCTATCTCTAAATATATTTAAAAATAAATTCAAGCTACTTAATGAAAAAAGCTGTTATAATATGAAGGATTTCCTCTCTCAAGATAGGTTACAATAATATCTAATATATTTACATGCTAGTGTATAAGTACACCCCGTTATCTAACGCTCAGTTTCGGGGCAAGTGATGGGGCAGTTTCGATACTCAAATCGATAAAAAATTAACTTGATTTTTTTGTATATTATTTTTTCATTATAAATTAAAACAATATTTTTTCCAAATTATATGAAGTCCAACTTCGTCACCTGCTTGTAAAAAGACATTTTAAAAATGAAAATGATTTTTCGACCTCCACGGATGTAACTGGCAACAACTGTAGTTTTTTGTAATGCTATACGCAGCTTTTATTTACAGTACTGTTGTTATCAATTTGGACTTCTTTATTTTCTAACAACTGATTAATATTTTTTACAGATTTAAAGCCTGGATTTTCATTTAATGTGTTTGTTAATTTTCCATGAATCAGTTTCCCTTTATGGTGCAGCCTTGCTAATGAAATTTTATTTTGAATATCAACTTGGGATCTTCTAATTTTGTAATGCCTGTTGGTAAAATTGTGAAATGGATGTGTATAAAAATTGATATTGTTTGTTAAATCATTGTCCGTCGAGAGCAGTCGCTGTGCTTCAGCTGAAAGAAATGAAATAAATGATATAAAATATAGCCCGAGCAATGCGATTCTCAAGAGACTAATAATAGCATAAAAGCAAACCATCTCCACGTCGAATTTTGATAAGTTAAATTTTTGCATTCATCTCCCTGCAAAATTGATGATATTCATCAATATCAAGTAAAATATTGGCCATGATTTCTCGCTGTACATACTATATAGGCATTACGTGATTGACAAAAGAAATAGCTTATGCCAAAGAAACCGATGGATTAAAAAGATATTAAGAAGAAATGAAAAAGGTTTTATAATTTTAAAGAAAAAATACTTTTTCTTCACAAAATTATAAAAACGAAAACTGCTCGATATTATTAACAAAAAGAGACTTAATCGTGTACTAAACAATTAATGACTCCGATCCCGACGTTGAACTGCTCATGCTAGATTAGGAACCTACCTAATACTACCGAGTAAGTCGTCTCTGTACTATTCAATAATTGTCGCCCTCCTATCTGATCAAATATATGCAATGAATGAGTTACCTCAAAAGCATTCACAAAAGAAGAATTTTATTTTGACATATAATTATTTATATGTAAATAATCGACTATTTATGTGAAGCAAAGCAACATCACTATTTGCCACCAAACTGAGCGTTAGATAACGGGGTGTAGAAATTACTAGCCCCAATGCATAAGTTTTCGTCTAATCAGATCAGTTTTTTAGGTTCTCCTATTTGTAAGGAAATTATGTTTTTGATCAAAATTCAATACCGTTTAATACTAGTGTGATAACATTTCCATTTTGCAAAATATTCCACACACACTAACAAAATTAAAATATAACGATACCAGTTTTCGATACCAGAAGACATTTTTGTTTCTTTTTTTACAATTTCGGTTACGAATTGAACAGGCGTAAAAAGGGCCATTACTAGGGAAAGCGACACAGCAAAGCTTTATGCTGTCAGTTCTGCTTCGAGCCTATGAGTCAAGAAGTCCAGTTTGATACCACAATTTGACTTGGACATTCGTTTTTAAGTTTTTTCTACAATAAAAGCCTTATGAAAATAAAGTACATTAAACATTACTATCAATGTTCTTATTACTTAGTCGTTTGGCCTAAGCACGTAATATATATATCTCGCTTCTCCATATCTCCATTTTTGAAAAATTAAGAACTAAATCGACAAAAAAATCCATATAATTTTTGTGCCTGCTCATAAAATTTCACTAATCGGTATTCGGTTGAGAAATGCGACCTGTAGAGGAGAACATCAGGACAGACACACGAAAGTATTTTTGCCTACGTTGTAACGGAGTCGCTTCGCTCGGTCTAAAACAGATAATTAAAATCTAAGCTACGAATTGTCTCTCGTCTGTTCATTAACATTTTCACTGCCAAGCTTTTCGTAGCTATACGGGGAAATACTACGGATGGTATCGGCTACGCGTTCACGAACAGAGTGCCCCCTAGGTTACTGGCAGCGTAGCGTGGACTAATCTAGACGTGGGCTCTGTCGTAATAGCGGGGCCCTTTTTCTTTCAAGATAATGTTCATCATCCACAATGGGCTTCGCGCGAGGCCCCATTAACCTTTTTGGACGCCAACGACGCATATATCCGCACCGCAGGATCAACGCAAACGACCGATATATGCGTCAAGGCATTTAGACCGATATAGACCAACGCCCATTGACATACGGGTCATGTTGGCGTCAAACTTAATGATGTCATTTCGTATGAGTGACACCTCTTATTCGTCCCATCGTCGAAAAGGTTAAGTACGAGACTGTGGGCGAGGGCCAGCTTTGCCTACGCCTAACTACGCCACTGCTGGCAGTGAATGTGTTAAAATATCAATTTTCGTATTCCAGGCGACGCGTCAGCGAAGGACATCGACACGGCCATGAAGCTGGGCGCGGGTTACCCCATGGGTCCGCTGGAGCTGGCGGACTACGTGGGTCTGGACACCAACAAGTTCATCCTGGACGGCTGGCACCGCAAGTTCCCGCAGGAGCCGCTGTTCAACCCCATCCCCGCGCTCGACAAGATGGTGGCCAAGGGCCGGCTGGGCGTCAAGAGCGGCGAGGGCTTCTATAAGTACGAAAAGAAGTAATCTGGGATAGTCTGTGTTGTATTGTATACCAACTTATACCCCTGTTGTGATAGAGTTTATGATCATGAGATAAATATATACCGTTTTTACTAGATGTTTGTTTTATTCTTGAAGGTTATCTTCATGTTTCCACATAACCATATTTTACCCATACATATGGGACTAAGTTGATTTGTATAAGATTCTCTGATTAGTATTTTTTTATCTAAGACTGCTTCGCATATCCGTAAGGGTTCACAGCTGATTAACGACTTATTACTCTTTAGAAATGGTCGATATTGATATTCGTAATCGACCGTTAACAACTAACAGATGGTTATAGGAAACTGAGTCGTTACTCCGAATCTCGAACGATAAGAAGTAATCTGGATTGATTACCATGTTTACTCCTTTTAACACATTCACGACCGCGACCGTGCCTGGCGGGCGCTCTGCTCGTAGCAAGTTTTCGCTACATACGGTTTTTCCCGTGATATTGGGTACGAACATGACAATAGGGATGATGACTGTACTCAATACAATATACAACACAATTTTGATGCGAAATGGTGGTTTTTATGATAACAATCCTAAAAAACAAATTTGATTTCGATACCTTACATGTAGCTCGTTTTATGAGCCTTTAAAGTTAGGTGGAAAAGTCCATTTTTAAAGTATGAAAAAATTAATAAATAATAATACCCTTGAATAACTCATGAAATATATGATAACTTTTGTTATGAAACCGTTTCGATAAACGCAAGTTTTAACATAGCTGCAGAACAAAGTTCTTCATTTCCCCATACAAGGTAGGACGGTGTGACGTCATACCTTCGTAGGGTGGAGCGTTTTTTGGGAAAATCCAAAAGTGTGATTCTAAAGTTGTTGTATCTTGTTGAGTTTTTATGATATTGAAGTAGTTTTTTCACCAGTATTTCTGTTATTGAATGGTCGTTCTATAACATAGCGCAAAGACCATAACGTCATCAATCGTCGAGTAGTGTTTAATAAATGTGTATCAGTTTTCGCAGACTAGATTAAGAACCGAAGGGCCCTGTCGTAAGACAGTGGCTTAATAATCGTGAGGTTGGTGGTTCTAATCCCAGCATGGGCGAGCTTTTTGCAAGTTTTCTTCAGATGTTTAGATTTTAGTGAGACTAAAGTTTCTAGAAAGTTTGAAGAAAAGAACATTCCGTGCCATAGAAGTTTAAAGTACAAATGTATGGGATTCGAATATGCTAGAACCTTCGACTCAGCCCAATTTCAAGACGACGCTACTCAAAACAGCAGAATAACGAAAATATGACGATAAAAAGTGACAAAAGACGAGCGAAATTAACTGGTATATAAGACGGCGAATGTGGAGCAGACGCCAGTCTTAAAGTGGCAAGTGAAGGAGAAACAAGTGGAAAGAAGAAGTTAAAAGTGAAGTAGTAGAAGTGAACTAGATAGTGTTCAGTGTCAGTGACTCAGTGTGTGCTATTCACGGTGCGAAGTCTAGTATCTGTACCGGGACGCGTTTAACAGTGAATCCCTGCTACTGTAAGTCGCAAATAAACTAACTTGGAACTGTCAAGGTGTTATAACTATCTTATACCTCACGCTCGTAACCGTATTAATATAGGGTTTATGATTATGAAATGAATATAGGCCTGTATTTTCCACTGGGCATTCTGGGCACGTGCCCAGGATCCCAACCACCCTCAGGGGGCCCCGAAAGATCTTAACACATTCACTACCAACTGTTTCGTAGCCGATAACATGGGAAAATGCGTAGCGAAAAGTTATTATGAGCAGCGCGCCCATCTAGCGGGTTCCAGGTCGTGAAAGTGTTAAATGCCGTTTTTTACAGTCCCGGGTTTCTAATTTTATTATTGAGTGACCTAAGCCTTCCTTGTTTTTGACTGCTCGAAGGCCTCCTATACAGGAGTTTTTTTTTTTTTGACGCCTAGTAACCCTTTACATCTCTGTAAGTATAGGTAAAGTTATAATCTAATGGACCCGAAAACAATATAAAATAACTGTTGAGCTTGTTTCGGCTTTCTTCTCAACAGTGGTCTCCTCTTGGGGAATGCCGTACAGTCTTGTAAAAGTGCCCTTGCGGCCTACTTACAAAATAAAGATCATTATTAATATACATTTCCCTGTAAAGTGTGCCCCACCATGTATTTGTCTGTTGCATTAATATTGCTATGACCTATAATGTAATTGTCTAGATTGTGAATGTTTTTTGTTCATTGTAAAATCAGACATGTAAAATTGCCCTAGTAAGCCCTACTTCCAGAATAATTTTGAATTTTTTGAGTACCCAAGGGCGCTTGCGTGTATAAAGACTGCCTTGGATGAAATATATACTGTTTCTATAAAATTGTCGTTTCCTTATTGGGGGCATTTCACCAGGATAATACTGACAGATCGTCATTCTATCTTTTTGGGAGCATTTTCATTTCACTTTAATTAATACACACAATATAAAAATAGGATTTTAATAAAAAAATCAAATTATCCTTACAGTTGTAAAATACTTAAATCGCCGTCTACTTCATTTTCCATTACAAATGTACCATATTTTCTTAGACTCTTTCTTCTCCATACTCTCATGTTGGCAGGCAGAAGTAATCGTCTCCTACACATCCACAAATGGTAGTAATCCACAAGTCAGTCTAAAATATGCTAGTCATAGACCACACGCGCAATATCATTGGCTACGACAAGCCAAGAGTTAGCCGCGAACACAGACCATTAAAACAAGAGGACATTCGCCATCGCCATACAAAAAGCCGTTACCCGATATTTACAACGCTATCTGTGGTCACTCGGATCAAAGCCTTTCGTTCCGGATGCAATGAAAAATTCAAAAAAGCAGATACCATTCCTGAGCAAAGCTTAGGAGGGGGTGTCACGCTGATGGCTTAGGTACTAAATCTTTGATCTTGTATTTCCGCGCCTTGGAGGCGTTTTCAGCAAGCTGAAATACCGTTTCAGAGGGTGCTCCGTCACATACAAGTTTATCAAAATTCCAGATGTCGTTGTTTTCAGGCGCGTAAAACATGTTTCGGGCCAGTCTCTATCATATGACGACATTACCTGTTTTCAGGCATCTTCAGTACCCCTTATCTCCGTTCTGAAGTAAATTTCAGTATATAAATGACTGGCACGATTTTTCTATGGCGATCGACAGTCCTCTTGTCATTTCGTCCATGGCGATAGCCAGGATGTCTATCCACAAGTGGCGGTCTACAGGTCGTAGTCGTCGTCCTCGCGCTTGCGCTTCAAGGGGCCGGACTCCGTGGGGTCGAGCTCCATCTTGACGGGGCCCTGCGTCGAGGGACCCGCCGTCACGCGCACCGCCGGCTTCGCCACCACCTCAAGAAAAAAAAAACAAGTATAAAGTAGAGTTTAAAAAAATAATAGTTTAAAAAACACTAGAAAGACACGCTTTACAAGACTTTTCTAACAAATCCAAACACAGCTATGATACGATGTTCCATCATGAAGTTCCAGTTCATATTTTTCGGCTCAATCCTCAGATCAGTTCGACGGTACCATATTATTGTATTGTCATCAGAACTACATACAGCTGCCAATTTTCATGACGCCTACGATCCTTGGAAGATGGTTACATTAGTTACCTTAGATTCCATTACATAGTTACATACAGGTCGACCTAATAAAAGCGTGTTAAAAAGTCGAAGTTTGTAGTCTAACATTTCACAAGTTGACAACATTAGCAAAATTCAATACTTTTTTTTAACATGGAGTCAGAGGTAAGGAGGCCAAACTCATATAGGAAAACAGATAAATGAAGAATAAAGTAGAGTTTAAAAAAATAATAGTTTAAAAAACACTAGAAAGACACGCTTTACAAGACTTTTCTAACAAATCCAAACACAGCTATGATACGATGTTCCATCATGAAGTTCCAGTTCATATCTTTCGGCTCAATCCTCAGATCAGTTCGACGGTACCATATTATTGTATTGTCATCAGAACTACATACAGCTGCCAATTTTCATGACGCTACGATCCTTGGAAGATGGTTAAATTAGTTACCTTAGATTCCATTACATAGTTACATACAGGTCGACCTAATAAAAGCGTGTTAAAAAGTCGAAGTTTGTAGTCTAACATTTCACAAGTTGACAACATTAGCAAAATTCAATACTTTTTTTTAACATGGAGTCAGAGGTAAGGAGGCCAAACTCATATAGGAAAACAGATAAATGAAGAATAGAGTAGAGTTTAAAAAAATAATAGTTTAAAAAACACTAGAAAGACACGCTTTACAAGACTTTTCTAACAAATCCAAACACAGCTATGATACGATGTTCCATCATGAAGTTCCAGTTCATATCTTTCGGCTCAATCCTCAGATCAGTTCGACGGTACCATATTATTGTATTGTCATCAGAACTACATACAGCTGCCAATTTTCATGACGCTACGATCCTTGGAAGATGGTTAAATTAGTTACCTTAGATTCCATTACATAGTTACATACAGGTCGACCTAATAAAAGCGTGTTAAAAAGTCGAAGTTTGTAGTCTAACATTTCACAAGTTGACAACATTAGCAAAATTCAATACTTTTTTTTAACATGGAGTCAGAGGTAAGGAGGCCAAACTCATATAGGAAAACAGATAAATGAATAAAAGAAAATAAATAGATATATTACAGAACAATTTTACACAAATCGAACTAGTCCCATGGTAAGCTCAATAAGGCTTGTGTTATGGGTACTAAGCGACGATATATTCAATAGATATATTTACTTAAATACATAGAAAACATCCAAGACTCAGGAACAAATATTTTAATAGATAAAAACCGGCCAAGAGCATGTTTAACCATGGTCAGTGTAGGGTTGTTGATGAATCGTTCACATATTAAACGTTATGTCGGCGTTAATGGTGTAACGTTCTGTTGGCGACCTATTCAGTGGCGAAATTACTGTCGGGGAAACGTTTCACGACCGAGGCGGGAAGAGCGGCAATAGTTTGACTTTGTTCGCTCATGGCCCACAGAAATCGACGACAGCCAGCTATCACAATAGTTTTTTTTTCTTAATATTGAAAAACAATGTGTGTTTCTGTTTTTAATGCGGGCAAATTAACACCACATTATTATTTATTGTAATATAGATACAAAACAAGGCGCAAAGAAAAATACGATTGCACTCCCTGGTTACGCGTCAGGTTACCCTTTCACTAGCGAGTGCGTACGAGAGCATTCGTATTTTTCTTAGCGCTTTGATTTGTATCTATTTCACAATAACACAACAGGTATTTCCTCACCTTGCTACCAGAAGTGAACTTTAGCACAGGCTTAGGCACCACACTAGGTTTGGAAGAGGCTACATTGACAATGGCGCCCGCCGGCCGCTTGACCACCACGTTTTGCGGGCTCGGAGCCCCCTTGGATGACGTCACCGTCTTGATAGTGGGGGTGGGCACCATGGAGGGCTTTGCGGTCACTTTCTTAAATGCCGGCCTGAGTTTGTAGTTGCAGGCTGAGAGGCAATAGCTGAAAACATTGAGGAAGTGAGTAAGAAGCACATCGAAATTGAAGGACATGCTGTAATTATTTAAATATAAGTGTTAATAACTCATGTTTTTCAAAAATAAATCCAATTATATAATAATATTATTAGATGTCCAGGTACTTGTCTGTTGCATTAATAAGAGTCCCCAGCAAGCTCAAGACAAAGGGAGTTTCGTTCTCATTTTAAAACTACGTGTTTGGATTGTAACTTTGCATATACAATGACATGACGTATATAGGCCTGTAATTAGTTTATATGGCTCCAGTTGATAATATTTTGTTTGTTGCTCTTCTATTATTATTACTGTTACGAATTTTGATATTTATTCTTGAAGAGATCGAAAATTTGCGCTACTGACGCCAGCGCCCGCATATGCTGACCAAAGTTCATTGTTTAAAGACTCCGAATGTGATATCAATAATATCAATATTTTGTTCCTCAATCACTATTTGATTTTTGAAGGTTTATTTTATTGCTGTGGCATCTGGGTTATGTTGTATTACTTCACTGCTTGGCGGTCAAAAGGTTAATGGTAATCATTTTATGTAAAAAAAATATGATTATACATAATGGATTGACACAATTACAGTGAAGAAGATACTATGGTACCTAAGGTTATTATTAGGATCTTGAGTTTATTGTCGATTGGTTTCAGAAAGAATATGATATACACCACTACCCATGACAGCAAACATTACCTTGCTTAGCGAGCTAAATCCACAACTTGTTTGTTGGAATCACATTGTTGTCTTAAGGTAAAACTTATGTTTTCTGTCAATGGACATAGTACTTAGCAGTGGCAATCTAATGAGTAAACAATTCAATTTGTATCTTTCATGTACTTCTGGTTGACAGACTATTATTAGAATACTGAACAATGAAATTTCCTTCACAAGTTCTCTGGAAATTTATGAATAAACATAGAAACCAAATGGGTTATCAATTTATCACTGCTGTAAAAGAAAATTGAATGAGATTCAAGAATTTCTCTATATTTTAAGCATCCTCCAATCAACACCAATGGACTCTGTTGCTAGCCGAAGATTGTCTTCCTATCTTCATATTGGGTGTCCTTATCGCCTAGTGGCATCTCTCGGGTACCATGGAGTGATTTGCTAGCTTCACTTATTACTTTATGAATGATATTTGATTTTTATTTCAAAGTAATATACTTTACTTGTCCAGTTGTATTACGATGGTGACCTACATAAAAATACAGTTTTATGTAAACATACCGGTCGGGCGGCAGGCGCAGCCCACAATGCGGCTTTATCAAAGGCAGGGGATTCACATTCTTGACTCGAGCGATCTCCAACAATACCTCGCGCGGCGGCGGACTCGTGAACGACTTGTCCAACTGCAGCTGAACCGCCAATCTCACGTCGTCGATGTCTATTGACTTCTTCTTTGCGTGGTTCGCAAACACCCGCGCATCGTCCAGTATCGATGTCACATAGCGATAAGAGAACTCCAAAAGCTGGTTGACGACTCTAGGCTCATATTCTGTGACACCGACTTCCTTCATGATCGACATGATCACTTGAGCATCTTTTGGTATGTGTTTGGTTTGGTTGTTAGATTTTGATTTGTCTTTTTCCGACATTGCGGCAATTTTCGTGAGAAGTATAGTTTAAGAATTGGTTATGATATAGAATTTAATTTTTACTATATAGCGGCGAGATAATAATTATATTTTCATAAAAGTAGAACGATTTCCATACAGTGGGAACGATAGAATCGAGCAAAGAGTATGTATTTTCCTACGGAGAAGTGGAATCGAGCAATATGAATGAAATTTGACATTGATTGACTAATGACATGACAGACTTGGTCATTCGAGACTATAGTAAAAGGGACATTTTTTTGTTTTATTTTTCTGCCGTTATTATACTAAACTCAAAGAGACCAATACATAAGTGTTGCATCTTACCAAATCCTACGATTATAGTAGTTTTATACTGGTACATTAGTAATATTTTTCAGTCTGAACCATAGACAATAATTAAAGATTAATTTAATCATTCATCTTAGAATTCTATTACTTTTATGGAACACTCTATGTAAATTTTCTTGGCTTTCCGAGAAAATATACAGTCCTATCAATTTTGGTTAAGTTTTAGCTTTCTAAGTCTATAATAAAAAAAAAACACGCTTTCGCCAAGCTAGGTCCAGTGTGAATTATTATGCTCACCTTGCCTTGCAAACCGCACTGGGACCTGTACTGATTATTATTACCTTTTAAAATTTGTTGCGAAGCTTTTTTCATGTTTTTGTCCTGCTGCTTGTAAGATTTCGTCTTGGTAATCTTTATATACACTTTATACGTCTAGAGAACCATAAAACTAAATTTGAAATTTATTGAACAAAACAAAACACACATGATACATGAAGTGCGTCCATCATACTTTAGTTACATCGCTACATCTGAAATAAAAATAAAGAATAGCTTCTTACTGGGTAATAGTTCTTCACTACATCGAACTTTTTATTTCCATTTTTATACATACCATTTCAGAAATAGTATGTTTATTATATAGTTGAGATGATGTCTGTTTTTTATTGTATGCTAATAAAAGGGAAACTTGTTTAGACCTTCTGTTCAACACAAAATATCTATAAGGGAGTTACTGGGGAAACATCGAGAAAATCAAACACAATATGTATAATAACCATTTTGATTTTATTCAGTTAAAATATGAAATAACTTACGTGTACAGTAAAAATAAGTTGTTTTAGATAGTCATCGAAGTGTTAACTCAAAGATGTATACCGCTACAAGCCCCGCGGCTCGCGTCTCAACATGCGACTACCTTAAACCTTGTTTACCAAGTGTACTAAAATACATTCTAATGATTACATTATTGTAATTTGTATTAGGTACATTTTAACATATAAATGGACAATTTGGACGTACAGTTGTGAACTTTATTAACTATAATAGTGACAAACATAATGTCCTGTAAATAGATGTTCTTCACTTTCGTTCCATTTAGACTATAGATTTATTTATTTATTTACAGGTTTATTCTTAATATTAAATACTTTTTGTAATTGTATACTTTTATAGTTTCATATTTATCCCTTTATGATAATCGTGAATTATGGGAACCTGCATTATATATTGTCAATACATTTATTTTTATTACGTACCTCGTTATATGTATCTACTTTTCTTGGCGCTTTTCTAACAATTGAACCATTAAATACCACATTGTACCTATTAATCAACTTAACACCAGCTTAGAACAACGGAATATTTAATGTTTAAAGTATTAGATCCAAGTTAGAAGGGTCGAAAGTATTGACAATATCTTAGCCCTATCTGCTCTATTATAGGTAACACAATTGACCTTATTTAACACTTTAATTACTTTATTCTTGTCTCACACGCGTTAATTTACAGTCTTATAGTTTTGTGTAACCTATAATTCCATGGAACCAAAGTAAAGGAACATTTAACGAAGCCGGAGCAATCGCGCCGTCGTCAACAAACAAGACTATTGTATCGTTCGTGATATGTTTTAGAGCCGAAATTATTTAATCTAACTGACGCACGACCGCTCGAAGAATACGAAAGTAATTAGAATGTATTATTGCTTTTGTAACATTATTGGTTATTAGAACTGCCGTTACATCACGAACTCGGTTACCGCCCAGCTTTACTCTATAGCTAATAAATTGTGCTATTTGCTGAAACCACCCGATAAGACTATCATCATTCTTTATTATCCTTAATTTATAATTATATCACCTAGTGAGGTTTCAAACAATACCCTACAACGACCTCACACGTTAAGCCATGCTGAATCTTTAAAAAAAACTTGGTTCACTATGGTAACGCTTGATACATACAGCCGGCATGATTTAAAACGATTGCCAGATTATTTACGTATTATTTTTCAGTTCTCGGCCGCAACGTGTGAGGTGACCTATAAAATACTACTAAGGTAGAAATGTACTTATTGAACTACTTTCAATATTCAATACAGTCAATACAATATTATCAACAACTTAACTAGGGTCTAATTACGAAAAACTATGAACATCACAAAATCCCAAGTAACTATTTGACGCTGTTTATGGCTAAGAACAAATCGTACACGTTCGTAAACACACCTTCACACTCACAAATGCAAATTTTTGAAAAAAATTACCGCGGCGATGGCATACTGTTAGTAATGGCACTGCACTATAAACATTTTTTTACAAGTTTGCTGAAATATCGGCAATTTGGAAATATGTATAGAAATTTGCAAAAGTGGTGAGTCACGTTAACAATATGAAAATATCTAAAACACGTAAAAACATACAAAAGAAATACGAAAACACAGATTAAGCTCAACTTTTAAGGTTTATTTATTAATATTTCATCATATTTCATGAATTAGACAAAAATATTGCATGATTTTATATTATTAATATCATCTGTCGTCAAATATTTTATGTATTTCCATACAAAAATATCCAAACACATCAAAGTCAGTCCATAAGCTGAAAATCACCAAATCTTTATTTAGCGTTCCGCAAAAGGCACTCTTTCATGCAAATAAACGGCTGAATTTAGACTCTCGGGGTCGGGCGGGTAAGAATAAATGTTAAATTGTTGAGCTTATGATTAAAAAGCATTTTATACAATGTCTGTAACTGTAAAATAAAATACTTATCTACACTAGTACTATCATAAGATTATTACAGGAAGAAACTACAAGGAATAGCAAGATGACAACCGGTTTTTCAAAACAAACAAATGGGTACTTAGTAGGTTACAAACTTACTCAACTAATCTACAGATTATTATTTGTTACGCTGCCTAAATCTTTGATGACGTCACTGAAACATTCACCCTCTGTACACAGGAGCATGAACGAGTCAAATCGATTTAATCTTTATTTTGCACTTAATTTCATTCCGTCGAGTATTGCACATAACATTCCCACAAAAAATATATACATGTATTCCGTTAGTTATTGTATGTATAACAGGTTATATTCGATCACATCAGTTTCCCGCCGTGCGGCCGCCGCATCATCCGATCGCGTCGCCTGTAGAAAATAGTCCTTGCACTATACTCGTGGATTAGAACTCGGCGGTTAATTCGGTTGAAACCTGTCAAAATAAAACATTAATTGTAATTTTATATTTTCAATCACTAAACTGTCATTAATCATTTAAACACGAGAGCGGCTATTTTAGGAGCTTTTATTTTCTAAAGGTGGCAACCCGATTGATGGCATATTTTTTAAAAATGTAGTTTTGATGGGGGGAAAATAAAATACACATATTTATATTTGTGTTGTTGGACACTAGTAATAGTAGTAATACATTGAATATGAAATGGTAATAATGAGAAACGTTTGGATTTTTCTTAGTTAATTAATGGAGAAATCAAAATGTAAACAGTGATGTGACTCCATTCGTTTTACGCAAAATATGTCTGATTTTCGGTGTCATTTTAAGTTAATAGCTGCATTAGTACAAGATTTTAATGGAGGTAACGAACCAGATACAGAACTCGTAGTGCGGTAGGTAGTTTCATCTGGGAATATCTTCGCAGCGAATATCTTCGAAAGTGACTTATGTTTTGTAATGCACAAGTCATGTTTATTAACGTACTCCACCTCGTGGTAGATGACTGCTGAGTGTTGACACTACAGTATTTTTAGGGTTCCGTAGCCAAGATGGCAAAAACGAAACCCTTATAGATTCGTCATGTTCATGTCTGTCTGCCTGTCTGTCTGTCTGTCCGTCTGTATGTCACAGGCATTTTACTCAAAAACTATAAGATGTACATTGATGAAATTTGGAGCATAGATGTCGTGTGTAAACAGCTACTAGCTAGTTTGATAGTTAAATAAAAGATATATATTTTTCTAGGGGGGGGCACTCCATACATGTAACCGAAACTGAATATTTTTTTTAGCAAATATCAATGTGTGGCACATATTTCGACAGTTCTTCTAAAAACATTGAGGTTTCAAAAAAAAAAAAATGATTTAGTGAACATTTTCCAAAATCTTCGCTCCGAAAGTAGCAAAAATTGTTTCCCCCCCTCTATTTTCTAAACGGTATGTTCAAAAAATGTGAAAAATTTACAAATATAAAGCTTAATATATACTTCCAACGTCTATTTAATCGACACTGATATAGCTATACATTTTTAAAAAGTACAGTTAAACACTTTATTTCATCATTTTGCTTCAAAATATAAATATTAAAAAATATATATTTTTGCGGACATAGTATGCGTAATTCCGAAAATTTTCAAGTGTCACAGAACTCATCATGGGTGAAAAGTACTGTACTGTAGCATTCACAGTAGTGAGTTACCTATGTGGTGAGCGCGGGCTGCGTGTGGTCCGGCGGCGGCTGGTGCGGCGGCGGGCGGCGCGGCGTACTCCACCACCTCCTGGTAGATGACTGCTGACACTAGCGCTCGCAGTAGTGAGTTACCTATGTGGTGAGCGCGGGCTGCGTGTGGTCCGGCGGCGGCTGGTGCGGCGGCGGGCGGCGCGGCGTACTCCACCACCTCCTGGTAGATGACTGCTGACACTAGCGCTCGCAGTAGTGAGTTACCTATGTGGTGAGCGCGGGCTGCGTGTGGTCCGGCGGCGGCTGGTGCGGCGGCGGGCGGCGCGGCGTACTCCACCACCTCCTGGTAGATGACTGCTGACACTAGCGCTCGCAGTAGTGAGTTACCTATGTGGTGAGCGCGGGCTGCGTGTGGTCCGGCGGCGGCTGGTGCGGCGGCGGGCGGCGCGGCGTACTCCACCACCTCCTGGTAGATGACTGCTGACACTAGCGCTCGCAGTAGTGAGTTACCTATGTGGTGAGCGCGGGCTGCGTGTGGTCCGGCGGCGGCTGGTGCGGCGGCGGGCGGCGCGGCGTACTCCACCACCTCCTGGTAGATGACTGCTGACACTAGCGCTCGCAGTAGTGAGTTACCTATGTGGTGAGCGCGGGCTGCGTGTGGTCCGGCGGCGGCTGGTGCGGCGGCGGGCGGCGCGGCGTACTCCACCACCTCCTGGTAGATGACTGCTGACACTAGCGCTCGCAGTAGTGAGTTACCTATGTGGTGAGCGCGGGCTGCGTGTGGTCCGGCGGCGGCTGGTGCGGCGGCGGCGCGGGCGGCGCGGCGTACTCCACCACCTCCTGGTAGATGACTGCTGACACTAGCGCTCGCAGTAGTGAGTTACCTATGTGGTGAGCGCGGGCTGCGTGTGGTCCGGCGGCGGCTGGTGCGGCGGCGGGCGGCGCGGCGTACTCCACCACCTCCTGGTAGATGACTGCTGACACTAGCGCTCGCAGTAGTGAGTTACCTATGTGGTGAGCGCGGGCTGCGTGTGGTCCGGCGGCGGCTGGTGCGGCGGCGGCGCGGGCGGCGCGGCGTACTCCACCACCTCCTGGTAGATGACTGCTGACACTAGCGCTCGCAGTAGTGAGTTACCTATGTGGTGAGCGCGGGCTGCGTGTGGTCCGGCGGCGGCTGGTGCGGCGGCGGGCGGCGCGGCGTACTCCACCACCTCCTGGTAGATGACTGCTGACACTAGCGCTCGCAGTAGTGAGTTACCTATGTGGTGAGCGCGGGCTGCGTGTGGTCCGGCGGCGGCTGGTGCGGCGGCGGCGCGGGCGGCGCGGCGTACTCCACCACCTCCTGGTAGATGACTGCTGACACTAGCGCTCGCAGTAGTGAGTTACCTATGTGGTGAGCGCGGGCTGCGTGTGGTCCGGCGGCGGCTGGTGCGGCGGCGGGCGGCGCGGCGTACTCCACCACCTCCTGGTAGATGACTGCTGACACTAGCGCTCGCAGTAGTGAGTTACCTATGTGGTGAGCGCGGGCTGCGTGTGGTCCGGCGGCGGCTGGTGCGGCGGCGGCGCGGGCGGCGCGGCGTACTCCACCACCTCCTGGTAGATGACTGCTGACACTAGCGCTCGCAGTAGTGAGTTACCTATGTGGTGAGCGCGGGCTGCGTGTGGTCCGGCGGCGGCTGGTGCGGCGGCGGGCGGCGCGGCGTACTCCACCACCTCCTGGTAGATGACTGCTGACACTAGCGCTCGCAGTAGTGAGTTACCTATGTGGTGAGCGCGGGCTGCGTGTGGTCCGGCGGCGGCTGGTGCGGCGGCGGGCGGCGCGGCGTACTCCACCACCTCCTGGTAGATGACTGCTGACACTAGCGCTCGCAGTAGTGAGTTACCTATGTGGTGAGCGCGGGCTGCGTGTGGTCCGGCGGCGGCTGGTGCGGCGGCGGGCGGCGCGGCGTACTCCACCACCTCCTGGTAGATGACTGCTGACACTAGCGCTCGCAGTAGTGAGTTACCTATGTGGTGAGCGCGGGCTGCGTGTGGTCCGGCGGCGGCTGGTGCGGCGGCGGCGCGGGCGGCGCGGCGTACTCCACCACCTCCTGGTAGATGACTGCTGACACTAGCGCTCGCAGTAGTGAGTTACCTATGTGGTGAGCGCGGGCTGCGTGTGGTCCGGCGGCGGCTGGTGCGGCGGCGGGCGGCGCGGCGTACTCCACCACCTCCTGGTAGATGACTGCTGACACTAGCGCTCGCAGTAGTGAGTTACCTATGTGGTGAGCGCGGGCTGCGTGTGGTCCGGCGGCGGCTGGTGCGGCGGCGGCGCGGGCGGCGCGGCGTACTCCACCACCTCCTGGTAGATGAGCTGCTTCCACTGCTCCACTGTGTGCTCGCGCTCGTCCACGGAGTGGTCGTACGACGCCGGAGCCGGCTGCCAACATACATATTTTACGTTTATATTCGGACCTTCGGATCCTCGGCGACGATTGGGATCGCAGCGGCAGAAGGACATCACCTCACGACTCTAAGGAGCGAGGTTCACGAATCAGTTGCGCTTAACATAGGTGAAGGCGTATAAGGCCATAGTGGCCTGTGCTCGGGGACATGAGTGTCCGAAAGAATTTACAGTCTTCAGAAGATAAACACAGCAATGCATGGCCACATTTTTTCTTGTCAAGCGAATTGTGATTTGTGATAACAATGATTCACTTTCCCGTTGCGTTCCATGGACAATCATACCAGTCATCGTGTTTTCTAGACACCATACAGTTGTAATTTAAAGTCTTTCATATCATTACCTACGTCTCCTACAAATTTGATCCTAATGCACAGAGGAGGGATAAGTGCAATCCTTAATGTCACTCAAATCATGGTGGCCGTCTCAGGTAAGTGGTGGGCTGTGCGTGTGCACATATAGTGTCAACCATGGCGAGGTAGAGATTGCTCACTTAGAATGAAATAATGACAACCACATTTTCTTCATCGGCGTCGGTTTGGTTTTTGGCATCGCCTATTATAGAACAAGCTTACTAACTGAACAAAGAAAGGACCTTAAAGAGGTAAAATTTTAGTTGTCGTATATATGTTTATGTCCAACTTTATACCACCGATCTAAATCCAAAACCCTGCAAGCTTTCAACTCGGATTGCAGAATCGCTTCGAAAGCCTGGGTGACTGCATAGACATGGACGAATTTAATGATGGTTGTGGAAACTGTCCCAACAGTGGGATCAAAATCCTTAGAACCCACCGTTCTAAAGGAACCAAAAAGATCTCTGACCGCACTCAGAAGGTCATGAAGGAAAGGCGTGGAATGGTTCTGCATTCCCCTGACAATGCTACTTCAGTACCGGAGGCTCAATAGACAGATCTCAAATTCCTTGACTCGCGATCTACACCAATTCAATACCTAATTTATTGAAGAGGCCATTGAGCGGAACAATGGATCTAAAGTGTTCACACGAGATATGTCTGTGGAGCAGAAGCAGCTGACAAAGCTGAAGATGGTAGAATTGTATCGTCCAAGCCTGAGTTTCTGGGTGAGGTTGAGAAATTCTACGGAGAGTTATACACGACAACGCAGGCACCTGTCATGAACTTGGCCAAAGATCCAAGGGCCAGGTTGACCCGACCCTATACGGAAGAAATCCAGGACGTCATCAGCTTGTTCGAGAATAGGATGGCTCTCAAACAGCTTAAAAATAAGAAGGCGGCTGGCGATGACGGAGTTACATCGGAGCTTCTGAAGGCAGGTGGCAAAGCAGTGATGAAAACCCTTCAGAAGCTATTTAATCACGTCATACTCGATGGCAAAATGCCACAGACATGGCACAGAAGTGCGGTGATACTTTCCTTTACATGTGGTGCCCACTCCGCTAAAAGTTGGAAGTTGTAGATGACTACATATACCTGGGACAAACAGTCCAGTTGGATAGATCCAATTTCGTGGTCATGGGACGTGGTCACTCACAATGGGCCTCATAAGAAGGCTCAAAGTCACTTAAAGGGCAATGGACCGAGCGTTGCTCAGAGTCTCCTTGCGTGATCGAATCAGAAATGAGGAGATCCGCAGAAGAACCAAGGCCGACAACATAGCTCAAAAAGTTGCTAAACTTAAGTGGGCGGCGAGCACATTGCTCATAGAACCGATGGCTGCTGGGGCAGAAAGGTTCTCGAGTGGCGACTGCGTACAGGACGATGCAGCGTAGGGAGGCCCCCAATAAGATGGACCGATGATCTGGTGAAGATCGCGGGAAACCGTTGGATGAGGGCGCCGCGCGACCGGTCCTTATGGAGATCCTTGGGTGAGGCCTTTGTCCAGCAGTGGACGTCCTTGGGCTGATACGATGATGATGATGACGATAACTTCATATAAAATGTCAGCTGTGGCGTCGCCAAGCATATTTTTTTATGCACTTTCTAACTAAAAGTCGGTTTATGAACTCAAACTTTGAATGGCCGAGTTTCCTCGGTGGGTGGAGATTTTTTTTTGCTTTTTTCCCGTAACAAAAAGGTACAAAAGGAACCCTTCGAACACTGTTTTTTTTGAGGATGCAACTCATCTACATAGACTTGAAGGCAAAACTATATCTACATTAAAAAAAAAAACGAAATCATTGGAACAGTTGCCGAGAACCCAAGCAACACTGTGGACACTCCCTACCGCCCGCCGCCCGCAAGCTCCGCCCCCCCGCGCTCTTCCCGCTCACAGTTCAGTTACCTCAGCCGGTAACTGCGAGGTAGCCGAGCGCGGGTGGGCGGCACTTTCAGGGAGTGTCCATACTGCACGTAGTACTCTTTATTATACTGGTGTAAAGTAGATGGGGAGACTCACCGCGTTGACCTCGCCCTCGTCGTACCACACGTTGATGTAGGGGTGCAGCAGCGCCTCGTCCACGGAGATGCGCCGCTCGGGGTCGATCACCAGCATGCGCGAGAGCAGGTCGCGCGCCTGTGACGCCTGCGAACAAACAGGACATTCATACGGAGTTCAATATTCATTCAAAGTACGAAGATAAACTATATAGCCATGGAACTGACTTTGTTCAATGTGTATTTGCGTCTCACATTTTGCTTAAAAAAATGTGAGACGCAATGTACATTGGACAAATATCTTGGACAAGTGGAATACCACCCTTAGCCAGGGAATCGTATTCACTGGCAATGGTTTATCGTTCGCTACACATAAGTATAGCGTGGGAGGGTTAGACGATGCCAATCTCCACAGCTCTTAGGAGCGCTTGCTTCCTCCGCCACTGCATCAACTTTATTTACTAACTAGAAGGTGCTCGCAACTTCGTCAGCGGAGACCGACGGAGAGTAGAAAAAAAATCACAACATAACCCTCTTTTTTCTTCAGCGTAGTCGAGTAAGAAGTATTCTATAACTATCTGTGGATGCCCAGCTACCAGTGTACCAAAAACATTTGAAATCCGTTTAGCCGTTTTGGCGTGATGAAGCCACAGTGAGACATACAAAAAAAAACGATTCAGTGACCTTTAAATAGTCAGTATCACTTATTTTCTTAGAAAATATCTGGACTGGACCTAATCTATAAAGACATTACACATGTGCCAGAAGGGCTTAATTACTTTATTTTAAGTATAGACGCGCCCGTTGAATCCTTGCTCGATTGTACGGTGTATGTAGTACGGGCGAGCGAAGGCAAGGCGCTTTGTTTCACTCTAGTAAATTTCACAGAAAAGGCGAAAGACATGGCCTATGAAGCTGGCGGTCCCGGGTTCGAATCCCGGCCAGGGCAAGTGTTTGTGAGATAAGCACGAATGTTTGTTCCGGGTTCTTGGATGTTTCCCATGTATTTTACTATAATAATTTATCTATATATTATGTACTAGCTTCTGCCCGCAACTTCATTTATCGCGGATAAGGGTATTCTTCCGGGATAAAAAGTAGCCTATGTCCTTTCCCGGGACTCAAACTATCTCCATACCAAATTTCATCCAAATCGGTTCAGCGGTTTAAGCGTGAAGAGGTAACAGACAGACAGAAAGACACAGACAGACACACTTTCCGTTCCGTCCGTTGAATCCTTGCTCGATTGTACGATGTATGTAGTACGGGCGGGCGAAGGCAAGGCACTTTGTTTCACTCTAGTAAATTGCACAGAAAAGGCGAAAGACTTGGCATATTAGTCAAATTTTGATTCAAAGACGCTCTTGGTGAGATTTCTCAAGATATTATCGGTTCTGTTTCGGGTACTCACGAAGCCACCGTCGTCATACCTTGAGCCTGTTGTGCTCGTTGCTGTCCGACGGGAACAGTATGTCGGGGAACAGCCTCTCGAAGCTGTAGCCGGCGTAGCGCGGGCGGTTCTCCACGTAGTTGCGCACAGTGGGCTGCAGACGCGCCATGAACGCCGCTGACGGGGTGCCCAGTTGTTCTGTCGACAACAACAATTGATTAAGATACTGTGTTGCCATGTCAACAAGTTGTCAACACTAGCGAATGTAAATAGGCTATCTTTTATCTTCCACACGGTGACGGGTTGTGCAGAAAGATGATTAAAACGTTAACAGTCCCCATACAAAATGTTTCAATTCCTTCGTAAGTCCAAGCAAATTACTTCAATCACACGTCCATGCTCCATATTTGGGTCACTAAGAAACAACCAGGCACGCACTCTGATTAAGATATAAAAATATCTCTCTGAATACTGCTGTCTAACTTAGGCATTCGCATCATCCTCGTCAAGCAAAAGAATATAACAAAATATAACACAAAAATATTATTATAATACTAATCTGAGTGCGTAGCTGGTCGTATATAGTGACCCGTATGTGGGGCACGGACTGTGAAGGTGCTAATCTTAGTGTTACCACCACAGGCAGTCGAAAATCGTGTAATTCCCAATTAGCGACAGAGGTAGCTAGATTGGACATGCTATCCGACCGGACAAACACAACATTAATAGTGCCGCTGACGATTATGGACCAGAGGCCCATTTCACAAATGCTTGTAATTTGTATTACAAGTGGAAGTCACTTTTTAATACATATTGTTAGAAAGAGAGAGAGAGATTTCCGCTTGTTATACAAGTTACATCAACCACGGCCATCCGCTCTCTGGACTTTGCTCTACATGGCCCATTGCCATTTCAGCCGACCAGATGGTTGTTATATAACTCCGCACGTACCTATGATCTTGTTCCACTGGTCGATGTGGTCAGTGCCAGGGAACAGCACTCCGCCGCGGATCATCTCGCCCATGATGCAGCCCACCGACCAGATGTCCACGTTCTCCGTGTAGCCCATGCCCAGGATCACCTGGAAGATAAGTAAGCCCGTTCATTAAAATTTCACTAAATAAGTTTTCAGATCCAGACATATTTGAATATGTCAGTCATATATATAATCAGTGATAGAAATAGGTTGAGTATATTTGCTTGTACTTAGTAGAACATACACCAGAGTCTAGAAGGGCAGACTCCCTTGCGACTACATTTTTTTCCGGAACTCATAACTGATGGTAAGCGACAGTGATCGCTTACCATTACATTATATAGTAGAAAATCTTTGTGATATAGTACTATTTGCTGATGATACATCATTAATTTTCAAAGTTGACCGGAAAGCAACACACTATGCCGAAATTAATAGTTTACTAGTTAAAGTACTTGACTGGTTTAATATTAATAATCTGCTATTGAATGCTAAGAAAACGAAATGTGAAAGAAAACGAAGATTTGCTTTACCAAATGTTACAGCAGTGGATTCTACTATATCGCTCAATGTGAATGTTTAGAAATAGTGGATAGGGCATTATTCTTAGGTATAACACTGGACAAGAACTTGCAATGGAGTCCCCATTTAGCAGTACTTGCGGTAAATTAAGTTCAGCAGCTTTCGCTATTAGAAAAATTAGACAATTGACCAATGTTAATACTGCTCGCTTAGTATATCATAGTTATTTTCATAGTATCATGTCATACGGTATTCTGGTCTGGAGCAAAGCAGTTGACATACAGACTATATTTGTGTTACAAAAAAGAGCTATTCGTTCTATATATCACTTGAACTCCCGTGACTCCTTAAGAGAACTTTTTAAAGACATAAACATATTAACCGTAGCGTCCCAATATATTTATGAGAATATTATTTATGTTATTAAGAACCTAGAGTCTTTTACTAAGAATTCAGATATCCACAAATTTAATACTAGAAATAAAAACAAAATCGCTATTAGAAAGTTCCGCGTTCGTAAAGAATGATGTTTTAAAATTATCGTTTCCAGCTCTCAAAAAGTACTTAAAAGAGTCCCTAATGGCAAAGGCTTAGTATAGGGTAGAGGACTATTTAACAGAAAAAAATGCATGGCCCAAAACAGAAACCAAAAAATTTACTTTTACCGGGACACGGTTCTTATAAGGTGGCATATCAAACGTATGTAAGTTGTTTGAAATAAAAAATCACTATTTTGGCTTTATTATATTCTATATTTTTTTTTACTTTTATAAGTTTTGTATGCTTTCTTGAAGAACTACGCATTGAGTTCACTCAAAACATATATTTAGGATAGGCTAAGTACAAATATTGTAATAGATATAAGAGTTATTTCGAAAAAATGACTGACTGTTGAGAATGACCGGTTTATAAAAAACAGTGTTAATAAACCTAAAGCTACATGGGGATTAATTAAGCAACATACAAGTCTCACGAATTCGTTACCAAATACGATCACCCAAATAAATGTAGATAGGAAAACTCTGTTAAATCCTTCTAATATAGCAGAAGAGTTTAATAAATACTTTCTTTATAAAAATGTTGATAACTCAATGTACTCTAATAAATATAAAGGTATGTCAAAATGTATTAGTAATAGTATTTTCTTAGCTCCTGTTGATGTCTATGAAATTAAGATTATAGTGACCAAATTAAAAAATAAAAAGAGCTCTGGTTGTGATAATATACCCATGTCAGTAATAAAATCAAGTATTGATCAAATAGCAGAACCCCTTGTTTATATAATTAACCTAACTCTTGAAACTGGGATATTTCCTGAGCAACTAAAAAAGGCCCTTATAAAGCCCCTGTACAAAAAAGGCAAAAAAACTGATATTGAAAATTACCGACCCATAGCATTATTATCAAGTTTTTCAAAAGTATTTGAAAAAGTAATATATAATAGACTAAGCCAGTTTTTGAATAAAAATAATATTCTAAGCCCGTCCCAATTTGGATTTCAAAAGGGAAAATCGACGGCATTAGCTGTATTTAGGATTTTTAAACAAATTTGGGACAACATGAATGAAAAAAGGATGTGTTTTTCTCTCTTACTTGATATGTCAAGGGCTTTTGATTGTGTGGTACATGATATACTTTTGCAGCAGCTGGAACGCATTGGAATAAGAGGGAATGCTTTACAGTTGTTCGAAAGTTACTTGTGTGACAGACAACAAGCCGTACTTATTGAAACCTACAATAGTCAAAACAAAACTATTGAGCACATACAGTCGTGCTTTGAAAAGGTCGTACTGGGCTTGCCACAGGGGAGTGTCCTTGGACCTCTTCTGTTCCTCATCTACTTAAACGAACTTCCTTTGCAAATTCGTGAACCATGCGTGATGTTTGCTGATGATGCCACTGTATTATTTTCCAGCGACAAACAATATTTTAATATAAAAAATGACATTAACTATGCTCTGAGCAAAATTATGCAGTGGCTTCAAAGACTAAATCTTAAAGTAAACTTAAGTAAAACTAAGCTTATACAATTCAGAAACTACAAAACTGATCCTTTATCGCTTACTATATCACAAGCAGGTACTTCCATAGAGGAGGTCACTAGCGCTAACTTTCTTGGGATCAAAATAGATTGTCATTTAAACTGGAAGTCTCACATTGAACATTTAAACAAGAAGCTCTCTAGTAGTTGTTATGCTCTTTCAATTCTGTCGGGAGCATGTTCTGAAACTGTGGTAAGAAATGCTTATTATGGAAGCGTGTACCCACTACTTACTTACGGTGTGATCTACTGGGGCAATTCTGTCGAAGTATACAAGATTTTTAGATTACAAAAGAAATGTTTAAGGGCTGTATACCGGATGCGCATGGAAGACTCGCTCCGTGACGTCTTTCGAGATAAACGTTTTCTAACGTTAACTGGCATTTACATTTTAGAGCTGTGTTTATTCGTCAAAAATCAATCAATGTATTTTACAACAAAGTCTTCACTAAAGAATAATACAAGAAGGCAATATAAATATAATTTAAATCTACCTAAAGTTAAAAACTCTATTTATAAAAAGAGTACTTTTATAATGGCGATTTGTATATTTAACCATCTCCCTGCCGATTTAAAAGCTCTGGAAGGGATAACTTTCAAATGCAGGCTAAAGAAATGGCTGATCGAAAAGGCTTTCTATGATCTTAATGAATATTATAGTAGCTAAACACAATTTCAAAACTGTAAAAATAGAGAGAACTAGAAAAAATAGTATATAAATAATATATTGTACACCCGGAATGGGTAGCTGTTGAAACCAGAATGTAATAATTTTCCAACCCATGTATTGACACAGTTAAACAATAAAGTATTCTATTCTATTCTATTCTATTCTATTCTATTCTATTTTGTTTCGGCTTTCTTCTCTTCAGTGATCTCCTCTTGGGAAACGCCGTAGAGTCAGACTTGTAAGTGTCCTTATGGCCTACTTACAGAATAAAGATCATTATTTCATTATCAGGCGACCAGTCTGCTCGTTAGCCTCCTATGTCATAAAAAAAACGAAGTCCCGGAAACTTACTAAGTAAATAATAACATGGAGTAAACAAATGTTTTACGGGTTAAATATTGGAAGCTAAATTAGAGCCACTTTCTGACGTTCCATTAAGTTTTAATTTGGTATACTTGTGTATCTTTCGTGAAAATACAATAATATGGTATCATGAAGCTGGTCTGATGAAGGAATTAGAACGTTGCCATAGAAACTAGTAAACTAAAAAAGACAGCCCATCGTGTTTTAGCTCAATTGGTTGGTTTTGACATGCAGTTTGTGATATTCTCTCTTTAATGTGACGATAATCTTAGACAAGAACCACCTATTGTTTGTAAATTCCCTATCTTACATACTGAAGATCTTAAACAGAGGAAAGATTGGTTAGTTACCTCAGGAGCGCGGTAGTATCTTGTGACGACGTAGGGCGTCATCATGAAGGTGGTGCCAGCGGTGCGCGCCAGCCCGAAGTCCAGGATCTTCAGCGTGCAGTCGCTCTTTACCACGATATTCGACGGCTTCAGATCCTGGAACAAAACAATGTGTTACAATCATCATTGAAACGTTAGTCCCTCACCGGGAGTCAGAATTTCGAATTGAAGGTTTGTCAAAGGGCAGCATTATACGAATATGACTTTTTTTATGAAGTTTTTATTAAAGCTGTAAACGTGTGCTAACGAAATCTAGATGTAAATATTAAAGCGAAAAGTTATAATGTAGGTAGTTAGTGGTTTCTTGTGATATATATATATATCTTTTTACAATACGAAGAAATAAAAATAAACTGCAAACTCCTATTGGAAAACACAAACTCCGATAGAACGAAGTGTTCCAGAGTGGAATATTGCGGCAGAATTGAAAGCCCAAAAAACAAATGCTAGTAATGGAATGGCACATGTGTTTGTACTTATTCAAGATCTCTTCTTCAAACAGAAATACAACAATTTGAATCATTCATTCAAAGTTTTGGGTCTGGTTACTGAGGTTTTTGATAAAATCATTCTGAAAATTTGTAATCTCAGCCCTTCATACCGGCAGCAACAAGATAACCTACCCTGTGAATGATCCCGGCAAGATGCAAGTGCTTGATGCCGCACAGCATCTGGTAGAGCAGGTAGCTCATCCGCTCGTGGTCCAGATCCATCTGGATGACCTGGCACAGGTTGGCGTCCATTAGCTCCATCACCAGGTACACATCTTGGAACTCTTCCAGGCTCTTCTGAGGTGTGAAGGCATTTAGGAGGCCAATTATCTGAAAATAAGTAAATAGATGTTAGATACTCTCTAACACAAGTTGAACTAATGCCAGACTGAGCTCTGAAGGTCATGTAGTTGTATTATGGGTAATAGAAGACATTTCTCATGGAACTGATGAACATGGCCGCTTAGGCAGAAAGGTTCTAGAGTGGCGTTGGCGAGTGACGACCGCTTTGTCTCAGCGGCAGTAACGTTATAAATGTTAAATAGAAGTGAGACATATTTCCAATTTTGTTCCCTTGGTAGCAATTTCTCAATAGTAGAAATTGGAGTAGTTTTTATTTATAAGGCAACTTACTCTTATCATATCAGCATTCTCTCAAAAAAGATTTTTATACTGTCAACGTGAAAACCATTATTTTCCCGGAACTCACATCTGGCATCGCGGCACACATTATGATAATTTAGTTTTGTCGAGAGCACAAATCTTTTTTTAGCGAAATACGTGAAAACATTTTACGTAACATGTTGGGTTTCTATTGTTCTCGACACAACGTCTGTGCAAAATACAGCTGACAAAGAGCCTTTGATATCTGGTTTAAAAATACTTATAAATGGGGAAATGCGGTTTAGTAACAACTTACTATAAGTAGGTACAACGTGTTTTAGTATAAAATATGGTAATTTATCTTCTTACTTTTCATATACTATATTTCTATATGTATGTTTATCTGCGCATTCTTATTTATGTACTAGAAGGTGCCCCGCAAACTTCGTCCGCGGAAGAGAAAAAAATCATAACCCTCTTTTTTTCTTCAAAGTAGTCGGGTAAAAGGTATCCTATAACCATCAGGAGATACCTAGCTTCCCGTATACCTACCCACCAAACATAGTAGAAATCAGTTTAGCCGATTTGGCGAATAAAGCCACAAAGACAAACGAATAATCAAAAAAAAATAATATTCAGTGACCTCCAAATACTCCGATACAATATTTTTATTGAAAATTCAATGTACAGACATTTCATTTTTACAACTTTATAATAGTATGGATGTTTAACATGTTAGTGTGTGTTCTTTTGCTTTATTTCAAAGGTTATGTAAATAACTGTTTTACGCCACCTGCTCAATTCAAATTATTGTCTTTTAAAAACATCGCTACCCAAAGGTTGTCTGAAAGAGATCGCTATTTAGTGATAAGATCGCCTATTGTTTACCTCCATTTAATTATAACTGTCATATCTCTGTATTTTTGTGTATTTGACGCCTGTATATTTGAAAGCCTGCTTCTATAGATTCATTATAGAATAAATAATTTACATTCTTCTTTCATTCTATTATTTTAGAGACAAACGCAACCCGCGCTAATACTGTAGTCAATTAGGCCTTCAAAGTTACAAGTTCAAAGATACTTAGCAACTTAGGCCCCCAGGGCTTCAAGTTTAATAGACTATATTAAAATTCTATTTTAACTTAAGTCAAGGGCAAGAGGGTTTTCTTGAAAGTTGGTGGAGGTCCGGAGTTAATTTTTAATTACTTTTTTTTGTAAATTTTCTTCCTAAGACGATTACACGGCGCCTAAGTTTCTTACCAAAAATATTAAAATGTTAGGATTTTTAATACTTTCACGCTCCAACTGTTGGCATCTTTAAGAAGCACTTAACTTTTTTGGTAATTTTTTGTTCAAAAAAACAAAAAATAAAATAAATAAATTAAAAAAGAACTGACTTCAAAATAAACTAAAAAGCAATAAATAATCTTTTATGTACAGTACGAATCACATTAGAATCACCTTTTGAAGTCGGTGCCAAAACATTCATTTATTACTATTAAGAACCGCGGCGGCGAGCCTTTAGTTATTATCTACCTACATAGATATTTAGTCATAGTAATTCGTATTTTGCGTTGAATACAGAACTTTATTTACTTTAGGTTTGGGACAGACTTCATAAGGTGATTCAAATGTGATCCGTACCGTACATTAAAGATTATTTATGGCTTTTTAGTTTATTTTGAAGTAGGTTCTTTTTTTTTTTTGCTTTTTAATGGTGATATAAAGTATTTTTTAGAGCCCAGAATGGGAAGATTGAGGAGGCACTTTGCAGGCATCTCGAGTCTTTGGAAGTAAGAAATGTAAAAGATGGTTAGTTCATGTTCATTTGTACCTTCCATCATCAGCTCAGTTTGTTTGTCTGATGATGACAACCTGACGAAAACAACTGAATAACTTTAGAAGGGACACACTATAAAGAATATGCCTAAAAGTCTTAACGTACCTACCAATAATAGATGATTTTTTTAAGAACTATCCTCTAACTCTTAACCATTAAGGAGTTTTACCTTCCGTCATCAGCTCAGCATGATGAGATGATGACTACCATATGCAAATACTCAAATAGCTTAAGAAAATATTTGAAAAACGTTATAAAAGCTATTACATACTGCTATTACAGAGTAGCCCCTCAGATATCACAAAATTAGCTGTACTCCAAAATAGTAGGTACTGTAGACCAAAGTATTTACATACGTATATGATACTAAAATAGGATATTTTGAGTATACTTACATTTTTATGGTTAACAAGCTTCATGAGCTTGAACTCTCGGTACGCACGCTTGGCGTGCGTCACATTCTGGAAGGGTCGCGATAGCTTCTTGATGGCCACGTTCTGCTGTGTCACCGTGTCGTACGCCGCGCTGAAACGTGATACATCGAAATTAGAACTGTGTAAGATTACAATAAGATTACACGTAGGAACGGACTGAAGAAATTTGGTCCTTCGAGCCAGGAGTGTATAAAAATGGCGACGCTAGAAACTGGGACATTCTACGACCACAATGGAAGGCCAAGAAACCTAAAACAAATGTGTTAATACATCGCTAACTTTAATATCTTCCTCCGCGGATGTCATACGAACAATTTCCTAGCATTTTTAAGAAATTAATTTATCACATCTGAGGTACTAGTCGCTCAAGCCGAATACTAAAGCGGCAAAAATACGAGGCATTCTGTGTGTTTACTATGCAACCTGTGACCTTATTTCTAGAACGTGTACACAACACAACAGGATATGGGATTTTCTGCCCTCGGGCGGTAAAGCTACTTACGACTCGAGCTGACACAGTCCTTTGCGGAGCATGTCGACATAAATTCACATTTCCTGGCCCGTTACACAATGGAAACTCGTATAAAACCGTTTTCAGTTTTAGATTAGTCGTGCAGCTGAATCGGAAAATTACATTTCGCAAACCATGCATAGTTTAATAGGCGGGATATGCCCGTTTCAACCGAAATCCAGTACACTTTAACTGGCATCAAATGTAGTATTGAATAATACAACGTACGTCGGCTATGTAGCCTCCGGCGGACAGATTACAAACACAATTTCGTATTTGTCATACGTGTTCGAAATTTCAATTTTATTTCAAAGGACTAACGGAGCAATGTAGCGTAGTGAATGTAAATAGGAGTTTCGTAAAGTTATGTTGGTATGGTCCCGTTAATATTTAAGTCTGCAAACAGCTGTGTCAGATCTTTTATTAAAGGTAATGGAATTGTTAAATATTTGGGAACCTTGTGACAGAATGAAATTGAGTGTACTTGTTGAGATTTTCATATACAAAGGTAAAATCGTGTTTTATATAAAAAGAAAATATGGTTCTTAATGGCAAAAAACGCAATACGCTGTAACGTCAGTGGACCCCTTCAGCAATACGCAATTTATAAACAAAGTATAGTGTAGTTTGCGGCTGTAAAACTCTTTGGTTGTTGCAGTTCAAGTAAAATCGCCATGACAATGTCCAATTATCTAAATTGAGAGGAACCGCAAAATGTAGTTATTTAAATTTTTGTCTGTCGGGCTTCATACTACAGTTCTTTTCTACAGCTCCCATGGTCATACGACGAATATGAAAGTTTTTAACCGACTCCCAAAAAAGGAGGTGGTTCTCAGTTTGGTTGTATTTTTTTATATGTTGTTACCTTAGAACTCCGTCATTTATAAACCGATTTAGATTTTATTTGTTTGAAAGGAAGTGCATCCAGATTGGTCCCATTGAATTTTAATGGAGTCGGTGCCACCGTGCAGACTTAGTTGGTTAATAAGTTCTGTTACTAAGTTTTGATTTTTTTTTTAATCCCTATTTCTTAAATCAATTTAAAACTAGGCTTTAAATTGATGTATATTATAAAAAAATACCGCAATTTTATTTTATATGCAAAAAACCTAGTAACAGAACTTATTAACTAACTAAGCACTGAAATTGTAAATTTTCAATATTTTACAGATTCTTTAGATGGCACTGACGCCAAAATAAGATTATTTGTGTATACTGTATAGCAGTGGGGTGGCGTCCATTCAACTCGATTCCCATCGGCTTCCCTTGCCCGGTACATGTAGACGATCTGTATAGAGGAAATGTTGGTGAAAATGACCCTAAGTTATACTTTCCGGGGAAAGGGCTGGAACAGAGTTCCACTTTTCCCGGCAGGACGCGTATGCAAGCACTGTACCGCATTACTCATACAGGCAAGATTTTTACGAACGCTAATGCAGAGCGTAAATATTTAACATTCCCGCCCTAGGGCTTTACGTGCCTCAATTTACGAGCCGCATAAAACACTTATTGTTATTCCGCGTCTGTCCGCTCTCGTTTCAGGTTATTGGTTCTGGAATCCGGAACTCGGGGCAAAGGTTCTGAGGAAATCGTTGCGGGCCTAGAGCTGTCGCTGTTCCATTGAGACGAAATTATAAATCCTCAGGAATTAAGTTCATCTATAGGTACTATTACAAAGTTGTAAATATAAAATGTTTGTATGTGTCGTTGAGGCTTCATCACGCCAAATCGGCTAAACGGATTTTAACTATTTGTGGTACACGGGTAGCTGGGTATCTCCAGATGGTTATAGGATACTTTTTGCCCGACTATGCTAAAGCAAAAACGAGGTGTTATGAGTTTTTCCCCTCTGTGAACTAAGTTGCAGGTGCCTTCTAGTCATTTTAATAAAATAATTAAAATTAATAATTTCGCCAGCGTGTCACGTGTTGTCATTACACATAAGGCCTTTAGGGTTCCGTAGCCAAAATGGCAAAAACGGAACCCTTATAGTTTCGTCATCTCCGTCCGTCCGTCCGTATGTCACAGGCATTTTACTCAAACTACAAGATCTCCATTGATGAAATTTGGAGTATATGTGTCTTAATTTGATAGTTAAATAATAAAAGAAAAACTAGGGGGGGGGGGGGGCACTCCATACATGTAACCAAAACTGTTTTTTTTTTTTCAGCAAACATCAATTTGTGGCACATATTTTGACAGATCTTTTAAAACATATTGAAATTTCTAAAAAAATTTTTTTTGGATTTAGTGGATATTTTCAGAAATAATCGATCCGAAAGTAGCATAAATTGTTTTCAAAACGGTATGTCTAAAAATATGAAAAAAAAATACAGAGATAAAGCTTAATAAATACTTTCAACGAAAATTGTTTTTAACATAATCGAATTTACTGCTTTTGAGTTATAGCCGAAAAGCGGTGCTTCTCAACAAAAGGACGAATGTGCCGTGGAGATACGCTCTTTTGCTAGTGCTCTTTTTCATAGCGCATGTTTTTCATCTGTAGTGTCCATATTTTGTATGAATGGCTGCGGAACCCGACGCCCCGCGACCCTCACGAGGTTATCCGTACACCTAGTCGGGGACCGTCCTACGCTGCGCTTTCCTATGCGTGGTCGCCACTCCAATACTTTACTGCCCCAACGGACATCCGCTCTCCGGTCTACATGGCCCGATTGGCCCGCCTATAACCGTATAAATAAAAACCTACTTATTACATCAACATCTAAATCGGTTCAGCCAAACGCGAGATTATCGCGGACAAACATTCATACCTACATACGGGTTAAACTGAGAACCTTCTTTTTTGTAGATCGTTAAAAAATACGTTTAGTAGGTACGCGGGCAAAAGCTAGTAACTATGTAAATAGAATCTTACTTATTACATATAAGAACCAATTGGTTGACGGAACCCTAGACCCTAGGTTAATAATATATAGGGTAATACATGTACAGTCAACCAATTGGTTGACTGTACATTAAAAACATTTTCATAAAACTATCTGCTTTAAGGTTGATTGGTAGAGAATGCCCTATGGCATTAGGTCCGCTTTTTGTACGTTAAGTTTTTCTTTTGTGCAATAAAGATTACATAAATAAAAGTGAAACGGGCTACTGAATAGTTTTTATGTTTGTATAGATACAATATATATGTGTCATGACTTCAAAACGGCTGGACAATGGACATCCGACGATGGTTATTGATAATTTTTACCCGACTTACACTGAATCAAAAAAGGGGGTTACGATTTATTTCTTCTCCGCAAACAAACTTGCACCTACTATTAACCATGACTGATCGTGTAATAAGCACATAAACCCGACAATAATAAATGTCCTTAGCGTATAAAAGAGCTGTTCGGTGGCGGCCGCCCATTTCGTGGCTGCTGCGGTCGCGCCACAAAATGGCCGTCGCCGCAATATGCCCACACCGCGGGCTAATTGAAGCTTATTTTAGCGCCTCTGTCAGTAATAATCGCATGTGATTTATGTCCATATGTGACTATAACACATACATATATATAGCCATTTGTTTCCACGCTTCATCAGGTACACGGACAAGAGATTGACTCTTAAAGTTATAATGATGATGTAGAATTCAATACCTAAGTTAGTATTTTTGATTAAATACAAAGCGGGTCTTTTTAACACCCGGACCCAGGCAGGTTTCAGAAATGCTATAATGCCATCAGATATAATTGGAGTCAGGAGTACATTCAAGTTAGAAAAAACTAGTTAAATTGTAATCTGTCGGCGCTTAATAGCAAAGCGTTATAATGATACTCTCATGCAAAATTTATACACTAGATATGTAATCCATGATTCCATTCCATAGTCGATGAAAATAGGAGATAGTTTAGTCTAAATATAACCTACACCCTCCGTTTTTGCTAGTTTAAAATTGTATTCAATCCCAAACAACAAAAGCAGTCCAGTTCCAGTGTAGTGGATTTTAGATAATCGTGTTCCTCCAACTACGTTCTTGAGATCATGAACTTGCTCACTATAGCTGTCTAGGCGAACTTAATCTTTTATCTATGTCTAGTCTCTAAGATCTCGCCGAAACTTACCAGACAACGTCGCGACGGCACCCGCTAAAATTGGCATCTCCCAAACAAAGCGAGACACTTTAGTTTACATATACCGTACAGCAACTAAATATGCGAATAATTTGGCAAGATTTTAATACGAAAATTCATAGACAATGCGTAGGATACTCAGTAATGGTTGTCTATTGAAAAAATTTCTAAACATAGATACAAATAAACTACAGCATAAATCGACACCTGTTTCGTTAATGTAAATGGAACACGTTTTTTTTTTATACCTACAAATTTTGAAGATATTTGAGAAAATGTGAAGAGTATACGATCCTCTAAATGACGACATTAGCGAAATTGTGGCAGTCACAGCGAGTAAGAAGAACAGCTGTTTAATTTCTATAGTAGATTGGTCTTAATAATGCTTCTGTATGATTTTCTACGCTGTGACTAGTCACCTACGCTCTATTTTTTTTGTATACGCTCTTTTACAACGAAGAATTGAAATCGATATATGTTGAAAATGTGTTGATATTTATTTTATTATCCTCTACCTATTTGATTTAATTGAAAAAAAAAGGATGGCTAAAAAATGCCTAATTAATGAAAAATTTGCTCTTATTATGACCCCTCCGAAATCTTTGGCTAGAACCTCGCCTTATACTTAGGAATGTATTAATTTTGTACTAAGTGGAGTAAACTTATTGGCTCCAAGACACGAAAAGAATCTTCTCAAAAGTCTAATGTCAATACTCGTTTCGAGGAATGTGAGCCCACCAATTGCCAATATTGGGGGCCGTTAACTTTGTGTGCCGTACATGCCGTGCTCAAACTGTGGAATTCTGAGCTTTAAGAGCGCCCGAGGGACTGAACGTTGCATTGGAGTTTTCAGTCTCTTAGATCATATCGACGCATTTCGGGGTGATTTTTAGGATTCCGTATCCAATGGGTAGGGTACCAAATGAACCCTAAGCCTCTGCTGTCACATCGCTGTAACTCTAGAACTGTAATAGGCAGACATTTGAATAACTGTGGCAACTACAACCACAAATAACTGTGGCAACTACAACCACAAATAATGAATATAATCTAAAAAAAGGTTAAATAGTGCTGGTTGTGATTTATTGAGGTTCAGAAAGTTAAAATAATAACATATATAAAATGTCGTCATATTTAATCCTTTTTTCAAACTAAGGCTTACTGGAGCAATCTTCTCATACGACTCATACGGTTATTTTGCTAAGAGCACCCAAATAACTGAAAATGACATTCTATTTGAGACAAGGATGCAGAACTTGTAGGTCATAAATACAAGGCCGTCTTAATACATACAGGGCCCTCGGGCATTCAAAAATGGCAGGGCCCTCAGGCACTGAAGAATAAGGGTCCACGGGCGTCTTAAATGTGTCAGGGCCCTCGTGAGGTTGAAGAAAGAAGAAGAAGAAAAGAAGAAAATAAATTTATTCGGTAGAATAGCATAAAAATAATAAAACAAAACAAATTACATACAAAAAAACTAAAATTATGCCCCGAAATGATCCCACCTCAGCATAATGCCGGCTCGGGAGCCAGCGCTGATCTTCCGGTGAGACCATATGTGGCGCCACGGAGAGCTGCATGCACGAACATTTTAGATTGAGGGCTCTGGCCTCGTGCCACTAGGGTAAAGACGGTACTGCATAAATAAATGAAGTAATGAATAAATCGTGGACTGTGTGGCACTCACCAGACGATGCCCTGCGCGCCGGAGCCGATGGGCTTGAGGTTCTGGTAGCGTTTGAGGATGGTGAACCGTGTGTCGCCCACCTCGACGGTGTAGAAGTGCGGGTGCCGCGCCGGCGCCGACATGACGGTAGGCCCGGTAGGGTGGGGCATCGACCACCGAGACTGGAAACAGACAAAGAAATAAATAAATATTACAGGATAATTTTTATGGTGGCCATGGTAAGCTCAATAAGGCTTGTGTCATGAGTACTAGACAACGATATAAAAATAGATAAATTGGCTTATATAGATATAAAATATCCACGACTCAGGAACAAATATTTATGCTCATCATACAAATATTTGGCTTTAACGGGATTTAGGGGAAAGAAAGGGAGCCGCCCAAAGACCTATTAAAAGGCCTTCCTATTTAATGAACTTTGAGTCACTTTCTATATCAAAATAGAGTTGCATTTGTTTATTGTCGTTCGAATTTAACACAAACGCTTTTGATTCACGTTCTACTGGCAAATTTCTTTACATGGTGGGCAGCTAGAAAATCAAGAGGTTTTTAAGATACTGTTTGTTTATATGGAATGCACTTTTTTGTGAAATTTTATACTAATTTAGAAGTATGAATTGATACAGGGTACACGCAGTCCAGTTGGGGACATAAATCCTATTTTGGAGCATTTTTTGCGGCTGTCTCTTTTTAGGAAAGTACTTACCACATCGAAGGGTTCTTTACACAAATACCTGTATAACTGCAATCACGGTTCAAGTGGTTAGTAGGTAGAAAACCCTTACATTACAGTAGTGTAGCTATAGAACGTGTGTCCGTCTCCATATATCGCTGGCGACAGCAGTTGTGGTCGTCGTCGCGGTCAGTCTTGTGCTTCGGAAGGCTTCAGCGATGATTACGTCTGTGGACAAATCAGATACACATTTTAATGTCTGTCTGTAATACATTCAGAAGCAGGGATTCTATTGTAATATACCGTAAATCTTTTTTGAGCTTTGTAACTTGCCGCAGTTGGTCCCTAATGTGGTCTTGAATGGAATTCAACTTGCCACCACCACCAAGAAAATGGGCAAAGGTTCCACCCCGTTTTATTAAAATATGTGATATTTAAGGGTGCTAGATCATTTTTGGATAATTTAAGGATGAAAAGGAATTTGTGTGACAATGACTTAATCTACGACTAACGGATTACCCAGCCGAAGTCGGCGGTAAATATGAGTTTTCACTCTAGTATAGAGATTCTATCCTTAGGTTAAATATTGATGTGACGTAAAAAAAATTCACTCGCGAGTAATTAGTGATTTGTTACTGGCATAAAACGGGGATCGACCCTATTAGAGCGAAACTAGACGTATTTTTGTTACATCCACAGATTACGTCAAGTTCAAACCTACTGACACACCCCAAAGTATAATTGACTCTCCTAGCGCAGCAAAATAAACTAGAAAATTACCTTTAGCAGCAGAGATTGCCACTTAAAAATGTAAATTAGTGACGCTACTGCGAAGTGGTTCATGGCGAACGTTGACGAGTGCGAGCCGCGATAAGAGAGCGAGCGAAGCGATAATGCGCTATAAAGTTTTAAGTTACCAAGCTAGCGGTTTGCAGTTTTTGTATAATCCAAAATCTTCGTAATTTGTGCGTGGGCTTGGAGCTAGAAGCGTAGATTTCAACTCGTCTGATTTTCCTATCGATAATTTAATCCATCCCACTGACCTAATACTTGCTGGAGAAGCAATGGGACAGGAACGTAGCGTGATACGCAAGTCTTGGAGTGTGGTTAATGCGCTTAGTGTTTAGTTATAGAAAAAATATATAGAGGGACGTAGATGGTGCTACTGTACTTCGATTGTGTTCTAAAATTTCATGCGAATGTACGTAAAGTTGCAGTTGCTCAATGGGAGAGCACTTCTATGTAAATGAAGGGGTTGCAGGTTCGAATTCTGCATGCAATTTAGTAAGTCGCAATGATGTTTTAGTTTGCAATCTCATTCTGAATTAATGCATATTCATTTTTAATTTAAACAATGTTTAATCAATTGTATTAGGTATTCTTTCTTAAACACACTTACAGGTTCTACACGCACCAAAGTCTCAGGCTATTTACACATGTACCGAGAAATCCTCACAGCACCGAGGTCGCCTCGGGAGGCCTGTGGAAACATCAGGAGGATCCTGCGCTTCTCGACGGAACTAGGCTGACTAGACCTCTAGGCAGCAATATTGCCACGCACAATGGCCCCGCTTTTAGGGGCTAAGTGCGGAAAAACGGAGCCCATAACCATACACATGTACCGGATACATGTAATCATTATAGAACTATCTTCAAATAAAAGAGTAATCCAGACTGAATGATTGACTGATGAATCAAGGGCTGGTAAGCTACAAGTATCTCGCTATTCCTCCTCATTGCTCTGGTGGCATGTCCAAATCCTTCGCCGTACAGGCGTTTAGTCGCTGGAACACCCTTCCCCTCAATATACGAAAAGCTCAGGGTAACTTCTCCTTCAAGTGTAAGTTGCGCAAGCATCTCATGGAAAATCTTCAAGATTAAGAGTCTTCATAGTAGTATAGAAGCACGTACATGTAAGTATGAATGTACTATGTTTATATATATTACGTATTATGTATAGTTTGTATACCTAGTATATAATTTTGGGTGTCACCCTTGTAATTATTAATTTGTACAAGTTTAATACTGATATCCCGCACCAATAATTTGGTTGCCTAGTAGAGAATGCCTTTAAGTCCACCATTTGTACTCTGTGTTGTGCAATAAAGTTTAAATAAATAAATAAGTATAATATTTGCATAGACGTTCCTATAGACTAAGAAAAATGTTCTTAGACAATACTCTTAAGGGGCTCAAAGCGAAAATATACGATTTTTCATAGTTTTGTTGTGTATCAAGTCCCTGGTATGAAGAGAGAAAAAACGTTCCAAATATGGTATATATGATAGTTCAGTTTCTATTCAACACTATCTCGTATTCGGAAATTTTAATTTATTTTTATGTATTTCATAATGTTTTTTACAGAGAGCTCTAGTAAAATAAAGATTGCGTACCTAGTCTGAATAAACCTTTAATAGAATCAAAACCTATGCCTTATTGTTCATCATGAAAACACCTAACACGCCTAAGGAAGTCTTTTCTTTAAAAAACGTGTGTAATTAAAGAAAAATGGCCAAAATTAGTTTTTTTTTTAATAACGAAGTTTGATAGCCTTTACCTTGGTTTCGGTGACTCGCAGTGGCGTGGCGTTACTTTTAGGCATTTGAATACATTATTCTACTGCTTTTAAAGAAAACATAAGAGAAAATATACTCCGGCTGTACCATCATGTTTGACGCCACGCCACTGGTGACTTGTGAAGATACTAAAATAGTATAAATAGTATATCAGTAAAGACGGTCGTTGTCAACACAATGAAACATATTCAACATACTCGTCTAATTTGAAGTAAGGCCATCATAAGCCGGGCGTGCCCCGAGCGCGGCGCGCGACATTATGCAGTAAACTCTGAGCCACTTGCGGCGAGGCTTAAGCGTTATGCAAAACAAATAACCTGCATATACCTATATCTTTCAATTATGATAATATTTATTCTGGCAACGGGCGCATATTTCCCTAGCCTAACCTAGCTTAGATCACCAGAGGTGTCGATTAGCTCACAGAGTTGGAACGAAATAAACGTATACTTTTAAAAGGGAACTTACAAACGACAATAGAAGTTAGCGAAGTCAAATAATAAACTCTAAATGTTAGCTCAACAAATTGTCACAGTGTAAATTTTCATTTCAAATTCCCGTGTGTTGGTTTAAACCGGTTGAAACCGGATTTAACCGGCGCTCATGGAGCGGGAAAGGCAAACAGTCGCGGGTCGGGGTTGGTTCGTCACACGGACGGGACAATGGTGGTCCAACGGGTGGCATTTATTTAAGTTCTTGATTAAATCCTGCTGTGTGAAGTTTTCATATAATGTTAGCTTGGCGCGCAGATGTAAAATTATGGAAACAATAGATAATTATTTGTTAGGGGCCGTCCACATATAACGTCACGCAAAATTTGAACTTTGTGAACCCCCCCTTGTCAAGCTTTTTTCTATCTCTGTAACACGGCCCGTCACGTTTAGCATGACTCCCCTCTCTATCGCTGTGACGTAATATGTGGATGGCCCCTTAGTTGCAAAGTTGTTATTTGGCGCGAGTGCTTAAATTGAAAGTCCAGCGAAGGCATCTAAAATTTAACCACGAGCGGAGGAAGTCGTTCAAACTCCACTGTGCACTGGTGGGAGTCGTAATGATGCAGGGCGAGATACATTGCCGTTTTATAATACGAGGCGGACTGCAACACTTCTAAAATAACATCAATGTATATAAGCTTCGTCTCTACTCGTGCCCTTGTGTTCGTGTAGTGCATTAAAACGCCACCTACCCGTGTCACTTAAAGCGATCTCCTGCGAGTTTTTTTTCAAAGGCCGAACCGAGGCAAAGGTCTTGTCGGGCAGTAGTGGCGGAATAAGCCGCGGCCTACATCCCGCACTCCAGCCCTAGCTACCGAGCGCCGTGCGGGCTTTTGATATAATTTTTGGATTCCACGTGAAAAAAAATGCCTTAAAAATGGCTAGGGCGCGCGTATTAATTCTTTTTGAGTTTCGACTGTAGTCAAAACTTCTTCGTAATCGTTGAAGGGAGGAAAAAAGCATGAGATAGATTTCAGACTTGGACTGACTATACGCCGTGTTTTTTTTTATTTCCTTTAAGTTTAGCACGTGGTAAGTACCCATCCATACGAACAACTTTTCCTATGGGTAACGGAAACTTAAAAAATACGTGGTATAGTTAAAAGAAAAGAAAAGCGAAAATAATAAAACGATCAACAAAAATACTAAGTCAGCGACTAAAATAGTAACTCGGCGATTAAAATACTAACTCAGCGACTAAAATAGTAACTCGGCGACTAAAATAGTAACTAAGCGACTAAAATAGTAACTAGGCGACTAAAATAGTAACTCGGCGACTAAAATACTAACTCAGCGACTAAAATAGTAACTCGGCGACTAAAATAGTAACTCAGCGACTAAAATAGTAACTCGGCGACTAAAATAGTAACTCAGCGACTAAAATAGTAACTCGGCGACTAAAATAGTAACTCGGCGAGTAAAATACTAACTCAGCGACTAAAATAGTAACTCGGTGACTAAAATAGTAACTGCGAGTAAAATAGTAACTCGGCGACTATAATACTAACTCAGCGACTAAAATAGTAACTCGGCGACTAAAATACTAACTCAGCGACTAAAATAATAACTCGGCGACTAAAATAGTAACTCAGCGACTAAAATACTAAGTCAGCGACTAAAATAGTAACTCGGCGACGGAAAAAAGTAACTCAGCGACTAAAATACTAACTCAGCGACTAAAATAGTAACTCGGCGACTAAAATACTAACTCAGCGACTAAAATAGTAACTCGGCGACTAAAATAGTAACTCAGCGACTAAAATACTAACTCGGCGACTAAAATAGTAACTCAGCGACTAAAATACTAAGTCAGCGACTAAAATAGTAACTCGGCGACGGAAAAAAGTAACTCAGCGACTAAAATAGTAACTCAGCGACTAAAACAGTAACTCGGCGACTAAAATAGTAACTCAGCGATTAAAATACTAACTCAGCGACTAAAATAGTAACTCGGCGACTAAAATACTAACTCCGCGACTGGTCGCCCAGGGAGTAGTCGCGTTATTAATTTAGAGTCACCTAGGTAGTATTTTTGTAGGTTAGGTTAAGTTAGTTTTTGTTGCTCCTTTAATTTCAACCCAAAGAAAAGAACATTAAAGCTCTGTGACATGACGCGAATAGTCCACAGAATCCGATGGGAGCAAGCCGTCCTTTCCATATGATCACGATCTTCAATCATTAGAAGGTTCTAGTAACAACTATGGGTACAATATAATAACGTAGCGTCGTGGTAGCGTAGCGTAGTCACTGTAGCGCCTCAGGGATGTTTGCAGAGGCGCAGGTGGACGGTTTCGCGGCTATCATGCGCAAGCGGTGTGCCTCATTGTTGAGCCGCTGGCGAGGCAGCGCCAACAGCATCATGCGAGCGTTAGCGGATAGGTGGGACTCCCCACTGCTGCAGAAATGGACACAACTCCATATACTATTATAAAATAAAATCAGATATTTTGTAAATACTAACACTAGCGTATAAGTCTGTACCTAACTAAAATGTATGGATGTTGTCCGAAATAAAAAGATTATTATGATTAAACATTAGGTACACAAATAACTTGTAACGGCATTAAAAATGTACGATTGACTTTTTGGCCCGCAAATCATCTCTTGTCACTATTGTTCTTTATGTTAACGTTTTTATTATGAGTATTTTGTCAGTGACAACCCTAGAGATCATACGATCTGAGATTTATGACCGGTCAAAGGCGCCCTAAGGGTCCCGGGTTCGATTCCCGGCCAGGGTAAGCGTTTGTGTGATGAGCGCGAAAGTTTTTTCCTGGGTCTTAATATTTTCTATCTATTTAATTATTATAATTTATCATATTTGTGGGACTAGGTCGATATGTGTAAGATTTTCCTGGATATTTTATATTGTCATAGAATTCTTGTTTGTGGTCTTGTTGTTATCAATGTCTAGTCATTCTATTTTAAATAATATTGGCAAGGAAGGAATAATTGACCTTGATTCGCCTCCCTCGACTTGCCGGAGGAGGCGGACCCGGGCCAGCGCCGGAGGCCGACGGAAATTCTATTATATGACAACGTCATTATCGGAAAGCGACAATTTCGGACGGAGAAATATTTGCCAATTCGTTACGTTTAAAATTGCCCTCGCTTCTGGCTCACGTGAAATATAATTCGAATAACTGACAAGGACTAAAGTTATCTTTCTTTATTATCCAATTGTAAAAATGTAATGTCTGTACATTGGAAGATATTTTCAAAAAAATGATTGTAACAGACTATTTGGAGGTCGCTGAATGGAAATAATTTTTTTTTTGATTTTTTGTACGTTTGTATGTGTCGTTGCGGCTTCATCACGCCAAATCGGCTAAACGGATTTCAACTATTTTTGGTACACGGCTAGCTACGTATCTCCAGATGGTCATATGATACTTTTTACCCGACTATGCTGAAGAAAACAAGAGGGTTATGATTTTTTTCTCCTCCGCGAACATAGTTGTTCAATAATATTGTCCGGAGGTTTAATTCATGAATGGCTTTGTTTTACTTTTTCATTATCATTCAATAAGTTAGTGTTGCGTTAGATTCATATTTACTAGAACAAACTCAATTTCACTGGATTTATAATTTATACAACAAGTAACCGGTGAACTGATTCAAAAAAAGAAGAAGATCGTCTAGGCTTAGTAAGTAGCTGGCCCAATATTAAGGGTACTATGTTACATTTTCAGGGCCGTTAAAATTAAAGTATATGTCACACTATTGCTACTGCTCCATCTGCGTTAACGTTAATGTTAATGTAAATATGGAAAACTACACAATTAAATAATGGACAGTAAAACCTGTGGCCACATTAGCGGAACTGTGCCGTTAAAGGATATTTAACCCTTTGATGTGTTGAAAAAACCGCCACCCGAGCTAGCTCTTAACATCTAACGTCACTAACAATCCCACAACTCTTTTAGAGCACTAAACTGTTGGCCTCATCTGTGTAATGTCATATTTAACGCCTTTATTAATGCGTTACGACGCAGATGTAGCAGTAGCATATGAATATATTCAAACTTCAATTCTCTAAAAGTGAAACATAGAATGTAATATTGGGCCAGCGAAGTGGTGGTGGCTATATACTAGATTGACTCGTAGTTTGCGTCCAATTTCTTGACGCGATTATTCACATGACGCACAAATGAACGATGAAGTTTTTAATGCTTTTCTTTACGAGTATGTGTTATATAATAGTTAGCCTAAATGTAACTGGCGTATGCAAAAATGCTTCTAACATAGGCAAACTACACAACCTTGATGCATTTGGTATCATGGAAATCAATCACACCCTTAAAACAAAACCTAAGTTACGATAAGTTGTATTAACTATATTGTCGATATGTTGTTCGTAAAAAGAAAATTAAAAAAACCCACGACGGTTAAAATGTAATTAAAAAAAACGGACTAGTACTTTTGGTTTTGCAAACAAAATGTTTACAGCAGCACCCCCAGGTGAGTTGTTACCGTAACACCTATCTAAGAACATGCACCAATCAAATCCAAAACCATCACTGAAAACCGCATCAAAATCGGACTTGTAGTTTTGGAGATAAATAGCAACATTGGTTTGCACACAGAAACATACTCTCATCCCAAACGCATATACCGTCTCCGTACTGTCGTGGGTAAAGAGTTATATTCGACATTTTATTCAGTTTTCTTTTTTTTTTATATCATGGGTAATATTTTATATTATGGAGCAAGCTGAAACTGCGCCGGGTCGTAGTGGCAAGGCTCCTAGCAATCCTATTGTCACTATCGTATTTTGTGATGTTAAACTGTGTGTTATATTTGGTTTATAACAATAAATGTGCTGTCTTTCTTTTCTCCGTTCAGAATCATATTCACTACTTCCGGAAGATTACATAATTCCCCAAAGAGAACCAAACACTTCTGCATTCTACATTACAGGCATTGGAAAAATGTACTGAATAAAACATGTACTATTCTTTTTGACCTTCATAGTCAGACCAAAATAGAACTTTAACTTCACAATCTCAATAAAAACCGTTACATTATTGTGATATTAAGCGAAGTACAGCAAACTTTATTACGAGGGAAGTAACCTAAACCCCTAGAGGTAACTTTCGAGGAGGAACTTCAAAGTTGGTGAGGAAATTCAAAATTAAAGGTTTATTTTGCAAATTTGTTTCCCAAGGAACTTTCTATAAGTTAGTTTCAAAATTGTACTTAACTTGTAAAAATAGAACTATGATAAATTATTCATTCTTTACACATATTCTGTTCGACATATTCTTAATTATATAAGATTATTCTAATGGTACACTTATTTCATTAAGAACAGAAATGTATCTTTATATTGGTCGATTATTTAAATACATGGAAATGAAAAATGTTTATTGTGAAGCCTTAAACATAACTTTCACAACACAATTTACTGCAACATAAGAATCAAGCAGCGTTTAATTAAACAAACGAAAGGTTCGATTCGCCTCGAGCAATAAACGACGGACGAATGGAAGGAACGAATGAGCGAAACGTCGAGCGCATTTACTTTGATTTCCATTCGGTCCCGCGGGCGCGCCGCTCATCGACAGTAATGGGGGGAGAGGCGAGTGAGCGATGCGGTGCCCCTCGGCGCAGGGTTGCCACTTAACGGTAGTTTCCTTAATTTGTGGATTGTGTAGGGTTGGAGTTTTTGTAGGGTTGTGATCATGGAGTGTTGATAGGTAAGGAGGACAATCTCATATAGGACCCAGACGACAAAGTGTCCAGCAAGCAGCAAGTGCGTATGAAATGTATTTAGCCATTACTTCTCAGTTCCGGTCATGTTAACAACTAATTTTTAAAACATGTTGATCAAAACGCTACTCAATCCTTCGTTCTTCTGATGTAAATATTAATCATGTTCAAATATATTTTCTTGCATCGGTGGTCTGTGGATTTTTTGGCATTAGGTGGTAATTTATTTTACAATCGTGAAATGACTTTCAACGTGTTGTCAGACACATACTTGCCAGTAAAATAAATTTAAACACTTGCTACTGTGGCGCCACCAATTTAATGGACAGTTTGGACTATACGACGTACCGTTACTGGCTGGCTATCGACTGACGAAGACGACACGATACGACGACGCAAGCCGAGGATGTCAGCGCCTTTAAAAGGGCGAGTCACAGACATACCAGACGACTCAGACATTTACTTACTGATCCAGACGACGTCATCACGGCTACCATTAAACAATGGTATTCTGATGACTCGCCAGACATGGACACCGACAATGCGACCGACCACAACCACACATAAAAGAAAAGAAAGAAAACACGTTTATTCGAGGGCACATTTATACAGCAATACATAAATAAATTACTAAACTAAGTATGCCCCGAAATGGTCCCACCTCAGCATAATGCTGGCTCTAAAGCCAGCGCTGGCCCAGCCGATTACTACCTTGAATGTGACGCCAGCCGGCAGGCACGACTAGAAAGGGACAGACTGACAGGACATAACCAACCGCACACTGCACTTGAAACGCCGACGTCTCCGCCGGCGGGGACGCCCACAGCGGAATCGTTAGAAAACCACTATTTCGATAGAGTCTAGCATAGGTCGACTAACATAATATGTAAACGTGTAGGACTAAAAGTCGCATATTCGTCTCTCATAGCTCCAGCCACAGTATTTATATTGAGTAACTGAGTTCAGTAAGATGTATTATATGCGGACACATAATGGCGAGTTAAAGAAAGCGCAATATCAAATCACTAAACAAATCTGGTGAAATGAAAAAACGAGTTGCCATTTTTTGGCTGATTTCGTCATTTCGCTTAATAGATTCAGGGACTTGATCAAATTACTGATTTTTTCTAGGCAAATGACAAAATGGATTAGCCATTTTGACATCGTGCGTGATTTGGTCATATACCTTAGAGATTTGTTCAAATATCTGTTGTGGCCATTTCCCTGCGACATATACGCCAAGACGATATTTTAGTCTCGACTCACATCAGCTGCTTTATTTAAGTAACATTAGCTAGTAAATGTCCACATAGCTAGTAAGAATACTATCATTGTGACAATTGGGATGAGCCAATTTTTTACAAGGTATGGTGATTTAAAAGCCGTTTCGAGGAGAGGAAGAGGTTTTTGTTTATTTTTCTTGCCAAACAAGTTAACTTGAATCAAGAAACAAATATGCCGCACTCGATTCGACTGACCGCCGACACGTTGACTCGGCTGCTGCCATGAACGCTATCTGGTTGATCCGAGTCGAGTCAACTCGAGTTTCGAAAAAAAAATTAACTCGTAACATCGCTAATATTGGCATTTTGCGTAGAAATATTTGCGTTTAGGGGCTCGTCTCGCACTGTTATCTAAACATGTCTAAGTGTCATGGTAATTTTCCAGTTAATATTTTGCGTAGAACCCTACCGCCCGCCTGCCTCTTCGTTAGCAAAGCCTCTCCACAGAGACGCTCAATTGATTGGCACTCGCTGAATGACACTGCTGACTGAATGGAAAGCAAAAACGCCAGGCAAATGCGCGGTGGGAAATGCGAACGCAATACCTGAGACTTAGACATAAACAACTTCAGCATATACCCGCGCCATATAAGATTTTGCAAATAAATATACAATAACATGGAGGTATATTTGTTTTGGTATGTCAGCAATCGGAGTCGCAATCTTAACAGATCTCTTTTGAATCACATTTAATTTTTTGAATGACAGTTCGTATCGCATTCGGGTTGCGCCTTGGTTGCGCTTGAACCAGCCCCCCTTTTCAAATCAAATCAAATCATTTATTCATTACCGGCAACATAACATGGGTCCAGCATATTTTTTTCTAAATACAATCAATATGTTAAATTAAAATAATACTTTTGCCTAACGTGTTTGACGCTCGAAATCAGAATCAAGTGCACAGACTAATAAGAGATACTACGTATCAGACTGCCAACTCAGAAACAAATATTATTTGCACTAGGCAACTATATTTAATCTGTACGATTAGTGTTGACTGACGTTCAATTTGTTCTATTCAAGATTGCAATATGGCAAGGGATCGTAACGTATTCAGCCAAAGTGGTCTAAGTTCATTGAATGAGGTCTAATATTTAGAATGAATAGTTCCCGGCACGTAAATTTGAACACGTAACTTCAGTAATTGTATTTACGTGATCAAATTATATGCTGAGAATTATACCTCAGTGGCAAAAAAATAAAACTCACATTATTTGTTAAAAGATTTATTTTTCAATTTCTTTTTAAATTTGTCGTAAGCTTTCTTCTGTATTGCAAGTAATACGTCTGTTCCCTTTAATATTTCGTTGGTTTGTGTTGCACCAATTCATAATTGTAAATTGGACAGTCAGAGCAATGAAATGACCGAGAATAGTTTTGTGCTCGGCGCAGTCAAATAAACAAAATGAATTCTTGGACATAATGTTTGCTAGTTCTGCGGGCGATAATTTTGCAAGATCATCACGATTTAAACACTTCAACCACTAAGTTCTACAAACACAGCACTGTTAAAACATTTTGCAAAAAGCAGGACAGGATAAACACAAGGACATCACTCGATAACACATTACTCACATTACTGTGACAGTGACAGAATGAATTTCGACAAATAATATATAGATGACAAGAAGAGTGTATTGACAACCCAACAGCTAATCACAGCAGAGAAAAACGTCAGTCAACATTAAAAACAACATGGCGCTAACGTACGCGTTTTGTTATACGAAGATTACCAGCTGTGATCAAGTGTCATGATTTTGCATGGGCTATGACAGTTGATTCGATGACAGTTGTATCGCAATTGGATTACGTTTATGTCAGTTTGAGAGTTCGCTTTGTATGGGATTTGACAGTTAAAAGCAATACATCTATTAACAATATACGTAAGTCGAAGAGCGTGCGATCAAATTGAGTTTAGCAATACGAAAGTGATATATTATGTTCTTTGGTGAACTTTAGATATACATAGTATCTCTACCTATCCGATAATTGGCTATAAAATACACAAGTAACTTAGGTAGACGTTCCAATACAAAATCCGAACATATTCCATTTGAGTTTCGCACAACTTCATGCAGAATTCCACGTTATCGTTAATCCGGCTCCAGAGCCTAACCTGCAAATAAAACAGCGCAGCCACTTGACACGGTTGCGGCTCTCGTCGTAATCTAATTAAATTCCAGCCTCAATAGCAGACGTCGGCGTAAATATATATACTGGTGTTCACGAGGCTTTTTAGTGAATTCCTAGAAATGTTTGTACATCAATCGTCGTCTTGTATTCGTAACATAAGCCTTATTTTTATTTAGCTTATCATGGGAATATTTTGGTTTATGTAGGGAAATGTAGCCGGCCTTAAGGTGCGTCCACACTTGTATCATTTGCTCGTATCTGATCACCGTAGTGTGGCATGACTGCGTGTCGCGCTGCTTGGACGCTCACTGCCGGCGCGGCGATCTCGCCTTGCTTGTCCGATCTAAGTGTGTGATACGCGTAGCAACATTGCTTTCGAGCGATCGGATTGGCGCAACGTCCAAACGCGTGATTTTGACACGCGATCATGCCACAGGACGAAGATCTGATCGGGCAAATGATACAAATGTGGACGCACCTTTATGGGCACGCTATACTCAATACTCAATCGTTTATGTTAGTTTACAGCATAGGTATGAGGTAAACTTAAGTTGCATAAAAGTTATATGACAGTGAACTTAATTGTGGACCCTATTGGGCACAGCATGAATGAAGATCACAGGGAAGCGACCTGGGAAACGCCATAGGTTAGTTAAGTTAGTTTGATTTTTTAATTTATAATTTTTATTCTTAATTATTAATTGGGCGTAAGAGGAGGGGTAGGCCGAGGAAAAGGTAGATAGATTGCGTGAGATGACATGAACAGGAAGGATGGGAGTGACGAGATGACGAGTGATAGAGAGGTATGGAAGAAAATAACATGCTGCTCAGACCCCAAGTAAATGCGATAAGGACAAGCGAATGACGATGAATTGTTATTCTTAATTTGTTATATTTGTATGTTCCCAACGGTATTAAATGAAAGAATAATATATACTTGTAAAAATTTAGTTATAAATTTTCTTAATTAAAAAATGAAAGCATCCTCTTTTCCTAATGAATTGCTAATACCTTTAATGTTTTGGTGACTTATTTTTGCAATTAAGAAAAAAATAATTAATTATTTTTGACGACAGGTTTAGCTCAGTGGGAGTAACGTTGCCTGCGAAGCTGAGATTCTGGGTCCAAATCCCGGTAAGGGCAAATATTAATGTGATGAGCATAATGTATTTGTTCCTGAGTCTTGGATGTTTTCTATGTATATAAGTAAAATGTATCTATTAAATATATCTTCATCTAGTACCCATAACACAAGCCTTATTGAGCTTACCATGGGATTAGTTCGATTTGTGTAAAATTGTTCCATAATATTTATTTATTTATAAAAAAAAAGTGTATTCAGACGAACCACAACCACAACCACGTGGTCGGGCGATAGTTTATATGAAAATAAATCGTTTTATTCACACGGACCACATTTTGACGTCAAACTCAACCGTGTGGTGGGTCAAACCACATCAAAGCAACTGCAAGAAGAGCAACTAATTATTCACACGTAACCACTGCTTCACCACTTTCGCCGCTGCATGCTCGTGTGGTTGTTGTCCGTTCCGTGTTAATAGACCCATATACTTGATAGATCTTAATTATGAAAAATAATCAATAACGGTATTGTTTATTATTAAAACTGACAATAAAATAGGAATGTGAATGGCTTTTGTGCAGTTAACGTGGGTAGTTTTGTACAAATGTGTAACTTTGACAGAGAAAACTTTTTTTCACTTCTCCTCCTCAAAAAGTACGCCATATTAGCTTCGCGAAGCGAGACTAAAATAGTATATTTAGCCCCTAGGTTTTAAAAGAAAGCCATATAATTCCAAACAAATTTCTATGACACTGAAAAAAAAAAACTTGCGGCCAGCTACATACTCCTTACGAATAATTTAGAACAAATAAACCAACCTGATCAGATTGGCCAAACTTTCTGAAAGAATTGCTCAAACTGTACTTTTAGTTTTTCATGATCATGAAATATACAATTTTAATGTTAAGTTTTTTTTATTTTCTCGCAGTCGTAGTAAAAAGCAGAGTGTTTAACACGTGGCTAAAAGCCATTATGACACTCAGATATATTTGTCCTCGCTCACTTCGTGAGCTCGTCCAAATAATCACTTCATGTCATAATGTTTTATTTTAGCCCCTTGTCAAACAATCTACTATGTCTCAATGTACCCGTAAAGATGAGAGAGAGCTGTAAAGCTTCTAAAACGGTGGAAACTTAAATTATATACGCGATATAATCCGTTCAACTTATTTTAATTAAATTAGTGATAGCTGGCAATCGCAGAAACTAAAGAGAATATTAAGGTTTGAAATTACATTGTATCCCGAAAAAATAAAAGAATATCGAATTCGTAGTCTATGGTTGTGGAAATTAAAAAATCAGGCCGGGTGCCGGGGGAGTAGTCGGACGGCGGCGAGTTCAGGGAAATGAATGCAAATTTAGATTTAATAATTATTATTTTTAATGTATTATTCACTTTGACCCCTAAGAGACCTTAAACATCTCAGTAGAATTCAGTCAAATTATTATATTTAATTTTATCGCATGTCGTGACGCCTAGAGACCTTATACATCTCTGAAAAAAAAAGTAGTTTATATTTTATATTAACATTGATCTGGAGAATTTGTACATCTCCTCTGCGTGTATCAATTATAAATTAGTTATAACACAATTGTAAAAGTTTTAAGTATAATTAAGACAATATTGTAATAGTTAATTGGTACACGCATATTAATTGTTTTATATACCTACTCTGACATTTAGAATTTTATTCTAGACACATTCTAAATTTTTTCCTTTTTATTGACAATCCTTTTGGGATTTATCTTATTAATTATTTTAATTTTTAAAATGATGATTTTATCAATAATAAGTAAGTATTATACTTAAGTTACATGATCTGATTAGGTTTTTCTGGGTTTCCCTAATCCTTGCAACAAATGTTGGATAATATTGTATGTTTCCCAGCAAAGACTTCTCTCATTGTAACTGGCAATTCGAAAGTGCTTGTATCTAAGCCTACTTGAATAAAGGATATTTTGATTGATTGATTTATTGATTGATTACCTATTTAATAAGAAAATATTGACAAATACTGGCATTGAGTGACCAGCTTATTTGACTCTTCCAATCACCACATCAACCCAGTACTTGGAGAGTGGGCAATCCAGACGCTCAGCTAGCAAAGTAAGCTCTGTGTACAGTATACAGTAATATAATAAATCTAAACAAAATTAACCGTAAGTTCGCGGGCTGTCTTCATGTATCACGGCCCTCCAGAGGCATTGCAGTATTTTAACTAACTGAAGTTGTGCGAGACCCTCACCGCTCGCTGGCGACTTGACAACTTACTGCACCGGGTCTCCGGGGAAATGAATGCAAAATGCATAGAGGCACAATAAATAAACTTCATTTCAAGAGTCTTTACTTAAAAATTGTAACAAATAAATATCTTTATGATTATCTATACTTTATTTATATAGATCTATACTTTATTTATATGGATCAGAATGTTGGGCAACGAAAGTGACGGACGAAAGAGGAGTGCACGCAGCCGAGATGAGAATGTTGAGATGGATGTGTGGAGTGACGAGGGAAGATCGGATTAGGAATGAGTATATGAGGGGAAGTTTGAAAGTAGCACCCATGACGGACAAAATGAGGAGCAGTAGGTAAGCGTGGTATGGGCATGTAATGAGGAGGGATGAGCGTCATATTGGTAGAAGAATGTTAGAGATGAGCGTCCAAGGACGAAGAGCGATCGGTAGGCCAAGAAAACGATGGATGGATTGTGTGAGAGAGGACATGAGAAAGAAAGGAGTAAGCGCTGAAATGACGAATACTAGATATGAATGGAAGAAGTGCCGACCCTACATAAGTAGGATAAGGGCAGGGAGATAATGATTTATATAGATTATAAAGTTGTAAAAATGAAATGTCTGTACAATGAAGATATTAAAAACAAAGATTGTTATGGACTATTTGGAGGTCACTAAACCGATTTTTTAATGTTTGTTTGTAGGTATGTATCGTTGCGGTTTCATTACGCCAAATCGGCTAAACGGATTTTAATTATTTTTGGTAGGCGGGTATCTGGAGATATCCAGATGGTTATAGGATACTTTTTACCCGACTACGCTGTCGAAAAAAAGGGGGGGGTCGTGACTTTTTCTCCTCCGCAAACGAAGTTGCGGGCGCCTTCGAGTAAATATATAAAAATGATATATCAGTACATTACTAAGTGAAGTCACCGACATAGAAAACAGGGTAAGCAAATTGAATTAGCAAGGGGCAGGGCACATAATTCGAAGAACCAATGGCCGTTGGGCAGAAGGGTTCTCGAGTGGAGACCGCGTACCGGCAAGCGCAGCGTGGAACGGCAAGGTGGTCGGATGACCTGGTTAGCGTTGCGGGAACTCGCTGGATGCGGGTTGCCTCTATCCAGCCCATGTATTGTTAATTGAAAAGGCACGTAGTTAAGAGATCCAACCCATTAGTAACATCACAAGCTGTATTAGAGCTTGTACAGCTCTTATAACGCTCAAACTGGCTGGATAATAGCTGTAAAAGCCCTTATACAGCTTGTGTAGTACTTGGGAAGACGCCATCTAAATTTAAATCTTTTGTATAGCGACTAAGTTTTAAATTTGAATTGATCCTTTTCCATTATTTAAATATAACTAAATATCTAATCATCAATGCGAGGCATATCTCTGAAAACACGTGAAAATATAAGGAGGCTTTTGTCCAGCAGTGGGATGTTCAATCGTAAATAAACTGTATTATTTATATAATTTATTTTAGACGTCTGACAGATACACGTTGGCATCTCTTTTTAACACACTTCAAAAATAAGAGGATGTATAGTAAATAACAATTAACATTATTTGGTTTTTACTTATGTGTACAGCAAAAAACGTCTGCCCTTTTATTTAAAAAAAGAACGTGAGCAAATATTACTGCGTGGTTCTGCCCAATATTTTATGCTAAGCATTCTCTATGCGTGATTTATTTCACAGAGCGGCGCCATCTTGTGGGAAACGGAATCAATATATTTTACTGCCTACGGTAAAGCTGACGCCATTAAAGCACACTTATAGAAAAAAAGTAAGAAAGTTACTATTTTACTTGCTAAAGTATACGATTTTTTTTCTACGAATTTAAACTATAACTCAACGAGGCAAAGGCGTTTTTTATACTCCGTTGAGGAGCTACGATATACTTTCGAGATAGTGACCGCTCGATCCCCTTTTAATTTATGACACTGGCAATCTATAAAAACGACTTAACGTTACTTTCGAATGAATAACGTTCTAAATTCAAATTGAAAAAAAAAGCGTTATTAAAAGAGGTGTTTCGAGTTGAAAAATCGGAAACAATTATGTAAAGGCATTTGTTTTATGAGAAAAATGGGAAGGTTATTTATAAAGGAAAACGCAAGCACTAACAAAAGATAGAATATTTGCAAGATATTTTATTGGGCAAAAAGCCCGGGGATATTGGAGTTGCGAGGCAATGTGGTCGGAAAGAGCATATTCCATTACACAAATTGGATATCCGACGAATATCCGCTTTTAAAGTTTTGCTTGCTTACATCTGCTTTTCAAACGGCTTTTGAAAAGTATTTGATAACTTTCATATTACATTTCATATTTTGTATGCAATTTGGCTGGCAATTTTTTTAAATCACCTAAATGTAATCCGTGAAATGTGACTTTTTAATTATAAAATGTAGAGAACTTACCACAGTTTTTCATACCGTGACTATGATTTCACTACATTTTTCTATGAATCTTTGAACAGTCGTTGGGACATTTATTTAAACTTACACGATCTTCACTCAACACAACAAAACGGGGCTTAATCGCGTATAAATATGATTTATTTAATTACGTTTCGTTGGTAATTCTTCGACGTTTCGGACGTCGCGTTACGTCCATGGTCTTGAAGGAAACTGGAGTGGCGAAATCAACGTCTTCTAGCCGCGCGAGTTTTTCGATCTACCCGCGCTTGTCGAAGAATTACCAACGAAAGGTAATTAAATAAATTATATTTATACGCGATTAAGCCCCGTTTTGTTGTGTTGTGATAATCGTTGGAACCTTTCATATAAAAGGGGTTCATGAGTAATATTTGCCGGTTATTTTTACATATCTATAACAAAGTCGCCTCTTACCGGAAAATAGTGAGAGATAATATTTAGAAAGCGAAATCGTTTTAAACAAAGATTTTGTTTTGGGTCAATATTAAAAATTTAGTTCGCGAAAAAAGTCATAACCTTTTTTTTCGCTTCAGTATAACCATCCACCCGTGTACCAAAAATAGTTGCAATCCGTTTAGTCTATCAGCCGGTGTAGCACAACTCTCCGTGACTACGCGGCACGCGACATAGCATCACCGGTCTTTCTCGCATTGAATTGAAAGGAAAGAGACAGACAATCTTTGTCGCACGACAAAGAGTCGCGTATAACAGTTTAGCTAGAGGTGCTGGCGTGATGAAGCCACAACGACAAATACAAACATACAAAAAAATCGATTCAGTGACCTCGAAATAGTCCAATACAATATATTTTTTTAAATATCTTCAATGTACAGACATTTCATTCTTACAACTTTATAATAGTCTAGATATAAAGGGACCGGACTTGGACGCGAATCTTATTAAGGGGCTACTTCGTCATTCGTAAATCACGCCCCAAACGCGGAGCCAGCCAATAAGCGTGATTTGTAATAAGGGACGCATTTATTGCTCGCGCGCATCAAAGAAAGAGTAAGCTAATACACTACATGCTTGGGGTTTTTTGGCGTAAGCGCCAGATGTAAAAGTACCATGACATCGAAGATATTCTTATGTTTTGTTAACATTTAAGTTAATCTCTTAAAAGATAAAGGGAAGAATGACATTTCGGATAACTTTTCTATCGAGGAAATTTTCATTAAACATGTTTCCGCGTTAATCACTGAATAGGTTATATAGTCAAGAAACACATATCTCAAAACCAGCCTGATTTATATACTAGATTTGACAAAAAATGCGCTACAAAATAGCTTGAATTTTCGATGCATCCCCTTAAAGTAATGTCTCCGGTTATTTCACGGAGAATTATTTATAAAGAGCCTTAAATAACTTTCTCGAGAAAATGGTGAATGAAAATTCTTATTATAGGAAGCGTTTCTTCGTACATACTATTTCAGGTTGTTAATGCCGTTAAGCAGAAGAATGGAAGTTACGGATGTTTTAATTAGGTGATAAAGCTTTGTTTTGCTTTTACGATTGTTTGAGCACAAGCCTTGTGATATTATTACTTGATCATCTTGTCTGATATCTATACTATTATAAAGTTGTAAAAAGGAAATATATAAACATAAATTCATATTCATTTATTCCATGTGAGGATAATAGTATACATTTGCCTTAGTCAAAATGATTAGTATTTACAACATGATCGTCATATAACTTATACAAAAATCAATACAATAATGTAAAATAAATATGTCAACATTAAAAAAAAAACGGTCAAAGATAGCATAATTCACCCAATGGTGACGACGTTTAATCGAAAAATATTTTATTTTTTATTTTTTTCTATGTTCTTATACTGTATGTATCTTCGTGGCTTCATCGCGCCAAACGGCTCAACGGATTTCAACTATTTTTTAATACACAGGGTAGCTAGGCATCCACAGATGGATATACTTTTTTCCCAACGACACTTTTTTTTAAAACACTGAAACGAAAAAGAGGGTTGTGATCTTTTTCTCCTTCGCGAACTAAGTTTTCAAGATGTCACTGAATCGAAAAAAAAATATTTTTGGATTTTTTGTATGTTTGTATGTGTCGTTGTGGCTTCATCTGCTTTCATATGGCTGGCCCGCAGATTTGGTAGATGTACAGAAGCAGTGAAAATTACCCTGTTCAAGGCTTTCCGTACATCTCTGTATTCGTCGAGTCTGTGGTTCACGTATACGCAGCGGGCTTACAATGCCCTACGTATCCAATACAATAATGCGTTTAGGGTGCTGTTGCGGCTACCGAAGTTCTGCAGTGCATCATCAATGTTTGCCGAGGCGCGCACGGACGGCTTCGACGCTGTTTGGCGCAAGAAAACTGCCTCACTTTTGGATAGGGTGCGGAGAAGCAGCAACAGCATTCTACATATGATCGGCAATAAAATCGATTGTCCTCTGATGGGGAAACTCAGAGAGAGGATTAAATCTTTATTAATAATAAGATACTAACAACTCTAGTTACTTAAGTTTACTAACAAATTTGGATCATGTTGTCTGAAATAAAAAACTTTGAATTTGAATTTGAATTCATCACAGCTTCTATTTCGCTGCTTCTGGTTTAAACTATTCATGGTACACGGTACATATAGATTGTTATAGGATACGCGCAGTGTGAGTGGTCCGACGACTTGGTTAGGGTCGTGGGGACTCGCTGGATGCGCCTCTCTCCCGCCCATGTGGAAGTCTATTGTGGAAACCTGTGGCCATCAGTGGCCTTGGCTTCAGTCCTATCGACGTCGCGGCATCTGAACCACCATTTTCAGTTGATGTGATTTGCCGTCTTTGGCGCTCAAAGGGTTAAAGACAAATTGAAAGTAGCAGCTGGATATTACCAAAACTAGCTTTTTAACCGACTCTCAAAAAAGGAGGAGGTTCTCAATGCGTCGGAATGTTTTTTTTTCTATTCACAATCGGCAATACTCACCATAAGTTACACGTTGTCATTTTGTTCTGTTACTTTCGTTACACACGACCTGAAACAAAACCAAAACTGGTTGAAAACTAGCTTTTAACTTTGCAAGTGTTCCCGGCGTCTACGCACACGTTTTTTGACTTATTCTACGAAAATTCTAGAGAACTTTGTTTTTTTTTTTAGAAAAATAGCGTATATGGGGGTAGCTAGCTGGTTCAGATGAAGAGTTTAGTAGATTTTTTATGGATATGTTATCATTAGATCTTTACCAAATTTCTATAAGTTAACAACTGAAGTATATTAAACCTTTCGGTTGACATCGGGATTTTATTCGTCAAGAAGAACTATCGCTATATCGCCACTTTCTTTTTGAAGTCGGTTAAAAAATGTAGCCACCAGCATCGTAATGTTCAATTGATTGACACCTCATTTATCAAAATCAATTTATTTCAGTATACATACGAGTATACTGCTGAAACCATAACCCTTACTTGCTTTTCCGTAGTCGGGTAAAAAGGACAAACTAATAAACCAGGAAATACTTTTCTTCTGTGCTTTATTTCATGCTGTCCATATTTTACTTTTATTATTTATTTGTGTATTCTTGAATAGTTTTTCTCAATGTGGATGAACAAAAAATAATGTATAATACTAATTTTATGCGTTTTACATTTGGATACGTTAATTTTTTTATTGAAGATATTTCGAGTGACGTCACTACTGACGACTGACTAGTGACTGTACTAGGGTTTGGCAAGGACAAACAACAGTCACAGTTAAAAACACGAATAACTTACCCCTAAAATTATATTTAAAAAAAAACTGATAATTGCAAGCGGTTTATTAAAGCTATTCCTCGAAATGGTTTTTGAATGACCGTACCTTGTAAAAAGAAATAGCTCATTCCAATTCTGTTACCATCTTAGGCCTCTTTTCATCATTCTTTGTTAATTATTCATTGCGCAACGCGCATTTGGCATTGCACCTGTATTTTTTTATTTTATGTTGCCTATATTTGCTTTATGCCTAAAAAGTATCTTTCAGCCTTAAACTTTGAAGAAGAGATTTTCGACACCCACACACCAAAAAGATTAAGTAGGTATTTAAATCTCGAAATAACATCATTCTGTCCCTGTCGATTTTAAGCAAAGAATGAAAGATGGCGTAATCTGACCTCATTAGAAAAGCCGGGACAAAGAGGAGTAATGGAGATGGGAACAATTTAAAGATGATAAAAACGTCTTTATACTAAAACGTTTGTAAAGCCCTGGCGAGAAAAAAGACGATGCTGATAATATAAGATTTCTTTCTTTTAAGACTCTTAGTATCAAAGTTGGGACTTTTAAGATAAGATAATTAGACTGGTGAGTCAATCGCGATATCTTTTAAGTAAGGTGGCTTATTTTAGTTTTAAAATGTTTTTAGGGTTCCGTACCAAAAAGATAAAAAAGGAACCCTTATCGTGCGATTCTGTCTGTCTGTCTGTCTGTCTGTCCGACTATTAGAGCGCCATATCTCAAAAACTACGTATTGTAGGGTATCATATGAAAGGGCTTGATCTGTACATTTTTGGGCCAATTTTTTATATTGTGCTTAAATTTCGTTTTATTAAGGAAAATGTGGAAAAAAATACCATTTATCTCCGAAGTTTACCAAACGAAAAATCGGGAATTTTCTGGAATAATATAATTTTATATGAATATTACACGAAAGTTATAACGATACATCTATCTGTCTTACTTTTTTTTAATCACCAAAAATCATTTTTGAATAACCCTGTTTAGTTAACTTTGCCCCTCATTTGTATGTGAGTCCATAGATACCAGAGGCAAACTTAACTCAAGCGGCAAGTTAAGTAGAAATAAGTGAAAGTTTGTACGGAACCCTCGGTGCGCGAGTCATACCTGACCGGTTTGTTTAATATTATAGTAACAAGGGTGACGGGCAGTATCACACTGACAGACTTCAACTATTTTGGCCCAATATAGAAAAGTCGGTCAGTGCGACGCTACGAAATCACGAAAGCCGTTAACATGCGAAACTGAACTGAACTGAAAACTTACTCGTACTACAGACATAGCGCCCAACTAGCGTGTCGCTAACCCTTTGAGCGCCAAAGACGGCAAATCACGTCAACGGAAAATTAATTTATTGTAACTTCGGCAGAGGAAAATATATCTTTTCTTAGTCAACCCGTGAACATGGAAAGCTGAAAGCTTCCGAAACGTCGGGAACTCAAATGAGATAATATACGCGATATAATCCGTTAAAATTGTTTTATTTCATGTATTGGTTGGCGTGTGCCGCACGATTGCCCGTCAACTGGGTGCTCAAAAGGTTAAGGGCATTATCTCCGCCATTAATGGATTTCACTCCCGATTCAAACTTCTGCAGTTTTATTTATATTCACGGCCAACACTACGCACCGCTCGTCTTCCTCCACCTGTCAGCCGCACGACCCAACCGTCTGCGGACAGGCAATCACTGCGGAGATAAACGTTTTTGTATCTGAGGATGGAGCTTCACTAGGACTTATTTATTTCAGAATACTTTGTCAAATATTGGTGTTTGTAAGTCTTTGCTTCTTTGAAATCAGGTGGCTGTGTGCGTTCGTTCGCTTTAACGCTTTTCGTACTGCTACGCACTTTCCTCTACATACGGGGAAAGGCATGGCATCGGCTACGCGTCTACGAGCAGAGCGCCCGCTAGGCGGGTTCCTCGCAGTGAATGTGTTACTGTTATAATCATGACAAAGCTTACAAAACTTATATGTATGTTAGAGTGTCATTACTAAAACTATACGACTATATAGGTCTGCTATCTTGTTTATAGCCGGACCCGGACAAGAACTTCAAAAATCCAGAATATTTGGAGTAAAAGTAAACCCCTTTTCCCCAGACATGATAGATTTTATTCAGTTCAATAATGTTTTAAAAGTCCGCCCGGACAGCCCTCGGACGGTCTCCAAACTAGAACAAATCTGGGGAAACCCGGACGAATGGCAGCCCTAACTATAGTTATATATAGGGAGCGGTTCGGGAGGGGTGACAAGTGACGAGATATGAAGACTCCTAATGTCTGTTAAGCGTTCCTACCCCTGTGTCACCTCGCCACCGGGCTCGGAGTTCAAGCGTGGTCGAGGAGGGGCGAGTAGCACGCCAAGTACAAACGGTGAGTGTAGCCTGTGACACCTCGCCACTGGGCTCGGACTTCCAAGTTATTCATAATTTATTGCATTACTAGAAGGTGGCTCGCAACTTCGTTCGCTGAGGAGAAAAAGTCATTACCCCTATTTTTTTCGTCTGCGAAACAGAAAAATCAGGGCGAAATATTCAAAGTCAAACCACTAGATCACGTGAGGTATCATATATATAAAAAAAATATAAAAAAATACGCCCCCCCCCCCCCAATCTCCAGAGTTTAGCAAATTAATATGAATATTACAGGTAGGCATCGAATTATTTGATAACTTTAAATGCATATTTTTTTCATTTATTTAAGAGATAACAAACAACTATATAATTTATATGAAAATTAGAGTTACATTATGTGTTACCATATGCATAGCCAACAACAATTTAGCAGACATAATTCTGCAAATAATGGATTTAATTCGCTATCTCCACTTTTGTGCGTCTATTAATATTCATTACCTATATTCCGCACCGCTATCGTCCTCGGCCTCCACCTGTCAGTCCCACGACACGATCCGACCGTCCGGCAGCCAATCACAGCTGAGATAGGAGTTTTCTTATCAGTGCTGTTTGAACGTTGGCGCTCCATTAGGACGTGATTATTTGACAATTGGGTGGATCAACTTTTTTTGTCGATATGAAAGTACCTCAAGAGACAAAAGTGACAGAGTCAAATGGTAATAATCTAGACTTAGCATTCTGGCGGAATGGGCTGTTAAATAATTGATTTATATTGGCTAGAAAACAATACTTTTGTTGCCTTTATATCATTAGTTATAAGTAAGGGCTTTATCAAACGGGGTTTTTTAAAAGCGCCGTTATCGTCAATGATACTAAACGCGATACCCACGCGAGTCTGTATGCAGCTCGAAATGAAAAAACCCGCTGTCGAATCGCATTCCCAAAACGCTATTTTCAAAAGACGTAGTGTTCTGAAAATATCTTCCATGAATAGAAGTTACATTGACAACTTTATAATAGCTTCGTCTGTGTGCAATTAGTTATTTGATTAGGTTATTTTTTACCCAATTAGCTTTTTACACCCTTAAGGGATGATTTCGGGGATAAAATCTATTCTTTATCCTTCCCTATAACTCAAACTATCTCCATACCAAATTTCATCGCAATCGGTTCAGCGGTTATTGATTTCCCATACTAATGTCCTACCCATTTTTCACCCCCTTTAAGGATGATTTCTGGGATAAAAAATAAACCTATGTTCATCCCCGGAACTCAGACTATTTCTATATCAAAAGTCTACATCGGTACAGCGGTTTAAGCGTGAAGAGGTAACAGACAGACCGAGAGACACACTTTCGCATTTATAATATTACTAGCTTTTGGCCGCGGCTTCGACCGCGTGCTAAGCGTCATTTTTAACCGTCTACAAAAAAGAAGGTTCTCAGTTTGACTCGTATGTATTTCACGGCCGCCACGTTGGATTTTAAAATCGTTGTTGTTCTCGCAATATAATTTTGAAAAATCCTTTCTTACTGCACGTAACTAGTGAACCAGTCAGTTTCTTCTTTTATATATTCAGATTATGTATACATATCCAATCAAAGAAAGTATGTAAAGTTATATTATTAAGTTAGTATAGTTCCACGTATAGTTTAAACCCCTTATCGCAGCATCGCGAGAGCTCTTTTGAAAGGCTTCCCGGCTTTCAGCGTCTAAATGTCAGACGGTTATTTATACAAACACTACTTGGCATTTACTGGAGAAACTAATTACACGGATCTTTGGGGGGTAAACACACAGGATAAGAGCGTTTTCACATTAACCGATCCGATATCGGTATCAGACGATGAACGCATGTGTAAGAAAGAGATGTACAATCTAGCATTTCTTTCTTACTCGTGTGTTCGGCGTCCGGTACCGATATCGGATCGGTTAATGTGAAAACGCTCTAATACTTGCGCCAGGCGACGTTCTTCGCGATTATGTCCAGGGTCGCATCGTCCATAGAGGCAATGTTCGTAGATAAAAAAGGCCCGCGAAGTTGAAAGAAACAGTACCCAACTTGTTTATTTTTAAATATTTTGTAAAATGGTTTTCTATGTTCGAATTTCAAAAAAATAATCTCTAAAAAAAGGTAGAATTCAAGTGTGTTCCATTTTTTTACTTCGAGTATCTCAAAACTTTAGTAGTGGCCCACGTGGTTGCATAACCGCTCACAGCTGGTTGCAGAATATTTTTACCCGACTACGCTTTATATGACACAATAAAATATATTGTATTATTTATTGTATTGTATTATTTATTGATATTTCTCGCCCTCATTTTTTGCGCAGACAATATATATTTCGGAGATGCAGTACTTACGGAAATCGCGGTGAACATGGAACTTTCGTTACCATGTGACAATTCCACTATTCTGAAATAAGGGCGATGGTGTAATTTTTTCACGTCGACCGCATAAAACACTAGAAAGTGGCCGGAGGATAATAAAGTGTAATTTGTTTTTCTTTCGTGCGTCTTGTTTGTTTTAAAAGATGTTTGAAAGTCTGTTGCTCAAACACGCATAAACTGTTGAACGGATTGATATGACTCTTGTTACATAGTTTATTCCCGGAAACGCAGCTGAATACTGTTGCATACTATGCACACAATTTGCTGCCCGTGGCACTTCGATAGACATAACCACATCTGAGAATTTATAGATCGCGTTTACACGTTTTAACCTCAGTTACCCAAGCTCGAAATTCGACGTTCACATCGTGCGATCTCGCTCGCGTGTTAAATTGTATTTGAAAGAGCAGGATGGCGCCCTGCGAGCTTTGAATTTCGAGTTGGAATAGCCCTCAGGTTAGTTGCGCAAACTGCCGCCCACGCGCAGCAATGTAGGTCAAATTAAAGGTAAAATGTTATGTAAATCTGTGGCTCGTGTTTTAAGGAGCCCGAAATGTAAACGTTAATCAAGTGAGTTCGAGGGTATAAGAATAACTAACTGTTTGCTAATGGAGTTCGTTGCCGAAGTTTTCGGTATGGTAATTTAAAAATAATATTAATTTGAAAATAATGTTGGTATAATTTGCTAACATAATATTTATAGGCTTTTACTAAACAAAATATGGATCTTAAACATCTATTCTATTACAAAATTGTAATGAATTCCGTACATTGAATATATTTAAAAAAAAATTGTAGCGGGCTATTTAAAGGTCACTGAATCGAAATTTATTTGTTTATGTATGTCTCATTGTGGCTTCATCACATTGAAACAGTTAACAATTTGCTACTATTTTTGGTTCACAGGTAGCTGGGTATACATAGATGGTTATAGGATACGTTTTAACCGACAACGCTGAGGTAAAAAAGAGGGTTATCGCTTTTTTCTCTTTTGCGGCACCTTCCAGTCTTTTATAATTATTTTTTCGGTAAGGTCCCTATATTTAACCAGAAGGAAAATCGTGTCATTGAATGTAGGTTACGTGTGAGATGGCTCGTAGTCACGCGATTCAGTGAGCGGCGCGCGAATAAAAACTAACGAGAGGTTCCTTCTCCGGGTAACAAGTTCGTATATCCCCCTCCCACTCACTCAAATGTAGCTTAACACGAGAGCGAGAAAGGAAGACAAAAGAAACTCAAAATTTTGAACTGCGGCGTAGCCCTTCTGATATAGCTTCTCTGGCGGGGATTGCGGCAGTTATATTAGTCAGTAATTATTGAAAGACCAGAATGGGTAATAGTAACTACATGGTTTTTTTTTAGTTTAGCCTTGGACAAATAAATAAGTGGACTGGCCATACAAAATAACGTACCCCGACACAAACAACGCCATCTATTACAGATACTTACTGCAAAACGCTATCTGTAAAGTTAGTTACAGTGTTTACCTTCAAACGGGGTGTAACCTTTTGACCGCCACAGTCGGCTAATCATGTCATCGAAAATTCGTGCCATTGACGTCAGCTTCGGCGTGTGCCGACCAAATTTCATGATTTCACAAACTCCGAATGTAATATCAATACCTCTTTCTGCAATCACTATTTTATTTCTAAGTACGTTTTTTTCCCGCTGTGGGCGTCTGGGTCACGCCGTATTACATCGCTACTTGGCGATCAAAAGGTTAACACATTCACTACCAGGAGTCCGCCTAGCGGGCGCTCTGCTCGTAGACGCGTAGCCGATATCACACGGTTCCCCGCATGTAGAGGAAATCGAGTACCGCTACGAAAAGCTTTGGCAGCGAAAGCGTTAACTATTTAAAGCAGCTATTTACAAAATAATTGCTATTGTATTATCTGTCTCTTTCAATTATAACATCGATAATGTTTAGTTTTAAAGCGCCACCTAGTGTCGTTCTCTTGCAGTCGGCACACGATCCGAAGTAGAGCGAATGCCAGTGCTCTAATTAGTTTTATTCGTTTATGATTTTAGCGAAAGTCGCGCGTTACGTTTTAAATACAAAAAAAGTAAATCTAAATCGGTTCATTTGTTCAGAAGCAAAGATACCGCAGACAGACACATAGATACATACGTACTTATAACACCTTTATCATCTTTTAACAGATTCACGAGCGGGAACCCTCTAGGTGGGCGCTCTGCTCGTAATAAGTTTTCCCAGTCCCATATTATCAGCTACGAGCGTAGCGCTACGAAAATGTCGGTCGTAAATGTGTTAAGTAGGTGTATTTGCAAGAATAACGTTAGTTTTTTGAGTAACTAGGAGCCCGAAATATGAAAAAGTCAAACCGTCTTTGTTTGCTTCAGGTAGTAGGGTGAATAGTATCATACAAACATCCTCAGTGTACAGCTATCCTTCTTTACACCTTCCAGTATGGTATGTATGTATTTGTTTTTTTTTTCATTTGTGTGTCTACGGCGTAGGCCGCTACGCCGTAGCGGGTGTACCTCGTAGCACATCTATGTATCCGACGACTGTTTAATATCATAGCTACTAAACATAATATTACTTCTCCAACATAAATTAATATAGATTTTGTCCTTCATTGACACTGACTTTTCAAGCTTAATAGTTATGTAAACACATTTTTCAATTGCCAAGGTTTTCGTAGCGCTACGCACTTTCCTCTACATCCTGGAAAACGTATGGTATCGACTACACGTCTACGAGCAGAGCGCCCGATAGGCGGGTTCCTACCAGTGAATGTGTTAAGTTAGGCATTATACATTATGAATATAAAAAATAAAATACAAAATATAAACATATAATAAAATACCTAACCTAGGGTGTCGCCGGCAGCGGTGCATGGCTCAAGCTACGTGGTAAGGGGTGCACAGAGGTACCTGCAGACGATGCGAGCAGTGTCCAGGATTACTGCCTTCTGTATCTGACATTTGATGCAGCCATCTAGCGAGATTCCGTTGAGATGTTGGTCAAGACTCTTCGCTATAGATACAGCGCGGCCATCGCCGTTCAAGAGCCTGGAATAGAAGGAGCATCCTGACCCGGTATGCAAACAGGTGGGTTCCCCCCTCTGCAGTCCTGCAGTATGCGCGCACGCAGTGCTCATTCATGGCTCGAGTCCATCGCATGTGACGCACTACACTACCGGTAGCGGGAACCGTGGGCGGAGCAGGATGCCCCGCAGGCCCCAAGCGTTATTTATTAATAGAAGGTGCAACTTCTTTCACGGGGGTGAAAAAGTAATTAAGTATCCCTCTTTTTTTCATTAGCGTAATCGATTAAAAGTATCCTGTGACCTTTTGATCCGATTAAGCCACAGCGAAACAAAAAAACATACTAAGAAAAATCGGTTCAGTGACCTTCTAATGGCCCGTATCACTTATAACTATTTTTTTAAATCTTCATTGCACAGACATTTAATTTTTAAAACTTAATAATAGTAGGCCCGACCTCTGCCGTTGCTCCATGATTGCTTAAAAGAAGGAGAAGCAAACATACGCGCTCACGCATTTATTATTGTAATACCGGGACACTGTCGCAGAAAACTTTAGAGGCAAAACAACGCACGGGGCGGCCTGCATTAATAAAATAACAATTACAACCCCGGGCGTGCGGGCTGGCAACACCCGCGTGAAATATACACCAGAAACAAGGGGATGCATGTTGTTTAAAATCCACCCTTTCAGTTTATACAGTTAATTAATTAAATGAGGAATTTTGCCGGCGTGTATTTCCGATCATTTGTAATCCGGACGTTTTTAATAATTTATACGAAACAATGAGGCTGTACAAGAAATAAAGACAGATGAATATTTTTACTGCATCTCTTCTGTATAGAAAAATATAAGAATTATATCTACATATGCGATGAAATTCAAGGGTGTATGTGAAGTGACGGAGTGAAGACTACAGCCCATTCCCTGGCCATATAAGCCGATTCCCACCGGGTTGCCCAAGGAAAGGCTTTAAACCACCTTTTTCTTTAAATATGAGTAATGAATACACTCCGGCTTCCCTTGTAATTTTCCTGACGCCACGACTCTGGTGCCCAGCTATAGGCTGATGATATTATAAGAAATCCTTATACATTATCATTCTTATTTCGAATAGCCACCAATATTTTTACCCGCTCCACAAAGTGAGAAATCTCGCTTATTGTCGTTTTGCAGCACAGCCTTTGCTTCTCAGATCAGATTGACCACAAACTATAATCCATTGGGTTTAATAGGCTGTGTCCTGAAAAATATAATTAGTCCGTCAGATATTGGACACGTATTTTTTCTTTTGTAATAAACAAAAATTCTTCTTGTTTCTTATGGCTACTGTCCCAATTTATTAGCGGTCAAATGAAACAAAAAATGATGAAGATATATAGATTGACGTCATGCGCCCCCAGTAACAAACATTGACGCGCTTTATCTTTGTCTTTTTTTGTTCGATTGACAAAAGAAAAATACGTGTCCAATATTTTCTGATATTCTTACTGACGGACTAAATAATTATATTTTTTCAAGACACAAGTCTATTAAACCCAATGGATTATAGTTTGTGGTCAATCTGATCTGAGAAGCAAAGGCTGTGCTGCAAAACGACAATAAGCGAGATTTCTCACTTTGTGGAGCGGGTAAAAATTAACCCAGGAAACTACTCTATTCTGGAGATAAGGATGGCCACTCTTTACTCCGGTTATGAATCCAGGAAAGTCTTCTTTACACTACTACGGGCCACAGTGCGTTTCGATTGAATTAAACTCGATCGTATCACGACTTATAAAAGTAACCAGGGATCGTAAAATGCGAGCTAAATCGATAGAAATGACATATGACAATATCACCATAGATCACTTGTGTCTGATAGATGGATAGATCGTCAATGTTCAACATTTATGATTCCTTGCGAGTCGAATAAAACTGTGTAATCAAGTTAGCTAAAAATACACAAAGTTTTTACTGTTATGGCTTTAACTTGGTTAAATTAGAGCCACGGTGTAATAAAAAAAGTTAACAAATTTACATATAAACTTACGAAAACATTTTATGCCTTCTTTTAGAAACAAATTGAATAAAAGTTATACAGTGGGTAACCATAAAATAGATATTGTTGTATTGGTGTAAAATTTAGTTTTGCTAGATAATTATTATTTGTTTTATCAAATATTTCATTTCGTCGACATATCATTTCATCGAAACCATTTTTCTCTGAAACCGTTAATAATTTGGAATTGTTATAAAACAAACTAACCTAAAGGCTTCTATATGATGATCTTTTCAAAAATCATGAATATTATAGTTTCCGTGGAAAAAGTTGTCTATGAAATGAAAATTTTATGAAATTCAGCAATCTAGGAAACGTTTGTCGATGCAACGGAAGGTTACCCGTGTCGAGCAGTACTCGGATATTACGACGTGTGTAACCGCTAATGTAAAGAAATGGAAGGATACACATATTATCATTATCATCGATAGCTGCACAGACAACTAAATAGTAGACTGTGTAAGTGATGCGACTAATATCACAAACGTAATATTACTCGAGCGCGTGATGCTACATCACACATCACTCGGAAGAAACAAGCATCACACCAAACATCACTCGATAGCAGGGCTTGTAACCCGGTTAATTTTCCGTACCGGTTAGAGCCAAGCACTGGGAGCCTATCCCATAATAAAGGTTACGCTCGCAAGCACATCGCTCTAACCGGTTAATATCTCGTAGCGCAAAACAGGGAGCGAAATCCATTTACCGGTTAGAGAGCAGTCTCTCCGTGTGAGCGGAGCCTAGGGTGAATAACTTCTCGCTTATACAGGATTGGTTTGCTTGCTATTGTATCAGATAAAATTTTTCATGTAGTTGACTTGCGCCACTATCGGCGCGACAGCGCGGTCATTCATCTCGTATCCGAACACGGCGTAACTGGTTAGAGAGCGCTTCAAAATAAAGCTCCCAAATCAATTCGTCCGAACGTAACCTAAACAATAAACCGGTATAACCTAAACAAGTTCCGGTTTGTAACCGGTTACAAGCCCTGCTCGATAGGATATTACTCTAGCGCTTTCGCGGCGACCGATCGCGGCTCCACTAGAAATGCCTTGTCTCGCTCTCACTCGGCGCGCGGCACCTTACTGGGCCATATCGGCGATCGGTATCGTTATAGCTTGACAACTTCTTTCGAGGCACTACTACGTGGTCTGCGGGCGACGGGGAGAAAGAAAAGGACAGCCGAGGCGAGTAAGAACTGTGCGCGCGGCAGGGTTATCGTGTTGTCTTTCTCTCCCCCTACGCCCGCAGACCATGGGAGCGTCACAAAATAACTTATCAAGCTATAAATCACATCGCTCGTAAGTATTGCGTTGCGTACGGTGTAATGAAGGCGAACTATAGCGGTAGGTGATAATGTTTCAAGTGTGATATCTAATTGTGATGCTATGTTTCGAGAGATGTAATAAGTAATTAAGTATGAAATGGCATTACTACTAAATAGCTGGAAGTTCAGAAGTTTTACCAAGCTTGCAAGTAACAATTAATGAATCTTAATACTTGTAAGCAACGCGCAAGCACAAAGTACGTCATTATTCACGTTCAGGGGGCTCGTGTGGCACGTAATTGGAGTGTGGGGCGCTAAAAATAACGCCCTTACGCAACTTAAGCCACGCGCAATCCGTTACTATGTTACTTGTGAAGGTAACTTGTTTACAGGAAGCCCTATTACGGAAAAAAGTTATATTTGGTGCCAATGTCGATGAAATAACATTACCAAATAGAAAAACATCGTCTCTTCTTTGAAAAACCGGCCAAGTGCGAGTCGGACTCGCGCACCGAGAGTTCCTTACAAAATATAAGCTACAAATGGCCGTCTCTATAAAAATCCAGTGTTAGCAGAGCCCTAGTCGTGAGCAAAATGTTCGCGGTGTTCGATCATTTTATATTGGTTACTGATATAAACAGACAGACATAAAATTGTACTGTTTTTAGTATTTGTTGTTAGTATCTGTGAAAATTTCAACTGTCTAACTATTACGGTTCATGAGATAGAGCGTGGTGACAGACAGACCGACAGACAGACAGACAGCGGAGTCTTAGTAATAGGGTCTTAGAACAAAGAAATAAAGGATTTCGATTTAAGGCCTAAGCTTATTAAAAGTCAACAAAATGTTGAAAAAGCAGTCTAAAGTAAGTTTATCATTCAGGTATAAATTCTCAAAACTTGGACAACTTTTTACAACAAAACATTTCACTAAAATTTCGAAGCGCAAGTCCATCAAGCGTGCTAAAATACGCTTCCTAATTATTTATTTTAAGCAAAATATTTAAACTCTTAAAAGCGTCGTGAAAAATTTAACCACCATTACGCTCGCTCGCGAATCGCGAACCTTTTTGCGGGGATTTAAATATCGCTGCGTGGAACCGAATTTTTAAGTGCGGGCCTTGCGCGGTCTCAAGCTGTTTTGCTGGATTTAAATATCGTGCTAGGTGCTTTTGGGTTCCCGTTTCAAAAAAAAAAACTACTCGAAAAAAAAAAGAGATATAATGAGGTAGTCCACATTTCATCATCAAGTTAAGCAAGTTTTAAACCAAAGGATGTTCTTCTAAATGTTCAGAGAACGGAAAACATACTTGCATCAGCGTCAATAAGCAAGGCTAGCGACCTAGATGCAAGTAATCAATATTAAGAGAATTATGCCGAAAAATAGCTGGTTCACGCATTGTCTGCAGTTTACATGTGTACACAAGATTAATGTGTAGTAGTGTGCTGTAGGTGTTATTTGTATATATAGCGTAAGAATTAGAAATAAATCAGATACCAATTGTCCGTTGGTGTTTCACTACCTTCCCATACCCGGACCTATGGGTGATCAGTGCTACTCTCTGAGCGTATAGTCCCACCCAACCTTTAGACTAAGTTCCTCTCACTGTGGCGAAGACTACCTTCAAGCCTTAATCGATCATTCTGAGTCTGGAAGATCGGCATTGAGAAAATCACCATTCCAAAGACCCTATTCCTCCCCGTAGGAATCCATCTGTTACCTTAGATCTCCGGGTAACAGATATCCTGGTTAAAGTCGTAAGTTAAGGTTAGGTTAGGGACTTAGGCTCCCTTGGCATAATCAACCCTTAATCTACGCAGTCAATGCAGACGCACGCTGAACAATTTACTTACTAACTTAGCTAATTTACCAATACCAATCTACATAACCTAATTTACCTACCTATACCAATACAAATCACCAGATTTGTATTTTTGTCCCCATCAGGGACCCTTATTCAGAGTGTGCTTGTACACAACATTTTCTAGATATCTTTATAATAATAAAGTTATAAAAATCAAATGTCTACAGACATTAAAGGTATTTAAAAAAATGTTTGTAATGGACTATTTGGAGACCTATAAATCGATGTTTTTATTTTTTGTATCTTTGTTTGTGTCGTTGTGGCTGCATGACGCCAAATCGGCTACCTTTTAGTGTATGAATAAGAATGAAAATCCAAGTTGACGGATGCCGAGGGGTGGCATTGTTAGCCCAAAAAACATTCACACAAAGGCAAATAATACGGTTAGTTTATACAATATGGATCTCAGTGTGTGGGAGGACAGGTGGGCGTGAATAACAGTTTCACCAAATTACAGCAAACAGAAACAGCGCTAAACCGCCGGCGGGCGCCTACTTGCACACCAGGGGAATTGCCGAAAATACATGTTTAATGTTTTGGAGACATATTTTTCTACTTAGGTTTTTTTTGATGTACCTATGCACAATGACTTGGTTTATCTTCAAAAGGAGGTCAAATTAATATTGCTTTGTATTACAGTTAATAAGAACCGCCCTTCGCCCACGCAGATTTAATTAGGCTTTTCTTTCAGGAACTGTAAACTTTTTTTTTCGAGTAAAAGAGTTATGTACATCATTTCAGACGCATATTTTATTCTAGGCAAAAACACGTCAATCGGTTGCTCCTTTGTTGAAGAGCAAACCAAAAAACACACTTCTATATATACTATTGTAAAGTTGTAAAAATGAAACGTCTGTACATAGATATTTAAAAAAAAAATATTTAAACGGACTATTTGGAGGTCACGGAATCAATTTTTTTTTTGTGGATTTTTTATATTTTCGTATGTGTCGTTGTGGCTTCATCTTGCCAAATCGGCCGAACTGATTTCAACTATTTTCGCAACACGGGAGCTGGGTATCCACAGATGGTTACAGGATAATCTTTAGGCGACTTTGCTGAAGAAAAAAATAGGGGTAGTGACTTTTCTCTTCAGCGAACAAAGAAGGTGCCCCTTCTAGTTCACTTATATTGGTAAAGCTAGTATGTAAACAACTAGGTATTCGTAGGTACATAAAAACGCCTCGGCAGCAAAGTCACTGGAATTGAACCAAACAGCCAAACGAAACAACGAAACAGGAATAGATCCCGAACAATGCGGAAACGCCCGCATTCTTCACGTAAACAAATTCCTTTCAAAAAGATTAAGGCTCAAAGAAAAACTTAGGTCTATTCCGCACCGCCCCCATTACGCATTCCGCCCGCAGCGTTCAACAAACGCGGTATCGGGTCCCATCGACGCAATCATAAAACGAGATAAGCACCCCAAAATTAGAAGACACATAGGCCCTTTTAAATTGCCAGCGATCAATAGACTCGCGGGTCGTAAGCGGAACGCATTGTAAATTTAAACCGTTCTTAATTTGAAAATGGAAATTGTGTTTGGGGTAACGTTGGCAACCTCGTATGTGCAAGGGCGTTTCGTTAAATTATGGCTTGTGATTCAATTTTACCAAATATTTTTCACTTCTCCTGCTCAAAAAGCATGTCATATTAGCTTCGCGAAGCGAGACTAAAATAGTACATTTAGCCCCTAGGGTTTAAAAGAACGCCATATAATCCCATACAAATTTCTATGAAACTGAAAAAACAAACTTCCGGCCAGCTGCATACTACTTACGAATAATTAAAAACAAACAAAGCAACCTGATCAGATTGGCCAAAATTTCTGATCGAATTGCTCAAACTGTACTTTTAAATTTTATGAAATATAGAATTACAATGTTGTCCTTTTTATTTTCTCGCAGTCGAAGTGAAAAGCAAAGTGTTTAACACGTGGCTAAAAGTCATTATGACACTCAGACATATTTGCCCTCGCTCACTTCGTGAGCGCGTCCAAATAATCACTTCGTGTCATGATGGCTTATTTTAGCCCCTTGTCAAACAATCCACTATTATTTTCGCTTTCTACTTCAACAAAGCATTTTTTTTTTTGTAAAAAACACTTTTTTTAAGAAAAAACGATAAATTTGGGCTTAAATTAGTTTGCAAGCTATGTTCACAAATAATGTTTAATATAAGGAACAAACTTTAAATGCAAAACTGCCCCTACAACTGAATAATTCACCTACATTTTCTTTAATTAATGTTCAAGTAGGTACTTAGAAGTTTGGAACAACTAAGTGAGTAAGTACCTACTTATTGGTTATTTAGGAACTTTAATTAATCAATCTTCCATTTAGATAGACTTCAAATTAAATTACATCGGAAACTTTTCAGATCTCGAATCTCAAAGTTTCGAGATAAATAGTAGCGGGACACTTCACCCTAATCTGTCAAAACTTCCAACTGTCGAACTAACAGCGGTTAAACTACTAAAAATAAACGTTGAGTACTCTCTCAGACTGATAATATGAAAATAGCAACGGGATATGATAATAATAAAATAAATAACTGAAAATATTTGAAAAACATCCTAACGAAGCAGTCTGATTAAAAAATATATAAAAATAACTCCTTTAAAAATGCACCCGAAGCAAATTATCATTTTGAATCAAACTCTTGTCGCAAACTTTCCAAACCGCAACAGCCGGCAAGCGTGAAACATGGCCGCATTCGAAATTCAAATATCTGAGAACGACCCACAGAGAAACCCAAATCGATGATTTCCTCTCAAGTTTTCTTCGACCAACGCTCGCGGGCATTCAGCCACAGCCAAAGTACTGTTTAAAATTCACGAAGCGAAAATATCCGACAAGAAACTAGTTTCAAATAAATGTAACATGAATAAGGGGGCATATAGTAATGATGCGAATCCACCAAACCCTTAAATAACCCACAATTCGTGAACCTTAAAGATATAGTGTGTAGACTTGGAATTATTTGGCGGGTTTTTAACGGCGGCCATTTTTCATGGCTCGATTTTGTTCAGAAATAGCGTTATTGTGCGTCACCTGGAACTTATTACCTCTCGTGTAACTTATGGGCCAAATAAAAATATCTCCTATTAGTCAAGCATAAGGTTTATCAATTATAGAGCATTCGTGGGCTTCTTGAATCGGTGTGAAACTTGCATGAGTTATGGGGCAGAACTAGCTGAAGGAAACAAATTTAAAAGTTTGGAAAGACTCTTTTATGGAGAACGATAAATATCTCAATGTGAACGCTTATTTACTTGGCTATATAAGGAACAAAAATGCTGTTCAGTTATGAGTTATGCACATGTCTATTTAAACCTCACGTTAAGTTCAAGTTAACTGATTAAATTTGAATTCCGTATCGTTCTATACAGATTCAATAAGAGCGATAAACGTGTATTCGTTATTTTTAACAGATTTATTTGTAAATATTTATTTATTTAAGTGTTAACTGGGACCATTAAGTTTCAGAGGTGAGCATTTAATATTTTTTCCCGCTATTTAATAGCTTTTAAAAAAAATCTTACTAATAATCTATGAAGGACCAAGTAAAAATTTAACGAGGAAGTTGCACTAACGTCATGACTAGTCGAATGTTTAATAAAAGATAATATAAAATGCACACCTCTGTGAAACTTAATGTTCCCAATTGAAATCTTTAAAATCCGTCCCAATAAAAATGTACTAAAGGTCATAGTCGTGCAGAAAGCGTTGAATCCCACATACTGACATACTCTACTTAAAATGTAGTTTTAGTATACACATTTATCTTGAAATTATATACTAAGTAAGCAAAAATACTCTTAAGGTTGTTTATCTCTCTCTCACAGCACTCCCGGGACATGGGAAGTAACGAGCACAGAGCACACTCGTTAACAAAGGCGCAGCTGAACCAATGCAGCCGTTACACAACGCATCGCTGCCAGCAGCAACAACAAATAAGGACAATACTATCGTCCAGTCTAAACCACCATATAAAATTGATTTAAACCTACACGATACTCACATATTCTCGTACCAACAGGTGGAGTTAAATATAATTAAATAAATACTGTAGGCCTAACGCATTACCAAGTCTGTTCATGAGGAGCCTGGACCTGGGAGCGGTACGGGAGGAGTGTGTTTACGGAATGTCAAACGATGCGTAAATTCAGTCGGGCATCAGGCTTGTTAGCGAGACAGGATACGTCATGTCACGTCACATGTCACCCCTCCCGTACCGCTGCCATACCTCAGGAACAGACTCAGTTAAGCGTTAGACCTGTAGTACGAGTATTACTGTGAGCTGTAGACCTTGCGAGTCTTTCAACCCCCACATACCCATCATTTTAAAAATAATCCAAAATCTAAATCGACAAAAAAATCCATGTAATTATGAGACGTGATCACACAATTTCTGGAGAATCGGTTGAGAAAAGCGACCTGTAGAAGTGAACATTTTTGCCGATGCTCGGTCTATCAGGGATAAACGAATCGCAAACCAAACAAGGCTTGTATTATGGGTACTAGGCGGCAATGTACATAATATATGTGTTGTAGTAGTATGGACTCCTTGAATAAATGACAGCCGGTCAATGGTCTCGTGTCAAGAGTATGTGTTACTGATTTTACTAATATTAAACATAACAATATGGATAAATTAAAATACATTGGAAACATCCAAGACCCAGGACCAAAGATTGGTGATCATCGCACAAACACTTGGCCTGTCCAGGATTCGAAGCCTTCGTAGGCCGTTGTGCAACCAACAGACCAAATGTGTTGTCAAGTGAACGTGACCATGCTAGCACAGTATGACAAGAATCATTCGAAAATCGAAATAATAATAATAAATAAAAATAAAATATATGATATGTTCCACGGTAATGTTCTCAACGCTGAGCAAGGCTGCCGAAGTACACTCGGCAACAAAAGTGCAGCTGCGGCAACTAAATGCAACGCCATTACGCGTCGCTGAAAACACAGGGCTGCCACGCACTTCGAAAATGGAAGACTTTTCCATTGAATAAATCGGTAGCGTATCTGTTTTATACACAGCAAATGGCATGGTTATATTGGTAACTTGTTTTTCGTTTAAACCTGGTCGCGACTCGAGACATAGCTCGTATTTTTATGGCATCGGTTTGTCAACTTACAACACTTTTTTATTTTTTTAAGGGAACACTGGATGCACATAATATTAAGTACTCTGTGCGGTCATACCCTGTGCGGAAGACCTAGTGTGGACCTACAAGACGGACCTACGATTTCATGCCAACCGTGAGTATACGTTGGATATGCGGGTAGCCCAGCGATAGTGGAGATCGTTGGGTAAGGCCTATGTGGACTACTTTCGGCTGAAATAAGGCTGATGTGATATTTGCCGAAGAGTGCCGATTTGGCTCGTTAATCTCATGCGCAATTTTGGCGCAATAATTGAAAGATATAAACAAGCTACGAGACAAGCTTCGGGGATTTTTTTACACCGCGGTAAATACTACTGCGATATTTGCTATATCAACATATTTTACTGATCAAAATATGAAACTGCGACTAAATTCGCCCGTCGATCCGGCGTATCATGAGAAACGAGTTCAAAGGTCGCATTACAATAGACGAGCGGTTTAGCTCAGTGGGAGTAACGTTGCCTGCGAAGCTGAGGTCCTGGGTTCAAATCCCGGTTAGGGCAAATATTTGTGTGATGAACATTTATATTTAATATTTGTTCCTGAGTCTTGGATGTTTTCTATGTATATCCATACTAATATTATAAATGCGAAAGTGTGTCTGTCTGTCTGTCTGTCTGTCTGTTATCTCTTCACGCTTAAACCGCTGAACCGATTTGGATGAAATTTGGTATGGAGGTAGTTTGAGCCCCGAGGAAGGACATTAGGCTACTTTTTATCCCGGAAAAATACCCTTATCCGCGATAAACGAATTTAAGGCGGACGAAGTCGCAGGCAGAAGCTAGTAAGTAATATATCTATTAAATATATCGTGGTCTAGTACCCATAACACAGGCCTTATTGAGCTTACCATGGGACTAGTTCGATTTGTGTAAAATTGTCCCTTAATATTTATTTATTTATTTAATAGCAATCTTGCAAAACGATGGTCCCAGTATCGGCAACCCTGCGCGGGCAAACGCTCGAGCACAAGCAGCTCAATATGGGGCAAGTGCCAAACTCCTCGTTTGGTTTCGATTCGCGTGTTTGATTTGCACTACATTTACTTGCCAGTCTATTTTCATGGCTTAGCGATTTCATTCCTTTATTGCGGGCACGATTTTGATCATAGTCCTAGACTTGCAGGTCACGTTACCTTGGAATATAAAGTGTCCGTAAATACCTACCATGTTCTTTGTTAGTTTCACTTTTGACAGTTAGTATATACTCAGGCTCTAAGACATCGCATATCTCACCGTCTTCCAAAATACCATAGAAGTAACAATAAACATGTATTACACATTTGATTGTCGAAACTACAACGTATAGATTTAAAAAAAGTCATTGCGATCACTGAATAGGGCGACAACAATAACGTAAGTGAAATAAAACCTAGTCAAAAACTCATCCAGATGCAACTAAAAACTCAGCGCATAGCACACGACATGCATTGAAGTAGAAAATGATGAGCCGCTACCGTACCTACACTAAAAGGCCACATCTCAGTATAATATCCGTGTGAGTTCCGTCGTTCTTTCGCAGGGTCCGTGCTTCTACAGAAAGGCGTATTTGAGTACGATGTCTGCATGAGTTACGTCGTTCTAGCACAGAGGAGCACCCAAGTGGCAAAGTCGAAGCTGAAAGGCGCGGGACAAAGGGCGCAACATGGCGGCGAATGAGAGATGGAAAACGCCTCTCCAACGGAGATATGCGTCTGATAGGGTTGAAATACGTTTGTCTGTTGACTAGTTTTAATGTTGAACGCTTCACTAAGGTCAGTTATGGAAAACGAATCTGAATACGAGGATTTTATAAGATTCTATTGTATTGCCTTTGGTTACATTCTTTATTACTTAGTATTGCTTTTAAAAATCAACATCAAGGTACAGACATAATAATTTATACCTACTATAATAATCTATAATAATCTATTTACTTATATTTGGCGCTGTACAAATTATATGTTGACAATACTTCCTTACGATTGTCTCGGATCCGTACAGATGCCAAGTTCCGTTCCGACTATTGAATATTAACTCGATTTGCAATATTTACAACGAACAAGTTACTCGTAAGTGTTAAGTTTCGGTCAACAAAATAAATTGTTGGTACACTTTTATTTCTAACAGTACATTTCTTTGAACATCCATCAAGAACAAGCGAGACGGTTCTAAAGAGCCCAAACTCGGTAAGATTGCGTTATTTTATTACAGAGCTCCTATGACCAGTGACCACCTACCGGCTGCATCATCAGATCAGCTTCATGGTGTCATATTATGTATTGTCATCGAAGTTACATAGGTATACAAAATTTCAGCTCAATCAGTCCTCGGGAAAAGGTTAAAATTTTCTATGCAAGTTTCGTAAACATATTCCATTTTGTATAAAAAATTAAACGTATAATAAATTTTAATTTTAATGAAAATATTTAATTTTAAACCATGTAATTTTTTTAATTTATACTATTAGCATATTAGCTTGTAAAAATATATAACTTAAATATACACAGTAACGAATTCTACATTTAAACTTACGCCATATAAATACATATATATAAATCCTTCCCTCAACAACAGAATTGCAAATACCATAAAGCTCAACCCACACCGATTTAAACTTTTTAATCGCAAAACTCCTGTCGATTTCGAGACATTAAAAACTTAAACGTACGCGCGAAAGTTGCGCAATAAAATCAAGCGGCAACCGCGAGCGCCGGCGCTAGCTGTAAGATTATCAGCAACGAAAAAAACATAAGGTGTAATAATTTATTAAAGCCGATATGTTTTGTTATTTTAATGCCCTTAGTTTGTGCCATATCGTTATGGAAAAAAATGTACCTAAACTGGAGAATCCCGGTCCATAATGCATAACCCGGCCCTTCCTTCATAAGCGTAATCTAGTTTTACAACCTAAAAATCATGAAAACTGGACAAGGTTTAAAGGATTAGAAACGCTACCGAGTATTGTAAGTAATACCTATGTCAACGAGCTGTGCAGGTATCTGTAAGCTGATTTAACAAGTCAAAACATGGAAGCCACACCGCCGTACGATTTGGCGTAACCGTAACTCAATCACGCACTCGCTCGCGCAGATTGGGTTACCGGCTTCCATGCGAGGGTATCGGCTCACGACAGCCATCTACTGTCGCTGGCGGCCTAGGAAAATGTTGAGGATACTTAGAATTCAATTAGACGCCGTGAGTGGACGTCGGACCGTCAACATCTGCGTCGACTGTAGAGATGGGTAATCTCGACTTCGGGAAGTGATTCGAATTACTACAGGCCAAGCCACACCGGATGCGTGTGCGTGGCGTACATTTAGACGTGCGCGTGGCGTGCGAGGAATACCCATAAGAGATAACACACTTGCACCGCATTTAGCTTCATTATTTAATAGATTTGTCGATGCAGGGGTTTTCCCGGATTTAATGAAGCACAGTCGTGTCATTCCATTGTATAAGTCGGGGTCAAAATCGGATCCCACAAATTTCAGACCCGTATCTATTTTACCTGCGACAAGCAAAATTTTTTAAAAAAATATTCAAAATCAATTGTTATTCCATTTTAACTCCAATAAGTTATTTCATAGTAATCAATTTGGATTTACACGAGGAAGGTCAACGACTGATGCAGGCACAACCTTAATTAAACATATATTTGAAGCATGGGAACAATCATTGGATGCAGTGGGTGTGTTCTGTGATTTATCGAAGGCATTCGATTGTGTTGATCACAATACTCTAATTTGGAAGCTGGAGCATTATGGCGTAAAAGATAAAGCACTTGATCTCCTTTGGTCCTATCTGATTGACAGAGTACAAAGAGTAGACATAAATAAAACAAAATCGTCTGGGTCTATTATTTCTATGGGAGTCCCCCAAGGATCAATCCTTGGCCCATTATTGTTCCTCATTTACATTAACGATTTGCCATATTTCGTTGATGATAAACACAAGTTAGTTCTTTTTGCCGATGATACATCGGTTATATTTAAAGTTAAAAGAAAGCAAGACAATTTTAATGAAGTAAATAATGTATTGTCTTCAATGGTTCACTGGTTTACTACAAATAATTTGCTCCTCAATGCAAAGAAAACTAAATGTATACGATTCTCATTGCCTAATGTCCAGCATGTAAGTAACGCTCATATTATTCTTAAGGACGAAATTCTTCAATTTGAAAATAAAACAGTTTTTATTGGCATAACTTTAGATTCAAAATTACAATGGAATTCACATATTTCTACTTTAGCAAGTAGACTCAGTTCAGCTGCTTACGCAATAAAAAAAAATCTACAGCTAGCAGACGTTGAAACAGCACGACTGGTGTATTTTGGCTACTTTCATAGCGTTATGTGTTATGGTATTTTGCTGTGGGGCAAAGCCGCTGACATAAATGCAATTTTTGTTTTACAAAAACGTGCTATACGTAATATTTATAACGTAGGGTCACGTGTTTCTCTTAGAGATAGATTTAAAGAAATCGGCATCCTTACTGTTGCCTCACAGTATATATACGAAAATATTATGTACATCCGTAAAAATCTGAACATGTTTAAATTAAATAGCGACATTCACGATTTTAACACTAGGAATAATAATAAATTCTTCATTCCAGGATATCGTCTCCGTAGAGTAATGGGGAATATGTCGTATATGGGGAATTGTGTACGGTTTTACAATAAGTTACCATCTGACATGCTCAAACTGTCAATTAATAAATTGAAGTCTAATGGATGTAAATTAAACGTCACCTTTTACAAATAGCATATTATACTGTAAATTAATTTTTAGATGATAAGAGTGCATTTGTGTAAGTTACCTTCGGTTAAGTTAGTGTAATATTTTAGTTATAAAATGACTTGTAAAAGAGCTACTAGCATAAGCCTATTTACAGAATAAATATTTTGTTTTGATGTGGACGCCACGCAAGCTGTATGCCATCTACTATGACATTTCATACGATACAACGCGCACGCCACGCACACTCGCACGCGCGTGCTACGCACGCATCCGGTGAGTTTCGGCCTTTAATCCGATTACGCTTTCGGTACCGACCCCGCTTAAAGACTCTTCGACTTCTTTGAATCCTTCAAACCAACCCACTCCGGACTCGCTGATTAGTGCCTAATCCTAATGCATATGTTATACGCAATGAGGGTTTTTAAAATGGTAATATCACCAGTTTGCGCCACCGTCACGAAAGGTCTAATTGACAAGTGTCAACATCTTGCACTGTGATTGGTGGATGTTGAAACTTCTTGTCAGTTAGACCTTACGTCATGGTGGCGCCAAGTGGTGATATTTCCTCATTAAGCTTCGGTAGTCAAATAGTTCCAAAGCAAGCTCCGGTAGCCGAGTTGTTCAAGCGCGCGACTTACAAACATCGTGTCGTGGGTTCGAATCCGATGATATAATAATCCGCTTACCAATAGGCGACCCGTCTGCTCGTTTGCCACCTATGTCATAAAAAAACCTGTACCCCTGAGTTCCTCGAAATGTATGTACGGAATGTCATTTGATATTTACCGCTAGCTTTTTTGGTAAAGGAAAACATCGTGAGAAAACCTGCATACTTCTGCGAAAAAGTTCAAGGGAGTATGTGAAGTCTCCAAACCGCACTGAGACAGCTCTTATCCATGAGAGGCCTGTGTTCAGCAATGAAACGTATAAAGGCTGATGATGATGATGATGATGATGATGATGAAGCCTCGTTTTGTTGTGTTGTGATAAATCGTTTTTGTGATCTAAACATTCTTCTTTGGCTTTATACTAAACGATGACAATGATCAATGTACGGAAGTCTCCTGTTTTTTGCCACCCCGCTGAAAGTGGTAGCGTTTAGTAAGATTCTTGTTTCAATAAATATTACACGCTCCTCTCAAGTCTCAATGGAAACCGAAAATTCCATTATAGCTAGCGATCGCTAATGGGAATTTTAATTCCTCGGCATATTACTTCGAGATTAGGTATTTAATTACTTTAAACGAGATCGTAAAGGCACGAACCTCTCCCAGAATGCCAAGGTTAAAATGTAATGTAACAAAAATAATAACGACGACGGCCTTAGAATATTATACTTACTTATATACTAGCTTCTGCCTGCGACTTCGTCCGCCTTAAATTCGTTTATCGCGGAAGGGGAAGTATTTTTCCGGGATAAAATATGTCCTTCCCCGGGATTCAAACTATCTGCATGCCAAATTTCATCCAAATCGGTGCAGCGGTTTAAGCGTGAAGACTCCAAGCATGTAGTGTATTAGCTTTCTCTTTCTTTGATGCGCACGAGCAATAAATGCGTCCCTTATTACAAATTACAGTCATTGGCCGGCACGGGGGCCGGGGCGTGGTTTTTCCTTGACGATGCAGGCCCTTATGGCATATGAATTATATCCAATAGAGCCAGATTAAATACAGACTTAAGACCATTTAACCACTGAAAAAGGGATACAGACATATTCCCTCTGCCAAAACACATGAGAAAAATCAGGTCAGTTTATACGATTAATTACCTGTGCATGGGTTTTTTGTTTGTATGTGATTCTGTTTTTGTTGTGTGCGTTTCTAGAAATAGTAATATTTCCGGAATGCGCTTGTACGTATGATTTACTGTCATTAGGACCAAACAATCGAAAGTATACGTCAAAGCAGAAAAATGACGATTTGAAATACATCATACATGGAAAACTGTCCATCCTGAATATCGTCGATAATGGAATCTTGTCCCTTGGAGAAATTTACAAATCCATACTAATATTATACATGCGAAAGTGTGTCTGTCTGTCTGTCTGTCTGTCTCTTACCTCTTCACGCTTAAGCCGCTGAACCGATTTGGATGAAATTTGGTATGCAGAAGTTTGAGTCCCGGGGAAGGACATAGGCTACTATTTATCCCAGAAAAATACCCTTATCCGCGATAAACGAATTTAAGGCGGACGAAGTCGCAGGCAGAAGCTAGTTTAATATATGCCGAAAAAACAACGACAACTTGTATTTACGGACACTCAGAAATATGTCCCATCTGAAATATGTACATCATATAATCGTCCAAATATTAATGCGGAATTATATCAGACCAATAATTTATATTTTGATCTATTTCGTATTCACATATGCTTATTTCAATTTGCTCCTAATTAATAATGGTCAATATTCCTTTCGGGCTTAATTAATTTACAAAGTAAATAAAATTGGTTGTAAATATTTTTCAGCACAATCACATTCTGACAAAATTCACTATGGATGGTATCCATTTTGGTCCAAATTGAAAATGGTCAATTCAAGTGGACGATTTTCCATTTGCACCAAATGACAGTGCAACCTCGCCTCCCGCTAAAACGTGCAAAAATTGTTCGGTAATGACACGGGCAGGACACGGGTATCTCTAGTGGTTAAACGCTCTAAGATTACAGAACGATAACTCATGTCGTTGTCGTCGACTCTGCTCGACGTGTATCGTCCTCGTCCATTCAGTGGACTTTTGTGAGTGCCGCACTGCGACTCACTTTCGCATTCACTCACATTGCGGCGGCGCTCTACGTCTAGTCCATTAATGGACTGAAACATGTACAGCACTGCAGTATCTACTCTAATGAATGAATCGAAGATGAATGAATCGTTTATATCAGGCAACCTGGGCCATATACACGGTGCCCCCCAAGGAAACAAATTGAGCAAAAATAAAAATTGACAATTTTTGTATATATATTTTTTTTATAAATGTAGCTCTGTGAAAATCAACCTTTTTATAAAATGGTAACTATTATTTTTTCAAAAAGGTTGATTTTAGTGAGTTTTTGTCAATGGCGAGGCGAAACTTATCCACATACTCGTACGTGGCAGCGTCGCGATCAAAAGAGCTCAATACACTTTAGTTATTACAATATATTGCTTACATGAAAATTGATAATATCTTAAAAACTTAGCCAAATTTTCCTGGGGTTTATAAAACTTTTTTTACTACTAATAACCTAAGGAATGCGTGGTTAAAATCTTTCCCGTTCCTCGCGGGCACCGTGTATAGCAGCGAAGTGCTACGCAAGTTAGAGGTTTCAGGTAGCCCACCGTGGAAACGCCGGAACATGACACCTTTCGGCCAGAATTCTCGCTGTGTTTAGACAGTGAGTTTATCTCTTTGTTACCAGATTCAAAAGCCCGGAGAAAAGGCCTTATTTTCATTGAAAAATCCTGAGATTTTGTTGCAGTTTGAGAATTTTCTCTTTTAGGAAGATTATTTTTAGTTTCTTTAAGTTTTTATTTAAAAGATCTTTAAAATGTACTGTATTTTATTGAAAATTCAAAAATCCTGAGACTTGCAATCTGGCCGCAATCCTGAGAAGAGTACGAATATCCTGAAATCTCAAGACAAATCCTGAGATATGGTAAACCCTAGTTGGAACTCACACCACGAAGGGATTAAAATTGACATCGTGGCTAATCTAATAATGCAAGTAACCATTCTGAAATCTAATTACAATGTCTAACTCTCACAAATTCGACGACCTTGTATACTTGATTAATTTTATTGGTTTTTAAACAGAACTAGGTATAGGTACCTAAGTAGGTACTTAAACAAATCTATTCCTTGTCCCCCTTGTTTGTCCCTCGCTTCTGTAGCATCCAAATTGTTTACTCATAGTTTTGCTGTGACTAAGATCTTATTTATGGGTTTATTTGTCTAGGCACCCCCAGGCATTTAATACGTCACAGTTCTTTCGCCACTTAATAGGTACCTACTCGTGCTTTGGCTGAGCACCAAATGTTCATAATTATCGGATAACATTGGGATTTATTTTATTTTCAGATGACGTGGTAGCGAATATTACAGATATATCTATTACTTTCTAAAGACTGTAATCTTATTTTGCCGCCTACGTAAAACAGATGATCCACAAACGACAAATAAAAACGACCATTGTTACTTAATTACGTACTTTATACTGCAACCACAAATTCATGAGAAAATATGGCTTTTAGACTGTAAAAGTGAGTGCCTTTAAGCTATAGATGTGGCTGGTGGCACCGGTTATTCTCATTCAGTTCATCCTCGGGACGCGCAACGGTTGCAAAAGTTGCTTGCTGTCTCGCTCGCTCTCAGGTCTTATGCTCATAATAATAATAAAATGAAATAATACCTAAGTAATTATTCTGTAAGTCTGTGTAAAACTTTTACAAGTCTAAGTCAACCAGCATCAACCAGCTATCACGTTACGATATCTCATGCCTACGCCCCAGCTCGCAGGCTACGCATGACGTCACAATTCCCGAATTCAGCTAATCCAGATATAAGGGGCGCCCGTAGCAAATTCCCGCCAGCGGCGCGTGACTGAAATTAGACCTTCATGCGAGACGTTCGCCAGATGACTTTTATTACCCCTTACTTAAGTATTATGTACCACAGACACTCGTGTCTTGGAAATAATTTGTGAATATAGCATTTCTTAGACTGGCCTCACACAGTATGAGTCCTAATCTGAATCCATTGTTTGAAATTATCATCAATCACTTTTTGGCCGGCGATAAGGTTGACGTTAGATCTATTTCTATAATAATTATATATGATGCTCATACTCTGTGCCATGCGTACTATATAAAAAAATATATGTTTAATAAACGGAAGTTATGTCTGATAGGAGATATATACATTACATTAGCGGTTACACACGTTGTAAAAGAGAGTACTGCTCGACATGTTTCGGTCCGTTCTGAAATTTGGCGTTTACGAAATGAATAACCGCTAATGTAGTCTAAATATGATCGAGTCTCAAGGTACTTTTCTGATAGGGGACTTGACTTGATTGAGTTTCGTCAGTGTCGGGATTTTTTTACTTAATAGTCTCAACAATTGCTAGTCTTTAGTTAACACTTTCGCTGTCAAGCTTTTCGTAGCGCTACGCATCTAGAAGTAGAGCGCCTGCTAGGCGGGTTTCTGGCAGTGAGTGCGTTAACCTTTTGACCGCCAAGCAGCGAAGTAATACGACGTGACCCAGACGGCACGGCAAGAAAATAAGAACAATCCTTAAAAATAAAATAGTGATTGCAGAACGAGGTATTGATATTATATTCGGAGTTTTTGAAATTTGGTCGGCAAATGGCGACGCTGGCGTTAGTGGCATTTGGCGGTCAAAAGGTTAAAAACCGCATAATCGAGTTTGCCAGACTAAGACTCAAGTAAAGCCTCTGAAACTTAAAATGGTGACTAAAAGATCATTTTACATAAAATAACACTTGCCCTCGGCACTCGCGCCACCTGAATTCACCTAAGTAATACTGTTTTTTAAATTCCAGAAATTGCTGATATATTTTTTTCTAAATTATTTGCACTGAAAATGTTAAAGTCTGTGATTATTCTTTTGTGGAAATTTGAGCACACTTTTTCAACGATATTTAAAGTGAATGAGTAAATTTAATAGGTATTTTTAGAGGTTAATTTAGTAAGTTGCCTACTGTATACGGCTTGCTTATACATATAAAAAAAAACCTGAAAATGTCATGATGATGATGATGAATATATTCTGTTCAGTTTTCACTACCTAGGTACGAATACCTTTAATCATAAACATTGAATCAATTGTCGGGTACAACAAATAAAATAATTATCCAATTGTACTCGCTATTGGTAAACCAACAACCAATATGGAGACAGTCGGACAGTGCAGTGACATTATTAAATATTTATTGTGGCATTCAAACTGCAGTGGTTCAATTAACTCGTGCCCCGGGGCGTGCCTGGCGGACACACGGACACGCCGTTTGTATGACACATAGAAGCCCCGAAATATCGTAGAAAAATAGTTTTTTTTTTTTTTTTTTATATTTGTGTAGTTTTGGATGTTTTCTATGTATATAAGTATCTATTAAATATATCGTCATCTAGTACCCATAACTCAAGGCTTATTGAACTTACCATGGGACCAGTTTGATTTGTGTAAAATTATCCAGTAATATTTATTTATTTATTTTCAATACGTAATAAGTTTAGGTTTTTCTGGGTTTTTCCTAACCCTTGCAACAAATGTTGGATCATATTGTATGTCTCCCAGCAAACACTTATCTCAATGTAATTGACAATTGGAAAGTGCTTGTACCTAGGCTTACGTGAATAAAGAATATTTTGATTTGATTTCACTTGAAGTGGTAAACGAGCAGATGAGCACGGAAATGGAAAGTCGTCATCGTCGCCCAAGGAAATGTGCAACACCGTAGGAGTTGCCCTTACGTTGCCAACGTTTGAGCCCCTGTTAACTCTCTTCTTGAAGAAACCCATGTTATAGCGCTCCGGAAACACCTCAAGCTCATTCCACAACTTGCAAAATCGTGGTAAAAATGAGCGTGACGCTGATAATGTTCTTTAAGTTTTCCATCATTGTGTTGCTGTGATAGGCAAACAGACGTGAAAAAACCAGATAAAGTGCCTATCTATCCGATAAGGGATTTCCTCTGTTGAACACGTTGATCACGTAGATTAATTGTATATATACTTAAGTATTGTAACATTAGAGATAGAATTAAGATATAGTTGAGGTTAGACGGTAGTCTAGAGTATAGAGAGTTGTTGGTAAAAACTATATATATAAACTATGTGAAGAATCACCGAGTTTCCGTTCCACCTACCACCCCGACGCTACGCTTACTACATTGCCAAAAAGGCTTTACCATTACTGTAGTCTACGGTATGATTTGTTTTATTTAGGACTCACGTAATTTTGAATGTTCAATGAAGCGTTGGCAGAAAACATGGTGACAAGAGAGTGATTCTGTCCATTGTTCATACATTCGTTGTATTCAGAATGATCTATGATAGTAACGCCATTTATTGATACAGATTCCCTCATTCCTCGTTAGGACGACTGAAGAGTGCATGGTCTCTTTCTGGCACATCTTTTCCTAGAACAGTATAACTGAGATATCTTGAAGGCGAGAGTGAATAAGGACTATATATGTAAGCATACTCCATCGTCGGTTTCATCGTTGCGTACAAAGAGGCAAAATTAAAGTCAAATGCTTGCCTATCTAACATGAAAAAGACATAACTTTCTTAGCTAGCTGTTTTAAGACCTTTTATCAAGGTTATTCAACCTTAGGTAGGTTGCCTTCTGCTTCACATAACTATCTTTACTATTATAAAGTTGTAAAAATGAAATGTCTGTACATACACACACACGGACTATTTGAAAGGAACTGTTTTTTTTTTGGTATTTTTGTATGGGTCGTTGTAGCTTCATCACGCCAAACCGGCTAAACGGATTTCAACTATTTTTGGTACACGGGTAGCTGGGTATCCACAGATGGTTATATGATACTTACTTTTTATCCGAGTACGCTGTAGAAAAAGAGGGGTTATGACTTTTTCTACTTCGCGAACAAAGTTGCGGGCACCTTCTAGTAACTAATAAGTAAGATTGACGCAACGTCAGCCAGTCTGTCTGTCCGTGTGTCGCGTCCGGGTGGCTGCGAGTGTCGGTGCGTGCACCACCCAATTATGGCCGCGCCAGACTTTGCGCTGCAATTGTTTCAGTTGTTCTCTTAAATCGCTCATCTTTAGTCTCTGTATGCAGAAAACCTCTATCCTAATCATACTACAACAATTACGATGCGGCGAGGGTAATGTGTAACATTATTTAGCTACAGCTTTTGTGCAGCGGAGATCGTTTTGGAAGGAAAAAGAGTCATGGTAGTTCGGTTTTAGTTCTGTCCAATTCACTACAACAATACCAAACATCGCCAACGCAGGCTTTGCTCAGCGGGAGTAATGTTGCCTGCGAAGCTGAAGTCCTGGGTTCAAATCCCGTAAACGGCAAATATTTGTGTGATGAGCATAAATATTTGTTGCTGAGACTTAGATGCACATAACACAAGCGTTATTGAGCTTACCATGGGACTAGTTACATTTGTGTAAAAATTGTCCCGTAATATTTTTTTATTTCTTATATAAGTGAGTGCACTAATACTGATCAGACATTATCGACTCTATTCCCATTATTACGAGTGCATAATAATGGAAATAGTGTAACGACTTTTTACAATATGGTAATTTTGGTGTTTTGCGGTTTTAACCACACTATGGTATTGCTTCCCTTAGGCACTAGTCGTGGAAGCGAGTCACTATCGACTATTTTCTCGCCCAACTCGCTCACGAAACGCACAACAGATGTCGATGTCAATAAAAGAGATACATATATATGAGAGAGTTCTCGCGGGCAGTCTGAACAGCCAGTGATGAACTGTTAATATATGTGTCTCTTTTACTAACAGAGGATCTATAACTTTTGTTCGTTTCTTCGACGAGAAAATCGCCGATAGCTAATCGCTTCCTCACCCGTGGTGGGACCAGTATCTTAAGAGGATTGAACAAAACTAAAACCGAACTACTAATCCTTGAATAAAAATCGTAACTCATTTAGCTCCAACGAAAAACATAGTAGTTCACTTATTGCCTTTCCCTGAGGTTGATTTAAAAAACGCGGTGGACGTGAATTTCAACAGCTTTTTAACTCGTTCGCTGGCATGTCACTCAGCCTGTGGCTGACAGTCAGTAGCTATCGTTCTTTTCAAGCCTTGACAGTCACTGGTACTAACATTGGAGCATCAAACTCAAATAACCCCACCTGGATACGCGTACGGGATTTTTTTTACACATAAATGTTTGAATCAACTTTATCTAGTTTTTATTCGGTTCGGTCCCGTAACTTAGGAGACAAATAGTGACAGAGTTACTTAGAAAAATGTTAATAATATAGGCTGTAAACATGTTGACGAGATGGGCCCGTGAACAAGTGACCTATATTATGATAACCGGTTTAGCTCAGCGGGAGTAACGTTGCTTGCGGAGCTGAAGGTCCTGGGCTAAATCCCGGTGAGAGCAAATATTTGTGTGATGAGCATATTTGTTCTTCAGTCTTGGATGTTATTTATGTATATAAGTATATATACATGTATATATTTGTGTGTATACTTTATTTACATATCTCTTTATACATGAAATATTGTATAGTAATAAAGTTCTTAAATTCTATGCTGTTTTGCAACGCCTTAAAATATACTAGAAGATGCCCGCAACTTCGTACGCGGAGGGGAAAAAGCCATAACCCTCTTTTATTCTTCAGCGCAGTCGGGCAAAATACTTTTTACTATCTTATAACCAGCTGGAGATACCCGGCTACTCGTGTGCCACAAATAGTTGAAATCGGTTTAGACGATTTTGCGTGATGAAGCCACAACGACACAAAAAAAAAATCCAAAAAAAAAAATTCGTTTTAATGAACTCCGAAAACTGTTACAATCATTTTTTTGAAAATATCTTCTATTTACAGACATTTCAATATTACACCTTTATAATAGTATAGATTTTGTTTGTAATCAAATTCTTCACTACCAAAAGGTTGTCTTGCAGTGAACGCTCGTTAGGTATAAGACCGCCTTTTGTCTACCTCTAATTGTGTTTTGTAAATGCATTATTTGTGAATCCCAGCATATTTGTGAGGTGTGCAATAAAGAGTATTTGCATTTGTTTTCCATACTAACTTTAGAGTTAGTATGCATGTTGGTATGTTAGTATGCTAGAATAGTCTAGGAGAGTACGTATAGTCCTTTATATTCCTATACTAGATCAATTATTGTATTTATTGTGTCTTGTTTGGCAATACTTACCACCTTTTATTCCGGGCGTTCTGAGACAAAAAAAAAATTAGTTACGTTTATTTTAAAACTAGTAGGTGCCCGCAAACTTCATCCGCGGAGGAGAAACAAATCATAACCTTACTTTTATCTTCAGCGTAGTCTGGTAAAAACTATACTATAACCATCTGGAGATACCCATGTGGCGACTGCCTTCCAGGAATATTTAATCATAAATTATAAACACACTGCAAAGTGAAACTCTTAGAGGTCTAACTGGAAGTCAGTCACACAGAAGCAACAAATTGTAAATTGTAATTCTTTAGAAATAATTTTAAATACCCAACCCGTTTCTTATTAATAAGATGTCATCATTGTTTCCTACTTGGAACTTTTTTTATTTATTGTATTTAAGAGATCGTAAATTACTAGAGTTTAGTTAAACCCATCTATGTGCTCAAATAATAGATGCGAGCGCGTGGGAAACGATCTAGCTTGACCAGACTCAAGGCATGTCGTCTTGAGATGGTCAAGTCAGTCTTCACTTATTCGCACTCTAGAGTAGTCGAGTTATTATCGCTCCTAGTTCATTATTATGGCGTTGGCTCAATTAAATATTAGTATTTGTTACTTAGTTTTACATAGTGTTTACATCTAGTTAATAAAGTTCTATAATCGCGTTTGAACTTTCATTCATCTATCCCAATACTTATAGTACCCGATATTACCAAACCCAACTACCTGTTTACCAAAAATAGTAGAAAGTTAAGCCGATTTGGCATGATGAAACCATTTCATTTTTACAACTTAATAAAAGTATAGATATACCTATATATAATACGTACGTACAAAGATTCAGGCGTTTCTTTACGGAATTCAATATTAGATTAATGGGTGCATAGTTCCTTTGCTATTCCCCAAAATATTAAATGTATGAAATAAATTCGCAGAATACCAAAGGAACTAATCTATTATTGTATTTATATTTTATAAAACTTTATTGCAGTAAATCCACAGATCAGCCCCAGGAGGAGGAGGTGGTCTGTGAGTAAATTTTAATCCAAACCACGGCAACTCCAACGAAAACCGTCCCAAGAAGTGCAGCCAAGCATCCATTCACATCAAGAACTATTTAAAGCGGTTGTTCCTGTGGACAGCAACCATTTTGGTTAAAAATACATCCACCCGCGCGTCTAGACGCACCCTAATTGTAATTAATGTATGACCCGGCACGATGCTCACTCGAGCATACTGCATATTCACCGCATTTTTATGCTACCCGACTGCGCCAGAAAGAGGATTATGAATTTTTGATCCTCCACTTTATGTATGTCCTACATTTCTTTGGTACGCTCCACTGTGGATATTCGGCTACCACAGACAGACATCGAAGTTCTCTAATTTAGGCTTTTTGGATTGAAATGAGTTTTACTCGCAGTTAAAATGCTAAATTATTATTCTGGGGCGATTCGGTTTGGAAACTGAAGACTAGGTACCTAATTTTTTTTTTCAGAAAAGAAATTAGGTGTTGGATTACTTTACTTATACTAGATATTATGACGATAAGGCCGGAACTTTCTAGTATGTACATATACTGGTATAAGGAGGTCCCACTCTTCCACAATTGAAAATCGTAAAAAAAAAACTAGTACTTCTTTCGTATGCGCCCTGCTGTGATTTAAATCCGACAATTTCATGCCCGGACGTTGTCTAATTGGCAGGTCGATTGACACTTGCCAGAAATAATGTGATTGTTGAATTGCGTAGGTCGCATGTCGCATCGATGCTAGGTGTTTTGAATGAGCGTATGGTATCTCCCAAGACACACACACAATCAATCATTTTTAAGAATATAAGTAAAGTATACTGTGCATTTTTGTTCTATTTTCATGTTGTAATTGGGATGTTGACTGTATTCAAATAAAAATAAGATTTTGAGCAATCCTAAAAAAACATGTTGAGTTCGATACCTTGTTATAATGAGCCTTTAAAGTTGGGTGGGAAAGTCCATTTTTAAAGAATGAAAATAGTAATAACTAATAATACCATTGTACAACCCATGAAATGTATACTAACTCTTGTTACGTCACACGTTCCTAGGCTTTATTTAGTATGGAGCGTTTTTCGTGAAATTCCAAATAAGTGATTTTATCATTATTGCATGTCGATGAGTTTCTACGAGATTGAAGTAGTTTTTTTACCAATGTTTCTATTATTGAGAGGTCGTTCTATAAGATACCACAGAAAATTTATAAAAATTGTCAACATTCCAAGAGGGATGATGACTAAATTTTGATAATTAGTCCGTCATGTAAAATAAATAATTCAGTCAAATTATTATATTTAATTTTATCGCATGTCGTGACGCCTAGAGACCTTATACATCTCTGAAAAAAAATAGTTTATATTTTATATTAATATTGATCTGGAGAATTTGTACATCTCCTCTGCGTGTATCAATTATAAATTAGTTAAAACACAATTGTAAAAGTTTTAAGCATAATTAAGAAAATATTGTAATAGTTAATTGGTAAACGCATATTAATTGTTTTATATACTCTGACATTAAGAATTTTATTCTAGACACATTCTAGATTTTTTTTCGTTTTTATTGACAATCCTTTTGGGATTTATCTTATTAATTATTTTAATTTTTAAAATGATGATTTTATCGATAATAAGTAAGTATTATACTTAAGTTAAATGATCTGATTAGGTTTTTCTGGGTTTCCCTAATCCTTGCAACAAATGTTGGATCATATTGTATGTTTCCCAGCAAAGACTTCTCTCATTGTAAATGACAATTCGAAAGTGCTTGTATCTAAGCCCTCTTGAATAAAGGATTTTTGATTTGATTTGATGATAAAAAATGTTGATCACGTATTTTTTCTTTTTACACATAATCGAAAAATAAAGGCGATACATTGAGTCAATATGTCGCGGGACGTTACTCCTAAGTACTAATTTTACTTAGGAGTGACGTCACAAGCTCCCACTTCTAAACTTTAATGTGATTTATCTGAGTATTTTTTAAATTATTTTGAAAGAGCAAAAAATACGTGTCCAATATTTTTTTATTACCTATTTAGCTGACGGACTAATTACAATTTAGATTTTCATACCCAGTCATCATGCCTATTGTTTTGTGATGACCTGTCCGAGCTCTGAAAATTATATAGTATCTGTTCACAACGAGAATTTATTCTAAATTCAAATTTAGTATGCATTTCATTCAAGGCTTTACTCACGCAACTGTATTTCGTTAACAAACAGATGACGAACGCAGCCGCTTTCGGTTCGGATAGCAACCAGTTATTTTCATCTGTGTACTTTTAAGGTTTTCTTATTTTAAACTCGAGTAAATCACGTTGCCACAAGCTGCGATAAAAAAGCAACAGTATGAAACCTGTAAAATAAATTGTTTCGAAAGAAACGAAACTCCGATTTCGACAGGAAATTCTAAAGTAAATTGTGAAACAGGTAAGTTAAGGCTCGTTTCACTACGCAGGAGAGTAGCGACTTGCTAATATAATACGATTTTATTTATACTTTAATTTGGCCATTCAGATAAACTTCGTTCTTTTATTTTATTTATTTGGAGAACTAACAGAGATTGATCAAATAATCATGCATCTAGATGAGGCGCTAGAGTACATTGGCATATAACTATTTTTTCCAAATATTTACTTCTTACTTGATATTAAAAAAAAATGAAGATACTTCGATACAGGCAAATTAAATTAATATACTTAAAAAGTCCTTTTTACCATAGTGTAAGTAGGTAAGTAACATAATAAATTATATTGAACGATTATAACTTTATAAACTTGTGTGAACGTCGACACGTGTTTCGCCTCTTTACGAGTCATCATCAAGAGACGTAGGAGATGCTGGCGGGCCCGGCGCCCACCCGAGAAGACAACTCGAGCTTGACTTTTTACAAGAATAAGATCCATCGCCTCACCAAACCTCATACATTCATCACATACTAACATCCAGCTACTTGCAAAAACATCACATTTGGGTCCTGATGCGAGAAGCTCGTTCAACTGACGTGACTTCTCGGAATGGAACAATAATTTATTAATCAAAAAAAAGATACTTTTGCCTTTATATCGGTTAAAACCGTAGTTTTAAAGGATGATTTTGGTAAAATAACCATGGCAACGATGTAAAGAAAGAAGTTGATTGACCCTTAAGGTACCACCAGGTTTTCACCAGGGCTTTTAACCGGTTACAAGTAAACTGGTATTTGTTTAGGTTATAGGTAACGGTTAATTTAGGTTACGTTCGGACGAATTGATCTGGGAACTTTATTTCGAAGCGCTCTCTAACCGGTTACTCCGTGTTCGGATACGGGCTCAATGACCGCTGTCGGGCCGATAGTGGCGCAACGGCAGTCAACTACATGAAAAACTTAATCTAATACTAGAAAAACAATCCTGTCTAAGCGAGCGGTTATTCACCCTAGAGTCCGCACGGAGGAACCGATCTCTAACCGGTAAATGGATTTCGCTCCCTGTTTTGCGCTCCGAGATACTAACCGGTTAGAGCGATGTTCTTGCGAGCGTAACCTTTAACAGAGGTACGGAAAATAAACCAGGTTACAAGCCCTGCTTTTTACCTTACCATTAAGCCACAGGATTGCGGTCGAAATTGGAATTGTATCTTTAAAAATGCTGCCAGACGATCGCTCGCTGCCGGTGCGACTCGTGCCTTACGCCCTCTAGTGAATTAAAGGGGCAGAGCGTTTCCATTATGTTTTCAAAAAGCTCCCACTTATATTGGAGATAACTCTTTGAACAGTGCTGGCCATTATCCCGGTGGGTCAGGATTGTTATCGCGTAGACTAAAATCAGGAACGAGTTTTCGCTTAGGGTGGCAGATTGACGCTTTCGGGATAAAAAGATCAAGGAACATCTATACCTACTATTATATAGACGTAAATATTAAATGACTGTACATTGAAGATATTTCTAAACAAATAAGTGATACGGACTATTTGAAGGTCACCGATTCAATCGATTTTTTTTTATGTAAATTTGTAGTGTCGTTATAGCTTCATCACGCCAAAACGGCTAAACGGATTTCAATTATTTTTGGTACACGGGTAGCTGGGGCATCCACAGGTGGTTATAGGATACTTTTAACCCAACTATGCTGAAAAAGAATGTTCTGTTCTGATGTTCTCTGCTCCGCTGACCAGGTTGCGGCGCCTTCCAGTATAACAGTAAAAATAATTAAACAACTACATAGGTCACATTTTTAACTGCGATATGTTACGCACAACTTCAGATAGCTGACCGCGGAAAAGCAATAACGCCATCTTTCGACCAGAATTATTCCTTTAGAAATGCTCTTAGCCGACTAACAAGACCCAGGACGAGTCGTGAATGACCTAGGTTTCGTTCATCACTGGAATTATAATATTTGCCGAGGCTGGACAGCCGGCGGGACCCGCGGGACCCGTTAACTACTCGGGTATTCACGCGGAACTCACTAATATTTTCATTTACATTAAAAAAACAGTTATTCGAACACTAACACTTTCACTAATAAAATTTTCGTAGCGCTCCGCGCGTAGCCGATAACATGGAAAAGTGCGTAGGTATGTAGAGAAAACTTGCTACGAGCAGAGCGCCCACCTAGCGGGTTCATGAAACTACAATAGGGTAGTGAATGTGTTAACTCTGGGGTTCTTAACACATTTACGGCCGCGAGCCTGCTCGGCGGGCGCCCTGCTCATAGCAAGTTTTCGGTAAATACGGTTTTCCCCATGTTATTGGCTACGAGCGTAGCGCTACGAAAATGTCGGTTGCGAAAGTGTTAAACCGTGCATCGCGACGTCCCGGGGCGTCGTAGAGCTGTCCCAGGCATCGAAAAAAGGTGCGATCGGGTTGAGGGCACGCCGCGTAATGACTTCGTATGCATAATCAAGAAATTGCGAAATATTTGCCACCTGCAATGGGAGTCGCAATGGCAAAAAAGTTTGGGACCGGACCGACGGACGGATGACGGACGTACGATCTGATTAAGATAACAGAAAACTGTTGTAGGAGTAGGAGGGCGGCGCACGACCGGTCGCCGTGGATATCCTTAGAGAAGAGGATTTGACTAGCAGTGAGCGTATTTAGGCTGATATGACGATTAACTAATAACGGTGCCACATAGTGACGTCATTGTTTGTATTTTTCTAATAAATTTCATACGATCCCAGCGGTTTTACACTCGTAAAAAGTAGATATATAATATTATCCGGAGCCGGACAGCCAGTGGGTCCCGCGGGAGCCATAAAACAGCTCGGGTATTCGTACGGAGCCCTAATGTTTTCATTTGCATTTAGAAATTGGACCGCTAGTTTACGTGCCGAGATTAGATTTGATAATGGTTTTGTTGGCCGAAAAGCTTTGTTCGGTGCTGGTCCGAGAGGACACCGCTGGTATTCCCACTGTACTGTCGCTACAACTAAAGACAGCACTACGCGAAAGATAATAATGTGTCAGAACTCAGATACTTGTCACACGAGTGGAAGGCGAGGGCGATACTTTGCGTTCTGAGGCATTCTTTAACACATTTACGACCGGGAACCTGCTAGGTAGGCGCTCTGGCCGTAACAACTTTTCGCTAAATACGCATTTTCCCATGTTAATATATCGGTTGTGAATGTGGTACAGGAACCTAGCGGGCGCTTTACTCGTAGACGCGTAGCCATTACCATCAAAGCTTGTAACCGGTTACAAATAAACCGGTATTTATTTAGGTTATACCGGTTAATTATTTAGGTTACGTTCGGGCGAATTCATTTGGGAACTTTATTTCGAAGCGCTCTCTAACCGGTTACTCCGTGTCCGTATTATGGATCAATGACCGCTGTCGCGCCGATAGTAGCACAACGACAGTCAACTACATGGAAAATTGAATCTTATACCATAGCAAGCAAACCAATCCTGTCTAAGCGGGCGGTTATTCACCCTATACTCCGCTCACACGGAGGAACCGCTCTCTAACCGGTAAATAGATTTCACTCCCTGTTTGGCGCTCCGAGATATTTAAACGGTTAGAGCGATGTTCTTGCGAGCGTAACCTTTATTATGGGTTAGGCTTGTGGCTCTAACCGGTACGAAAAATAAACCGGGTTACAAGCCCTGGTTACCATGCGTTTCCCCGTATGTAGAGGAAAGTGCATAGCGCTACTGAAAGCTTGGCAGCGAAAGTGTTGGCAGCTTGCAATTGGTAAACCCGTGGTGAGTACACAATTTTAAGTTTTCTTTTGGCCAGAAAGGAGATGTTTTTGCGATTAATCTTATTAATGTAAAAACGAATAGGTACATTAATACACGAAAGGAAATAAATGTTCACAATTACGTTTTGGTGTCAACAATCTAGCTTTACGAGGACTTAACACAGCTCAATGCTCCACGTCTGAATGAACTTGACGGCCTCACTCAACGCAGTACGCCACGGGATTACAATGCTAACTGCTACAAGCATACGTTTCAGAATGGCGCAAGCATTGTTGGGCTCCGGCTCTCAGGTATGCGATACGAAGTCATTACGTCCCTTGTTGCATATTCATGCCGTATCACCGCGACGAAGTCGCTGGAAACGTGGTCTTTACAACAATTTACGGGGGTCATAACCCGTTGCCCGCTGCTTGTGTGCAAATATAGTCGAGGCTAAATAAAATTGCTACTCTTTTTATAGAAATTCCGAACAACATGTATTTATGTAGATTCCCGAAAGACGTTTTTTTTTAAATAAAAAATCCTATTTCACTATCCGAACCAACAGTAAAAACTGGCTCCATATGATCTTACTTCTCCATACTCTTAAATGTTTAACTTTATTTATTTTATTTATTTATTTGGGGCATTGATACCAATAAAAAACATGAAACAGAATTTAAAAAAAAACCTAGAACAAAAGCCAATAAGCCTTTTATCTACAAAAGTACAAATTAGTGGAACAAGTTACATAAAAGTCTAAATAACATATTAAGAGAAAAAATAGTAATTAGACATACTCAAATAGTAGAGGAAGGGTGGTCGTGTTATTTTTGTGTGTGTGTGTGTGTGTGTGTGTGTTTGGTGTGTATGCGGAAAAGGAACATAATCTCAGCAGTAATCTACGAGTAGTCTAAGAAGTAAATACCAAGTACGATTCTTTGAGTTTAATTTAAGGTTTACTTTATTTTATTTTTATCATTTGTTGTCAAATCGCCCATTACAACACATTCAGTGAACATTTTAGGCGTACATATGTGACAGACAAACAGACAGCGGAGGCGTAGTTATATAGCTCAGTTGGTATCCTTTGAATACGGAACCCTAACAAGCACATCCATTTTCTATTATTTCATATGCACGCTTCTCAATCGATCGCCGCTACTACATTGTCGCAGGTAAATGCCACTTGCATTTATGCTCTGCCTAGCTACATAGCTGAGGCCTAAGGGCGAGTTGCATCGACCATATTTAACGTACCGACTAACGAGTGTAGAAAACTAGACTTGGATACGTAGAGAACAATTTATATATCCAAAGTGTCCGTCAAAAGGCGTTAAATTGGTGGAGCCACAGTAGCAAAAGATCCACAACGATGCAAAATATAATAATTTTGCCAACGATCGAATAATTACATCAGAAGAAGAACGAAGGATTCAGTTGAATTTAAATAAAAATGTTGTTAATTGGTTGTTGACTTCATACTATCTTGCTATTCTAACGCTATTCTGGAAGGATTTGGATCTATTATTTACTGCTTGCCCCTAGACACTTTTTCATCTATTTTCCTGTATGAGATTGGTCTCTTTCCTTTTTCTATTCCATGGAACAACTGTCCCGTGTTCGTACCCTGACCAAGGCAAGTATTTGCGTGATGAGCACGAATGCTTGTTCCTCGGTCTTAGATGTGTTCTATTTATGTAACTATTATATTTATCTATATAAGTAGTATATCGTCGTCAGATACCAGCATTGTACAAGCTTTGATTAGTTTAGGGCTAGGTCGATTTGTGTAAAATTACAACAACGAGATCTTAATGAACTACTACTCGCTTCTGAAACTAAATCTCCGTGTATAATGGAGGCTTTAGACAAACACCACCGACATTCCCACCCACTTATGACTACGTGAATCCAATCACTCGCACATCGAAAGGGAATGCCAAATCAGTCGCCACACATGGGAATGACTGACGGCACAGTAATGACGGCCGCATGAATATTCGCGGGCGATCGCGTTAATTATGGAGATTTGGTCTTTGTGGCGAAATATCGTCCCGAGCAGCAGTTGGAAAGCTGGGGAGTATAGCTTACATCGTGAAATTGAAAGCGTATTGAGATATTTAAGTTTTTACTAATCAAGCAATCGTTGAATCGGAGAAATATTCATCTATTTCTTTCATGTTAACGGTACCAATACGAATGCTATTTTGGACAAATATACTAGACGACGAAACGATTTTAATAATGAAATAACAATAAATTTGAATTTTTCGACGAAAATAAAAAAAAATACCACCATTTGTTTTTTGAGAAAGAAAATTAATTCTAAAACTAAACAAAACAGAAAATTTAAAACTAACTCCAACGTTAGAAAAAACATTAATCTCGTGTTAAAACGACAAAGAATGAGTTCCGCTCGACGGGGCAGAAAGGCTCCGAGATGGCGAGATTGCCCACTGCATCGATTAGCCGCCTACGGAATCCATGGCCCATGGAAATCTGTATTATTGTAAAATCCAATTACCATAAAGGGGCATTATTCCAAGAAATAAAGTTAAAGATTTTTTTGACATAACCGCATGATTTTGTTTTATTTGATTGTTAATGAATAAATATATAAGTAAATGACGATCTCTTCGGGTGATTTTTGACATCTTTGTCCATTTATTATTTACACTTTTTAATGTTGACACATTAATTTCACATTATTTTATTAATTTATTCCTTTTGTGCTTGAGATTGTAAAGGTTCAATTTTATACTAGCTGTGACCCGTGACTTTGTCCACGTAGGTACGCAATATATAGCATACGTGTTATTCTGATGTCCATACAACATTAATGGAAAGTTTCATTGAGATCCGTTCAGTAGTTTTTAAAATTAAGAGGAACGTACATACATGGGCACAAATTTTCACGTTTATAATATTATTAGGACATTAGGATTAAGGTTGGGATATTAGGATGACGATCATGTTGTAAGTACGTATAATTTTGACCAAGCCAAATTTATACTGTTACTTTCACATATGCATGTGAATACCTTTAAATCTGCAATATATGCATCCACTTATGTCTTAATAGTATTAACATTGATGACAGCGCCATCTCACGTCAACGGCCTGACTGATCTCAACCTCTTTTGGTACATGATCTATCATTGTATGAAGAGATTAATGAATGATGATAAAGCGGCAGTTGTATGCCAGGACTGTAGCAAGTGGAAGGAGGTAGTCTCTGCCCACCCCGTTGGCAAAAAAACGTGATTGTATGTATGTATGTATGCATCTATTATTGAATGGCATGTATTTGCAGTGGCGTGCGGTCCATATAGGCACAAAGGCACTGCCTAACCTCAGGGACAACTCTAAATTCAAGTTCGTATCGCGCCATCACGCTCACACAAATACAGTTTAACATGAGAGCGAGAGGGATGGCACGTTACGAACTTCGAGATAACTCGGTCCATTCATTCGGGTCTTAAGGCAGCATAAACAATTTAGCAGTATTGATTTGAAATAAAACAATTTAACGGATTATATCGCGTATATTATCTCATTTTAGTTCCCGACGTTTTCGAGTATTGATTTGTTTGACTGCACCAAATTAAGTTTGAAGAAACGTATTCGGTCTTTACTTAATAGACTATTTCAGTACTAAGTGAAGGTTCCTTTTCCACACGTACACCACACACACATAACACACACATACACGGGCACCCTTCTTCTAATATTTGAGCATGTCAAATGTGTTTTTTTTCTCATAATGTACTTACTTATAATTGCTTTCAGGGACTTTTTAAATCTTCTAAAATACACGCTATTTCTGGAATGTTTTAAAACTGTAATTAGGAGGAGAGAAATTAATCACAAAATACCTGATTCAAGTTCTAGAATTTTAATAAAATGTATACATATCTCGTAATTGAACGAAAAAATAAGAATCGTAATTTCGGATATTTTGTATGAAAGAAATACCAGTTTCGATCCCAGCTTGCTTTTATGTAACTTGTGCCACTAAATTGTACTTTTGAGGATCTGTTATTGGCTTTTGCTGTAGTGTTTTTAAATTATGTTTCATGTTTTGTATTGCTGTTGATGCCCCAAAATAAATAAAAAATGAAATAAACTCCTCTGAACGACCATGGCTCCATATAGACACGGAGTAACTACCCATATGATCACATAACACTTTAACTGCCTACCTGGGCTTAAATCCTGGGCACGCCACTGTGTATTTGTGGTATGGTCTGTGAAACTATAATTTACGTATTTTGAAGTACACGAGGAAAAGTTGTTGATTTATTGACATAAATAATATTAAGATAAAAGATAATTTACTAATACAACGAGTATGCCCCTAAGTCTGAATACCCTGTCATGAATACATTATAGGACGAAAGATCATAATTACCTGATGTTTTATTAAAATCAAAACTCCTACCAAAGCCGAAAATTCCCATTCATAAAGGAAAAATAGCGCGATACATTTTAACGTTAGTAAGAGGGAGATGGAAAATCATCTTTTATTAACGTTCTTAAAATAGATCTAAGGCCGAGATTCAGAGGTGTACATTACATTTGAGAATTATTCATTCAGCAATACAAGTGGGTGGATTCTTGGAGAGAAACACAGAACTATTTACTCATACATAGGCAAGAGACGACTGGGATCATAAATATGTATCAACATTTTGAATCATCAAAATCTCAATTTTTAGGGTTCCGTAGCCAAAATTGCAAAAACGGAACTCTTATAGTTTCGTCATGTCCCCGTCCGTCCGTCCGTATGTCACAGGCATTTCACTGAAAAACTACAATATGTATTATAGTGATGAAATTTGGAGCATAGGTATCTTTTGTTAGCCGCTACTTAGTTTGATAGTTAAATTTAAAAAAAAGTGAAGGGGTTGGGGGAGAGGGCACTGCATACATACACCGAAACAAAAAAAAACAGCAAATATCATTATTATATTTAACAAAACATTTCTAATATCAAGAGTTTGGTAAGATATTTCATGTTAAAGTAATACCAGTAACAATCCTGCTTAAGGGCTACAGTCATAGTCATAGTATTTATTCACAAACAATACAGGTATTGTGTTTGAAATACATTTATAAAAAAATATAGCAACCAAAAAAAATAAGAGCAATACAAACAAACAAAAAGAGCGAATGAAGCCATACAATATTATTGCGGGAAAAGGGAAAAAAAAATTGAATTATAAAAAAATAATTATAAAAATCAGCTTGTCGAAAACATTACTTATCATCATATATTTCATCTACACTGTAAAAGCAAGCTCTTAGCAATAGTACATTACTGCAGACGCCGGGAAAGAAGGGCTTGCCGGGTGAGTAGGTATAAACGGCCGACCGTAGGGAGTTTCGGATAGTGATACGAAGTCGGCAAGCACTTTTCACGGCCTGAGGCATGTATAGTGCTTTTCTCAAATATATGCAATGAAATACAAAAATACACCAATCAAAAAACTACACGAAAAAAGTTTTTTGAATTTTCCTTTCAATCCCTCCATAATGTTGTTTTTTTTTTACGGAAGTAGTATATACAACCTTTATAATAAGAATCTTAATTTCTATAATAAACAAAATGAATGCAGAGGATTTTAGATATTGTCTATGGTATCTCTCTATCTATTTTAAATTTATTCATCAATATATGAACCATACAGATTTGTCCGATTGTTCTTTTGGTCCGATAACCATTCAGCCACTAGAAAAAAATTAAAAAATATAATTCAGCTGTTTAGCCTGTTCACGACCCAAACGCCATGTTTACATTAAAATTAAAAAAAAAAACTTCCCGGCCTAGGCCTTCAATTTTGTATGAATTTCCTTTACAGTTCTCTCAGGTTGTTCCGCCCGAAACAGGACACTTTGAAGCTTGTTTTAACGCACGTAATGACGACATTTCATGAAACAACCAGTAGTCCGTAATGATTTTTAGTGCCATATAGGCAGCCTGTTATACAATTTTACAGCTTGATGACCAGCGGAATGTACTACCTTGAGTCTAGGACACAACGGAAATCTTCTGTTTTTAGTGCGCGTCAGTAAGCGTTCAAATTGCTCTTCAGAACTCTCATTCTTGACGACACGTTTGGCTCAGTGGTTTGTACAACGGCCTACGAAGCTAGCGGTCCCGGGTTCGAATCCCGGCCAGGGCAAGTGTTTGTGTGATCAGCATGAATGTTTGTTCCTGGGTCTTGGACGTTTTCTATGTATTTAACTATTATAATTTATCTATATATTAAGTATATCGTCGCCTAGTACTCATAGCACAAGCTTTGCTTAGTTTGGGACTAGGTCGATTTGTGTAAGGTTGTCCCTGATATTTATTTATTTATAAAAAACATGTGAGTAGCACTAAAACATACAAACTGGGTACCGTGAGAATATGTAGTCCTTTAAAATAAACCGTCCCGTCCACCGTCAAGTCGTCGGATAGGAGGGAGAGGATATTTCAAGGCCACATCATAAGGTGATCGATTCTAATTATCTAGCTACGATATAAATAAAACTTCCCACTAACTCTCAGTAAACTTCGGCCCCCAGGCATAACAACCTACAGCAATGACGTCAATTACTATAAATCGATGGCCTGAGAACCCTTATAATTATCATGAACGCTATTGGACGAAGATTTCAACAAAACAACTTCATATTTTTTACTCACCAACACGACAGTCTGATCGGTTCAGGGTTCTGTAACAAAATAAATAACAGTTAATATTGATCGTAATATTAATAACAATGGGTTAATTAACACTTTCGCTGCCAAGCTTTTCGTAGCGCTACGCACTTTCCTCTACATACCGGGGAAACACATGGTAACGGCTACGCGTCTCCGAGCAGATCGCCCACTAGGCGGGTTCCTCGCAGTGAATGTGTTAAGATATCGATCTCTTTTTAAAATGTATCTTTTTAATAAGTAATCTATACTATACTATTGTAAAAATGAAATGTCTGTACATTGAACATATTTTCAAAAATAATATTTTAACGGATTTTTTGTATGTTTATAGGTTCGTACATATGTGTCGTTGTGGCTTCATGTGGCCAAATTGGCTAAACGAATTTCAACTATTTTTGATACACGGGTAGCTGGGTATCTCCAGATGTTTATAAGACACTTTTTACCCGACTACGATGAAAAAAAAAGAGGTGTTATGACTTTTCTCCTCCAGGAACGATGTTGCGGGCACCGTCTAGTTACGAAATAAAATAGAAACGTAAAGGTGTATCATTTGTATCATTTGTTCGTATCCGATCACCGTGGCGTGGCATGACTGCGTATCGCGCTGCTTGGACGCTCACTGTCGGCGCGGCGATCACGCCTCGCTTGCCCGATCTAAGTGTGTGATACGCGTAGCAACATGGATTTCGAGCGATCGGATCGGCGCAACGTCCAAACGCGTGATCGTGATACGCGATCATGCCACAGGACGAAGATCTGATCGGACAAATGATACAAATGTGGAAGCACCTGGAGGAGACCTTACAACTATGTATTAAACTTTTCACCACTTTGAACCCGCTAGGTGGGCGCTCTGCTCGTAGTAAGTTTTCGCTACATAAGCATTTTCCAATATTATCAGCTAGGAGCGTAGCGCTACGAACATGTCGGTAGTGAATGTGTTCATTAGTTATGTAAAGTTGCATTAAGACGCTTGCACACGCCGTGCGCAGATTCAGACGCGCTCACATTCACATATCATGTATACAGAGAGAACCGTTGGAACATTTAAATGAAGGATAAATGCTAGACTACATTCAAATTGGCTGTGCTCGTAGCAGCCGTAGCACCTGTCTCGTAGCGCTACGCCGTAGACGTCTACGAACGTCAACCATGTTGGAGTGTAGTGGTCGGGATTTATTGTTGCAACATTGTTTGTGTCTAATTAAATGGTGCCTTATGGTTTATACACCGGCTTCAAAACCAATATGTGTTCGTGAAATGTAACGTTTGATGTAATTTGATTCATTCCGTCAACTTTAATTGGGTTTTTTATATAAAAAAAAAAAACATAAAAAGGTAACGGTTCAAGCCGAGGCAAGTAGGGCCATACACATTAAATAACAGTAAGCAATCCTAATATCCTAATAATATTATAAACGTGAAAATTTGTACCGATGTAGGTCCTCGTACGTTCGTCTTCTATACTATTATAAATTTGTAAAAATGAAACATGTGTACATTGAAGATATTTTCCAAAAAAATATTGTAACGGACTATTTGGAGGTCACTAAATTGAATTAAATATATATATATATTTTTTTTGTATATTGGTATGTGTAATTGTGGCTTCATCACGCTAAACCGGCTAAACGGACTTCAACTATTTTTGGTACACGGGCTTTTTACCCGACTATGCTAAAGAAAAAAAGAGGGGTCATGACTTTTTCACCTCCGCGAACGAAGTTGCGGGCGCTTTCTAGTACTTTTATAAACTATTGAACGGATCTCAACGAAACTTTCCAGTTAAGTTGTTGAGACATCAGAATAAGGCATATATTATAAAGAGTTGTGAAAATGAAACGTTCAAGATATTTTCAAGAAAATATACGGACTATTTGAAGGTCAGTGAATCCCGAAATATTTTTTTTTTATATGGATGGTTATATGTATAGCGGATGAAGTCGCGGGATTGTATTTAATAATTTAACATACTTAACAACGCACAGCTAATATTCAAACATTTTCAGTTAGTAATATTCTGCTAAATTTTAACATAAGCCTGTTGGCAGTTTGTTTTTCATTAATCGGATCTACATAAACATACAAAATTCCAATTCAATTCGAACATAGAAGTCGACATATAAACTTTCCAAAGTACGTTGTAATTTGGAAGACATTTCCTTCTATTTTGAATTCAGGGCGAGCGATGCCGCGGGCTCTCACAATGCCCCGACTGAGTTGAATAAGAATAAAAGGTAAAGTATTCTGGTTGTAGTGACGCGGGGTCGGAAGGTTTCTCATTGCCTTGGTCGCTGCGCCCTTCTATTTTCGTCCAAACTTCTCGACAAAGGTTAGCTATAAATTTGGATAGCCTTGGATTTTATAGTTTGTAACATTTACATTCGTGGCGTGGATGGTATGAAGGCAGCTACTCAATAATTGCAGAAGCGATACGATTATTAAGCGTCTATTAAGTATGGAAAAAAACGATTACTACAGGACAAGGACCATTAAAACAAGACGACTGACACTTGCCATAATTTGGATCGTGGCCCGATCGCACGGAGATATACCGGCACAAACTAGATGGCGCTTAAAAACTAAACATTTAACGATGTTATAATTGAATAAAGAAATATAGTATAGTAAAAATTAGTTCGCAAATAGCTTAACCATACTTCCATACTAATCCATACTATTATATAATATTATAAATACCAAAGTGTGTCTGTCTGTCACCTCTTCACGCTTAAACCGCTGAACCGATTTGGATGAAATTTGGTATGGAGATAGTTTGAGTCCCGGGAAAGGACATAGGCTACTTTTTATCCCGGAAAAAATACGCTTATCCGCGATAAACGAATTTAAGGAGGACGAAATCGCGGGCAGAAGCTAGTAATAAATAAATCGTAACATTAAATACTGTGTCACGCTTGCAAAGTAGAATAATTGTAAAAAATAATTCTTATACATAGATGGCGTTGTACATATCGAAGAACAGCTTTTTGTATGGAGATGGTCAGTGCTCTTGTTTTAATGGTCTTTGCTAAAGAAGTAATTGGGATGATAAAAAAGTGCCCTTGGTCTTTTTTTTTCGTTAAAACCGGAGACTAATTTCATGAGTTTTAACTTAAGACGCGTTTATTTTTTTTATTATCTAGGAGATATTTCGGTGACGTCACCACTGACTGACGTCTGTACGGTTTGAAAAAAGTTGACCAATTCGAATTGTCGCATCAAGATACATCCAACAGGAGACATAAATAAACTGAGAAGAAAGAAGGTCCAAGAAAGAAAAGGTGCAGAATGTAGCATTCTAAAATCACCATAATGAATGGCTGTGTTAGACAGCTAGCGAAGACTGTACTTGATAATAGGGATGATGACTGAATTTTAATAATTAAAAGTCCGGCATGTGGATTAATAAAAAATATTGGACACGTATTTTTCAATTGTTCACATAATCGAAAAATAAAGGCGATACATTGAGTCAAAATGTCGCATGACGTCACTCCTAAGCACAAATTTTTATGCGATTGATCTAACTATTTTTTTCATATTTTCAAAAAAAGCAAAAAGTAAAAAAAATATTAAAAAAACAAAAAACCCGACTGCATAAAAAACTAAAAAGAAAAAAACAAGTCCAGTACCCTAGAAATTTGTTAAGTTATAATGGAAATCTTTCATGATTCATGATCGATACTCACAATATAACAAATAATAAATTCTAATATGGAACATACCGATTTTGAACAGACGGGACCCATAAGAAATCTAGATCGACGCAAATCTTCCCAACAATGGGTCCCGACTGTGTGTGAATATTTAGTAAGAACGGCTTGCTAACCAACTTTAAATCGTTATAGTTCCTAAATGATAATTCCAAATTAAAAATGATAAAAGAAACCTCATAATGATTTTCAAATCCCTATTCAATGATACCCCACTAGATAAAGTACATCGATTTTCATTTTTTTCTTTTTCACAATATGGCGTCTCATTATCGCCATTTTGAGTTTTCATTATTTTCGTGTCTTCAGTGACATTCGGACAGTTAAGACAAATCAATTGACGTAAGAATCACCAAAATCGGTCCACGCGTTTGGTCTCTAAAGTGCCAGATAGGAACAAACATACATACATACATACATACATACATACATACATAGAGTGATAAACACATTACAACTCCTTTGCGTTGCGCAGTCGGGTAAAAAAACACCTGTCCAATTTTTTTATTATCTATCTGACGGACTAATTAGAATTTGGATTTTCATACCCGTCATCATGCCTATTGTCTAATGGACAACAAGGTCTCGGCGTGTGCGTGATAAAATCGTTCCAGCGTCTGTCACTCCCAGGTTCCAAAGCTGACAGCTGATAGCCTAGCGACGGAAAAAAACCCAACGAAGCACATTTTTTTAGGGTTCTGAAGCCTATTAAGCTTCCGTTTGCTGCCTGGCTCTACGAGGGCTGTTATGAAATGTGTGCATCAAGGTGTCTTTGGTTGGCGTGAAATTCATTATGGGCCATCTGCTAAGTGGAAATGTAGGTAATATTATTTTCTGTTTCCGAAATTATCACGAACTTAAATAAAACAATTTAAACGGATTATATCGATTATATTTGAGTTCCCTACGTATTCACGGGGTTGACTGCGAAAAGATATATTGCACAATATGTGCAAACTGCCCACTTTGAGAAAACAAATAAAGGTGTACATACATGCCACATGGGCCTCATGTGTAACGACAGTTACGTATGTGCAAGAAGGGTTTAATTATTTTATTTTATTACCAGCGTTTGACGAAACGAGGCTTACTGAAAATAAAGAAACGCCGCAATGAAAGCTCTGAGACTTCCTCGTTAGCTATTATATTGTTTTGAAATGTTATTCATAACTAGAAGGTGTCCGCAACTTCGTTCGCGGAGGAGAAAAAGTCATAACGCCTCTTCCTATAACCATCTGTAGTTACCCAGCTACCCGTGTACCAAAAATAGTTGAAATCCGTTAAGCCGATTTGGCTTGATGAAGCCACAACCACACATGTGAACATTATGAACATACAAAAAATCAAAACAAAATAATTTTCGATGCAGAGAGCTTCAAATAGTCCGTATCACTTATATTTAAGAAAATATCTTCAATGTAGAGACATTTCATTTTTACAACTTTATAACAGTATAGATTTTCTGATCATTTTTACAACTTTATAACAGTATAGAATAGATTTTGTGTTTAAATAACTAAGTAAGCAAACTGAAAACGGACAGATTTTGGAATTGAATTATTATTCGGAGTGTAGGAAACCGTAATCAAATTGTCCAGCTGTCATTCGCAAGCCTATTGATGCCAGCTCATAAATAAAGCCACTTTAAAATGACAGGCTGGCAACACTTACAGAAAATCCCTACGTAAAAATTGCTTTACAAATAAAATTCTTACAAATGACTATGAAATAACGATATTTATTCTGTGAATAGGCCGCAAGGGCACTTTTACAAGTATAAGTCTACCGGCAATTCCCAAGAAGAGACCAATGTTTAGAAGGAAACCGAATGAATCTCAAGTAGTACAATATTAAGTAGTACTCAGCCTTAAATATATCTTTTAAAGATGCTTATAGTTCACCACGAAAACATCAACATTTTTAAAAGTAAAATTATTATAGAAGACACAAGTAAAATAAATTGAAAACAACTTACGTAGGTACGCTCGATATGCCTTCTTATAAAAATGAATACGCCTACGAACGATTTGGATACTTTACGAACGCGGAACTTTCTAATTGCAATTTTTATTTACAGTGTGACCATTTCAACTAAAATAAATAATTGTTTAACGTCTGGCAAGGTATTACGTCTATCAAGGTTTTTTTGGCGTAATCAAGTCGTCCATCTGTCACAGGCAAGTCCTGAAGGGATGTCAGCTAATAGACTAGCCACTGGAAAAACGACTAATATCCCGCATACTTTATCGGTTTCCGCAGACCATAGACAGAAATTGATTACATTAGGTCGCAGAGTCGTGGTCTCCTTTCAGTTCACTTTTATACAATTTTATTATTCACTTCACTAATTGAACTCAACTACGCATATTAGGATGTTAATAAAGCAAGCTTTCCTCTGTTATAAATAGTGTGACAAATTCAAACTGATAACAACGTAGGCTTCAGTTACGAAAATCGTATTTTAGTTTCACAATCTTCACATATCTGAAAGTTGAAGTATTAGAATCTAAGTAGGTACATACCAAGTAGTCTGAGGTAGACTCTAACCGGTTTGGTCGACGTGAAGCCTAATTCTGTTTGAACAGACTTACAAAGTCCTAACTTCGCTGGGCAAAATCCCCAATGTTAGACCATATCTCCCCATCGCTCCGCCCCCTAAAACAACAAGAATCCCCTGGGAACCATATCGGATGGCAATTGGGAGCTGATCGATACAGAAACGTGAAATATTGATATCGCACAAGAAATAATATTATTTTACAAGCAGAGATTGTCTTTGTTGTACTTAAAATAATATTCTGTGAGGGTTCTATGTGCAGTCAAAGGTAAAAAAAATACAGATAATATGAAGTGATATGCGTTCAATTTTCCCAAGAGTAAAATTTCCTTTCAGGAAAATTTTCCCTTGAAAAATAAAAATCTAGTCTCGTCAAGTCGATGGTATGCACCAACGTAAAAACATGCTTCGACTTCATCGTTATTTAGCACAAGGTTAGGTTAGATTGAAAACAAATGTTGCTTATTTTGCATGAAAAAAAAAGCAGTAGCCCAAATGTAGCGCAACGGTTTCATCCGTACTAAAATCAGAAACACAGGTACGGTGAAAAATACGATTATTAAAAGATGGGAAAGGATTTACATCCGAGAAACCATAGTTGATCGCCCGATATCGTCAAATCGGCCTATCGACAAAAAGCCAGTAACAAATTGGCAATCATTAGTAGCCTAGGCTGGCCCAATTGCGGCTGACTGATGTGACTTGGCACCAGCAGCCTTGCCCTTGGCCCCGATGGGCCTTAACATGCCAAACGTGGCCCACATCTACAAATTAGATCGCCGATGATGAATAGCACAACTAGCCGCTTTCCCGACGGGAAATCAAAATCGAAAGTTTATTCTGCAAATAGTCCACACGTACTTGTACAATGTGCAAGTCAAAATCTACCAGTGCTTCGAAAAACATGACATCTATAGAGAAAAAGCCGGCCAAGAGCATGGCGGACCATGCTCAGTGTGGGGTTCCGCAGCCGTTAATACAAAAAAACGCACTTATTGAGAAGCGCAGTATTTTTGCCAATAACTTAAAAACGATATGTCCGATCATGTTGAAAATAATTTTTGTTGGAAGTATTTACTAAGCTTTATAATTGTGCATTTTTCCATATTTTTTGGACATATCGTTTAGAAAATAGAGGGGGAGGACACAATTTATGCTACTTTCAGAGTGATTATTTTCGAAAATATTCACTAAATCAAAATTATGTTTTTAAAACATCTGTCGAAATATGTATCACACATCGATATTTGCTGAATTATTTTTTTTCAGTTTCGGTTACACGTTTGGAGTGCCCCCCCCCCCCCGAAATATATATTTGTTTATATTTAACTATCAAACTAAGTAGCGGTTTACACAAGATACCTTTACTCCAAATTTCATCAATATACATCATATAGTTTTGAGTAAAATGCATGCGACATACGGACCATTTGTGATCTCAAAATGTCTGCATTGTAACCAAAGACCATTAAAACAAGAGGACTGACCATCTCCATACAAAAAGCCGTTCCCCGATATGTACAACGCCATCTATGCATAAGAATTATTTTTTACAATTATTTAACCTTGATAGCGTGACACAGTATTTTAATGTTACGATTTATTTAACTTATTAGCTATTTGCGAACTAATTGTTACTATACTATGTTTTTTATTCAATTATAACATCGTTAAATGTTTAGTTTTTAAGCGCCATCTAGTTTTTGCCAGAATATCTCCTTGCGATCGGAACATGATCCAAGGTATGGCAAGTGTCAGTCCTCCTGTTTTAATGGTCCTTGATTATAACTAATCTGACCTGAAATTTGATACCGTGAATGTTCATATGATTAAAGAAGAAGCCACGTATTGTTGCTATTTCTAGCCCTGATCTACATGCAGTAACTACTCCATTCTTAGTAAATTGTATGAGAACCTTCTAGATTATTATCTTACGTTTACTCTTAAATGGCTTTAAGTAATACTGTAACAAACTGTATTACATACGGAATGTGAAGCAAAATTGAGGGTTTAATTTTTTACGAGATGGAAAAACGGGAATTTCTAACATAATGAAATTGGCCAAAAGCATGACAAACCATGCTGTGTAGGGTTCCGTAGGCTTTAATGCAAAAAAAATCACTAACGATGAAATAAATACGATACGATGTGAAAAAGTGCACAGCAAAAGAACGATCCTCGTGGTACTAGACCGCATTCAACGGAGAGCGACCCGTATCGTCGGTTGCCAGCGTATTTCAGATCGGCTTGACTCCTTGGCACTGCGTAGAGATGTAGCCTCGCTCTGCATTTTTTATCGCTTGTATAACGGTGAGTGTTCCGAGGAATTGTTCGGGTTGATTCCAGCTGCATCTTTCCGCCATCGTCCTACGCGACAATATTTCCGTCCTCACCACATAGATGGTTGGCAGTCCACAACTGTGCGTTTTTCTAGAAATTTCCTGCCTCGCTCGACTGAACTGTGGAATAAATTGCCGCATGCAGTATTTCCGGATCGATGCGATCTTCAAACCTTCAAGAAAAGAGCGTACTCCCACCTGAAAGGCCGGCAACGCACTTGTGAGTCCTCTGGTGATGCAAGTGTCTATGGGCGACGGTGATCTTACCATCAGGCGACCCGTCTGCTCGTTTGCCCCTCTATGCCATAAAAAAAAAAACTTACGTCCTTTTGCTGAGGAGCTTTAGCTTTCGGCAATAACTCAATGACAAACCATGCTCCGTGTAGGGTTCCGTTGACCTTAATGCAAAAAAATAGACTAAAGATGAAATAAATACGATAAGATGTGAAAAAGTGCACAGCAAAAAGAGCGATCTCCGTGGTACTTACGTCCTTTTGCTGAGAAGCCTTTCGGCAATAACTCAAAGTGCTACTTTCAGAGCGATTAATTCCAAAAATATTCACGGTATATTTTTTTTTTAGAAACCTCAAATTGTTATCATGAGAACTGCCGATATATGCCACACGTTGATGTTTGCTGATTTTTTTTTCAGCTTTTGTTACATGTATGGGCCTCCCCCCACTCCCAAAAAAATTTTGTATTTATTAAATAAGTACCAAACTAAACAAGACACCAAACCTTAACAGAGAACTTGTAGCTTTTGTAGTAAAATGCACATGACGAAACCATAACGGTTACGTTTTTGCAATTCTGGCAGCAGAACCCTAAAAAGCACCTTACACGTGTAGCATCCATAAATACCATATTACAATTTCTCGACATCCATTTGGAGATTACTCCTTTCGCGCTGTAATTCGTAACGTCTGGGAAATTAATACGACACGATAATGCGACGCGGGACACGCCGGTGTGGCAGGAAATGTAGACGGAGATGACGTCACGCCGTGTTCTTGTGAATAGCTCTTAGCCTAGGGGACGGTTAAGTAATGACAAACATAAAGATATGATCTAGTCAGGGCCTGACTTTGGCACATTTCGACGTGGCATTTCCATTTCATATAAAACTACTTAAGCGATATGCTTAACACGTTCGCTGCCAGTGACAACGTTAGTGATCAAAAAATCTTATTACTCCAATGCCGGTAACCCGCTTGCGTGAGTTTATGTTTGAGCCTTTAACTCGGTGAATTCGTAATATAAATAATCGAATTAAATGTACTGTAAAGTTGTGTATGTTGACATAACACACATCGTTTGTGATCAAACATTTTTACTCCTACGCCGGTTGTGTGATTTAATGTTTAATTGCAAATGACACAACGTTTGTCTTCAAAAAAATAATACTTCTATGCCAGTGACACGCTTACGTGATTTTATTTTTGAGTGCCAGTGACACAATTTCGGTCGGCATAGTGCTTACGCTATATGGCCCTTAGGCTTAGTGGATCGCCGAACGTCTTAAATTGCTACTTATTGACAAAGCCATGGGTCGCGCTAATAAATAGCTGGATTGGCCACGTTGAGAGAATGGGGGAGGACCAAAAAGTCAAGAGAGCATACTTGGGTCGCCCAGTAGGGCGACGCCCTATTAGTCGCCCAAAGTATCGTTGGAACGATATGGTGGAGGCGGATCTGCGTGAGCTGGGAGTTAGCGATAGCTGGCAGGAAAAGGCGCAGAATTGGGCAAGATGGCGTGCCTTGTGTTGGAGGCCAAAACTCATATTGGATTGTTGCGCCAAAGCAGTTAGTTAGTTAATAAAATGTCGTTTTTAATTTTTACTAGTAGTTAAAACATAGTATTTCAACACCGCCGTCGAACCGTGAATACATTTTTTGGGACGAAGTTCTTGTATAGTTCGTTACATTCCATACGCCTGGCAAATGAAAGCCAAAAAAAGAGTCCGACACGGCGAGGCGGGTCCATGCAAAAGGAATTTCATTCGGACCGGGTGTCAAACTCTCTCAGTCTTTTTAATTGAATCCCAAAAAGGGAGGTGGTTCTCAAATCGGTATTTTTTTAAATGTTTGTTTGCTCAGAACTCCGTCATTTATGAACCGATTCAGAAATATTTTTTTTTGTTTACAAGGAGGTGCGTTCAAAATGGGTCCATATAATTTTAGTGAAGGGATCCACGAGGAATTGGAGGAACTTCTTAACATACATCGTGTAACAAGTTACTGAAGTTGATAGTTTTCAACATTTTCCACATTCCTTAGATGGCACCGACGCCAGTATAAGATTAATTGAATATAGTGTAGAGATTGAATAGAAAATCTGTTACTTGTAAGTAAATTGAAGAAACTAAATTATGCCGTAATTTTTGTCCTTTCCAGTGCCTTTTTGGACTCGGTTTTATTTGTCCTTAAAAGTTATATATTATTTATGTTTATCATAAAATGATGGTGGCATATGGCTTAAAGCCAGTCTGACCGCAGTCTATTGCAACGCCAGAAACATCACATGCGTGCTGTCAATCATTTATAAACTTGTCCATTCCTCTTTTGAAGAACCCCAAACACAGGTCGATACTACTCTAAATAAACTTTTCTTCAATAGGAAACATTGAAGAAAAGTTTAGCCCAAGGCTTTGGGCAAAGTTTTATTTTATTGATGTTTAATGTTTCACGCTTTTAGTTTTAATTACTAAAACCCAATAGCACTTCGAAACTTTCTGTACACATCGGAGGACGTTTCAAGACTTTAGCTATTAAGAAACAATTATTCTATTAAGAAACATTTATTTCATTAGCATCATCGTATCAGCCCAAACGCGTCCACTGCTGGTCAAATGCCTCACCCAAGGATTTCCATACCAACCGGTCGTACGCCGCCCTCAATCAACGGTTTCCCGCGTTCTCCACCAAGATTTATTTATTACTAGCTTCTGCCCGCGCCTTCGTCCGCCATAAATTCGTTTATCGCGGATAAGGGTATCTTTCAGGGATAAAAGTAGCCTATGTCCTTCCCCGGGACTCAAACTATCTCCATAGCAAATTTCATCCAAATCCGTTCAGGGGCTTAAGCGTGAAGAGGTAACAGATTAGTATGGGTTTTAAAGAACCTATAACATGAAAAAAAATCTGCGAATTTTCAGAAACAGAAATTAACTGTACGCGTGACGTAATTTATGTCATCTACAGGAAGGTACCCAGTTGGCGTTTCGCGGTACGCGGTTAATATTTGATGATGCCGGTGTATCGACCGGCGCGACAGCTGTGGGTAAGGTCATTGACAACATCCAGGGCTATGCTGGTGTGCTGTATTAGCAGTTTCCCGCGGGTTTGCCTGGGTGTAACTTGCCGTCATAGTACAGTTAAACCAATCTAAAACTGAACGTCCCTCTACTAATCGACATGCATCAAAATCACTATAATATATTTGTAAAAATGAAATGTCTGTACAATGAAGACATTTAAAAAAAGGTTGTAACGGACTATTTTAAGGTATTTTTTTTGATTACGCCAAATCGGCTAAACGGATTTCAACATTTTTTTGGTACACGTGTAGCTGGCTATCCACATGGCTATAGGATACTTTTTGAGAGGTTATGACTTTTTCTTCTCCGCGAACGCGGTTGCGGGCACCTTCTAGTCTAGAATAAACTCAGTGGAGGGGAATGTATTTAAGACTGATTTTACTCTATTCATGTATAGGAGTGGGTCAAATCTTGCAAGTTAAATTTGACTCGCTTCCCGTTTTGTGACAATGCAATATTATGATACCAGCGCGCTGAATCTGACCATGGAGCCTGAAGGTGGTCATAGCACCTCTGTAATAAAATAAAGCAATTCTACCGAATTTGGGCTCTCGATGGTTAGTTAGAAAAGTACCTACAGTCAGCAAAAAAAGATTGTCACAAACACTTAATTCCATTGGGTCCATGTTTCGACGAGAATATAACTATTCGCTTCCAAGCCCAGTGTAGGCTTCTAACAAGGCAGTGGAAGCATTCAGGCGATGCCCGGTCCGTATCGATTGCCGCTAAGTATTCGAAGCACGTCGCCGCTGACGTCACGATACGCACTCCTTTCACTGCCTACGGCTACGTTGCTAAACGGTGATGTAGGAGTCAAGATATTAGGTCTTAGTCGAACGAAGGAAGCAATAAAGCAAGTTGATATCCAAACAGTAAACGAAGTAAAGGAAGGACGAATGATGCGTAAAAGGAACTAACCTAAGCGGCCGATTAATCCAACAAGCTTTTTAATTATTGTTTTTTTTTACGAAAATCTTGATGTTTTACTATCACGATCTTCGTGACTTTTAAAGTGAATATCTTCACTAAGTAACTATATAAACTATGTAAAAAATCAATCTTTACACTACAGCGACATCTCTAGCTAACATGTGGCAATTGTAAAGTTCGCTATGTTAGGGTGAACATTGAAATAATGAAATAATGATCTTTATTCTGTAAGTAGGCCACAAGGGCACTTTTACAAGTCTGACTCTACGGCGTTTCCCAAGAGGAGACCACTGAAGAGAAGAAAGCCGAAAGAAACTCAACAGTCAGTCATTTTTTCCAAATAACTCTTATATCTATTACAATATTTGTACTTAGCCTATACTAAATATATATGTTTTGAGTATATAAACTCAATGCGTAGTTCTTCAAGAAAACATATCAAAACTTATAAAAGTTAAAAAAATATATAGAATATAAAAAAGCAAAATAGTGATTTTTTATTTAAAACAACCTACATACGTTTGATATGCCACCTTATAACAACCGTGTCCCGGTAAAAGTAAATTATTTGGTTTCCTGTTTTGGGCCATGCATTATTGTCTGTTAAATAGTCCTCTACCCTATAATAAGCCTTTGCCATTAGGGACTCTTTTAAGTACTTTTTGAGAGCTGGAAACGATAATTTTAAAGCATAATCTGGTAGCTTATTATAAAAATGTATACATTGGCCTACGAATGATTTGGCTACCTTACGAACGCGGAACTTTCTAATAGCGATTTAATTTCATAGATGCTTACCATGTGCGCTGACGGCAGAAAAGCCGGTTAAAATTTGAAGACAAGCTGACTGGGCTCTGTAGCTCAATTGCACAAGTCACTGGTTCAAATCCAGTCGGAGTTTTGAATTTTTTTAATTTTTGTATTTTTGGAATACGTTTTTTAATGCCAACCACGTATTAAAAGACGCATCATTGGCAAACCCTCCACAATGCGGCCTGATGATCTAGAAATGATTGTAATATAGGCGACGTAGGACCGGACAAGGTGACGTGTTTAGCAGTGGGCGTCAAACATATTGGTGGTTGGTGGTAAAGTCAGAGTATATTTTCTCTTATGATATCGTTAAAAGAATTAAAACAAAGTACTTACACAAAAGCCTTAAAGTAGGCAAGCCGATGAGAATCGGGCTCTATTAACTTTATATATATAAATTAAATATTTTAGGTGGATCACTGTGAAATGTCCTTGACATACACGTTGTACAAAGAAATACGCCCGAATAGTGGTTGGTGGGCGCAATGCGCATAACCTTCGACTTGACCTTCGAACCGCTGGAAGGCCACTTTATGTTTGAGTTCACAACCGAGTTAGTGAAGTTTTCATCGATAACTACTAACTATCTGACTTCCTTTTAGTGGTACGGCTAAACGAATTTCAGCCGCTGTTACGTGATATACAAGTACTTACTATACACATTATTATTATTTTTGTATATCACCGTTAGTCACGGGCTCGTAAGTCCCGGATTTTTGGGAGGCTTGCGTGGGGATATGGATCCAACACGTAGAGGCCCTTTCGAGAAGTTTTATTATTATTATTCTTTTAAAGTTTCCCCTAGTCAGTGCAGTTCTCTCCAGTCCGTTCTACTTAATGCCAGTTCTTTGACTTCTCGATACGACACGACGTCTACCTTTTTCTGTATATGGTCCAAAAAACTACACACTAAACACATAATAATAGATTGTTTGACAAGGGGCTAAAGTAAGCTATTATGACACGAAGTGATTATTTGGACGAGCTCACGAAGTGAGCGAGGACAAATATGTATGAGTGTCATAAAGGCTTTTAGCCACGTGTTAAACACTCTGCTTTTCACTTCGACTGCGAGAAAATAAAAAAGACTTAACATTAAAATTCTATATTTCTTGAAAAACTAGAAGTACAGTTTCACCAATTCTATCAGAAAGTTTGGCCAATCTGATCAGGTGGGCTTATTTGTTTTTAATTATTCGTAAGGAGTATGTAGCTGGCCGCAAGTTTTTTTTTTCAGTGTCATAGAAATTTGTATGGTATTATATGGCTTTCTTTTAAACCCTAGGGGCTAAATGTACTATTTTAGTCTCGTTTCGCGAAGCTAATACGACTTACTTTTTGAGCAGGAGAAGTGAAAAAAAAATTAAATACCTATACTATTATAGTGGTAAAAATTAAATGTCTGTACATTGAAGATATTTTCAAAAAAAGTAGTGTTGTGGACTATTTGGAGGTGAACTGAATCGAAAAATATTTATTTTTTGTACGCTTGTATGTGTCGTTGTGGCTTCATCACGCCGAATCGGCTGAACGGATTTAAACTTGTTTTGGTACACGGGTAGTTGCATATCTACAGATGGTTAAAGGATACTTTTTACCCGACAAAGCTGATGAAAAAAAGGCGAGTTATGACTTTTTCTCCTTCGCGAACGAAGTTAAACCTATTTAATAGATTTTTATATACACGTACTTATATACAATAGGAAACATCCAAGACTCGGGACCAAATATTACTTAATGCTCAACACACAAACACCACCGTTAATCAGCCGTAAATGCTAACAAGGTTCGTTGAAATTGGGCTTAACATAAATAAACTTACACACGGCGGCTGCGACATTAATTTCATAAACGATATTCACGTAATATTCATCCCGCGTACCGGGATGCAATGCAATAAGTGTCCGATTGCCACTCGTTTAATTTATCGTTGAATTAATAGCATGAATACCCACGTAATGATGCAGCTTGCTAGATGAGCTGACTTAATGTTAATTAAATGATACCGTCAATGGGATGAAAATAGGGTACAGACAATCAGTAACACAATAGGAATGTTGCCTGATCTCAAAATTAGTAAATAGTACATTGTGCACCGTGGGCGGTAAAGAAGGAATTACAAACGAGAGCACATTGAAGCCCGAAGCCGCAGGCTGAAGGCTTTAATGACTCGTGTTTGTAATTCCGGTACCGCCTAAGTATCACACAATGTTTTTCATCACACTTGTGAGGAAACGAATAATTTGTTAAGTCAGAAAGTGCTCGTTACTCTCAAGTGTCACAAATCGCAACATTGTGTCATAAAGTGTCATTTCGTGATTGGTAGAATCTCATTCCATAGATAACATAAACAAAGGTTTCGTTCTGAAACTATTTTTCAGTTTTGTTGTGTACAATCTTTTACGTAAATTAATAATTGTAAAATAGTATAAGGACGCTATATTAACGTATTAAACTATAGCGTCGACGTGTATTTATTGATATTACATTATGTATAATTCAAATTTTCGAGGTACATAACTTTTTTCTAATTTTGACTTATTTCGTTCGGTTCCGTTCTAAACGTGGAATATTAGAGTAGTGACGGCGGAATTTTTTTTAAAAAGTGATTACGCCCATGGCGTTAATGGAATTATACGAAGCCCACGGTTTTAATTACGACCTTGTCGCTCGTTTTGCCTGCGTGTAATGACATCCGTTTACAAACAAGTATGATGAAAAAATATATAAGATCCTGATAAAAGAAGCAAAACAAAAAAGTATTTTAAAATTTCGAGTACGATATCTTTAACGACACGTTTGGCTACGATATCTTTAAGGACACAACGGCCTACGAAGCTGGCGGTCCTAGGTTCCCGGCCAGGGCAACTGTTTGTGTGATGAGCACAAATGTTTGTATCTGGGTCTTGGATGTTTTCTATATATGTACTTAAGGATTATAATTTATCTATGTATTAGAAAGAAAGAATGATGTATTTTGAAATACACACAGGTACAACATCATCATAGTGCTTATGACTTTAGAGGAAAAACAAGAGTGAGTGTTGGTGGTATTTCAAAAAAGCAGCCCACTCAGTATGTGTCGGTGCATGTAGTGCATCGAAGCTGATTTTCTGTGGGTCCATTAACACAAATAAAACACATAACTTAACCTAAGTCAATACCAAATGTAGTGTGCTGTCTTAATACTACCTATTGCCGGCGAAAACCAAACCAGAAGGGGCTCCCCCTTCTGGTTTGGTTTTCAATTCTGATTAATAAATTGAGACCGGGAGTCGTTAATGGGTAAACTTATGAATACATCCATGTCATCTATACTAAGATTATAAATGCGAAAGCAACTCTCTGTCTGTTATTTTTTCACGCTTAAACTGCCGAGGCGGAAGTAAGTGCGTACGGGGAAGAAAGTGTGTACGGGGAACCAATCAAATATTAAGTATATCGTCGCCTAGTATCCATAGTACAAGCTTTGCTTAGTTTGGGACTAGGTCGATTTGTGTAAGATTGTCCCTGATATTTATTTATTATATCTTACGTGTAGTTTTTCTGACGAGCCGTTAAAGTTGGGTGGGAAAGTCCAGGAAATGTAAGTTCGGTTGAAAGTTTTTCGGTGAAATAGTGTAACTATGTATAATCTTCTTGAGATATTGTAAAATAACAAAACTACTAAGCAGTGTGTATGGTAGTCTGTTTAAAAAAAATGTTCTTCGTCGTCCGTCTCCGTTTGAGAGTACAAAATTTTTGGTCCACTCTCAGCCCACGCTTAGGTAGGTATCACAAATTCATCGCCTAAACATAGTTTCGTAAAAACATGAAGAGAATTCGTGTAACCAGTGAAATTAGGATAAATTTTATGGATAAAAATACTGACACTTTAACCAAAATGTAGTTCACAGTGAATATGCGCCTGTTAACGTTCGTTTGGAATTAAATTACAAATCGGAGTATAATGGCAAGTGGACAGGACGCTCTCCATTTAACGACTAAGTGCATAAAGATGAACTTTGTCAGTGTCCTGTCTAGACCGGTAGCGCCTGCATTCATCACGCTACCCTTTATTTCGAGGTCATTTACAGCGCGAATCCACCGGGCTAGCATAATTGGACGCGATAAAAACATCTCCAGTCTCCCCCGCACTGTACTCTATGGAAATTGATAGCCTACATTTGTCGAGTGCCACGTTAGAAGTAAAAAGCATTCTGTGGTATTAATTTTTTTATATAATATTGTGCTGTTATCCTGCGGCCCGTATTGTTGCATTTTTGAATACCGAAGCTTCTTGAGTTTTATGACAGTTCTAAACCCGATTTTAAGTTGTACTTTTAAAAGTACAATTTAAAATCCTTACGAAGCCTTACGAAGTTATAATATTTGGCGCAATTTACTATCATCAAATACTTTAATTTGCTTTTAGTTCTTTAATTAAAGACATATTTGACCCTGTTATCACTGTACAATTGCGAAATGAAGAGGATCATCACTTATGAACCATAAATACCATAGCGTTGATTGAGTTGAAAAGCGACGAACCTTTTCATTCACTGACTATGCAAGTAACTACTGGCGAAAATGCCAAATAAGATGGTTTTTTTTTCACTTTTTTTTTTCAAATGAAACAGTTTTCACCCAACATTATAAACGCGATTTAATTCTATTAAGTAGTACAGTGAACTTGGCCGTTCTCAGAAACCGAAGCGCCTCTCAGAAAACGATAACGTGCGACCGACGATGCGGCAAGTGAATTACTAATACATTGCGTGTAATGCCGAAAAACAGCTTCTCCCTCTAGACCGCATACAACGGAGAGCGACTCGTATCGTCGGTTGCCAGCGTATTTCAGATCAGCTTGACTCCTTGGCACTGCGTAGAGATGTAGCCTCGCTCTGCATTTTCTATCGCTTGTATAACTGGGAGTGCTCCGAGGAATTGTTCGGGTTGATCCCTGCTGCATCGTTCCGCCATCGTCCTACGCGACAATATTTCCACTCTCACCACTTAGATGGTTGGCAGTCCACAACTGTGCGTTTTTCTAGAAATTTCCTGCCTCGCACGACTGAACTGTGGAATGAATTGCCGCCTGCAGTATTTCCGGACCGATGCGACCTTCAAGCCTTCAAGAAAAGAGCGTACTCCCACCTGAAAGGCCGGCAACGCACTTGTGACTCCTCCGGTGATGCAAGTGTCTATGGGCGACGGTAATCGCTTGCCATCAGGCGACCCGTCTGCTCGTTTGCCTCCTATGTCATAAAAAAAACCGCTGTATAGTAAGCGTCTCGCCCGTGCAATGATGAGAGAATTTACTCACCGCGCCGATAGTCGCGCGTTGTCGTGGCCGAACCAGAAGGCAATATCGATAAAGAATCTGACTGTTGTAATTTCTTTGTGCAGTATATTGGCAATAAATAACTGACATTAATAATCTAACACGTTTAAACGTATTTACTCAGTTCAGCGTGAGAATGGGCAGGTGGCAAACTACTCGTGCCCGAATACGCATAACTGAGGTGCCATGAATTACTTAGCGCCGCTTAGTGCTGCCTGCTAGGTTACACTCGACCTATCACTCAGAGCTGTGTTCAACTATGACTGAATGTTTTAACAGTTCAGGTTTAAGTGCTACACGTACATATATCATTGACCGAGCGAGCGAATCGTGTCAATTTCAGCTTGGGCAAATATGCTTTCGTATGTGTGTCTATCCGGTGGATGTCCGGCTGTTCTGTACAGGTTGCAATTTTGTGAGCAGGTTCGACAAGTAAATGTTTTTTTAGTATATGGATTTTTTTTAATAAGATGCGTTTGGGTAAGGCCGAAGTATGGGAAAGACTTTACCGGAAATGCTCTTAAAGGCGTTGAAATAAAGATCACCTTTCGAAATTCCCCCTACTTCCGTCTTACCCCAACCCACCCTATATTCAATGTACTGACGTTTAATTGGATTATAGTTAGGTTAGGAATATTTTTATTTTTATAAAAGCATATAAAAACACACACAATGACAATTCATCATTTGTGATCATCAGGGCAAGAACGTCCACTGCTGGACAAAGGCCTCTCCCACGTATTTCCATAACGACCGGCCCTGCACCGCCCATATCCAACGTTTTTCCGCGATCTTCATCAGATCATCGATCCATTTTGTTGGACACCCGTACGCAATTTATCGTACAGACTTGAAATTTGTACATATACTTTAGTGGAGCTGTTTTTAGCATCTAAGGCTTATTATTCAGTTAAACAATATTTTAATCATAACACTCCTAGTACTCCTATATAAAAATCTGTGTCACAACATGACCAATAATTGCATATCTCTGAGACAAACATGTTAAGCAGATTTTAAGAACACCCTGTACAGTCAGCGTCAAATAGTCAGTAGCATCAAAAGCACCAAATATATCGCAACACACCTTATTATTAAAGGCATAAAGATGTGTTGCGATATATTTGGCGCTTTGGATGCTACAGACTATTTGACGCTGACTGTACCATGTTTAAGCTAATAAATGACAGATTCTTATTCAGAGGTTCCGAGTTCGTATGAAATTTCCAGTGGTGAAAGGCTTGAAGCATCAACTAGCCCATAAAGCGGTACGTAAAGCAGTGCACACACGAAACAATATGCAGTCTAATTTGTATGCACAACCCCATATGGGCGTAGGTGTCTGTCTAGACCACGAGTCGTTGCCTCCTAGACGGTGCAATTACAAATTGATTGAAGACCGCTTTCGGGCCGATATTCAACGGAATTTCTTCAACTAAAAGAAACAAAAGGCATTTTAAATCTAGCGAATACATTCCAGTAGCGGACCGGGCGGGGTCACAACCCCTCCCCCATACGACGGTTATGGTTTTCGAGTGCCAAAACCGTAACCGTCCATTGAGAAACCTCAAACAAATTGATATTTTTTACATGAGACCGCTCCTTACATTCAAACGAAGAATTCGAAAAATATTAATCCAAACTCATATTTTGAAATTACTATATAATTATTTATTTTGTAACTACTTACGCCGTGTTTTTTTAAATAACTGTAGGAATGTAAAAAGGGATTTAAACTGGAACATACTAGATTTATATATTCGCGCAGCTTAAATCAAGCAGTCTTAAAAAGCATTTTTTTGTTTGATTAAATTGACTTTTGAAACACGTACGACGAACATGGTAATGTATAAAACTATTGTATTCACGAAATGTGTGTCAGCGTCGAACGCAGGGCTGACGGATTCTTTGCTGTTATAATATGACCTCTACACATGTATCAGGCCTCGTCCTTGGCTTAGTTTTCTAAAGTTAGTTGACAACCCGCTTGACGGACTTATATATTATGACCACACCCCGTTATATGTATATATATGAAAGCGATTGCTCCCCTTCTGTAGATGTAAGTATGAACATGGACCGTAGACCAATATATGGTGTTAATTTCAACTCGATACTTCCACGCGTTCTCGAGATAAAGGGTCTTGCCAGACAGACGGACGGACAGACGGACAACAAAGTGATCCTATAACGGTTCCATTTTTTTGACTTGTGAAGTTTACATCAAATATTTCAGGTGCATCAAATTATATATACGTATAGGTACATGTTAAAATTATGTGCAGTGCCATTCCTAGCGTTTTCAATAAATCTGCAACACTGATAACAGGGTGTGATTATGACCTGTGACCTGGAACATGAACCATTAATTCACGTGTCTAGTTATATGAAGGACGAACTCAAGGCCGTTTGACGTGAACTGTCAGAATGACACCGCTGCTTAATTGAAGTCAGCTTTTCAAAGTCCGCCTGCAACTTGAGCTTCAACTTTGGTGACAATGTAAGTGAATGCACTATGACTTGGGCAATTAAGCTCCATTGCGGAAAACTTGCAAGCTTTAGGTACACAGCTTCAAGGAGCTTTTACCAAAATTTACACGGCGCAGTGACATTAAATTAATGCTATAGGGAGGACAGTTTGTATGTGGATTATTTTGACCCCATACTAAGTACATATAAGTGTTAAATTGAAATGTCTGCACATCTATGTTGAAATAAAGCAAGGCAATATTACGAATGATTAAACTATTTATTAATTAAACAAACGGTATGACAGTTCACTTCTTACCAGGATGAACGAACGAGAGACTGCCGAGCGACCTTAACCGACAAACAGTGCGATGGTGTACATTGCTTTCTTACTATGCTAATGCGTCCTTATTTCCATCAATCGCTAGAACGCGTATAACATGCCTGTATGTCTTGCATTTAACTAATGGAGCTCACAAGTCAAAATCCAAGCTCATTACCGAAGAAATGTTTCATGCAGTTTTAGTGGGGGGTGAGGTTAGGTTCGGCACACTATGGAAATATTTCTACAAACGCACACACTTAAAATAAATCACCTACAAACAAAAAAACACCCACACACTGACAATTTACCGTATAATTTAACCGGAGATTTCGCGATTACTTTGGCAGAGGGAAATTTATTCGTATGGCATTTCCAATTTATGTAAAGTAAACAAACCGCCTTAAAGAAAGGAAAATTGGGAATGAACATTTCGAGTGTGAAATTTTTGCCTTAAATATAATTGTTTTTGATGCAAATGTTTTATTTTTTTAGTTTAGTTATTATCTTCAGCAACTAAGCGAAGGGTACCGGTGTTTGTGAAGCCCTCAGCTTCCGGTCGATGAAGGGGTGGCTCCATCTCTAATTGGAAAAGTACATAACGGGTTTTTTCGACTGATTTTGAGGTGATGTTCAATTACTAGTTTTGCACAGACTTCAACACGGGGGACGTCTATTCGACTTGCGTGTTATTTTTCTAATTAGTATCGACTATCTCTGCTTACGACTTTGTCCGCCCCGTACAGGTTTATGATTGTACTTTAAAGTAGGATTTTTAATTAGCCGGAGTAAACTGACGTTTACGGACACACGTCGACCGTGATTTGATTACTTCGTTATGACGGAAGTACAGTATTTCTTATGAATAAAAGTTACCATAATATCACCGGTTACACGTATGTCACGTATTTTCATGTATAGTTTTGTAAAATTCTTTCTAAAGATTTTATTTTATTTTATTAACAAATTCATTTACGTTAATAGTTCTGATGCTTAATATTTTCTTTTGTTTCCGTGTTTATTGAGAGGAACTCAAATGAGATATATACGCGATATAATCCACAGACTAATAAGAGATATTACGTATCAGACTGCCAACTCAGAAACAAATATTATTTGCACTAGGCAACTATATTTAATCTGTACGATTAGTGTTGACTGACGTAAATTTTTTTTCCATTCGAGATTGCTATATAGCAAGGGATCGTAACGTATTCAGCCAAAGCGGTCTAGGTTCATTGAATGAGGTGTAATATTTAGAATGAATAGTTCCCGGCACGTAAATTTGAACACATAACTTCAGTAATTGTATTTACGTGATCAAATTCTATGCTGAGAATTATACCTCAGTGGCAAAAAATAAAAAAACACATTATTTGTTAAAAGATTTATTTTTCAATTTATTTTTCAATTTGTAGTAAGCTTTCTTCTGTATTGCAAGTAATACGCGGTTTTTTAATAGGACTACATCTGTCCCCTTTGATTGTTGGTTGTGTTGCACCAACTCATAATTATAAATCGGACAGTCAGAGCAATGAAATTACTGAAAATAGTTTTGTGCTCGGCGCAGTCAAAGAAACAAAATGAATTCTTGGACATAATGTTTGCTAGTTCTGCGGGCTATAATTTTGCAAGATCATAACGATTTAAACACTTCAACCACTTAAGTAAAGCACGGGAAATGGTGTAAAATAGCGTCCTTTCGCAAAGTTCTACAAACACAGCACTCTTAAAACGTTTTGCAAAAAGCAAGCCATTATAAACACAAGGACATCACTCGATAACACTTTACTGTGACAGTGACAGAATGAATTTCGACGAATAATATATAGATGACAAGATGAGTGTATTGTCAAAGCAACAGCTAATTACAGCAGAGAAAAACGTCAGTCAACATTAAAAATAACATGGCGCTAACGTACGCGTTTTGTTATACGAAGATTACCAGCTGTGATATAATCCGTTAATTGTTTTATTTAAATGAGTTCTGATGCTACTTATTCAATAGTAAAGTTTTTTACATATCCATACTATTGTACAAATGTAATGTCTGTACATTGAACGTATTTAAAAAAATGTGATACGGACATTTTAAGGTCACTGAAAATTTATTAATTTTTTATATGCATGTATGTATCGTTGTGGCTTCATCACGCAAAAATGACTAATCAGATTTCAACTATTTTTGGTACACAGGTAGCTTGGCGTCCACAAGTGGCTAGTTATTAGGACATTTTTTACGCGACTACACTGAAGAAACAAAGTGGGTATCTTTTTTCCTCCGCTGACGAATGTGGCCAACTTCTTGTTTGTTTACATTGTTTAAACTTTGGCTATATTACACGCCATAATTAGGACAATATAGTAACAAAAACCCATCGAGACGGTCGGTAGAATGTGAATATATTCTCAGTCACACACACGCACGCCTCAAATTATAATTCATGTTAAGGTTCCTTCTTGTTCCTCTATGTTTCTGCCTTTTTATTCATACACGCGAGTGTTTTGTGAGCATGGGGGAAAATAATTAGCACAATATAGAGTCAAGCACACGCATCGCCCCGGCTTTACTCCACTCACGGCGCTTGACGTGCCGTTCCATCGACAATTCAGTTTTTTTTTATTAATGATGTGTAGTTGCGTAGTCTAAGCGGCACAGATAACATTCACAAATTGAATACCTACTATAAAACATTTCAATATGTTTTATAGTAGGTATTCAATTTGTGAAACAGTTTTTTTTATTAATAGTAACTAGAAGGAAAAGATTAACTCTTTTTTCCAGTGTATTCGGGTATAAAAGTATCATATAACTATCTGTGACTCGTGTACCTAAAATGGTCAAAATTTTCTCTCTTTTTCTTACTTGTCCTTGCCAAACCCTTGTACAGACGTCGGTCAGTGACGTCACTCTTAGGTAATAAAACAAATTAATCGCATCCTAATATGACGCATGAAATTACTATCATTCCAATTATCAAAATGAAAACTTCATCATTTTCAACAATAGGAGCTAAGCCAAAATTCTCAAGCGTTGTACTGAACCATCACTGCGAAATACATCTGTAACTTGGTTGTTTTGCATGAATACTGTGTGGGGTTCCGAATCTGCGCTAGTGATGTAAACAGCCCGCAAGTCGGAACCCTCGCAGGTAGGGGCGGTAATCGAGTTGCAAATGATCCGAACAGGGGCTGCCTATGGTGCCAACCGGGGAAACTGGATGATAACTTCTATAATCAAATTCTGAAAATGATGTCTGTTGTCGGTATTTCATCATCATTTCAGCCATAGGACGTCCACTGCTGGACACAGGCCTCTTCAATTGACTTCCATATGGGCCGGTTAGAGGCAACCCGCATCCAGCGAGTCCCGGCAACCCTAACCAGGTCGTCCGACCACCTTTCAGATGGCCTTGCCATGCTGCGCTTGCCGGTACGCAGTCTCCACTCGAGAACCTTTCTGCCCCAACGTCCTTCAAACTATGCGCCCTGCCCATTGCCACTTCAATTTGCAATTTCCATAGCTCGCGTTGGCTATTTTCGTCGGTATTTCAATTCAATTGCATACTATTATTATTTATTGCATACTATTATAAGTATTTTATGCAGACTATTGTATGCAATAAATAATATCTGCTTTAATTAAAAAGGATACTATGATTTTTTTTTTAAACAAGAGAGGTATGGGCATATTTCATCATTGCGAAAGGAGTTAGGAAACTTATTAGGTGAAACAAATAAATGTTAGCCCCTATATATTTTCCATTTCATTTCTCACAGGCGAGCCATATCCCCGCCATCCGCCATGACACGTTTAGAACAATGACTAATGTAAGATGTTATAACTCGCAAAGTGGCAACCCTAGCTCAGTGCCAAAAGAGGCCGTGCGCCACCCCTTACGGGCCGTTGCACTTCGCCCCACTTACTCAAATCGGCTGCTACTTCCGCACCGTCATATCTACTGAACGGGTTAACCCAATCAAAAGGGATCCATATTCCACACATTACACGGTCGCTTTCAGAATTGTTCGAGTGAAGGATATACGAGGTTTTAATAGTGACTGAATTAGAGCCGTCGACGTGTTTTGGTTACAGATGCTTCGCTTAGACAAAGTTACATGCGAAGGCGGGCAGCTTGAAGATAGAACTTTATTGAACTAATTGGTTGTTAATGGTTTGCTTTGATGCTTTAAATTGTGGAGATTTATAGAATGATTTCTAACCTAGTTATACATCTGCACATGCGATATAATTGCAAATCTAAAATATATAATAAAATGAGAAGTAGGTAAAGGTAAACAGGCGGCAAACATAAATTTGGCATTATAATTATCGGATTTTAACATGTAAAAGTAAAACTAACCTTGTTCTATATCTAACGCAAAAACGTGCTCTTTCATATATTTCGTGCATTTAATGAATCCTCAAGTTAGAAAGTTGGTAAGGCTCAGGTCGACCAGGTTAAAGATGTTATTTCGCTCTTCACCCTTAAACTCATAACTTTGCCATTGCAAGTATTAATGAAAATATGTTCTGTCTTAGAGTTCCCAACAGTTTCTACCTCAACAATGCGCAAAAACTGAACCTTTCCGATCATCCTCGTAACGAACAACAGTCAGGCGATCCGACAAGCCGTGCCTGGAGCTGCGCCAACACAAGACGGCGGACTAAGCGATGTGTTACTAACAGTTTAAAACAAGCTTTACTAACTTCAAACAAAAATAACTTCTTAAAGTGCAAAAGGAGGCGTCGTTAAAATTACTGTTTCGATTATTTTTTTACGAATTAAAATTGTAAATTGCAGGCACCTGTGGCCCATAGATAAAACAAAAACATAAATATAAAGATGGTTTAACAACTGGTGAGTAGCGACGTGTGGCGCAAACTGTGTAAAAGAGAGTAGTTAGTAACACAACTGCAGTATTTTGTAACCACTGCGGTGTAATCGCAGAGTGCAAAGAGACTGGGCGCGGGTTACTGAAATTCACGGATCCGTCGACGGAGCAGACAAGTTGGCACTGCACGCCAGCGGGGGTCGCTCCAGTAAATGGCCGTTTGTTTTCCTTTCACCGATCAAAGAGGTGCGATGAAATATGAGCACATCGGCATCCGGCCATCCATCACTCCCCGCACTATTCATTACAATACACTAGGGAATTTGCACTCAACAATAGAAAACAAGATACGAGAAGGTGTCACTGTCAGTACAGTAGAATAGAGTAAATCTTGTAAAAAAATAAGTTATAAGTAAATTTTATGTATGTGTTTGTATGAAATATTATGCATTTTGTAATAAAACCAGCCATGATCGAATATTGGTCAGAAAATATTTATTATCTGTGGAATTTTTTGATTTCAACATGTTTCATTGCTATTACGGAAAATATTGCACATTTTTGCAAATGACATTTTAAACTCGCGCAATTGTATTGTACACGGGCAAGCCAGCTTAATAATATTCAGCCGCTTGACTTGATACAGTACAAATGACCGTATTAGACCTTTGTTTTACAACAAAAGTAATCAATACAAGTACTTCATAACACGAAAGGAGGATAAATCTCTCTGAAATACCGCAAAGATAAATGATCCGCTGTCGCGAGGGCGCCCATTTTTCAGCCAACGAAAGATTCATACTTCAACGCGGTGGGAGTGCCGTAATTTACACACAAAAGATTATTTTTCCGCGGATTTTCCGATGAGATTATAGCCTTTACATACTATACGTTTTTAATGCAAGGAACATGGGTCGCGCGAAATAAATGAGGGAAACTAACTCGAAACGCCAGCTTCTGTTGCTGCGATTGCAACAAATTTATTGCGTCATACAAGAGCTCAGGGTTTAATTTGAGGAAGATTGTGCACTACGCTACCATTAAACCGCAAGAGTGACCACATTTTTTCTGCCAAAAACATGCGGTTAAATAGATTATTTTTCCATTTAGAAAAATAAATATTTTCGTGAAAAAATGCACAATTCTCTACGGATAAACTAAATTGCCGCGCTGGCAAAGTCACGGAGAAAACATGATTTACAACAATATACTAGAGAGCAAAAACAACGGGTTCATCTACCATGGAATTTCCAGAACTTACTATACAGCGAATTTGTGTTCTTCATATACATACTTTAGCTTATTATATACGTGGTTCAAAGCGCTTTTTACGCTGTATTTTAATCCCCTGGAGAGTAATTTGGCTGTTCCATCAAAAATCGCTTTCGAGCAAACGATACTTTGGGGAGATGAATGGTAACAAAAATATATATTTAAGAGTATAGACACTTTCAAAAAACAAGGACATAATTATTTTCTTCTGTTTCCGCGATTATTACTCATTGAAATAAAACAATTTAACGGATTATATCGCGTATATTATCTCATTTTAGTTCCCGACGTTTCGGAAGCTTTCCAGCTTTCCATGGTCACGGGAGGACCATGACCGTGACCGTAATATACGCGATATAATCCGTTAAATTGTTTTATTTCAAGGACATAATTGTACAGATAAAGCATAACAACAAAACACCAGCGAACTTCCTGTTATGCTTTCATCTTTTCATCGTTCATCGTTTAACAACATTGGATAAATTAAAGAGAAACAAAATTTGTAAACACCTAAGCAAACGAGCTATTTATGCAATGCAACATATACATACTGTATCTAAGACGGTACGTTTCCCTAAATACGTCATACACACAGAAATATATCAAGATAGAAGGAAAGAGTGTATGTACCTCGCGTGGCGAAAACTCGCCCCGACAGCGGACTTGCTCGCCGCGAACATCAGTCTGCTCCCGACAGCGGTCTGCGTGCGACGTCAGGTTTAAAAACAAAATGACTCGTTGTTCAATAATTAACAGTTTAAATACTACCAATAAAGTTGGAGCTGTTAATCGTGGTATTTCCTTTCATCGGTAAGTACTATTTGTCTCAAAATATGTGTGATAAATTAAAAAACAATTTATTTTATTATTTTCGTCAATTCAGTAGCGAACGATTGTGTGTCCAACGCTAGTTTTCCATTGCGGCTTTCATTTGATAAGCTAGACTTGGCGTGCGTTCAAAACCAGCGATGTAAAAATATGCTATTCAAATTGTCGAGTTACGTTCAAGGTCGATTTCTCATTTTTTCTGTCAAAAGTAAGAATAGTGCTGTACCTCAGTGCTGTAGACTGCGATTTTCTTACTCGGTTAAAATCGATTTTGAAAGCAGAAAAAATGATAATTACGTTTTTATATTATTATGTAACTATATAATGTAGGTACGTAGTGCAAAGCATTTATTTCAGTTTTCCGAATGATATAGATATATAATACGAGGACGTATTTAAAATTAATGTATTGAAGTGAAGCAACTGGTCGTAAAAAATGATTTCCTACAAAAATTAGCCGGATGTTCTATACATTTCTACAAAGACACCTTTACTGGTCCATCAAAGTACCGACGAGTAATCGGTGCAGCTAATCCGACTACTGATGTAGTGATGATGTCAAATAATGAAAAGGTACATATTTACATAAGGCTAAATATTATTTTAAAAAATGTGCGTGCATGCGTGCATGGTGTATTTTATCTTAATAATATTACAATTTGTGCAACAGATAATAGACAGAGTAGATAGTAGGTACTGACTAATGCAACGCAAATTATTGGTTAGGTAGGTACCTACCTACATTTATGTTTTTCGATTTGAAATTATGAGGTTTCTTTCTTTTCCTATGTCGAAAATAATTATCATTTCCTCTCTCGGTTCTTATCGATATTTTAAATCGATAAAAATGCCGTGTTCTAATCGATCGGTTAATCGATGCGTTTGAATTGTTTTCGCGCGGCTTATGTTTCCTATCACTAAATTACATTCGTGGCGTCAAAGTACCTAAAAATGTTACACGCTCGATTCTCATATAAATCCACGAACTCTTTCCTTCTATCTTGATATAGTTCTGTGGTCATACAAACTCGTCAGGTGTTAGTTTGGTGAAGAATAATCTTTTTGTCCACGTTTGGCTTATGTTGGTTGGTTGCACAACGCCCTAAGAAGCGGTCCCGGGTTCGAATCCTGGTCAGGGCAAGTGTTTGTGTGATGAGCACGAATGTTTGTTCTTAGGTCTTGGATGTTTTCTATGTATTTAGGTATTATAATATTTATATTTCATCTACGTACATACTACGTATATCGTCGACTAGTACCCATAGTACAAGCTTGCTTAGTTTGAGACTACGTCGATTTCTGTAAGATTATCCCTGATATTTATATATTATGCATTTATTTATTTTAAGTGCGCAAGCGTGTTTACCATCAGGCACGTCGTACGCTTGTTTGCCTCCAAACAGAATAAAACTGTTATTTCTTCAATGCACCAACGGCATCTTAAAACAAAGTCTTAATCATCAAAAAATCGAGCAGGTTGTTAACGAACGTCGTGAAAGTTTATGGACGAGGGGAGCTCCCTCCAAGACAATACGGAGTTAATAAAGTACAATTCGTTATTTTAGGGCCATTTAATGTTCATCCCGCCCTTCTCGTCATTATAGCTCGTGTCCACAGCGAGGTGTGCCACTGCAGTAACAAATGTAATACGTTTTTTATGTATTCTTGCTTACCTATTCTATTTATTCAAATGAAAGTTGGATTGGCAATGGGCTGGACAAATAGTTTATAATGGTCTATGGGCGTAAACCTTCTCTTAAGACGCCCACGAATCGGACTACTTCACAAAATAAAGTAACAACGTAGTTACGACTAGGATGAATGCAGAAAACTGTGTGCATTGTGTAAGTTTTTGGGCGAGATCTATATATATTTCGGCCATGAGTGGTGGTTTATGAATAGTTATAAAATAAAGTTAATCATTTAAAACGATACTAATGCAAATGTATTTATTGGCCAAAAATGTGGTCTAGGGGATGGTTATTTCAAATAATATAAAGTAACACATATTTCACAAGTAGTTGGCATGCAAAAATTATCGATTTGCTGAGATTAGTCACAGCATACTCATAACAGAGAAACAATCAAAACCATATCAATATTAAATGAGAGGACTATCACAAGGTAATTCAATTAAATTGCTACTTAACCTAATAACAGTGCATAAAATGTCAATAAATCTTTAAAATAATTAAAATATTCCTGATTAAAAACATTGCTGTATTTGGCAGTTTTTTAGTTTTTTTTAAATATGTTAATTCGCAATTTTTTATCGTCATATAGACAATTATAACTGCTTATCGATAGTAATAAATACTATTCAACCGACTGTCACATAACTTTTACTCGCTCTGAGTAGGCATTCTTCAGACTTCTTGTAATTCATCCTTCCCCCAACTTTTAAAAGAATAGGAGAATATGCCAATTCTTCTCAAAGTACTTGCGATCAAAGTTAGATTTTTGGCAGGTCAGATTATTTTTGAAGCAACTGCCAATTAACCTACATCATCTAACCCCTTCAATAGGGAAACTCGACACTCCGTACTCTTATTGCACATACAAATACCTCAAAGATTTTCTAATGACTTTCTTAGTTATAAATCCGTCCTTAGTCGGCTAAGCGACGGTGCCAAGTCGAACAATTAAACTAAGTAACAAAGCCAAACCCCGTCCCAACTACTGTTAAACACACGGATATGATTTAGAGGCACCGAGTGGCACTCGCAATGTAAGTAGCAAAATATAACTAATTATTTACCAGAAGATAGCTACTTCGTTTGCGGAGGCAAAGGGTATAATTTAATTTTTTTGCTTCTCTGAAATCGGGAAAAAATAACCAAGCTTGTACGTCTAGGTAATCCTGTACCAATAAAAAGATGTCTTATTGAATACTAAGGCAGCACCTTCTTCAGCGGAGGAAAACATATCATAACCTTCTTTTCTGCTTCAGAGTAGTCGGGTAGAAAATATCTCTTAATTATAACCGTGTACCAAAAATAGTTGGAATCCGTTTGGTCATTGTGGCGTGATGAAGCTACAAAGGCAAATACAAACATACAAAAATAAGTATTTTTCGATTCAGTGAGCTACAAATAGTCCGTATAGCTTTTTTTTTAATGTTCCTATATACAGATATTTCATTTTTAGGACTTTGTAAAACTTAGTAGGTATAGATGATAACCAAAATACATGAAACAAAATGCACGTAACCAATCATTACAGTATTTATACAACCTGTGTGTGAAATCCTCTGGACGCCATTTACTTAAAAATGAAAACGTAAAAACCTAGGTAGTACATCATTTCCAAAATTTGCGACGGTCGATAGAAGTAGGCATGTTACAACGTTTTGCATGAAATGTTTTATCTTGCTTTTGCCTCGATTCTCTAAAACGATATAACATTCCGTTAACGTAAAACGTTAGCGTTTCGAGTGACGAGCGTTTAGGAGTCGTTTTAAAACGCATTAGCGGTTTCTCGACTGGGAATTAAGGGTTCTTAGGAAAAGGAACCCTCCACGAGATCGATAGGAATGAATAGAAGCTAATGGGCTTTGTGAATGCGTGAAATATTGAGGGAATACTGCATTACCACACCGGTTTCTGACACTGTACTGAATAGAAATGAGTAGAAAACATTAGTTGCGTGACAGAGTCGCGTCATTCTGTAGTGCTAGAAGCTAATTTACCAGAAGATTTACAAAATACCGAGTTACCGGAATTCAAAAATAAGCTATATACTTAAGTGGTGTCTGTAAGGACCTTATTACAATGTGTCGGACCATTTCGAAAAGGTTTGAACATACAAATTGACATTATAGACATACTATAATTGCCGACTAGACTATAATATATAGCTGCAAGTATTTTTTTTATTATTACTCATACATTTTTGTTCTTCTTATTTACTGTTTTATTGACATTCATTAATTATAATTTACATCTAACACTAATATATACTTGTAATATTGACGACTGGTTCAGCTCAGTGGGAGTAACGTTGCCTACGAAGCTGTGGTCCTGGGTTCAAATCCCGGTAAGGGCAAATATTTGTGTGATGAGCATAAATGTTTATTCCTGAGTCTTGGATGTTTTCTATGTATATAAGTAAATATATCAATTAAATATATCGTGGTCTAGTACCCATAACACAAGCATTATTGAGCTTACCATGGATCTAGTTCGATTTGTGTAAAAATTGTCCTGTAATATTTATTTATTATATGTAATATTGACATAAGTATGTAATGTAGTTTTCATAGCTCTTTGTAGAAATACGCCATTCGTTGTTAAGTGCAAATATCGTTCGCCGGCATTACATGTTATTTTAGTTTTTTTCTCCTCCACTAACGAAGTTGGGCGCCTTGGGTCTTTAATAATGATGCAGTTATCAAATTTAAATTTTTGCTGCAACTATTGCACTTAATATGCTCTGGTGAAAACAAGTTTCTTGTTTGATTCAATTGATTCTTTTTTTCAGTGAAGTAAGTATTTCTACTACGTACAGTCAGAGTCAAATAATCGGAAGTATCCAAAGTACCTAATATATAGCAACACATCTTTATTACTGAAGGCATAAAGTTGTGTCACGATATATTTGGCGCTTTGAATGCTACAGACTATTTGACGCTGACTGTACTTTCCTATGTTTTTGACACGCGTTAGCAAAATCTTGGATATGAAAGTGTTAGTGTAGAACTATAATTTCCCGCGCCGCTGCCCGCTTGGGGCCCGACATTCACCATTTAAGACCTCCTTGAGACGTCCTTATCGCAAAACCGTCTCTGTTAATGTTGCTTTTTTACTAAGTAAGTAGTGGCAGCGGCAAGAGCAAGGGACTATTAAAAGTCTAATTAACTTTCGTAGTCGACGCTTTAATTTTCTAAAAGGGAATGAGATTTATTTTTAATTTAGCCGCTGAAAAATTTCCAGCTGCCACGGACCATCTATACTATAAAATTAAATGAGTGTAAATTGAAGATAAGATTAAAAAATCTTTACAAACCTGCACGACTTTTAGGAAATATGATGGTATATTACTGACGCGAAATCTTCGCTCTCGAGTGATTTGAGATTTAGGAAATAAAGGACGAAAAATATTTTTTATGGCGTTCTTGGCTTATTCAGCCAATCGGAAAAACGGAATTGAAATTCGACAGGTTTATCGGAATTTCTGAATTAAAATTCTGCTTTCAACTCAAATCGCTAAAACTCTAAAACGTCGAGTCCGGAATGACGGCATATTAAGCGGAACAAAAACAAAGTTGGCAACATTTTTCACTCGCCGACTGCTAGTCCGATAAAACTGCTACGAAGTTCTACGGCGTAGCGCCGTGCTACGGGCTACGAATCGTAACAGCGTTGGATTTAATAATTAAAATTTGCACAAAACACATTTTAAAGTAAAAAATCTATTCTTAGTACACCTCTCAATCCACTTTTTTAAAGTAATGTGTGTGTCATATTTCATGTCCCTACACATTCACTGCCGTGAACCCGCCTAGCGGGCGCTCTGCACGTAGACGCGTAGCCGTTACCAAACGTTTCCCCGTATGTAGAGGAAAAGTTTGGCAGCGAAAGTGTTACATATACGATACTAGTTTGTACTGTAATTCCAACAACTGCCACCGTGCTTGTCAGCTCTATCGCAATGAATATAGTTAACACTTTCGCAACCGTCATTTACTTAAGGAAAGACTGTATGTAGCAAAAACTTGCTACGAGCAGAGCGGCCGCAGAGCGGGTTCGCGGTCGTGAATGTGTTAATAATAAATAGTATTGAAATAGAGTCAAGCAGTGGGATTTGATTTTATTTAGAAAAGGCATACCTAGTTGGGCATATGTATTTTTCCTTGTAACTAATTGAGAAATTGTTAATAAGGAGTTAAATTTGTCCATTTGGTAACACACTTCATAATAAAAAGTAACAAATCGGAGAACTTTAACAATGTTTACGAGAAGTGAAGATTTGTCAGATTCATTGCGTTTTTTTATTGTAAAGGATTGACAGTGCGTAACCATACGGACAAATTTAACTTCCTGTTGAAAATTTCTTTCTGAGCCCACAGGCATGCCATGGTAGAGGCCTTTGTTCAGCAGTGGACAAAAATCGGCTGATGATAATAATGATAACCATTTCTTAATTGTTTCCAAGGAAAAATAGAAATGGTCAGTTAAAAGTCCCAAACTTAGAGGTCTTAATGAACTTAAACAATGTTTCAGACGTGTGTGTGTTTATATCTCAATTCCAATTACGTACGATATTTGAGAGTGTTTGCAAAGTGCATGCAACTAAGAACTAGCATGCTACACATTCGCGACCGCTAGGCGGGCGCTGTGCTCGTAGTAAGTATTCGGTACATACGCATTTTCTCGTGTTACGAGTATTGGCTACGCGCGTAGTGTTTGTTGAATTGCTGACATCACCAAGTAGAACAATGATTTTGGCATACAAGTTTTGCTTCCATTTTCTTCGAAATACCTGGCATAATTTCGTTCAATTTATATTCCAATATTGCAAGAAAATCCACTGTGAGTACCTTGGACAAGGTCGACATAAGTCTTATAGCTCATGTCTACGTCAACCAATACCTTTATCTTGAACTTAAAACGTTTCAAGCTTTTATTTCCATTAAAACGTCACACTTACAAAACAATCTGACAGGCAGATAGCAGTCAGTTACGAAAATATATGTTAATAGTTTATAGCTTTGCTATTCCACGAAATAGTGTTAGATATGACAATACCTGAGTTGCGCTCACATGCGCATGAGAGGGTCCGGTGTCCGCCCGAGAAGCCAAAAATAAGTATTCATTCTTCATTTTAATGTTACGGTAATGCTGACAATTTTCGAGACATTGCCGGATATTTTATCTACCTAGTAATCATTACTTTTGTAACACAGAAATATTTGTAGACAAAATTCAATTATTTATAAATTTATTTTAGGTTAGTTTAGATTAGTAGTATTTTATATTTGTATAAGTAAATACCTATACCAATGTCAAATAATAGTAAATAGTTTAATGTATAATGTATGCAATGATTAGATCTACTCGTACATACATTTTTAATACGATATAAATAACTAAGTTTTACCGCTGACTGTAGTGTAAACCGCCATATTAAAAAGAATACCAGAAATTGCACTCCTACTGCTGTCACGTGCGCGTCAACCGCTCCACAACTTTATTTTTATGGCCCCGACTGCAATAAAACAATTCCACTCTACCTTCAGTTTATTTTACTGAGCGGCTGAAAATTCCACTTTTACGTATTGGTAAAGTAAAACGAGAAAGTAGGAATTGACTATAGACTTCTGGGTTGGATTTAGAAATAAAACAATATGCACGACTGCGAGCCCGCCTGGAGGGCGCTCTACTCGTAGCAAGTTTTCGCTACGTACGGATTTTCCCATGTTATTAGCTTCGTAGCTAATAAACATACAACATTTTCGTAGCAATACGCTCGTGCGTCGTGCTACGAAAATGTTGGTTGCGAAAGTGTTAACAATGAAAGTTATCACAACGATACAAAAAGGTGCTCCCTCACTCTGAGCATTTGCCTGTTCCTGTAATGTAAAGGTGCGTCCACATTTGTATCATTTGCCCAATCAGATCTCCGTCCCGTGGTATGATCGCGTGTCACGATCACGCCTTTGGACGTTGCGTCGATCCGATCGCTCGAAATCCATGTTGCTACGCGTATCACACACTTCGATCAGACAAGTGCGGAGTGATCGCCGCGCGGACAGTGAGCGTCCAAGCAGCGCGATACGCAGTCATACCACGCCACGGTGATCGGATTACATTACAGTCCTGCCTTCCTGACTTGACCAGCCTTCTCCTTCACTGATGTATGCTCGACTCTGTAACGTTGCATTACATGCGAATGTGCCAAGTGAGGTAGCACTTTTATTAAGCTTAATGGCATATAAATATGATTTATTTCATTACCTTCTGCCGCTAATGATTCTCACATTCACTGCCAGGAACCCGCCTAGCTGGCGCTCTGTTCGTAGACGCGTAGCCAATATGAAAGTACGCTACAAAAAGCTTGATTACGACTATCCTCACCTACTTCCTTTTTTCGCGACTATGGAAGTAGTGTAACGTTCAAAATGTATAACCAAGACATAAATCATATTTGTACGTAATTAAGACTCGTTTTATTTAATTCTGGTACTGTGTGAAAATCGTGTAAGTTTAAATAAATACGTATGAAAGTTTCAGTAAAGGAAGATCTTTAAATTCGCCATCTTGTCCGTGACTTACTGTATTGAGTTCATCAATTTACGAGCTGCTTACCTGTAACAAGACGGAATAAATAAGTTAAGATTTCAAATGTCATGATAGACACACATATGCCTTTCTAGTTAGAGGAAGAAACATTTGGATTGCCATCGTACTAATACATCGATTCTCTCACAATTCAAAACCCGCTAGATGGGCGCTCAACTCGTAGCAAATTTCGCTACGCATTTTCCAATGCTACCAGTTATCGGCTACGTGTAGCACTACGAAAATCTTGACAGTGAAAATGCATTTATCACAGCCGCATATTGTCATACTTCAGGCACATCGCGAGAGAGAGGTAACCTTGAGAAATTGGTCATACGAAGACAGAAGAAGGAAGAACACGTGGTGTATCTAAGGTGGGCCAGTCAAAGGAAAAGAACATAAAGCGTTACCGGTCCGTTACAACTAAGTAGCATAATACCAGGTTACATATTTTGACTCAATCTCACATTGGCTTAGTTCCAAAATACCAAAAAACTCAAATAAATTTGTTTCCAATATAATAAATTCTCATAATGACGTTTACATGTTATATCCGATATCCAAAATGTATAGTGGGTAAAAAGGACAACTTGTTCAAATGCCAAATTATCATTAAGACTGAAGATTGTAACGCAATAGTTTTATAATTACCAAAATTCATAAATACCTTTTTAACTGTCAGGCCTAAAGATCAAAACGACATTGTCTCATAATACCTAAAATTTTGACTTGGTACATTAAAATTTGACCAGTTTTTTTAAAAACTAATGAAATTTTTTTTTTTAGAAACTGAATGAAATCAGTAATTGATAATTAGTTTAATGATGAATGACTCACGTGAAAATTTAACAATCACATGAAACAGTAATTCCGAAAATTAGACATTTTTCTATATGAATTGAATTTTAAGTATTTTGAGCATTTGATGTTTTAACCTTGGGACAGTTTTGTATCAACATTTTGGGACGTGGTTGAGTCGAAAATTAGTAAATTCACGATAATGTTAATTTGAATTATAGTTATATCAAGAGTATGGTATTTTAAGAAGTAGGTGTAAGTCATTTCAACAACAACATTTAGACATTTTGAAACTAGTCTGTTTTGACAATGCGACGTAATAGGAACATGGTATTATGATATTTGGTTGAAGCGAACCGGTAACGGTAAATCAAGCAGGTTGTCAAAACTGACTTAAGAATACGAAGCTAATGGCGAGACCTGTGAAAAGGAATAGTTTATACGTGTCTAGGGGTATTTTTATAGTAGCGACGAGTCCGTCAGCGCCGCGCTTTAGCTGTACAAGACACTGAAGCATTAATCCGCTTTATCGCAAATCTGGTTGTCGCCAGTGAAGTTGGCGGGATTATTAATCAGCGAAGTTGCGCCGCATTGTACGCGATATTAATGACGCAACTTGCTGCGGATACACGGTCACACTTTCCGTATACAGGGTGTCCAGCAGGTACACGATAGGAAGGTAACGTACCTTAAATATTGTAGATAGGAAATTTTGCTGAATGGAGACAAAATTTTACTTTTAAACTAGGTGCCTTTGTTTGCGGAAGAGTAAAAACTCATAACCCTCCTTTTTTACTTCTGCGTAGTCGGATAATCAACTGTGGATGCCCAGCTACTCGTGAAACAAAATAGTTGAAATCCTTTTAGCGTTTTTGGCTTGATGTAGCCACAACGACACATACAAAAATAAATAAATACATATTTTTCGATACAGTGGCCTACGAGTACTCCGTATCATTATTTTTTTTGAAAATATTTTTAATGTACAGATATTTCATTTTTACAACAACAAAATAGTATGGAAGTACACGCAATCAAAAATTTCCTAAAAATTGCTACATACGGCTTTTCCCATGTTAACGGCTACGCGCTACGAAATTCGTGGTCGCGAAAGTGTTAAAGTCTTAAAACTAGGTTAACACATTCTTGACCGCGATTTCGTAGTGCTACCTACGAAACAGTAGCCAATAACATACGAAAATGCGCATACGAGCAGAGCGCCCACCCACCGGGTTCGCGATAGTGAGAGTGTTAAGTTCTATACGATGTACAGTCAGCTCGACTCCTCTGCCACAATGTTTTTATGGCAGAGGGGTCACTTTACTCCACAGCTGATTGTACAGTGACATAATAGTAAGCAAATGCATCGCCTCGGCGAGGGGCGACAATAAGGTTAATGGCACATTGTTTGGGTGTCAAACATGGCTCCCCCATGCGGGGCGAATTAGAAACAAAAACTTACGGTTGAATTACAAGTTAATAACACTTTAACAACCAGGAACCCGCTGAGGTGGTAATCGGCTCCGCGCATAGCGCTACAAAAATCTCGTTCGTAAATGTGTTAAGATTACTTCGAGTTTGCCAGTCAGCATCCTTCGACTTTATTGGAACATATCGGAAGTACAAATTACATTTTAACGACCGGTTTGGCTCAGCAGAAGTAACGTTGCCTGCGAAGCTGAAGGTCCTGGGTTCGAATCCCGATAAGGGCAAATATTTGTGTGATGAGCATAAATATTTGTTCCTGAGTCTTGGATGTTTTCTATGTATATAAGTAAATATATCGTCGTCTAGTACCCATAACACAAGCCTTTATTAAGCTTACCATGGGACTAGTTCGAGTTGTGTATAATTCCACGAACGAAAATCTAATATTAACGCATTAACCGTCGAACAGACTTAGATATGGGCACACAAACTATGTTCTCTTTTTAGTTTTTGTTAAAAAATATATTTATTGACGGTTCTCCATTGTGGATTCTGTTTCTTGGATAAATGAGTCTGAAATCTCAATTACGCATGAAACAGAATAGATAAATACATTTAGACTGACATAGGGATTAAAAACTGCATCCATTTAGCGAGGGGCGACTCGTCAAACGAGGTTAATGGCACACTGTTTGGGTGTTGACAAGCTCCCCTCGCGGGGCGATTATAAACAAAAACTTACGGTCGAATTACACGGAAATCGCATTTGCCTTGATTAGCAAAATCAGGGGTGTATTTCAAAAATTAAACCAGCATTTCGACGCGGATTCGCCCGTATTACTAGAAATTAATCCTATGTATCATATATATGTTCCAAGTTTCATATGAATTCATTCAACGGTTTTAACACTTTCGCAACCACAAATTTCGTAGCGCTACGCAAATGCGTATCTAGCGTAAATTTACTACGAGCGCTCACCTAGCGGGTCCGCAGTCAAATTGTTAAGTAACAAACATGAAATCAAACATCTTCACAAACTTTGGAATTTATAATACCTATTATTAAGACTAATCTAACAAGTCGATTATTCGTGACGCCGCAAGTAAAACCTGATAAATATAGCATGTATAAAGTATCAGCACTATAAATGCTGAATGCATTTCATTTCAAAGCAATTTTTTATATCAGCGAACGGGGTTAATGGCTCTGTTCGGCCGGTGTCCCGCGTGGGGTGAATGTAGGGTCCCAATTTTCTTATATGAGAAATAAAGTACATTAGTGTCAGAGCACTCAACTTAACAGTATTTTTGAAAAGGAAATAGTATTTAATTTTTTTAACGTTTTAAAAACATACATTTTGGAGCTACTTGCACAATTTAGCATCTTTCCGAAGTTGGAATATCTAGTTTTTAGGTTTTACGTCTCCGAATATCAGCGATCACAAAAACAGTATTTTGCATATTTTTTTTACATAGCACAGTACGAAGTATAAACGGGCGAAACAGTGGCTGGGAACCCTAGGTAGGCACTTCCAGTCCTGACATGCTTCTAAACAAAACTCCGCCATTACGGGAAGCTCGCGTTAGCTCGGGTTTCGATTCGTTTGGAAATTTCTAAATGTACACAACCAGGTTTTTCCAGCAACTAAGACAGCAGAGCATTTTTTCCGAAAATCAGCATTCGGGATTAAAGGCACTATTCGATGTTCCTCCGTGGGGTGACTTCCTCTCCTAACAAATTCAAAACAAAATACACGGCTATTACAGATTACACGCGTTTGCGCGGATTTCTGCAAGGTTCGATTAGTTTGAAAATTTCACTCAAGTAAGTTTTTTCATTGACTTAGGCTAATTCCACCATGCTCGTTGTTAATGGCGGATTAACGGGCTGACGTAATCAGCCGTTTCCGTTAACACATTCACGACCGACATTTTCGTAGCACTACGCGCCTAGCTGATCAATATGGGAAAATGCGCATGTCGCGAAAAGTTACTACGAGCCGAGCGCCCACCGCTAGATGGGGTTCCCAGTCGTGAAAAAGTGTTAAGCATGGTGAAATTGGGGCCTGAAGGAGCCGTGCTTTCCTCTATAAGCTCACATCATTTGCACAACCTATTCCGATCATTGCCTCAGCCTAACTTTTATCAACACTTGGTAGATTCAGGCGTCCATTTGCTTTTCCACGACATAGTGTAGAAAAGACAACTTCACTTCTCGGGTGGACGACTAACCGTCAACATCTCCTGCATCTCCTGATGATGCCTCGTAGAGAGGCACACATGTCGAGGATTATACTGTCTGGTGGTGGTTTGTTGTATTTGAATCCGTATTTTTTGTGGAAAATGCATGAAAATATGCGCATGTGACACAATTTACTGTTACATCTAACCACTCTTTCGCGGAAAGGAAAGAAACTATAATCGATTAATCTATTATCGATACAACTAACCACTGCTCCTTCTTCGACACTATATCATGCTATCATACCGGCTGTCCAACTTCGGTAATAAGCTCAACTTATAGTGTTAGTGCCAGTTTGGGAGCTACTTAGCTGATTAGTTCGATCGCAGACATGACTCCGAGGGAATAGGGTCTTAATTGAAATCATTTCCTGACCACGACCCATATTAGGAACGTTTATAATACGTTGAGAGTTCATTAAATGGCAGTAACGAGGCACATTGCTCGTAAAACCTCTGGCCGCTGGGCTACTGGCGACCGCGTACGGGAAGACGTGAAGAGGCCCCGAACAAAATGGACCAAAGTCCTGAACAGGATCGCAAAAAAACCGTTTGATTGAGGGCGGCGAAAAACCGGTCGATGTGGGGATCCACGGGGGAGACATTTGTCCAACAGTGGATAAATTATACGTTGCTGTAAGGAACACCCTTTCAAATAAGGTCAAATAGCAACTAATACGTCAACTTATACGTCACGACAACTGCACGAAGAGATTAGCAAACAGAAAAGGGGAAGACCTAGAAGAACCAGGAACAAATAATAAAAATGATTAATCAAACAAAGAAGTACAAAGTGAGTAAAATTACTCAACCAACAAGAGCCAAGCTCTTAAATAGATGATGATGAGCAACAAATAACTCGGAAGCGACGGGAGCGGAGATAATTTAGAAAGTTCTCGAACAATGCCGTGAAAAGTTCGCGATGAGAAGTCTTTATCGCGCTCTAAACTCACTATTGTTACCTACTCTTTGTTGCTTAACTAGACTGCATTACACTAACATGTACTCTACGTTTAAAGCTCATTCGGTAAATATACCGGTACTACACAATACTTTAAAGAGACCCCTCTTTAATATAACTTTTTCTCCTCCGCGAGCGAGGTTCTAGAACATAATAAATTGATGAATTGAAATGCATAAATAAGTAGAAAACACCCAAAACCCAGGAATAAACATTTGTGCACACACAAACTCTTGCCCTGCCGGGATTCGAACCCAGGACCGTCATCGTTGTAGGCTGTTGGGCAACCAACTGAGCCAAACGTCAAATAAAGGATAGGAAATAAGCTACTATATCTCCAGTAACGAGTGCGAAGCCGCGGGCAAAGCAAATGCTATTGTACAATAAACCATTATTCGTAGCGTGGGTGATAAGCTTATAAACGAACGTGTGGTACGGTCGACAAGGAAATCGGTCTACCACTTCTGAGCCTTAAAACATATGAAATAGAGTCGAAAAGTGGTAAACCAATCTCTCGGCCGCCCGTACGTAGAACCGATAGTTACCAAGCAGCCATAGCACAGTTCGACATGAACCCGCTACGGCCGCAGCGCCGGAGCGCCATCTAGCGAGCGCCCAGCGTCGGCAAGAGGGGCAATGTCAGGGTCCGCGCAACTCGACTTTATGGAGCAAGTTGTTAAGTCGTTTATCGCTTGAATCGCTTCTGCTACTGGTTTTTGGTAGTAAGATGTTTAATAGCGAAAAAAAATAAAGCTCATAAAATACAAATTTCTTAACTTTGCATAAATATGCAAATGTATGTCTAAAACATAGTTTGCAGCTCATTCATTTCATCTATTACTAGATGATGCCAGCAATTTAGTTCGCGGACGAGTAAGTCATAATCCCTCTTTTTTTGTGAGTGTAGTTGGGTAAAAAGTATTCTATAACCATATGTGGATACCAAGCTAACCGTGTGCCCAAATTAGTTGAAATTCTTCTAGCCGATTTGGCGTAATTAAGCCACAACGACAAATACAAACATGCAAAAAAATCAAAATATATTATTTTTCGTTTCAGTGTATTCCAAATAGTCAGTTATAAATAAAAAATTAAACGCATAAAATGTAAAACGCATGAAATTTGTATCTTACAATAGCCTACATTAACAAAAAAAATAACAAGGGTTTTTTTTTGCTTATCCCAATTATACTTGTAATACTTACATCATTCAGACGAATATGCACCTATTATACAAGTAAAACACACTATGTACCAAAAACAGCTTTACGTATATTGAAATTTTACATTATTCCCAATAGACGTCTGGATAGCTAAAACTATTCTCGTTTTCAAAATATTGGATTAAAAATACTCTTCTGTCCTTTGGGTCCAATAAAATGATCCATGACTAGTTCCATTATGTTACTATTTTATAGCAACGGATGTGCTTTATGTGTAAATAAATATATTCAAACCTTCAAGAAAAGAACGTACCTGAAAGGCCGGCAACGCACTGACTCCTCTAGTGTTGCAGGTGCCTATGGGCGACGGTGGTCGCTTACCATCAGGCGACCCGTCTGCTCGTCAGATATAACATTTAAAAAAAAATGGTCTTAGTTTACTCAAATAGGATCCAGCTTTGAAGAGTATTATGAAGAGATAAGCCTTTTTCAAAAGTAATCATTAGTGGTACTTATCCTCAGACAAAGAATCCTATAGACTTGATAACCAAATAATAGTACCACTACCGAACGAGATGGTCGTATACAAATTATAATAAGATTGACAGAGAGAAATATATTATTTTTTGTCTTTGTCGTAGTTCCACTTTTCAATCGCTGCCACCACCGAGTTGGTGGCAAACAAATAAATAAAACTTAATTTGTAAACTTATCTGCCCAAATTACGTAGGTAATTTATGGTAAGTTTTCAGCCATTTTTAAACGTGCTCTTAATTTAGCTGCATAACAGTTACGTCCGTCCCTTACGGGTGTGCGCTGATGTCAATACGCTGAAGTCATTCTTGGTATGAATCGCTAGCTTGTCTCCTCGCTATGTTATCGAAGTTTCTATCTATGACCTGATTTATCTATGAGCCCAGTGTCATCTAAATTCGTTCAAGGGTTAACGCATTATTGAAAAATAATAATCTAAACATTTTCAGAAATTTTCCCATTTATGTTGAACAGCAGCCACAGCAGCTCTGCAGCGGCCGCCACAGCTAAAAGTTAAAAATAATGATAGCATTTTCAGAAATGGCATTGCTCAATATTACATTGATCGTTAACAAAGTCATCTATGGAACAAGCCGGGCAGAGTTCAAAAAGTTGGAACCGTTAAGTCACGTAATTTAATTTTGCTATAACCTTTTCCGTTGTACAACTAACAATTAACCATACAACTGTATTGAATATTTTCGTTGCACAGCGGAACAGTCGACTTTCATCGTGTTTGTATGGTTAACTACGGCTAACGATGGTCCAACTTACCTCACCCCAAGCGTAGAAGATGTCTACACGCCATGGCTTTCAAAATTACCGAATAATTAATCGAAAACTTCGCAAGATAGTTCCGGATACGTTTTGGACAATATATACTCGTAGTTATAGATAACGAATAGATGTGACTAGCGTAAAAACAAGGACTAAATACTAGAAGTTCGATGTAGCTCTGAAGTAGGTTATATCTTGAAAAATCTCTAATAGACTTTATGGGATTCAAATGTTTTGCTAAAGTATTTTTTGATAAATTATTAAAATAGCTACCAATAATTATGATGTACCCACAAAGTAATTTTAATGAGTACTTAATCAAAATGCCTATGTCTAACTACCAACCAATGAGGTTAATATTGAATTGACAATTTGCTGATTAATGTGTTTCATTATTCCTGTAACGCTGCCAAAGATACCCGATGGTATTACATGTAATATTCATTCGATGTTAAATTATGATGATTTATTCAAGAAGAGATAAGTAATGACCGGATGTAATACATAACGAAAATTTTAACGAATGCTGACGTTAAAAATAAAAAAAAATCGAATACAATCACATACATATCTATCTACCTAGCCCCAAACTAAGGAAATTCGTCCTATTGGGTGCTAAACGAAGATATCTATACTTTTTGATAAATATAATACTAAAAAACATAGAAAACATCCAAGATCCAGAAGCATATATTCATTTTCATCATACAAACACTTGTCCTAAACGCGAATCGAACCCGGTACCGCCAGCTTTAGTGTCGTCAATCATAATATTCCACGAACGTTTCCTACGGTATAGTTCCCTAATACTAGCCGGCTTACGAAACTGTCTAAAGAATGTAATATACCTAATTACATACAATCATCATTGATTATTAACGTCGGTAAAATGTGGTTGGTTATTGACGAACTCATAAAAGTTTTCATAAACCCTCATCTACTAAAGAAATATTCGCAAGATAAATTTACGGTTTTTCGAAGTATTGATGCTTCTCAAAAGAAAAGCTACAAAACACCAACTACAAATTTGCTTCCAGTGGATTAACAACTCAGGTAAGTTCCAGTGTTCGACATTGTCCCAATAATTGGCATCTTTAACCGTAATTATGCTATAAGGCTGACAGTGTCTATTTTTTTTAATTACGGTGTCAAACATTTAGACGGATGCCTTTTATACTAACTTCTAGTTCCGTCAATATCTTAACATATACACAAAAGTACTATTTTATCACATAACAATGCGACAACGATCGAGCCAACACCGAAAATCGCACTATGTAGATTTAAACCGTAGGATTCCTGCCAATAGATGGCGAAGCACCCAAGCCGACGTTCCCCATTCAACACCAAAACCTCACCTTGACCACAGAACTCCACACTATTTTCCACCAAGTGTATTCAGTATTCACTAACACTAGAGTATACAGTGGTTACACTGGCTGGCAATGCGAGCGTGCGTTCGAGCCGGCGACGCGGGCAAACTGAGGGAGCCCCTCGGACCTGCGCAGCCACACACCCTTCCCATCGACGCAAAGAAGGGAAGTGTAGAAGGGACATTTTTATACACCCGAAGACAAATAACCCATACGAAATACAATTAAAATATTCAAGCTTTAATAACGTAGACACCGCAAGAATTCAGATATGTACACTCGATAACTTCATTACTTCTGTGGCTAGCTTCACAGAAGCGTCAACGTATTAGGTACAATACTCACTGTGGTTTCTGGCGATGCGCCGCGTTTTCGCAATCTTTTTATTAGACAAGGGGAAGGTTGTTTGAGTATTTGCCGCCGATTTTATCGTTATAATGCGCGTCTGGGCTGCGGGCGCTGGCTTTTCGGTCGACAAATCGAATAATATAAAATATGGGCTGCCTGCCTCGTTCAATAAGTATAACATGTGGTTAGAACAAGGGGTTTTAGCAGGTGAAGTACTTTGTTACCCGTTCTTGATCATAGCGTCGCCTTGCGCATTAAGATGTTCGTTTTCGTAAAAAACCACGCATACGAAGCTTAATGTATGTAACATAAGTGACTTATCTATAGTACAAGTAGTGACTTATTGTAGAAGAAAATAGACGAAATTTAAAAAAAATCCGCAATCAATCTATACTAATATAAAGTTGTATTAATGAAATTTCTGTAAATGTGGATATAAAAAAAAAAACTATTGTAACGGACTATTTGTTGGTCACTAAAGCGTTTTTTTTTTATGTGTCCTTGTGGCTTTATCACGCCAAATCGGCTAAACGGATTTCAACTATTTTGCTAAACGGGTAGCTGGGCATTCACTGGTTATAGAATACTTTTTACTCGAATACGCTGCAGAAAAAACGTGAGGTTATGACTTCTTCTCTTCCGCGAACGAAGCTTCTTCTAGTTTAATGTAGAGTCTTATTTATAACATTTAATAGAGAGACTTTAAAATAGAATTCTCTGAAGTTATCGCAAGACTAAGTTACTTATTTCCGAAGACGACCAAGTTTATAAATATATTGAATGACCTTAATTATTGCGGACAATAGAACTGAAGGAAGTTTATAAATACAACTTCTCTGAATGGACGCATTTAGAATCGCAACAAAAAACTAAATAAGTTATTCATCCAAGAACAAAACTAAGATTATTCCAGGTTCGAGAGTCCTACTCTACTAAACTTAAATTTTAATGCGATTGTACTGGGATGACGGCTGTCAAAAAACGGTTATAAGAAAAATTTCAGTATAATTCCTACTTTCTTACTAATATTACATGTAACAAACTAATATTTCGGCACAGCGGTCCAAACAGGGTCTTGGCCTCCGAAGCGTAAGCTCGCCACCTATCCTGATCTTGTGCAGCTTCCTGGCAATTATTGTTATTGAAGCTATAGTACATCCGCCTCCAACATGTCTTCCCAGCTCCCAGCGGTACCGGCCGACGCAGCGAGCGGCGACCAGACGGTCCTTCCAAATGCACTCTCTTAACGCCTCTATCTTCCCCCATTCTCTGGAGGTGAGCGAATCAGCGAAATCAGTAAGATCTTATTTCTCCAATAATATTTGGCTCGGCAACCAACTCCTCAATATTATATGTGTTGGCATTAAATTGAAGATCAGCGCAACAATTTCTCACTGCAAAATTGCGAGAGTGGGAACTTGTTTTGATGTGTATTGTTAGGTAAAACCAACCCGGTGACAATAAAAATCGTTAAACGCTTAAAACACCTATACCACCCCGAATTTTACGTGGAATCTAAATTAGGTTACTTTTTCTCCAAAATACGATGTTCGATCGTATCAATATAGATAAGCTGGTTATGATGCGAGTTCTATGAATGCCTCGCCAGTAATAGATTTCTGATAGACTAGCAGCGTCTACTCTCAGCTATAAATAGGCTATTAGCTTACCCCGGGATCTGAGATGCCTGGATAATAATCAATCAAACTCCCGTCCACGGCCAAATAAACAAACATACAGCTTTAATATAAATTACAGATTTTATCAAACTTGTCTATATAGAGTGAGCGACGAATTGGCGCAGTCGGTAGCTATACAGTTCACAACAACAACACCAACAACAATTCTTTATTGCACACCAACAACAGAAACAGTACAATAGAGCCTTAACATAAAATACGGTAGACAATAGGCGGTCTTATCGCTAAAGAGCGATCTCTTCCAGACAACCTTTGGGTAGCGGAAATGACTAAAATAGCTAGAAATGATTAGTTGGTGAGATAAGATTACACATAATACAAAAATTAATAAAACAAACATACATATATATACAAAGTAAGAAAGAAAACTTTGATACAGTTGACATCAAAGTGATTAAAAAACCAGTAGTAGAATTAAAAGTAGAAATTATGGGAGAGATAAATAATGATCCTTCAACTTTGTTTTAAACATAGGCAATGACTTCGCTTGCCTAAAATCGAGTGGAAGAGAGTTCCACAACACAGTAGCCCGGAATGTAAAAGAATTTGTAGAAAACTTTGACTTTGATGACGGAACAGCTAGAAGAAAGTTCACACTACACTACAGGTGAACCGTTTAACCTTTTCACCGCCAAAGATTTTGCAGTGAGTTTTCCCCCAGCGCCAAGCGGGTGTTTGGCCAGTGGGTTTGCCCTCAGCGCCAAGCGGGTGTTTGGGCAGTGGGTTTGCCCTCAGCGCCAAGCGGGTGTTTGGGCAGTGGGTTTGCCCTCAGCGCCAAGCGGGTGTTTGGCCAGTGGGTTTGCCCGACTACGGAGACCCAATATACTTACTAGATCTTTTTCGTTTCCTAATGCATTGACGTGTAGGGAACTTCTAGCGTTTTCATCATATAACAACTGTGGTGGCGATGAATGGGTTAACAGAGCACTCACCGGCTGTTAGAGAAAAGCGCGACAGTGTATAAGACAAAAGGTTTTGGACACAGTAGGCGTCCAGTCGCCCGTTATCTTTGTGCCCTACCCTCGTGCAAGTTTCAAGTTAAACGGTCGGCCAGTAGGATTCCAATAATCATCATAATCATCGTTATCATCATCATCATATCAGCCCAAGGATGTCCACTGTTGGACAAAGTCCTCTCCCTGGGATTTGCATAAGGACCGGTTGTGCGTGCGCCGCCCTCATCCAACAGTTACCCGCGATCTTCATCATATCATCGGTCCACCTTGTTGGGGACCTTCCCTCGCTGCGTCGTCCTGTGCGCGGTCGCCTTTCGAGAACCTTTCTGATGGAACTCTATAATAGCTAATATTCCGTTTCGAGAGGCAATTATTTCTCTCGTACGGTAATATATTCATGAGTACATTTGCATCTCAAAACAAAACCTTCAGCAAAGCGATTCCACACGCCAAATGCATCCACTTTCAAGTTAGTGCGCAACAAAATAAAATACATAAACGACACATGACTGTCACGTGAAGAATCGAGACCAATTTGCATGAATTAAAATGTTATGATTGGTAATGTCGCACAACCCTTTGCGGTAACGAAAAACAGTGCGGCTCACTTTGGAAAAGGCGCGGTGCCTCGCCGTGCAAGGGCCCGCCCACAACGCGCGACCAGCGAATTCTTAAGGCCTGCATCGTGAAGGAAAAACCACGCCCCAAACATCGAGCCGGCCAATAAGCGTAATTTGTAATAAGGGACGCATTTGTTGCTCGCGCGCATGAATTAATGAGAAAGCTTGAAAACACTACATGCTTGGGGTTTTCTGGCGCAAGCGCCAGATGTAAAAGTACAATGAAATCGAAGATAATACTACGTTTTGTTAACATTTAAGTTAAGAAGTAACGGATAAAGGATAAAAAAATTATTAATACGTGATAATGATGACGCGTTTTCGGATTTCTTTTCTATCAAGGAAATTTTAAACTAACATATTTCTGCGTTAGGCGCTGAGTAGGTTATTTAGTCAAAAATACATATATATACTAAATTTGAAAAATCTCATTAAAAATAACTTAAATTTTCGATGCACTCCCTTAATACATTGCGTGTGATGCCAACTGCTGTGCGGTGAACGACTCGACCGCGCAATGAAGAGAGAATTCGCTCGCCGGGCGTTTATTTTATTTTTTTCAATTATAATTATTTCAACTATTGATTGCACGGTAAAACTATTTAACTTTTCACAATATTGATGTAAACACAATAATACACTATATCTAAATTATAACTAAATTAAAGGTTGTGTTCTAAAGGTGATTCCGGTAGGTGCCTGGCTCAAAGGTGCCTAGAATACTGGCGGATTGCCGCGTTGTATGTATTTCCAGGGACATCCTTTGAGTCAGGTACTCACCGGAGCGGGGGTCTGCACCACGATCTCGCAACCGTCGCGCTAGGGCTGCGATAAATTCCCGAGCCTCAGCGCACCATGGCCCGCCGGTCATCGGTGCGACTTATGCTTTTTTTTGTATATTTTTATATGCTACTATGGTGGCAAACAAGCGTACGGCCTGCCTGATGTTAAGCAGTCACCGCAGCCCATGAGGGCTTGCAACGCCAGCGGCATTACGTGTCTAGCAGGGCCATCGCGTTGTCTTGGCTACGCCATAAGCGACGACAAGTAAAAACAACGATGAATTTACAAACAACGTAGGTAATAGGGTGACGTATTCTGGGGATTACATCCCTAACTATATTGTATCTCCTTCAAGCGTAAATGCAAGAGCTAGATGTAAACTAATGCAACCGAAATATGGAGGCTAAATTTCATGTGACATTGCGATATTTACTGTTCAGCAATATGTCACCGTCATACAACGGATATATGTCGTGTTTCAGTTCGCTGTTCAGTGACGTACATACCAAACTCACATATTTGTAGAAGTTACAATATTTAACTTGCAATGTATGCTTGTTCGGGTGAAATTTTACAAGTTTAATTTGACCTACTTCCCGGTTTCCGATAGATCTAAAATTTGGCATACTTATGTAAGGTCGATGAAATAGTATGATAATATCGAGCTGATCTGATGATGAAGCAGGAAGGTGGTCATAGCAACTGTGTAATAAAATAATGCATTATAATATATAAAATAATGTATTATTTTGACAACCGGTTTGGCTCAGTGGGAGTAACGTTGCCTGCGAAGCTGAGGTCCTGGGTTCAAATCCCGGTAAGGGCAAATATTTGTGTTATGAGCATAAATATTTGTTCCCGAGTCTTGGATGCTTTCTATGTATATAAGTAATATATCTATTAAATATATCGTCGTCTAGTACCCATAACACAAGCTTTATTGAGCTTACCATGGGGCTAGTTCGATTTGTGTAAAATTGTTCCGTAATATTTTTTTATTTAATATTTATTTAAATAAATAATAAATAAATAAATATGCAATCCTACAGATATTGGGCTCTTCGAAAATCGTCTGGCTGAGTAGTTGATGGATGTTCAAAGAAAAATACAGTCGGCAATAAAAGCTTGTTACAAACATGAAAAATTTGACAGAAACTTATCACAATTTATTATGCAAGTGATATTCTCAAACCTATCATATTTACTTTGTAAGAAGTTAAATAGCTTAGATCGCTAAAGTCAGTGTCATTTGTCACATCGAATGATGCCCTTGAATTTATACTAATTTGGAGCATGTCGAATGAAGGCGTGTTATTGTTGGAGTCTTAACGAGCACTCGCATTAATGTATATTGAACGCTACGAGAACACGTAGCTGCTACGCCGTAGCGCGCTACGGATAGTAGGCAAACAAATTATTTTAAAATCGAATTTTAACACGACTATAGTCACAGTTAATTTATACACATAAAACAGTATCGTGACTTAAAGATGTTCCACTTGGTTGAGATAATTCTTAGCTTTTTCAAAATAATTGGTAACCGTTTGAAAATTATCAGTTTGGTTACTTTTATAAAATATTCATACAAAGATCTAAGTAGAAAACAAAAATTTATTACGATCCACTGCTGTCTAAGCCGGAATCGAACCAGCGTCTATGTTATACCGGAACAGCGTCCTAATGCATAAGACCATCAGACCGCTAGAGATTCACAACGAATTAATCCTCTACCTTTGGTAATGATACGTTACTCACGACCTTATGTACCATACATTTTTGAAAGGTTTTGTACCTTGCGAAAGCGCATTATCTTAGAATGGTGCTACTCTAAGAAAATGCGCTTTTGCAAAATTTTTTCAAGCTGACCTGCCATTTGAGTAGTGTCAAGCTAACGAGAGAGATGGCGCTGTTTGTTACTTTTGTTCTCATTATCAATAAATTTTTATCATATTGTAGATTAGTTCTTATTGGCGCAATGTTTAAACAACTTAGGTCAAAAGTCACAAGTGTAGTACTTTTTTATTTTTTTATTTTCTGCGGAAATATAGGACATAAAAAATGATTTTCTTCTTCTTAGACTTGACTTTCAGGTACTAATACGCAGTCTAAGTTAGGAATTGAGGCAGTTATTTAGCTACGAGCTCCTGGGCGGTGATTTAGGGCACATTTTGTTATAAAGTTGGCGCACCCATAAATTTAGGGCATTATGAAACGACTTATCTACTGTTTCACATTCCAAACCTCTTATCTGTTAGTTAGAAGTGTAGACTTTATGCTATTCTGAATATGGGCGTCTTTGCAATGACAATTAACTTAGATACGAGCTTTATAATGTAAGCAGTTACATAAACGACGGCACCATCCTCACGAAAAACTCCGTAACTTCATATGGGATTTAAAGAGTAACGGCATCATTCTTATAGGGATAGTCTAGGATCAGATTTATCACAAGGCTGCGATATTTTTAGGCTGTTCCTTGAATGTCTTTCTACTTATAAATTGGCATTATTGAAGATTTATTACGACATTCACGACCGCGAGCCCACTCGGCGGGCGCTCTGCTGGTTTTCGGTACATACGGCTTTCTCCGTGTTATGGGCTACAAGCGTAGCGCTACGAAACTATCGGTTGTTATTAATACGTTGCGAAAGCGTTAATGTATATAATGCCAAGACCGTCACTAAAGAACGTAAAAGAAATCCAGTCTAAGTAATAATAAAACCACACGTTGTAACCTCTACTTGCAATATTCTTTGTTTTTTTATATATTATGTCATCATCTGCTTCCATCCTGACATCCACTGGAAGTCATAGTTGCCTATTTTTTTAAATTCATGAACTGACCATCGATCGACCCCAGTGATATGACACCTGATGATAAGTGACGACGGGGTCGAGGCTGTAACTCGCTGGTTCAGTAATGCAATTCAATCTTGTCTTGAAGAGACCCAAATTATAATATTCCGGAAATAGACACGACGGGAGCGAGTTCCATTCGTTAGCGGTCCGCATTAGAAATAATGAAGCAAATCGCTTCTTGCGTATGAATTGTACCTAAATTAACAACGTAAGGATGAAGTCGCTCTCCACGCCTGGATGTCCGACGGTGGAACGGGGATATATCCTATATTTTTAATGTTTTTTAGATATAAGAATGAGATTTAAGTGAGATATTATATTCCTCTTCTACAACTGTTTTTATCCTAGACTTAAGTTTAACTTTTATTTCAAACACAATCTTTGTATCTATTGTTACTGAATTAACGCTATCTATCTATAGAAAACCGAAAATCTGGCAACTTTGCGGCGATGTTCTAGGCACTGGAAGTTGGCCTAATAATGTCTAGTTCTCCACAAAGGTCGGCCATACGCTGTCCTCATCTGAACCCGTTCATGCGATTTGCAGCAGACCATCTGTCCACCTTTTTAACACATTCAGCACCGCGAACCCGGTTGGCGGGCGCTCTGCTGGTAGCACGTCTCCGCTACATACGGTTTTTCCCATGTTATTGGCGACGAGCGTAGCGCTACAAAAATGTTGGTTGCGAAAGTGTTAAGGGCACCCATGCTCCGTCGTCGCTACTATGATACTTATATAAAGCAAAACATTTAAAAGAACACAATTTTCACTCATTATGACAACACAACGTACGGGGCTTAATTGCGTATAAATATGATTGATTTAATTACCTTTCTTTGGTAATTCGTCGTCGTTTAAGAACTGCAAGGTGAATAAGTCCGCTACTGCTGGCCATTTACTAGAATCAGGACCAAACCACTGAACTGAGCTTTATAAATCCCAAGATTCTTTCTACGGGACGTAATTAATTTAGTACGTGAAGCAATTGAAATTAAGAAACACAAAAATTTCAAACGGGAAGACGGTTTCAAACGTTCATCTTCGTGGAATCCAGTTATTAGTAAATGATGATGTCGTGAGTGTAGTGGGCCAACCTTAGTGTCAAATGAATAATCAAGAACAAGCGCGGGTAGATCGGAGAAATCGCGTGGCTAGAAGATGTTGATACCCGCCTCCCCAGTTCCTTCGAGACCATGGACATAACGCGAAGCCCGAAACGTCGAAGAATTACGAACAAAAGATAATTAAGTAAATCATATTTATACGCCACCTAGCCTCGTTTGTTGTGATGTGATAATCGAAAAAGCATCCGTCACTCATTTGTTACTAAGTGACGGATGTGTTGTCATATATCTATCGCACGATACATGCAGAATGTCGGCAATCAAGAGCCTTCGTTGTCTGTTTGTGCTTATTATATTGTGACATAACTATTAATGAAGTAACTAAAAATAAATCCGTTAGAATGAATACACGAAACAAATGAAAATGTTTCATAAACAAATTGGTTATATACAAATGGACCGGTACAATAGCGCGATTTCAATCTGCCGCTATTATTTATACACCGGTAACTTTGTCCAATGGAACCATCATCAGATAGCCGCCGGCAATCCAGTAATTGCTTGCTCGTACATTTGTCTTGTTTAGATTTGTCCTGTCTGTATTGCTTGATAAATGTGATTTAGGTATCTTTAACACGATTTCCTAATGCCGCCAATAACGAGCAACGCAACTGTGCAGAACCCGTTCACACGGAGACATCCGATTCTTTGCAGGATCAGTTTTTTTTAATGATCTGATTTAGTGACAATAGGATTTCAATGCACAATTTTTCACACAATTGCCGGATTCTGGAGCCGTATATCCTTGTGTGAACGCGTGCATTGAAATCCTATTCCCAGTCTACCAAGGGTGTTTAAACGTCATACAAAAATTGGTATACATATCACCGTCTACACGGTTTAAGATCACTGTTTTAAACCGTCTAGCACACGCTTAAGAATAAGGGTTTTGTGTTATTTTAGTACGTATAAAGTTCATTCACACTCCCAGACGTCACGTATATGAGAATCATTAGGATTCAATTGAGATTCTATTATTTACTTTTAGTCACAGTAAACTTTGTACATTTCACTTTTTCCAATATTGAACAGTTTGCCAACATTGCGAATAGTTTATGCGACAAGTTATCAACTCTGTTTGCATTGCGACAAGCGGGATCACAATAAGATGCCTGTCCAATATATTTTCGAGAATATATCAGCCACCGTACCAGTTGCGAAATGAAATGTCTGTAAAGAATAGCATTATTGTGAGAAGATTTTATTGTAAACTGTATGTACTCTTCCTTAAACATCTGTTAACTAGGTACTTATCGAGGCGAATCAAATCAAATCAAAATATTCTTTATTCAAGTAGGCCTAGTTACAAGCACTTTCGAAATGTCAGTTACATGAGAGTGAATGTTTGCTGGGAGAAATACAATATTCGCGATTCTTTAGAGCCCAAATTCGGTATGATTGCGTTATTTTATAGCAGAGTTCCTATGACCATCTGGCTCCATCAGATTAGATCAGCTCGATGGTGTCATAATATTGTATTGTATTGTATTGTACTGATATCGGAAACAGGGAAATGGCTCAAAGTTAACTTGCAACATTTGACCACACAAACATACTAATATACATACTGACACGACACTTTTATCTAGAAATACTCTAATAACCGTTCCTGACTGCAGAACGAATACTTAAAGGAGAGGAACAATCTACGTGATTTTCTAACTTGTTCCTTCGTGACAAGTCACTGATACGACAGATTTTTCCAGAAATTTCATCTAAGGGAGATTGTTACTTGTAGAGCCCCTAAATCCGGCTCTGGTTGCCGGCTTCTAGGTGCCCTATTTGCTCGGTTCTTGAATAACGTCTAAGAAAACTCATTACAGACTGCTAGTTCGTGGCACAACTGTGATCTTATAATTCTGTTGTTTTAAATGTAATAAGTTAAACTCAATTTAATTTCCGTTCCTCGGTGTAGGATCCTTGTCAGTCAAGTCGGAGCGAAAGGAAATAAGAATAATTACCTCCCAAGCTAACTGCCGCTAATACTAGGGCCCGAACCACTATTCAACACAAATAAATTAGGAACCGTAAAACCACTGTTTTACGGTTCCTAATTAATAACTATAGTTCAAAATCCATTTTAAATAGAATTATTATCAGGTCTATCTAGGTCAGATTTTATTATTGTTATCTCGAAGGCGCCCGCAATCTCTCCTTCGGCGGAGGAAAAGTCATAACCCCTCTTTTTTGACAGTGTAGTCGGGTAAATAGTATCCTATATAGCTGAAATCCGTTTAGCCACTTTGGCGTGATGAAACCACATCGACATATACAAACATACGAAATATCTTTGACCTCCAAATATCAACTATATTTGATCCACGGGTTCCTGGGTATTCACTTCGCAGATGGTTATGGGACACTTTACCCGACTACGCCGAAGCAAAAAGAGGGTAATGGCTATGGCTTTTTCCTCCTCCGCGACCGATGTTGCGAGCACCTTCTAGTCCAGGGGTCGGCAACCTTTTCAGTCGGAAGAGTCAAAAATTACAATTTACAAAATTTCGAAGTTTTTGAAGAGCCACAAATTTATCTCTTGCCAACAATAAATAGTTTTGATAAAAAAACGAATCCATAGAGCCGCAGGTTGCCGAACCCTGTTCTAGTCAATAAATAAATATTACGGGACAATATTTACACAAATCGAACTATCCCCATTTTAAGCTCAGTAAAGCTTGTGTTGTGAGTACTAGACGACGATATATTTACTTATATACATAGGACTCATCCAAGACTCAGGAACAAATATTTATTCTCTTAATAAAAAATTAGGTACAGTAGGCGTCGTGACGTACCAAGAAGTTAAAGAACTTGCACTAAGAAGACAGGACTGGAAGGAACTGCACACAGTCTTAAATAATGAATTAATGCATAACAATTATTTATCAGATCCAAGACTCAGGAGCAAATATTAATTCTCATAATAACAAATTAGGTACGGTAGACGTATTGGCGTACCAAGAAGTTAAAGAACTTGCACTAAGAACACAGGACTGGAAGGAACTGCACTGACAAGTCTTAAATAATGAATTAATGAATAACAATTATTTATCACATCCAAGACTCAGGAGCAAATATTAATTCTCATAATAACAAATTAGGTACGGTAGGCGTCGTGGCGTACCAAGAAGTTAAAGAACTTGCACTAAGAAGACAGGACTGGAAGGAACTGCACTGACAAGTCTTAAATAATGAATTAATGCATAACAATTATTTATCAGATCCAAGACTCAGGAGCAAATATTAATTCTCATAATAACAAATTAGGTACGGTAGACGTAGTGGCGTACCAAGAAGTTAAAGAACTTGCACTAAGAAGACAGGACTGGAAGGAACTGCACCGACAAGTCTCTTAAATAATGAATTAATGAATAACAATTATTGATCACATCCAAGACTCAGGAGCAAATATTAATTCTCATAATAACAAATTAGGTACGGTAGGCGTCGTGGCGTACCAAGAAGTTAAAGAACTTGCACTAAGAAGACAGGACTGGAAGGAACTGCACCGACAAGACTCTTAAATTATGAATGACTGAATAACAAATATTTATCAAATCAAAGTAAAGTTCTACATAAAAGCGCGGAGATATCGAGAGGAATTTGATGAATCACCTAGGAAGGGAGGGTTTTGAAGGAATAACCTACGATACCTATTCAGCGAATCAAATAAGAACCGTTATGGAAGGAAAGTATGGCTAGCCATGCTGACGCCTCGCCTGTTTGTCTGGGCACAAGTCTATTTCAGTCAAATACAGCCAAGGACGAAAATAATGATAACGAAATAAGTTAAAACAATGTTTGTTATGATATATTTGATACTACTTACAAGTTAAAGGGCTTTAAGTATTTCATTTAGAGTAAAAACTTATTATTGACAATTTCATGGCGCCGAGGCTTCGCTCTTGTACATAATATACAAGCACGTTAGGTGACTACAAACACGAATCAATCCATAGTAAACCATATATGAGCCGAAACATTTGGCACACTATCCATACTTCCTTACTTCCTAATCCTTACTTCCTTAGTACATTATAAACGTGAAAGTATGTATGTACGTTCCACTTAATCTCAAAAACTACTGGACGATTTTTTATGAAACTTTCCAGTTATGTACCTTATATATCAGTATAGGACATAGGCTATAATTTATGTCAAATTTCATCCCTTTTAGGGAAGAAAAAGGGACTATAAATTGCATCTTTACGCGGACGAAGTCGCGGGCAACAGCTAGTAATATTATAAATGCGAAAGTGTGTCTGTCTTTTTATCTGTTTGCTACCTCTTCACGCTTAAACCGGTGAAACGATTTGGAAGAAATTTGGTATGGAGATAGTTTGAGTCCCGGGGAAGGACATAGGCTCTTTTTATCCCGGAAAAATACCCATATCCGTGATAAACGAATTTAAGGCAGACGAAGTCGCGGGCAGAAGCTAGTTATCTATACTATTATAAGTTTGTAAAAATGAAATGTCTGTACATTGAAGATATTTTCAAAAAAATGGTTGTAACGGACTACCTGGTCACTGAATGGAAATATATATATTTCTTGGATTTTTTTGTATGTTTGTATGTGTCGTTGCGGCTTCATCCCGCCAAATCGGCTAAGCGGATTTCAACTAATTTTGGTACAAGGGTAGCTTGAAGATTTTTAATTAGCTGGAGTAAACTGACAGATGTCAACGTGAATATTTCGTTGTTTAGAAAGAATTTCACGAATATATACATGAGAATACGTGTAATCGGTGATATATTAGGGTAACTTTTATTCACAAGAAATACTGTACTTCAGTCATAATGAAGTCATCACGGCTGACGTGTTTCCGTAACCGTCAGTTTACTCTAAAGTAGGATTTTTAATTAGCATCCTACTTTAGCTAGGTATCTCCAGATGGTTATAGGCTACTTTTTCACCCGACTACGCTGAAAAAAAAGAAGGTTATGATTTTTTCTCCTCCGCGGTCGAAATTTGTGAATCGAAATTTTATAGTAAACTTATAAATATGAATGTTTGTACATTGATGATATTTCCAAAGAAATAAGTGATACGGACTATTTGAAGGTCACTGCATCGAAGGTTCAATGTTCGTATATGTCGGTGTGGTTTCATCACGCCAAAACGGCTAAACAGATTTCTACAATTTTTAATACACGAGTAGCTGCATCCACAGATGTTTATAGGATACTTTTTGCGAGACTATGCTGAAGAAACAAAGAGAGTTGTGATTTTTTTTTCCTCCGCTGACGAATAAACCTATAAAAAATATTTTTGTGTTTATATCGTAATTTTAAAGAGTGACTCAGGAGACCATGGCAACTAGGCATAGAAAATATACAAATTGATATCACTGGTATTTAGCAATACAAAAGTGATATCACTGGTACTTTTGAGCTACTGGAATACCAAAATAGTTACATGTCAATTGTCATTAATGGATTGGTATTGTATATTTATTTTCAAAATCGAATAGGATCCCCATGGCTCAAAAGTAACAGTGATATCACTTTTGTCTTGCTAGACTAGCAATCAGTTAGGTATTTGATTGCACGCTATTAGACTAACGCATGTTGTTTTCAGATTGTACTTCTTTTAACTGTCAAATCCGATACAAAGCGAACTATCAAACTGACGTAAGCGCATAAAATTGCGATACGAACCGTCATTCAAAAAATGTGATTGAAAATCTGTCAAAATTACGACTCTGATTGCAAATTTGACGTTGATGTCTGAAATACCGAAATAGTCATATATCATTGCTATTTGATTCGTATTGTAAATTTATTTGCAAAGTCGAATAGGGCTCCGGGTATTAGAAGAAACTGTAAAATGTAAATGAGTTACGAGTCGTTCGTTATTTCGCCGTTAATAGCTGCCGCCTACCGCCTATTCGCTCTGCCTAGGGTTGGCAAATGTCCGAAACATCAGCAATTTTAACATAAAATACAGTATAAGCATATATAAGTCCGAGGTGGCGGGCAGCGTCGGTGTCCACTCGTCGCTCATGACGAAGGTCCTCGTAATGGACCGAAACATGTCGAGCAGCTATAGCATCCACAAATTGTGCGTCAGCGACGAACTCGTCGCTATAATGTGTCGTTATACGAGTATGTCGTTTTGCGAGTAGCCATTTCACGTATTTTTTTCGTTACACAAATATGTCGTTGTACGAGTATGTCGTTTTGCGAGTAGCCATTTCACGTATTTTTTTTGTTACACAAATATGTCGTTTTGCGAGTAGCCATTTCACGTTTTTTTTTCTTTATAAAAATGTGTCATAATGCGTATATGTCGTTATGCGACGGGAGGAAAATATGACCCCTAAACACGTATGAAATATTGGTTTTCATAGGTTTCGCACTTAGCTTCGTTTTCTTAAGTCTTAACGACCTGCTTAACGGACCAACATATTTTGATCTGTCATCTGTCACCACAACATCACGTGTCACGGACATTAGCACGGCACAATGACTAACCACTTATCGTACGCAGACGACATGGTCCTACTTGCTCCATCGGTGGCCGCCATGAGGGAACTGCTCGCTGAATATGAGATATACGCCCGCCAACACAACATGGCGTACAACCCTGACAAGTCAGAATATATGCTCATGGAGGCGGTCAACCGTCCGCCACATATACCTTTACCTCCGTTACTGCTGAATGGCAAACAGTTGCGGCGAGTACATGAGGTCAAGTACCTGGGCCACATTCTACTGTCTAACATGAAAGACGACAAAGATATAGGGAGGCAAAGAAGAGCTACCGCGGCACGAGCCAACATGCTAGCCAGAAGGTTCGCTAAATGCAGCGAAGGTGTCAAGAGACAGCTTTTCCTAAGCTACTGCACCAGCGTCTACACAGTAGAATTGTGGTCACACTACACCTGTGCCGCGATGAGGGATATGCGAGTGCAGTATAATGACGCGTGGCGCGCCATGTTCCGACTGCCGCGCTGGTGCAGCGCGAGCGCCATGCTCGCCGAGGGCCGCGCGCCGGGCTGGGCCGCACTGCTGCGCACGAGGACAGCGAACGCCAGGAAGGCCATCTATACCTCCTCGAACACCCTGCTCACGGCAGTGAGAGAGAGGGATGCCAGCCCACTTCACCAGCGTTGGAGGGGACACAAACCGGTAACCGCCGGGACGGGGTGATCAAATCAAATCAAATCAAAATATTCTTTATTCAAGTAGGCCTAGTTACAAGCACTTTCGAAATGTCAGTTACATGAGAGTGAATGTTTACTGGGAGAAATACAATATGATCCAACATTTGCTGCAAGGATTAGGGAAACCCAGAAAAACCTAATCAGATCATTTAACTTAAGTGTAAAATTATTCCGTGGTATTCGGTGTTTATTTGTTGTTATCTGTGTGTTAATGTTTAGTTTGCTTTATATACTAAGCAGTATTATTCAGTATTATTATTTATTTATTTATTTATAACTATGGACCAGTTCTGGATTAAATTATTTTCATTTCATTTCATTAGGGACGAACTGAGGGCGATCCAGTGCAAAATTTAAGAGTGACAGCCCAATACACGGCTTTTGATACGCGAGTAACCGCTAATGTAATCTACATATGTTTGAATCTCACGGTAATTGTATAGTTAAAATATAAATAGATTCTTTAGTGCATACCAAATTTAAATAAAGTTTTTTGTCGAAACCTTTTAAGTATATCCTTTCTTAATGTTTTTGACAACCCTGCTTGTAGACGCACTGCGTTCGATAATCTGTCCAACTGAGTTCCACTACGTACGGAACCGAGAGGCCCACTTCAAAGCCCCGGCCAGAATCGAAACATTTCGCCCGTCCCTCTCACTCCCCCCGCGAAAAAAACAAACGAAGAGGACGAAACGATCGTATTTTCAAATATCAGACTAGGGTTCTACCCTCATTAAATGGGTGGATCAACTTTTTCTTGTTTTTTTGTGCCGTAACACCGGAGACAATCGTGACAGTGTTTTTTAGAAAAATACCAATAATATAGGGTACCAGGTGACCGGAATATCGTTCGCGGAGGAGAAAAAGTCATAACCCCTCTTTTATTCTTCAGCGTAGTTAAACGTTATCAAACCAAAATGTTAAGGAAATTACGCCCGGAAGGAACATCCCGACTTTTTAATTGCCCATGCATGAAAAGAACATGAGATGATGAACATGATTTCATCCATGTCGGTTCAGCGGTTTAAGCGTGAAGAGGTAACAGACAGACTGACACACACTTTCGTATTTATAATATTAAAGTATGGATATGTTACAGTGAAGACTTTCCCGGTTAAAACTACTTTCGAGTAATAAAAACAGCCAAAAGTGTATTTGACTAAAGCGCTTGGTTAAAACTTGAAAATTTTGGTTATTATAGATTTTGACTGGAAAATATCGGTCAAAATTACTTTTGTTCAAGAATGGTATATAAACTACTTTTGACCAAGAATGGTAGTTAAAATTACTTGTGATCAAATATATGGTTGACGTAAAGAGAGCTTATCAGGGGCGACCGAGTGGAAGATGTCCGGTCCGTCGGCCCAGAAGTAGGTAATAAAATAACACGGGATGGTGACTGAGTCTTCATTTGTACATTGTTTGTACCTATCTTTAGGTATGTATGTAGTTAGCATCACGTTGCACATGAATTGTATTGTCAGAACGCGACGCCAACAAACTGTTTTACAGTTTGGCGTACTGTAAATATATTGTTAAATATGTGCGAATATTATAAATAAATAAATAAAAAAAAAAGATACCGCTAGAAAGATGAGGTGGAAAAAGAACTGTACGCCCTAAACACTCCCAACAGACGGGGAATGGTGCAAAACAGAGAAAAATGGCGTTCTCCTTTGTCAAAGGCCAAGATCCTCTTCGGGTCACTAAGCCAGAGTAGTAAGTAAATAAAAATATGGTTAGGTTAGGTTATTTACTCCTTTCAAATATAAAATAAAATGTTTTGACCGATACTTTTGGTCAAAACTAGTTTTGACTAGGAAAGGTAGTCAAGAGTCCTTTAGACTACAGGCCTTGCTTAAAACTAGTTTTGGCGGAAAATTCAGTTAATAGTACTTTTGACCAAGCCCTGTAGTCGAAAGCACTATTGACTAATTCTGTTAGTTAAAAGTAGTGTTAACCGGAATAGAGTCTAGAATGTAATGTAACCTATACAATAAATGATTTTAAGCAGTAATAAAAATACACATGGAGATTTCCATATGGAAAGAGAATAGTAGAGTTAAAATTAAAGATGTAGTTGAATAACTCACAGTTGTAACAACTGAAACCATGGTAACATTAGTAACCGTGTGTGACAACCATCTCAAATACTTGAGAGGCCATTATTGTCCAAATTACGTGTTTCAGAAGTGGGATATGCGTCTGCCGGCACGTGGTATTTATGACCGCGCCATCCCTTCCTGGACATCAGGCGTTTATCCGGGTAACGACCACGATCCCTGCCCCTTTGGCAAAACGACGTAAACGACATGGCTTACCTTTAAATATACAGCCTTTTCAACAAGGAAGCTGTATTATGTAACGTAGATTTACTGGAGAACGATTTATCGTGAGGATCTTTTAAATAAAAAAGAATTTCTAGCGGAGTGCCGGGACTGCGTTGCCTGTATATCAGATTGTATATATCAATATCACAAATAACCATCCAATTCCTCTTTTATTTGCTTCAAGGTATGAAATAATAAGTTTGTTTGTAACGAAATCAAAACTTTATTCTGTAAGGGCTCTTTTACAAGCCGAATCTACGCGATTTTTAATTGAATAAACACAATACCTATATGGTGATGTTTGAAATGGGGGAAAATGATCTGTTAGTTCCTAAATTCTCCTAAAACCCCTGTGTGCATATTATACGATAAGCATTGAAACTATTCATTTAGAAAAAAAAACAATTTTTCTTTTGACCTCACTTCTTTCTACCCAATGCGAGTTATTATTCCCCTATCCGTTAAATAATTTTAACAAGTAACGACTTCACAATTTTAATTTACAAATCTACAACATTATACAACGGCAGTTTTCACAGGATCAGATTAATTTCACTTCATTTAGGTAAATTAATTAATAACGGTTCAAATTCGAAGCGGTCCTCATTTGTAGGGCGTATTCCCTTTAACAATTCATCGTTAAAATGTTATTCAATAACCTGGACACCGGATAACTTTGATATTGTCCACATTTTTTTAGGAGATGTTTTTTCGTGTTACCACTCGTATTTTGCAGATCAGGATGCACATACCAGTGACAGGTCAAGTTCACAAAAATAGCCAAGCCGTACTGAATTGAATGAAGCATGTATTGCAGATAAAGGAAAAATATAGAATACTAGAACGTGCCCCAGCAACTTTAAATATTACGGGATAATAACGAACTTCCCACGGTAAGCTCAATAAGGCTTGTGTTATGAGTACCTACTAGACGACGATATAATTTCCTAGATAAATTTACTTATATACATAGACAACATCCAAGACTCACGAACAAATATTTTCTTCGCAGGCAACGTTACTCCCCCTGAGCTAAACCGGTCGTCAAAAACATTGTCAGCGAAGGAGAAAACAATCATAACCCTCTTTTTTCTTCAGCCTATAAGGTAATGTTTATTATTTCCTCATTATATTTCCTTAAGGCTGACTCTGGCACTAGCCTGCGGCTTCCTATCTTTCCCCTTCTCTATATCATCATTCAATTTCGACTCGTTTTATTTAATTTGGCATAAAACCCCGTGTGTGACTTTGTATTTTTAGTAGTAGCTCGCTAAAAATTAAATATCAAATTACTCAAATAAAAATTGGATATAATGAACAAGTAATAGGAGTAGGTGGGAATGTTATCTACAAAATGAATAACTGAATAATTTTATTATCAGTTTTATTTTTAGAGGAGGTGAGTTCTTTTCCGGGGATCGAGGATTGGAGTGGGGATTTTCAGGGTGGATACAGCATCTGGAAAATAAATAAAAAGTAATAGAATAAAATGGTTTCGACAAGTAACAAAAGATCAGAATGTGCCCTAAGCTCTACCATATTTTATAAATCCAGCCAACAGACTACCCTAATACTCAACTAAGTGGCGACAGAGATCACAATACTATCTCGTTCACACTTGCGTGATCTTAACAGGTGTGAAAGAGATAGAAGTATGATCTTGGTCGCCAGTTCGTTTTGCATGAGTATAGGCGCCATTATCTACTACACATTTCTTTAAAACGACATGAAGTTGACGATCACGTTAACCAAAACGGTGAAAAAAACTGTTTGCGGCATCAAAATAATAAACTAAATTTAAGACTAAGAATTGGAGTTCACGTTATGTGTTTATACTTTTCGCCAGATTACGATGTCAATTTTACTTCCTAAGTTTATCGATTGGTGAATCTAGGGATGATGTCATCTCTAAGAGAATCGACTTCTAGGAGAACTCTCCGGACCTTTTAGTTAGGAAAGCACTTCAGTCACATAACGTTTACTGGCAACACTGCCAAGCGAGTGTTCAAGAATGCTGTGCGTCTAATCGTCCGGCACGCCGTTGAGCCAGGCAACGTCGGCGGGGTTTACCGGTAATCCCCGAAATTTGCCCATTAACCCGCTCCCTCGCTTGCTACTGTTACACACACACAGGTATGTCTTTAATGTTTATGCCCACTGAACTTTGTTAATGCGTGCGTTTGCATGCGTGAGTTCACTTTGAGGTATATAGTCGATCTTAGAGAAGTAATATACCGTGCTACCTGCTATACAAATTTGTATCACAGGTCACAGGATTATTTTCTCTGTAACTGATTTACAATTGAGGATGAATTGCAAATAATGTTTTCCTAACTTAAAACAGAGACAGTTTTTGCCAAATAGACTTGATGTTTCCATGGCAAACAGCTGGCGTTTTCCAATTTCGGAAAGTACTGACTAAGGGAAACAGTCCAGTTGGGTAGATCCAGCTGCACTGTTTGTCTCAGGTACGTATCAATAAATAGTCATTTACAACTTCGAGCATACACTCCCCAACTTTAAGGGAAGTGGGTACCAAGGGACTTAAACATAATTGTAGTCTTATGTTCATCTTAACGCCCACTTGTTGAGAGACTCTACTGAAGTCGTTAAGCATTTTACCGAGGTCTTCCAGGGTCTCAGCCATAACTACGACATCATCAGCAAAGCGGAGGTTGGTGATGTATTCGCCGTTGACGTTAATGCCACGATGCGATTTAATAGTCGCATGCCTGTCCTGGACCTGGACAATTAAGGTTTTGATTTGATGCGCCAAGTACTCTGGATTCTCATCCCGACTATTTTACAGACATGACTCAAACACATAACATAAAATAGTTTTGAAATATATATTAAGCCCGTGCTGTCCCACTGTTGGGCAAAGGCCTCTCCCCTTTTCTTTCATTGATCTCGGTTTAAAGCTACCTCTGGCCAGTCCTCCAAGAAAAGGTCTAAGTCGTTCCGCCATCGGCGACGAAGTCTGCCGCGTCTCCACATACAGGTTTTGGGTTTGCACTCCGTGGTATCTTAACCCACAACTCATTCGGCATGCGGCAGATATGACCAGCCCAGTCCCACTTCAACTTGGCCGATTTCCGAGCTACGTCGAGAGTTTGGTTCTTGGAGTGTAGCATAGAGTTCGGAAAATTTTGAAATTGTATTAATAATCTACAAAACCATTTTCTGCTGCTTTTCATTTTTTACGCCAGTGTCGACTTCTAGGTCTAAGCAATTCCGTGCGCGTGTTCAAGCCGAAATCTTATATTTTGTACGAGAATTTTATTAGAACATAATATTATTTAACCGAGCGCCGAGCGAACATTACTCTCATACATATTTCATTCAAGTTGCCACGACACAAACAATTTTTGTTTGAAGTTTCTCTCAAATAGCGTTATAATTGTAATTACACTGTTTTTAAATCACAGGGCTGAATATTTCCAACTCAAATACTTAATTGCTTATTAAATATAATGAAAAGTAAGGTACAAAAATAGTCTTCATCATCGGACATCAAATATGCCTATATTCGATTTTTCATATTAATGAACTTATAAACCAACAAAAGCCTCAATGTGACGTAATTATATTTTTCTTACTGCGCTGTACAAACCTCAGACGAAACCGCTTTTAATCAAATATAAGTGCCAGAACCTTTTTCCAACAGACACGAAAAAACTGGCAACTCTAAAAATATCTCAAAACTACCATTGTCTATGGCCGGGCCTGGCGCAGATAACTAACCAAGTAGGTTCTTTATAGTGTCGATGCTCCACGGCGGTCCCGAAATACGCCCCAAGAGAAATTCTCGGCGTGTGACTGATAAAATACCCAGCGCAGGGATGCAGTAACTGCTCGGCAAAGTGCCTATGTCGCTGGGTTCGTTTCAATTATTTCTACCCTCGTGCGGAAAATGTGTTTGCTTTATGATTGTAATGTTAATGATAAGGTATATATGTTGCGTTGTAAGCCGGATTAAGTGTGTGCACGTGTATTGTATAATCTGGGATACGGGTTGTCAATTACAGAATAAGGGTACGTCAGAATTTACGTGATTCTGTATAATTTTAAAATAAATTACATTAAAGAATATTACACCCGATATAAAGTCTTCTTGATGAAAACGCGTAGGATAATCGATGTTGAGCGAAGCGCCGGAAGCGAGATTAGGTACTATCATCACCTTTCTTTATACCTTTTTGCGCAAAATGAAACATGAATAACCACAAAATGTTTCCGGTTTAATCAAAGGCGTGATTTGCGTTGGCGATAAAAAGTTTGTTTAGAACGCAAGATAATATAGCCGTATTTCTTTGAAGTTTTAAAAGAAGAACCTGAAGTTGTGTTTGAGACACGACAACTTAACGATCTATTAAAGTATAAGAGCGTGTCCATTAATTACGTGAGCCGTTTAAAGCAGAGCTGCTGCAAGCTGAATCTCATCTAATGTTACTAAGGGGAGACGGCGGGTCTCGGCGAATACCACGTAATGTGACATAGTGTTTTAAGCATGTTTCGTCACTAAAACGTCTTAAAAAGTATGTACATACTTTTTTGGTGTTATAGGGGACGAACAGACGGATCGTCTGATGGTAAGCGATCACCGTCGCCCAAAGACACCTGCCACATCAGAGGAGTCGCAAGTGCGTTGCCGGCCTTTCAGGTGGGAGTACGCTCTTCTCTTGATGGCTTGAAGGTCGCATCGGTCCGGAAATACTGCAGGCGACAATTTATTCCAGTTTTGTCGTGCGAGGCACCATATCGAAGCTGTTTAGCTTGACCTTGAGTTGTTTAGAGGCTGCATATTCATGTTAACGTTACCAATAAGTGATATATGTACGTTTGTTCAGATTTTTGTCACGGAAGTTTGAATCCGTGCGAATCCAAGACCTCTAACAGGTAAAATTTACCTATCGCATAAAAACGGGTTAGGTAAAGTGGCCAATTTATAAGCACTGTTTTCGTGACACTGTCTCTGAATATTAAAACGCCTATTTGTATTTGTCTTTTATACCACTTAAGGGTACTCCAAATGGTATATGTGACACGTGAATTTGCTAAGGCTGCTAAGGAAGAGGCTAAAGCTACATTCAACGGGACTGGCTTATAGGTAAGTGCTCTAATGACATATCGGCATTACTTTGAGAAAAAAACTTGTACCTCACTAAGCTCCAAAGAAAAACATAGTAACTCTACCGGGTGTAATCGTTAACACTTTCGCAACCAACATTTTCGTAACGCTACGCTCGTAGCGCTACGCTCGTAGCTGATAACATGGGAAAAACCGTATGTAGCGAAAACTTGCTACGAGCGGAGCGCCCGCCATGCGAGTTCGCGGTCGTGAATGTGTTAAGTGTCACCAGGCAATTATTCCGTAACTATAACAGATATCAAAAAAACTTTAAACTGATATTGAAAGTACGTTACCTAACAAGTAAAATGACATCAATAACTGATATAATTTATGTATACATTATGTAATGTACGATTTTTTACGACGTGAGTAAGCCGCATGTAATCTAAATATGTCTGAGTCTCATGATAGTTTTCTAGTTAAAATAAATATTACAGGACAATTTTTACACAAATCGAACTAGTCCCATGGTAAGCTCAATAAGGCTTGTGTTATGGGTACTATTTACGTATATACATAGAAAACATCCAAGAGGAACTTCAGTTACGGGTATTGCGCATGAGAGCTGTGTAAAAGCATCAGAACGCGATACCGGCGCATGCATTTGTAATATACTTCCAAAAGATGGAATATTGCAATTTGGTACGGCTTGCTTTAAGTTTTGGGGAATATTTTTCGTGAAATACACTAGCTGCAGCGGCTATTCAATAAAGTTTCAGCTTCAGAATCAATTTCTTGCAGGCACTATTAGATGAAGTTCAAAATTCTGTAAGCATTTCGTTGTTTTTGCTTTGAACTGAAGTTTTACTACAGCCTACAGAGTACTAAGGTAAAATTTCACTAGATCTTTTAATTATTAACGACTTACGCCTGTAGGTAAATGTAGATCATAAAACAGGAGTAATCAGGTGTTAATCAGCCTCTAACGATAGCTGAGCATGGTGATATTGAACCTGTGCTGTTAACACTGTGTTAGAATAGTGTGGCCATTATATGGGTGCCACAAGGTGAAATTATAATGAATTAATGATCTTTATTCTGTAAGTAGGCCGCAAGGGCACTCTTACAAGTCTGACTCTACGGCGTTTCCCAAGAGGAGACCACTGAGGAGAAGAAAGCCGAAACAAACTCAACAGTCAGTCATTTTTTCGAACTAAGTCTTATATCTATTACAATATTTGTACTTAGCATATCCTAAATATATGTTCTTCAAGAAAACATATCAAAACTTATAAAAGTAATACATATATATATAATAAAAAAGCAAAATATTTTTATTTTATTTAAAACAACTTACATCTGTGTCCCGGTAAAAGTAAATTATTTGGTTTCTGTTTTGGGCCAACGCAGGAAAGGTGGGAAACGTAGACGGGGAAATAGAGGGCGGGACGACCTAACCGCGTTCCTCAACAACTGGCCGAAGGAGACATCTGATCGGGAGTCATGGAGATCTTGGCGAGAGGCCTTTACTCAATAATGTGACATTCATACAGGCTGAAAAAACATTAATATTTTAATCTAGTTTTTTGCGTCGCGTCTTCTCCAGATGTGAACATTGACGTGTAAAAGTGCCCCTGTGGCCCATTTGCAGATAAAGTTTTGATAAGAAAATAGGGATGTTGCCTAATCTCAAAATTTGTAAAAATTATAGAAGATTCTTATAAAACAAGCATAATAAGGAACTGCGTTAAAATTTTGAGTGTGATATCTTACGTGTAACTTTTTTATGAGCCCTTAAAGTATGAATATTAATAACTAATAACACCATTGACAACCCATAAAATGTATGGTAAATTTTGACATGAAATCGTTTTGATAAATAGAAGCTTTAACATAGCTGCAGAACAAAGTTCTTGGAAATTAAAAGTCACTAAGCTAGCAGGGTTTATTTAGTATGAAGAGGTTATTGGAAAGTCCAAAAATGTAATTTTAACATTGTTGTATCTCAGGGAGTTTTTATAACATTGAAGTAGTTTTTTCGCCAATATTTTTATTACTATTTGTATTTAAAGTTGATTAATAAATAGCCCATTGCAATAAGAGACGACAAATTGACGACTACGACTTGTGGAGTATATTTCAGGACATCCGTATTCTACCAAGCTAAAATAATACCACCGTCTAAGGCAGATGTATCTTTGAAATGGTTGCCCAATACCGTCGGTCATTTCCAATAAAAGGAACCTATTCATTCGATGTCGATGTTCTCGGGTATTGGGAGTAAAATCTACTATACGTCCGAGCATGGACAGAGATCGAGTGAGCCGTCGAAGCCGATGGTTAGATCGGCTCGATCACGCCGAGAAACACTCGCAGCCCGAGATCCGAGCTCGGAGATTGATGCCGAATCCCAATGTCGAATGCCGAAAGTGATATCGATACATTACGTTACGTAAGCGACGTCCTGGTAGAATACTCCTTGTACAATCACCATCAAAAGGTAACGTCTTTTTTAAATGTTTATTGCACAAAAGAAAAGTTATCGTACAAAATTCGAACTTAATGCTATAAGGCATTCTCTACCAGTCAACCTTACGGCAAAGGAGGAAAATTGTGGGCGGTGCTGAGAAACACATATATAGACATATGTTGCGATTTGGCACTTCGGTTGTTACAGACTGTTTTATGCTGACTGTATTGTAAGGAAAAACAAGATGATGCTCCTGAATAATCCCGTCAGTCTTATTTTCCTGTCCGGGGGTTACGGAGTCGCTGCAAATCTGGGTACATGGTCAAAGGTGTACTCAAAATAAAACGAGAAAACCACAAAAGAGTGATTGTGATTAGGCAGATCCGCATAATATGGACTTACAGGATTACAATCTCATTCAATATTGCCCGAGTGAAATGAAACTCAATTAGAGATTGGAACATCAACCTTCGTTCTTAGATATACCATTTAAGCAATGGAGATGCCATACGGATACATTCTCTTCTGCCAAAGTACCGGCGAAATCGCGGATCGGTTTATACAATAAATTGTCAGTGTGTAGGTGATTTTTTATTATTTTATTCGGTGCGTTGGTGCTGTGTGTGTTGACCTCGCCCCTGCAATAAATACATGATTTTTTTTCCATGTAATGGGCTTGTTATCTCCAGTAGTTAAATTCTCTAAGCCTTCAATACAAAAGCCGCCAAGAGCGAATGTTATGTTCTAGTTTTATAAATAAAACAGTACGAGACACATGGTAGGGCGAATCTCCAAGCGTTTAAATCGCTCGGTTCAACCGTCATTGTTGTCTCGCAGTTATCACCACAACGGAAATACAAGTCGCGATTACTTTAAAAATAAACTCAGCCTCGGGCTCTCTTTCCGTTTCATAAAAAGTTAATTCTGAATATCATTTATTTTAACAATATTTGCTGAGACGACAATGACGAAAAAATAAACGCCGTAAAAACGCTGAAGATTGGCCCGTAGATGAGTCATCCTTCCCTATCTACGATTACCCTGCAGTAATTATAAGATCCAAGACCCGACAAACCTACGGAAACGGGCATGGGCATAAATTCGGCCATTCAAGTAAGGATTGAAACTGAGTTAAACTGCGGGGGACCCGGAGTTGTTATGAGTTGATATCGAGGCCTATTGAAATGAAGTACGGTTTGTCCATTACGCAATAATCATCGTTAACGATATAGACAGTGCCTTATGGCTTATCGTCGTGGGGTGCCACGACGATAAGCTAAGCCACATGGTTATTTATCGACAAACCCACACGAGGGTTTTAATTTAGTGATCGTTGAACAATATTGTTAATCGATAATATTTTTCACTTACTCTCAAAATATCGTATCTCTTCCTGGAATACCAAGTTTTAAGACATCCAGATTAGGGTCAATCAACTTTTAGACCCACACAAATCTGTCCACAAAACAAATGTCCAAACAAGAGCAAAAAGTCAAAATTTTGCGTGATGTAATGTATGGACAGCCTCTTATTGAATATAAACCTGGTGAAACCCACATTTGGTGTTATAAGAAGTAGCGGTGTTCTTGAATGAGAGCATGAGAACACATTCAGTGCCAGGAGTCCGCCTAGCGGGCGTTCTGTTCGTAGACGCGTATCCAATACCATGCGTTTCTCCGTATGTAAAGGAAAGTGGGTAGCCTAACGCCTTTTTTAAGTTTCTTATTCGGTTTATCCAATGGGATGCCACTGATGATCCTTATAATATAATTAAGAAGATTAAAGTGGCGGTATGGTTCGCAGCTAGCAATGAAATGAGTGGACTATCCATTAACGGATACCTACGTTCCGGGTATCTAATAAAGGACTCAAAGGCGACCTAACAGCCGCCATTAGGGCTTTCTTTAAAGAGCCCGCTACCCAGTTCCGAACTCCGGACACCGACGACACGGTGCAGACTAGACTTAATCGCGACGTGATAGGGAGGCGGCGGTGGCATTACCGCTGGAGATTGGCAATTAAGCAAAATGGACCGGGGATCGCGAGTATCCTAGAGATGCCTGCTTTTTAATCCGTTTTAGATGGGAGAGGTTATAAGTTAAACACTAGTTTTAATCTCCGAAGTGAAACATGATCGTGGAGCTATACAGGAAGAGAGTTTTTCTCACTGTTTATCTGTGTGATTAAAACATTTACGTTGTAAGTTTTTACCGTTACTTTTGACCACTATCTAGAATGTTAGTAAGTTGCATTTCCATAAAAATAATTAATTCGGACTATTTTAAGGACTGAAACAATAAAAAACAATATTTTTTATTTTTTGTATGTTAGTATGTGTCGTTGTGGCTGCATTGCACCAATGGCTAAACCGATTCCAACTATTTTCAGTACACGGGTAGCTGGACATAACTAGATGGTTATAGGATACTTTTCAGTCGACTACACTGAAGAAAAAAGAGAGTTATGATTTATTTTCGGTCTGATTTCAATTGATCGATGATACTGACCCCGAGTATTCCCGCGCGTTTTGTCCGTTCGCAAGATAAATGAGAATGTTTCTACTTGGCTACGTTAATGGTTTACGCTTCAACTTCGTTTGCGGAAGAGACAAAAAGTCATAACCCTTTTTTTTACTACAGCGTTATCGGGTAAGAAGTATCCTAATGCCATCTGTGGATGCCTATCAGCTACCCGAGTACCAGAAATAGTTGAAATCCGTGTAGCCATTTTAGTATGATGAAGCCACAACGACACATGAAAAATATATATATATTTTCCAATTCAGTGACCTTCAAATAATACTTTTCACATTTTTTTTTTTCAAATATCGTCAATGTACAGAAATTTCATTTTTACAACTTGATAATAAGTATCCGTATAGAATATGAAATTTGGTGATTATGTTTAGATATTTGTTATTCTATTCCATTTGCTATTCCATTGCCGGTAAGACGGGCAGAACCACGGGTAATTTGATAACTAAGAGATTATTCTTTGCAAACATTTATAAGACGTCAATGAATTTTCTTTTCTAGAAACTGGATCCCTAAAGTTTCGAGTTTATTCGATGGACTGATGACAAACGAAGATTATTGGAAATACGCGATTTAGTTCGTTCAAGGGCAAATTCCCGCCGATACCCAAAGGGTTCGATACAAACTTAGGATGCCGGCCTATCGTGCGGAAGGAGCGACAGAAAAAATAGAGGACCAGAAGTTTGATTTTTTACAACTCAGTGACAGTTAAGTTAGCGCACGAAATAGATAATGCGAGAATACTACAAAACATGTGTTACCAAGTTTAAAGGTACATAACTAAAGTATTCTGTCGGTGAAAAACAGGCAAATATAATTTTATAAAATATACAATTAATACCTATGTGAACAACATGCAAAAAGTTGTGAACAGTAAGCCAAGCCAGTCATGCTGACTATATTCTAAAAAATATTTTATGAATATTTCATATCAATTATCGCCCGAGCACGTAGTTGTCGTTGTGGCGTGGTTGTGATTGTGATACGTTCTAAAAACTGGCCAAGAGCATGTCGAACCATGCTCAGTGTAGGGTTCCGCCTCCGTTCATAGAAAAAAATGCACTACAGATGAACAAAATACGATATGAAAAAGTGTATCTAGAGCGTATCTCCTCGGCACTTACGTCCTTTAGCTGAGAAGCGCAGTTTTTTGGCAATAAGTCAAAAACGGCTCGACCGATTTTATTTAGTATAGTTTTTACTGAAAGTAGTATAAGGCCTCTTTTTCATAAATTTTTCAATTTTGTTAACCGTGGTTGAAAAGTTAGGGGGGGGGGGGGGGCTACTTTTTGGATTTCCGGAGCGGTTTTACAAAACTGTTGACTTTATTACCAAAAAATATTGTTTAGAGACCCCTATTATTTTTAAAAAACCTATTCAACGACATCCCACACACTAGTGTAGTAGAAAACAAAATATCACCCCCACTTTAGGTGTAGTACGAGACGATTTTTTTTTTTTAATTTAATTTCTATTTTACTGTTTAGTCGCGTGATACCTATACCTTATACCTACACATTACTCATACCAAATTTCAGCTTGCTAGTACCAATGATCACGGAGCTAAGTCGCGGACGAACAGACAGACAGACATGGCGAAACTATAAGGGTTACTAGTTGACTGCGGAACCCTAAATAGGAAAATTCTAGGCACAACAACAAATAATAGGAATAAAATGGCTTGTAGTCTGTCTTCTGTCCTGTTACATCCTGTGGATAAACTTGAGTGACGCGGATACTTTTTGCGAAGGAAACTGGGCCAATTTATTACAAGTTTTTGTGAGGCTCCTTGGACCGCTCTAGTCGCCACTAAGTTTCTATTTATTCGCTTTCTACTTGGTAAGAGCAATTTATTTTAAAACTTTACCATTTTTCCTTCACGCCTGGATAAATGCAAAAGTGCCAACTTAGTCACTTTATACACTAATCAGTTCATTTTTTTTGTAAAATTCTTTACTACCAGAGGTTGTCTGAAAGCTTTTTTTTGACAAATTACTTACTACCAAAAGGTTGTCTGAAAGTGATCGCTCTTTAGCGAGACCGCCTGTTATCACCTGTAATTCGGTTTTGTAAATACATTATTTAAAAATCCCTGGGTATTTGTGAAGTGTGGAATAAAGAGTATTTGTATTGTATGTATAGTTTTCCGCTTTGCAAACATGGTAACAATACCTATGTTTTCCGGGATAGAACTGAACTGTCACACTCCGACCCATGTTTCTACGCAGTCCATGTCGGCTCCAGCGCTTTTTTACAGTAGGATAACACCAGCAATGGTGTGCAGTCCATATAGGCTCAAATGTAATGCACTGCCTACCCCAAACGACCATGGCTCCATATAGCCACAGAGAAACTGCCTATATACTCATGTGATCAAAACATGTTAACTACCTACCTTGGCCAAAAAACTCTGACGCGCACGCCACTTTTTCGCATTTACAATATGGAGGAGCAAGTTTTATTCCATCACACTTCATTCCTTACATGCGTAGTATATATTTCTCAACACAAACCTACTTGGAATTTAGTGATATTTGAGGTAAAAATATTAAAAGGACATACTTCTATTGTCACAGTCGATACATTATCCGAGCTTTTCTCGAGAAGCATATCCTTTGAGTAGATAACCCTTATCTACATCGGAGATACAGATATTGTCCAGATTCATAGGATCTGCGGGAGTTTCCGATATCTAGAAATATCTATGCGCTTGAATACGCCGATATTGCGAAATGCAAAGGCTTTTGAAATGGTGTGTCCGGCTGTATCAACAGTCCGTAATGGTCAGAACAAGGAGAAATTTTACATTTGTGATACTTTTGTAAACAGTGCATGCACATGTTTAAGCAAGAGAAGTGAACACTTTATTACACATGCGTTAATACATCCAATATTAATACATAAATGATAGACTTTCATTAGATATGCCAAATTATCTAATTATCAGCCTTAACTGAAAGTTACTACTACGATCTGTTTTAGACACTTAAACATTAGGCATAGATCTCTACTCGAATCTAAAACTTTAAACTAAATTGCATAACTACAAATGTTACACCTAATGCTGACCATACCAAGCGAATATAACTAAAAATATGAGTATTTCTACAGTATAAATAGCCTACAACTCTATTCGTAGGCATCCCACTAAAATCCTAAGGCATCGCAAACATCCAACCAGAAAGAAAACTCAATTTTACACCTTTCATCCGCTATTGGGCACCGACAATATTTGCATTCGACTCGAGTCTATCAAACCTCATTTGATTCAGAGATCCCCGAGCTAGCAAAGGCTGGCTGTCGCAAATCTTGCCGATCAAATATTGGCGTTTATTGGACTTGGGGATAACACATCATTTCACCTTTTTTACGTGGCAAGGAACAATAACTTTGCGGCAGCAAATGCTTGGAAATACTAACTTAAAGGAAAGTCTTCGATCAGAATACGTAAGTATTGGAAGTAGCGAGGAGTTGCTTTGTTATCTTTATTGAATAGTACGTCCAAAGGGACTCTTAAGAACCTTCTTGGAATATAATTGAAAGAATATCTTATATTGAACGAAATAACAAGCTATTTTTGCCGTGTTGTTTTTTTTAACATAATATTCAACGTACAGTATCTTCTAATTGAAAACTAAAACCTATCATGAAAAGCTAGATAGATAAACATGAGATTAAAAGTTTTTACTCTAATGATCCATGTCACTTATTTTACTTAAGTGAAACTTATTGTATCAGTACTCTAATGGATATGTCACCGTTATCGGGTACATTTTCCAAGTAACTTGTCCATTTAACGATGACCCTAATCCTCCTGACCTATTTATTAACACATTGCATTGTCATAGAAATAAATCGCCGCAGAGCACAAAGAGCCTAAGGCAATAGAGACCCATATATCAAGGCTTATCGATTCTGAAGGGATGAACTGTGTTAAATAGACAGGATTTGCGATCGGCCTCACACCACTGGACCTCAGCGGAAGAAAGGAATAAGCCTAATAAGTTTCACACAGAGTTACTACGTTCTTCGACGGCCAATGGATCGGATCCTGGTGTGGGTGTTAAGCATTGTAAAGAGTTTTAGGTCTTTCACTGAAATCGGATATGTTTTGAAAAGGCTATTATATTAGGCTTGGACCGGATGAAATTGGACCATGCCAATTACTCTCGTAGCTATCTACTTAGATTATATTTGATCTTTTACGATGTTAGGGCGTTTTTAGTTTTTATTCCACGTTAACAATCTATACATATAATAAAACTCAAGAGGGTCGAAAGTCTGTACGTGTAAGATATTGGAAAAAAAAGGCCGGGGATACTTAAAATCGATAACAGAACACGTTCCAACAGTTTTGAGAATTTTTTTCTGTTTGTCTGGTTGTCTGTTTGTCTGTTTATCTGTTTGTCTGTTTATTTATGCACGCATCACGTGAACACGGCTGAACAAATTTTGATGCAAACTTTACTGATCGGTCGAAAAAATCCCCGGCCAGGTTATAGGTTATAAAAATTAAACCCTTAAAAGGGGGGGTAGCCACTACATTTGATTGAGTCAAGTTTGCACCTGAATCTTATCGCGCTTCTTAGGAAGGAGGTGCAAACTTCTCTCAAACATGTGTAACGAGCCCACGAGTATCGAGTACCTTGCTAAACTAACAGGTGGCGCTAAAATTAATACTTTTTTGCCAAATCCATACTCATATTATAAATGCGAAAGTGTGTCTGTCTGTCTGTCTGTTACCTCTTCACGCTTAAACTTGGTATGGAGATAGTATGAGACACGGGTTGAAGGCTACTTTTTGTCCCGGAAAAATACCCTTATCCGCGATAAACGAATTTAAGGCGGACGAAGTCGCGGGCAGAAGCTAGTATAAAATATAGACATGGGAAGACACAACCACAACAGTCCCGTCCACACAAAAACCCTCGAATCCTTCTTCACAGGTTGTGTACCTTACAGTACCGTGGCGTCCATATAAGCCGATTCCCACTGGGTTGCCAAAGGAGAGGCTTATAACCACCTTTTTCTTTTAATATTAATAAATCAATACGCTTTGGCTTCCCTTGTATTTTTCCTGACGTCACGCCTCTGGTACCTTACCTATTGCGATCGTAGAAATATATACCCCATTAGTCCACCACACTACGAGATTGGTTGATCAGGACTTACCTGTAACAAAAAGGAATAAATTCTTTAACATTTCATATTTGAGTCATATCAGAAAGAAAAAAAAAACCACATAAGTAACCTACTTTTTGCTTATGGTCATTGGTTCGGAAAAAAGTCCGTAACCAATGCCGCATAAGTTATGTTAAAAATACTTGAGAATCTGTGTAGAATCTTCGGGTACAATTAACTTATTACATGTATTTTAATAGGTCTACCTGTAACTATGTAAAGAAGTCTTGCAAGCTCAATTTGACCCAATTCCTGGTTTCCGATTGACCTATATAAATTCGGTGCCAATGCAATATTATAACATCGAAATGATCTGATGATAGAGACGGAAGGTGGTTATAGGAACTCTGTACCAAAAGAACGTAATCCTACAGAATTTGGGCTCTTTAGAACAGTCGATCAGTAGTTGACGGATGTTCAAAGAAAACACAGTCGGTAATAAAAGCTTGACACAAAAAAAATGAATTACAATTCCATTTGCTTTTCCGCCAAATAGTGTCTTGGTTAGATGCTACAATAAATTTTCCACAGTAAAAATACGCATGCAAATACAACAAACCACCACCAGACAGTATAATCCTCGACACGTGTTTCGCCGCTCTACGAGGCATCATCAAGAGATGCAGGAGATGTTGACGTCCACCCGTGAGATATCCAAAACGGTCGGCCCTATTGAAACCCTGAATATGTTTTTTTCACTGCATTGGGTAGTTACTAGATGTTCAGATATATTATTTAATATTTTTTTCTAGCACACATTAATATCGGGAAACCTATCGACAGCAGTTTACGTAGTATCGTTAAATACGTACTCTTAGGTCCGCTGCGACGAGAGAATTATGTGGTGTGGAGAAGAAAATTAAGAAATTGATAACTATAAAATACCATAGGTAATAACGTTTATAGATATATATATACCAAATATTCATATCAGTAAATTAGTTTCCAATATCTATATAACGTGGATGAGTGGGTAATAAATTTTAGAAATTCCGATTTAGATGTTCGTCAATCGGCATGCGTTGAAGTGTATTCTAGGCCATTATCCAGTAGTGAGACTGATTGAAAAACCTCTTAAGATAAATTGGGATGAGCCAGTTTTTTTACAAGATATGGTCAAAAACCGTTTCGAGGAAGAGGTTTAATAAACTGCTTTCAATTATCAGATTTCAATAATATGAATGCCAAATCCTAGTACAGACGTCAGTCAGTAGTGAAGTCACTCGAGATATCACCTAGGCCAGGGGACGCCAAACTACGGCCCGCGGGCCAAGTCCGGCCGGCGTAGCTCTTCACATCCGACCCGCGGAAAGAAAGCGCCCACCCTGCCGTTTTGTAATTAGTCACAAATGCGACCGCCTCACTGGGATTTATTTAAGAGTTCGAATTAAAACAAACCAATCATACATTTTTTACTGTATTATTTTTTTACGAACTGACGGTAATTGGTCATAATCATAGCCACTCAGCATGAACATAAGCAACACCAAGTGCGTTCCTTATGCGTTCTCTGGGTACCCCATGAAGACTAACACTACTTACTTAACTAATAAGTCTTGGCCCGCAGGAATTTGTATTAAGAGGGTGTATACCTGCTTAACTGGCAACGTCGTATATTTTTGGTTTATCTTGATTATTTTGAGAAATATGAATGTAACTTGAACATGTTTTCAATTCATTCATTACGTTTTCGGTACAGTGAAAAAACTTCATGATATTGCCACAACTTGCGGAGGCTTAGGCCTCAAACTCAGGGGTTCTCCGCAAGACCTGGATCACGTCCATCGGCCTGTGAGCGAGTACATGGCGTGAAACGTGTTCCCGCTCACCGTGCGTCTGTCCGGGATATGGTGACCTGGGTCTTGGTTGGAGAATTTGCTGACTAGGTGCTGCTGTCTGTTTCACGGTGACCATGGTGTATTGACACCTTACCTAAGGTACTCTAATTCCATTTTAAAAGTTAATTAAGTCCGACTACGACATTAGAACATCCATCTTGAACACAAGTACCCTCGATAGTATGAATTAAGTGCACATCATCGGAATTGAATTATAGCTACTAGTGTAAACTGAACCCTTGTATTTAGATATAGGAGAGGTGTAATAAATACCTGTTTAATATAATTTGTTGTGTTTCAATTCAAGTACCGCCCATAACGTTTGACGGAGATAAAGTAATTGGCGCTCAAGATTCTTAATATAAATTCTACTTTTTTTTTAAAATTAAATTCTTTTAAAATACTTCCTATAAATTTATTACTTTATTTCTGCTCTGGCCTGGCCGACTCTACGTCCCTGAGTATATCATTTCTCTAATGTTTGAACAACTTCCGTCTAGCTAGTTACTGTTGTTTTTTTTTTTTAAATAAGGTACACACCCTTATGGTGCTTTACCGGGCCTAACCTATACCGTTACATTTGGCTTAGTATAGAGTATTACACAACCAAAGGTCTAAAAATTAATTTAAGTCTATATCTTGTTTTGTAAGAAAATTAAGGCAAAAGCGATGAGTACATGAATTAAATACAATATAAATGCTAAAAATATTGGGTATCTATTGAACATATCTTGAAGTTTCATTCAAATACCACAAAATAATGAAGTAAGAAGACAAAATATGCGACGTTGCCAGCTAAGCGGGTATAAACGCTCTTAAGTGCAGTGTGGGCCTTGAGTCAAAAAGTTTGAAGACCAAATTAGTATTTTAACGAAAAAAAACAAAGGACTTTTTCGGCTTATCCAAATTGTGTACCGAAATTCTATCGGGTACATGGGGTATAATAAATCTTATGACTTGTACTCTAAATTAATGAGAGAGTAACAAGTTCGCAGCCGGCCGAGTATCATTAGCCCGTAAATCCTGCGGCACCCGAATGGCGAGGGTGCGCCGTTAATCATATAATTTTACATCAGACAAACTAATTAACTCGCCCGCAGTGTGGTGGGCGACTTCATCTATACTATTATAAAGTTAGTGCCTAAAATTAATGCCTGTACCTTGAAAATATTTTCAAAAAAGTCATTGAACCAGACTATTTGGAGGTCACTGAATCGGAGGTTTCCTCTTTGCGGCTTCAACAAGCCTAAACGGCTAAACTGATTTCAACAATTTTTGTTTCACGGGTAGCTGGGCAGCCTAAGATGGTTATAGGATTCATGATGAAATGATTGGTGAAAAAGGGGTTATGACTTTTTCTCCTCCGTGAACGAAGGGTTCCACCTTCTAGTTACTTCTCCTCGTGTTTGTCCCTCTAAAGCCAATCATTTTTCCGAGACCAACAGTACCCTGCGTCACACCAGCCTTAATTTTATCCACAAGTAAATCCAAAAAATAATGTAAACCCGTTGTCGCTTGAAATAATTGCAAATATATACTATTATAAAATTATAAAATCTGGTTAAGAAAAATCATACTCTGGTGCCAGCCGGGATAAGAAAAATCATACTCTGGTGTCTGTCAACAGTTTTTATAAGATTCGTCGATCGAGTTAGAGACCGCCTTCGAGACTTTCTGCCAGTAGGACATCTAAAAATGGTTGTAAGACGCTTTTGACCCGACTAAGCTCAAGTATAAAGTTCGTTATGCCTTTGATAATTATTAGACAATAATTAGTTATGAATATGTATTTGCCAAAATGTGGTTTGGTTGCCGCTTGGCGGGAGCTAAATAGGTTTAATTATTCTTGGATTTAGTTAACTTTGCTAGCGGCTGTTGTAAGATCTAATCCATACTAATATTACAAATTATTAAAGCGAAAGTAATTTTGTCTGTCTTTTAACCCTCAAACCGCTGAACCAATTTAGATGAAAGTTGACACGAAGATATTTTCATCTATATACAAACGCGTTTGACGCTCGCAATGAGAATCAAGTGTCATGATTTTGTATGGGGTATGACAGTTGAAACGGATACCAAGTATCAAAATTTCGTTAGGCAATAACTCCCCAGGTCAATTGCGACTGTGGGTCAATGCGTCTTTTAAAGATTTCTTATAATCCGAATACTTTGAAACTACGTTTTTGTGTTATTGACAAAAGATGCATTTATCCCGATTGACCTTACTAAATATTTTTACAAGTTCTAATAATACCCAACTCGATGGACGGATCTTATCAAAACTGTGACAGACCACCAGCATCACAGGGTGTGCTCGAAATGTTGCCAACAGAATAAAGTTGAGACTAATCCGGCTACCCAAAGTCGAGAGGATCGAGGACCAAGACCAGCAGTGTACGATTACATCATCATCGAGACCACGACCACTCTGACAAGAGTGACACAACTAGAAAGAACGTATAATCCATAAGTACTAATATCATAAATGCGAAAGTGTATCTGTCTGTCTGTCTGTTACCTCTTCACGCTTAAACCGCTGAACCGATTTGGATGAAATTTGGTATGGAGATAGTTTGAGTCCCGGGGAAGGACATAGGCTACTTTTTATCCCGGAAAAATCCCCCTATCCGCGATAAACGAATTTAAGGCGGACGAAGTCGCGGGCAGAAGCTAGTATTTATATAAACACTAGAAGATGCCCGCTTCTTCTTCGGTAATAGTCATAACCCCTCGTTTTTACTTTCGCGTAGTTCGGTAAAAAGTATCGTATAACCATCTGTGGATATCCAGCTACCCGTGTACCAAAAACTGTTGTAATCTGTTTAGCCAATTTGGCGTGATGAAGCCACAACGACGCATACAAACATACAAAAAATACAAAAAAAAATGTTCGATTTAGTGACCACAATAGTCCGTTACAATCGTTTTTAAGGAAACATCTTAATGTACAGACATTTCATTATTACAACTTTAAAACAGTATAGATATAGCTTTTGTAGAGTTATTTATCGGTCGCTCGTTAATATTTTTATACATTTCATTTGTTATAATATTTCCTAATATCTACAAAGTCCCATCGATTATTCAGTCACCTTAGCTATGCAAAGTTATCAAAACTATTCGTGTTCAAAGCAATCGAGTTGAACTGATGACAACGTCATAAGCGCGTTCAAATATTTGCCACCTTCACAATGGCAGCACAATATTTATATATCGTACAAGTATACACGTATAAAGCGCGTACGCCCTGCGTGAGCAAACAGTCCTGTTAGCTCAACAACTCTAATGAATACTTAAAATAACGCGGGAATCGATCCCGCGACACTGACGACGGTAAAGGGTGGTCAGGGCTTCATTCGAGATAGGTATCGCGATTTTTACCACGGTTAGATGGACAGATAAACGTGTATTCGATTGCGAGACACATAAACGATGAACAAGGCTAAATCTGTCAGTTAAGTAACATTTTAGAAAATGTGACGGAATTATCTTATAACATACTTCCAAAGCTCACCAACAACAAAAACGGTTCACACAGTTAAGAGCTCGAGGCCCCAGAATAACATTAAATGAATTGAAGATATTTTAAACAAAATGATTAAAACGGACTATTTAGGGGTCACAGAATCGAAAAAGAACATTTTGAATTTTTATGCATGTTTGTACGTTTCGTTGTGGCTTCATCAAGCCAAATCGGCTAAACGGATTTCAACATTTTTTGGTACATGGGTAGCTGGGTGTCCAAAGATGGCCACAGGATAGATACTTTTTACCCGACTACACTGAAAAAAAAAAGTCTCCGCGAACGAAGTTGCGGGCGCCTAGTAGACATATATTATAAGTTTTAAACTTATGATAATTTTTACAGTGTTAAATACACTTAAATTTGTAGTGAGGCCTGATATACACTTGATTAATGAGAATTGCGAGTTTACATATATTTGCTACTACACGCAAGTAGGGAATGTATGACCTCGCACTTGTCATTGTGTAGTGTATCATTTTATCAAAGAGTGAATCAGCCGCTGCATGACTAGTCTGTCGCATGGCAGATGAAACGCCCATGCAAATTATATTCTAACAGACTGCCCAATTATATCTTCTCACCTGAGTTCCAAAGATTCAAAACATAAAAGTACTTTATTCGCAACAATGAGAGATATACAGAATATTCGAAATTACGATAACATTTCTTCCCGCGACTTGTGCTTAAAATTACATTTCGATAAATAGCAAAATAAAATAGAAAAGTCATGGCAATGTCGCCGAAAATCGCAAAGCTAAATTCGAACGCGAGCCTGGCAGTTCGCAGCCGAGGCCGAAACTTCGCCTTAATCAATACATCCAATTTTGGAGAGTGACTGGCAACAACGTTGTTTAAATATAACTCTGTATCTGTGCAAATTCCTTTTCTTTCCGGCTGGCTTTGAGGTTAGCTGCCAATTTCTTTAATGGCTGCATTAAGCCCGATGCATTGTTATTACAATCGCATGACCCACAGGTTTTTTTAAGGTTAACAGAATCGGGTATTTTAGAAACCCCATACGTTATTATTTTTCGCCAAAATGAAATTTTAACGTTATTGCTTCTCCTGAAAATTTACTTCGCAAAAAATTTACTTTGAAAATTCACTTAGGGCCGATTTCACCAACAATCAATTTAAACGAGAGTGGCTAACCCAGTATAAACTAAATCTAACGATTTACTCAATGGTTAACTTCATTTCCATTTCACCAGGCTAGTCTACGGATAACAATCTCTCGTACTAAGGAACGTTGAACGAATGAATTGAATGATATCGTAATGCACCCAAGTAAGATAGACAATTTGTCCCATGCTTCAGCAATGGTGCTGCGTATTTTTTAAATTTATTCGAGTAATACATCAATTGTGAAGTAAGTATTGAATTCACTTGACAGAGACAATGACAATACTAATCTACATTTAACAGTTTACTCAGCCAAAATTGACGGTGTAAGATTATTCTCTAGTTTAGACATTTTATCTTTAGGTTAATTATTGGTGAAACGTAAAATGAGTTTACTCACGTGTAATTAATGATTTATTATTGGCATAAGGCATATACTACGTCGATGAAATTGACCCTTATGGTGTTTCTGAAATACCCGATTCAACTTCTAGTTCGTTTCAGGAGTGTAATGAAACAAATCATGACGCGATCTCAGATGAAGATTTCAGACGGGTTCAATTGACGTGAACGATTTGAAAAGAATTTGTTCTCAAAAATCATTAAATGACTTTGATGATCCTTTTAAAGATCCTACAAATGTTTTAAACATACGATTTTAAAAATAAACGTTCGGACGAGTATTAGTTTGGAATTTAGGTGCTATACTTATAGAAGAAGGCCAGTTTCCTGGAGCTACACGTATCTGATCAAAACTCAGAAAATATATTATACCCTACCAACTACACTAAAAGGCGACCCCAACTTCGTCAGCGGACGAGAAAATAAACTTAACCCTCTTTTTTACTTCAGCGTAGTCGAGTATATCTATTCAATCACCTTCAAATAGTCTGTATCACTTTTTTTTTATATCTTCTATGTGCAGACATATCATTTTTCCAACTCTCAACCAAGACGAATCTAAACGAATCAAAATCCATCAAGCCGTTTAGGCTGCGGAGCGTGCCAAAGAAATAGAGATACATACATATTATACATAACCAAATACATACTCCCGAAAAACATTTTCTTCTGAAGCAATCAAGTAAAATTTGTAAATATTTTGCTTATAATAAGAGGTCCTACACATAAAATTTGCAGATCTGTGCGTCGAACGATATGTTCTTCTACCGCCTTTTAGATTATGGCTTTATATTGGAATGTATTTAACGTATACTGGCACAAAAAGCGGGAAAAAACAGCAAACATTCGTTATTCCCGTTACAAACACGAATAACAATCACACAAATAAATTCCACTCGGCCGGACGTAAAAACACGCAACGCATAACCGGGTCCGGCCGTCCGGCCGTCGTAAATAAGGCCGGACCCAAAGGTCAACGGATGTCCGGAACGGGCCACAATCATACGTCCAATTAGGTTCCTAGTCCCGGACAGCGTGCGTGGGCGCGGAGAGAAAATTCACTAATTGCATTAATAATGCGCGCGAATGGTTCAAGCGTGCGATTTCCAGACAGGTCAAATTCAAATTCAAAACTTTCTTTGACGACCGGTTTAGCTCAGTGAGATTAACGTTGCCTGCGAAGTTGAAGGTCTTGGGTTCAAATCTCGGTAAGGGCAAATATTTAGATGATGAGCATAAATATTTGTTCCTGAATCTTGGATGTTTTCTATCTACACAAGTAAACCTATCTATTAAATATATCGTCGTCTAGTACTCATAACACAAGGCTTATTGAGCTTACCATGGGACTAGTTCGATTTGTGTAAAAATTGTCCTGTAATATTTTTTATTTTATTCTGCAAGTAGGCCTCAAGGGCTCTTTTACATGTCTATTTTTTCAGTAAACAATAAAACATTCGCAATCTAGATAATGACATACCTGGGCACACTTTATACTTTTAAAACATAAGGTGAAAATTATGTGACCTTTACGGGCGTCCGTGGCGGCCGACTGAAACGAGGTTTTTATGAAATTTCCCGCTCGCATAATCAGTAATCAGCCCGCCCGGCCAGTGTTGCCATACGACAGAATTTATCCTGACATGCTAGAATCTTGGAAATGATCAGGATTTTGACACTCTCTGATAAAAATATCTACATTTTGATCATTATCACAACATAAAACAGCGCGGCGTTTAACACATGGAATGCCAGGAACCCGCCTAGCGGGCGCTCTGCTCGGTTAAACGCGTAGCCACCATGTGTTTCCCCGTATGTAGAGGAAAGTGCGTAGCGCTACGAAACGCTTGGCAGCAAAAGTTAACATTTTTTATCGCATGTAAATTTGATATATTTAATTACCTTGCCCAGTTAATTCTTAGACGTTTCGGATGTCGCGTTACGTCCATAGTCTCGTAGGAACTGGAAAAGCGTGTATCAACATCTTCTAGCCGCGCGTTTTTAAGAGCCACCAGCGCTTTGACTTGATTAGTAGTTTTGTAGTTAGACTAGAAACCCTTGTAGTGTCGCCTTGTAATCACACTTGACAATTTTACGACCTCAAACCCGCTAGGTGGGCGGTCTGTGCGTAGTAAATTTTCGCTACATACGCGACTTACCCATGTAATCGGTTACGCGCGTAGCGCTACGAAAATCTCCGAAACTACTAATGACACAAAGCTTGAATTTTAATGCAAAAAGCAATAATAATTGAACCATTCACTACCAGGAACCCGTTCGGTGGGCGGTCTGCTCGTACCAAGTTTTTGCTACATTTATTTTATTTACGTAATAACGTTATCAGCTACGCGCGTAGCGCTACGCAAATCTTCGTAGTGAAAGAGGGCTCATACCTACTGCAATTCGTCACGTATGTACTAGTGTTTCTTGTAAAAGTAGCTACAGAACCCTACCCTGGGCATAACCTGACATGATGTTAGTCGATTTTAACACTTTCACGACCTAGATTTTCATAGCGCTACGTGTACCCGATGACATGGAAAGATGAGTATGTAGCGAAAATTTACAACGAATAGAGCGCCCACTTAGCGGGTATCAGGCCGTGAAAGTGTAAAATACTTTTTACTTTAACGATATGGCACCGATGACAACCCTAGGTCCTGCAGACTTCAAAATAACTCCGACCTGTGCACACCTGCCCGAGGAAAATGTTAGTCTCTCTCTCTCTCTCTCCCCCCTCTCTCTCTCTCCCCTCTCTCTCCATCTCTCTCTCCCTCCCTCTCTTTCCCTCTCTCTCTCGCTCCCTCCCTCTTTCCCTCTCTCTCTCTTGCTCCCTCTAGTGTCGTTTCCTCATGATTGTAACCATGGATATCTTGATAATCATTGGGGATATTTCATACTTGGAGTAGATAATTTGCCTCTACCGGTTCGTGTCCATTGCTTGTCTTACGATTGACTAAAATGTCAAGGAACTTCACTTATGTTATACCCTTGTTTATGTGCATATTCTTACTATTTGTTGTGTATTACAAATTCAAACACGGTTTTTATAACATGGCAAAGGTTGCTTACCTAGGGCTACAGGAATTCTACACGCTACCATTGGGATTTATCATTCAGTTTATGGAGGTTGTATGATAGATCAATCCACTGAGTACAAAGAGATTACACAAAAATGCCACTATGCTCGAGGTCGAAGTATATCCGTAAGGACCCCTGGTAATAAGACAAGATGCTCAACATGGAAAAAAAACATGTAACTTTCTGGCCGAGCATTATACTTACCGAGCTTTATTTTTTTTATACTTTTATTTTAGCATCTTAAAACATATTCCGCGCTGGACAACCGGCACCACTTATAAAAATAAAATATAGAAAAGTATATTCACAAAAAATATGCTGTCGATTAACGGGATTCCCTTCTTGGCATTAAATCCCGTAGCATATTAAAAGAGGAATTCCTAAATCCGAATTGGATTACGAGGATTTTCTCAGAATGAATCATATTACGATTCGAGGAAATGTGTTCCGCGTAAACATTTCGTGGGCAAATTAATCAGCCTGGGCTTCAAATTACATTTATTTCTGTTCTATTAGTGCAAAGGTTTTAAGCCGTGGCGTGCGGTCCATATAGGCATAAAGGCACTGCCTACCCTAAATGACCATGGCTCCAATCGGGCACAGAGACACTGCCTACTCTCAAGCCCTGAACGACCATGGCTCAAAACAGGCCCAGAAAACTGCCTACCTTGTCCAAAAACTCATTATTATTATTATTAATTCATTATGGTTTCATTTTGCGAAGATAATCAACATTCTGGAAAATTTAACACTGAGTTTCCAACATTTTAGGAATTCAACTTTCTATTCGTAAAGGATTTCATTAGATCATATGTAACCTTGGCCTCTATATATTACCACTGGACTGGCTGCTGTCAACTTTTGTACATATTTGACTATCGCCATTTTGGCGCTGTAGGCAGAAACGAATGGCCATGGAGCTGACATTAGTAATGTAAGTTGAAATCTATGACTGTCGATCGTTTGTTATTACTTACATCTAAAGGGGTTAGTATCATCTCGTCTAAAAAAGCAGCTGGTCTAAGTAGCAACTGGTCTTAAAAGCAGCTGGTCTAAGTATAAACTGGTCTAAAATAGCAGCTGGTCTAATGAGCAAGTGGTCTAAAAAGCAGCTGGTCTAAGTATAAACTGGTTTAAAGCAGAGATGGTCTAATTAGCAAGTGGTATAAAAAGCACCAGGTCTAAGTAGCAAGCGGTGTAAAAAGTAGCTGGAGCTGGTCTAAGAATTGCAAGTGGTCTAAATATAAAGTATAAGTTCCAGTTTAAGTTCCTTAGGGTCTATTCACAACCACAACCACACCACAACGACTACCACGTGGGCGATGATTTATATAAAAATTAATAGTTTTATTAACATGGACCACATTTCACCGTCAAACGCAACCGTGCGGACGACACAGACCGCATCGCAACCACAACGCAACCACTAGCGACACGAAGCTCTAGCGAACGGCTTCGTCCCAAACACGACGTTGCGTTCACAACCACATCGTCGTTTTACAGTCACCGCAACGCAACTGCAAAAAACTGCAGCTATATACACTATTTACACATAACCACTGCGGCACCATTTTTTGCCGCTACGTTGTGGTGTGGTTGTGGTCCGTGTGAATAGATCCTCAGACCTATATTATGCCTATGTAGGTACAGGTACTAGCTAAATAACACACGGGAAAAAAAGATTCTGTCAAAAAAAAATATTTTGAAGACAAGCTTTAAATGCCGACTGTAAATACTTTTCTTTGCTTTATTATCAACTACTCGTCAGGGTAATTATGATGAGCTTGGGCTCATCACGATGACACAGCAGGATTATCTTGTTACGCAGCGGAGTTCCACGGCCACCTTCTGACTCCATCATCAGACCAGCTCCATAGTACCATATTATTGCATTGTCACCGAAGATACACAAGTATAGCAAAGAACCCAATTCGGCATTGGGAAGTTAAATAAAAGCTTGTAAAAAGATATTTTTCTCTTAACATTTGACGACTTACGATAAAACTGATATATTCTATAGAGACTAAATTTGTATTTAGACCATGTTCATTTTTGATGAGATGAGATTTAGACAAAGAACGCTATAGACCAGTTGCATTATTGACGGGTTGCGTTTTAGACCAGTTGCGTTTTAGGCGAGAAGCGTTTTAGACCATCTGCCAGTTGCGATTTAGACAAGTTGATAATTAGACTAGCTGCTTTTGAGACCAATTGCTACTTAGACCAGCTGCTTTTTAGACCAGTTGCTCCTTAGACCAGCTGCTTTTTAGACCAGTTACTGCTTAGACCAGCTGCTTTTTTAGACGAAATGATACTAACCCACAACTAAGGGAATAAGGCGACTTTAAATCGATTTAAATAGGCCAGTTTCGAAAACAAGATAACAAATAAGAAATTTGAATGTGTTAATTATTTGTTTATTTAACCCAAGTAACATAAAATAAAATAAATATACATAATATTTACACATTTCAATAGAAAATTACTTATTTGATGTCATAGGCTGCGGTGACGCTTAACATCAGACAGGGCTTACGCTTGTTTGCCACCTTTAGTAATGTATAAAAAAATGTCGATATTGAAATTATCGAAACGACCTCCTTGGAGTAGTTTACGTCAAAATTAGTTCAATGGGACACCCGCTGACTGCGTAGGGCGCTTCGAATCCGAACACAATATTTGCCGTCAAATGTAGTGGACAACCTATCCAGTGGAATAGGAGAGATCAGTGATATGCTGATATGTAACCATGGAATCATGTAAGGTTTATTCTGGATGTTTTTCAAAGTACGAGCGTTGGATAATAAAGCAGTAGGTATAAGGTTCTTAGGACAGCTCTCTTCTTCGCCATTCGCTTCGATTATAGGTGTCTTCTACAGCTAGGCCTAAATCCTTCATGTCTCCCTGGACATTCGTCATCCAGGTAGTTTGTGGCCTACTTCTCCCTCTCTTCTTTGTAGCCATGGAAAGGCACTTTTTCACAACATGGCCATCGGGTCTGCGCATGACGTGCCCAAACAACCTTAGCCTGGACTCTTTGACTTTTTCAGTGATTGGCGCTACTTTAAAGCTACCACGTATGTAATTGTGGCGGACTTTATCCTTCAAAGTGACTCCTCCCGCCCATCTTGTTAGGATAACTAGTTGAAAAAAATTCGTTGATTACCGCTCACATGGCGACCGCTGCCTCTCTAATCGAATTCATCAGTCTAGCCATAGGCTCGTCTTTGTAGTTTCAAAAAAACTAATATTACTTCGATTGTAAAGGAAAAAATCAATGCGACCTACTAAACTGAAAGCAGGATTTGAACGTACGAACTCTTCTTTAACGCAGAAGTGCTCTGACCAACTGAGCTATCGCAACTTTATGTACGTGGTTTAATATTTTCTCACACAATCTAGTTAGCACTAGTAGCGCCCTCTGTAACTTTCACATTTTTTAATTAACTGCACATGCGTATTTGTATTACAGCCTAACGAATTTCATATATTTTGAAAAGAACAAATTATTAGTTAATTTTTTTTTAACACGCTTTTATTAGGTCGACCTGTATGTAACTAACTGTGTAATGGAATCTAAGGTAACTAATTTAACCATCTTCCAAGAATCGTAGCATCATGACAATTGGTAGCTACTGTCGAACTGATCTGATGATGGAGCCGGAAGATATGAACTGGAACTTCATGATGGAACATCGTATCATAGCTGTGTTTGGTTTTGTTAGAAAAGTCTTGTGAAGCGTGTTTTTCTAGTGTTTTTTAAAGTATTAATTTATTTATAACATTGTTATAAGTGATTAAATTTCTTTTTATTATCATAGGACAACTCGTAAAGAAATTAGAGACGTCTGGCAACATTAGTGGCGATTTATGAGCAGGTTTATAGCCTATCTTAACTGTCAATTGAACGAGAGCCAAAAATGTCGCCGAACGAATACGATATTTGTTCGTATTTTTTACCATCACACATTATGACCGTGAAAATTATTATAATAATTTTTCAGCGAATTTTGTTCACAAGATTAAAAAAATAAGGGTAAATCTCAGAAACTCATGTACTTAAATTGTCACTTTAATTACGCTTTTTCTGAAGAAACAAAGATCAAAGCACAAATAGCGTTCAAAAATAAAATTGCAGTGCTCGCTGGTGGAAGTGTTGACATGTTGATAACGGACTATTTGGTGGTCACTGTCAAAGTATCTATTTTTTGGATTTTTTGTACGATTCTATGTGTCGTTGTGGCTTCATCACGCCAAATCGGCTAAACAGATTTCAACTATTTTTAACCGACGAAAAAACGCGTATTTTTTTTTTTGGCACACGGGTAGCTGGGTATCCACAGGTGGTCATAGGATACTTTTTACCCGACTAACTGTCGAAAAAAAGATTGGTTAAGACTTTTTCTCGTCCGTGAAAGAAGTCGCGGGCGTCTTGTAGTCCGGTATAATTTTGTTAGATACTGAGACAGATTTTTGACAAGTTTTGAATTTTTACCGGCCGGATTTTTTATCAACTTAAGTTCCAGTTCAGGATATTCCAATTTGTCAGTTTTTAAACGACAAAGTGGAGCAAATTTTCAATAGGTATCCCTTCCCGTTTCCTCTCAAACAGTCACGCACGTACAAACATGTTTATGAAGAATCCCACCTCGCCGTACATCTTCATTCCGTTCCAAATCGCTGGCAATAAAACGCGCCATGTTTATCGTCTAGATTTATCATAGTCGTTGAAAAAGAAACAATTCTATTCTGTATCTCACGAGCGGGCGCCATTGTGGAGGGGCGCGGGGCGCGGGGGGGTCGACGTCAGTTCCATTGATCGTGTGACGTCACGGCGTGGCCACTGCAGAGTCGCGTGGCTGAACCAGCTTCGCGCCTTTGCCCGGGCGGCTGATTGAGGGAGCCGTTTGTATAATGCGGCTGTTAGGATTTGGTACCTTTGCCACGCGTCGACTTATGAATGTGTTTTGTTGATCGAATTCGAAATGGCGGTTTCGGGTGTAAAAGGTCGAATGATTTACGAAATGCATTACAACCGTATTATCGTCGTTTGAGACGTTGATAGACCATTTTCTTGTAAAAAATTTCGCTTTGTGATTTTAGTGAAATTAAAGAACATCGCGTGTGTAAGTATACAAGTTTGTGATCGGTAGAGCGATCTTTCTGATACCAACTGAATTTAGTTCGTTATACGCACAGATATAGTATAATCGTAATAAATAAAGAATCTATACTATTACAAAGATGTAAAAATTAAATGCCTGTATATTGACAATAAAGTTATCAATCATAAAAAGAAGTGAAATGGACTAAATCTCTGAATCGTTTTTAATAGATTCCGCAGCCAAAATGACAAAAACAGAACCCTTACATTTTCGTCATGTCCGTCCGTCCGTATGTCAAAGAAGGCACATTACTCAAAAACTAGAAGACATATATTGAGGAAATTTAGAGTATAGATGTCTTGCGTAAGCCGCTACTTAGTTTGGTAGTTAAATAACCGAAATAAATACACATACAATTTACGGCAAATAAAAAAATGAACGAATGAAATATTTCTAGGAGGCACTTCATAGAAATAACAGAAGCTTAATAAGATAACTTTCAACGAAATTTATTTTCAACATGATCGGATCTACTGTTTTTGAGTTGTGGCCTTAAAACTGCGCTTCTCGACAAAATGATGTAAGTGCCATGAAGATACACTTTTTTGCTGGCGCACTGTTTCATAATTATAGATTTGTTTTAATCTGTTTCTGTAGTGCATTTCTTTGTAGTGACGGCTACGGCACTGAGCATGGTCCAACATGCTCTGGGCCGATTTTTTTTGTTTGTCTTTACCACCGCAGCACGCCACAGCGGCTAAACGGATTTCTGTTATTGGTACATCGATAGCTTGGCATCTATAGATGATTATAGGATATTTTTTATTTGACTACGCTGACGCGACAAGGTCGGTTATGATTTTTTTCTCCTCCGTGAAGGAAGTTGCGAAGAATCCCAACTTCTAGTCCTTTTATGAACAAACAACCCTTCCGACGTCAGACGTTTCAGAGAAATTAAGCAATTTTCCAATCAAAAGCACAGATTGCTTACAAACATCCCGTGTGGCGTTGCTACGATTACGGCCCGCCAATTACACAAATTACAGTACAGATGAGTAATTCCGCTCTCAATATAATGGTAACACAATCCGGATATAATCCTGAATTACAATACCCCGAGATCTGGGTTACGGGGCCGATTAGTCTCAAGGAATCCCTGTGTGTTGTGCTCCAATCCAGATATTAGGATGACAAAACAACTGAAAGACGCATAAGACATAACGATCTATGTCTTTTTCTTTTTTATGTACCCGTAATAAATTTACCGCCAAATAAACGGTCATGCGCATCAGTGGCGTGGCGTCCATATTAAGGTGCGTCCACACTTGTATCATTTGCTCGTATCCGATCACCGTGCCGTGGCATGACTGCGTATCGCGCTGCTTGGACGCTTACTGTCGGCGCGCCGATCATGCCGTACTCGTCCGATATAACTGTGTGATACGCGTAGCAAAATGGATTTCAAGCGATCCGATCGGCGCAACGTCCAAACTCGTGATCGTGACACGCGATCATGCCACGCGACGATGATCTGATATGGGCAAATGATACAAATGTGGACGCACCTTAAGCAGACTCCCACCGGGTTGCCCAAAGAAAGGCTTATAACCAAATTTTTCTTTAAATATGAATAAATGAATACGCTACGGCTTCCCTTGTAATTTTCCTGACGCCACGCCTCTGCTAGGCATAGAAAATAATCTGAGTTTTCACACAAATTCCATTAAAAATTTCAAATCACCACCAAAATTTTTGATTATGTTTTCATTTACAACCTTGCGCTTGACCTGTCTTATAGTAAACAATCACTGCAGAGGTCGCTTGTATCGCTTAAAACAGCACGCGCTTGTTGCCTGTTAACACCCCTCTTGCACAACTTCATGTTGCACAAATAAATCAAGGAACAGTCTGACAAAGACGACTTGGTCCCAAACTGGGCAGTAGGCTTGGTTCAAAGTACAACCCATAAAACCGGTCAAGGATAGGTATACATAAAAATGCCGACTAAAAATCAATACGATTGCTTCATTCTTATGAACTACATTATACGCGATAAATCCATGCCTTACTTTGTTATGTTAGCTACAGGAACATAGCTTTACTGACAAGGGCCAATCCAGCCTTCGCGCCCCAATATCAGTATAAACAGGGTGATCAATCCAAATGGGTCAGTAGGGAGAACTCAGAAACTATGAGAGACAGCGAAATCTGTTCTTAGGAACCATGGCGTCGATTTTAAGGCCGTGTTCAAACCAAACTGACATAAAGCCACCGAAAGTGGGCGAACGTTACGCAGTTTATTGTATTTCCATACATATTCACTTATTCGTTCACATCTAACCGACAGTACGTCAATACGCTATGCGTAGACGCCGACATACAATACCGTTTATTTTCACGTTTACACTGGGGCTCACAGTGAGCCTGCTCACATTAGGCGGCTTACAGTCAGTTTGGTTTGAACACGGCCTTAATTTAGTAATAATGGCATTCAATTATTTTTACTTAAGAGAGAAAAAATCTTTGCATTCTATCCCGTCTGCTAGTTTGCCTCCTAGTAGAGTTGAAAGAAATGAATGCCATTATTATTAAATCTAAAATCGACGCCATGGTCCCTAACAGCAGATATCACTATCTCTCATCTGACCCATTTGGATTGATCACCCTATAATAAGGTAAATGAGAAAAGTAAAGATACATATCAGGGACAATTTTACACAAATCAACCTAGTCCCAAAATAAGCACAGCTTGTACTATGGCTAACCAGGCGACGATACAAATATAGAACTTGAATATATAGAATACATGTAAGACCCAGGAACAATCATTCGTGCTCATCACACAAACACTTGCCCTGCCCTGCCTGGCTGGTAGAGTAATAAGTTTACACCTCAAGTAGGCATTATTAATTAATTATGAAATTTACATAATTGCATTAAATAAATACAAAAATAACGATTACAGGCCATTCAAAGGTAATAACTGAAACATGCAATTGACAGCTGTTTCCCCACGGACTATATCTAGGGCAGGTAATGTAAGTTCCATCGCTTGGAGTCTAAGCGTGCTCCCCTGGGTGGCTCATTCTCATTATGGAAAACGGAATTAGGTATTTTTATATTCCAAAGTAATGACTTGTAAATTATACTCGTCTCCATTTCATCTTTGCTGGTAATTATGATATCGCATTTGCAGATGAGTTTAAGCTTCGTTTGCTGTCAAATTATGAATACTCGTTTAAAGTTCACGCTTTTACAGACGTAAAGATCGCTTCAAATAGAAATTGCGATTGAAACTTTTGGAAGGAGGTTTTTAGAGTTTGTGAATGAAATCATACTTCAGTTTTTGAAGCTCTGGAACATCTTTAAAAAACTTTCAGTCTTGTAAAGTTTTGTACGTATAGGTGTTTTTTATTAAGCTTAAGCTTCAATAAAATAGATGGAAAAGGGATCTGTTAGATCAGTTTTCTGAAAGCATTTTTTCCTTATAGTATAATTTCTTGTAGCACACATTCCTACGCTTAATTTTTCCCGGCAATATTTTCTTATGAAGCTTATTTTACGTGCCCGTTTCCCTAATCGTTTTTTTTTGGGCGTCGCATTTTTTTCATGTTGCGTTAAATACATATTAAATGGATGGATCAACTTTTTCTCGTTGTTATCCGTCTCGTAATTCAGAGAGAATAGTGACAGTTACTTAGAAAAATGCTAAAAATCTAGGCTATTAACATGCTGATGAGATGGCCCTTGAAAATGGCCTAAATTGCCTAGAAAAAAATACTTTTGTTGCCTTAATATTGTTTCAAATCATAGTATTAACTAGAAGGTGCCCGCAACTTCGTTCGCTGAGGAGAAAAAGTCATAACCCCTCTTTCTTCTTTAGCGTAGTCGGGTAAAAAGTATCCTTTAACCATCAGAGGATGCCCGTATTCCAAAAATGGTTGAAATCTGTTTAACCGATTTGACATGATGAAGCCACAACGACGCATACCAACATATTTACAAAATTTTGATTAGTAACCTTAAATTAGTCCGTATCACCTTTTTTTATTTCTTCAATGTACAGACATTTCATTTTTACAAGTTAATAATAGTATAAAAGAGTGACTCAGGAGAAGAAACTATAGCAACGAGGTACTTACAGAAACAAGTTAATAGATCCAAATAGTTAAAATTGACAAATATACAAAGCCAGTTACATCCAGATTATAAAGAAAGAAAGAAAGAAAGATAATTTATTTCGCAGCGACAATATACATGACATACAAGAGAGGAAAAAAAATGCGTTGTGCGAAAAAGGAGTCCACTCAGCAAAATGCCAAACCACGAAGAGTGATTTGACGCTGGTATTACGTGGATCCAGAAAATTGAGCGAAACAGGACTGCACGTTATAGTCACATTTAACAAAATAAACTTAACAACTACAATTTACACAGTACGTAACCACTAATCATTGTATTACAGCAAATAAGATTACAGATATACCGCTTCAGAGCGAATGGGGCCAAATAAGAACAGCTGTAACTCGGTGATGTATTAAAGAGGACACCTAGATAGACTATTCTGTAAAATGCATACCTATTTTTATTAAATTCGTAAGGCGTAGTTGCAGTTGAGTAAAGTAGCATTTTACTGTAGGTATTTATCTTTTCACCAAGGTTAACGTAGCAAGCCGGTGGGAATCAAGTCCTACGGGCAGCACCGGCTGTCAGTCGCATAAAATTCCCAAAACCGCTTTTCAAACTATTGCAAAGCTTATAGAATTGGTATCCAAGCGCCGAAGCAGTCCCGACCTTCCCTTACTGACCTCAATTACCGTGACTGAAAATTTAATCAGAGGCGAGTGATGTAAAGTTCACGGGAATATTCGCATGTGGTATTGCACTGTCATGTTCATAATTTTCAAGTTTCCCAAAGTAAAGCGGGAGACAAGATCGGAGCGTACACTGATGACACAAATGGTGTCTACTGAAACCTACCGTCCGTCGTAAAATGTCCATATAAAAACATCCTCATGGTATTAGATTAAATTTTTCATGTAATTGACTGTCGTTGCGCCACTACCAGCGTGACAGCGGTCATTGATCCCGTATCCGAACACGGAGTAACGGCCTAACGGGTTAGAGAGCGCTTCGAAATAAAGTTCCGAAATCAATTCGTCCGAACGTAACCTAAATAATTAACCGGTATAAAACCAGTTTATTTGTAACCGGTTACAAGCCCTGGGTTACAGGCACAGTTGAAGGGAAGAGACCCAGAGGCCGTCGCCCTAAATGATGGGTAAACCAGGTGTCAGAATGCCTTGACATGCCGGTTATTGCAGCCCTTCAACGGGAAACCGATTGAGCTTCATGGAAGGGAATACTCGCTAGACTACGACGGCAGAGTCTCGATTCTCAGCATTGAGGGACCGATTGAGGCAGAGGAGTGGAGCAGTTACTCACTGCAGCAACATCGTGCTTTTCTGTTTATCCAAATGCTTGACAGATAAATGGAATAGTAACATATACCATTAACTATCACGACCGCGAACTTGCTACGTGGGCGCTCCGTTCGCAGTAATTTTTCACACATACACATTTTTACCCATGTTTCTCGTATCGTATTCACGCATAGCGTAGCGCTATGTAAACCTCGGTTGTGAATGTGTTAACACGTTCGGCGCCGGCAACGATCCACTAAGGCCTACTTATGCCTATGCCTGCCGAAATGAAATTTTGATCGCAAACGTTGTGTGACTGGCACTCAAACATAAAATCACGCAAGCGTGTCACCGGCATAGGCAGGGATCGGAACCGGTATTTTTTTCATACAAAATAACTGAAATAACGATGCGTTTTTTCGTTCAATTATTAGATATTCGTATATTTTATTAAAATTCTAGAACTTGAATCACGTGTTTTGTAGTTAATTTCTTTTTTCTTAAATACAGTTCCACACAACACACAACGTTTTTGATCAAAAAATTTTACTCCTAATACTGTAAACTTTTCAGGATTGTTATAAAACAAACCTAACCTAATCTATACGATGATCTTTTAAAAAATCCTGAAAAACTTACAGGTTCTGAAAAAAAAAGCATTATGAAAAACGATATATTAGGACAAACAACATTAGAGATTTCGAAGGAGACCCGTGTTGTGTCAACGTACACAAGTTTACTGTACATTTAATTTGAAATTTTAACATCACGAATTCCGAGAAATTCTCAAACATAAAATCAGCCAAGCGTGTCACCGGCATAAGAGTAACAGTTTTTTGATCACAAACCTTGTGTCACTGGCAACGAACGTGTCAAGCCTGTTATTTATGTTATGGAAGCGTACAGGTTGGATTGCGGGGTTAGACAGGGGGGGTTGTCATCGCCTAAACTCTTCAACCTGTAGGTGAACGGTCTGATCGAGGAGCTCAGCAGCATGCATGTTGGATGCTCTGTGGATGGCGTGAGTGTCAACAACATTAATTACGCAGACGATATGGTGCTGCTGTGCCCCTCGGTCTGCGCCCTCAGGCAAATGTTGAGTGTGTGCGAGTCTTACGTAGAAAACCATGTCCTTATTTATAATGCCACTAAAAGCGAGTACATGATCTTCGCACGGTCGGACAGAATGAATCCCAGTGTTTATCATAGTGTACGCCTAAATGGTAAGGTGCTAAATAGAGTAACGCAGTTTAAATATCCGGGACATATTTTGTCTAACGACTTGAGGGACGATCTTGATATCGAGCGGGAGCGAAGGGCGTTGGCAGTGCGGAGTAACATGTTGGCTCGTAGGTTTGCTCGTTGTTATAGACAAGTGAAAATTACCCCTTTTAAGGCGTACTGCCTAGTATTTTACACGAGCAGCCTATGGGTCAATTATACTCAGAAAGTGTACAACGCCCTTCGTGTACAATATAACAATGCCTTCAGAATGCTGTTGGAACTGCCGCGCTACTGCAGCGCTTCGGGGATGTTTGCCGCCGAACGTACTGATGACTTTTATGACATCAGGCGGAAGCGTATTGCATCTCTGTTGAGCCGTGTACGGGGTAGCCTCAACAGTATTTTGAAGGTAATTGCGAACAAATTTGATTGTCCTATCCTTAGGTTTTGGATGGCCCTAATAATAACATAATTAAATAAATAATGTAAATTGACCTGATTTAAATTTTATTTAATTTTACTCTATTCCATTTGATTTAATTCAATTTAATTCAATTTAATTTTAATTTAATTTAATTTCATTTCATTTAAATTTAATTTAACTTCTTTTAATTCAATTTAATTTAAATTTATTCAATTTAGTCATTTCATCTTTATAAAATTATGTACCTATATCCAATGTCGCCGAAATAACATATTATAAGTCATTTTACTAACCTTTTTATGGATGCGATTATCTGATATAAATGATTATTATTATTATTATATTTTGTTTACATTTTTGCTCTCCATTATTATTAGGTTTTCGCAATAGAGTTTAAATTAAACAAACTCACCCTAGTGATAAAAGTTTCTTGCGCAGCAGATGTCGAAAACAGCGAGTTTCGAAACTGTTCGTACTTTTCTCGCGACCGAGTTGCGGTCACTTAACATTTAATTAAAATTACTTACACGCCGGACTCTACTTAACGGGGGTTACCACAGAGGCCCTAACTATTCAGACGCTCTCACCTCAACTTTAGTCAATGTGAATTATAAAGGTCAAACAATACGAGACCGAAATTAGACCACTATCACATTCACGACTGATATTTTAGTAGCGCTACGATGGCCTATAACACGGGAAAATACGATAGCGAAATCTTACTACCAGCAGGCAATATCAATTTTACTCCTCCCTCCACTCCTCGGTCGGGGATGTGTTAAAAATAATCAAGAGTACACTCGATTTGACGAATAAAAAAGTTAACAATCCAAGTTAGGGTGGAAACACAACAGAAGCGCTGATAATTTTATAGGAAACAGCAACGAAGATGGGCCATTTTACTATTTAGCGCCACATTTTTTTCGCATCTTGACGTAAAAAGCGTATTGTGCAAACAGTGATAGGATCACATTGTTTTGTGGAGTATTCATCTAAAATAAAGCATTATTAAAATGTAATTTGCAATTAATTTTAATTGTTTTTAGTCACAGTTTATAATTATAAAGCAGGTAACGCAGTGGTCATCGATGTCCCCACTTTAGTATGAAAATAAGGTATTAACCGCTGCGTTACCGCCTTTTTACGGCTATAATGATCAATGTATGACTTTTCGTATATAAAAATCTATAAATCTGTTACGGAACTTATGCACATCGTGTTAATTTTATTTATCATTTATGGAATATTGGTAATTTATTTCAAAAACTAAGTTGCAAATGAAAAGAGAAGTACCCAGTTAACACTTTGACGACCAAGATTAATTAATTAATTTATTTACAAATGTTTACATGACTTAACAGAATCATCCAAAGCGCTATGAAACTTAAACTTAGAAAATTACAGAAATACAAATTTTCACACGAAGTATTACAAATTACTTTACACACACTCTTACATTACAGTAGTAGGCCTAGCATCCATCATTTCGCAGAGTCTGAGGCATTCAATTCTAACAGCCGTCCATCGCCACGCAAACAGATCACACTCCGGTGCGGATGCCAGGAGCGCGTTCATCAGTGCAAGAGCACGAAGGAGCGGAGAGTTCTTGTGCGACGCGGTGCGCGCCACTGGCACCGCCAACAGATCGCGTCGGCGCGGTCTGAGGGCTATCCTGGGGACGTCTGGTACGTGCAGACGCACAAGTTGCGTCACCAGTTCCGGACAGTCCGAGTCACCACGCAGCGTCCGACACGCGAACGTCAGCAAGCCTAGGTTACGTCTCACCTCCAAAGAGTTGTAACCTAAGGTCCCAAGGAGATACTTAGTTGGGTAGAGAAACGGGTAGTACCCGTACATTTTCTTAAATAAAAACCTTATAAATGCATTTTGATTTTTTTCTAGAAGCACAGCGTAAGTCGATTCATGAGGATGCCAAATGATGGACGCTGTCTCAAGCTTACTTCTTACGAAGGCATTATAGATGACCTTGATGGCAACGGGATCGTTAAAGTGACGAAGGTTGCGGATAACGAAGCCCAGTCTTCGATAGCAGCCGGCAGCAAGCGATGAAATATGCTCATGAAAAGTTAGCCGCGTATCAAAGACCACACTCAGATCCCTAGCGGAGAACACACGGTATATGGGCTCGGACCCCAGCAAATATTGAGCCAGTATCGGCAAATGAGCTCGGCTAAAGGTGCATACGCAACACTTAGCCAAGTTGAAGAGCAATTTGTTTTCCACACTCCACCGAAAAACCGAGTCAATGTCCCTTTGCAGCGACTCACAGTCACTAATCTGCTCCACTCCATACACCAACTTCAGGTCATCTGCATATAACAGACACTGAGCCGTCTGAAGAACTGACTTGAGGTCGTTTATTATGATCCCAAACAGGCTCCATATTAGGGCCTTTCTCCTAATATGGAGCCCTGACTTACACCAGACCGGGTATGATATGGGGCCGAGACAAAGCATCCATGTTGGACGTACTGCTGTCGATCACGTAGGTAACTAGCGAAGAATGACAACAATGCGGGAGAGAAACCAATCCGATCCAGTTTCGCCAGTAGCACATCGTTATCCACGCGATCGAAAGCCTTTCCGAAATCGAAATAAAGAACATGACTTGGATGCCTCTATCCAGGTGCTCAGATATGGTATCAGATAAACCGCGCGCGGTTTACGTTCACCAAACAATTATTTTAGTTATAAGTTTCTTTTAATGTTAAATAAAAGAAAAAAAAAGCCAAGATTAATAAATTGGTGTCAACAGAGCGGCACCGTCTGAATCCATGTTGCGCGTCACATAAAAATGGTTTTACCTGTGAGCATAGAATTTGGTGGAGTATGGACTCAAAGAGCTTAGCCAGAATGGAAAGGACAGCAATGGGGCCTGTAGTTTTCCACGATAGTCACATCATTTCCCTTTGGGATAGGTCTCACCCTCGAGACTTTCCAGCGGAGAGGGTATGATCCAGCACTAAGCGCCAAGTTATAGATATAGTGTTAAGGAACTTAGAAACTCCACACATCCCTTTACTACACACGCTGGCAGGTTGTCGGGCCCTACAGCGCTATTGGATTTCAGGCGCTTTATCCCAGATACAACCTTTTCCATTGATATTGCAGCTATATGAATGTAGTTGGCATTGCGTTTTAAATCCTCCATTCCTTGTATGTTAGGATCGAGAAGCGGAGTGTCAGGTAAAAATACCCCAGAGAAATAACTCGCAAACGCCTCAGCTACCTCGGGTCCGCCAAACTGCTTTTCATCTAGCTTCACAGTGCTGACAAACCCCCCTTTGACTTCAGACTGCTTAAATGCTGCCAAAAAGCCCTAGGATTGTCCTTAACCTTCTTCTGGATTTGGGCAATGTAGTCGTCGTAAGCAGAGGCTATTCGTCCTTTACTTCGGACCACATTTTCGCGAACTTGTTGTAAGAATCTTTGTCATTGGTGCGTTTCCACTCTCGATGCAAGTCACTTTTTAGCCTCAAGTTAATAAGTAATTAGCGAAAACTTACTACGAATAAAGCGCGTTCCTAGCGGATTCCTGGTTTGGAGTGTTAAAGTGTAGTAGATTGGGCATTTCAGATTCAGATCCAGGCTGTATTACGTCTTGACCTTTTGTTCCCACTCGGGTCCGAATCTGTTTCGCCCTGCATCATTAATCGCAGACAGCCTGCCTGAGACAGCCGTGTATCTTGTGGCACCTGCTACACAGGTTACAATAGGTACACTAAATTAGATTGATAAATGCAGTGTGACTTTCTGGTTACTGCATTTACGGGAATCGCGAAACATTGGAATTTGGCTAGAGAATCTCAAACTGCAATAACTTGTGATGCTACTGGACTTCCTTAACACTCACAAGTACTTTGTAGCGCTACGCGCGTAGTCGACAATATAGGGAACTGCGTATACAGAAAAAAGTGGCTACGAAAAGAGCACCCACCTAGCGGGCGCCGGGCAGTAATCAGTAATTTATTCACTAAACAATTTCGCTACCAAACTGTCTTCGACATATTTGGAAGCGCACGGTATTGGCTACACGTCTACGAGCAGAGCGCCCGCTAGGCGGGTTCCTGGCAGTGAATGTGTTAATAAACAACTATACTACTATAAAGTTCTAAAAATGAAATGTCTGCACATTGAAGATATTATCAAAAAAAATATTGCAACGGACTATTTGGAGGTCACGCAATCGAAAAATAGTTTTATGTTTTGTATGCTTGGTATGTGTCGTTGTGGCTTCATCATGTCAAAACGGCGGAACTGATTTCAACTTTTTTGGTACACTAGCTGGGCATTTACAGATGGTAATATGATACTTTTTACACGAATACGCTGAAGTAAAAGTGGGTGTTTTTTTCTCCTCCGCCGAAGAAGTTGCAAGGACCTTGTCATAATGTTGTAAAATCTAAATTCAATAAGAGCATCTTATATAATTTGAAACACAAGCTAGCTACAACGTTAAATGGTATCGACTTCCCGGCCATTAATTCAGCATCCACTGATAATTAATCTAATTAAGTGAGGAAAATAAGACTACCTTGGAGCTCTAGAATACATAAAGCGTCTAACGATCCTGTTTCAATCTTGTCGTGTCTTATCAGCTTGTATGTGTAGGTATGTAATTATATAAACTTTTTAATGTACATAAAGCAGCACAAGTACAGAAAAATAAAAGATGTGTACAAATGCGAACTTATCCCTATAAGGGATCTCTTCCAGTTAACCGTTGAAACGAGATGGAAAGTAAACATCAAACGAATAAGTTAATATTCACAAAGATTCCAATGGCAAATTTGCATACACATTTAAACTAAATAATAAATAATCATATAATTACATATTTTATCATGCATAATGTATACTATCATAAAGTTGTCAAAAACTTAATGTCTGTACATTGAAGATATTTTCAAAAAAAATAATGTAATGGACTATTTTGAGGTCACTGACACGATTTTTTTTGTATGTTTGTATGAGTCGTTGTGGCTTCATCACGCAGAAACGGCTAGACGGACTTCAACTATTTGTAATACATAGATGGTTATAGATAGGATACTATGTACCCGACTACGCCAAAGAAAAATGGGTTTAATTTGTAGGTTTTGAAAACGAAATCCAAGAAAGAAAACAATATTTCTAACATTAAAAAGCATCTCTCATTCCAAACTATTTTATCAATCGTATCACAAGCCAGTAAAATCCCAAATAAAACGCAAAAACGGCACATAATTATCGGACACTACAAATGCCTTAGATGTCCAATCAGAGACATTTAATTTTGAATATTATCAAAGATCAATCCCATTTGCGATTTCAAATCGTGTTAGATTATCTCTTGTACAATGTACAGTCGCTTACAAAAGAGGTATTCACTTATCAACTTTATTGCAATTCTAAAAGCTGTAGTATAGATGGAGAAAAGAGCATCTTTATGGAGCCGACTGTACAAGTAAAGGTCACATCAACAAAAAATCACAGTGATCGGCCGACTAAAAGTATCAGTAACTTATCCCCAAGGAAAAATATTAGTTAAACAAAATTACGTACGTTGTGCTACCGATCCTAATAAAACATTAAAACATATCTGTTTCACCCATCCCGACACCAAAGTCACTATTTAATGTAGGTATTTTAGGCAAACATGTCAAATTACTCCGTCCAAAACGCATTTTTCGTGTAACAAAATAACGGTAATATCACTATAAGAATCTGATTAACGAAACAGTAACAGTGATAACTGTAACTGTCTTGTATGTTACTGTGACCAAGATAAAATAAAAAAATATATAAATATTACGGGACAATTTTAACACAAATCGACATAGGCTCATGATATGCTTAATAAGGCTTGTATTATGAGTCTCATAATACATTATATTTAATAGACATATTCACAAGAAAACATCCAAGACTCTGGAACATATATTAATGCTCATCACACAAATATTTTCCGCAGGAAACGTTACTCCCGCTGAGCTAAACCAGTCGTCAAAATTCCTGTCGATATAATTATATTTTAATACTTTTGTCATAGCCCGAAACTCGAAGTATTTTTTGGAACTTTAACTAGTCACGGCGATCGAAATGTAACGCTTTTCTCCATCACTTCGTACCAAGATGGAGACTAAGCCGGCACGTGTAGGGAGCCGTCGAAAAATTAATTTTCCGGACAATAAAGCTGCTTAGTAATGTTCGGGATCGAAGGTAAGTACTTGGGGTTCTGTTTAAGGGAAATCATTAAAAGTATGTCCCAAACTTTAGGTAAATATAAACAAGACAACCGGTTTGGCTAAGCGGGAGTAACGTTACCTGCGAAGCTGAAGGTCCTGGATTCAAATTCTGGTAAGGACAAATATTTGTGGGAAGAGCCTAAATATTTGTTCCTGAGTCTTGGATGTTTTAGATGTATGTCCATACTAATATACTAATAATATTATAAATGCGAAAGTGTGTCTGTCTGTCTGTCTGTCTGTCTGTCTGTTACCTCTTCATGCTTAAACCGCTGATATATTTGGATAAAATTTGGTATGGAGATAGTTTGAGTCCCGGGGAAGGACATAGGCTACTATTTATCCCGGAAAAATGCCCTTATCCGCGATAAACGAATCTAAGGCGGACGAAGTCGCGGGCAGAAGCTAGTTCTATATAATACTTATATTTATATTACTTTGTTTTTAATTTTAAGATGCTAAATTGTTACGTCTGATGTCTTGAAGTTTTATACTTATTTCTAAAATGTTAGCTCTCAGTGAAGAAAATCACATGATGGCACTTGCGACTCTCCGGCATTGCATAGTATCGAGCGTGGGCGTTCGTTACCAGACACTCTTTGCTTTATTAGAAGCTGCTAATGCCTCTCACTAGCAAAGCTTTTCATTTTTATATCGGAATAAAAAAAAACTAAGATTATTTTGCTAGGTATTTGTACCTATGCCATGGTCATGGCTTTCATCATGTAATAATGCTTATGGGAAACGTACTTGGGAATACTTCTTACCTAATATTCTTAATGAACTGCCCCCCGATATACTTAATAATATTTATCAGAACCCATACCACAGCAAGCGTATTTTGAAAGCGCCTAATTTGTGCTAATTACACAGAACGCATTTTTACCAGCATAATACCATTATTTTATTATTACACGATATTATAATGTAAAGTTTGCATAGGGTGAGCGCACCAGTGTTTGACATCTTAATACTAGTGGCTAACGCTAAAATTTAGCATTTTTTAATATTGTCAGCGATGGGATCAGTGTCAAACGCTGGGGCGTTTGCCATATTCTATATATTAGTAAAATGTTTTTAATATTTAAATGAGCGAACACAGCGGCAGTTAAATCTTTCATGATTTTGTCCGCTCTGTGAGGAAAATGTACCCTTTTTTTTCTGTATTAATAAATTTTTAAAAAAATCTAAATATAAATATAATAAAATTGTAAATTCAATTCAGCTGGGATTAATATTATCTAGAACATGATAAGCAGTTCGATGTAGAATTTCGTTAGCATTTAAGGAACGTCACCATTCGCACAATTTCGGAACTGAAGGCAGATTCCAATCTAATTGTAATAAAACAAATTCACGACCGCGAGCCCGCTCGGCGGGCGCTCCGCTCATAGCAAGTTTTCGCTACATACGGTTTTTCCTATGTTCTTGACTACGAGCGTACCGCTACAATAATGTCGGTTGCAAAAGTGTTAACGGTAGAGTATTACCAACAATAGAGTTGTATGAAAGATAGGCCTTCTCGTTATTTTGGTAAGTTGGTAACTAGTCTATACTATACTGACGACTAAACCACGCACTCTTAATGAAGGTTAACAGCGACATCTTTCGTCAGCTTGTAGTAACTGAAAAGGTACACGCAAGTCACTTGTAGTAACTGTAAAGTATATGCAAATGTGTTTTAGGCGTAGGTACTGACGGAAAAATCCATCCATTTTATTTTACTTATTTTATAGTGCCTTATACGAAATAGTCAAAAACTTCATGCTATTCTCTCGGGATTCCGATAATAACAGCGCCATGTTAGGTCAGGACGGATAAAATGAACATCCCACATATGAGACAACGCAGTGCAATGTAGGACCCATCTGGGCGCACCTATCGCCAATTGGAAACCTACTATACAGGTCCTATTTCCACTTCGGTAGTTCCTGGAAATTTGCCCTTGTTCTTGAACTCTTAAGGAGGGAATTGCAAAAGGAGTTGGGGCAAACATAAACCCTTTTGGAAAGGCACTCCTGAATGGTTGGAGTCGTGTAGTTGAGCCGGGTCGATACAAACTTGGCAACGTAAACTCTAAACAGAAGCAATTTACGATCACAAGGCCACATGACTGGTCTACTGGTCCATACGGCATTGTTCACCCACGATGCGACTACCGTGAGGCAGTTGCTCATGCAACTATCACGGGAGGCTCCCGCAAATAATTAAAAAAAAACAGTATTGTGAAGGTGTTAGTTAATCCTTCACGATGAATACGAGGCAGTCAGGCCGTATGTAAAAGTAGTATATATTTGAATTAGGAACATCGGCTGTCTCGTACCAGCTGTATGTCATTCAATAGAATCGAATAGAAAGTGTCAAACCCGTACAAGCTACTTTTTATTTTATCCCACCGTCTGAGCTAATACCCCACAGTATCAACAAAAAAATATATTCATCGTATCTGCTCACAAGACGTCGCGAGAATCTTTTGAGAAATGGGACCTGTAAGTAGAGGATAACATCCAGACATGGAGGTCCCATTGCGGACTGAATCGGAATCGAACTGAATCGGAGACCTTCGCTAACGCTCGGTAAATTATATCAGTAGCTCTGTGAGCTGTAGACCTCACCTCACGACCAACTTACAAAAAAAAATGAATTGACATATGAAATCCATTAAATTATTAAAACGTAAGTAAACCATCTAAGTTTCTAAATGGACATCATTGTTGCTATAATTTCGAGTTTGCGAGTTTTACAATCATCATCATCATATCAGCCCTAGGGCTGGACAAAGACCTTTCCGAAGGATCTCCAAACGACCGGCCATGAGGGCGGCTCATCCAACGATTACCCGCGATTTTCACAAGATCACCATCTTGTTGGGGGCCTCCGCACGCCGCGTCGTCCTGTACGCGGTCGCCACTCGAGAACCTTTCTGCCATTGGTTCTACGAGCAATGTACCCCGCCCGCCACTAAGTTTTCCCAATGGCGCGTAGCGTATAAATTGGACTTGGACGAAAGAGACTCTGGCCTAAAGCCATCTATCATAAAAAAAGCATGTCTGCTGTGACCGTTTTCGATGTGGGGGCTGCCGCGCATAGGCGCACGGAGCAGCGATACTGTACTAGGTACCTAGTCTAAACACTATTTTGGTTTGACTCTGTCAGTTGGTTGGTAAAAAGTCGACCTACAGCTTGATTCTATCTGGGGCAAATGATTATTCACTACTTCCGTAAGTTGCCACTGTTGCTAGGGTCATGCCTAGTCCAACTGTGCCCGCAGCGGTCGGTTGGCAGCCCTACGCAAATGCTAAGCAGCCTACAAATCGAGGCCATTAATTCCGGCGGACCTTGGCGAATAATTCAGCGCTCAGGGATATTTTTATTATTTGCGTTGGAACTAATATCGCTGATAGTCGAGAATCGAGATACAAGGGCGACGCTGAGACGTGATGTCAGTCAATTGTAAAAGAGCGTAACCGCTATACAAATAAATATATTGGAACTTGTCCATTGGAAATGGTGTTACAGGTCTAACGCTTAACTGAGTTTGTACCTGAGGTATGGGAGCGGTCCGGGAGGGGTGACAACTGACGTGACATGACGTGTCCTGTCTCGCTATAAACATATATATATACGTCACTTGTCACCCCTCCCGTACCGCTCCCATACCTCAGGAACAGGCTCAGTTAAGCGTTAGGCCTATAGAGGGTAGCTGTAAGCAGGCCCGTCTTTCCCACTGGGCACTCTGGGCACATGCCCAGGGCTCCCAACCCCACGGGGGCCCCGAAAGATCTTAAACGAGATTGTTTTTGACAGTTCAAGGTCTCGCATTTTATAATAGAGTGCCCTAGGGCCCCCCAGTTTTGAAAGCATGTATAAAGACGGCCTGTACCAGTACTCCAGTGAGGCAGAGGCCTAACCCGAAAGCGAGGTTAGGCGCTATATAATCCTTCAGGTCTTAGACGTCTAAAAACGCTCATATATCTCACTAGATGGTACCTCGTACGCGGATAGATGGCGCTGTTATCAATGTACATACTATTTCTCTCATTAATACGAGGGCTGCTATTTATATATCCGGAAACCGGGATTACAATCTTCTTAAATAGCATATTTGACCGCCATGGTAAAATTTGAACTTTTTTAAGTATATAAGGTATATTTTTTCTTCCTTATTAACGCTCGTGTTTTGTTTTTGACGGGTTTTAAATGTCATCTCGCAGCAAGAATGGAACTCACTCGTGAAAATATTCGTGCTATGATTTATTATGATTTTCGGCGTGGTTTAACGCAACAACAGTGCATAGATCAACTAACTTCAACTTTTGGTGATGAAGCCCCATCTAAAACTACTGTGTATCACTGGTTTAGTGAGTTCAATCGTGGACGTAGTATGCTTACGGACGAAGTTAAGGCAGGTCGCCCGAAATCGGTCGTTGTACAACAAAATATCGAGGCTGTGCGAAAACTTATAATGGACGACCGACATGTTACGTACCGCGAGATAGAGGCGACTCTGGGTATTTCTATGACCAGCATTAATAGCATATTACATAATTATTTGGCTGTAAAAAAAATTTGTTCGCGTTGGATACCCCACAACTTAACAAATGAGCAAAAACATGCTCGCGTCGAATGGTGCAATAAAATGTTAAAAAAATATAACCGTGGTGACTCAAAAGCCGTTTATAACATCTATACAGGTGACGAATCCTGGATCTATGCATACGATCCCGAAACGAAGCAACAATCAACGGTATGGGTGTTTCAAAATGAGCCGAACCCTACGAAAGTTACTCGTGCAAAAAGTACATTGAAACAAATGGTGGCCTGCTTCTTCGGTATTAATGGCCATGTAGCTACAGTGCCACTAGAAAACCGTAGAACGGTTAATTCAGAGTGGTACACGACCATTTGCTTACCGGAAGTATTTGAACAAATTCGTAAAACTAACCAGCGACGAAGAATCATTCTTCATCATGACAATGCCAGCTGTCATACGTCACGCGAAACAACTCTATTTTTGGAGGGTCAAAATGTGGAATTAACGGGTCATCCGCCGTACAGCCCTGACTTGGCACCCAACGATTTTTATTTATTTCCAAATATAAAGAATAAATTACGCGGTCAACGATTTTCGACCGCTGAAGATGCTGTCGACGCATTCAAACAACACGTTATGGAGGTACCTCAGGCGGAGTGGCAGAAGTGCTTTAAAAATTGGTTCACGCGAATGCAAAAGTGCATAGATCATCAAGGGGAATACTTTGAAAAACAATAAAACTATTTTCAGCCGTGTACGTTTGTTTGTTTTTTTGTTTCCGGATATATAAGTAGCAACCCTCGTAAATCGCGCTGTTAAGATTTTTCTTGGATTCATGACCTCAGTCGTGCATCTGGATTTTATAATAGTATAGATATTTTGCCGTGTGATTTATCTTATCTGATTATTATGATACTAGACATGACTTATACATACAATATAGCCTTGAAAAAGTAAAGAAAAACTATATTTCATTTAAGTAAAACAATTTAACGGATTATATCGCGTATATTATCTCTTTTTTTTTGTGAAAGGGGTCACCGACAAGATCGGAAACATCTTGAAGCGTGCTTGTATAAAAACATATTTCAAGCCGTTAAAGAAGGTGTCTCAATACCTTAGACCCGTGAAGAGAAGCACCCCTTTGCAGAGTGCAGGCATTTATAAGCAGGACTGCGAGTGTGGTCTTTCATACATTGGTCAAACGAAACGCAGTGTATCAACCCGGGTGACGGAGCACATAGCAGATGTCAAGCAGCGTCGGTGTAATAGGTCTGCAGTCTGTGAACATGTCATTGATAAACCAAACCACTCAATTAAGTTTGATAAACCTTCTATCCTTGCCAAAAAAAAACAGAAAAGATATTTTCCCAGAATGCTACGCGAGGCTATTGAGATTAAAAAGCATCCTAATTTAAATAGAGAAGATGGATTGTCACTACCACCAGCTTGGGATCCTGTAATACATCTCATCGAGGAACAAGCGAGACACAGGACTGCAAAACCTTAATTTCCGAACGGTGTAAAATATCTTATCTGTTTAAAAAGTAGTTTAATAGTCTCTGTTTTTAAAATATTATTATTAGTAATGAGGTAGCCTGGGAGTTTTTCTTTGCAGCGTTTCTTTTCTCCTCAGTACGCCTCATTTGTGAAATGCTGCTTAGTAAATTATTAGAATAAAATAATTAAGCCCTTCTGGCACATGTGTAACTGTCTTTACAGCTTAGGCCCATCTGGCATGTATGTACACCTTTATTTGTTTTTTTTTTCAAATATGGGTAGTTTGCACAAATTGTAACTTTGACAGAGGAAAATACATCTTTTCTCAGTCCACCCGTGACCATGGAAAGCTGGAAAGCTTCCGAAACGTCGGGAACTAAAATGAGAAAATATACGCGATATAATCCGTTAAATTGTTTTATTTCAATGAGTAATAATCGCGGAAACAGAAGAAAATATTATATATTCCATTTGTTAATTTCCAAATATTGACTTCGGAGAAGATTAAACTGTTCGTAATAATATTAATGTCACAATAAAATATTTTTCAACACACTTGCTCGTAAAGTGGCTCTTATTACACCGTTTTTATAGCTGTAATCCAGTCCATTACACACGCGTGCTTTTTAGATTACATAATCGGACTAGTGCCTTTTCATTACAGTTTTTTTAAACTTCAGCAAATAGGTTCTAGGTACAAGAAAAAATTTAAGGTTATTTTAATAAATCGAAACTGGTACTTATAAAAAGCAATTAATGTCAATAAACTATAAAGTTTTCTAAACAAAATAACATTTTGATTGTATTAAATTGATATAATTATTCAGTTTATTATATTTTAATGTTTGGCTGATTGGCCTATTAGCCTTTGCCTCAACGCTCGTGCGCGCGCATAGACAAATGCATCGGTCCCTGCGCGCCATTTTGATTTGATTTGACATATGTAATATTTACAAATATTTCATATTGATGATTATTTAAAAAAAATGACAATATTATGTAAATAGTCTCATGCAATGATATTTAAAATATAATCATTATGTAGGTACGTAAATTTAAGGTAGGTACTGATGACGGATTAATATTTTACTACAGGATTGGTATTTTACGACTACAGGATTGGTTATGCACGTATATACTAGACCAATTGTAAGTAAGGTACGATTTTTTTTTTGCTTTTTTCCTCGCAAGTGTGTTGAAAAACGTCGTACGAAACTCGTGTACATTGGTAAATACACTCTCGGCTTTATACAGCACTCGTCTACGACTTGTGCTGTAAGATATATCCTCGAGTGTAATTACCAACGTACCACACTCGTATCATAATGTACTATTATTTAGTTGATTGACTTCATGTGTCATTGGGTATTTAAAAGCTTCCTGTGTGTCTTTACGTCATTATGACGAAAACGGCATGACGAGTACGCTGCCTGCTTAAAGAGTTATCAAGACAAGACTGTCAATATTTTTTTTTTATGTTAGATAGGCAAGCGTTTGACTTCAATTTCCCCTGGTGGTAAGCGACGATGGAGCATGTTTACTTAGATAGTGCCTATTCACTCTCGTCTTGCAGAGATCCAAGTTATATTGTTCTGGGAAAAGGAAGGAAATTTCAATTTAAGTACGCTAAACATTTGCATGCACCGTCTATGCAATATCCCTTTTCCCGTAAATGAACTCTGAAATATATTTGTCGGTTTGTCCTGCTGTACCCCCGCAAAGGAGTAACCTATTAGTGACAGGAAGAGTGGCATCTACAGGCAATTTATTGTTGTTGACGACACGTTTGGCTCAGTGGGTTGCACAACGGCCTATGAAGCCAGCGGTCCCGGGTTCGAATCCCGGCCAGGGCAAGTGTTTGTGTGATGGGCACGAATGTTTGTTCCTGGGTCTTGGATGTTTTTATATCTATTAAAGTATTATAATTTATCTGTATATTATGTATATCGTCGCCTAGTACCCACCGTACAAGCTTTGCTTAGTTGGGGACTAGGCCGATTTGTGTACGATTATCCCTAATTTTTTTTTTTTTTTTTATGAAATAATACACAGCCGTAATCCGAAGACACGTAAGATATCCCTGCCTATAATAGCCTAGTACCTATGTATGATGAAACTTGTGAAGGAAAAACCATCTTGTTTTTAACCAAGGTACGCAGTTAAAATACTTTAATCAGTAGGCAGTTAAAATGTCAGGCAGCTTTTCTGTGCCTATATAGAGCCATGGTCGTTTAAGGTAGGCAGTGCCTTTGTGCCTGTATGAACTGCACGCCACTGTGTACGACAATACTAGATGTGAACTCCAAGCGAACGAAACATTGTCACCTGTATGAAAACAATATCTTATTTCAACTAAACGAGAGAATATTATTAAAGAGGCAATTACGTGAGTCTAGGATACATTCCGTGTATCCCCCACAAAGGACTGAATTACATAAGCATCTGAACCCCCCGCCCCCACGCGTATCGAGCGGCCGCCGTCCTTGTCTCGCACCCTCTCGCTCCCACTGACGCACCGCTGGACACCGGTGTTGCCAGTTATACCGCTTTTCCGGATTTTTAATGAATGACAGGATGGTACGTTAATTTGATATAAACAGTGACCTATTATTGTTTGTTAGTGAAACTATAAATAAATAAATAAATATTAGAGGACAATTTTACACAAATCGAACTAGTCCCATGGTAAGCTCAATAAGGCTTGTGTTATGGGTACTAGACGACGATATATGTAATAGATATATTACATATAATATATATATAAAACATCCAAGACTCAGGAACAAATATTTATGCTCATCACACAAATATTTGCCCTTACCGGGATTTGAACCCAGGACCTCAGCTTCGCAGGCAACGTTACTCCCACTGAGCTTAACCGGTCGTCAAAACTATAGTATATATATAGAAGGTGTCCGCAACATAGAGCAGAAAAAAATCATAACCCTCTTTTTTTACTTCAGCGTAGTCGAGTTAAAAGTATTCTATAACCATCTGTGGACGCTCAGCGAGGCCAGCGACCCGTGTACCAAAAACAGTTGGAATCCGTTTAGCTGTTTGGGCATGAAACCACAACGACACATACATACAAACGTACAAAAAGTCGTTTCAGTGACCATCAAATAATCAGTGTTACTTGTTTTTTTTGGAAATATCTTCAATGTACAGACATTAAATTTTTACTACTTTACAATACAAAAAAGATTTGACTGTCCAGCGTAGGGTTATCAAATGAAAAATTAAAAAGTCCGGAGAAAAAACCTGATTTACAAAATAAAGTTTAAGATTTTGTCACGATGCACGCATACCTTATACGTTTGCTTATGTTGATTGATTGTAACTGTCTTTAATAAAAAAATTGGATAAAATCTGCCGTTTCTATTGAAAAATCGAAAAACCATTTTCAAACTGAAATCTCGGAGAGATGGTGACCCTCGTGCAGCGCAGCGTTCAGGTTTGATTGGCCCAGTCCCAATCTACGCCCGAATTTTTTACAATGGATTCGCAATGTTCCACACAGCACGGTTGCTCTATTTCGAAAGTGCTGAATCGAGATCTTTTTTAGAAAACAAATAAAACATTCCTAGATCAGATTGATTTTGCGTAGAAAATTAGAATATGACGCCGAGAACTGATTTTCGAATGAAGCAGGTACTGTAGATTTTTTTTCTTTTATATATGAGCTGTGCTCTTGTCGGTGTAGCAATCGCCAGCCATTTTTATTTTGCGCCATCTCTTTTACTTTTTACGATGAAGTGAGCCAATCCACTTAAGAAATACTATACCCACCGAAAGCTACAAATTAAGATAACAATAATATGGTGTAACGAGAGCTAAAAGTTTTATAGATTATAGATTATATTTTCTGGAGAGTAGAATATAAATGCATTTATAGATAATAAACCAATAAATAGATAATAAACGCCCGACACTTAACAAGGATGTATTCCGTAGAAAAAGGACTACAGAATACTATGAAATTTCAAAGGATTATCGGATTATCGAATATAATGTTTAGATTGTTTACTGCATCATTATTATTCTTTATAACTATGGACCAATTCTGGGATAAATAATTTTCATGTCATTTCAGCTATCGGCTCTATGACCTATTCATAAAATTGTAGATGCTTTAAAATAAAAAAAATACTTCACACGTTTTGCTTTTACTGTTTACGGGGGCCAGGATGGTATGTAAATGCACTTTTAGTTCATTTTAAACCTACTGACCAAATAACAGGGTTGACAATTTAATTTTAAAAAAAACTGTTTTTCGAGTCTTGATGTAGCAAAGAAGCAGATAAGAGAATTGTTAAAATACAATTCCCTTTGTGCGGCCGCTAAGTGGATTGGCTCACTTCATAGTAAAATATCTATACATTATACATTACTTTAATCTTCTCCTTTATATGTTCAAACTTATTTAGTCCTGGCCTCGCTTTCCTTCAAACTTTCCTTTTGTTCCTGAGAAAAAAGTCATGTCGTAGCAGATATCCTATCATAATCCTTCTTCTATTTACTTTAGGTTCCTTTTTCTCCTGTCCTATTCAACACTTCCTCGTTTATTATTTGTTCCGTCCAGCGGGCCTGTGATGGTTGCGTTTGTCACGCGATAAATAAGTGACATAGCTGCCGTTACCTTCTGACACGTATATGAGTGCGAGTGACAGGCACATTATCATATCATTTATCGCGTGATAAACGCGACCATCATAGGCCCGCATCTTATTATAAATTATTAGCAAATTATAATAAATAGTATAAAACTATATTCCCCAGTTTCTTCTGCAGCACATCGGCATTTTCCACTTCGTCATCTGGCAACACAGCCGGACACGAGCCGTTCAAACAAACTTCATTCATTGCTCTATCTGAATAGCCCCATTGTACGGCGGCCCTGGGCGAGAAGCGATGCACCGCGCCGTAGATGCCGCATTGATTGTGCCGCCCTCTGCAGTATCGCATGTGTAGCTGTGTACAGTAGCAACATGACTGTGGTCTGGCCATTAATTAACAGCCGTATCGCTTGGTATAGCGAGTCAGAGAATATAACATATTCCGGTATACTATATCTTATCTTACTTCTAGGGTTCCTTACGGACACAGTTCGACCCAGTGGGATCGTTTTTGTAATTACCCCTTCATGCTACTCAATGTTCTACCACCTAAATAAACCAGATGATAGGTACCTATGGTAGCATCTGGAATTCCTTTGGCTTTGGGTACCAATACCTAATTCTTTAATTCTCTGTTTGGCGAGGGCATCACTGCACAGAGTGTGAGTTCCATTATGCCTGCCTCTTCACCGCACATTCCATAATCCGTATTATACAATACAATATGTTTATTTTATTTTCTTTAATAAAAAAAAAAAATCATCAATTCTCTATATTTTGGTTGAGTTACTACTTACTAACAAACGGCACATTTTTTGTGTCCAAAATGTCTCCTCATAGGAAAAGTTGTTGGTATTGACCAGTACTATCACCTGTTTAAATTAACGGAAATAAAAAACTCGGTGTATATACATGTATTATAATATAGTAAGGATAATTGATAAATTCAGGCCTTACTTTTCGGAATTCCATATTAAATTAATGGATTATAGTTATGTAGTGTATACAGATTTTTTAATGTCCTACTGGAAATCATTAACTAATATTTTCCGCACGAGAAAGAGTTGTGATGCAGCTCTCCTAGATACTGCTTAGTTTAAAAATATGTATAACTAAACAGCATTGACAGGGTGACAGCTATTTACTACAACGAAAATTCCCTGACTTTTCCCAGTTTTCCAGGATTTTTTTAAAGTTTTTTCCTGACCATTTACCTGCGGCTTTGTCTGCATTATCGAGAATTTAATAGCTGATGCTCTTCATGATGGTCCCTGACCCACTTTAATGGAATATTATTTTGCGCCTGCCCTTTTTCTGTATTGATTCAAAAATCAATATAAAATTGTGACAAATATTGTGGCTGAATTAATTTAACTGCAAAGCCGTTTAAGAGAGCTTTCAAACCCCCTCGGAAAACACTGCTATATACCATTGGAATGTGAATTGTGAATTTTACAAAAATATTCTTCCGGTAACTCTGAATAGGGTTAAATAATATCTTGCTCAGTTGTTACTATAGAAAGTTTTAAGATACTAGCTAAATTACATGTTAAGAAAGTATTAATTTTAATAGCATTTCCATACTGTATTGTGAATTATGATACTTATGCATGTTCATCAAATGTAGTAGAGATCATACACAGATTTATTTAAAACAAGCATTTACCTGCAGTTTCGTCCCCATTACTGCATAGTACCTGCATTAGCCTATATTGATAAACAATAATTAATTAAAAACAAGAAATTAACTTTAAAAATCACAAAGATTGTGATGGTAAAAGATCATGATATATATATCCATACTAATATTATAAATGCGAAAGTGTGTTGGTCTGTCTGTCTGTTACCTCTTGATGCTTAAACCGCTGAACCAATTTGGATGAAATTTGGTATGGAGATAGTTTGAGTCTCGGGGAAGGACATAGGCTACTTTTTATCCCGAAAAATACCCTTATCCGCGATAAACGGTAAACGATTACATCATGGATAGGGATGTCTGGCAGTGATTATCGTCCTGCACGAGTTATTCAATTGGAAGGAAAAAGAGGTCCTACTGTAAAATTTAATTTTATGAATAACTAGAAGATGCCCGCAACTTCGTCCGCGGAGGAGATAAAGTCATAACCCGTCGTTTTTTCTTCAGCATAGTCGAGTAAAAAGTATCCTATAACCATCTGGAGATACCAGCTACCCGTGTACCAAAAATTGTGGAAATCTGTTTAGCTGATATTGTGTGATGAAGCCATAACGACACATACAAACATACATAAAATCCAAAAAAAATATTTTTCGTTTTAGTGACCTCCAAATAGTCCGTAACAATCAATTTTTTGAAAATATCTTCAATGTACAGACATTTCATTTTTAAAACTTTATAATAGTATAGATCTATTTGACATTAATAAGTGCATTGTAATTATGCCTAAACTGAAAAATAAAGAACTTTGACTTTGACACAAATTTAAGGTGGACAAAGTCGCGGGTAGTAGCTAGTTTCATATAAATTCTCTGAATAGCCTATGTTTTAATTATACATTTCCTCATACATATTTTCATATTCTATTAGGGATGATTTCTGGAATAAAAAATATCCTATGTGATTTGTAGTCTCAAACCATTTCCATTCCAACATCTAACTTGGTTCAGTAGTTTAAGTGTAACAGTTTCATAATAAAAATAGAAAAAAGTAATCTATAGCTTTAGAAGTAAACATTACACAACATAGAACATTTTAAAAACATTGTAATTCTAATTGGAATCATGTTTAAGAGTGGTAGGAAACAGGTTGATAAGCAGTGATTGGCACAATTGGTGCAAAACTTTAACAAAACTTGCCAAGCAGACATAAAAGAGTGTTAACAGCCATGAAAATAATCAATATCCTAATACCAAAGTACTGGAAATCCGAGATATTGATATACAGTTAAATTGAATACTAATCTGCCAATAACATTTTTAGTGTCCTTAGTTGTAAGTTGTCCTTTATGTCAGCTCTACAAGTTATGTTAAAGTTTTGCACTGATAGTTCTATAGTTCTTCTCTCTTTCTGATCTCTGATGATAAGCAATAAAAACTATTGTTATTTTTAGCAGTTACATAAAACTTTGGAAAAGTAACTATGTCGTTTAGGTAGTTACATTTTCATGTGTAAAAGAAGTAGTGGCATTCGAGTTTAAATACTCTTTTAAAACTTACATGACTCAAAAATACCCTCCATAGCATCTACCACCCAGTATCGTACTCGCTAAATATGCAAAACACAAGTTACAATCGCGCAATAAAATTGCTGCGAGTAGCAAGTGAGTCGCGTTGCCGGCCGCAATCAGGTGTTTCCAGCCTAGCCAGGGCACACCGCCGCAGCGGCCCTCGCAAATTACGCGAAAATACCGCGTACGACGCGTTAAACATCACATCTTCCACGCATTAACCCTTTACTCACACCCTAAGAGACGTACGCGTACCGCAACAAACACTATTGACAATAATCCGATCATACCGAAAGCCATTTCGTCTATTTTGGCACTCCACATACACAACCTAAGCAAGTAAATCTACACTTACCTATTGCCGGCAGGACGACTATCTCGACACAAACAGTCAATGTAATTACTATAACACTGTTTTTACAACGTATAATGAAATAAAACTTCGATTATTTAATATTCTTAAAGATGTAAATTATAGCCGTCCGAATGACGGCTTTTGACACTTCTAAATAATTGTTGCCATACAGTAGAGGATTTCACAGAAAATTGCCTTTCGTTGCCAATTTTCAATTGCATAAGAAATGGCAATACTAAAAAAAGTGTTAAATTATTTTCATCTCATTGAATATTATCAAAATATTATGATAGTTTTTGGCAGTTAAAAACTTATATTACTACACATGTTCATATCATATTTTAATTTTAAAAGCGAAAGAGCCACTGGGAACATACTGGTAGAATGCTAACCGGATATGGTCTATGGTTTAAAATGAAAAAAAATAAAAATCATTTCCCTTTCCGCCTTAAGGTGTTTTTACAAACGAGTCTCAGAAAGCTATCGATTAATAAACGCCTAAGCATCGTATTGCCATTGGAGAACGAATAAAATCCCGCAAACTATCACGCCATCTTTGCTTTCTTTTCCAAATTTCCATTCACAATACTTTCCGTCTTGCTCTTGCTCTTGCTCCGTCACAGCTGGCTCGTTCTCGCTCATGTAATTTAACTCATTGTCCTACGTCTACGGGCATTGGATTGGACGCCATTTTGATTGAGCATCGGCTTGGCTGCGTGAACAGTTCTGCGGTGGAATTTTACAGTGAAAATACGTGTTAATTAAGTAAAATAGTGTTTAATTTCGTGCATTTGCAAGTGAATCACAGGTAAGTGATATTTTAATTCGGTTTTTCGTCAAATTAAACTCGTCGCGGTACTGCGAACTATCTTTGCAATCGACGCCACTGACTCATTTCGTCAAATTATGTATGCGTTTCAGAAACTAAAATGCCGGGCGCCGGTACTTTCAAAATCTTCGTCGGGAATCTATCCGATAAAACCACGGACGCCGATCTCAGGCCGCTGTTCGAAAAGTTCGGTACGGTCGTAGAATGCGATATCGTCAGAAATTACGGTTTCGTGCACATGGAAAATGAGCAAACCGGCCGCGAAGCCATTCAGAACCTTAACGGCGAAGTAGTTCACGGACAAGCGATCAAAATAGAGGCGGCCAAGAGCCGCAAGGCGCCGACGACGCCGACTACTAAAATTTTCGTTGGTAACTTGACGGACAAGACGCGCGCGCCGGAGGTCCGCGAGCTGTTTCAGAAGTACGGCGCGGTAGTGGAGTGCGATATCGTGCGTAACTACGGGTTCGTGCACCTGGACGCGACGGGTGACGTGAACGAGGCCATCAAAGAGCTGAACGGCATGATGGTGGACGGGCAGCCGATGAAGGTGCAAATGTCGACGTCGCGCGTGCGTCAGCGGCCCGGCATGGGCGACCCCGAACAGTGCTACCGCTGCGGCCGCGGCGGCCACTGGTCCAAGGAGTGTCCCAAGGCGATGGGCCCCGACCGCAACGGTTTCCGCGATCGCGCCTTCGGCCGCGACCCCTACCCGCCCCCGCCGCCGCCGCCGTTCCTCCGCGATCGCATGATGGGAGGATTTGGGGTAACGCGCTCTCCTTCTCTTTGCCTTTCGAACCGCCGGTAGCATTCGCGCCGATGCATCATGTAGGCCGAGCGTGGACGCCCTCTCCGCACGCGGTACCTAGTCCGGGCCGATAACCTTTCTCGGGCTCGATGATGCTATAATCTCAAAATCGATCTAAAAAAACTATTAGGCCCTTCAATCTTGAAATTTTTGTTTTGAGCTTAGTTTCGCATTTGTAGTTCGGATCGGCTGGGTGTCTGATTTGTACCTTTTCTCGCAGGATCCTTATGATGGATACTATGACCGGGCCCGCTTCGACTCGCCTCGCGACCTGTTCGAGCGCCGTTACCCGGTGGGAGGATCCCGGGGGCTAGACGGGCTGGGCGCGTCGCGCGGCGCTCGCGGGGACTTCGTATCGCCGCCGCTGCGCCGCGAGCCGATGCCGCCGATGCCCAGCCTGCCTCCGATGCGCTCCAGCATGGGATCTATGAGGTCCTCATATGATGATATGTTCAGCCGCAGGAGCCCCCCGCGAGGACCACAAATGTCCCGCGGGTGAGAATTCGTATCGCATTTGATATATTTTTATTGAACTTTCCCAACTACCTACTACCTGTTTGCTCTAAATTGGCACCTAGCATCTTGTTATATTCTTCTATAAACTAGCAGAGCCGTAACTAGCCTTTTATATGCCTGGTGCAAGCTTGTATAACTGCGCCTTTAAAATAAAATACGGTCTGGTTATTTCTGCGTCCTGTGCCTGTGCAATGCCATAATTACGGCACTCCAGACTAGGTGCAGACTTGGAGAAAGTAGGTACACGTCTGATACAAACCATTTGTAATGCTTGTATTCTTTGTATTGCAGGATGTACGAGGACTTTAGTCGGGACACGTTTGATGACAGAAGGTGAATATTATTCCTTGGCAACAAAGTTTTCTAGTAGATAACTAAAATAAATAAATACTGAAGAAGTTCATAACCTAAAGTCATTCAAAGTCTAAGTCAAATATTTTTATTGTGGACTGTGGGTACAACAATAGATGGTACAATATGTAACCCTTTGAACGCCAAGAGCCACTAAAGTGGTCATGTGCTGTCGTGCCTACCACGCCAACGACCACTAAAGTGGTCATGGCAGGCGCTGTAAAAGCGATTTTACTGTTGACAGATAAGGTTTAAATTTGTTTCTCACTAAACTCTTGATTTTTAATTCAAGACCAAAATTTAACGTCAACGGGCGCACTTTCGCTGTGATCACTGCATACTGGTTTAAGTGTTAGCGTTTTTATCAATAAAACTTACCCTAATATTAATGGTTGCACGATTTCTCATGCATATTCTTTTGAAATAATGTTTAATTGATGAAATTATCAACATGAAAACTGACAGATTTTGGTCTTGAATTAAAAAACAGAGTTTAGTTGAGGTGTTGGCGTGTATTCTACATTTTGATGCGAAAGAGAAAGCGTTCAAAAGGTTACCATTTGTGCAAAAAAACAACAAAGTAATTATTGAAACAGGGTTAATGAACTTCATGATTGATAAAGAATTAATTTTACCCGCTGATATTCAAGTTCTAAAATCAAAAACTTACAACAGCAGTTTTATCTTAAAACACTTCCCATTGGAGCCAAGCACCTCACGATTGTGATGTCGTCAACAACAGGTGTAAGGTTACATATATTGTTTGCATAACATGTTTATAATACTACTGCTACTACTCTTCTGGCGCAGGGACCCAAAGTATGTGTTGGCCTCCAATGAGTGCAGACTAAGCCACCGAAATCGTTCGTTACTCCGATGATATTCGGTCCCGCAACAAGATCTTAGATTTCGGCATTTCTTCGAGTTCTCCAACTGCCTTAGGGGCTCTCTCTCTGCCTCGGACCGAGGATTTTATGAAGATGGTATTATAACTGAACTTTATTTCCACAGGCCTGGAATGCGCGGCCCGTCTCCTTCCAGAAGATACGCGCCCTACTAAGTAATCATAGCATAGGCCTCGCTCATGGAACAGTCCAGTCAACTGCCGAGGAAATTGACTGTCCGACAGATCATTGGAAGATTTTAATAGACAATTTTATTGGTTAAGAGTGAATGACGATACTATATATCTATAGTTGTGACTGAAAGAATGTGTTTTATGCTAAGTATTGTGACGGTATGTAAATAAAGTGGAATAAATATCAATTTAAGTACAAGTCTGAACTTATTAAACCACAATTCATTCAGTTCCTTAGTACTTCGCCAAATCGACACCTGCAATAGTAGTATAGTCGGGGAATGAAAAGGTTCGTCACTTTCATCTTTGTGTTAAGGTTGGAAAATAACGAAGCGGTACATTGCAGTTGTAAGCATGTCATCAACGAGGCGACACGCCTACGCTACGTCTGAAATTCACCGATCTTGGCAGCGGTTAAGCGGGCACGCGTCCACTGGCAGCGCGGACTTATCCAAAGCGGAATCCACCTTGTAAAATGGGTTACCATCATGATGTTGAATGAATGTTTATGTATCTATCACCATCCTACAATGATTTAGACGCTCTTCCAGTGTTTGTGGTGGCATTGACACACGGTTTGGTTTTTAAGCCAATAGGTTACCTATAGTGATGGACTGGATCACTGTTGAAATTGCAACTCCTAATTACTATTACAGGAAGTCATCATCATTAGTGATATTTAATAATCAAGATTTCCCATGATACAATTTCACCTTACGACTACCGAGAAACTCATTATCTAATAATTGAACCTACAAGGTCCTAACCTTATATAACCTACTATATACAATTGTACATGCAATTGTATGCATACGCCGGTGGAGTGGCGCGCCTTCGTGGATGGAACGATCTATTAAAGAAGATATGTACATTCACAACCTGACCTGGTACTTAATTTACACAGTCTACAAACCACTGTTGGCAAAATGTTGGCACAGCGCATGAATTTAGAAGTAATTCCATGCAGCTGTTGGCGTAGTCGCACGCACCATTATTGAGGCGTCCTCTAGCTTTAAGAATGTGTAGCTGTAATGTACTTTAGGTCCACTAGATGGCGTTAGTATTGAAAACTGATCAAGTGCGAGTCGGACTTTTGCCAAAACAGGCTTCCAGGTGTCCCTTTATTTTTAACCGACTTCCAAAAAAGAGGAGGTTTTATGTATGTATTATTTTACTGTGTAGGTTTTGTTTTGTGGTACGCGTGCCTTCGACGCAAAGGCCAATAATTACGATTTTTAACCATAATCTGCTGGGCTAGGGAGTTCCAACACACTGACACTGATAGTACACCATAAAACATTTTATCATCATTATCATGATTGTGCCCAGACAATGCTCAGCAGCCATTATAAAACAAGCTTATCAGGAGAAGAACCAAGATCAGAATCTACAAGACTTAGTCATGATGAATGTTATTTTTTAAATCAATCTACAAGACGCCGGTTATAAGACCGATCTCGGCGTTTGAATGAAGGCATGGACGGTAATCCTGAAAGAGGAGAATAAGCTCTTGTATGTAGAGAGGAAGACATTCTGGGACTCGCAAAACAGATAATAGAATGGTCGCAAAACTTAGAAACTGAAGTTGAGTATCTTAGCCTGATCAAAGAAATATTGTGGATATCTGAATTCTTAGTAAAAGACTCTAGGTTCTTAATAACATAAATAATATTCTCATAAGTATATTGGGACGCTACGGTTAATATGTTTATGTGTTTAAAAAGTCACGGGAATTCAGGTTATATATAAAACAAATCACTCTTTTTTGCAACACAAATATAGTCTGTATGTCAGCTGCTTTGCCCCAAACCAGAATACCGTATGACATGATATACTAAGCGAGCAGTATCAACATTGGTCAATTGTCTAATTTTTCTAGCGTAAGGCACGTGTCCCACCGCCGGCGAGTAAGCGATGAGCTATCGGCGATTTTCTCGCCCAAGAAACGAACAAAAGATAATTGCTCCCGTGTAAATGAATGAGAGAGATATATTTATAGCTCATCGCTGGCTGTTCACACTGCCGGCGATTTATCTCTCTCTTTTATTTACACGGGAGCGATTATCTTTTGTTCGTTTCTTGGGCGAGAAAATAGCCGATAGCTCATCGCTTATCGCCGGCGGTGGGACAAGTGCCAAAGCTGCTGAACTTTATTTACCTGCAAGTCTTGCTAAATGAGGACTCCATTGCAAGTTCTTGTCCAATGTTATACCTAAGAATAATACCCTAACCACCATTTCTAAACATTCATCATTGAGCGATATAGTAGAATCCACTGCTCTAACATTCGGTAAAGCAATTATGTATATTTGTTGTAATATGTATCTCTTCAATTACAGTTTAGTTTTAAAGCGCCATCTAGTTTTTATACTCGCTATCCCCATGCAGTCCGATAAAAGCAAGCATAGGATATACAACGTGCATACTGACAGACCCAAATCATAAATACCTAGTGTTACTATCGCTGCCCCGTGCGCCCGCGCGGCAGGCACGCTAGGTGTCGAGGACGCTGCGGCCGAGCACACCGATGACGGTCAAAGCAGACATGCTACCTACCTACCCATGCAGTCAGCGCACGATCAAAGTATTAGCGATTAAAATTCCCCATTGTTTTCATGGTCATTGGTTTTAAATAAGATACCACTATTACTTCCTTAAATAGGACGGGTATTTTTCAAGTTAAAGTTTTAGAGACACCGCTTTGGACTTAGTGCGGCATAGTCACGGGACATACTTACTTGGGCTTGTTGCAGACCGCCACGTGCTGTTACGGCCAGGATACACGAGTCCAGTTTGTCAAGCCTATAGCAAGCTAGTGCTAAAAAGCTAGCAAGATAGTGCGTCTATCTTCATGCATGCAAAACTAGCTCTATTTCCTCGTAAGCTAGAGTCTGAAGCCAGGATAAATTTAATAGTTTGTCGTTCTATTTTTTGAGCTAGTCCCCCTACCACTGATTTTACTGGCCTGGCTTCAGTGCCTAACTAAAGCGGTGCCAGCAATGCCCAAGCACAAGGCGCAGAAAAGACCAGGCCACATTATTTTTCAAGGGCGCAGTTATATAAACTCACACCGGACGCATAAAAGGCTACTTACGGCACTGCCTGGCTTTGTGTAGTGAACAGTGACGACCAGTAACCATTGTTAAACCACACTACAGAACCTCTAAAACGGGACAAGGGGAATTAAAAAAAAACTATTGGTACTGGCTGGCTTAAAAATATCTAGCATCATGTAAACAGCGCTAGCCTGTTCCAAGCGAGGACAGCTAGCCCGGACAGTATAGAACAGTCAGCATCTCATAGTTTGTAGCGACCAAAGTAGCCAGATATATCAAAACACTTTGGCCACTTTCTGCTACTAAAATTACAAGGTGCCGATGAGGACCTAGAAAGATTTAAACTACGAATTCCTCTTAGGTCGGTAGGGAGCGTCCAAGTATTACTTAACGCAATTTTTGGAGATTTGCGACCCTCCCTCCCGCCTATGTAACGCGCCGTAACGTTATTCTCTAGGGTGAGAAAACGAACGCTCTTCTCATTCTAGTGTATAACGTTATCCTTTTCTAAACGCGCGTAAAACGCCTCATCTGGACCGGCTCTTAGGCGCGAGCGCCGCGCGCGTCGAGATACTCTGGTGCCATTGAAACGTTCCAAAGAGTATGTAATTCTCAACGTTCTTAGTATGTGCGTGTTGGTGGCGAGTGGACGTATTTTGTTTGAAATGGAGCGCGATGACTTCAACACCGAACTTTTAATTGGAGAAGTTGAAAGAAGAGTAAAACGCAGCATCTGAATGCTAAATAAATTGCAGCGCACGAGTGTTCGCGCACGAAACGCTCCGTCTGGACAGACTCTTAGCGCTCTACAGGTTAAACTCGTGGCGACGGACGGGTCAATCGTAAACAGTTCTTCGTGTTGGTGAAAAATGAAACAAAGTAGGTACGTCCATTAATATTTTATTCGTAACTTAACTATCAACATGTAACCTAGGCGCTACGCTATATTTACACAATGTACACGCCTGGCGGCGATAAATGCTACGCTGCGCTTGGCTCGCCTCGTTCATGCAGGCAAAGGCACTTTGGGGCCAAGAGTGTCACGCTATTTAATCTATACTATTATAAAGATCCCTTATAGGGATAGGTTTGCCTTTGTACATCTTTATTTTTTCTGTATTTCGAAGGTAAAAAACGGAAACGTAGTAACCGCAAACTGAGGGGCTACTCGGAAACTCAAAATTTGAAGTTCGTATTGCGCCTACTTACTCACTCAAATACAGTTTATCATGAGAGCGAGCGAGATAGCACGTTACGAGCTTCAAAAATCGAGATTCAGAGTAACCGCTCTGAATCCATTGGCGGTTACTACGTTTCCGCTTTTTGCCATCGATTTGTTCTACTGTTTTCATGACAATAGAGTTTACATACATACCATATGTCCACTTATCGCTCATGACCAAGATCCTCGTAATGGACCGAAAAATGTCGAGCAGTACTCAGCTTTGCGACGTGAGTAACCGCTTATGTAATCTAAACATGATTGAGTCTCATGATAGTTTTCTAGTTAAAATTACAATTATAAAGTTGTAAAAATAAAAAGATATTTAAAAAAAGTGATACCGGGCTATTTGAAGGTCACTGAGCTAACACTAGATTAAAAATCCAATGTTATTACAAAAAAATAATAGGCACTATCTAGATAAGCATGCTCCATGTTTGGCTTTATAGATGATATTAAAATTTATTGTACGGGCAGTTTCGTATTTTAGAAACTAGAGTATCCGTGTGGTAGGTTAGGAACAAACAATCGGAATAGCTTCAAGAGAAATACTCTTAGTTAGATTGTGAGATAAATATTACAATCAAGTTTTAATCTACTGCTGCCTTCTCTTTTTACAGTAAAAAATCCTATTTTTTACTTTTCCCCCAACATTCACACTCATTTTGAATGTTTTACAATATGTTCTACATATAAATGCAATCAACGGGGTTGCTAGTTTTGACTTGATAAAATAAATTCAAATACTCTCAAATTCCAATAAAACTAAATAGTTTGTTACAAAATGATCTCTTTCTTTGCATCTGCGGTGTACAAATGCTTATGATTATGAATTATCAAAATCTGAAACACCTTTTTGTATTATATACAGTATAGTGTACATATTTAATATATAGCAATCACACTCTTGGCATGTTCAAAATTTGTAAATATATCTATGAGATTTTCATTCGCCTCGACTGACACTAAGGCGTTATAAATTTCTATTTCATCAAACCATAAGGCAAATGGCCGTTGTACGTACCAAATCCTTTGCATATATCGTACTTTGAATCATTATAATGTCGTAACAGCCACCCGCCATAAGGTCAATTTTTAACCGACTCCCAAAAAAGGAGGTGGGTCTCAATGGGGAATGGATGAAAATTTTCAAAAATCTTCAAATTTAGTTTTAAGGTAGGAATAAGCCTCCTTATCGTCTGAAAAAAAAATACAGATTTTTCTGTGGCTTAGAAAAAAATAAAAATATGAAAAGGTGTTGGTGGGCTTATATGACAGCTTATACGGTACGGCTAATGCTCCAGTGATATTTTCAATTAAAATGGCTGTAAATGTATAGTTATTCTTGCCGTACCGTTTTTTCTGACGATAAGGAGGCTTATTTCTACCTAAAAACAAAATTTCATGATTTTTGAAAAAATTTATCCATTCCCCATTCGGTCGTATAATTTTTTATGTAGATCCTCTTTAAACCAAGCGCTGCACTAAGGACAACATAATGTTTATTTAATACTACACATGGCGAAGGCATCTCTTAAGACACTGCACATTTTCAAGTCTTTAATACTTCACACTAATATTAGTCTTTTTTTATCAGTTTGTTTATTTTAAGTACAATTTATTAGTCTTAAGGATTCCTCTTGTTACTTTTTATGCATATTAGTCACTCAAGGACACTTTATTGTCTAAATAAACCGTTTATTTCTTCATAAGCATTCGTAAGTAGTAATTTATATACACAATTAAGTGTGTGTGAGGGTGTTTACTTAAAAAAAAAACCTATTCATTACAAAAGAGTCAGCATATCTTTCTCTATCTAGGCTAGTGAGAAAAGGACGAATGACGTGTGTCGTCACTAGTAAGTATGGCGTGAGCTTAAAATATATGTCGACTGCAATCCCTCCTAGTGGTTTGGTTTACAAAATTATAAGTGATTGGGCGCCATATTATCATTTACACTGACAGGGTTGGGTACTGAAGGTCCTGAATGATGATTTCATTAAAAATTTAATACCAGAGGAATCCTTATAAAAATTCTTGCTAACGGCAATTCCAAAAAAACAATGAGGTTTGTACAAACATTTTCGTATTGGAGACACAGTTATTGTCAAAAATATCACAATTTCAGTTCGTCTCACTCCCTCTCATTACGAATAGAAACTTAAACGTGAGTATTGCTGAGCTGCCGAGAACACTATCGGCCGTGCCGTGGTCGGCCCGAAGGGCTTCCAATGTCAGTATATTCGTATGAACGATACCGGCACTCCGGTATTTTCTATGAAAAATATACCGGTATCGGAAGCTCTGGGCCGACTACATTGTCAGAGGAATCAAGCGACCGAAATCGATTTTTACAAGATTTTACGATTCGCCTGACACGTCTCGAAAACAATATGGGCACGCCCATAAAGCCACGGAATAAATAGAACAAAAGGTCCACTGTTCACAGTTCATTATTGAGCTCTTGGCCAAGTCAAGTTAAAATAAGTAATCGGATTGTGGAGTGTTATTTAGTGAAACTTTTGTGTTATTTGTTCTGTGACATCGCTTATAAAAACGGAAGACAACGAATTCGCATCACTTTCCCTTCGTGGAAAATTAAAACCCGTTGCATTATCATCGATGCCGCTTTGCCTGTCACACTTCGGACTCGGGAGATATTGCAAGGTTTAACATGGATTTTTTATCCAAAAAACATATTTAGCGTCACAATGTCACGTATGAAAAGTCATCGAGCTAAAATATTACCTCTATTCTGTATCATCATTCGTCGTCGGTGCAAAAGAGACAGGGTTTCGATGAAAATGCGACGGGAGATCAAAATTACGCAACTAGATCCGATCATATGTACAAGGAGATTCCGGCTCAGCGCCGGGGCTCCCGGGACCGGCATCTCATGGACAACGTCTACCCGGTAGCGGGAGCCGGACGCTCCGGTCACCGGTATACCCGAGCCGCTTCAAACTTAACAATACTGAGATTAAAGAGACGGTGGTCAGTTCGGCGACACGAATTAAAAAATAAATAGAACAGAGGAACTCAACACGGATTGTCCGTTCACAGTGTACGTACACAGTCACACGAGTTTGACGTCGCACTCCGTGTGGAACTTGGCGAGGGTCTTCTTGACCCGCAGCGCCGTGAGCCGCACGGGCGGGTTGTGGTGCCAGCACTCCGCCATCAGCGTCGCCAGGGCGGCCAGCGCGGGGTGCTGCGACCAGCGGCTCGCGCGCGGCGGCCGCAGCCCCGCCGACACCACCACCGCCTGCATGTCCTCGAAGCTCGGGTCGGCCGGCACCACGTCGTGGTACGGCAGCGCGTAGGGCTCCACGTGCTGCGCCCGAGGGCCCGCGGCGCAGCGCCGGCACATCTCCCACAGCACCAGCCCGAGCGAGTACATGTCGGCCATTTTGAACGCGTCGAAGTCGGTGCCCTGCAGCGTGTCGGCGAGGACCTCGGGCGCCATGTAGCGACGCGTACCGACGCGCGTGTTGGGCGCGATGTCGACCTCGTCGCGTTCGGCCACGAAGCGCACCGCGAGCCCGAAGTCCGCGATGGCGCATTGCCCGTTGCGTTTCACCAGGATGTTCTTGGACTTGATGTCGCGGTGCGCGATGGCCGGTTTGCCTTTGGTGCCGAATATGTCCATGTGCAGGTGGGCCAGCCCGGAGACGACGCTGTAGGCCATGGTGAGCAGCGCCGGTGGATCGAGGACGGCCGTCTGCAGGTAGTCGTGGAGCGAGCCGCGCTCGTGGTAGTCCGTTATCAGCAGCATCTGGGTCCAGGAGCCGGTCCCCTTGATGTCCGCGGCGATGAAGCCGAGGATGTTCTCGTGGCGCATCAGCACGGTCTGGTAGATCTCCGTCTCGCGGAACCACGACGCCTCCTCGGTCGTGAAGAACACTTTGACGGCGACGCGTTCGCCGCGCCAGCGCGCGAGCCACACTTCTCCGTACCGGCCCTTCCCTATGGACTCTACCATTTGAATCTGTTTGGCGACCGTTCGCTGAACGAGGAGCGGCAGGCCCGAGCCGGACCCGGAGCTGATCTCTGCCAAGTGTGCGACGGGGGGCGAGGGCGGGCGCTTGCCGGCGCGCCGCCGCCGCCGACACAGCAGCAGGAAGGCGGCCAGGAACGCCACGAGGGCGACGCAGAGAGCGGCCGCGACCAGCAGGGAGGGCTGGGGCCCGGGCGCCGGCTCCAGGCCGGGCGGCTCGGTTCCGGTGCCGGGGTACGAGGGCAGCTGCGGCTGCAGCCGCCGGTTACAAAGGTCGCTCTCGTTGCAGCACTCGATCACCTTCGGATGTCTGTGCGGCACTTGTGAGCTCTTGCACTGGAAATAGAAAACGATATCGATTAGAGTGCGCTAGCTCAATTCCATAGTGCCATGTGTTACGATCTCACCCTAGTTAATATCAAAAAGTATCGTAAAAGTTTGCGATCTAATCTGTCGGACTATAAACGATAGAATTTATTAATCTCTCCCTATATCCGAGGATTTCAAAAAGTATTCCTTCATAGATAATTATTTATAGCCAGCTCCACTAATAACTAGACCGTGTTGAATATGGTATGTTCAGACGTCAAAAACCACTGTGTACACGCGTAATATGTCTTGTTGGACGTGTTACACAATCTTATCGTTATGAGCGAAGTAGCGGGTTTGTTAGAGATTAAAATGTGTGTATAGTTTTATGAATGCCAGTTATGTTGTCAACAGCAGACGAGTTGTCCTAGTTCCTAGTGACGTATTTTCTTGCAGTACCAACAAGTCGAACCCAATAATACACAGACTTACTTTAGCAAAACTTTGAAAAGTGGACTATCAATTATTCTTGTACACTATAATACTACACGAGCTCAATTCAAGGGACAACGTAACAAAAAGCCGTGGTAGGTCACAAACGTTCTTTGGATGCGTTCGGCTCAGATCTGTCCATGGCGGTGTTTGGGAGTATTTTCGCCGGCAATGATGAAAGCGGTACTGGTTCAGTTGACAATAAGCGGCACTAAGCACGGCAAGACTCGTTGGTCAGTGTCTTTAGAGGATGCTTGCGTGTGGCGATGATGATGAACGTGGGCCATCGCTGAACGCACGAGGCGCAGCCGTCAAGATTGCCTTAATTGGTCCTTCGTTTGGTTTTCTTTGGTTTCACTAGTTGCCATATGTCCTTTGGCTTAGATGTCCGATACTCACTTGCATGAACCCAGACTCGTCTGGCGGCAGGCAGCCGGCGGTCCGCTCAAGCTCAATGGCGCCATTCTCGGCCTCCACCTCTTCGACGGTGGCGAAGCAGTACCCATTGACCTGCGTGGTGCACGTGCCATTGGCGGAGTGGTCGGGACACGCGCTCGCGCCGGCGCACTCGCACACTATGGCCCGGCCTGTAATAAAAACAGCCAACGGTTAGTCTTGGACACTTGTATATCTGAACAATAGGATTCTCCAGAGAGCTCTGAAGCTGGGCAAGGGCCATGTTTGAGACAGTTTTATAAGATTTATCAAATCGGTAATACGCGCCACTCTGCCTACCTATCGATATTTATTAATTATCCCAGTACTAGATTTCATACGACACATAGTGATGCCACTAGTGAAAACTGCCACTGCCACAGTTTTGCGGCTATTCATACAGAATGTGATTATGGATGTCATATTTACAACTACTACATCCAGTCCACAAAACAAGTGCAGTCCACAAAACAAAAATGATATATGTCACTGGGTCCTGAGCTAAGATTCCTTGTGTTACAAGACCCAGTAGGGCATCAAGCGTGATTTGATACATGCCTTCGCACAGAGCTAAATGCACACGGCTATATGTGCGCCGACTGCCGAAAGCTAAGCTGATCATCCGTATGTGAGAGTGAAGACCACTTTGGATTCTCAATCTCAAGGTGGAACGGTTAGAATCCCGTCCCAACTTGAACTTCAACTTATTTGTGGTAAAAGTGCCAACTGCCCAGCTGTTAACCTTCATAATGAAGAAACTCTGACCAAACGGTTATAGGGAGGTATTCTGGCGTAGATAAATTCCAAAAATTGCGTCACACGTTGTCTATTTAACATGCTAGAGTTAATATGTATCGTCGGCTAAAGTCGCAAACCTCGTAACTCCATTTTATTTTTCAAAATAATGGGCACTTTTATATTGTTAAAGTCTGTGCGCCAGAGTTGTGCCATTATATAATGGTAAAACTCTTATGCTAGGAAAAAACCGTTTAAGTTTAAGAACCGAAATAGAAAACCTCGCAATAACGACCGCTATATTGTTAAAGTTTAGTTTTTTGTGCCTCCTGTAAAATTTGATCCGGTGGAGTTACGAGGCTTGCGAATTTAGCCGACCGTATGTATGTTTGTAATGTAATGAATGGGGCACTGATGTCTTAGAAAAATGCATTGAATTTCTACACAGTTTTGCTTTTTCCGCAAAGATAAAAGAAACCCTTAACAAAATAAGCTAATACGACTAAATAATCACAATCAGAAACCGCTTGTCTGCACCTACAATCATCTATGCATGACATTGAATGTTCTCAAGCAACGTCATATCCGCGAGATACTGCGATTATTTTTAGTACAAATCGACTAAGATTATCGCCAGCTATCAAATTCGATTATTTTGTATACTAAATAATACACCTTGAACACGCTACGTCAGCATGTAACCACCCGGGTATTTCGTAGTACGTAAAAAACCGTTTCCCAAACAACATAATCCGCCGCGAAGTAAATATGTACACGCATTTGTCTGCTGCCCCGCATTACGGTAACTTCTATCGAAAGAAAGAAATGAACACTTGTTTTGAACACAATAAATAAATAAATTATATGCACAAAAGTTACAAAATTACGTATTTTTCACGGTAAAGTTTGCAATCAAGGGAAGAAAAAATTTATTATATAAATAAGAACAAAGCTAACTTACTCACGTGAAGATTATTCATAATTTTTTGATTCCGTAGCGAATTACCATCAGAAAATACTGGGGTCAATCGCTGTACATTTTGAGAATAAAACATACATATTTGACTACAAGAAAATATAAATAAGTTTGAGTGAGTAGTGGGCTGAGTTGACCAAATAATGATTTTTAGAGTACCTAATTACGGACTGTGGGTTATATGTACACGAAAAATATTTAAGGGAGATGGAAGGGTCTACTAAGGTAAAACCTGTCAATCATGCTGCATCTCTGTACGCCTACCATGAGTTCGGCACGAGCGAGTATCGAGCACTCGATGACGGTCTTTCGCACTATTAGCGCGTGCGAGAGAGGTGCACTGACTCTCGATACGAGTTAGTCGCTAGCGCCGATCGTAAACTCAGCTTATGGTAGGCACACTGGTCCTAAATAATTGGCATAAGGACTAAGACATTTTTTCACACTAAATGAAAAAGCCATAGGCTGTAAATAAATAAATATTACAGGACTATTTTACACAAATCGAACTAAGTAAGCTAAATAAGGCTTGTGTTATGATTATGAGTACAAGACGGCGGTATATTTAATAGACATATTTACTTATATTTATAAAACACATCCTAGACTCAGGAAGCAATAATTATGCTCATCACACAAATATTTGCTCTTAGCGGGATTTGAAACTCAACCCAGGACCGTCAGCTTCGCAGATAGCGTCACTCCCGCTGAGCTAAACCGGTCGTCATTCCTGCAAATATGCTTCTACCAAGAGTAATTAACTCCCACTGAATTGTGAACTACATGAAGACGGGGAGTTCTGTAAGCGTGCCAAGGCGAAACAACAAACTCCGAACAGGATAGCTTGAGGAAAAGTATTCACTCATATTATTTTAAAGAAAACTGTTGAAGCAATAAATAAATATCAGGGACACTTACAGAAATCGACCTAGTCCCAAAATAAGCAAAGCTTGTACTATGGGTACTAGGCGAAATATATCTATACTATTATTAAGTGGTAAAAGTGAAATGTCTGTACATTGAAGATATTTTCAAAAAATTGATTGTTACGGACTACACGGACGGAGGTCACTAAAACGAAAAATATTTATTTTAGATTTTATGTATGTGTCGTTGTGGCTTCATCACGCAAAATCGGCTAAACAGATTTCCACAATTTTAGGTACACGGGTAGGCTGGGTATCTCCAGATGTTTATAGGATACTTTTTATCCGACTACGCTCAAGAAAAAACGACGGGTTATGACTTTTTCTCCTACGCGAACGAAGTGGCGGGCATCTTCTAGTACATAATATATAGAAAAATTATAATACTTTAAAACATAGAAAACATTCCAAGACCCAGGAACAAATTTCGTGCTCATCGCACAAAACACTTGCCCTGGCCGGGATTCGAATCCGGGACCGCCAGCTTCGTAGGCCGTTGTAGAATCCACTGAGCCAAACGTGTTGGCAAGTAAGAAGGAAGAGAAATATACCTTAAGAGCGTTTATAGAGAGAAATATACCTTATACGTTGCCAGTGAAGCATACCTTAAGCAGGTATGCTTCACTGGCAACGTCGCGTATTTTTTCATTTTGCCTCATTATTTTGTGGTACTTGAATGAAACTTAAAGGTATGTTCAATTCATACCCTACATCTTTAGGAATCATGTTGCGTTTAATTCACCTATCACCTGCTTTTGCCTTCATTTAATTACACAACAAGATATAGACATGAATTCATTTTTAGAGCCTTAGTTGTGGCCGTTAACATGAAATTTTGAATAGTGCCAGCTTAACTACCGAAAACCTAATGAATGTATTGAAAACATGTTCAAGTTACATTCATATTTCTCAAGATAATCAAGGAAAACAAAAAAATATGCGACGTTGCCAGTTAAGCGGGTATAAACCCTCTTAAGAGATTCAGAAATTATGAGCTCTGAATTATTTACTCAATAATACATAATTGTCGTCACAGGTGAGTTGCGTTGATCTGATAAGCACAAATAACACATGTTTAAGTGTTCATAACTTCTACAAGAATGAAGTTTGACGACTAGTTTGGCTCAGCGGGCGTAACGTTGCCTGCGAAGCTGGAGGTCCTGGGTTCAAATTCCGGTAAAGGCAAATATTTGTGTGATAAGCATAAATATTTGTTCCTGAGTCTTGGATGTTTTCCATGTATATAAGTAAATATATCGTCGTCTAGTACCTATAACACAAGCCTTATTGAGTTTACCATGGGGCTAGTTCGATTTGTGTAAAATTGTCCTGTAATATTTATTTATTTATTACGAAGTTATTACAAAACTTGTTTCGTAGGCGCGTGTTAAGAAAAGATTTTAGAACATTCATTCGCCTGAGGATGCGAAATGGGGTTCGGGAACACGATTCGTCCATCAATTTAATCTCATGACTTAAATTGTAGGTGTTATGGCTGTCTTCATGGCAATATTTTACCTTAATATTCTCTTCTGTTACGGCGATTATCACTAATTTAAATAAAACAATTTAAACGGATTACATTGCGTATATTATTTCATTTAAGTTCATGTGAGTGAGGGAACTCAAATGAGATAATATACGCGATATGCCGTTTAAATTGCTTTAATCCTTTACTTTTTTTAGGGTTCCGTACCCAAAGGGTAAAACGGGACCCTATTACTAAGACTTCGCTGTCCGTCTGTCTGTCTGACTGTCCGTCTGTCACCAGGCTGTATCTCATATGAACCGCGATAGCTAGACAGTTAAAATTTTGACAGATGATGTATTTCTGTTGCCACTATAACAACAAATACAAAAAACAGTATAATTTTATGTCTGTCCATGTTAGTCAGTAACCAATATAAAATGACCGAACACCGCGTACATTTTGCTCAAGAGTAAGGCTCTGCTAACACTCGATTTTCATGGATACGGCCGTTTGTTGCGTATATTTTGTACGGAAACGGTGCGCGAGTACGACACTTGGTCGGTTTTGGTTAAACACATGTAGACCAGGAAACTGCAAATGTTTAATGAATGAAAAGATCAATTTGCGCACTGGCAGCAATCGCTGTTATTGGCGCGACAGGTCGTTCCGATAACTGCAATTACAACTAGGGCGATATTATGCAAATAAACGAGGCTCGATTAGCGAGACGTGCCAATCTCGATCGAGACATATCGCGCAATTATACGATCATAGTGATTTCCTAATCGGCTAGAATGGTCTTAATTAACGATGTAGCTTGCCTGGGAACGTTTCAACGAAAGATCGGAATTAGGATGTTCACCGAACTCAAATAAAAAGACATTTTTGATGCAACATAGCAGTTTCTATGATAGAAATCGAATAAAAAAATAAGTTCCGATTCCTTGCGTAGCTTGTTTTATGAGCCTTGAAAGTTGGAAAGTCAATTTATAGTGTGAAAATTTTAATAGCTAATAATACCGAATAACCCATGAAATTTTTGGTGACTTTTGTTATGAAGCCGTTTCGATAAACGCAAGTTTATCTAGTGAAGCGCGCTAGATGCACACTGTGTGTCTAACGAATTTTGAATTTAGAACCTACTTTCCACATTCATTAATGATTGAATTTTCATCAAATTTTCTTTTGACATAACGCTCCACGAAGAATAACACAGTTTTAAGGACATGTTATTTTATTATTTAAATACAGAAAAAACCTAGGCTGACTGAGTCATATTTTGGTCTTAGGATATGATCTGAAGGTGATTTTTAACCATATCATCTGATAAAATGACACTTTCAAAACCTTCCATAATTCACAAGCCTATTGAGCTCAATTTGAGACTATTTCAACAACTCGCATGCGCAATTTAAAAATACTATAGGTTATGTGCTGCCGAAGCATATTATCTTAGTGTCCTCTTCATATCCCTATTAAGATATCATCAGAATAAATGTGGTGGATTTATACTTTTACGTAAAAACTACTTTTTACATAATGTTTTTGATTCCCATAATTTTTTAGTACAAGTGGTAGGAGAGAGTATAGCCAAAGGTATGTAAACGCTGTGGTTTTGCATAGATGTGCTATGAAGCTTATGTTTACCTGGGAATAATGCATGATTCCCGAGGGATAGGAAAGTAAGATACGCTAATTAGTCGAAACTGAGAGAAACGATATACAGGTGGCACATTTCGATCGGTCAGTATTGGAAAGTCTGAAACTATAAGAAATACGAAAATCTCTTAGGCAAATGTCATCGATTTTAGTAATAAGAAAAACTGTATTCATACATTTAAAAACACAATGTATTTTATTCATATTAGACATCTTGTTTCATAGTAACTTTTACTGCTTAAGACCTACACAATCGATATCTAAATAGAAAGTGTTACTTTTATTGAAATTTATTTACATGTATGAATGCATTTTTCTTATTACTAAAATCGATGACATGATTGCGAAGAAGAGATTTTCGTATGTCTTATATTTTCAGACTTTCCCATACTGACCGATCTAAATGTGCCACCCTGTATATTCCTATAGAAGCTAAGTATTCCGAATGAAGTTTACGAGAGGGTTGTTCAAATCATTGCTTAAGTTTTGATCTATTTAAACGTAAGTAACGATTACATTGTGCCTTACATGCACAAAAAAGAAACAGAAAGGCCTGGAGGTGATTAAAAATCATAAATGTCTAATAGAACGCCATTAAAATGGGATGCGTGTAAAGCCAGGGATGGCCACTAAGCCCATCTGCCGAGGGTTCGATGTAAAGGATGGTCGTTTTTTGACGACGGCAACAGGTAGGCTCCGGCCACTCCGAGATTCGGCCGCCGATACAGACCCGTAAAAACAACAATAGAAATATTTCAATGGCGTTCGTTGAAAATAAATTGAAAATGAATATTTGCTTGCTATATTGGAATGTGGATACGTAAGTTTCACAATAGAGAATGAAAGATTGGTGCTGGAGTCAATGTTTGTGGTATAAATGATATTCAGATTATTCCAATAAACACGGATGCCGCGAGCATGACAGTAGTACTAATTGCTTGCGAGGATCTCGTGTACTGCTGCACACACACCATAACTACCGAGCAGGATGTAATTGTCCATTAGACAATGATAATTAAGAAAAAAACTTACAAGGTATGAATGACACACAACTCGGAGTAATGTATGCTATTTGCGGAATTAATCCAAGTTCGCCTTTAGCTAGAAATGGAAATACAAATGAGGAAATGACGAATAGTTCAACAAAGTAGAAACCTATGTAACTAGAACACATCAAACACAACACTGGTCGAATGATTCGACGTAGGAACATGAAACAACAACAGGTGGCATTGTGAGTACATGGAAAGTTAATCCGATTGGAGCGCTGCACAGGATCCCTCTTTGCGGTCGTGACTCGTGACGTCGAGCTAGAATCATGATCTAGTCTAGCTAGGCTAGGTGTCGGGCGAAGGCGTCGCACTTACTCAGCCTCATGTCGTCGAGTCGAGGCGAGCCCGGCCCCGAGTAGCCGCTATCATTTAAATATAACCCGGGACGCCGCCGTCTGTCGCCGGCTTTATTTTTACACCACCAAGTTTATACGTTGGACAGTCACAACACACGCCGTCTCATGGAACGAGGCGAACTTCGCGAGTGGAAGAGGAGCGAGGCGTACGGGCGGCTCACTTGGCGGTCGCGGTACGAATGACGGGAGGCCGGGCCGCGCGGACCGAGGCGCCCCGCACTCCGCGCGTGCACTATGCACCCCTGCACAGCCTCTACGCTACGTCTCCACCCACGACTCATGAGTACGGAGATAAAGCGGCGACCCAGTCGCGTCGCCGACCACAATCCATGTCAGGCATCACACTGATCCGCGCGAGTGCATGCGATTCATTGACGCCGTCGAGATAGCGCACTCTGTTTAGATCACTTAAGATACCGCGATAGATCAGCGTCGGGGAGCTCGTCAAACGCGGCCGTGTCCTCGCGTTCCCACTCATTCCACGCGGGCCCCAATATTATCAGACCACCGAGTTTGAAGCGGGTTATCAACCAACATAATTACCCAACTCTTTGCCGGGACAAAGAGAAGATTATGCTGGTAGCAAGAAAAATACATAATTAATAAATAATTGGGCAAAACAAGTAAACGTTTAGATAAGACAATTAGAAGAGTAAACGTTTCGACGAATTTAGTATAATGAGTCCTTTTACAAACACCTCCTTATTTGGCAGGCAGTTAAGAGTGTAATAAACCCAATTAAAATTCTGACGGAAGACATAAAAGTTGGTAACGTTTTCAGCTCATAAACATATGTCGGAACTGGCAGCTTAGCATTCTTTACGAGCGACAACTTGTTTTGGTGTCTCCTCCCACGTGTTATCAGCGGACGATAAAACCTTACGGTTCTCGTTTAATCACGAGATCCACGAGGCTGTTAATCGCAATGGCGATAACGGCCGGTTCAGCATGTTGTTAAATGTTATAATAACTTCTTTCAACTTGTTTCTGTTGGAGATTAACTCGGACTTCGAGAGTTGGGTGCGCGGACTGGTTCCCCGTATGGAACTGGGCGCAGAGGCGGATATGGTCCGGTCAGGTCACGGAGTTGTATGGCATGTTTGGAAGAATAACGTCGAATGCTAGTATGAAGCCTATAAGTTTAGGACGTTGTTCCTCCAAAGTTGGTCTCGAATTGCAAAAGCGTCGAGCACACGCGGGCGCGCATATGTTGCACGTGGGCCGCGTCACGGCCCGATCTGAACCACGTCCAATTGCCACAATGAATAACGGCACCGATACTGCACCATTAATGCATCCCAAGGCCCCAAATCGCGAACCACTCGAGACTAAATCGGAGATTCTAGCGACGACTGCCAAATCGAATGCAAGTCGTTATAAATTCCAATTACACGCTAAAATATACGGTGCTATTGTTCTGGGGACATTGATTTGCAAATAATAGACTCTATTACACCAATATGGTTCACGATCGCATACTTTACGGACGTCCGAGCTGGATACATTGTCGCTGACACCTGAGATTTTCCCGTGGGAAGTGTGATGACATTTGAAGCGATCAAAAGCTCGTCAGAGCAGAATCACGATTAAATCTATAAATCACATCGCGCGTACAAATCGTCTGGCACTTGGTAGTTACAACTTTCACACAATGTTCTTGCCGGGAGTGGGTTGCTTGTCGATACACGCGATACACGACAAAGCTGCGATTCGTAGCCACTTGTATCTTGTCGATTAATATACGACGTATCGACTGAATCGATGTTTCAAAGCTGGCTATAAAACGCTCATTTATCAAGATTTAACAGACGTGTAACTTTGCTGCTCTTGATATCCATCAATGTTGTATCTACAAGCATCAGTAATGCTCATACGCATGAGCGGCTTCATTAAACCAGGCGCAATCGCAGCGTAAACACTAGAGCTAGCATGTTACAATTACGTTTATAAACAACAAGTACTACAATCGTCGTGACTGTGCAAATAGCATTCTATTGGGATCATGTAGGGCCCGGGGTCACGGCGCAGGCGCGTATCTGCGACCTCGGGATAATCCTACACGATCGATAAGAGTCCCGAAAGCGGGGAGAGCGGGGTGATAGAGAATAATTTATTCGGCGGCAGTGTGGCGCGCCTCGGAGGTGCCACGCGCCCCTCGTCCCCCCGCGCCCGCGTCTCAAACAGGATCCCTTTTTTGTGCTCCAAGGATTAAGGAGTATCAGGTTAAACGCAGGTTACGTAATAGTTTTTACACACCCTTAATCTCGGGCAGGCTCGAGTGGTGGTATTTCGTTTCTGATGTAAAGTGTTTCGGTTCAAATTATAATGACATGGGGCGATCTATTATCCATGAATAACCAACAAACACTTTTATTGATGTATACGTTCAGCAGGTCCCATTTTGGTTTACTGTTTCATATCGTAGAGTTTACAATTTGTTCTTAGGAATAATGGCAATTTTCTGGCATCGTTTTTTTTAAGACGATTTTAGATAAATTAATAGATTATAGTTCCTTAGCTATTCCGCGAAATAGTGTCTTGGTTGGATGTGACAATAAATTGTGCTCACATGCGTATATTTTCATACAGTTTCCACAAAAAAATACGCATGCAAATACAACAAACCACCACCAGACAGTATAATCCTCGACGTGTGTCGCCTCTCTACGAGGCACGATCAGGAGATGCAGGAGATGTTGACGGTCCGGCAACCACCCGAGAATTAAGATGTTGTTCTTAAAATGACAGTGGTGGTTTGTTGTATTTGCATGCGTATGTTTCTGTGGAAAATACATGAAAATATGCGCATGTGAGCACAATTTACTGTCACATCTAACCAAGATACTATTTCGCGGAACAGCAAAGGAACTTATAATCCATTAATATAATATGGAATTCCGCAAAGTAGCGCCTAAATCTATCAACAAATTTAGATACACAACTTGAAGTTCAGAACGAGATCTTTCAAGGATAATTTATATAGCGGCATTTAATATTACTTCTAGTTGTAATACCTGTTCTAGGCGCAATGAAACATGCCTATTGTCTGTGTGCAACTAACTGACAGTCCGCTGTCATATATATATTTTCATGTACCGTCTCGTACAATACCTCTAGTTTAAACTACTGGACGGACGGTTTTAATATCTCGATCTATACTCGAAGTTTTACTACTCCGGGCGCCTTAAGGTTTATGCTATATTGATATGTCGGACATTTATTGCTGACTGCACGCCTTATCTTCGCTCGAATGGTCTGGTACACATTTGAGACTGCGAGCGTAACTTCTATTTGCAATTCCATACAAAACATTTGCGTAGCACTTGTGCTGGGCTAATATTGGCGGAACAGTGCCCGATAGGCGTTCGTCACCCCGCAGGGTGTAATCATGTTACCATCACACATTGACACTAACATAAAACGCTATGTTCAAGGTAAGTTACTCGAGTAGGTAGTTTCTTCTCACTCATTTCATATGGATGTATCAATATCTATACTATTTTATAAAGTTGTAAAAATGAAATGTCTGTACATTGAAGATATTTTCAAAAAAAGTTTCTTACGGACTATTTGGATTTCACTAAAACGAAAAATATTTTCTTTGGATTTTTTGTATGTTTGTATGTGTTGTTGTGGCTTCTACACGCAAAATTGGCTAAACCGATTTCAACTATTTTTGGCACACGGGTAGCCGGGTATCTCCAGATGGTGGATAGGATACTTTTAACCCGACTACGCTGAAGGAAAAAAAGAGGGGTTATGACTTTTCCTCCTCCGCGAACGAAGTTGCGGGCGCCTTCTACTACTATTATAAAGTAGTAAAAATGAAATGTCTGTACATTGCAGATATTTTCAAATGAAGCTCACTGATTCGATTGTTTTTTGTACGTTTGTGTGTGTCGTTGTGGGTTCATTGCGCCAAAACGGCTAAACGGATTTCAACTATTTTTGATACGCGGATAGCGGGGCATCCACAGATGGTTATAGGATATTTTCTACTCAACTACACTGAAGAGGGCTATAATTTTTTTCTCCCCTGCTGACGAAGCGGAATACGCCACTGATGCCGGTAGTAGTAACTATCAATCTTTCTCCGCGCAGAAATCGGACAAATAGAAATATGGTACCAAGGTACCTACAATAAGCAATTGGTTTAGAAAAAATACACCAATTCTGAAATTCTTTTCATTTTTTGTGGTAATTTAAAGTTTTTTTTTTTTTTTTTTTCAATGCTTCATACTCTTTTTCATTGTTGGATACTCTTGGCCGTCGTGGTCTTTGGTCAGAAAGCACGTCGAAGAATATTACGTCGCGTCTATAGGGCATGTGTAACACAGACGGGCACTATTTGTTCTACATTAGATTATCCCGTGTGCCGCTACCAGCGCGGGTTCATTGGATTGTGTTCGATAGTAACATGTCAATATTGACACGATCCGCCGGTGTGAACTTTTATCTCTTACCTGACGTGAGAAACGCTTATCAACTCGAACAGTTTAACAACCCAGCCAAACATTAGGTGCTGATAGTGGCTCTCTACTTTAACCAGAACATATCAGCAAATTAATGAGTTTGCCTCTTAGTCCAAACAAGAAAAATCATATGCAAGTCATGTCATCTGCATGTGGCATGTCTACCCAGAGGGGTTGCTCCGAAACTCGAGATTCAAAGTTCGTAACGTGCCGTACCTCTCGCTTTCATGATAAGCTGTATTTGAGTGAGAAGGATGGCGCCATACGACTTACGAAGTTCGTTTTTCGGGTTTCGGAGTAGCTCCTCTGATCATGGTTACGGGAGACCGGGTAAGGGCTGACCGAACGAATAAGTTCATTGACCGGTGTCGAAAACTCGTTGTGGCTCTTGCGATTTTTGGACACCGGTCCATAGTCCATTGTGGCTGCTGTGGCAACCGAGACAACCGACCCGTGAGACAACCTCGCCCAGTCTCCTCTACTAACATGGTAAATGGGCGACTTTCGGACACAGATATCGAAACAGAAACTTGGTAAACAAAAGCAAAGTGCAAACCTAAAAACAAAGCTGTCAACTTCATGATCTTACTGAGCAAAAAAGATAATTACTGAGTTACGAATGATAGTTTGGGATAGTTAATGTATGAAATGCCTGCAATGAGTGAGAGACTTAATACATTTTTAACCCCCGACAAAAAAGAGGGGTGTTATACGTTTAACGTGTCTGTGACTCTGTGTATCTGTCTGTGGCATCGTAGCAACCATACGGATGGACCGATTTGAGTGCGTTTTTTTTTTGTGTCATAGATAATTTTATCCCGAGTGTTCTTAGCTTTGTTTGATGAAAATCAGAGCACTCATCTCCAAGATATTCAGCTTTTAGTGGAACAAGTCGGGGGGTTCTATAGTTATTTCAGCTTGATCCTTGTATATCTCTCCTAGCCGAGTTCGACTACAGCGACTACTTGCTTCCTACCTATGAGAGCAACGCTAAAGCTCTCTGGTGACTGACATGGCCGATTTTAGCGGTAAACGTGCGGTCACATTCACTGCATGTCTGCACCCCTTCGACATAATTATATTGTACTAGCTTCTGCCCGCGACTTCGTCCGCCTTAAATTCGTTTATCATGGATAAGGTTATTTTTCCGGGATAAAAAATAGCCTATGTCCTTCCCCGGGACTCAAACTATCTCCATACCAAATTTCATCCAAATCGGTTCAGCGGTTTAAGCATGAAGAGGTAACAGACAGACAGACACACTTTCGCATTTATAATATCAGTATGGATGACCGCGCGTGGCCCGACCACTCGCACCTTAAGCTCGTACATTTTGTACACAGGGTCTTAGGACATTAGAAATATGTTAGTTGCTAAAGATGTTTAGCTTGGCATCGAGTTCATTACTTCTATCCAAAATTCCGCATCTGTAAGTTCACAATATACCTAACCGTATTATGACGGTTTTGTTACGATCATGATTTCTGAGCTATCCTTCTACTGAATTATGCTTTCAGAAAGCGTATAATAATAATAATGGAGGGAGAGCTTTATAGAAGTACGTTTCTAAATTACACTATATAAAAATGTGACTCAAAGATTTGTTATCAACGTCTTTATACCGAAAAACAATGTTCATGTGACGCAATTTAGAAACGTATCCTGAATAATACTAAACGTATTAACTCGATAGGATTAGCATGGCTCGTGTCAGATAACCCAATGCTAATCGTGCCCAATCCCCATTATCTAGAAACTCTTGTACATCATTATGATAAAGGTGTTCTTCAGAAAGTCCAAGAATCACGAGGATCGTACGTGACCGCCGCCACGAGTTGTTTTACTGTAATTAGTTGTAATCTATCTACGATTACTTCTGCGAGTGTAATCGCCGACACATGTTCTGTTATCAATGAAGGTTGACGCGGCAATTAGCTAGAGTTGCCATGATTTACATAGACGTGGGTGATTCCATGAAATTCGGGTAACTCCATGTCCTCAGGTCTAATTTAGTTAGCTATAATTATCAAGCATACCTATTCTGTAATTCTGAATCTTTCTATTTCCAAATACTACTAGGTCATAAACATAACTATTAAAAAGAATAATGAAATCACATAAAAATATGTTTTTAATCAAGGCAATTGTCAGTCCCTAGCCGATTTTCCACTCATATTTTTCCATGCATTCATATAATTTGTAAAAAAAATTATGTATGATAATTCTTCAAACCTAATACATAATAAACATGAAACATTATAACATAAAATAATTTTTATAATAATATTGCAATATTTTAAGAAATTTCAAAGTAAATTACTGTCCAAGCCTTACTCTTATTCTTCAGTTCCTTGTCATCGATTAAAATGGAAAAATGTAAACATTGAATATCGTTATTATGCTGCTACATTTAATATACTCGTAGCTGCTACAAATAACAAATTCAAAATATATTTGACTACGGATTGACGAAAGTTAACCGAATTTCATGGAGTCACCCTTGTAGATATAATTGGTGTCGTGCAAAATGTCCAAAATGGATAGCCCACTCCTACATGTATACATACGTGCTAATAAGTGCACATATCTAGTCCTATGACGAAGGAAATTGAAGCCGATGGCTGTTTATTTAGTCCACGATTCAGGCCATCCTTTGAGAATTAATCTCATTCATACATTAATATTTATTTAAATGAATTGAAACAAATCGATGATTCAACGTAAAGTTATTGAAAACATTATCCTTATTTTGTATTTTCAGGCCATTCATTGCTAATTCTGTGAATTTCATGTATATTGTGATACATTCACTAATCCAGCAATAGCACTGTCATTATGACATTACTCATTCAATTCGCACTCGTGATGAAGGCGTCCTGAAATATCAAAACTATCTCCACTTTAATGAAAACAATTTTAAAACAAGGTCTTGTTTTTCAAGGGTCAAATTTGTCTGTGTAGTCTATCTATATACATCTCAAGGGTATTAGAAACAGTAATGAGGCCCATAAAAAGCTTATCTTATTGTACTCAAAAGTTATTGATTACCTATTTATTATCTAGTGAGTACAAATGATGTTATTGGCGACCTCTATTCAATACGCACAATTATTTCCTTATACGTAATTCAAATGGATTATCTCTTAAACACAAATAAGCCTTCTGTCATTAGCCAAGTTTGTTTCGTTGTGTGTACCACTGCCTTTAGGTAAAAAAAAATCTTCTGCTATGTATTTTGCAGACAGGTTACATGCGGTCCATATAAGGCACAAAGGCACTGCCTACCCTGAATGACCATGGCTACATATAGACACAGAGAAACTGTCTACCCTTAAGCCCTGAACGACCACGGCTCCATATAGGCAGAGAAAATCTGCCTACATTGGCGAAAAACCCTATCCACGCCACTGGTTACAATACAATGCCTTTTAAATTACACACTTTACATTCATATCGTGCATTTTAAGAAGGCAAGGAGAAGGTACATCTGACAATCATATTAATTTCGACTTCAGTCATGATTTTACAACTGAAAGTACTTTCAGTTCCTTGATTTCCGTACGGATATCATCTTAAGGAACAATGATGATAATTTTATATAGAGGCTTTATCACATTATTCATGAATTGACAAACAATTGAGTTTGTTTAAATGTGATTGTACACCTTAGTTTTTTGATAAACATTCTCATTGCAAAAATTAATAGCTTTATTTTCTTTAGTAAATGCGCCGCTGAAATCAGTTAATTATAGTTCGCAGATCCCGTTATTGCTTCACTCGAGCAATTAGACGAGTACGTTTGCAATTAGTGTCACTTTATTAGTGTTTCCCATCGGGGAATAATTGGTTTGTCAATTAGAGGCTCATTTGTAGCGGCCGGACGAGGAATGTCACTTCTAGTCTACGCTAACATCACTGATGCAAAATTTGTTATTAGATTTATTAATTCGGGTGACAACTTTCGTGTCATGTCGACGAAAAATTTAAACTATCAGGATTTGTATTGTTTTGCTTTCTAGTATTGAGCTGGCTCTCCTTGTTTTCAGTATACATTTTAGCTCAATAACTCTGGTCAATATTTGGCGATATATTGATATTCACAAAGCTGCCGATGGCATCATCATTAATTTGGTCTGTTGATCGATACTTTTATGGGAGCTTGTGTATACTTATGTGGATCATTAGGATGCATATCCCTCAGGGCATACCGTGGTATGTTATAATAATGGCAATTTACCGGTGATCGACAATCGTAAAGAGTTGAGTAAGCGGAGGGCACAAGTTCAAACCGTTCGAATGTTTAGTTCGATAACGGTTCCCGTTCTATTTCAAACTCGTATCAAAACAACAACAAAACTTGGTGTTGCATTATCTGTAATGAATGAGTCGTGCGTGCGCGCCGGAATGCGCCCGATTACGCTAATTGTCAACGTACTCCGATAGCACAATGTTACAACAAATTAACTTCGGATCTTTGATCCGCGAACCGAATTACTAATTTATTACGACGTTATGGACACAGTCAACAAATGATATCGTAACATCGACCTGGTTTTAATTCGGTAGCGAAAATATTCCACGAAAGGTCATAAAAATGTTTCCTAAACACAATAATTGAGTACGAGTATATCACTTAATCGTAGTGGATAATCATAATTGTAGAGGCGTGGCCACTATCGGAGCGTCGATATCAGGTGCATATCTTGTCGAGATAATGCTGTTTTCTTGGGCTGAGGTTATTTTGGTCAAGTGTGTCACGCGCCCAGACGGTGCCTGTTACACAAAACCACCAAAATGAGAACGGGTGCTTTCGCAAAATTCTATGAGTTTCACGATGATTCGTTGCTACGGAAATTTCAAGTTATACTGGTGGAAATATATTACGCATTTGAAACACAATATGTATATGCCTGTTAGTGATATACTGTCGATACGGTGACAGGCGTATAATTGTGTGATGCGATTTATCCGAGATTCTAAGGAACAAGTTCGAAGTGTGAACTCGTAAGTGTAATTAATGATATGTCAAACAAAAAATCTGTGTGAAGATAAACAGAAAAAGAAACGTCAGTGGGCGATGATGGCGTGAAAGAAATACAAATATCTCATGTCAGATATCGAATAGATGTCGAAGCTGAGGCTCCGGATGATTGACAGTGGACAATCGAGTTATAATAGTGATACAAAAAGCTTCGTAGGCGAGACATTAATGATTGTAAAGATTTCAAAACACACAGTCAGTACAGTCAGAAAAAAAGAGAGGGGATCGACCTTGTATACAGAAAAGTATAGCAGGGGAGTTATTTACTCTGGCGTTCAATACCGGGATCTTGGAAATATGTTCAACAAACTGCTTGCCCCGGCTTCACACGGCTGTACTTATCTCTTTTGTCTCACTCACTCACATCTTATAGAGAGAATTTCAAACTGACTTTTTTAAAACATTTAAACTTACACGATCTTCACTCATTATCACAACACAACAAAACAGGGCTTTTATCGCGTATAAATATGATTTATTTAATTACCTTTCATTACCAAATGAATTTTCTATACATTTCCATGTAATTTTTAGGATATGTTTTTACATACAAACCTTGTCCTGACAAATACAAACACAACAAAAAAGAATAAGCCAAATAGGTGCAGCCGTTCTCAGTCAAACAATTTTTTTATTGAATTTTATTTATATAGATTACCGAAGCTAAAGGGTAGGCCACCCCGCAAGGTGGTCGGATGACCTGGTTAGGGTTGCGGGAACTCGCTGGATGCGAGTCGCCTCTATCCGGCCCATGTGGAAGTCTATGGAGGAAGCCTTTGTCGATGATGAGATTACCGAAATACCAGACAAACCATATAAATCTTATGTTTTGCATGGCGTCACTTGGGTTTGGTCAATTTCAAATTATGTATAAATATTTCGACATCTTAAACCGCATGCCGCCATTAAATACATAATGTCTATTCAGACAGTTATTCATATTTTAAACATAAATATCATCGCGTATTTTTTAAATTCTATGAAAGCTAAGTCCTCGTCTTCAAATATTTTTTTCATAATTATGGCGAATCAAATTTAAGCCATAGATAATAAGGATATTGGAGCGTAGTTTAAATATTTGTGAATGAATTAATTAATTAATGAATTAATGAATGAATGATTTATTGCGTATATGAATATTGGGTTACGTGAGCAGTTGAACATACTTGACAATTGTTTCACCAAGATTCTACCTTTGCAGGTGTACACGCACTTAGTACTTATTTTTAAAAAGAAATACTTATTTTTATAAAGAACAAATTATCTTACATCATTATTAGCGAATATAAGTCAAAACAGATGTCAAAAAAATAAATCTAAAATATTACAGTATTACAAAATTTCAAGTATCAAAATTACAATACCTAAATTAATTTATTTTGCACAATATTTTAAACAATATAAATATATTTCAAATGAAATGACAATTCAAATAATTATATTATTCTAAGAATTCCTTAATATTATAAAAACATTTCTCAAGAAGCCATAATTTTGTACAATTCTTTAGTCTTAATATCATCATTGTGTTTGAGCTCTTTATGCAATTTATTGAAAATCTTGATGCACATCACAAATGATTTTTTCTCTGAAGCAGCTAACCTAACTGGTGGCTTGTATAATGTGTGCACATACTGCGACCTGACCTTTTTAGTGCACAAATCCTGCTTCTGTTGGAAAAGATATTTGTATTTATGTACAAAAACCTCTAATATGTACAACAAACACGGTACTTGTCAGTAAGTTGTGTTTTTTGAAAAATGGACGGCATGAGTCTGATTGTCTGAGATTGAAAATAGCTCGGATACAGCGCTTTTGGGCCAGAAGTACATCGTCTTTCCCACAACCATTTCCCCAGATGACAATTCCATATCTGATTACAGATTCTATATAGCCATTATATGCCATCAGAACTGCCTGCAGAGTTACCGTCTGACGAACTTTCCTGAGAGCGAATACAAATTGGTTGATTTTCGAACAGACGCTGTTTGTATGTTCTTTCCAATTGCAATAAAAATCCACACAAATTCCTTGAAACTTCAGTTGAGTCGCCTCTTCAATTTGTGCACCTTTAAAGTGTATATTCAAGTTTTGCGGAGCACCTACAATTCTTCGAAATTGCATGTATTTTGTTTTATTTAAATATACTTTTAGATTATTTTTTGCAAGCCAATCTACTGTTATGTCTAGTGTTTTATTTATCTCCTCATTGTAATCTTGTAAATTATTGCAATTTATTATTATTGTTGTGTCATCTGCAAAAATAATGCATTCATGAGCCAAAATATCCGGGAAGTCATTTATATATACCAGAAACAATAGTGGTCCCAAGATACTACCCTGGGGTACACCGTACTTGTTACTGGTATAGGCAGACTGATATTTTTCTAATTCATTACGATTTTTTGAAAAGCCTAGTGTTTTCACGCATTGTATCCTATTTTCTAAATATGACTTTACCCAATCCAGTGCCGGTCCTCTAATACCATATCGTGGTAGTTTAGCAACTAGCCTTTTGTGACACACAAAGTCAAAAGCTTTACTCATATCCATAAATAACACTGTCACTGGAGTTCTTGTATCTACACACTTCAAGACATGCTTCATTAACTTAAACGTTGCAAGTGAGGTACTCCTGCTTTTCCGAAACCCATTTTGTGCTTCGTTTATTAATTTACTAGCTTCTGCCCACGACTTCGTCCGCCTTAAATTCGTTTATCGCGGATAAGGGTATTTTTCCGGGATAAAAAGTAGCCTATGTCCTTCCCCGGGATTCAAACTATCTCCATACCAAATTTCATCCAAATCGGTTCAGCGGTTTAAGCGTGAAGAGGTAACAGACAAAAAGACAGACAGACACACTTTCGCATTTATAATATTAGTATGGATTATTTTCCAGAAATGCCAAAAGTCGGTGGTACATTGCCTTTTCAAAAATCTTTGAAAAAATAGGTATAAGTGTAACTGGTCTATAGTTTTCCATTATAATTTGTCACCTTTTTTAAATATAGGCTTAATCACCGACCTTTTTAGCATTTCAGGGAAGATACCTTGCACCAATGATAAATTGATAATGTGTAGCAATGGATTTGCAACAGCTTCTAAACATTTCTTTATGATGTCAGTTCTAACTTCATCATAACCTACTGCTTTTGAATTTTTCAATGACTTTACTAACCTTCTCAGTTCGTATATGCTTATCGGATAGAGAAAAATACTAGACTCATTCTGGTTAATCTTAATGTCATCTGTCTTTCCCGCAAATGGTGTACAGTTTGTTTGGTGTAAAGTCATTGAAAGATTCTGCAATTTGATGGGGGGTCATTTACATCACGCTTATTTATTAGCAATTTATTTATTGATCTAGTGTTGCAGTCAGAATTGGTATACTTTTTAACTACGTTCCATGTCGCCCTACATTTATTTTTATTTCTACATATGTATTTTATGTTTTCTCGTTTCTGGGGAGCTTTTCGAGGTGGGACCTGGTAAGATTGACCGGTGTGATCTGATAGTCCAAGGTCATGAATTTTAGCATTCCACCGTCTACGTTCGTAGATATGTGGTCAATACACGTTTTCGTCTTGTCAGTAAGTCGTGTTGGTTCTTTTATAATAGATTTTAACCCAAAACTTTTAAGAATTCGAGCAAGCTCGTTAGATACACCATTCTTTTTCAGTGTCGATGTTGATATCTCCACATACGACAATTTTTTTCCTTTTTTGTTGACATATCTTATTCAGCACATCATACAGTTTATGGAAGAACAACGCTGATGGAGATGTTGGCGTTTTATTTGTATAGATACAAATGATGATTACACCATAATTAGTAACATCAATTCCACAACACTCAAAAACAAAACTATCTCTGTTCCTCGCATAGTATTTGTTTCACTTAGACAGATGATATCAATTTGTACCCCTGATTTGCCAAGGTCAAAAGCAGCGTATTCCAAAAACTCCTGTTTGTTTAATGCCCCTGAAATATTCTGATGTAAAATTCGGATGTTATTATTTGTTATTTGAGGTCATATTTGGCATTGTTTTTCTTTATTTGGATTAGAAAATAAACCTACGTTTTGGTGCATGATCTCAAATCATTCAGAAAATCCCTTCCGCTAAGTTCCAAGCGGCAAGGAGTCCCCAAAAGGTCCTTCACCCTCTCTTGCGTTGGGTCTGTTTGTATGGCTACATCAATTTTCTCTCTTGGAGAAATTGTAACTTCATTTTGCGACAGTGTACTATTATAATTCAGGCCTTTTACAAATGATATTGATTTTTCTATGTCTTGAAAAATGTAATACCATTGTTATTTATAAAACCAGTCAACCCGTTAAACATATCGTAGTCAAATGATAGTTCAAGGCTCGAATCGACCAAGAAGGAGTATTCGAATCTTAAATTATCGAGATAGAGAAGGTTATTAAAAGTTTCAATCCTCCAGTTAAACATTGTCCCTGTTCCTTTACATCGGAATGTTGGTAAACACAAAATAAAATTGGTGTAATCCAAACCCATCAATGTATCTCTTATAAAGTTCACTAAGCTATGATAGTTTTTAGTCTCTCCGAAGTCATCTTCGCCGATAAAAATAATGCAATAATCTCGTTTTGTGTAATTATTCGTTATCTTGTTTATATCCTGCAAAAGTTCTATAATACCACAGTTTGGTTTTAAGTAAGCTTTGGTGTAAATAATAGATACATTTGTAAATAAAAGAACCGTCTCTGGAATTCGCTCCCTCTTTCTATCAGACAAGCCCCAAGCAAGGAAGTTTTCAAGCGGATGCTACGTAGGCATCTGCTGGAACAAGAACTCAAGTAGCGTCCATCTTCCATGCAGTAGCTGGTATATTTTGTATTTATTATTTATATGTAATATATATATATTGTATATCATATATAGTATAGGTATAAGCAATTATGTATGCATTATTTGCTTGTGTATCCTAACGCTCTTAGTACTGAATGTTTTTCCCACTGCACCACTTTCATGCTTCTTTGTTTGGCCCTATGGTTGACTGGTAGAGAATGCCTTTTGGCATTAAGTTCGCCATTTGTACTTACTTTTTTTGCGCAATAAAGTTTGTATAAATAAAATAAATATCTAAACTAACTAAACTTATTGTTGACGTGTTGGGCAATAAAATTATCCATATATGTCTAATCCAAACCAACAATTTGTCTATTCACGATTCGAATCAATTCTTACACTGTCACAATTTCGTATTTATTTATATTAATGCTACCAAGTATTTTATTTTGTACGGGCCATAAAGGCGGATTGAGACTCACGTCGATAGTTAATATTGACTTATGACCACATCACTGACAATGCGATCCAAATAGACGTAAATAATATAGTATTTGTATACAATGTACGTAGGCGGCGACTTGGGCGGGATCAGGAATTAGAAGCTTTGTATGCATGACATGCACCGTAGTTAGGTCAAATTGATTAAAAACACGCATTCCAATGTTTTTTCAATAGGAATACAAGTAAAATATTTCGTAGTTTGTATGCTATTGTATGTTTTGCTCTACGACTAACTGTTAGAGAATACTCTAAGCCGTACAGCCTACGGTGGTAATCATTTTGTTATGTGCAATAAAAAATGAATTAACGAATAGAGCCATTTTTTCTGTTGCAGGTATATATATATATATATAGGCAGATAACACAAATTAGTACACTCAAATGCAACAGAGTGTAAAAATGCTGAGTTGGCAGCTACCTAAACTATACAAACATGACTGAAGAGCTCTTGGAAAACAGCAAAACGAGTAGTCAAGTGCACTCGTTGTACAGAAGGTACCTACAAAGTGACGAGCATTTCATGCAGCCACATATATATTTAACGATTTTAATACCTTGTCAGTCTAAAAAACGCATAATTCCGTATGGGAGTTCATAATCATAAGCGATGATAAAATGACAAGGTATTAAATGTGCAAATGTTTATGCCGTACATACAAAGTTAAATAACTTTGAGAACTGTACCCGCATCTATGGCGCCGCGAAGGCGCAACCATATTTAAACCCCAAGTGTAAGAAGTCTGAAGGTGTCGTAGGCGTGTATCACTCGTGCTGTAACCAAGCGCCTACGCATCGACTCTTGACCGGACTTAGCCGACTTAATAAGAAAACGTAGTTAATATATACGTAGACATCAAGCGCTTAATGTCTTCTGTAACTAATACGCCTTCTAAAGAAATATACAACTGGAAACGCCGATAAATCTAGATTATTACATATTTATACCATGTGGTTGGAATTTGCCGTACCGGAATATATGTTTCAGATTAAGTTGGTTTTAAGCGGCTTTCAAACAATGGTGTTAGAGATCTGGGTTTAGCATAAACATAGGGTATTACGGCGCTTCGGTGAGGGACCACCTGCGGCGGCACATTCGTCTCGACTTATTCTACTAGAGTTACAAAAATAATAAGATCATAAGTGAGCCGAGAAAGCGCACATATGGTTTTTGTAACTTATATGTCATTCTAATCTCATTCTAGCGTAATAGCAAAATACAGATGTAGAGAATAATGTTTTGTTGGAAAAGTCGTATTTATCTTGTTGTCCAATTAATTTACGGAGGGTACGAGGCGTAGGTTGATACTGTGAGACAGCAGGATTACTAAATTTTCTAGCAAATACATTAGAAGAACATTATTCACTACATATGTAAGGGATGCCAAACAAAACTGAACCAGTGAGCAAGAAGACACGCATGTTTCTTAGATAATAGGGAAGAGCACTGTGAAGCGATGTTCAAAAGTCGACGCCTAGGCGCTACGGAGATGAAAGTTTGAATGAAAAAGATGGGTACTGTATATATAAAGTAGGTCTAGGGTATTTATTGTGTAGCCTCTACGTGATCACTATGATAAAAGTCTAACTTTGTTAATGGCAAATTAATCAACTGTAAAATAAGATAGAAACCTAAATATTATACTCAAAGTGATAGGTCTAAATCTCCAGCTAATCTATCCAAGCGCAACTCCAATCAAAACCCTATTGGACCGGCCCGATGCCTTCAGAGCTCCATTTGCATTTTAATAACTCCGTTTAACGGAATGAGTTCAGTTCCATAAACAAGCCGCGTTAAGAATCCACTAAAATGATAATAAAGTGAAACGTGGCATAAACAAACAATAGTCTCGGCCGCTAGTCCCCTGTGTCGGACATCTTGAACTTTTAATCGACCGCGTAGGCGAATGCCGAACCATCTCGTTGGGCCACATTAATATCAACCTACGACACCCATTACTATTATAATTTCATATGAAAACATTGAAAACGATAGAAATTTGTGAAATTTTAAACAGTTAAATGACTATGGAAAACAGCCGAATACAAATGACTCAGATAACGAGGTGAGTGTTAAGTAAAGAAAGAATTGGTCGATATTAACATTATGCAAACGGGTAGATTGCCACTTATGGGAAATTAGTAATGTTATTATTATTAAAGATAACCTTTCGAGGAAACCTTATACGAAGGCGACAAGGTGATAAAAATTAAATATGATATGTGGTAATACACGCTTGATTACTTCAACGGCCGGCGGTTCGAAATAGGATATGGGCCTAAATAATTATTTGATCCGGCTCAAAGGACCAAAACATGTATATTTTTTGTTTTGCCAGCTTCGCGTCGTCGTGTGGAATATAATATTGTTAATTGACAGTTGTCGCCACGTCCTTTGCTAAATAATAAATCAATATAAACTAAAACCGACCTTAAGCGTAAATAACGCTTAAACATTTTGTAGTGGTCGAGGGGACTGGATAGGAAATTATAGTGTGGGACCTAACATATAAATAAATATAGCTGCACAACATAAAAGGAGCAGAAATTATAAATAATGACATAATGCGAGCGCGCAATCAAAACTTGGCGAGCTCTCAGTGTCTTCGACAATTCGAGAGCGTGTCACAAAATTGACACTATAGTTTAGACCGCCCCCGTCCAATAAACTGTCGAATACAAATCTCTGTAAACAAACCATATTTAATGCTTCCTTCCGTATTCATTTGGTGCCCATAGAGTGTATTGAACACGCTATCCATTTGATCTGTAGAGTTTGAATCTGCCCGATAGAAAGTCCGCCCACTCGTGGTGAGAGGTCACAGCCCACGCCCGCGATTAGACTATTGAGAAAGACGTAGATTTAAGGTGGCCGAGGAGCAATTACAGATATAATTGATGATCATTGCGGAATATGCGGGGGCCGGTGCAAGGGCTCGACGCGGTTGATGGATGCTCCCGGGGGCGGGGAGGAACGACAGCCCTGTTTATAGAGACGCGGTTGACGTGACACTAAGTTATGACCGCTATTATGGATGGAAGAGTTTTCATGCTTTACGATCGTTTAATAAAGACCGTGGATGTTTTATGTATGAGTTGAAAAAGGATTGCAATGACAAAGAGACATCATACGCGGTAGTTTGGAATGAGGATATTGACATTTAATCCAGTTCGCAGATCAAAGATTTTATGGCCGACCTGAGATTGAATATCTGAAATTCTATCAAAATGTGTAAGGACAAACGGAGTATAGCTAATCAAGATGAAAAGAAAAGACGAAGACATTTAACTTGAACAAACAACGACCAGGCAGCTGATAAATGATTAAAAGCATCACTAATCCGCAACAAAGAAACCGATAATTCACGTCTGGGACGTGGCTCGTTTGCATGAGAAGGAGATATCTCTTTGTCGACGCACATCGAGGGATTACGGGTACGTCGCGTGCCGAGGCACTCCGGGTGGGCGTCGCACTATCTGACTATTGCCAGAAACTAACAAATGTCCGTTATTAATATTTCGGTGACACACACTCAGAGAACACTATGAGATATAAATCAAGCGCGTAATTATAATAATTTATTCAGTACAGGCTAGTCTAGCGCATGCTGTGACCCCTTCCGCTTCTTATTCTTTTCGTGCCATTTGCAAACCATTATCGTTTTAATTTTTAGCGGACACATATATTAACAATTTATTTCGTGACATCTTCACCCGAAGTATCTTATTTATAGTCATTGACATCTTTGCTCCTTTGGCTTTCGTGGGTTCAATCGCTTTTCTACTTCTGATCGCTTCTTTACTGATATTAGGACCTTGTTTATGTATGACTGAGTGCTCGTTACAACTAAGCAAATAGTTATAAATAGCAGCGTAACATATCGATAAGGGGTTAACAACGCCATTAACCCACGAAGGTGGACGGTGTGGGAGACAATTGCAGCACTGTTCCAGTCCGAGGCAAAGTCCAAGCCTTAGACAACAATATTGCCCAGGGGAACAACATGTGCGCGGTGTGTTACATACAGGTTTGGGTGAAGACAGATAAAAGTACGCCAAGCACATTAAAATAACTGAGGAGTCCAAGGACGCATCTTTCATTCACGTTTGCAAAGAAGGCCTTGCTCTTGTAGGCCAGACACAATACACAATCACTGTAAATATTTTTTTGATTCCTTATCAAGTTACATTAGACTTGCACACAAAATATAGGCCAAATGGTCCTGTATTGTTTGTTACATAATGCTTTTCGAAGTTCTAGGAAGTTTTGTAGTTACCCTTAAAGAGCAATTATCTTATTTGAAATAAAACTATCCTGCATTTTTAATGATGATGGAACTTTGAGACCCAGACTAAAGACATAATCGTAACTCAGAAAGAAATGAAGGTGACAGTTCAACTGCAACTTTCCGCTCCAATTAGTCCAATTAGCAACGAACAATTAAGAATAATGCACTGTTATGTCCAGTATCATAACATAATAAACTCAATTAATTAAGGGAATAAATCAGTTGACCAAGATGATTATGCGAAAACTAAAAATTATGTATTCCATTTACAAAACGATGGTCCGGCTAATTATTATAATTAGATGTCAATATAATGAATGGCTTTGTTTGGCAGGCACCTGCTTGCTTTGATTGCGACACGCCTGATTTGCCAACTTGACGACGCTATTATTTACCAAGACAATTTAGGTTAGATTAGACAAATTGAAAATGCAACAGGATGTGCGACTGTTTTGCTCGATTGCGCATTCAAATGATCAACAATAGAAACGAATTCATTTCAGGAAACAGTATGTTTTTAAGCCACCGATGAGAAAAGAGTGGTGTTATAAGTTTGACGTGCGTATCTGTGTGCATGTGTATCTGTATATCTGTGTGTCTGTGTTCTTACCTATCATACAGTCAGCCTTGAATTGGTCTACCACTTACCACACATGTCATAGAGTCGAAGACTAATTTATTGGCCGACCGTACCAGAAAATCGGTTCACCGGGTTCAACCGTTTACATCTTTTATCGGTTAATCAATTACTTGTTAAATCAGTTTTATGCCAACCAAGTAGAGCGGGGTTCAAAGTGTCGGGGGTAAGTTGTCCCGGTGAGATTACAAACGCAAGTAAAAAACGGAGTGATTCGAATGTTTGTCGTGAAACGTTATGACTCTATGCCGTTGCAGGAGCCGTTTAATTTGCTTCCATTATGTTACAGTAGTAAAGGAATGGTGTGTGAACTGACATCTAATTTTTGAAAGATGAGTTTGATTTGAAACGACGGATCAACCAGCCCCAAAACGAGGTTAGTTGTTCCGTTCCGATCGATGTCATAAAAAATTTTTTAGTAAGAAAACTGTTTAACAATGCATAAAACAATATCACTATTCAGAAACACCCATAATCATTCTTTAAATATGTGCGTAACAACACAATATACACTATTTTCATAGCTCAATATTATATTTTATGAAAATCGGCACGTTGAGCCCCGCTCTTCCCTATTTGTTAAATCCGTTGGAGGATTAGTCTGCATACATTTTTAAGGTACTCACGATCCTAAACGGCTTCCTTACCAACTCCTTGACATCCAAAGAGCTATAATAATTACAGGTATACTTACTAATAAATATATAATTACGCAGTGTAATATGAACCGGTGTTAATTATAAACTCAAATTATAATCAATCACGCTATAATGGTTCCGGCGTTACATTCCATTTCCATGAAAAATGCTAATAATTAAGAAGTTTTCCACGATCAATCATAACCGTCTGCAAAATGCGGTACGAGACGCCACGATAATATCATTCAATTAATAAAACCAATAGACAAGTTTTGGGTCTGCTAAAGTATCAAGTTACTATGGATATGTTTTTAGTTTGACTATAGAAACGAAACACCTGGACGCTGACTTATGTTATTGGGATTTCCAATACCAAATATAGAACAAAACTGTCGCTGTGCTTTTGCATGAATTCTGTCCAAATGACGTAACACCTCAACATTCCGTTCTATTTAGCTCTAAGGAGAAACTACTAAGCAGACACATTACATTTCACAGTTAGGTAAATGTAAAACATGCGAATGTGGTTCAGGATATTGGTTTAGTTTAAATTAACGACACGCGTTGGAATTGGTGTGCCAAATTTATATGAAAAAAAAAGTGGTTACCATACAATAATTATTTTATTAAATTACTAGAATGTACCCCCAATTTCGTTCGCGGAATAATCGTGGATAAACTCTTGTATTTATTTATATCCAGCACGGAAAAAACGAAGCTTTAGCAAAGTACCAATTTAGCTTGGTAAAATGCAATTGGTTACATACAACAAAGATATATTTAATACGCGCAATAAAGCTTCGTAAACGATAAACAAGCAAATATTGCTAAATGTTCTTCGTTATTTTAACAAGAAACTTATTTATTTCCAAATAATTATCTCAGTAAATATTATTCTTACCTGATTCGGTTAAAAATAAACAAGTTTACTTTGTTATTTGCTAACAACTGCGTTATTTAATTTTAAGCGTTGCAACACTTGGCTAAAACTTCACAAGTTGTTACGTTTGTAAATAACCGTGTAGATTACTTAAAAACAATCAAGTTGCTTATTTTTCGATACATTATCACAGCTCGGTAGTTAGCCACCGAATGAGGGATCCTTTTTTAACCAAGTAACTTATTTACTATTAAACAAGAAATTGTCTAATTTATCTGTACAGCTAAACGATTTGGCCATTTTCTCTCAGAACTTAATGTGCGGAGGTCTTGTGAATTGTGAAGCGCCTAAAAATATTTTAGTGAGATAGGTTTACTCAGTGAGGTGATTTTAGTCTACGAATTTCTAAGGCTGGGAGATGGATGAAGAAGTTAAAAATCTTCTCACGGCATGGAATTTGGAGGAGTATATTGAAGTGTTTAAACGTAAGTAGACTGGCCTTTTAACATCTCATAAATATAATCACTGTTACAAACGCTCATGCGAGCTAATGTTATATCAGGAAATTAATATCGAATTTGTTAAATTAAATAAATTAAATTAAAGCACGTTTACTGCGGTGACAGTAGTGTTAATTTTATAATAACCAAGTTAACATGTTATAGTTACCAATTCAATTGATGTGTTATATTAAGAAACTTGGCTATAATTAACTGAGTCACCCGATCCACAATTACGATTAGGATTGCTAAGCTTACCGAGTGAATAGGTCGTAAGTTACTAAACGTAGATTATTTATTTTCAACACATGTACTAGGATAATGTTACCAACGTACGTTAATAAAGTTGACTTGTTTAATTTCAGCAACGAAGTTTGCAGGCTCCCTGCGAACTAAGTTACACGATTGTAAATAGCAACAATTTATTTATTTCTAGCCGTTTCGTTTTTTCCGTGAGGGTGTAATAACTACCAGTACAATGTTTCACTCGCACTAAAGCGGAGGTGGGTATCAAAGATAAGAGGACGGTCCCAGAAGTAGCCAGTTATTTCTCAGTATAGTCTCCTTTTAACGCAATACACTATTCCCAGCGATGTTCAATAACTTCGACACCCTGTTAATAGTGATCAGTGTCAAGCTCCTAAAAATAGCCATCAACAGCGGACTCCACGTGTTCACTATTGGCAATCATTTTACCGCCTAGTCACTTTTTCAAGTTAGGAAACAGAAAATAATCCGAGGGAGCTGGATTTGGCGAATAAGGTGCATGAGGAAGCAATTCGAACTTCAACTCATTAATTTAGCCATTAGCAATAGTCGACGTTTGAGCTGGTGCATTGTTCTGATGGAACAATACTTAACTGGTCGTAGTAGCTGGCTATGAAATTGACACAGTGGTCAATTGACCACTGTCTGAACTGTTCTGCTGTTTCTGAATCAATTTTAAGAACGGTACCCTGAATACGATTATGTTCTCTGGTAGATTATCATTAAAGTAAATGAATGAAGGCGAATCGATGGCCGCTTATGCAAATCGGCTGCCCATTGACTCGCACCATTGATAGCGGCGCAAACTGGTCGCGGCTCCTAGACGCTTAATGGGGCCTCAATAACAGCTTTTGGTAATATATGTACGTCTTATAAAATATTATACTGCAGTATGTGTGTTAATAAGGATTGGTTACAATATATCTGAATATGGCGAAACATGCAAAATGTTACCCAGATCGTTACGAGAATTACCTTGTTTGAATGTAAGTCACATGTGCAATATGTTCAAGATTTTATGCATTCATGACCGTTAAACCTTACCTAAATGCTACTAAAGTTTGTAGATACGAATACGTCAGACACTCGGTATTCTGACTCGTAATTTCGACCATAGAACTAAACGGGGGTGTAACTCAGTGGTAGAGTGTCTGCTTCGCATGCTGAAAGTCCTGGGTTCAAATCCCAGCACCTCCACATGTTTAACTTTTTTTTTTTTTTTATCAATTAAATCATTGACGAAACGGTATTTAAATCATTTAAATCTTAAACACTTGAAAATTAGTCATTGTAAAATGTTTTCTGCTAAATTTTATTTTGGAATGTAAACATACAAAAATGGTTAATGAGAGCGATAAGGGGCTGACATGAGAAAATAACGTATACTACTAGACAGTTACGCAACTTATTTTGTTGGCCTAATTTAAGTGCAACCTGTGCATGTACTTTTATTTCAGTGTAATCTGTACTATTATTAAGTTGTTAAAATGAAGTTTCTGCTGTACATGTCATTAAAGATTCTATCAAAAAAATAAGTTATGCGGACTATTTGAAGATGAATCGAAACATTTTTATTTTTGTGTGTTTGGGTGTGTTATTGTGGCTTCATCACGCCAAATCGGCTTACCGGATTGCAACTATTTTTGGTACACGGGTAGCTGACCACCCACTGATGGTTATAGGATACTTTTTATCCAACTAAGCTCAAGAAAAAGAAGGTTATTATCTTTTTCTCCTCCGCTGACGACGTTGGTCCTCCTAGTATAATCCATCCATACTAATATTATAAATGCGAAAGTGTGTCTGTCTGTCTGTTACCTCTTCACGCTTAAACAGCTGAACCGATTTGGATGACATTTGGTATGGAGATAGTTTGAGTCCCGGGGAAGGAGATAGGCTACTTTTTATCCCGGAAAAATACCCTTATCCGCGATAAACGAATTTAAGGCGGAAGAAGTCGCGGGCAGACAGTAAACAATAAATATAATTGAAAGTGTAAGCAAAAAGATTAATATTTATTTGTCAGTCAGAATTCATTCTGGCTGGGTATTATTTAATAAGTTGTGGAGCACTAAAAAAACTTAGTACCTATGTAGATCTATTATGAGTTATGATGAGATGAGATTTCGTTTTCTTGTCCGAATCTTATTTCGTTTAAACTTTTTTCCAAAGAATCTGCTAAAGCAACTTGACATAAATACAATATCTACATTCTTACATAGAAATAATTTGAAGCTAATGTAATGAGTTTTTGCTGGATCGTCTCTCTTTCAAACAACATCAGTAGTTTTTGCGCAGAGATAGCTTATAGGGTAAAGAGTTACATTATCACAACACAACAAAACGGGGCTTAATCGCGTATAAATATGATTTATTTCATTACCTTTCGTTGGTAATTCTACGACGTTTCGGACGTCGCGTTACGTCCATGGTCTCGAAGGACATATCTAGGTAAATCATATTTATACGCGATTAAGCCCCGTTTTGTTGTGCTGTGATAATGAGTGAAGATCGTGTAAGTTTAAATCAATGTTAAGAGTTACAGTTCCGTATAATATGCAAAAGCAAAGCTGCGGTCAAAAATACGCAACTTATTACCTCTAAATCAACGAGTGGAAAGTTAATTTAGTTCACTGTTCACTATCTGTGTTTTTCAATTAAAAAATAAGTTTAAAATTATGTCAACTCAATTGCAACATGTTAAGGTGTTCACGCGTTTGGCCGTTCCGCCGATCCGATCGCTCGAAATCCATTTGCTACGCGTATCACACACTTATATCGGAAGAGTGCGGCATGATCGGCGCGCCGACAGTGAGCGTCCAAGCAGGGCGTTACGCAGTCATGCCACGGCACGGTGGTCGGATACAAGCAAATGATACAAGTGTGGACGCACCTTTATTTGTTAACAGATAGAAAGTTTGATTAATACAAAGAGCAAACAAACATTAATATCGGCATAGGAAAGCAACCAGACACAGCAAAACTCATTTCCGAGGAGATTAAAATCAAACCGATCAAAACGTATCACTGCTACAACTGATTAAATGTTATAAAAGCGTGGGAGGCCAAATAAATATCGGTGTAATTAATTAGTTGGAAATCTTTTAGAATTCACACGGAAACTGGCCGGTCGTAAGAGGGGCATAACGAGCGGTTGGTTGACAGTTAGCGCATCCGGCCATAACGTTGGCTCCGACTTTCTTACGTCGTCGCCTGTCTGTTGTTGAGGTGGACAACTAACATACCTATACAACGTGCTCGTGAGGAACCCAAATAATTTTACCAGCGTATACCTGAGATCATTAGGACCAAAAAATGTTACACGAACCCCAAGCAAATCTAGCTTAGTTTTAAAGATATCATCAATTTTCATGCAAGCAATTTATTGTGATTACTAAAGTGGATTAAGCTCTTCTGGTTGCGAGGTTGCCACTGCCAGGTATGTTTCCAAGTGCCGCGTCGCTATTGACAGACTTCAAATTGACAGCTACCACTCATTAGAGTCTTCCTTTTTTGGGAAAATAATCGTTACCATTTTATTAAAAGGGATAATTTTCATAGAATAGCGAAAGTTATTTAAGGTTCATGTACAAATATCAACAATATATTAAAAAAAAATATATATATATATTTTCTTCTGTTTCCGCGATTATTACTCATTGAAATAAAACAATTTAACGGATTATATCGCGTATATTATCTCATTTCATTCCTCCCGTGACCATGGAAAGCTGGAAAGCTTCCGAAACGTCGGGAACTAAAATGAGATAATATACGCGATATAATCCGTTAAATTGTTCTATTTCAATATATATATATATATATATTTTTTATTTGACTCGGGTTCATATAACATTTTTTGGGCCTAATGACCTCAGATATACGCTGGTAAAATTACTAGAAGGTGACCGCAACTTCGTTCGCGGAGGAAAAAAAATCATACCCCTTTTTTTCGTCTGTAGTCGGGTAAAAAGTATCCTATAACCATCTGGAGATACCCAGCTAGCCGTGTACCAAAAATTGTTGAAATCTGTTTAGCCGATTTTGCGTGATGAAGCCACAACGACACATACAAACATACAAAAAAAAAATGTTTTGTTTTAGTGACCTCCAAATAGTCCGTTACAGACTTTTTGGAAAATATCTTCAATTTACCGACATTTTATTTTAAGAACTTTATAATAGTATAGAATAGATAATTCATCCAAACTTACTATGGTTAGCAGTGGTGTGCACAGAGTTTATAGCCAAGGTAGGCAGGATAGGTAGTTTTTCTGTGCCTATATGGGCCATGGTCGTTCAGGGCTTCAGGGTAGGCAGTGTCTCTGTGCCTGTATGGAGCATTAGTCGTTCAGCATTAGGAGCATTTCAACAGAATAACGAGTTTTTTCTTTAGTGACGATTATAGCAACTGTCTTATACCAAAATATTAATAGCCTTAGAAAACATCGCCAATGCCAATACAGAAGTTTATGTAACACTAAAAATCGGTTCCTTATCATTGTTCAGAAGTATCAAAAGAATGATGTCACTTAACTACAAGACATCTAGTGGAATACTGCACTGCACTCGGTAGTGCCTGCTGGGGAATCTAGCCCATTAATATATAGTGTTTTTAAACTTTAATATAAAATAGGCCCCGAATATACATATTAAGCACTATCTTTTCCATCTTTAACATTTCTCATTCCTCGGCTTATCTACATGTATGAAGATCTAGTTGCATTATATAAGTACAGACGTGCAAACACAATTTCCTGTTTATGATATTTTAGAAACTATATTGTCTATGCAAGATTCAGTTATTTTGAAACTTTGGCGATAAATACAAACTTAAAGCCAATCCATAAGCACATTAGGTTTACTAAATTTAATAATACAGCATGTCATGTTCAAAATACATACAAGTTTTGTTACTGAGCAGTGCAGTAGTGTTAGTGTAGGTAGGTACTTGAATAAAAGTAACAAAACTCGTTTGACAGCAACTTACATCTTTTTTATATATCGATGAGAGATTTCTTACTTCTCTTCTGTCGAATTTATAGACTCGTTTGATGTGATGAATTTTAGCGGTCTCTGGTCGCTTCGAGATCGTGACCTTTCACTCGTCGACAAGTTTCGACAAGATTTTTTTTGTAGCTACTAGTGCCGAAATATAAGATTCGGAGATGGGTTCAATCGATATTTAATCGACAGTTTACAATCATCATAAATTAACCGGGTGATTGGTTTATCGATTAATCTCGCCGATGCAGCGGCGCAGTTGATTATTAATAAAAAGTTAGTTTAAATGAATATAATTGGAGCCGTTAAGCCGATGTAATAGATAACGACCAACAATCATTGCATGAACGACCAATTTCCGTCCTCAAATGTTTAAAGAAAACTTGCAGTACGCTAAGTGATAAGCGAAGGACAAAAGTTCAAGGATTTGATGATAAAGACAGTTCACAGCAGTGGTAACCAGCGACGGGAAGGTTTTTATTATGTAAAACAACGCCTCGTCAATCTGTTATGGAGAATTACAATAGAATAGTCTAAACATATCTGAGGAGTTACAAAACTATTCAAACGTCTTCAAGTAATATTAGCACCGGGCATTTAGTATAGAAATGACTTCATAATTTCACCCCACACACGTGTAGAGCCGTGTAAAGACACACCCACACGCGTGCAGCTTCCGGCCGCGTCTGTGAATGGCGCATACGCATGTTTACTACTGGCGAGCGCTTGTCGATCATTTCGGTGCGCTCTTACGTCACCACTGTATCGCGCACAATATCCCATGAACGTATGTCATTGATAAAACCAGAACGCACGCATTTGATCGGTACAACACGTGTTCAATATCAACATTACCCTCGAAATCGCATTCCTAAACGATAGTTTAATGTTACATTCATGTTTGTCCGGTCTGTTTAACATTATCTGTTAATTGTTGTCGTTATTTCTCGCGGCGTTTAATTTCCTTGATGACATCAGACTCGTTGTTTATGTCCGTGCATTGGCTCGAGTAGAAGCACCGTAAACTCGCGAGCACGGCCTATATCCCGGGCTGTTATCTCCGCCGATGTCCGGTGATCCCGTTGATTGGCGATTCGAGAGCGGATGATGTCATGCAGATTGAATAAACGGCACAACTTCCGACGCGCGCCGCGAATCGAATTTGAACCCGATGTTCGCGCAGGATGGTGTAATCCTGTTCTAGATTCTAACTGCGTTCAGTCTTTGCCGAGTTCCTGCCGATTATCTGTTCCTGTTCTGCCGATTGATTCATTGTTCTGGCGAAATTACACTAACGTTTCTTGGTCCTTCCAGGTCTGGATTTAGCTTTATTTTTATAATATGTGATACAGCTGTGTGCTCGACCACAATAAACACTGAAGAACTTTCTACTATTAGCTATAGGTATCTTTTATATAGTTGCATCGGGCCAGACGAGTACTTCACCGTTGGCATTACTAGACATAGATTTGGCGATTAGCGTCGCGGTGCGATGCCAACGCGCGGAGCGCGTCGTGTATTTCTGCACTCCCGTGCGGGCGCGCCGAGCCGTCTGAACAGCTAGAGACACCAAGACCTACATATTACTAGATAATTTACAAGGCTACAATTGAATTGATTTAATCCTTGTTTACAAATATGTATTTAGAGATTAGCCAGCTTTGAGTTGGCAGTGTACTAGTTACTAAATCACTTCATTTATAAACAACATGAAACACTGTGCAAAATGGACAACTAAAAACTTTCAAATGCGGTAATCTATAGTTGCCATTTACAGCATTATACAACGCAGCTTCCTGTTCTTTGCGATCGGAAACGGCAAATGCTATTGATATAAAAGTGGTTAATTACCAGTCGTAAAAGACATCCTCTCCGACACGCCCGGCATTTGAATGCAACGGTCTTACGAAACTTTAACTAAACATGCTTTTCTACGGTCCATGGATTTCAACAAAGAAAACGTCCATATGGTTCCGCAACATCGGCGCACAGGTAGAAAACCTGACCCCGATCCGGGTGCATCGAATCGGACAATTTCTTAGAATCCGAGAGTTTTTCTCGCCGCTCAAAACCCTACAGAACATAAAAGAACGTCGCAGCATCTGGCAGACATAGTGTCGTCTAGTATGATTGGACAATAGGCAACTTGCAAAGGATACCTCACTTGGACTTGCTACAATAGAATATTTTCAAAGGAACTACCTGTGGGCAAAATACCTGCTCAAGAAACGTTTAAAAAAACTTCATACTTGATGACCCTTTTGTAGGCGGCTGGGACATGTAAACGGCCATATCGCGGTGGCTAGAAAAACTGGGAGGGATTATAAGATTTAATGTTTGTACATAAAAAGTAACGGAAAGATACCCGTAGTATCTTCCGTAGTATCAGGTTCGGTTGCGAGCATTACCTAAGGCATAAAGTCGTGTAATTAGAGCCGGGCTCGTGTGTGCGAGGCATTGACCTGTGTTTCTCGGTAGATCGAGCACGGATTGCGCGAAGGCGACCCGATCCGCGCCAGTGTGTAACAATGGTTCATTCAGGTGTCACGGGACACTCTGCGAGGCACCACATCCAACTTACACTTATGCTTATATTTGTTACTGCAAAATATCAGCACTCTCATAAGCTCGCAGCTTCAAGAATTCTCTCATGACATCAGAATCCCTGAGAGCGAAGATAAATAAAAACGTAAACACGAAGGCATTCAACACAGGTGCAAATTAACCTCGATTATATTTAGACATGTGATATTTTCGGTCATTAAAGTCTAGTCCGGCGATAAGACGAATTCATTGGCACAATTAATCGGAATATCCTCGATGCAATTATATGTCGTCTAATGAGTTAGAAAAGCAAATTGGGGCGCAGACATGTAACGATGAAATTAGAATCGGGTTTCCATGCCAAGATTTACGATTCCCCTAATTAAACACTGGATCGTAACCGTATCTTGATTGATGTTGCAGCGAAAATAATCTTTAAAATGAGCGATGAATTCTGGCCGATAAAAACGCGAGAGATCAAATCGGGAGTTAGTTGAAATGAGCTCAAGTTTGAATCAGTTGCAGTAGGCGGGTCCTTTGATGGACCATTAATTATATTCACACCTCTGCGGCCGCAGCGAGCACCGGGTAAACTGGAGGTTTTTTTATGAAGCGACAGTTCTCGGAAAGATGGCGGCAACGCCAAACAAAAAGTGGAAGCGCGAGCACGAGCTATTTTGTTCAAATCTCTACGAATTCAGAGGTCGCGTTTGAACGCGGAGAGCACATAAAAACTGAATTATCAAGATGACCTTTGATATAAATAGTTCGTAGGAAAAATTTGGATGCTCTCATAGTCAGTTAGACCCATGAATCGAGATTATCTAAATCGTGTGGTCCTATGATCTTAATGGAAATCGTAATTCTCATTTATGAACCTGTATTCGTTATTGTTGTTGTTTTCTTTAGAACACTATATCTCCTTGTAGATGTCGGAAACCCGAGTTGCGTTACAAGGGCGGAGAATCGCCACCGATATAGATATAACGCAGGGAGTATAAGTTCTCATTTCAGAAACACGACCAGATTTGCCTTTTATCTCGAGTACTTAGTAAATAGAATTAAGTAGTTTTTTTTTATATTTTAAGGCATATTTTTGTGACTTTGTCAATCTTCCCTCACCCAGTTAAAAAATTGCAGTAAATGTAGTAATATTCTAACACACGAGCCGAGGTTATGGTTATACCGGTTTACGCCGCTTTTACAATAAGAAAAATATCACACATAACTCGACACCTCGCGTTTTCAAGAGCCATGCCCCTTCTGAGAGACAGCGAAGGCAGGATTCCCTGAACTCGTGCCACAAAGCTTTAAATCCGACCTGTCAAGTGAGTTTCGTGGTTTTGTATTGGGCCGCGGATTTATTTCACGCCGAACGCTTTGTTGTCGTGTTAAGTTAGACAGCGCGAAGTTCTGATAAATAATTTAAAGTCAGTTGATTTGAAATTCTGATTAGATCATGTTTATATGCGTACCGAGAACTGGATAGGCAATTGAACAATTTATTAGGCAACTAGCGCTGTGAGGAACATCAAAGGATCGGACGTTTGTATGAAGTATCAGAACGTACCACATACATATGCAGAGCCTGTCTAAACTAAGATAAAGCGCGCCTCTGCAAAGCGGCTTGGACAATCTATAAATAAGTTTGGGTGGCCCAATCGAATCGAGTAATTAAGGTTATTAGAACTTAATCATCCAAACAGAAAGTCTTAATAGCCATACGGTGTCATAGATAGCTTTATATCGACGCCTCAAAATGTCCATGACTAACATAAAAATAACGATTGGATCCATTAGAAATCCAAAACCATTAGCGCGTTTCCTGTCACCAGAGTCGGCAGAATATACAATTAAATTGTCCAAAGCAATTAACTAACACCTCGCTGAGCCAAAATTCGATGCAAACGACATCAACCTTTTACCCACGGCGCAGTAAACATAACTAATGTATTTCCTCGCGTATAAAGGCTTCATTAATCCATTCCGGTCACCTTGTTCCGGATCCGGTAGACCGGCCGGACAGCGGCGGGAGGTTCAACGGACTGGGAGCTTAGCATGAGAGTGTTTACTACGAGTACAATACTGTTGTTAGTTAAAGGACAGCTCATTCCACCATATTTGACTTAAATAGTGAAATTGTTACTTTATATTAAGACATATGCGTACATATTCCTGAAGAGATGACCCTATGAGATATTTATAGCGTAACATACCCATCACAAAACATCGTATATCGTCAAAAAAAAACAAAGTAGGGACTGTCTCTTACAGCAAAAAATTAAAAACTTATCAGTGCATTTTCAATCTGGGTATCGATCATCTAGTTGACTGGTCGTTAACCATGTCATCATTAAACTTTTTTTCTGAGAACAATGCTAGTCAACGTGTTGGCAAGCTAATGAGAGTATGTTGACTAGCTCTAGTGCAAAAACTTGTTGATGCAATAATGTAACTCAGGGTTCGCCGTAAATCAGCTGCTTATGCCACGCATTCTGGAACGGAATACGGAACAGAGTACCTACATTTAAAAGTTACCCATATGAGAACGCTTTAGTACAGGCTCGTATACTCATTTTCTGGTCACATAAAAAGCCGAAACAGTCCATAGATCATTGTATTGTACAGGGCAGTTATGTTTACAAATCGCAAGGCCTCCACAATGAGCAACATCTGCGCAAGATAGTACTGGAAAGTAGAGTTAAAAGATATTGGTACGTCATGCTAGTCGCAGGTCAGACTCCAGTTAATCAGATCGTGCCATTATTTATTGTCAAAATTTGTTTAACAAAGAGTGTACGGCACGATTTGAACTTTGAAGAAATAACGTAGGGTAGTCCCACTCCCAAGTGCGAAAATGTTACGGTCCGAACAACGGTCTATGAGATTGACAACCTGAACGATTACCTATTGTCAGTCTGGCCTTAATTCCATCTACTTGAGTTCGGTTCTTCTAATATAATCCAGGAAACTCTATCCTGTGCCGTCTCCGTGGATTTTTGCGTGTCTTTCATAATTTATTGATTGACAAATATCGAAACGGTATTAACCGTCTAACAACTTGTCGACCTGAAAACGCACGGCGAATTAAGTTGTGTTTAAAGCCGTATCAGTGAGTGTGCTAGCCCCTCAGCTGTTCCAAGTGAACGTTCTAGACTCAACGGGTCCATGACACGGTCTGCCGCGCCGCGCCGGCGAAGCATAGCATAGCGCGCCTTACGTTCGTGATAATGAATAATTTATCAAATTTTAATCGAGCATATCCTGTTGTCATGGTACTACAGAATAGATAATAAAAGCACAGAAAGGTCATCTTCAAATCAAAGGGTTCTTTGATTTTATCAAAAAATTAGCATAATTATTATTAACAAAGTAACAATTAGTAACTATTGCCGCGCTCAGTGATGGTTCGTGGATTATACGCACTTTGTGTGTCAATTTATACCTAACGGCCTCGCTATTTAAGACACCGGAATATACCTATAGTTGGACCTTATGGTATCGTAGAATAAATGCTGTATTGTGACTTTTGAATTACCACCGTCAGAATTAAGTAAGTGAGGGAGAGGGATGGTAACGTGATTTAAACCCAAAATGTATTTCGCATAGATTCAGACGTTTAAAAGAGCCCTTGAGGCCTATCTAGGGTATCTTTTACACGTCTGAATGTACCAGCGCTTTAGTAATAACACCTAGTAACATGGAGAGCCGCAAAAAACTCACAAGTTTGATTTATTTCATTTAGAACATTATTTCTATGTGAAACAATAATGACATCATTAATGCAATGCCATGTCCATTTTTTATAAATTCTTGGTATCACTGCTATCGAACCAAGGACCCTGCCATCCAAAACCATATCGTATCATTAATAAAATAAGTTATAATTTTAGTGCATATAGCGACATGCATTGTATGACTGGTTAGTCTGGTTCGCGTCTGGATCGCGGGAGTGCCCTACGTGCAGAAATTTGGATGCTCATGTTCATGTCAGATGGCTTCAACAAACAATTGTAATGCAATTCTGTGAGACATCAACTAAATATCAAAATACCGTAAAAAATATTTCAGAATGTGAAATTGAAATTAAAATCGGCCAAGAAATACGATTGATATAGGCATTTTAAACTACTAATTAGACAGAGAGGTCCGATATGCACTGTTACGTCATAGTGCACTCCGGCCATATAAACTCCATATTAAATTCTGTTTTGCTATAAAGAAATAAAGAAATGTTTGATGGCTTATATCTTGGTTATTTTTATAGATATTCGAAAATTTATTTGGGTCTACTGTTTGTTACATGAATGAGCTTTTATTAACCCTTAATTTGGCAGTGTACGGTGTGACATACTAGTAATTCCAATAATTCTAGCAATTAAAATTATAACAATGTTTGTTTCATTTTGTTTTTATATAGTAGTAGTAGCAATATTAACCACTAAATTGGTAAAAAAATATTCATAACCCTGACAGCAACAGCAATCAGTTGTCGACAATATGTCATGGTGATGGAAGAGTGTTGCACTTTATAAGGTAACTAGCTTTTGCCCGCGACTTGGTCCGCCTTAAATTCGTTTATCGCGGATAAGAGTATTTTTCCGGGATAAAAAGTAGCCTATGTCCTTCCCCGGGACTCAAACTATCTCCATACCAAATTTCATCCAAATCGGTTCAGCGGTTTAAACGTGAAGAGGTAACAGACAGACACACTTTCGCATTTATAATAATAGTATGGATTATCTATGTTTTTCTCCAGTTTTCGTTATGACGCATGCGGTTTTATTTCTTAAATTATTACGCTATAATGTTTTTTGTATCAATTTCTATTATAAAAATCACACAAACTAACTGAACCACTAATAGCTATTCCGCTTCAAACTTGTTGTATGACGTATCATACACTGCCAAATTCACTGAAACTTGTGTTTTGATTTACATGTATGGTGTGGCATACACTGCCAAATTTGGCCATTTATTTTATTTTGATTTATTTGCGCTGTTTTTATGTTTTTGGGAACAAAAACCATAGTTTTTTTTAACAAACACGTTGCACGGTGATTCCGCTCCCGTACAAGGGCGGCCATAAATACCTCAACTCCAAAAAAAGCCATTTTTTCGATTTTAAACTATAAAGGGTTATTATACAAGCATGAAATATATCATTAATAACATTTTTAGACATTTATAATAAACTTGTGTGACTATTTTTATTAAAAAAATATCTGTAGTCAAAACCATTTTATAAAACGTTATTATTTTAAACATAAAGCCATTAGATAAAAAAAAATTGTAATTAATGAAAACATAAATGAAACAGCATACTACATAAATAATAAAAATATTTATTTCAAGACTATTTACATATATACAAATAAGGTTATATTAAAACAAAGCGATTACTTACTATTTATACATTCAATATTACCTACTTACTATTTACACACAACAAGTCCAATACAGATTTAGACAAAGAACTTTTTTTTTTAACAGGTAACCTTCTCAAACTTGATATTAGGGGATCTGAGTGAAGAAGAAGTCGATTAATCAAATCAGTATTAGTCAAAACGCGGTTCATTTTTCGTGTGTGATCTAGTCGAAATGCTTTATAGTATTTGTTACTCGCTTCAGCTGCTTCTTCAGACAGTTCTCCTATAGACAGTAGGCCGTGATTGATAATGTCAGCACCATGAATCAAAATTTTGTGGACAGAAGCAGGCAAATAGTACCATGGATATTCGGCAACTAATTGCCGTGCAGTTTCTAAAGCGAAATCTCTGAATTTTGTCGCATCAATGTTATATCCCGAATTGATACACTGAAGTACAGTCCAACAACGATCTAGGAGATCCTTCTTAATACCCGTAATTTCAGCTGAAATATCTGAGCTTGAGAAGAACCGCCTAGCAGTGTTGCCATCGTTCGATGTCCTGCTTCCGCCACTTTTGGGTTTATCGATAATAAGACCTAACTTTTCCCTAAATTGCGATTGTATAAGTTTTTTTTTTCAGCTACAAGTCGTTTATCGCTATCAGACCTAGCTTGCCATTTCTTAACCTCTAACTTGTAAGCGAGATGAATGAAATATTCAAAAAATCGGATCAATGCGTGAAGTGGAGACATGCCATATTCATATTTACTTTCGTCAGTTGCTTTGCACAAACATACATCAATTTGAATCATCTCACTTGGTAAAGCTTTACATATATAACATCTAGTTGAAGAAACATCACTAAGTGCATTACACACCTTACCATCGACCATAGTAAGTTGTAAGCTATGATTAATTGTGTATTCGCATGCATTTGTCTTGAAGATAGTCGGTTGCAAGTTACTTATTTTCTGTTGGAAATAAGTCTCCTCTTCAACTGATACTGCAGTTGTTTCCTTAAAAAACTGAAAGCGAATAGGTCTGCAGTATCGAGTTGAAGAAGGACGAGGATTTTTCCACAAAATGATTGAGTTTTCCTTATTATCCGGGTTTAAAATAAGTTGAAGCGGTACATATGAAGTAACAAACAAGCTACTATCCACAAGAGAAGAATCTGAGAAAGTTTGTTTGTATTCGCTATGTCCTGTACTACCATCAAATCCCCATTTCCCAACCAAAGATATTTTATTTAAAGACTGGTCAGGTATTTTATCTAAAATATCTTTTTGAGACTCAAGAATCCGAGTGGCAGTGTGATCTAACAAACTCTGAAGTTCGACTTCGGCTGATGATTCAGTAACGGCTACAGTTGTAGGGTAACATCTCTTTTTAGCCTTTACAATGCGTTGATAGGAAGGCATACAATCTTTCAGTATATTATTATGTATAAAATTCTTAATTAATAGATATTGCTTTCTAGAAATCTTACCTTCTGCAATAAGTGACAAAACTTTGTTTTCGTCGACTTTTGTAGAAGTTAAGCTGGAATCAGCAGAAGCATTGAGCAGTGTATTTACAGCAGACTCGTCAAAATTTGATAGTTCCGCCAGTCTCCTTCTTTTAGTGCGTTTACTACTTTCATTAAAGTTTTTCCTCGGACGGCCACGAGAAGTGGAAGGGGAGGGGTCGACGTTATCATTCTGCTGAGAAATACGCTGCTCGATACTTTGGATCACATCAATGTATTCTACATCATTAAGCCACTCTGCATATTTATGTAGAAATATAGACTTTGTACATCTTGTTTTTTTCCAATAACATGCAATTCGTTTACATAAATTCCTTATTTTAACCCTTAAATTCTCTATGCCAATATTTTCGATGTTATCCGAAATAATTGATGTTTCCGTCAGTGTAGTAAAAACATGTTGAAATTTTTCTGTATCAGTTCCTTGTCCAGAGTGCCAAATATCAAAAACACTACGTTTCGAAATAGAACACCTTAAAAATGTACCTAAAACAAAGATAAAAACATTTTTTAAAAATCGGATTTTTTTCGGCTACCCTACTCTTGTTCTTTGAAACCCCTTTTACCTAAGAAGAGGTCAAAAAAGGTCGATGAAAGTTACAGCCCTTATTAAGGACACTTCCATCTATAACATAATATATGTGTCAAGTGCGGCAAACCTCGGCATCAGAGTATAACTCTCAATGAAATCATACTTCTTAAAAATTAATCGTAAACGACAGACCTCTACTAGAAAATTATTTTAAAATATAAGCACGCATATTTATATATAAAACATAATTGAAAAATAAAGTACATACCCTCTTCTTGGATTTCCATACTAATACCACGTGGACACACGCAAATAATAATAATAGTACACAATAACAAAGTGATTAAGTTGCGGCGACAAAAACACACTACTAATTAGGGTCGAGATGCGTTCACTTTCGTTGCACAAAAGTAAATGATAATAGTACTTTATTGCTGTGCTATATATAGTATTTAGAGAATTGTCTATCGGTGAATCATTTTACTTACTTTTTAGTCCAGGATACGCTCATGACTTTTTTCGATTTATGGCCTACGGCGGAATCACTGTGCGTTGTGGAAGGTTGCTTGCTCTTGTTTCGGTAGCAAATCCGCTTAAAATTGCACCGACTCCTCTGATGTCTTTACCACAGTGATTTGTATGAAGAGCAGTATTTTGTATATAGAAAATTGTCATTTTGAATACCACACTAAACAACGACATCTGTCGCCATTACGTTTGTCATAAAAATGTATAAAAAAAAATGTTTTGGTTTATAGTAAGTTTTTTGCTAGTCATTGATTTTTTGGAGAAAACGCCGATTTATTGCGTTGTTTGGATTTTGTTGGCAGAGTATTGTTATTTTCAAGAAAATATTTCATACATTTTGTTTTGTGTACTTCGATTTAAAAGTGTTGAATCCTTTCCTACAAAAACACATTTTATTTTTTCCTCAATAAAGATCTTATCTCATTGCTGATACTCTGGCAGTGTATATCGTGCCATACATGGGTTTTTTTCTAAATTAAAGCAATTCGATTTATTTTCTTATTTTTCCACTATTTATTACAGCTGTGTAAATTCGTAAAAACAAAGCAAAGTTAAAATTGTCATTTTTTTTGCCTGCCAAATTAAGGGTTAAAGGAAAAATAAAAATTCATGCATATTACGGGATACCACGTTGTTAAGAATCTACCAGCTCCATAATAAAGGTTCTCACACACGACACGACACGAAATATATCGCAACTAAGCTGCTTTCGCGTGACTTCGTTCACATGGCAAGAATCTTTCGTGAGCATTTTTTCCGGGACGGGATATTAGCGTATGTGCCTTTATTTTTTTTTATTTACATCCTGAACTGTCCTACTGCTGGGCAAAGGCCACCCTCTCTTTCTTCCATTCGTCCCTATTTAAAGCAGCAACGGACCACTCCTTTCGGAACGTGTCTAGGTCATCCCACAATCTCCGTCGTTGTATCCTATGTTTTTGCACAAAAACACGCAGGACAAACCAATAAACACACCTCGTTTATATAAAGTCTTGATTTTTAAGGTAACACAATAGTTCGCTTAAGATTAGTATGATCGGACTCGGGGCTTGAGGTATCGCCCCGACCACTATGCAACCCCCCTCCTTCGCACGCCCGCACTCAACCGTAAGCAAATGACCTACCGCTAGAAGAAAAAAATGTGGAGACTATGTCACGTCCCCGAATAATACAGACTTTTTTAAGGAGATTATTAATTCAACACAAGATACAAACTCTAAGGGGTTTAAAGTATGTATATCATAAACAAAATTTTAAATTAAAAACCCCCCGACTTCTCCACTAAAAGCTGAATATTTTGGTGACGAGTGCTCGGTATTTCATCAAACAAAGCTAAGAACACTCGGGATAAAAATATCTATGACACAAAAAAACCGCACTCAAATCGGTCCATCCGTATGGGCGCTTCGATGGCACAGACAGATACACAGAGTCACATACACGTTAAACTTATTACACCCCTCTTTTTTGTCGGGGGTTAAAAATACCTCACGAAGAGCGAAGTGGAGGAGGCGCGTTCGGAAAGCTGACCTCATTATATCATCATAGATAATAGCTAGGAAGATAGAGAGAGAGAGTATCATATATATCAGAACACCTCAAGGGATAGAGCTTCCCAATTTAGAAAATTACACGAACTACTTACGCTGTTTGTTTATTACTATTTACTATTTATTTATTGGAGAAACAACAGAACTAAATGTGAGACAGAAACAATTGTAAACTTAATATAAAAATGTAGGCATACACTGACTTTTAAACACTACACCAACCTAAACAACTACACAGAATCAAATGCATATCTTGGACTGATATTGGTGCTAATTTTGTCATACCTTGGACAATTTTAACTATTTTATTTGACTGAACAAAGTTAAGTAAAACTTAGTGAGTTTATCGCAAAGGTGGTCCCATCAGCGATCATTGAAGTAGATTCATAGTCAGACCATATCCGGCACTAGTCTGCAACGTCCAACCAACAGTGAGACTTTGGAAGGTTAATATCTCACTCAGTTACGTGGGCGGAGAAGACATAGCTCTATTGCAGGAAAGTTTCGAGGAAACAAAACGAGACACGCAATAGTTACGTAAGGCCCAGGATTTATTTGCTCCACAAAATCCAACTGGTTTATGAATGTAACTGTATGTTTGTGTTTTCAAATCAGAATAACTTCCTTGTTCACTTTGCATTGTCTCCTGCCAATATAGATACAAAGGCCAAAGGGAAAAAAACGGTGTGGCTCATTACAATGTAGGTGGGAACTGTTAGAAATATAACATAGTCTTCTGCTCTTTCATAAACGATCTCTTTTTTATGGCCGATGCTCTTTAGTGCATCAAAGTCACGCGCCATTCCAAAGTGGATCTGGAGTAGAGTAGATTGCCGACCGACCGGCTCATATCTCTGTCAGTTACCAAGTCATCATCATCAGTTTATAGCAGTGATCGTGATCACGGACTTCCTTGATTCAACTGCTGCCCACAAACCGCAACATCTGGCAGAAGACATAGACGTACACAGCGTGTTCAACCGATCGGCTCCAGCGATCAGTTCACCGACACGAGAGACCAGTCATAAAATGAGTGACAAAAACAGGCGAGCTGCCAGTGTGGTCTAAGCCTAAGCAGCGCCGCGCATACAAATGGGTCTAACTATCTAAGGATTGCCGGCCGGTCTGCTGCACCCTCTACTAATGAGGCTACAGGCACAGGGCGACATGTTGTTAATAATCGCATCAATTAACGCACCGGGCGCGGCATTCCGCGGCGAGGGAAAAAGTGTACGTTGTTTCTTAACAAGCTTCCAGCTTTTTGTCGGGTTGGTTTAACACAGGAAATAACGAACGGCGGCGAGGTGAAATGTAATGTACTGCTTAGATTGTTTGGCTGTTTGTGCACAAAAGGAGCCACATTCCATATGTATGTTGGCGGTATTTAGTGGCCTCATGATCGCTATTACCAGCTAATTTATAGCTACGACGTTTGTTGAGATTTCATTCTTAGAAATATTTCAAACAAGATCGCATACTCTTTTAAAGCAATTTCATACAAGCAGGATGCACATTTTTGTTGTTTGGCGTTAATAAATACCAACGGGTGGTGGTTTCAAGCAGTTGTGTTTCAATTCAAACAAAAAATATACACGTGGCCCACTACTTTGTTTATCCCTTGGGAACCGTGTAATTTTTCGGGATAATATCCAATGTCCTTTCTAGGGTCTCAAACTATCTCCATACCAAATTACATCTAAATTGGTTCAGCGGTTTAAGCATCAAGATGTACAAACGGAGTTGCTATCTTATTTATAATATTAGTACTATTCTAAATAGTACTAATATTATATATAAGATCATGGATTCCTCTGGCAGGTTTTGGAATCAACATTCATCATTGGCCACAGCATCTTTACAGATAATAGTTGCAGCTTCTGAAGGATAAACTATGGTTTATGAAAAGGGAGTAAGCTATTACCACTATTATAACTTAGTTAAAGTTTTTTCGCGTTAAATAAAAAAACACATCTAAAATGCGACTCCTATAACTAGATGTCTTAAATTATGACTTAATTTCCATCCAATGTTATCGGCAATCATTGTACAAGTGTATTATGACAGGTTCCATATAAACCAGAGAGACAAATAAGGCATTCGGCATATCGTCGCCAATACGCTACGCCTATCAGAGTACTAATGAATAGTAATGCCGGTATAAAACGTTAATTGTATAAATTAATTGATCCTCATAAACGAAACCGGTTAATGCATTCGTCAGCACGCTTACGCATTGAGTCCGACGCGGATTCAAGAGAATAATGTCCAAACGAAACGAGTAATCGTCACGGCCCCTCTATTCTTTTCAAACATATTCGTGTAAAAAAGGCGCGTACCTAAAGTCTGCGGAACCTTTGTAAAACTAAAACGTTGCGAAGACGCTTCTTCCAGTTCCAAGGAAACCGGGCTTGTAACTTGTGTTATTCACCCTAGACTCCGCTCGCACAGAGGAATCGCTCTCTAACCGGTAAATGGAGTTCGCTCCCTGTTTTGCGTCCGAGATATTAACCTGTTAGAGAGAGATATTAACGATGTTCTTGCGATCGTAACCTTTATTATGGGTTAGGCTCTCAGAGTGTGGCTCTTACCGATACGGAAAATAAACCGGTTAACAAGCCCTGCAAGGAAGTACCTATACGTTAAATTTTTTGGCAGGTAAGAGCCTGGCACTGTCTGGCCCTCCCTTTCCGGTCGTCCATATAGATTTTTCCTAAGCGCGTGATCTTAAATGAATAAAAAATCATTTTACAAACACAATGACTAAATTAAATTCGATCCATCCGTTCAAGAATAATGCTACAGACAGACACACAGTTACAAAAGTCACCCCTCCATTTTTGTCGGCGGTAAGATAAAAAAAACCGGCCAAGAGCATGTTGGGCCGTGCTCAAGGTAGGGTTCCGCAGTTGTTTATACAAAAAAATGCCCTACAAATGAAAAAAATACGATATGAAAAAAAAAAACACTAACAAAAAAGCGTATCTCCCCGGCACTTACATCGTTTTGCTGAGAAGCTCAGTTTTTTGGCAATAACTTAAAAACGGTATGTCCGATCATGTTGAAAACAATTTTCGTTTTTCATTTTTTTTTTTAACTTACCGTTTAGGAAATAGAGGGAGGAGGGGAGGACACTGGAATATTTCCGAAAATATTCACTAAACCCCCCCTAGAAATATATATATTTTTTATTTAACTATCATACTAAGTAGCGGCTTACACAAGACATCTATGTTCAAATTACATCAGTATACGTTTTATAGTTTTTTAGTAAAACTGTGACATACGGACATGACGAAACTATAAGGGTCCCGTTTTTGCCATTTTGGCTACGGAACCCTAAAAAGGGCCATTGCGATTAAGAAATATGAAACATCAATCACAACTGTTCGGCCTAATTACAATATGTTTTGTTAGTAATTAATGGCCGATTACACCCGATTCGTGAATGCACACAGCTAAATGACTGATTCTGATACTGAGCAAATGGTCAACATTATATATAAGAAAAGAGCGTGGTAAAATAAAGCCACGAAATGGTAATAACGTGTACCGGTATTTCAGAAATATTAATTCAATTTTAATCCATATGAAGCTGATCGAGTATATACTTATCGATTAATAATCTTATCTCTGAAAGCATCTCCGGTCGCTACTTAAACGCTTGAGACATTAAACCCAGACTACTCTTAAACATTTTATGAACTGCCATTCCAATAGAACATTATAAGGTTATAAAAGGACCCGGCGCAGTATAAAGTATTATAGGACTACTCGATGATAGAATTGATAGCCCATAAATAGAATAGGGACTTTGCGACTATTGGCGCTTAAGACTTTCTTAGCCTACTTTATACTCATCGTGCAATGCAGACATAAGCTGCTGTCGCCATACGGCGCCTTTTCTGTACGTTCAGAATGTGACGTTGCATTAAATGGATACGTACCTGAAATCAAATGAAACAACATTCAAATTGCGATGCAGTAAGATATCACATAAAATACATATTAGATTGAGTATAGTCGTGACTATAATGTTTGGTTTTCGAATTATCGTCAGCTATAGCTTGACAAGTTCTTTTGTGACACTCCCATGGTCTGCGGGCGACGGGGGGAAAGACAGCGCGGGGCAGGATGATCGTGCTTCGCCACGCGCACTCTTCATACCCACCTGCGCGCTGTCTCCCCGCCCCCCGTAGACCATGGGAGTGTCACAAAATAAGGTAGTACAGACTTCGATTTTCTGTAATAAATACATTTTTAAACATTCTTCAACTATACTTATCGAGACGATTCTAAAGAGCCGAAACTCGGTGTAGGATTGCGTTATTTTTAAATTCCGACCTTTTACCCTCCGGCAACATCATCAGATCAGATCTGTGATATCATAACATAATATTACATGCTTACCGAGCTTACGTAAGTCCGCCAAAACTTTAGGTTAATTGGAAATCGGGGAGCGGATCAAGCAAGACGTGATCCGAACAAACATACGTACCAACTAGTTGCAATTTAAATAAAATATTGTTAAAAGAATAGGCCACCCAGATTCTGAAGCAACACATGTTAAAAAGGTACAGATTAGGTTCTAAACCTAAAAATAACATTCGCAAAACGTGACATCCGCCCAGGTAACAGCTTAAGTAAGGTGATCCCTTACCTTTACATATTTTAATAGGAAAAACGTGTAAGTTGAGGACACGACTCAAGAAAGCCGGGGACAATAGTTAGAGCAAACTGGTCATAGATCACTGGTTAGATAAACAAGGAAACTCGTTCGCCGGGTCGTTACCGTCCGTACCTCGAAATAGTTATAATATATTCTTAGAGATAAATGAATATGATTATTATGAAGTGGAACATACATAGAAAATGTTATAATCATATAATTCACATATGATAATTACTTGCGCCGAAAAGTGGCGGATGTTTTCAAGTTTTTAGCTTGTCTACCGCATTCAAGTAGGTGGAATGTTTAATTGTTTCACATGTAGTTGTTTTTATTTCCCACTTAACAAGTTTCCAGAAAATTTTATGTAATCATTTGTGGCACTAGGATGCCTTATTTTTATTTCTTTTCCTTATTTTATTAAAAGACTCTATTTCCAACAACCCGACCTAAAATTTACCAAAATATCATATGACGAAAATCGCCAATAAATGTACAGATTACCTATTCAATTACTGGCTACAACTTTTGTCGGCGTTTACCACGAGATTTGTAAAAATACTCCTGGGGTGTTTATGTAAAAATGTAGTTACTACTAAAAAAAAAAAACAAATTTTAGAACAGATCCTTCATCCAGACCCTGGCTATATTATATTTTGCGATTTAGCCAGTAACCGGAGGCCAATAATAGGTAATTTAGACAACTTTTTGGCGATAATATTTTTTAAGAGCAATGTGTGTTACCAAGATCAAACGTAACCTGTGTGGCATCTTATGGAAATTAAATAGAAAGTGAAGACAAGATTGGAAGGACAATGACGCACGTTACTTAGAAGATGCCTCGTAAAGAAATGAAATCTATCGCATTGCCGAACATGTGTTTTGTGTAAATAAAACAATTTTAACGGATTATATCGCGTATATTATCTCATTTGAGTTCCCGACGTTTTTCTTTGTGAATCTTTACAGTATTTAATATTTTCTTCTGTTTCCGCGATTATTACTCATTGAAATAAAACAATTTAACGGATTATATCGCGTATATTATCTCATTTTAGTTCCCGACGTTTCGGAAGCTTTCCAGCTTTCCATGGTCACGGGAGGACCATGGAAATCATGGAGGTCCTCCCGTGACCATGGAAAGCTGGAAAGCTTCCGAAACGTCGGGAACTAAAATGAGATAATATACGCGATATAATCCGTTAAATTGTTTTATTTCTTTACAGTATTGTTTTCTTAAAGTGGGTAGTTTGCTCAAATTAACTTTGACAGAAAAAAAAATATCTTTTCTCAGTCCACCTGTGAACACGGAAAGCTAAAAAGTTTTCGAAACGTCGGGAACTCAAATGAGACAATATATGCGATATAATCCGTTAAAATTGTTTTATTTAAACGTGTAATAATCGCGGAAAAAGAAGAAATCATTATATGTATGTATTGTATATACAGAGTAAATCATTGTATCGAATGTCGGTGTGCACTAGGATGTAAATTTCGCAAAATACAACTCGTGACATAGTGTTATTTCAGAACCACGTTCGTGATAGGTACGGGCCCTTACAAGAATGCGCCGTGGGCCGGGGCCGGGCAAACAAACGCTGTGTTTGCGGTGCGCTTCGCGTGTCCGGGGCAAATATTTGTGGACAATTTGAAGGTACAACGGCCCGGCTCAATTAGCCGCGACAGCTTGGATTAGTCGCCAAGGAGCTCGACATTCCACACAAACCTCTCAGTTTTGAATGAATTGAAGAAGCTAGAGTCTTAGTTGTGTTAATGGGCAAATCTCCGAGCGTTTTAACAGCTCGGTTGAATAGTCATTGTTGTCTCACGATTATCGCCACAACGGAAAGACAAGACGTGATAACTTCGAGCAAAATAAATGTAGCCTCGAGACTGTCTTTCAGTTGCATAAAAAATTAATTCTGAATATCATTTATTTTAAACATATTTGCAGAGACGACAATGACGAAATATAAACGCTAAAGATTGGCCCTAAATCGAAGTATGTTAAAAATATCCTAATGTTCATATAGAGTACTTACTACTTACTGTCGCTTGAGGTGTAATTAACGCTCTACGAAAAAAGGAGTATGTAACTATGAGTTTGAAATCGATCTATCTGTGGCATCGTAGCTCTGGAACGAGACGGAAAGAACGGACGTTTAGAAAACGGCTTGATCGAAAATATTCTTAGGCACAAACTCTTCAGCTTAAGGTCATTATTAGCTTTTTCTGTGTGTCGGGGGATTTGTATAGTTTTAATGATTACTTGTTTTACGTTAGTACCCTCCGTATTTTATTTTCTATTTATTTAATCCGCAACTAAGCCCAAGTTATCGAGCACTAAGTAGCCTATGTTTGAATAACTGATTCTCCAGGATACAAACTTCGACCTCCATTTTTCACTCCTTTAATGGATGATCTCCTGGATTAAAACTGTCTTATGTCCTTCCCAAGATTTAAAAGTATCTAAAACCAAATCTTATCAAAATCGGGCGGTTTGAGCGTGAAAATGTAACAGACTTACGCATCTATACTATTACAAAGTTGTAAAAATGAAATGTACATTGAAGATACTTTCAAAACAAATATTGCTACGGATTATTTGGAGGTCACGGAATCGAAAGAGTTTTTTTTGTTTGTATGTGTCGTTGTGGTTTCACCACGTCAAAAGGGCTAAACAGATTTCAACTATTTTTGGGACACGGGTAGCTGACCATCCACCGGTACCGGTCAAAAGTTCAAGTTCACTCTGTGATTTCGGTTGAATGAAGATAAAACACAATTTACTCATAAATAAACGGATAGTTATAGGATATTTTTTATCCGATTACGCTGACGCAAAAAAGAGGGGAATGATTATTTCTTCCTCCGCGAACGTAGTTCCTTCTAGTTTATAATATTATTATGGATTTTGATAACTTGAATCAATGGAAATTCATTCATACATAAGTGACAATATATCTATTGTCAGTTATCTATGAATGAATTTACATTGATTCAAGTTGTCAAAAAGTTTTCGCTGTATCCAGCAGCCGATGTCAATGTTGTTATAAAAAGGTTATAAAAAAGTTCTACACCACGCTAAAATAAGGAGTAAACTATATTTGTAAGGAGCCGACTTCACTGTCACTTAGGAGCTTCCCCGGCACCTCTAAAAACTCGCTGGTTAAGCCAACACAGCGCTGTGACAAGTAATACAAATTCACCGATCATACTCAAGCTGTCAATCAACTCTCCATGAAAGGATTTGCAGCTTGTGTGTCGGGTCCCTGTAATCACCTAATAATACGACGATATCTAATTTTACAAGTGGTACATTCACATCTTAGGTGAACCTTGTGCAACTTAGTTAACTCGGAGCATGAAATCCCAAATTGCAGAATTTTTTTTTCAGCTGATCGTACTGTGCACATTTGTTGTATTACTGAACCGCGATTAGTTTGGGATTATGATAGCTGTCAGTGACACAAAAGTGGACGTAAGTATATATATATATATATAAGCTGTCATGTTCAATCCCATTCTCATCAAGGCACAGTACCTACTACAAAAGCAAACGTTTACGTATGAGGTTTTGAATTTACGGCCTTCTCTAGATTAGCTGTAATAAGTTAACGACGTATTATATAAAATCTAACACTAAGCCGAAAATTTACAATTGGGATTAAGTCATAGTTAATGTAGCGAAACAGCATCTTACGCATCTCCTTCTCAGGTATCGTATCTTACCGGATTGGCGACAATCAAACGAACGTTTTTTTTTTTAAGGTTCCGTACCTCAAAACGAAAAAAAGGAACCGTTATAGAATCACTTCACTGTCCGTCTGCCTGTCTGTCAAGGCCCTCTTTCTCAGGAACGCGTGGATGTATCTAGTTGAAATCAAGCTTCTATGTCAACCCAAACCAAAGAGGCAAATGTTGAATCATTCAAAAAGGTGTTACCGGGTCAATCAACTTTTTCTTATCCCTTAGCTTTTTCCTCTTTATTTTAGTTAGTTTCGTTAGTTTATATTGCTGCATCTCGAAAACAAAAATTATTCAGAAATCATGGTTGTCCAGAGGACAAACCACAATTTTCATAGAAAATCGGGAGACATTGATGTCCGGTGGGCAACCGGTCAATTGAAGGTATATATATTTTTTTAAATATATATATATACCATTGTTTCTTGTAGCTATAATTAATTGAGTAACGCAACAACAATTAATAACAGCAGACATCGCATTTTCTTGTAATTTCCTTTTAAACAGCAAATAGTTGAAACATGGAGTACCTACACTATAAAGAGCGTTCCATACAAATTGCCGGCCATCGAAAACCCAAAGTTTACTTCCACTTGTCCTAAAAACTGGAAATTTCTTTTGAAGGTAGCCTCATAACATAACCCATGAAATAAATCTAAAAATCTTAATTTTTAAGCCTGTCTTGTCTATGTCAGTAACCAATATAAAATTACCTCACACCGCGTACACATTGCTTAGGAGTAGGGCTCTGCTAATACAGCATTTTGTTTTTAGTGTACACAGTATTTTGTACGGAACTCTCGAGTCCGTCTCGCACTTGGCCTTTTTTATTAGATACTCTGCTAAGAGTTACCACGTTCTGGGTCTTCCGCTCGGAGGCATGCACAGGGTTTATGGCCAAGGTAGGCCAGTTAAATGTTTTGATCACATGGGTAGGCCCATATCCGCTACCTCTTTTAAATCCTGTTTTGTTATATTCAACGTGTCAACACACACAATTATAAACAGTAGGCTCTCACGTTAGCCACTGGCAGATTTACGCGACCGGTATGCAATAAAAAAAGCCAAAAATATGAATCTGAAAAGAGCCGCGTGCACAATGCACCCGAATGTATTAAGGCCGCGTACTATGTTAATGCGGCCAATCACGCGCATCTGGCCGCACGCGCACCCTGGCTCCAGGCGATTAGGGCTGCCAGTAAGACCATGATCAGACAAACAGAAGCGTTTGTAAGATACTAGACAATAAGTGCTTAATTCTACTCTTAGGAAGTCTCTCCTGGTGCATTTACTACAGGACTGAAAATCGAAATTAGGTATATGAAGATTAAATTTTGAAAATCATTCTATTGGTAGCCATCACAGCACGTCACTAAGAGTCGACAAATACGATAGGCACAATTAGATAAGAAATTTCGTCTTGCCAAATAATTACTAATAAATTTCGCCCCTCACGTGTCTTGCATGATAGGAGAATGAGGATGTCACACCATGCATAACAAATACCGCGTAAGGGATAAACAAGATCTTAACTGCACATCACAACCACAATTTATAATAATAAAGATTCTGCTATATTAAACTAGACAAACAATTAGCCCTATATACATAGGCAGGTACCTAATGCTATTATTTTTCTTATGGTACATACGTGGATCATCCACTTTACGAGTTCAGATATAGGCATCCCTACTCATGATCGAGATAAGAACCGCACACCGAGACGCATTTGCTATGCCGCCGCAACCGCGGCCGCGCGCTGGCGCCGACGCCCCTGTTAATCCACTGTCCATCACACAATGGCCGCAAAAACGAAACATGCGTATACGCACGACACAAAACAATCGCGTAACATATTTCATATGGTCCGGAGCGACGTTATTTTACCATTTTCTTACCATCGATCAATAAAGATGGAGTTACTCTTAGACATGACGCGTATATTATCTAGGGTATTTGTACATTCCCGATTGCGATCTTTCTCAGCGCGGAAAATGATAGAAATAAAACTATTCCTGTAATAAAAAGAACGCGTAATGCGACGAGCAAAGTTGTTTACATTGTCGTATATATTTTTTCCAGAGGAAATACCACATAAACTACTGAGCGGCGAACAAAAATATCAAGAACGAAGCAGGACGAATGTTTGAATTTTTTAAACGCCTACAATTTCTCGCACGATATTCGAGCGACTCGTAGGTCGCGATCGAAATCGTTCGGCTCGTTTAAATTCCCGGCGACGACAAGCCGAGGTGGGAAATGGCCGAGAAAAACGAAGAGCGCGCGAGCACACAAAAATGTCGAGCCCAGAGAGCAAACCCGTGTAGGAATGTTAGTGACCACACCGACGAGACCAGGGACACGTCCTTATTAAGAGCTCGCGTTTGAACGCGCCGCGTCGCATTTCCATATAAAACAAATTAAGCTCCGGTACTTTAATTTACTAGTAGACATTACTGGCGCAACTAGCGATTTGTTTCCAACTCGGCGTCTTTGTGTCACATTTAGCTAACTGACCTGCTCAATGGCACGTTGACGGGTGTAACTTAAGCTACTATAGATAAAGCATTACTGTCATCAATTTAAGTACTAGATCGATCAAGCCTTCGAAATCCATACGAATTCGTTTACACCTCCCACCGAAAGCTATGTTATGTACATTGCTTTGTTACTTAGACACAAAGCTGAAATAGCCGGTGTTACTAAATCCGTTGTTGTCCGTGATCGCAATAAACCAAACTTAAAAGGAGTTGACCAGAAACGGATTCAAAGCAGTTTCCGCGCATGTGCGTAGGACAGTGCCTAGTTGCTTTACAATTGAAATTCCAGCCATGAAAACAGTGCACACCAACAGTACAACGTTTAACTCCATGCTTTCCTTTCTCAAATATTAGTCAAACTCAACGAAGTTCAACAGAATGTGAGAATCAGGTTGACTTTATTTGAGTTAGAAATTTTACCAATATCAACTATTGTCATAGTTCTGGGAAATTTCAAAATAGTGATAAAATAACAACACAGCTAAGTTTATGTGGGTTCATTAAAATAAATTCTAACTTTTTATGCTATTTGTTAAATTGAAATAAATTGTAGGATGAGCTCCAAACCGGTTTATAAGATTGTAAACAGTGGTAGAAGGGAAAGACCGTCGATCGGTCCAAGCCGGGGTGTTTTAATAAGTGCTATTCAGCTCAAGATGATTTATGTCCGTAAGAGGTCTCGGTGTGATATATAGCACCTCACTATGGTCCTAGCATCATTTATAGTTATCGAGATTTATAGAGGATCAATAAAAATATTGAGAAAGCTGGTAATAAAACGACTCTAGAGCACCGCGCAACAAGGCCACGGCGTGGAGAATGCTTATGATATTTTATAGGCAAGAATGCCTTTTAATACAGGATTATGGGAGCCTGCTTGTATTTTATAGTCGTGGGGTTGTAGAAGTACCCGGAATTGTATTCGCTTCGGTTATTCGATTTCCAATCGCTGTTAACTTGATCGTTTTTATCGGATCGAACGCGTCGAATTCACACTTCCCGCGGCGAGGAGCGAAAGCTCGGTTGGGGGGAATTGTCGAGTCGCCATTAATTCAAGAAGCTTCCACGGAACACGGAGCCATGGAGTCTTCCACATTTGCTAAGCATATCCATATTGTGTACCGTTTTACAAGTTGAAATAAAACAATTTAACGGATTATATTACCCGTGACCATGGAAAGCTGAAAAGCTTCCGAAACGTAAACTAAAATGAAATAATATACGCGATATAATCCGTTAAATTGTTTTATTTCAATGAGTAATAATCGCGGAAACAGAAGAAAATATTACGTTTTACAAGTGTTAAAAGAAATATCCTACTCCCTGTTCACCGTCCTCATGAGATAATTACTTGACTACCGGTTTAGTTCAGAGGGAGTAACGTTGCCTGCGAAGCTGCAGGTTCAAATCCCGGTAAGGGCAAATATTTGTGTGATGAGCATAAATGTTTGTTCCTGAGTATTGGATATTTTTTATGAATATAAGTTAATATATCTATGAAATATATCTTCGTCGTAGTAGTCATAACACAAGCCTTATTTAGATTACCATGGGACTAGTTCGATTTGTGTAAAAATCAACACCCGAAACCGAGTCATTGAGACAAGTTAAAGGTTTTAAGTTCAAATTCCCGTTTGGATGTGCACTAAACATGGCGTGATCTTCGACGATTAAGCATAGAACGTACAAATGTTATCACATCTGTGCGCCGTAATTTTCTCTAACTTAAGCACGTAGTTAAGATACTCGTAATATCCGTGTAGCTGACAATTCCACAATTAGTTTTATGCAATGCAATAACTCCAGTAACCGAGTTATCCGTTAGGTATCAGAGTCAATTCCATTAATCGCAATTAGCATTCTATTTGCGTGTAATCGTTAATTTTTATTAGGATTTGTTTATGAACCGTAGAAGATTTATCGGGGCGACTCTATGGAAGTTAGTCTCAGAATGTCGAACAAAAGTGCACTTTTGTGCGTTCCGCGACAGGACAATGGGTGGAAAGGATTTATACACTCCCGTCGCGCCACTACCCTCGTTGGAAGCCTGTTACAATTGGATACTTGATAAGATGTGTGTTATTTTCGTTTGAATTTAAACTTTACTTTAACGACGTAGGATTTCTTTTCGAGTGATGTCATTGAATAAGATGGGAATTTGTCAGCATAACCAGACAATGTTCTTTATAAGGAGAGAATTTTGTTATTCTGCGTCGCGAGAATGGTCCAGACGGAACGTGTGAAGGCATCTACCATTCGTTTGTTTTTTTATTTGCCAGAAAACATGTGTCGAAACGCGGTTTACGATTAACTTCGCCACGGTTGGGATGGCGCGAATTTTATGTTCGCCTTCACAGCGTTCTAAATATAAAATCCTATGGTAAAGACTCGGATACATGAAATAAAATCTCGAATAGAGACGACTTCAAACGATGTATCCAGGCATTAAATTTAGGGCAACATATGCGCAGGAGATACTCGTACTTTATATTTCATGTGAAAATAAGAGTATAAATTTGCCTCACTCAAAATTATATTTACAATATGATCGTCATCTTAATATCCTAATAATTCTTAATTTTTATATATTATAAACGTGAAAGTTTGTACTGATGTATGGATGTACGTTCCTGTTCATTTTAAAAATTACTTAACGGATCGCAATGAAATTTTTCCAGTAATGTTGTTTATATATCAGAACACATAGGCTATAAATTTTAACTCTATGCGGACGAAGTCGCGGGCAACAGCTAGTAAAAAAATAAAATAACCGATACAATGTCAAACACAAAACAAATAAATAAAAAAAACAATGAATGTGTGTTAAAAACACATTTCAATTTGTAAGTAATAATAAAAAAAGTGAATAATATCATGTTTCTATTTATTATTATATGGTTGAAGGTGTAACGGTTCGGTTACACTAATACCGAACCAAATGGTAATTTCTCAATTTCAACCATGGATTTTACCGTTAAAAACATTGTCATAAACAGATTCCAATATATTTCATGAATTCGAATATATTTCATGAATCAAAAGCTTCAGGCCATCCGTTCTTCCTTTACGTTTTGTCTTTTAACATCACTATCAATGATACATATAATAGAAAAATCATAAGATACTACATTACAAACTAATAAGCACCACAAAAGTTCTTTCAGTCTACAAAAGTTTCGTGATGTTTTTTTTTTTGTATCAAAATTACCTAAGATCTAACTCCCAAACGCACACCTAGGTGCACACTGAATAGGCACAATTAGCATAAGCCCGCACCTAATTGTGGACAAGTTAGTTCGCGACCGTAACGAACTGGCAGTCCCAGTAAACGACAGCTATGGCCCAGAATGAGCCTGATTGCAGGCGGACTAATGACAAGCCTCGGGCCAACTCCACACCTGATTTAGACCGAGCACACACTTTGAATAGCGAGATAAATAAATAAATATTAGGGACAATCTCACACAGATCGAGCTTGTCCCAAACTAAGCAAAGCTTGTACAGTCAGCTGCAGACAAAAGTAACCCCCCTGCCCTACTGACATTATATGGCAGAGGGGTCACGTTTCTCTGCTGCTGACTGTACCATGGGTACTAGGCGACGATATACATAATATATAGATAAATTATAATACACATACATAGAAAATATCCAAGAAACAAACATTCGTGCTCATCACAAAAACAGTTGCCCTGGCCGGGATTCGACCCGGGACCGCTAGGTTCGTAGGCCCGTTATAGAACCCACTGAGCCAAACGTCGATATAGTAGTTTATCATAATTAGTAGTTTACACAAACATATAGTGCATTTTTAATTGGCTGAATTAAACTCACTAAGGGCTACGGGTGTACAAAAGCAAAGTAATTCACTGCGTGATGATACTGATGATGTGATAAAAATATTTAATTTATTCTGCAAATAGGCCACGCGTGCACTTTGATCAAGCGCTTCAGAACGCATGGCATTTGGAGAGAAGAAACACCGCAAAAAATTCTACAATAAGTTTCTTTAAAAAAATATAATATATATATATATATATATTTATGTTACAATTAATTACTTTGGATACAAGGAGATTAAAAGTACTAGCACTACTTATTCATAAAAAAATACCCTAATATCAGCTGTCGTTCGTAAAAAAGAATCTTTGTGATTCCGCTTAAGATGATAATACTAGAAAACTAACTTTTGGAAATTAGATACTTTTAAAAAAATATTAAGAAAAATAAAACATAGGGGCACAGGTAAGTATAGATTATATTTATAAAAGAAAATTGCTGTAAGACAATTATCCAGGGAGGAAACGGGGGATTACGTTTGTATGGAGGAACGGCCACTAGTATATCCTCTTAATTGTGGGAATACGGTGTGTATAGAGTGCACACTTGCTCATACAGATGCAGACACTTTCCATCTCCCTAAAGAAATAAATGCAATCTGGATGCTTTCAGCAACAACTAGTCAGATGAGGTAACAGATCGGGCGTCAGGGGATAAAGCTTATAAAAAAGAAACCGAGAGATTAGTGTAAACTCGGATTTTCTCATAACCTTTTTACGCAGCGAAGTATTCGAGAATTGCCATATTTCGTCTTTTTTTGCCTTTATTAGCGTGTCCACGTTTTCGATCCTTACGCGAGAACAGACAGGATAAATTGGTCATCAATTCAGCCATAGGACGTCCACTACCGGACACAGGCCTCTTCAATAGATTTCCTCATGGGCCGGAAAGAGGCGACCCTCATCCAGCGAGTCCCTGCAACCCTAACCAAGTCGTCCGACCACCATCCCACACTGCGCTTACCGTTACGCGGTCTCCAATCGAGAACCTTTCTGCCCCAATGGCCATCGGTTCTTCGAACTGTGTGCCCTGCCTATTGCCACTTCAGTTTGCTGACCCTGTTTGCTATGTGACTTTGCTTCGTCTACGAATCTATATTTGATCAAAATCTTTAAATTCAAAACACTCGTGTATCCTTAGGTTTACCACAGAGCCGGTAAGGTGGAAGGCATGATTCAAACTAGTAATTTGACGATTCATATTCATTTAGTGAAATGTTAAGGTATATCGGAATTACTGTTATTAACGCATTTCGGAATGGTAGAATTAGGCTTGTCCATTATTCAGACTATTTTACTAAACGCCCGTGGCGAACTGTCGGGACATTGATACACCACACTACAATAATCGCAATAGATTTAGTCGCAATTTGGCCAATATCAGTAAATCAAAACTCAAACTGCGGTATGATGCCTCAATTAAATGAAATTTTATTACGACGTTATGACACCACTCAATTTCGCGAATTTAATTTACTGAAGCTTAAATGGTGATGCTGTTATGAAAATTTATTAGGTTTCCACAAATCAAATATTTTATTACATTAATTACATAAGTATAAGTTTCAGTCAAAATAAAAAAATTGAGACAAGGTTTTATTACTGACTTTTATTTGAACCCCCGCCAACTACTCATTGAGACTATTCTAGAAACCAAACTTGGTAGGATTGCCTTATTTTGTTATAGAGTTCCGTTGTTCCAGCAGCATCATTAGATCAGCTCGGTGGTAGCATACTATTACATTGTCACAGAACTTACCAAACTTTACGGTACCAAATTTTAGCTTAACCGGAAACCCGGGAATTTAAGTAGGTACAATTTAACTTGTAAGATTCCACCCGAACAAACATACATTGTAAGTGAAATAAAAGTTTGTAAAATCAGACAAGAGCGGAGAGCGGAATGGCCAGTTGTACTAACCAATTAGATGTTCATGAGTCCGAGTGACCTAAGTTGTAGACCGGTGACATTGCCAGCCAAGAAACGACAACGACACGGGCACGGAACACCAAAGGTCGCGCTTTCCCCAAGCATTAGAACATGGAGCTTGTTTATGTGAACCGGCTCCACCAACGATAAACACACGACATCGCCGTTTCAAAATAAACAACTGCGATATACGGCTGCTTTCCATCAGGTGGGCTGCAGGCTTGTTTGACACATATCTATACTATTATGAAGTTGCAAAAACGAAATGTCTGTACATCGATGATTTAAAAAAAAAAAATTAGACTATTTGAAAGTAACTGAATCGAAAAAAAAAAGTCTTTGTTGTGGCCTCATCACGCCAAAACCGCTAAATGGATTTCAACTATTTTTAGGACACGGTAAGCTGGTTATAGGATACTTTTTACCCGACTACGCTGAAGTAAATGAGGACTTTGACTTTTTCTCTTTCAAACGAGGTTGCGCCCGCTGTCAAATTGTCAAATTGCCTAAAAAAAGTCAACTTTTGCGCAAGTTAGATAAACACTAATAAAGGATTCTTGACAATTTCCCTATAGAAGGCGGAAATGTTCTTATCCATGCGGTTCTTCACAAGTCAACTACTAAGTCCATAATTCATAATAAAATGGCCAATCTAAGCCATTTGAATAGCACATTTGTATGACCAAATCGAATGTAATTGAATGATTGCCGGAAAACAATCACCGGGAATAATAGGGTGCCAGCATCTTCGTCGTCCGGCGAGACAAATTCAATTGATGGAGAATAAGTAGGAATTGACGACGCCTTGGAGACAGATTTGTTTTTAATGGCCACTAGTTATCTTCTCTTTAGGCTCCCTGCCGCCATACTCCAACCCAACGAGCCATCTTTCGTTAAAACAACAGTAAGAAAATTTGAGCCATAGATGGAGATTAATTTACCAATTGAATATCGGGAGCACTATTGCTTAGTACGTAAATAAAGTAAAAAGTATATAAAAAATACGATAATAAATACATCTGAATCTGAACTTGGAAAAGCAAAAAAAATATGCTTGTCATTAATTTTCATAAACGGAATTTAAATATTCAATATCATCACGATTCACATTATATTCTCTGATTCCTTAAAATGGACGAATACGACGACCTATCTGCAGTAACGAGACGAAAGGAATTGCCATATTGAGTGAAACTCGTCAACGTGTAAAACCTCAAACCTTTACGTACCGTCAAGAGCAAAGATAAGTAAACACCACGAAATCTCGTAAATGTATATCCAAACCTTATTACATACTAAACAGTTGGTGTGTACATATACTTTTAAAACTTTTGGTGTGTAGTTTATTTGCCCTTGACTGTATAAAACGCAGAGATTTATCAAAATCCGCACGCACTTCCAAGTTTCAAGATGCACAAATAACTGCGGTTGCGTTAATCGTGCGATTATTATTAGCGGACGACATGCGATTCCGTGTCGAGCAGCTATTGCGACACGAGATTAAGCGCAGACACCCACTTGTTGCCAATTACTGCGTCCTTTACCTGAAACAGCTGCCCGTTTAAGGATAGAGCGGCTGATAACTTTCGCGAGCCGAGGACTGAGCTTTGTTAAAGAGATGGTGATTATACCTATATATGTCCGTAGTGTGTAGTACTCGATTTCTACCTAATAGGTTGCCTGTTCTCAAAATTTGTAAAAAATATATAGGGTCCTGATCAAACAAGCAAAATAAAGAACTACGTTATGATTTTGAGTTCGATACCTTACGTGCAGCTTGTTAATGAGTCTTAAAAGTAGGGTGGGAAAGTCCATTTTTGGTATGAAACCGTTTCGATAAATGCAAGTTTTACCATAGTTGCAGAACAAAGTACTTAATTAATCCTACAAGGTAGGTAGGTATTTTGGGTAAGTCCAAAAATGCGATTTTATGACATTAAAGTAGTTTTTGCAGAAATATTTATTTATTTAAACTTAACGAAGGCAAGTTCAAATGGCGGACTTGATGCCAATTGGCATTCTCTACCAGGCAACCGTAAGGTCAAACAGAGATGCATATGATTGGTGCAGTGGGAAAAACAATCAGTACTGAGAGCGTAAGGACACACAGACAAATAATGCATACATAATTACGTACTACATACTATATATAGAGCTACTGCATGGAAGATGGACGATACTTGAGTTCTTGTTTCGCCAGACGTTAACGTAGCATAATATTTCTATGATCGAAAGGTCGCCGAAAAAAGTTGTCCAATAGCCTATTTAAGCTGCTTTCAAAGAAAAAGTAAACCAATTTAAGCGCTTATTAAACTTAGTCTGAAATTACTCGTTCTAAATGGGGAGGAGAAGTTAAATTAGCGTTTCACTACAGCGTATTGCCGCTTCCCTGTCGTCGGAGACTGAATTCAGGATAGTGTAATAACCACTTTAGCTCGGGTCATGGATAAATTTGACACCGCACAAGACAACTGCATACTTCGAAGAACTTTGCGGTTCTACTTGGTTAATTAAAAATGCCCGAATCAAATTGCAAAAAAAAATTTAATTAGCTAATTACTCTAACCAGCTTTCATGTTGCATGCCATCTGACATCTATGGCATTCGATATTCGAGGCAGACAGGCAGCATTGCCAGATATAGAATTAAGGAATTTGGTAATGGTTACTTACCTAGAACTAAAGGAATTTCTTGCACTGCCTGCATTGGGTTCTGTCATTCGATTTATGGAGAAACAAGTCATTGGGTTGTTGATGAGTCCATAGAACCCTTTTCCTAACTGGCTTGTCTAGATACTGATAAAGATTTACCAATCAGCGACCGTTTTAACTTCTTTCACTGGAAAAGTACTATGCCGCAGTAACTATAGAAGCACTGTTGGGGACGGGTAATCAATAAGAGCGAGTCATCCCATTCTACAAAGGGTGTTTAACGGTAGTTACAACAAAGTACTTTACAATAAGCACTAAATCGAACATTCGAAGAAACAGGTAATAAAAGCATTGAGCTATTATTAAGTACTACGTATAGAGAAGACGCCGCGCAATCACTTAGTGTTCCGTTCAACTGCAGTCGGCCGGCTCCAGTTCACTCAGTGTCCCTCCCGCCCGCGCGCGCCCCGCACTGCCGCGCTTGTAGAACAGATTTTGTTCGCGCCGTCTTCTCTATACGTAGTAATAATAGTCAAATGAATAAAAGTATCTATCACTAATTTCTAATCTGTAAACTATTTTTAATATTAGAAAAACTAAAATGAGATAGCAATTTTAATCTGATATACGCAGCGTACTTGACTGACAGATCAAATCAGTTCCTTTTTATGAACTGTCAAAACTGTCACAAAGTATGAAGTTCGAAAGGAAAAAAGGTTTATGACGTCATAATTCTATACAGTCAAATTGCTTCCTTATTTTCAGTTTTAGATCATTTTAAAAGCACCAAAAGCTTAAAAATAAGTATTCATTAATGTTTTCTACGTATTTTCAGAAATAACAATTAACTGCAGGCGTGACATCATTTATGTTGACTACAGGAAAGTACCCAATTATTCTCCTACAAACGTCAAAACGATCGGTTTGACGTTTCGAAAACAAAAGTTGTTTTGAGCTGTCATGGAATAGCGCATTCTCTTAGTAGATGATTTCATGTGAAGTGTCAACGAAGATGCCACCTTATCACAGGCTAAGCTGATGACTCAACCCCGCTATCCAATTTCACGTGTTTACTGACGGTACGAGTTGTATTCGCGTTACCACGGTCGTCGCATTACTGAAGGACGACCGCACGATTATCGTCACATGTCAAAGACTGGACAGCTCGCATTGACACCCGTCTATCTTTACCTGGGTTTTTTTATTCATTTGATACTCAGCTTACAATTATAAGAGCGTGTTAATTATTACAACAAACATAATTATTTCTATTCGTCAATAACTTTGTTGACTTTGATTTAGGCTGGGTAAAAAACCGAGACGAAAAGTTATCATTATTTTTACCTTTTTTTTGCGAATCAAAAACGTAGGTAAACGATATTTTAACTAAGTAGGAAACTAAGATAAATGAGTTTATCAAAATAATCCGCCGACAGCTGTCTTTTGGGAATAAATAAGTTTGTTCCTCCGTATGATGGGAGTGTATACTTACTATTCTATTTAAAGTCTAATGCAGAAAAATCAAGATGTTGAGGCAGACACATCAGAATAATAATCACGGTAATTTTATGCAGAGGTTACATGTCACCATTATAATTGTTGTCATCACCTTATACATGCTTCACCTTACATAATTCCTTAAACGCATCAGACTGGCGCTGGCGAAACTTACAGAAAGATTTTCTTCAAGGGATTGTATGAAATGTTATGTTGTGATTGTAATGGCGTTGCCTGTCCATTTGCCGATCCATTAATTTTCTATGGGAGTCCCGTCGCATAAAACATAATGATTAACTACATCTCACTTAGAGTGACCTAACTGAAAAAAGATAGTTTAATGAGCAGTCAAATTTCTAAAATGTTGGGTTAGGTCATCATAATTCTAAAGGTGCGGAATTCTGTTTGAACCGCATATGCAAAGGCAAGAAACCATTCAGCTTTTCAGCCAGATCGCTATTAATGCTAATGACATATCGCAGGGGTTACAATGTTAGGTGTATTGCTTCCAAGGAACCCGGTTTGTGTACAAGTTACGGCGTCGCATCCCTTTGAACTGACGCCGACAGGAGACGTTTCATCGTCTTTCTAAGTACGCGGTATTATTGTCTGGCTCTAAACAGACTGAAGATGCAAACAATGCCGACAAAGTAAAGGGTGCCTACGGCGTGGCTACTCCGTTCACAATTTTAGAGTGCCGCTAGCATGTAACTGGCGAAGAATGTGGAGTCATATCAGAAATTTTAGTTCAAAATTTTTGGTTTATTCGTGGAGCAAAGAGAGTATAATACAAAAACTTTACCGAACAAAGTTTTCATGGAGGATGATGATGATGAGTTTGGGCTAAAGTTTAAATATGCCTAATATGCCTCCCATTAAAATATGCAACGACGTCCTAATAAACAATATGAGAACGCTGTTGACATGTCAAGTGCTACCATTCCTTTTCGACAAGAATACACCGTTACAAGCATCCATCATTTCTAGGAAGCGTTTAACCGATCCTCACGCATGACACTGATCAATATTCGCATATCAAGCATCGACCCTAACGAGCCAGTTAATCAAGATTCAAGCCACTCCTCGACCATCTATCACCGTTCATTATAATCATCGACGTATCACTTGTAAATACGACCGACGCGTACCGTACCTAGGCAAAAAAGACCCGTTTCGCATGCAGAAGCAGTTTATACTATTGTCCCTACTTGACTCTTCATGCGAGTCGACCGAGGTTTTTGAAGCTAGGATAGGATTTTTAAAGTAATAAAGCTACTAAAGCTGATAAGGAAATAAAATTACTTCCCCGAGAAACGACCTATCATCCTCTCTTTAACAGTTTTGTATGAAAATTAAAGGTACGGCAAACGGTTGAAGATGTGAAATATTGATGCTATAAGATACAGATTTTTGAACAGCCTACTAGGTGATTTAAAAAAGGCACGAGGTTTTTACGGATGTATTCCTGGGAACCAAGAAATTATCAAGTCAAATCGTTATAATGCGGAAATATAATTAAAATAGCAGAGGAGACATGGTTATATGAGTGATATGATGACTGCGAGTTTAACCTTACCGTCTGACGGATCAAGAAGGGTGCACATTTGCATAGCAAATGCGGTTATAATTTGAACGACTGCAATGTTTACATTATAATATCTGTTCATAATTTTACACAGCGTTCATTTGTTCGTAAGTGCTTTGTCCTGCTTATTTTGGGGTCTGTCAGTGAGTTCACAATATCTATTATGTTCATTTGTCTTTAATCTTAATCGGCACCGGCAGAGAAGACCGGAAAAGGACCTAGAGGGAGAGCTAAGACCACCTTGACAAATGTGTTGCCTACAGACATGAGGAAATGCGATGTTTCCGAAGATGACGTCAGGGATAGGGCGAAGTGGAGGAGGAAGACAAGGAAGGCTGACCCCACCACCATGTGGGATACATAGTCGGGAAGAGAGAGAGTTCATTTGTCTTTAATATAACTTATAAAAAAAAACATAACTATAATACTTAGTTAATGATGAATGACGTATAAATGTATGTTTGTATGCGCGTTAATATAATCATATTTTTTAAATGTAGGAGTATTGATAAACCGCGTTTTAACTGAAAGTGACGGGTTTTTTCACACACTTGGTTAACCAATTGGATTCCCTAATTTTGATACGAGTACCTGATCTATTTATTTAGCATATTGATAAAACGTCGTTGGACACAAAAAGCTGCTTATCTATGTGTTTGCTAAAAATAAAAACAAATTACGTTGTTTATTGAATACGAAACCATAGTTTGGTCTTGCATTAGCATGTTGCAGTCTGGCTCTTGTTCATTGTTTCAACAAAGTCTTGAAGTAGGGACTTTACATGTTACTTTGTATCTGATCGTATGGACGATAAAATGTATGATGCGAATTAAGTATGGACTTAATTCGCATCATACATTTTAGTTAGCAACCTCTATAAAATATTATTTATTAACAATAAGACAATCACTAAATTATTTTTCCATCCAAATTTACGATGTGGTATGAGTTTTCAAAATAAAATAGTAGATCTCTCATACACTCTTTATACACAATCAATTAATCATCAATCATTCATCATAGAACACAGCCAATGTGTTTACATATTTAGTTAATAAAACTTGATACATTAAATCCGATCTAGTGTTCACGGTTCAATGGGTACAGAGTGGGCACTCGAGGCACTTCAACGTGCTTGGGCGAGTGTGCAATGCACTAAAAATGCAATGATACATAAATGCAGCTCATTTTGCAAATTGCGGGCTTGATCCCACGTAGTGCCCGTGCCCAATCGCTAATGCGCTTGCCCGGTGGAGTCCAGTCTGTAAGGGCCTGGCCACGACAACGCTCGACCAGTGGCGCGGTAAGCGAATTCCTGATTATTTCTGCCGTAGGACGTCGACTGCTGGACACAGGCCTCCTCAATAGATTTCCACATGGGCGACCCGCATCCAGCGAGTCCCCGCAACCAGACGTCCGACCATCACCTTGCGGGTGGCCTTCGCAAGCTACGCTTGCCGGTACGCGGTCTCCACTCGAGAACCTTTCTGCCCCAACGGCCATCGGTTCTTCGAACTATGTGCCCTGCCCATTGCCACTTCAGTTTGTTTACCCTGTTTGCTATATGGATATGGTCAAAAAGTATGAAAGTAACGGAGTGCCACTGTCTAAGAGAGACTTGCCTTGAGACTAGCTGCGTCATGCATCACTAGATGGCGTTACTACCGTCAGATACTCTCCATACATGCGTTGTTTTGAGAATTATTGATGACAGTAAATAAATCCATTACGTGTAATGAATTTTGGTATTCGATTCCTTTGGCTGAGGTCGACGCAGGATTCGTCATGGTCACGGTCGTGTTATTTGGGCACATACCTAGCAGTCTTCATTTTACGGCGACAATGGCTCTCATACATATCAAAGAATACATAAGTAATAATCAGATGCTGCCACCGTCTAAGGGTCTATTCAGACGTACCACAACCACACCAAAACGACAGCCACGTGGTCGGGCGACAATTTAAATGAAAATAAATAGTTTTATTCAGCCGGACCACATTTTGCCGTCAAACGCAACCGTGTGGTTGGTCCGACCGCATCAAAACAACTGCAAGAAGCTACAGTGCACCTATTCACACGTAAAACCACTGCGTTACCACTTTTTGTTGCTGCGTTGTCATGTGGTTGTGGTACGTATAATTAGACCCAATGGAATCACGTCATCCAAGAGGGAATATCATTCAAGAATGAATTTTCAATTAAATTATGAAAGAAATTATTACAAAGTGACCTCTACACGGACGTTTTCTGAAATATATTGTTTAGACATATGGCGTTAAGTGTCTATCCGGCACGAGTTAATCCGCGCGACATGCCTAGTTTATCATAAGGCCCGCCATTCGCGGCGTATTGACAGCTTTATTGCGGACAAACGACAAACCGATAGTGGCAGAATGCGTTTAAATTAGAAGGTGCGCACGATCGGGACTTGGCTATGCTGGCTCACTCTTGAGGGCTAGAGGTAGGGTTATCAAACTTTTTCCTATCAAATATAGTATTTTCAAAGCTGCTACAAAAATATATGTAGAAGATGGTAAAAAAAAATCGTATGTATGTGGTTAAAATATTTCCTTTTTTTGTTGTACTGCGCCTTAATAATTAAAATTTTAATTTTGAGAAAGTATTGACAGTGACAGGTGATTGAAGGAAAAGTGTAAGGCTGAGTTCCGCTGTACGCAAAATATAGTAGTTTCATCTACTATATATATTTTTTAAATATAGTGTTTGATCCCCAAATATACTATATTAAATAGTAGGGTTGGCAACCCTAACTAGAGGACAGCATACTGCACGGTATTAGACGACAGGTGAAATTAATATATCTCTTGAAGAATAGGCACAATCTAGGTAAGTATGATGAAAAAAAAACTGCTGCTATTTGGTAAATGTAAAAATTCAAGCGAAATTTAAAGCGAAAAAAGTTGTACCCACGTATTATCTCTTCTGTAAAATTTCGGTGCGCAATAATTATAAACCTGTATGCTTGCGGTTGTTTAAAAAGGGATGTTGACAACTTTATTCTGTGGTATAAAACGACCTTTCAATAATAGAAATCTTGGTGATGTAAATGTTAAAATAACGTTTTTGTATTTTCCCAAAAACCGCTCCATACTAAAGCCTAGGCACGTGTGTTTATCGAAACTGTCTCATAACATAACAAAAGTTACCATACACGTCATGGGTTATTTATTGGTATTATTAGTTATTAATATTTTCATGCTTCAAAACTTGACTTTCCCACCAATCTTTAAAGCGTCATAAAACAAAGCTACGCGTAAATCATTGAACTCAATATTTGTTTCGGGATTTCAATCTTAGATACCGTTTCATAAAAAATATATATATATTTGAGTAGGTGCAGTCAACATCCCTATTAGGTCCAATTTCACCGTGCCCTGTTAGTTGATAACAATGGATTTTAACTGTCAATGTGAATGGTAGGCATAATCAGCCGTCAGCGACCAACACAGCAGGGTAAAATTGCACCTGGTGGTTAGTTAAAGTAATCCATACTAATATTATAAATGCAAAAGTTTGTCTGTGTGTCTGTCTGTTACCTCTTCACGCTTAAACCGCTGAACCGATTTGGATGAAATTTGGTATGGAGATAGTTTGAGTCCCGGGGAAGGAGATAGGCTACTTTTTATCCCGGAAAAATACCCTCATTCGCGATAACCGAATTTAAGGCGGACGAAGTCGAGGGCACAGGGCTAGTGAAAAATAAATTCGCTTCTTGGCTTGCAATCTGTTTAGCCGCTTTGATATGATGACGCCACACCGACACATAAAAACATACAAAAAATAAAACGAATATATTTTACGGTTCAGCGGCCCAAATAGTCCGTACGACTTATTTTTTTGAAAATATCTTCAATGTACAGACATGTTTATTTGTCCATTCTTATAGAACCGAAACTCGGTGGTCCATGATCTCTAAGTATGTATATACTTGTAAAAAAAATTACAAGAAGTATTTATTAATAAACAATAGAAAAACAACAATAATGTTGAGATCGATCGAATGAATTCTAATGAAAATGTTTATTCGTATTAGCTGTACGAAAAAAACCGGTCAAGTGCGAGTCTCACTAGCGCACCGGAAGCTCCGTACAAACTTTCACTTATTCCGACTTAACTGGCCGGTTGACTGAAGTTCGTCTCTGGTATCTATGGCGACGTATAAAAATGAGGGGCAAACTTAACCAATAATTGATGATTTAAAAAAAAAAGTAACACTTAGAGATATACATGGTTATACTTTTCCTGCAATATTTATATTTAAATTACATAATTCAAGAAAAAAAACACACATTTTTCGCTTGGTAAACTTCGGAGATAAAGGAGGGAATGGTATTTTTTCCCATATTTTCCTTTAATAAAACGAAATTTAGGCAATAAAAATGTTTTTCGAAAATGTGCAGATCTTGGCCTTTCATATGATAGGTACCCTAATTGACCCCTCTTTAAAGATATATTTTTATTTTCCACATATAAATAATTCCTAAATATATTTATATTTTTAAATGAGCCCTTACAATATAGACAGAGTCGCACCAAAAGGGTTCCTTTTTTACCTTTTTGGTACGGAACCCTAACAAACAATTACACAGGAATACATAGGGGAAGCATACTCAAATACAAAGCATTGACACGCTTAGTTAAGCTCCTTTATTGTATGGACGTCGACCAGAAGCAAGCATAATGAATCGGTAGAAGCCTTTTTTCCGTAGAATTATTATTAACTAGAGAATGCCCAAAACTTTGTTCTTGGAGGAGATAAAGTCATAAACCCTCTATTTTTCTTCGGCGTTGTCGGGTATAAAGTATCCTATAAACCATCTGTGGATGCCCAAAAATATTTGAATTTTGTTCAGCCGTTTAGACGTGATGAATCCACAACGACAATACAAACATACAAAAAATCCAAAAATATTTTTTCGATTTGGCCACCAAATGACATTCAAATAGTCAAAGTCATCTATTTTTTTTTAAAATACCTTCAAGGTACAGACAGTTCATTTTTAAGAATTTATATTAAAATTGATGCAATAGTTCGTTTGTTTGCTAAATCGGCTAACAATGTTTTTCATAGATGATGTGCAAAATACAGGAAAACAACTTTAAGTTCTTCTCTGTAATTAAGTAAGTTAACGCGAGATAAATCGCGGACAAAAACTAGTCATACATAATAAACAATCGTATATCAAAACCATCACAAACATCAAAACGAGATCGAATGAATAAAGCCATAATCAACCCCCCGCTGGCCCGACTACAAATTAAAATATCGCATCTTATATGGAGTACTTTTTGCCAATCACCATTTACAGGTCCGCAGCGAGCCTCACATTTACAAATGAGCTCCATTGTCGTAAAAGCATTGAACAAATTAATCAAAAGTGTACATTACCCGTTACGCACACAAGTTAAGGTTAGTAGTATCCTTCAAATCCTATGTGGTAGTGTCTAGGTTCAGAGTGATTAGATGTGGCGCCACGCGTACGTGTTGCCTAAGCGTTACCGAATTACGTATTCCACAGAGTCGCTTGTAGCGGACCACTCATGCCCGTGGCGTACATTACAATTAATTAAGCACTGAGTGCGCCGTGTCCTGATTTCGTGGCTAATTGTTTAGCCAGCTAGATCGGTATCGGTTTCAGCCTGGGTGGCTTGATACCTGATGACGCGCGTAATCGTGCGATCGGTATTGTCTTCCCAACCACAATATTGAGTTAGAATTTACCTGGAACCTAGCTTGAGCCCATTTGAACCTTAGGCATTTGACGCCCAAAGTTTTCTCAGGTTTGAATGATTTTCTTCAGCATAAAAGCAGCTGGGTCTAGGTTTACGCAAATTAATCTCGATTGGAGCTCGAACAGTATCGCTCGCTTGATCAGAGTATCTTGGATTGTTCAGGGCACACCCTATATCATTTTTTCCATCACTCCCCGCATACTTTATCCCTACGCAAGAAATCACGTCATCTCGTTCTCCAAAGCTGCTTTATAGCAAAACATCCACATCCTAACAACCACTTTCGTATATATATAAGGGTAAAGATTGTCTATGTCCATATTTGAGATGATGCCATAACTAATGAACGTGACTGAAAAATTAATTAGAGAACTCGTTTTTAATTGAAAGACATTTATGGCTCCCATCCCAATGAACAAACGAATATTTCAATCTAGAGCCCGAAACTGTTGTCAAGTTGTGTGTCAAGAAAAATAGCCGCAAATCTATCGGCAAAAACACCAATTAGCGTGGCAATCTGCATATAAGGCCCCGTCCCGCGCCGGACGCGTCGGTACGTATTAACACCTGCATGAGTGGACCCATAAAATAAATTAATTATAGATCATCTCCTAACAAAATATAACCACTTTTACATGCGTTAATCGTTAAGTCTTCCGGCGTTTGTAGAAAATCTCTCGACAATAAGAAGTAGAAACTTTGTCTGCGAGTTATAGACGTCTAAATTTTGTGGCAGAACAGACCTGTTTAATTAATTTGAAATTACTTTTTTTTACTTTAACGGCTGCCGGCAACATGAAAACTAATTCTGTATTTGATGAGCCAAATCTATTGGGCGTAATTTTTGCACAAGATGAGTGATTCATCGGACACTTGGGCCTGCGCGAGCGATCATTATCGACGGATATCGCTGTGCCGGTCTACTGCTACGGTATCGGGGTCAGAAGTCTCCGAACATGTCATTAAATGAAGCGTTTGTTTGAGGATAGATGACGTATTTCCGGATGCCGATTATAAGAACCGTAAAGTTAATGCACATAATAAACTTGGCGGTGATCAAAACAGGTCATAATTATTAATGCGTCTGTCGGTTGAACACACATTATTAAAAATATGAGCGAAACTAACGTTCTTAATATTATTTATTGCGTAAACAACGTTGTGTGTTGCCATCAGAAGAATAAACAAACGTTTGTAGGCAACGTCCGCGGCGCGGCGCAGGGTGAGGGGAATCAATGTTTATTATTTTAACGAGACGCCCGACGTGTCGTAAAATAGTTTTATTGTTAATACAAATAGTAAATCTCACTTTCCGGCTAATAAATTGGATGGACGCATCTAGAATTAATAAATTAACCATTTAAATTTAACAGTAATGCCGTTGCCCTAACATGATCTAGTGTGGGCTCGCCTGTCATCGAGTTTGCAAATGACTATAATTGAAACATGCGACGCACACTTTGAACAAATGTGAACAGATGCCACCAGTCACGAACAACACATGTAAATCTCATAATTAAATTATACGCTATTAGAAACGAGTTTGAAAAAGAGAATAAATGTTGGTAAAATATTCGCACTAACCAGTTCCCATTTAAATGTATTGGTATAGTTTTCCACTACTATTACAGACAAAACCACTTAATATCTTGTCTATAATAGGTAAGCCCTTTGTCTCGCTTCGGCCTTCCCTATAAGAGCGAAGTGTGGACGACGGTACTTTTATTGCTACAATTATAGATAAGCTCCTCCGAGTGCTCCCAGTCTTTAATGAAATGGAAATAAAATAAGTAGCCGACGATTAGCAAGCATTACAATAAAATTTAATAGCTACGCGTACAGACTTGACAGTATGACCTTGTAAGGAAACCTGGTCGGATTTTATGACAGTTTCAATGAGCACAAAGACGTATCAACACACACATGCGAGTTTTTGCATTGCCCTAAATGGATTTTCAATCATATAAAAACGCGACCAAGAAAACTGTTAAAAAAAGTTATTAAACTACGCAAATTCGTTAGTTATAGGTTGAATACAATATCAATATTTATCATATGATACCACAAGTCAATTGACCGGGCTATGGACAGAATAGCTCATAACATAATCAAACTTTAGAAAACAAAATAATATTAACTCCGTTAAAAAGGAGAGTTGCGTATTTAAGTAGTAATTACTTAAGCACTCTTACAAGCATTAAGCCTGCTTTTCCCTTAAACGAGATTAATTAGTACTGCGTACGCGGGAAGAATCAAGAGTACGCGGCGGCGGTTGCACAAGCTAGTCCATATTTGTTGCAAGTTTATGATTTACAAGATTTACACGAAGACGCATTCGTTTATTATCTCGAGCTGTGTTTACTGTTGCTCTCTAATTGTTGGTAGATACGCGCGCCGGCGCCGCCGCGACGCCGTCCGTTTGGATAATTCATAAGGGCGCGAGTCTCCGCTCGCAACATTCGCGAGCTTCCGGGTTGCCTTATGGGACCTCATTGCGACCTAAAATGGTCACTAATATGTTCAATAAATCGCACGTAGCTTCACATGGTAGTCGCTTTTATAGATATGGCACGGACTAATGCCCGCTATAGCAAACCCTGTTATTGAGCAAAGATTTCTTCAGTTCGTAATTGCAGCGCGGGAGTCAACAATGAAGGTTCGAGTTTATGGTGTCGTCAGTACATCCCGCGAATACTTTACTCTCGGCGACGCGGAGTTAAAATTCTGCTCATTTCAATGGTCCATATTGGAATGGAATAAAAACCTCGGTCGTTTTAAAATTGACTACGCGCAGGACCGCTGGCGCCAAGCGAGGATTATTTTGTTTTGTTCGGACCGCGCAAGTGATGGGGAAAAATTATCATATTTCACTGTAACACTCGTGGCTGACTTTTATGTGATTAGGCTTGTTTGCTGCTGATGAGATTTAGGAGTTTCCCAAGCCTGAGGCGATGTAATTATACCACTGGTGCCTTGAAATAGTAATGGATCCTATATCAGAATAGGATTATATCGGTTTAATGAATAGATTGGGTTCGAATGAGAAACAAAGCTACTAAATAACCTGGTCCTTAATAAGGTATCTGGTTGCTACTGCTAGTTAAAAGGATGGGTGATATAAGATTTGTTACCATGTCTCGAAAACAGCCTTCATAAAAACAACTATGTTAAGGTATATATTACTAAATTCATCACCATTTACTTGAATTGCAAACTTGTACGAGGGCTGCTATTTATATATCCGGAAACCGGGATTACAATCTTCTTAAATAGCATATTTGACCGCCATGGTAAAATTTGAACTTTTTTAAGTATATAAGGTATATTTTTTCTTCCTTATTAACGCTCGTGTTTTGTTTTTGACGGGTTTTAAATGTCATCTCGCAGCAAGAATGGAACTCACTCGTGAAAATATTCGTGCTATGATTTATTATGATTTTCGGCGTGGTTTAACGCAACAACAGTGCATAGATCAACTAACTTCAACTTTTGGTGATGAAGCCCCATCTAAAACTACTGTGTATCACTGGTTTAGTGAGTTCAATCGTGGACGTAGTATGCTTACGGACGAAGTTAAGGCAGGTCGCCCGAAATCGGTCGTTGTACAACAAAATATCGAGGCTGTGCGAAAACTTATAATGGACGACCGACATGTTACGTACCGCGAGATAGAGGCGACTCTGGGTATTTCTATGACCAGCATTAATAGCATATTACATAATTATTTGGCTGTAAAAAAAATTTGTTCGCGTTGGATACCCCACAACTTAACAAATGAGCAAAAACATGCTCGCGTCGAATGGTGCAATAAAAAGTTAAAAAAATATAACCGTGGTGACTCAAAAGCCGTTTATAACATCTATACAGGTGACGAATCCTGGATCTATGCATACGATCCCGAAACGAAGCAACAATCAACGGTATGGGTGTTTCAAAATGAGCCGAACGCTACGAAAGTTACTCGTGCAAAAAGTACATTGAAACAAATGGTGGCCTGCTTCTTCGGTATTAATGGCCATGTAGCTACAGTGCCACTAGAAAACCGTAGAACGGTTAATTCAGAGTGGTACACGACCATTTGCTTACCGGAAGTATTTGAACAAATTCGTAAAACTAACCAGCGACGAAGAATCATTCTTCATCATGACAATGCCAGCTGTCATACGTCACGCGAAACAACTCTATTTTTGGAGGGTCAAAATGTGGAATTAACGGGTCATCCGCCGTACAGCCCTGACTTGGCACCCAACGATTTTTATTTATTTCCAAATATAAAGAATAAATTACGCGGTCAACGATTTTCGACCGCTGAAGATGCTGTCGACGCATTCAAACAACACGTTATGGAGGTACCTCAGGCGGAGTGGCAGAAGTGCTTTAAAAATTGGTTCACGCGAATGCAAAAGTGCATAGATCATCAAGGGGAATACTTTGAAAAACAATAAAACTATTTTCAGCCGTGTACGTTTGTTTGTTTTTTTGTTTCCGGATATATAAGTAGCAACCCTCGTATATGGTTTAATTTGTACATAACCGAAAATTTCCTTATGAAGATATGTTTATCTGCAATGCATTTTAAAATTGTCTACATAGTACCTACCTACTTGTTCAGTTAAAAGTTCACCAGGGAATTATGACAAGGTAGGTACCTCTACCCAAGTAAACCAGGAGCGAATACCCAGAACACTATTACAAGAAGCTTAAATCCGTGCGGTTCGAAGCGTTCCTAGTAGCAACGGTCGGCATCATGCATGCACGCGCAAGCGCAGAAAAAAATCTGGTCAGCCTAATAAGGCGGCAGTACGTGCTCAGACACTACCGTTTGCGATTATCTCACGGCCCCAAGAACGGGGTCATGTGGGAACCAAATTACTTAAACGAGCTCTTTTAAATAAGCGACATCACGGATCCTCGAGATGGCGGTGATAAGAATATGTTAGATGAGCTGAACGAGTTTGTGGCAGCTGACGAGAGTTTAGACATGGGTGACTTTATATGGATCGTGTGTAGGAATACCATTTTGAAATTGTTGTCACAGATGTTTATGGGCGAGGCTTTGAGGACTTGGTTTATAAACGTGGTACAAGTTAGAAGAAATCTGAATGAATGTGGAGCTAACCCTGCGCTTGAGTCATCATATTGTCAGGGGTTTTAAGGTAGAGGAAATTAGAAGTAAATAAGTTGTCTAACTGAAAAGCAGAGAGTGAGTTACCGCATTGTACATAAGTATACCATATTACACATAAGTCTACCAAAAGTCCTTTGACTATATTTAACGCTAGAATTTAGAAGTTAGTCGTCCAGAGAAGTGAAACGTCAAACGTCCTTTATCACATTAATGACCGAACCCTGGCAAACGAAAGGTACTTGGAGATACTAAGTTCGTAATTATAACAGAAGCAGTTCCGCGGGGTATTTATATTGCTCCTAAGAGCTCGAGCAATTTGCGCATAGCTCCTGAATTGCGCTCGAGCGATTCCAATTACCAGGATTAATTAAAATAGACAACAAAGTGCCATGTAAAATGCATTGAATATCTTGCAACTATAAGACTTACCTTATCGTAGAGTAAGCAATAAATATAATGTTCGTAAGTTCGTATTCATTGGAACACGGAATGACGATATCTTGGCGGATGGTTGTACTTGTACAGATGAAGACTTAACTGATCTGTCAATAACTAATTTTATTTATTTATTTATAATCCACTAGCAAATTAACAAAAGGCTAAATTATAGGTATGTCCGACTTTCCTGGTATCAGTTACAAGCACACAATAGATGAGATTGATTAAACACGCCTGACTAAGTCTGACTTGTGACTATATCTGGAAATCCCTTGTTGAATGAAAATACTGAATAAGTCATCACTGGGAAACGCAAGTATTTCAAAACTCTAGGCGCTCGGAGAAATTAAGTGAATAATTGATATTACTTGGAAGGTCCTCTTAAACGTGCGAGCTAACGACGTCCTTTGAGTGTCTTAGATTTAATGCTTTTTGTTAGTCGCCTGGACGGGAAACACGAATAACCCCGTCCTGGTCGCTCGCTGCGGGTATCTTGATGGTTCGACCCATAAACGAAAAGGAACCGGTTTTGTATCGATGGTGAACGCGATACGCGGCGCCGACCACCGCGGGCAGAGTAATTGGGCTCCGCAGGACTTCACACCATCCTCACAACACCAGATCACCATTTTGTACCCGACACGAAACCACGCTTGAGCATTCCGAGACCCGCCCCGTTTATCAACGATCTTTACTGGCTCAGAAACGAATTTAAGTAGTCGTTATAAATGACCAAGAGGAATTTGAGTCCAAGTAACGCTTAATCGAATGTTTTCATCGAGTCTTTATCGAGTTAAAAAATAATGCAGTAACGTCGAGTAATTGATGAGGTTTGCGTTGACAAAGACCTTTTTATTTAGCGGTCGTTGACTGTCGAGACATGGTAACGTCGTTCGATAATTTAGCAATCGAGAACACATTTTCCCTTTCAACGATGTTAAAATAACTCGCCGTTTCTGTGGAAATTTACTCGAAAATGTGTCGTCAATAGTATGATATATATAGTAAACGTTATCATTGCGCTGAGCATATAATTAAGAGTTCGTTAACCCTTCGAGACGTCGCGGAATCTAGCGACGTGTATTTCGGTCCGGACGGATGCCCGTAGGCTTCCTCGGCAGTAAATCCACAAACATATAAATAGCCACGCGTTTTCATACGGCGAACGGCATAAAGTTTATGCGGACTTTTATGACTCGAATAGCCGATAAGACCGCCCTTTACGAGTGTACCGATTACGTTCATTCAGCGAACAGAGGCACGGACCAATTTAGCTTGATTCCCGACATGCCCTTTGATGTGCTTTTAGATACGGTGCAAGGGAATATCGGGAGGGATTCGCAGGTCCATCTTGGCCGGTAACGGCGCCGGGGTGTGTTCCGGAACAGTTACTATACTGTTATGTTCGCAAGGAAATGATATTTAACATCTCTACTCAGAATTAGACGCGCCTGCAGTACTATCTAACAAAATAAGTCGCAACAAAGTCTCGCTCGGATTTATAGAAACGTAAATCATGTCATGAAGGGTCTAAAATACAGTTTACAGCACGAGTTGCTGACAACGAAAACGTCATTAAAGTGGGTAAGTTACTTAAAATCGGTGCTAAAGTGTCACAAAAATACTTATAAAGACAGCACAATGCTTAAATGGCGAGAGCAATTTTCAATCTGACAGTGAGGATATTATCGATATAATCAATTAACGTATCGAAACAAGTGAATCGCGCGAAAAAAAATTAATCAGATATTGAGGATTCGATAAAAAAAAAGTGTAGGCTCGGCGTGGGAGTGACGGCGGCCCTGCGGACACCGGGCTAATTAAAAGGATTTTGTAAGCTGTCACCGAGAGATAAAACACCACTTTGATGCAGCCGCTTACTTTTTACTAACGTTTTTCCAAGTTTAATCGGTACCTATTTATAGACGACACTATGAGGAATGAAGATGACCATCGCGTTGGATTCCGATTCCGATCTCTTCAACTAACAAGCTTTAACTTTAGATATTACCGTTTTTTTTAAGTAGGGTAAGTCCGGGGTAGATGGCCATAGTTTTTTCCAAGACTAATTATGCTGAAAATATGAACATTAGAATTTAGATTTTAGTTGAAAATTAAAATCTATCTAACGTAAACAAAACCACAAACATTGTTAAAACTAAGCGAACATGGTCAAACAATATTTTGAAATCAAATTAGGGTTGGCCTTCTCTCCCGGATATGTCCGGGAAAGATGGCCATAACATTGAATATGAGTAGATTTCAATTTTTTACTATTTTTGTGCACATTTCACTCCTTTTAAATAAAATAAACATTTTTTTAAATTCGGTTCAATTTTAATGAACTTACAGTATATTTCTACATAATAGTCAATTCTTCATTATTCTGGATTTATAGTAATGTATTTGTCATCTCTCGCATATTATTATTACTACTGTTATGATTTTAATTAATAACATTTATTTCTTTTTTTTTTAGTATCTGAGATCCCAATTCATGGCTTTCCAGTACTCAATAAGTGCGTATGGCCATCACTCCCGATGCAGCTGGTTCATTATATCAACGTATAAAAAAAAAGTACTGCGCCCATTCAAGTTATTTTAAATTTAATATGTACGAAAACCTCAGTACTTCCTAAAATAATCACTATTACTGGGCCAGTTAAAAAACAAATAAAGTTACGTTATATATCGGCAATCTCTTTATAATTTTTCAAGTAGCTTATTTTAAATAAAGTTACTTCTCATGAGATTTTTTCTTTTGACGTTTATCAAGTGTTGTCTTCTCACCGAATAAAGTTTACGTGAAATAAGCGACATTAACATCCTATAAGTTGGAAAATTTTTGACTGGCCATCTTAAACTTATGGCCATCTAACCCGGAATTACCCTACATAGTTTTCTAAACTATCAGTTTACTGCCTTTAATAGACTTGCAGACGTGCAATGAAAGGATGCACAATGCGGGAAACGATTCAGTGTACCTAATCTTGAACCACCTTCGACAAAGCAAGCCAAGCGAATCAGTTTCTAGGACTGATAAATCATGATGCAGATAACCATAATTGACAATTGATTGTTTATAAATTGAATGAGCACGCTCATTGACAAAACGAATATCTGCAACAATATTAGCACTCGTTTAGAGAATGGGCATGAGATCATCGATGTAACGCGGGCGGAGTAACAATTGGACAAATATTTTGGCGGTGCTGTGTCATACTTTGATTAGAGCTAGCCTTGTTTCAATAATATCGGTCGCTTTATCCAGGACTGATTTCTAAGAATTAGATGTTATTGGAATATTAACTTCAATGGATTTGTTTGTACAAGAACTAGGTTCTATAGCACCCTTCGGCAAAAGTTACTTATGTAACAACCTGTGAATATCATGTTCAAGCACTATTGAATACCAACTTATGACTTAATAAGTTAATGTTTATAAGCTTTCTCCCCATAATCTTGATAATACTAGCTAGTAGGGTTATATCTGACTTGATCTACCTGTTACCTAGTAGACATTTCAACATTGGCATTTCCATTATCTGTTTTACTGAACTAATTTGCAATTGTCGGCAAATATTTAGTCGTGCCGCATTCAGATTGGATCTAGTTTATAGCACGAGCCACTTGTTAGCACGATTTACAAATAAATCGTACGTAATTTGAATAAATAGCCCGTATTTATTGAAATAACTCCAACACATTGAATAAGATGTAAAGAGGTGCATTATTCCTTTCTTAAACGATTTCTAGTAAGTAAATATTATCAAACAGTTAAAGTTGTGACTATAGAAATACTATGTTAACTGAAAAGTCAAGATTAAATGGTTTAGCATGGTTTCTTTCAAAGCAAATGTTTATTAACCCTTTACACGCCTATCATTATATATCAGAGAGATACTTTTTTCTGTCAATTTTGTGGTCTCGGAGGTCTTAAAAGCTCACTTTACCTCCGACATTCTTTGGTGAAAGAGAGGATTTGAAATATTGAATGCTTATTTTATAAATGTCTCTAAAATATTCGCGTTTTATTCAAGCTACCTAAAGTACAAATTTAATTAGCATTCTTAGTATCGAATTATTATTTGACCAAGTAACAAAAATCAAAGTTTTTAATCAAAAATACATTAATGAATCTAATATAGTGAATAAATTGCGGCAAAAAACATTCCCGTGTCAAGATTAAGTGGTTTCTCTGGTTTTCTTTGGCTTAATGACGTATTATTTAAGTACTACGATCTACCCAGGCCGGGTCACAATAGAGGTCTAACTAAAGGATTAGATCCGGCCGGATTCGTTAATGAGAACCCTTTGTGCTCTCTCGTGACCGAGAGATGACAGGAAATCGTTTATTTAACCGTAACGTAAAGAAATTTTCATTTTTTTTTTGTTAAGGGTATTTTGAAACGAGATTGTTGTGAGTGAGATGCTATGATAAGTTTTATGGAGTGCATTAAACGTTATTGGTGCCATTCTCGCCCACTTATATGAGTTTTAAGGATCTGCTTATATTAACAACAACACTAAAAAGTTATTTCATCAGTACGTAATTTTTTCCGTCCAGGTATTTTTTTATGTTTGTTTGTTACTTTGTGATACTCTAGAGACCTTTTGATGCGTGGGCCGATTTTGATGATCCTTGTGTCAATCGCTTGTCTTAATTGTCCTAATTTCACTGACTGTCCTAATGACACAGCAATCAAAACTCAATAAGACGACAATGAGACGCTATAGGATAGGGTCAAAAAAACGGGTATCATCGAATAGGGCTTTTACTATCAATGTTAGGCATATTTTATCATTATTAATTTTTAATGGCCATTTAGTAACTAAAAATTTGAAGAAGGTTTATAATAAAAATTAGAAGTTTAGATAGAAGCATCTCAAAAATTTCGATGAAATGACAAGATTGCGAAATTTACAGACTTAAAATGTTTACTAAAAAGTATATAGTTAAATTTAAAAAAATGCATAAAAAAGCTAAAAAACATAATAGGTTTTAAACAGTCGGGACCCATAAGACATCTAAATCAAATTTGCTCAAAAATGGGTCCGGACGATGTCCTGTTTTAGAACAGTTGAAACATTTGTTTCTTATCTTTAACTTTTCTATTCTTTCATGAACGCTCTTTATTTGTCACAGTCTTTATCGCCATGGTTTACAAAACCATTTATTTCTTTTTATTTTACCATCAATCCGATCCCGACTGTTTAAAATCGCTGTTTCCCATTGGACTGATGTCCTAATTCCGGTCGTAAAAGTCACGGAAAATTTATACAATATTACTCAACAAATTTCTGGGTACTGGACTCGTTCTTTCCTTTTAGTATACCTAACCGTTTCACAACACCTGATGCATTAATAGGACAGGGCCAGGGCATGTTAGGTCCGAATCCGCTCACAATAAAGTTGGTATGAATTGATGATCTGGGGGCACGGTAGTGCGCCCGCCAAACGAACATATAGTAATCTCCACACGCTTAGACCCAGTTATTTCTTCAAACGATACTGGTACTTACCTGGAACAAACAAAAACAAATTAAAAATACGATTCCAAATCTTCAATAAAATGAAACAAAAGCTCCAAATAAGTAGTACCTAGAATCTTAATTTAAAAAATGTATTCGCCTAATTTCAAGATGTTCGGAGGCTTGATAAAATCAATAACGCATAAACTTTCGTTTGTATTTAGATGAAACTTAGCAAACACATAGACAGCATATACATTAAAAGACTTAATTTCCGGTAAAGCGAGTGAAAACATTTATATTTTAGCGTACATAAATCTGAGGTAATATATGATATAATATTAGTAACAAAATGAAGAAGAAATATATATACTAAAGTAAAAATGTATACACAGTCGAGGCAACTGCACAAATGTCTTATAGAGAATTAATAAATATAAAAAATGAGCTCGTCCAGAAATAATTTGATCATATTTGGCCAACTTTTGAACCACCCCTCGGGTCAAGCACTGTACCTCTACACAATATCTAAATATGCCATTAGAATCTGTAATAGCAGGCACCATTAATATGATGACACTAATGAGTGCGGTTTAAACGATCTGAAATTGACCCCCTCCCCCTTGGTGATATTTAGTGATTATTAAGCCTCCCCCCCATTGAAGATCACGTGTATTTTTGTGACTAAGTATGAATTAAGTTAGTTATTGAGTAATTTCGTTATTTTTTGACTTTCCTGCTGTGTAAATAAATTTTCATGTGATGCCTTAACAGACCGCCCCTCTCCTCCGTCGTGATCACTTCCCCCCCATAAACGATCACATGATCTGGACGAACGCTTACTTAAAAATAAACTAATTGAACATTCTGAGTCCCAATAACGTGCACATACAAAATGAACACTTATTATTACACGACTGTATTTGCCTATGTTTAACAAATAAATACTTTTGACTTTGGTAAACTTTATGTTCCCAATTCTCGTTTTAGATCATTAGGTAACATTAAAACAGTTTGTTAAAGTAAATAGCGTCTGACGCGGTCTTTTTTGTGGAACTAGTAAGTTAACATACAGGAACATGAAAGCGGCAACAACATAAATATTTCAGGCATTAAACCAGCGGCTTTGGTGCGTTTAATCTGACCGATCCTGTAATCATCGCGGCGCCTGCGCAGCCGTCAATCATCCCGACTGACACAATACGAGCAATGTATACCGCTATTACGTAAACATCACCATTGCATGAAAGGAAATGCTATTCGAAGTAAGGAACTTGAAAAAGAAAACAATCCATGGCCAGTTGCCATTTTTTTGATAGTAAAAAATTATAAAAAGAAACAATAACCTAATACAGCGTCGATTAATGAGATACTGATATTAGAGTAAAAAAACTCACATTAGTATGTAAAGGGTGAGTTCACTCTTGTAAAGACAAAATAAAAGTCCAATTTTCTAGGCGACGTTAAATAGTGTATATGTCGCAGGAAAATGGTCAAAACAGAGATTTGAACAAATCTCTAAGTCATATGACCAAATCACGTAGGATGTTAAAATAGCGAATCCATATTATTACTTGCCTAGAAAAAATCAGTCATTTGATCAAATCCCTGAATCTGTTTAGTGAAATGTCGAAATCAGGCAAAAAGGGCATCTCGTTTTTTCATTTCAACAAATTTGTTTAGTGATTTGATAAAATCCCCGCAACACGTCAGTGACCAGGATAAAGTAAAAATAATGCTGCCTTGCTATGTAGCGTGTAATGAACAATAGTCAAATGATTACCTATTTTTTAAGATTGTGTATCGGTATGGTATGGTGGTGTATTAAATTATAATTAAAAATTTGGAACATAAATTATATACTATTGTTGTTGTGTCAAAAGTAATATAAATAACATTAATTATCACAAAAATAATAAAACGTGATGAAACATCAAGACCGACAACAATGGCCGTCAAAACTCTTAAAACGGCAATACAATTTGTGAAACAGAAATAAATAACAATATTGCGGTCTCACTGCAATCATACAATATAGGAAATATAACACAATACAATCCTTCCTATAAGGGTAAATTCAAAGAACCACAAAAATCGTTTTAGACCCACATGAAATATCACACATCATAAAAGGCCATATTATTTACGAGGATGCGGCCCACGTGAAGAGACTTAACGAAGCAAAGCGGCCTGTCAATCACGGAAACACAATGGCAGCTGATGCAGAGATATGATGCTCTAAGTTATAACGAACCATTTCAGGAATATCGTGACTTGAGGAATTGGAGAAGCATTGTCGATACAAGGGTCGATGTCTTTCCAAAATGGTTAGGAAAGATCGCGTGAATGTGTTACTTGGATGGAAGACACATGATTGAATTGCTTTCATGTAATATACAAACCCATAATTTTTTACAGTTAATGCAGTTAATTCAAATGAAACGCATTCTTTCCAACTACACCAGCCGCAATAATAATGCGTAAAGATAAAGATTGATCTAGCAGATCAACGCATTTTACGCATTTTTCTGAAATATTCGCCTTTCAAATTTACTAGTCTTTTAAAAGAATTTCAATTAAATTAGTCTTAAATCAGTATAAAAACCTACTAAATACATTCAAACTGACATACCTCCCATGTTTTGTTTCCTGTCGATAAAAAGCTTGCAGCGACGCCATTAACTAAATTAATGTCTAAACTATTCAGAATAACGTTACTTGGTTTAACTTAGTTTCACATTATTTTTGAACGCTAAAGCGTACGTTAGGATAAGGACCGATTAAAGTAGCCAATGGCATTTCCGGACCAATGGCGAAAGACTCTTTTTTAATTACAAGTTTTTGTACATTTTGCATAATTGATAGCTTTGGACAAAAAACTACCGGTGTCTAATAAATAGCCTGAGAATAAGGCTTTGATATCGCCGGCATTGATTTGCCGCTGAATTAAATAATGCCGGATTTGTGGGAACATTAATTAAAGTTAACATGCAAAGATCCGGCGAGATGTCTAAAGCATTGTAAATTTGTTAGGGACAAAATAAATCGGCTTGAAATAAGATGGTGGTACGATCCTAATTAACACATCGATAAAGTATTCTCTTTTTTTAATTAAAGTTTTATAGCCAAATTCCTTTTATATCATTCATACAGTAATCATGAAGAGACTTTTAGATCCAATCTTTTCTCCATTTACTTTCAAAGGACATATCAAAGATCACATGATACTAAAATAAAATGAGTTCTTTTTGTGATGTCGTTAACGGCTTGTTACTATTAAAACTGGTAAATTCTCTTCAAGATCAATCCCAAAATTTTTGGGTTTAGATTTTGGATCGTACTAAATCGGATATATCATACAGATTGTAATGATTATCGAAAGGTAACCAATATAATTATTGTCGGCGTATGTATACTATACAAACAAAGCAAACGGTCTCAAACAATCTAACTTTCAGACCTTAATGTCATAATTTTTTTATTTTAATACCGAGGCATCACATCACATATCGCAGTGTAATCCTATTTCGGGACTGATGGATTGATCATTATCATCCGCGCATACAAATACCATCACACTTATAAGACTAATGTATTTCGTTAAACTAATTTGTCAGACTGCAAATACAATCCCCACGCCCCACGATAATTACAAAGATTTCGTTTGAACTGTCAGCCGTTTTTCATAAAAACGTTATTTTTATTCGTTTTCTTGATGAGATAGATTCGTGTAAAAACACGCGTTCTGAGGGCACGAGAAGGCGAATATGATTTATAATCAAACATACTTGTAAATAAAGCTTATTGAGCGAATACCGGCCGTATTGTGAAGGGATAAGACGTGCTGGTCAGCAGGTAATGAGATTAGTTGGAAGGTCGGCGCAGGCGCCACGGGGCCGTGTTTCTCAAAACTTTGTTTTTTTTTTTTATTTTATAATGCGGGGTCCGGTCGGAATACCGATCTGACTTATGAATACGGTATAGTATTGTTTTTAATAACAGATGACTTCGACAATATTAAAAGCATTTTCAGAAGCATCGTGGCTTTCATATAATTGAAAAGCGTTAGAGTCAGCATGCAGAGTAAGGGTACTCTGTCATTTTGTAATTTGAGTGATAGGTACTACGATACTTTTGAAATCCGCTCGATCTTCATTTAACCATTAGCTCTATCCCTAACTAGGTAACCAATCCTAAAGTTAATGATATACTACTCTGACATTGGTAGAGGCTGATGAGTGGTATTTTTTCGTGAGCTCGTAAGCTCTCTAGACATGCAACAGCAGGAGACTAGTAAACCACCTAAATTACTCCTGATCCTAGCCCTATACACTTTACGGGATTAGCTTGAGATGACGGTAACATTTTTGTATATACTATTTGTTTGCGCCGAGTTTACACCTAATATCTGTCACGTAGCTTAGAAACGAGGTGCAAACGTTTGATTCCCGATTACTCTGGGATTTTGAATATACTGCACTTTTTTGTTATGCGCGAGCGCAGGTATACCTGCGCCTTCGAGCGTTTCGAGCGCAATTTTACAATTTAACAGTAGCCCGCCTTATCTAAACTGGACACCGCAAAATTTAATTGATTGTCCTTTATAAGGATATTACGAGCCCATAACAGATAAACATCTTTACTTGATTTATGATGTGAACCGATGCAATTTGATATTATTATTGATTTTATGCCACATTGTTATAAATACCGTTATAAGGAATATGGTGATTTTACTATAGAAATCGCTTTCATATCGTATACAATAACAATGTAACAGAGTTAACACAAGTCATAAACATCGAATACGTAGAATACGCTATACTTATTCGGAATCAATATACATATTTTTGATACATAAGCTGACCTTAAGGCAATCAGGATGCATAGTAAGAATGCTGGGGATCCGCCCAACATACACAATACTATGAATCTCGGAATTACATGTTCTAGCTAAGCCATAAAGTTACTTTAATAGTAACAAGTTCTAGATCATGTAGCCAGGAAGTGACTGCCGTAAGCTAGGTGACATAGAGAGGCCTAGAATTCGTGGCCTAGGATGACAGGATGACTTGGACGCATTCTTGAGCATATGACCGGAATAACAGGCAGTAAAATCACATTAAAAGATCTTATCATTCTTATTAGACTTAACGAACGAAAATCCAGCGCATTCTTACAATAAAATTAAAATGGGTAAAAACGGAAACCACGTAAACAGAATATCGTAAAATAGGAATGGATCAGTATCTATAGAAATGGATAGGAGTGGATAAACACGACTTATCTCACTAAAAAGCAAGTAAATATCTACACAAGATATTAAAGCAAGTACACAAGCAAATCGACTTGCTGAGTCAGAAACGCGGAAACCCAAAACCAAGCATTAGATTAGCACCCACATCATGACTAAATTAACACATTCGTTAACTTAATTAACTCGTCCGATAGCCAATAAGGTCACGGAGTCCGACATTAGAGAACATGATATTATAATTGAAATTTGGCCGATAACGGGCTATTCTCGGTAAGAGATAATTAAATTTCAACAATCTAGTAGCTAATTGTTTTAGTTTATCTTTGCATGGTTTCGAGAGGCAATCGTCGTGATTGTAATTTGCCTCAGAGCTGGCGCCACGTATTTAAATATGCGATCGGAGATACAAGCTTACGTAACGTCCGCGATGGTCGATTACAATAGTGTGTTGATACGCCTTTGGATCTACATTTGTAAGTCAGAACGTGTCAGGTATGATTATTCAATAGCAACATCATTATTTCTTTATCATATTGAGGCAAAAACAAAGACTATCGTGTTAGTTTTATTCCTGCAGATACTTAGTCTATGCTTTGGCAAAGTAAAGCAAGACTTGCCGAACGTTAAAATATTTCAATATTCGGTTAATTACTAAAGATATTCAATGCAACTACAATAGCTACAGCTAAGTAATTCAAATTTCCGAAGACGGTATTTTCATTCTCCTATATACCTTGGCTTTCAGGAGTACAGCCGCCATTAAATACATCTTAACGCAAGGGTTAACAATAAGGGTAGCGTCAGGCAGACCAAATATCCCGGCAATTATTCAATTAATACAAAGCTCTTTATCTATAATTCTAATTGAATCTCCACGTACCTATCAATATCACGTGGAAACAATTTGTACCAAATAGTTGTGATAAAGCCAGTGTGTGTTACTATTCCCAGTGAGTCAGCGAAAGTATGAACGCGTTAGAGATAACTTAATAATAGGGTCGACCGGCGCCGGCGCAGCCTCCAGACGCGGTAGCGGCAATTAAGCCTGCTTCATATGAAATAACGGTACTACAATAGATCATTAACTAATACGCCTCTAAGGATATATGAAAGAAGAATTAAAAAACGCCTAAGACCACTATCTCTGCATTAAAGTAAATAGAGTAAGCTCTGACTTTTACTAAAAATATAAATTTGTGGCGGTTAGTCATCTTACATACCGAAATTGAGAGTGACATGGTCAAATATTCAGGAATAACAAGAATCGTACATTTATGAGTGTGTATTAGAAAATGTTGAATATTTAATAAAAGATATGAGCAAACAAATTAGAATTAATATTTCTGCGTCTCGCAGGCTTAGGTTAAGCTCACGATTTATTTAAATAATCCGGCAATTCTTGCAAGAGGTCGACCCACAAAAGAATTCTTAATCAAGAGCGAGCATAATCGATTGTCACCGTGTCGGGCGAGAAAATTAAACGACACCTAACGCTCGACAAAACTCCGACGCCATAAATCGGGCGAAGTAAAAAGAAAAAGAGTTAAGCGTTCGGGAGATCGTCGAACACAGATTACCGGGCGCAGGTGTTAAATAAAAATAATAAAGTGCGCCGAGGACGAGGCAAAAAGAGGAGCAGAGGCGGCCGCTTGGCGCCGAATCCGGCGTAATTTCGTTTGCAAGGAACTTCTCACAAAAAACGAGTGCTGGAGCGTGTTAACCGCGGTACCGCGGCAGCCGATTAATGCCCATATATGCGCAGCCGCAATCCCACGACCGACCGCTGCCCTAATAGGAACACAGATTGCCAACGTTCAATAAAATACGTAGAGCTGTGTACGTGTCCATGCCGACTTTAAGTGGCATTCCCGACTGTTGCAACCTAGCCATTATAAGCACAACACGCAGCATTTTAGCTTACACATATGTAGTCGCCGATCCCGACTGAAGAGAAAATTCTAAATACATAACTAATTACAACTCTCATACGCAGTCGATTGCAAAAATACGCAATTACTTAACAGGTCTCGATACTCCTTAAGCTAAGAAAATGAGGGGTAATGTTGTGGTATTAGCGGGCTCAGACTGTCAAATAATTGGTCATTTCCGACATAGAAATTCGAAGCGACGAGTGGCCTGCAATTAAGGTAGGATCGTTCGCACGTACGGACAAATTGCAGATCGCGGGGCAGTCGAGCGCGGTCACAGCTACACCACGCGCCGACGACTCCAGGGATGCGGACCATCGGTAATGATACAGGACATACCACTTGTAGAAATTACATATCATGCAGAGTTTGAATTTAATTTTGAAATGTGCGTACTGCTACCATTTTCACATCAAGTGATGCGTCGCATCCGTTAACTTCTTCCATTTTTTTTTTAACCAAGACAATGCGGCTGTTACCTTAGTTGGTTAAGGCCCCGCTGGCAGATATATAGTTATGTCTACCCATCGCCTAACGCTTTGATAAATAAATCCACTTCTGATATTAAAAACATGAAAGCGGCTAAACCAAAAGCCGCATACAGACCGGCGTCGCAAACAGTTCGCCCGTGTCATGTGGACGTGGACGAATGTGCTCACCCTAGGCGAATGCTCACATGTGCTCATCTTTGGCGGCAGAAACTCACAAAGAGCACCACGTCCAAGTAGGCATGTATAGACCATTCGGCGCACGGCTCGCTATGCTTATATGCGGTTTAATCCCTTCAGATTTTTCCAATATTCCCATCATTATCAACGAGTAGCGATGGTCTTAGGTCACGGCTCGTACTGGCGTCATTGCAAGAAGGCGTCATTCAATTAACAGACGTGATAACGGCTCGATTAGTGTATTTCAGTTATTTCCACAGTATTATGTCGTATGGCATCTTACTATGGGGCAGTGCTTCCGACATTAATACTATATTTGTTCTGCAGAAGCGTGCTGTTCGTGCGATATATAAAATGAACTATAGAGACTCGCTTAGAGATAAGTTTAAGGACATTGATATAATGACAGTGCATTGTCAATACATTTATGAGAATATTATGTATGTACATAAAAATATTACCGACTTTAAGAAGAACTGTGATATACATAATATTAATACTAGAAATAAGCATAAGCTCGCAGTGCCTGCTACTAGGCTCCATAAAATAAGGAGATCATTCATGGGTAACTGTGTGAGATTTTATAATAAACTTCCTAGCACCATAACTGAGTTGTCTATTGGTAAATTCAAAAATATTGTGAAACGAAAATTATTTTCTAAAGCTTATTATAGCACACAAGACTACATGAATGATGAAGTCGCGTGGGATTAATGTAAATTATAGCGTCATGTAGGTATATGAATAATTATTTTAACGAATACCTAAGGTATTATTATTATTTTAATCTTAATTGTTTTATATACTCTGACATTTAGAATTTTATTCTAGACACATTCTAGATTATTAATTTTTTATTGACAATCCTTTTGGGATTTATCTTATTGATTATTTTAATTTTTAAGAATATTTTGATTTGATTTGAAGCATGCGCAGGCGCTCTATCACGGCCGCGCCATTACTGACGGAATTGCCACTTCGCCGGCCTAACACAACCGCAGCCCGTTACACAATTAGACATTTACGTGTATGCATGTTCACTGCCACATTCCTATCTCAGGCCTCTCAGGAGGTTCTTTCTTTTCAAGTGCACGCAGCATATCTTCTTCTACCGCTCAGCCATCTTCAATTTCTCACGTCACATGGTTTCTATAATCCACTTTATCAATCCACAAATTTCATGATCTAGTTTACATAGGGCAAATTTCCTATTACCGGCCACCCTCCGGTTACTGGTCAAATTAAAATTAGACTTTTTTAATAGTAGCTACTATTCAGTTATGTATTTACATATTGTCATAAATATCCCAGGAGTGTACAAATCGTGTGATCACATCACAGCCGACAAAGGTTGTGGCCAATTAATGCTTTCTATGCAATCTGTCACACTATGTTCCCTAACGGAATGTTCAAGATTTACCATTATGAAAGACAAATGAAAAAACACCGCAAAAGTAGCGATTAGAATCCAACGGGACAGTCCATAACCAAGTCACTATAAAAAGTATCCGAAATTGATCTCCACATCAGCGTGTAGTATGAAAGAATGCCCATTAACATCAAATTTTATTACAATAATAATCATCTTACTTGAGGAAAAAGAAAGAGACAAACAAGAAGTTTTTAACACACTATGTGCTCTAGAAATAATCCGAAACCTGGGCCGACATTTTCAAGTGTGAATCCTTTAAATAAGTCGTAAAGACGAAACGGGCCCATCAAGCCCAGCTTAACGTCCCCCACGCAACGGAGTTTCAAACTAAATAACAAATAAGACGGTATTAGGCGATCGAGGTTTACGGGGAGGAAGAATAAATAACCGGATTATCGGTGGATCAGTTTTGGTGTGTAAAATGCTTCTAATGATTTTCTATGCTTTATTTGTGTAACTTTCAGGAATGGGAAACGTGCAATTAGTTTATTTTTCATGATTACTGTATTAATAAAACGTAGAAATATCAGATTGAGTCCTTTTTCGAGACTCAAGCTTTTGAAAAGATGCAAGCCATCATATCTTTTTAGTCTTTGTAAATGACATCTTTAAAGAACTTAAACGAAATTTTGAGAATGTGACTTAATACCGAGTATATAAAAATATGAACATAAAATATTTTAGAACTGAAGGAACTAACTAAAACCTAATAACTGGCCACTTAAAACGATAATGTTAATCATACTAGTTTTTGCTCGCGTCTTTGTCCGCGTAGATTTTGTTTAACGAGCTGGACTGAATATTATCAGTACCAGTAAAAGTCAAAGACCCGAGGAGGATATACAACATTTTTTATCCTACAATTCCAAACTTATAAAATTTAAGGCGTCATCGAGTTCAGTATAAAAAATGAAATTTCCTATTTTTGCTTAATTCCGTCAAAATGGATTCAGCTGTTTAGTTGTGAGAGTGTAAATCACTAAAAACTCTATTACGCGCTTATTTTATCATCAATGTTGCACATACGACACAGGTTTTAAAAGCCTTTACCTGGGTTATAATAAATTAAGGAAATCATACCACTTTCTAGTTTCCTGTAAATCCAGTTGAGTTCTAATAATAGTTGTAAACTCGGAAACAAAACAGTCGATTCTCTGCAGAAGTTTCGAGTCTCTGCAGAAGGCTCAAGTCTGTAAAGAAGACGCGATTCCCCTAAAGTTTAAAAGTACTCGAGCTTCGATTAAAATCTAAACTAGACTAGAGTCTTAAATACTAAGTCGAGTAGATTTGATTAGAAACGATTACTCCAAAGACTACCAAACCCTAACCCCGACGCTACCCACCACGTTTTCTAGTTACAGTACAGTGCATAAGTTAAAAAAGGTGTACAACTTGAAGTTCAGAGCGCCTAGCATTATTAAACCTTATCAGTTTTACGCGACTCAGTCACGACTTGGGCAATAAGGCGCTCCCCATCTGATAAATATAAAACCCAGTGCTGCCGTGCTAGTTTAAAAGGCCGCCTTTTGATAGGAGTTTCCATATATTTTACGTCTTTTTTCACTAGCACGGCAGAGTGCATACTCGTACGAGGCATTGGTATACATTTCGCTCTAACAGAAATAAATAGAACAAAACACTTGTTACTCGAAACGCTCACCTATTACATAAAAATAATGAGCAACAAAACAAAACACGACCGCGTCTGGCCGTCTCCATAACAATTCGTTACACCCATATCGGCTGTTCAAATCGCATTGCTTAAACATTACCCAAACCCACGTACTCGGCTCAATGCTCACTCGATTTAGTGTAAAATTGTTTTAATATCGAGCTTACATCCATGAACTGTGATCAGTGATCACCCACACGAAGACAGCTATCTCGAGATCTCAGTACCGCTGTGGTGTGCATCTTAGTGGGTATTTTATCTGCCCTTCGACCCCACTCAACTATTCATATGGCCTCTGAGACACATAAAGATCTTGAATACATTATGTAGATATGAGCGCGAATTAATTTTCTATTATCGAAAATCGATGGAGATTAAGGCAAGCAAGTCTGTTGACTGCTTATGAAAATTAATACTGAGTTAATCGAAAATGTTTGGATAATAAGATAACGTATCGACATGAAATATTAAAAACTAATGTTTTGAATATCTTAAGGGATTATCTTTATATACATATGTAACAAATATTTCGCTCCTATGTTCGCCGTTTCGCTTTTATTATCATATCATTAAATTTACACTTATTATCCTGTTTCAGGAATTTTACGCGTCACCTTAAGGGGATACATGCGCAGGCGCAGATATAAAAGTACAATGAACTCGAAGATATTATTATGTTTTGTTAACATTTAAGTTAGTGACGTAAAATATAAAGGGAAGAATGTCATTTTTACATAATTTAGCCGTTTATTAATCTGTCGTTTGTACTAACTAGACGAAAAACGGAAAATGAAGACGCGTGTAAACTATAAGTTTCGTTTTTACCATTTTGGCTTCGGAACCCTAAAAAGGATATTGTATTCCGGTTGAGAAAAAACATTTAAGAAACTAGGTTTTCATTTAACATCATGAAGTTTTAGGGGCTTAAACTTATAACTTCGCGCTTCGATAATCGGGTAAATTTACATAAAAATCAACTAAGATGAGGCAAATTTTGGCCTACAAAGCTGGCGGTCCCGGGTTCAATTCCCGGCCTGGGCAAGTGTTTGTTTGACGAGCACGAATGTTTATAGTTTTGGATATTTTCTACGAATTTATGTATTATAATTTACCTATATATATTATGTTTACTGTCGTCTAGTACCCCTAGTACAAGCTTTGCTTAGTTTGGGACTAGGTCGATTTGTGTAAGATTATCCTCGATATTAAGTAAAGACTTAAAGACCTCTCAAAATTCTTACTTGCATATAACAAATGTTTATTAAGTTAAATTTAACAGCGACAAACAACTGCTTAAACTCAGTTAACTCACAAATCGAAATCAGGCCGCGTCTGAACACATACATAATTTTGTATGGCTATCCATACATTGTTTAAACCTAAACAAAGGCTTATTGTAGAACAAATACCTCATTTTAGAGAGGTAAACGGCCCGACGCGTAAACTGTATAAACTTTACTAACGTTTCCTTTCCGACGGCTAGTAAACAAACGCGGCGTGTGGATTTGTACTCGCTGTCGTATCGAAAGAATCGTGACGTCAGCGAATGCGAATAAATTTGGACGTGATCCATTTTATTCAGAACGGAATGTTAGACGTCGCGTACACCAGGATTTCGAACGAATTCATCTTCAAATGACTGGAGGGATAACAAAACGATACAAGTCTTTGTGTATCGCTATCTAAGAGAACTTCGTAATATTTCTGCAAATTGAGTTATTACTATGATGTTAACACATATACAATAATTATTTATTGCACACCTCACAAAATCAGTGTAAGAGAAAATAATACATTCAAGGAGAGATGAACAACGGTCGGTCTTATAGCTAAACAGCTCTTCCAGACAACCTCAGAGCAGTGGTTTGTACTAAATCGAATGGTAATAAGAAGTTTAGAGCTGTATAAATATTTCATTTTGAATTAACACGTAACACAAGAGTATCCAGTTTAATAAAATAACACTTTCATGATACTGAACATGACTGCAATTAAGACATAATCACGTGGATGATTTTAATAGATATAAACTCAACTTTATAATAACTATAGAAAATTAAAAAAAACCCAACACAAATGAACATAACAACAAAATTAGGAGTTACTAGCTTCAATGTTGGCTGAGATCCGGTCACTTGTTCCACTAAAAGCTGAATATCTTGGAGAAGAGTGCTCCGATTTTCATCAAACAAAGTTATATAAATAAAATTATATATTATGACACAAAAAACCGCACTCAAATCGGTCCATCTGTATGGGCGCTACGATGCCACAGACAGATACACAGATACACAGAGTCACAGACAATTTATAACACCCCTCTTTTTTTTCGGGGGTTAAAAAGACAACCACTATGTACTCTAGCGAAATAAAGCAACTTTGACGAAGAATTGTATACTGTTCTTGCAATAAAATATCTTTATCTTTTATCCTTGTGGTCATGAATTTTTGTGATGATATATTTATATGATGATATATACTATTTGACACTGACTGTACAGAAGTAATTAATACACTATAGCACCCCAGCCTAGAATCTTTTTCTCAGTCGTATGTTTTCGAAATGTTTTTTTATTCATAGCATTAAGTTTATTATGTATGTATAACTTATTATGGTTTTCATCAATATTAAAAGAACGTTTCAAACCGAACCTGATGCCGTAAAATTCTAACGCTTGAGTAAACGAGTGCTTCTACCGTTCGCATCGCGTTGCAAATATCCATCGTCATTTCATCACATACCTCACTGACATTTTCAGCCACCAGTTAAGCGAAGACTTTACTTTCAGTAGGTAAATACTAGTATAGTAAATACCGATCACGGTAATAATTACTGAACCTCCCGAGAATTCCGTGATAAATACTGACATCCCTCAGTATACTACACGATCAGTAAATACCACGGTAATTGATAAACACTGATGGACCCACGGTTTACTGTACGTCAAGGACCATTATAACAAGAGGACTGTCAATCGCGAGACTGAATTGTGCCCTGACCACAAGGGAATTTCAGACAAACACTAGCACTTTAAAAATTTAATAATTATAATTTAAGAAACATAGTACACTCAACTACAAGGAGATTGTTAAGGAGATCTAAAGGTCCCTGGTTTCGGCACCATGTAAGGAAACAAGTTTGTACGATTTAATATAAATTTAATAAATGTATTCGAGAGTCAACGTTTGCTTCAAGAGTTGAAAGGAAGAGCGGTTGTCATAGACAACCACAACATATAATAAAAAGTATATATCTACGTCGTTTGTCTCCGACAGAGATGTATCCACATTTGGACCTTATTACAATGCATTAAGGTGAAAAAGTGAATACATATCCTTGTAGCCGACTGTACAGTAACATTTAAATTCTTGCAAAGTTGAATAATTGTAAATTATAATTCTTATACATAGATGGCGTTATGAATATCGGGGGAACAGCTTTTTGTACGGTGATTGGCCGTCGTCTTCTTTGAATGGTCCTTGTTACGTCTAGCCTTGATTCCATTAATCCAACACCAATCAGCTAAACGATCAGTGGCAAGCACAATTCAATTTATGTATCGCTCAATCTGACTTGAGATATAAATTTGTAAATCATCTCGGTTTTTTGGTTCGACGACAACAATACTCGTGTTTTTGAGAATTATCAGATCGAAGATCGATCCTTTGTTAATGGCGGTAGAGGTTTCAAATGGACAATACGTTTGTCCATTAGGATCATTGCTCGAGATGGATTTAGTCAACTTGTATATTAAAATAGTTAAAGATGATACGTCATTGGAGTCATTGCATACTATTCCATACTTTTATTATAACTAGAATGCGCCCGCAACTCGTCAGTCTTTTTTTTTTCTTCAGCGTAGATGAGTAAAAAGTATCCTATAACCATCTAGAGATACCCAGCTACCTGTGTACCAAAAACAGTTGAATTCCGTTTAACCGGTTTGGCGTGATGAAGCCACAACACATACAAAAAAAAAAACGATTCAGTCACCTCCAAATAGTCCGTTTCAATATAATTTTTTAAATATCTTTAATGTACAGTCATTTTATTTTTACAACTTTATAATAGTATAGATATATAATATACGTGTATGTGTCTCTTAGTAAGTCTGGCCTGGTTTGGTTATTTGGCGTATTAACATAAGAAAAAAGTATCATATTCACTTCCTTAGCTAGCTCGCAATGGGTATTTAAAATCCAAGTCCTTATAACCTCGACCCTATTTAAGATGTTAATGTGGGAATAATTTAAAAATCTCATCACAACATTGATATTTCCATTAGTAAAGTTAAGTAATGCGGGCTTGCTGGAGGCTGGGCGCATTGTACATTGTCATTCGAAGCACCATTTTGACACTATAGGTAACGCCCAGACCTGGCTCAACCCGCGACTAGAACACAATGGCGACATCTAGTGGGCGAGGTGGCCTTCGAGCATGTTTTTGGGATTGACAAGGGATTTTTTTTTAACTGGAAACAACTGACCGGTAATCAGATTCAGTGGGGGGAGCGCAAACCCACAAACGGGAATGCCATCCGAGGCTACATAGAGTTGGGTTGGGACGCAGTGCGCGAGGCACAATAACTGCGGAGGTAGGTTGAACCGGAACCGTTCAACCCCAGTTGGGAAGGGATAGCGAGGGACAAGAGAAACTGGGCGTGGGGGAAATTGCGATACTACGGGCTAAGCGACCCCGCCTTTGACAAGGGAGTATAAGTCTTTTATTGTATGAAGAATTCCCGCCGCGTTTTTGTACAGCATTAAGCATATGAATGGCCCGTTTATATTCGTGGAAAATATCGTAAATACTAGAAAGGAAAAGGTGCTTGGAAGTTCGTTCGAGGAAAAAGTCATAATAATATCCCTATTTTTTGCTTCAGTCGGGTAGCGAAAATGGTTGAAATCTGCCCAGCCGTTTGACGTGATACAATAATCCATACTATCCATACTAATATTATAAATGCGAAAGTGTGTCTGTCTGTCTGTCTGTCTGTCTGTTACCTCTTCACGCTTAACCCGCTGAACCGATTTGGGTGAAGTTTGGTATGGAGATAGTTTAAGTCCCGGGGAAGGACATAGGCTACCTTATATCCCGGAAAATGCCCTTATCCGCGGTAAACGAATTTAAGGCGGACGAAGTCGCGGGCAGAAGCTAGTTTAATATTTTTCGATTCAGTGACCTTCAAATGGCCCGCTTCCTACATTTCTTTTGAAAATATATTCAATAAACAGACATGATAAAACATTTTTACAAACTTATAACATAAGTGTTTTTCTTAACAATGCATGCCTTCAAACACGCACTAAGAATATGTTCTAGACAATCACACACAGTGGATGAAACTGAAATGACCCGAAAAACCAACATCTTTTAATGCTGCTAATTCTAAATCAACGTCTAACGGTACTTTGTAAAAAAGCGGTCAAGTGCGAGTCGGACTCGCCCATGAAGGGTTCCGCAGCCGTTTATACAAAAAAATTCACTACAGATGACAAAAAATACAAAATATTTTCTTCTGTTTCCGCGATTATTACTCATTGAAATAAAACAATTTAACGGATTATATCGCGTATATTATCTCATTTTAGTTCCCGACGTTTCGGAAGCTTTCCAGCTTTCCATGGTCACTCTGGTTCTCAGTCCTCCCGTGACCATGGAAAGCTGGAAAGCTTCCGAAACGTCGGGAACTAAAATGAGATAATATACGCGATATAATCCGTTAAATTGTTTTATTTCAAAAAATACAAAATAAAAAAAAAACACTAACAAAAGAGCGTATCTCCCCGGCACTTAAGTCCTTTTGCTGAGAAGCGCAGTTTTTTGACAATAACTTAAAAACAGTATGTCCGATCATGTTATAAACATTTTTCGTTGGAAGTATTTATTGAACTTTATATTTGTAAATTTTTTCATATTTTTTGAAGTACCGTTTAGTTTTCTAAACGGTACTACAGTCTAAGAAGGAGGGGGGGTGGGGCACAATATTTGCTACTTTCGTAGCGAATATTTTCGGAAATATTCACCAAATCAAATTTTATTTTTAGTTACCTCAAAGTGTTTTTAGAAGAACTATCGAATGATGTGCCACGTTGGTATTTGCTGAAATGTTTTTTTCTCGTTTTCGGTTACATGTATTTAGTGCCCTCCCTAGAAATATATATATATTTTTTAATTATCTATCCAACTAAGTAGCGGTTTACACACGACACCTATGCTCTAACTTTTATCAATGTACACCTAATACTTTTTGAGTAAAATGCCTGTGACATACGGACGGACAGACAGACAGACGTGACGAATCTATAAGGGTTCCGCTTTTGCCAATTTGGCTACGGAACCCTAAAAAATCTAACCAATTATAACCACAAGGACGTGAGGTTTCGACCGAGGTGTTGCGTCCGACAGGACCGAAATAAATAAAAAAAGGCTATGGTAAGGGTTTCAGGGTTGCCAGCCGCATCCTGCAATGTTGTAGCAAGAATGTTTTTTAAATCGACGGATGTTTCAGAATTTCTAGAGAAAACTGCTTCTTTGCATTAGTTTATTTTTTTATTCCAACCCTTTAGGTTACGCTCTCACCCTTGATTACGATAGCGACGCATAGAGGTTTTAATGCTTACTAGAAGATGCCCGCAACTTCGTTCGCGGAGGAGAAAAAGTCATAACCCGTCATTATTTCTTCAGCGTAGTCGGGTAAAAAGGATACCCAGCTACCCGTGTACCAAAAATAGTTGAAATCCGTTTAGCCTATTTTGCGTGATGAAGCCACAACGACACATACAAACATACATAAAATCCAAAAAATATATTTTTCGTTTTAATGACCTCCAAATAGTCCATAACAATATTTTTTTTTTGATAATATCTTTAATGTACAGACATTTCATTTTTACAACTTTATAATAGTATAGATAGATAATCTGGATTTAGCGACATAAATGTTAAACGTCATCATTGCAGTTGAAGCAATGATGATTATTAATCATTGATTAAGTACATGACTTATTACTAGAACGCGCCCGCAACTTTGTTCGCGAAGGAAAAACCATAATCCTTTTTTTTGCGTCGGCGTAATCAGATAAAAAGTAACCTATAACCATCCGTACCGTAATCCATCCGTATCCGTAGTAACCTATAGCTACCCGTGTGCCAAAAGTAGTTGAGATCTGTTTAGCCGTTTTGACGTGATGTCTGATGTAGCCACAACGACAAGCAGGCTGTTAAAACTGACTTAGTTCATAGTTCTTTATTAGCAATCATGTACATTAACGCATGCAACTTAATGCTAGGTACAGTACAGGCTGTACAGGAACCCTGTTAGGGCATAGCAAATTCTTAAATAATTAAATTATGACATTAATTGAATTTATGTATAAATATATGATTTTGCATATATTTATGAATATATGCATCAATTTATAATATATCTAAGAATTATTATTAGAAAAGAAAAAAAAGGGTGGCACCAATTACAATACAATTATTGAATTAAAATAAAATCATATACATAATACACTTACATTTACAGATATTAAAAACAAAGCCAAAGGCGAGACCTATAGAAACTAATCCATACTAATATTATAAATGCGAAAGTGTGTCTGTCTGTCTGTCTGTCTGTCTGTCTGTTAACTCTTCACACTTAAACCGCTGAACCGATTTGGATGAAATTTAGTATGGAGATAGTTTTAGTCCCGGGGAAGGACAAATGCTACTTTTTATCCCGGAAAAATACCCTTATACGCGATAAACGAATTTAAGGCGGACGAAGTCGCGGGCAGAAGCTATAGTAAAACTACTAGCTTCTTCACGTATAAACATACGTGTCTAGGGGTCATATTTTAGTAGAGACGAGTCCGTCAGCCCTTCTTTCGACGCTGACGCACATTTTGTAAATGCTATAGCAGTTCACAGCTATGATTCATGGTGTGCTGAAAAATCCCATAACTCTATACACAATCTGCCCACGTCAGACAACACAGTAAGAACTTAACATACAATTTACGATCGAGCTTATGGGGAAAACCTCAATGATTTCATTGAGAAAATAGCCGTCGGAAAATTGTATGGGCCTCTATTCACACACGAAATACTCTTTCTGTGCCCTAGCTCCTAATCTGGGGTCACGGCACTGTAATTACACTTTACGTGTAAGAGAATGTCATTAACAAATGCTTAGTCGAGAATCAAAATTTGTGAGTATTGACCGATGCAATTAGTCGCATATTCCATCTTAGATTAGACCTCTTTCCAGTGGGGTCTATGAACCAGTTACTATCAGGTGACCCCCATACTCTTCATACGAACAGTCAGCTGCAAAAAGATAAACACGATCAGTCCGATAAAAATATCTTCTCTCAAGGTTTCAAATGGACAATGCGTTTGTCCATTAGGATCAATGCTTGAGGTGGATTTAGTCAATGTGGTATATTAAAATTGTCAAAGATGATCAGTCCGATAAAAATATCTTCTCTCAACTTTATTGACGTGTAATAGTCTAGCGAACGGACTAATGGGTCAGGAGTAAGTACCAAATTTTTGGCTAGTTAAGGCATTTCATTTGCCAAATTTTATTTGATTCCGCTGTGACATAATTCATACAATATATATATATACCAACTTTCGTGTCACAACAGAATCAATAGGGTACATGCATGAACTTTTTTATCGCTTTTCTTAACAAAATATGAAAATACCTTAAAAACGATTTCAAAAAGTGAAATCAAAATTAAAATCGGGCAAGAAATGCGAATGATATAGGCATTTTAAACTGCTAATTAGACGGCGATTTGACAGAGAGGTCCGATATGTACTGTTACGTCATAGTCTACGCCGGCCATATAAACTCCATATTAAATTCCGTTTTGCTAGAAAGGGATAGAATGAAATGTTTGATGGCTTATATCTTGGTTATTTTTATAGTTATTCGAAAAATTTTTTTGTCTCATGTTTGTTACATGAATGAGCTTTTAATAAAGCAAAAAAAAAAAACATGCATATTCCGTATTTCCCGGCCAGGGCAAGTGTTTGTGTGATAAGCACGAATGTTTGTTCCTGGGTCTTGGCTGTTTTCTATACATTTAAGTATTAAAAATTGATCGACATATTATGTACTAGCTTCTGCCCGCGACTTCGTCCGCCTTAAATTCGATAATCGCGGAAAAGGGTATTTTTCCGGGATAAAAAGTAGCCTATGTCCTTCCCCAGGCCTCAAACTATCTCCATACCAAATTTCATCCAAATCGGTTCAGCTATTTAAGCGTGAAGAGGTAACAGACAGACAGACAGACGGACAGACAAACAGATAACAGACAAACAGACACACTTTCGCATTTATAATATTAGTATGGATATCGACGCCTAGAACCCATAGTACAAGCTTTGCTTAGTTTGGGACTAGGTTAATTTGTGTAAGATTGCCCCTGTATTGTTTATTTATTTACTTGCCAAAAATTTGGTCCTCACCCTAATAATGAATATTTTTGAATTAAAACAATTTAACGGATTATATCACGTATATTATCTCATTTTTAGTTCCCGACGTTTCGGAAGCTTTTCAGCTTTCCATGGTCACGGGTGGACTGAGAAAAGATATATTTTCCTCTGTCAAAGTTACAATTTGTGCAAACTACCCATTTTTGAAAAAACAAATAAAGGTGTCCATACATGTCAGATGGGCCTAAGCTGTAAAGACAGTTGCACATGTAAAGACAGTTGTAATTATTTTATTTTAATAATTTACCAAGCAGCATTTCACAAATGAGGCGTACTGAGGAGAAAAGAAACGCTGCAAAGAAAAACTCCCAGGCTACCTCATTACTAATTATAATATTTAAAAAACAGAGACTATTAAACTACTTTTTAAACAGATAAGATATTTTACACCGTTCGGAAATTAAGGTTTTGCAGTCCTGTGTCTCGCTTGTTCCTTGATGAGATGTATTACAGGATTCCAATCCATCTTCTCTATTGAAATTAGGATGCTTTTTAATCTCAATAGCCTCGCGTAGCATTCTGGGAAAATATCATTTTTCTTTGGCAAGGATAGAAGGTTTATCAAACTTAATTGAGTGGTTTGGTTTGTCAATGACATGTTCACAGACTGCAGACCTATTACACCGACGGTGCTTGATATCTGGTATGTGCTCCTTCACCCGGGTTGATACACTGTGTTTCGTTTGACCAATGTATGAAAGACCTGATACTGCGGCATTCAAAACCGGCCTTATAGTCATGTAGTGCGATTATACGGCGAAAGAACTTGCCACATACCAATACCAAACTTAAAGTAGCTTCGAGTTATCAAGCAATTGGGTACTTTCCTGTAGTCAACATAAATGATGTCACGCTTGCAGTTAAATGTTGTTTTTGAAAATACGTAGAAATCATTAATGAATACTTATTTTTAAGCTTTTGGCGATTTTAAAATGATCAAAACCTAAAAATAGAGAGGCAATTTGACCGTATAAAATTATGATGTCATAAACCTTTTTTCCTTTCAAACTTCATACTTTCTGACCGTTTTGACAGTTCATAAAAAGGAACTGATTTGATCTGTCAGTCAAGTACCTTATTAGGTTATTTAATAAGTTGCCAGTGGAATTAAAATCAGTCACCAACAGCTCCATCTTTGGAAACAAATTGAAAGTTTTCTTGTTGAAGAAGTGTTACCATTCAGTAGACGATTTGTATCTCCTAAGTTATGCTCAATTGTGAATTATATGGTGTTTTTATAGTATTGTTTTATTGACATGACTGTACATAATAATATAAATGGTTTATTACGTTATGGACGCTTAAAATTGATTAAGTAACTATAATTATAAATAATCAGTAGAATCTACGATTGATAATTATAAATGTTTTTAATTTTGTAAATGGATTGCAAACACGACTGTATGTTGTTTATGAATAAATTACTTACTATAAGGGCACACACAGCCCTGAGGAAACTACTATTGTTGCTTTTATAAAACGACCACCTTAATGTCAAAACGTTCGGAGACATTCATTCATTCCCACGCCTACGGCATATGGAAATATACCTTGAACATTAATAACCATTTCGTATAACATCGAATTGCCTGAGTTAGAAGTACTGTAGGTGGAGTAATGATAATGAGATGAGGTTTATAAAGACCTAGCTGCCAGCCCCGGCTTCGCACGGGTGCTCAGTCTTTTAAAACACCTCAAAAGTGAACCCTAAAAGGTGAAGCCCTGGGACTGGTGAACCCAGAATAAGGCTAAACCCTTACCTGGTATGTGGGGCTCTGCTGGGTTCGAATATTTTATCCCTAGCTGCTCGTGGGAACGCAAATGGCGGCGATGTGGTTCACCATCACGTCTCGGTCCCAGCGAGAGCGAAGAGTGGGCTATGGAGAGCCGCTTTGCTACATTAAGTGTAATGATAAAATAGATGATGTACGTCAGATGATGGATGCGAGAAATATTGATATGCTGTGTGTGAATGAGACAAAGCGAAAGAGTTGTGACAGCACAAAATGACGAGATTAATGAATGTTGATGAAGCGGCAATTTTTTCAGTTTCAGTTATATGTGTGCCCCCCTTAGAAATATATATATTTTTTATTTAACTATCAAACTAAGTAGCGGCTTAAGACACCTATGTTCCAAATATCATTAATATACTTCTTATAGTTTTTGAGGAAAATGCCTGTGACATACGGACGGACGGACGGACGGACGGACGGACATGACGAAACTATAAGGGTTCGCCCGGATACTTTCTTTCAGCAAACTATTCTTCCCAAACTGCCTCAATTCCCAAATGTTTCATTTCCCAAACTCGCGGTTTTCTCCGAGACCGAAAAAAATCCTGATATTTTTTTAAGCCACTGTATAGAGCCCAGTAGGTTAGGTTACGTTTGTTTTATAGAAATTCTGAAAGTTTTACTGTTGTCGAAAAAACCTAAGTTTAGTTTTTTAGTTGGGAAGTGACACAGTTTGGGAAACATAATTTGCCAAGCATTAGTAAACCGGGTTCGCCATTTTGGCTACGGAACCCTAAAAACACGAATAATTCGTTATAAAAGTACAATATTATTTTTGGGTTTTAATTATAATTAGACCCTTATACAATACACAATTCTGCCGAGTTTCAAGCTCTATACACCAAACAGTAATTGAGATAGAGCAATAAAAAAAAGTTTTATTTTATTTCTTAACCATAGAGCGTTTTGGGGTCCAACTCTTACAGCAAACTATAGCTAATAATAACGCGTATGTACCATATTTTTTTCATATCCCAATAACTTGTAACACAACAGTAATAACTGATTGTATACAATACATGTATATATAGTATATATATATATATTATACATTGCACACGAATACATTCAATGAGGTAAACAACAGGTCATCTTATCGCTAAACAGCGATCTCTTCGCAGACAACCTTAGGGTAGTGGGAGACCTTATATTCAGCATTGTTTAAAATTCTCCAGTCACAAGACTCGCACACATTCGTTACCACATTCGTCACAGATTCAGATTCAATTTTATTTGCATAATACTTAATACAAAGGTTTTACAAAAAATATTATAGCAGCAGTATTAATCGAAAATCTCGTCATGCAAATGTTCAGCAGTAAAAATAATAATTAATCGCTCAAATATTAAAATTGTATGAGTAGGATTATAATTCGGTTATATAGGTAATATAAATTCCTGTCAGTCCTGCCCGTATTAGGTATATGGCTCACATAATGTGAGAAACAATATTACCGTAAATGGGTAACCACGAAATTGGATTCGACACGGGCCCGATTTATATGGGAGAAATAATCTTGATACTTCCTTTTTTAAGTGAGAATATCACGTAAGAATGTAGCAGGAAATCGACCGTACACTTTCCGGACGTCCTATCTGGCGCAATATTATTTAGTATTGTAAATTGTATTGCACTGAAAATACGGTTGGTTTTCCATTGGTACGCTCCTGAAGTTACGATATTGACGATGTTGAACTGTGACTTAATTTTTATGATCCCACGAACACCTTTCGTCTTTCGGTCCGATAAATGAAAGTTCGGTGTAATCGATAAATCAAATTTATCGTGGTGGTTAGGGAGCTTTCAGGTATTATGTAACGAATTTCGGGGGAGCACCCTCCGGGTCTTGTAAAACGTTACGATCCGTTACAGGAGCGAGAGCGGGGGGGTTGAACTACGCGATACGTAACTTTGTTTTTTTTAACCCTTCAGAACGGTCGCATGGAGATTCTCTCACGCATTGTTAAAAACGTTTTTTTATTTTTCAAAATTTCAAATGGAGTGACCACTCGAAAATTTTAGGTAAAGATGGTCACTTGGTACTTTAGAAAGAAGAAAGAAAGAAAACTCGTTTATTCCATAAAGCACACCAGACTTCCCTGGCAACAAGTGTGATATATACATCGTACATCGTACCTATATAGTACACAAGAGTGAAAGTGCCTTCAAAGAGTCCAGCAATGTAGTTTACATCATATTGTTTTCTACATATATTTTTTTAAACACTCGCCCTGACCTTTGTAGAGTTCCCTTGTATGAATACTTTATTACTTTGGTCTACATAGATTAGTAAGAAAAATTTAAAAAGAAACTTGATATTGACAGCTAACTTTTTAATTTCTTACTAAGCTATGGAGACCAAAGGAAAAATTTATTCATACAAATTTCACATTGTCAGGTGTTTGAAAAATTATATCCAAAAACCTATTCAATATTAAGATAAGTCTCACTGCTGGGCAGACCTCCCCCTGAATTTCCAATAGTCCTGATCTTAAGTAACATCTAGCCATAAAGAATTAATAGAATAACTTACTCTTGTGATATTTATGGAACTAAAATTTGTTATACATCAGGCCTACAAATAAAACATTTTATAAGAATTGAGAATACCTGTAGAATGAAAACACTGTCACACTGTTCAAGCGTAGATCCATTGTTATGAGCAATATCACACCCCTAATATAGTTTCACACACGGTATTTTTTTTTGTAGTGGTCCGCAAAAACTAAGGGACTGCATTTGCACATGTCATTGTTTATGTAACATGCCCAACTAGATGGTGTTACAATCATCCGTCACTTCACTGCCCCGACATTCAAATTGAGAATGAGTAACATCGGTAACATTGCATAAGAGGACCTGAAAAATGGAGTAATATTCTATCAACATGGTACCCAAGCCACAAAAGGAAGAGAGGCGGGCAATTTAAACGATGGGAGGATGAATTAGTGGAGATGGCCGGCAGGATGTGGACCAGTGGCCACAGACAGGGAGGAGTGGAGAAGACTTGGAGAGGCCTTAGCCAAAAGGCATACAGATATATATTTTTTTTGGTTACTGTAATTAAATTATAATTGTAAATAATAAATAAAAAACGATGTAACAATATCAAGAGAAGGGTATAGATAAATAAACACCAAAAGTTTCAAAAATATGTACACAACACACCAACTATACAGTCATAGTAATAAGGTTTGGATATATATTTATGAGTAAACCAATTGGAACATTGGGAACCCAAGTCACATAGAATGTATATGTAATAAATAGAAATTAATTGAATAAAGTGAACATTTTGAGTTTAAAAATCTCCATATAAGAAGTGAGTGAGTGAGATAAAATGATATATGGCACATCTTCAAAAAATAGATCATTACAAGGTCTATACGGTAAACGGATGTTGAGGTCTCATCTTCCTTAGTACATCCATGCGAAGCTGGGTGGGCAGATTCTATGTAATAAGTTAGAATTTATTATGACGACCGGTTTGGCTCAGTGGGAGTAATGTTGCCTGCGAAGCTGAGGTCCTGGGTTCAAATCCCGGTAAGGGCAAATATTTGTGTGATGAGCATAAATATTTGTTCCCGAGTCTTGGATGTTTTCTATGTATATAAGTAATATATCTATTAAATATATTGTCGTCTAGTACCCATAATACAAGCCTTATTGAGTTTACCATGGGGCTAGTTCGATTTGTGTAAAATTGTCCCGTAATATTTATTTATTTATTATATACTGGGCAGTGCTCACAACTTCATCAGTAGAGGAGAAAGAATTGTAGCCCTCTTTTTTCCTTGAGCATAGTTGGATAAAAAGTATCCTATAACTATCTGTGGACCCTAACTACCCGTGTAACAAAAATAATTGAAATCCGTTTATATTTTTTGGTGTGATGATGCTACAAAGACACCTACTAACATACAAGGAAGTCCTAAAAAAATCCTTTCGTTTCAGTGACCTTCAAATTGTGCGTAAAACGTAATATTTTGAAAATATCTTCAATGTACAGACATTTCATTTTTACAAATTTATAATAGTACAGATGTAGTATGAGGTAATAGGTAATAATGTCACTTTGACACAGTTCCATGGTCGCCTAGGGTTCCAATTGGGAGACTAGCAATTGCATTGAAAATAACTAAGATGCTAACTACAAATCATGAATGATTAAAGCTGTCATACAAAGTTCTCTGTTTTAGGCCCTATAGCTAAAGTAAAAAAAAAACCTACAGCTATTATTATTATTACAAGCCTTAAATAATAGCTATTACATTACTCCAAAACAAGAAATCATACAGATTAATTACTTATGAATCTCAAAGGATGTTCAAACTAAGCATGTTTTTGTTTACCAAACTAGGTGCGCCATCCCTAGTTGAAAGATAATAGAAACTGTACTGCAGTGACATCTATTGACAAATATGCCAACATATCCTTAAAGATAACAATTACAAGTATTTCTTGTCTGGTTATTTAGATACACTTAAACATACATAGTAGCATTCGCATTGTGTTTTCTTTGGTGTCAAAATGAATAACAAATAATAAAACTTCTTTAAAAACTCCTTTGATGGTAGGTACATAAACAACGCTAGAGGATACTCTAATGTAACCAGAGCATGCATTCCCTCTATAATTCACTTTCTGTTCGATATTATAAGAAAGAATAACTACAAAACAATTAGTTAACCAAAAACTAGAGCCAAAAAACTGTGTAAATGTTTTTATATTTTAATTATCTTTCAACTAAATTCGCTCAAACTGTTCCAGGACTCCAGGAATGTTCAGAACGTAAATAGGAAGAGAATACGATTATAAATGCTTTAGTATAACCCTCCGGTAAACTCTTTTGAACGATCCGTAAATCGGACAAACTGCCAGGATTCTGGTTTTTGAAGACTAATTTAGTTACAAATCTGGTCGGACAAAATAAGCTATGGCAACTTAAGTATAATATGCTACGATAGTGAAAACAAGTAATGCTTACCCATTATCAGCCAAAATTCACTTTAGAAACACAGTTCAGCAATACAAAACACAAATAACATCACCACAAACATCACACAGCAGCCATTTTACCACTAATGGGTTGCAAGCATTGAAATCAAATAATTAAAATAAATGTTTCTTTTGAAGATTGTTCTCATTGCAAGTAAAGGGATCGCTTTATCAAATATTTATTGTCTAGGGAAATATACTTTTCAAGTGAATTATTCAAATTACTTGAATATCAACAATCAAATTACTATTCCACAAGTAGTGCTGATATCAATAAAAGGAATTCTACAATTACATAGCATGATGGTGTTTTACCATAACACAGGACGAATTTACCGTAAAAACACAAAATAATACTTTTATTGCGTATTATTAAAGCCATAATCATTGTTTATACTTTTTAACTATAAATAAAAATATATAGAAAAGTGTTAAAAATTTAATTTATTTATTTATCCTCTTATCAACAAAGAGAACTAACTAATCGACGGTATTGCCAACAAGGAAACTATTTTTCTTTCCTTGTCAAGAGCTGTCAAAAAGGTCGGACATTTGTGTGTTTTTAAAAGATTTCGAAAAATCTGAATTAATCCTGATATAATTACTATATAATTGATGCATCAAATAGTGCATCACAGTGTAGTGTATGTGTAATTTATAATTTCTTTAATATTTCAGCTTCATAATGGTACAGCGGCTTACGTTCAGACGACGTCTGTCGTACAATACCAAATCAAACCAGAGGAGAATGTGAGTGTTTTTAACTATATTACTAACGTAATACAAGTACGGACCATCACAGGTACCGAAATTATTCAATATCGTAGAGATACGTGCATTAATATTTAATAGTTTACCTATACCTAACCTCAAAAATCCGTAACTTGATTTCATCCTAGGCAGATATTTCGAAAGCATTGTACATGTGTTTAAAGTCTCAATGTATATTGAAACACATTTTATGTGATTGTAAAATATCGTGTCTATGTGCCTTAATGTATCAACCAAATTCATAGAACCAAAACGATAGACTAATTTGTTTATCGAAATTTTTAGCATAGAATTATTATGTATTTTTATTTTAATAATGTTCGTTATTGAATTTAATATTGCATCGAAGTTCAAAGAGCTATATCTAATTACTTCTAAATTTCTATCTTTAGAATCTGCCTTGTAAATATTGTTTGATCAGTTTCTAACCTTTACACAGTAAATCGTTAGAGCAGTGGAATACATAACGTCATTACTTTGAAAAGCTTCTATCTGTATAAAACTCAAGTACATATTAGGTTCATACATACCTACTGCCCTTATACTTGGAGCACAATGAGATACTAGTTTTTTTCTAACTAGTGATGTTATCTCCACAGATGATAATACTATTTCTAGATCAAATTTTCTACCTACTCTAGACAAGATTTTGGTTTTGTGATGCTAAAAATTCATTGCTGACTTGCATTTAGAACAAAATGTAATCAGATTACTTGAGCTAAACATTAAATATCTACTTACTAAGAGGTGTAGGGTGAATTCAAATGATGTCTAATGTATTGTCATTTAAAGAAATTTTATTTTACTATAAATCAAATTCTAGTGAAAAATTAGTGAAATTCTAAGTGAAGATGCATTGATATAGTGTCTGATATGATGGAGTAATGAGTAATTTTTCGATATTATCTCAATGCAACTTACCAAATTGTCTATTGTCTTAAGATTTAGCTACCAATCAGTGATGTTGATGTACCTTTGTCTGATTCCCCTCTCTATTGGCAAGTAATATTCCTTTTATGTAATGTAACTTTTCTTTACCTTTTAAATGTAAGTGGCAAAGGAATTAACCACCAAAATATGGTAACTAAAATAAACAGAGACAGTAACATGCACATCCCATTGTCATTTTCACACATTACATTGATTTACCTATGATATGTGCCTACCACCGATAATAAGTTGATTGATTAGGGAGAAAACGCTGCTCCTAGAAATAAGTGTGTATTTTGAGGTCAGAATATTGCTTATTACATAAAGGTTTGTACACAAACTTGTAGAATATCTACTATGTAAAATAATGTTTAAAAAGTATAGTAACTTTTGTTATGAAAACCATTTCAATAAACATAAGTTTTAACATAGGAATGTCCTCTATTGACCTCAACTTGCAGTTATGTACTTAACAATACTCACCTCCATCTTTCAAAATTCCAGAGTGCGCACCCCTGGTGGCCGCCTAGTCTACCAATACGTCAAGAAGCCGAAGAAGATCCCGAGATGCGGTAACTGCAAGAGCAAACTCCGCGGCATCCAGCCGGCCAGGCCCGCTGAGCGCTCCCGCCTTTGCTACCGCAAGAAGACAGTGAAGCGCGCCTACGGAGGCGTGCTGTGCCACAAGTGCGTGAAGCAACGCATTGTGCGCGCCTTCCTCATCGAGGAGCAGAAGCTTGTCAAGGTGTACAAGGCGCAGCAGGCCAACCCCCGGATGAGCAAGAAGACCGCGAAATGAGTTAGGGTATAAATAAAAGCTAAAAATCAGATTGTGTTTCATTGTGTTCCAACTCATTCTTCAAACTATTGCTTTTTGAGTGAACCATGGCATTTGGTTTCTTAGACATGCACTTTTTTCCGATAGTATATGTATGTATAATTTTTATACAAATAGCTTATTTTTACATTGTATTGTTTTTTCGATATATTTTTTAACACTTGTCATGACATTCTTAGTTCCCTCAGTATAAATACATCTTAACTTAGGTCTACAATCATGAGGAAAACAAAAATTACATTTACAGCTATATTTTTAATTTCCAGTTATCACAAAATACTTGAAAAACTAATGGCAAAGGCATTTTATAGGGTAGAGGACCATTTAATTTAAACACAGAAATGCTTGGGCCAAGCCAGAAACCAAATATGTAATTTATTTTTACCAGGACTCTGTTATTATAAGGCATATCAAATGTAAGTATGTAAGTTATTAAAAAATATATATACTTTGCTTATTTTTTCTATTATATTTTTACTTTTATAAGTATGTAGTAGTATATTTTCTTGGAGACCTATGCATTCAGTGAGTTGGACTAAATGAGTTAAATTTGTTTTAGCTCTCTTCTCAACACTGGTTTCCTCTTGGGAAATGCTGTTGGTCAGACTCGTAAAAGTGCCCTTGCGGCCTACTTAAAGATCATTAATTTCTCTTAGTAATATAGACCATAGTAAAGATGTACACATACGAGGGAATTGTTCAAATGTCACGTCTTAATGTTCCCACTTAGGATAAATCTATAGCATTATTTCGCATAGATATAATATGGGCCAAAGGCTCCTTTATTGTCTACATAAAATATTACGTCTGCTACTGCATTATAGAAGTTAAAAAAGCCGGCCAAGTGCGAGTCCGACTCGCGCACTGAGGGTTCAGTACAAATATACGCTACAAACTGCTGTATCTATGAAAATCCAGTGTTAGCAGAGCCCTACTCCTAAGCAAAATTTACGCGGTATTCGTTCATTTTATATTGGTAACTGACGTAGACACTCCTAAAATTATACAGATTTTAGTATTTGCTGTAATATAAAAAATACCAAAACAGATGCCACAGCGGCAACAGCAATACATCTGTGACAATTTCAACTGTCTAACTATTATGGTTCATGAGATACAGCCTGGTGACGGACGGACAGCGAAGTCTTAGTAATAGGGTCCCGTGTTACGTTAAGTACAAAAAGTGACAAATATTGCATGGCATAAACGCAAAGATTCAGCATCCGTCACATACCTACTTGTTGAAAAGTAAGGGATGCTTTATTATGTTCAATCCCCACCTGTTATCACCAGGTGGTTTACTGGAATGTAATACCCAGCCGTTACCACTAAAGTGATTAGTGTTGGTGGTAACTACTAGGATTTTGGTGGCGAAACGCCACGCATCCAAATCACGTCGGGCTCACCATTTTGTGTTATAAAAGGTTTATAAATCCCAGCTTTTAACTTAGCGCTGTATAAATATAACTGAACCTATACATGCTATGCTAGTTACGTATATCTATACAATAGTATCATTAAGGTGGACATATCTACTAGTGTAGATATGCCACACAGTGGTAACAAGTTGGTGGGAATAACGCTGTCATGTTTAATCATACTGGCAGGGCTTGTAGCGGTTACAAATGAACCGGTATTTATTTAGGTTATACCGGTTAATTATTTAGGTTACGTTCGAACAACTTGATTTGGGAACTTTATTTGGAAGCGCTCTGTAACCGGTTACTCCGTGTTCGGATACGGGATCAATGACCGCTGTCGCGCCGATAGTGGCGCAACGACAGTCAACTACTTACGTGAATTTGAAAAATTTAATCTTAATTTACCATAGCAAGCACACCAGTCCATTCTAAGTGAGCGGTTATCCACCCTAGACTACGCTCACACGGAGGAACCGGTGTCTAACCAGTAAATGGATTTCGCTCCCTGTTTTACGCTCCGAGATATTAACCGGTTAGAGTGATGTTCTTATGAGCGTAACCTTTATTATGGGTTAGGATCTCAGAGTGGGGCTCTAACCGGTACGAAAAATTTACCGGGTTACAAGCCCTGCATACTAGCCCCGGTCTATCATCTACTACTTCCAGACGTGGGTAGCGACTTCACCTGAGAGGCTACTCTGAAATTCGAAGTTCGTAATCCCTCTCGCTCTCATGTTAAACTGTATTAGAGTGAGCGAGATGGCGCGATACGAATATCGAATTTCAGAGTAGCCCCTCTGTTTTCAATTCAATGTACCTACTTTCATTCACATGGAAACAATTTCCGCCATGATTTCTAATGCAACCGCTAAGGAATTGAACTTGCTTCTCGTGTGTACTTTCTGATAACTATTATTTACGACTTCAAGACAAGATAGAGTGAATGAATAGTTTTACTACATGAGTGAGCTACGTGTTCATCCCTGTAGCTGCTGATAAAGAGGTCGATCGCTGGTTGGTTCGTGAAAAAGAAGCAAATAAGAGCATGTCGGACCATCCTCAGTGTGGGGTTCCGCAGCCGTTCATACAAAAAAATGCACTTCAGATGAACAAAATCCATACTATACTATATACTATTATACCATATATACTTACTTATATACTATCCATACTTAATATTATAAATGCGAAAGTGTGTCTGTCTGTCTGTCTGTCTGTCTGTTACCTCTTCACACTTAAACCGCTGAACCGATTTGGATGAAATTTGGTATGGAGATAGTTGGAGTCCCGGGGAAGGACATAGGCTACTTTTTATCCCGGAAAAATACCCTTATCCGCGATAAACGAATTTAAGGCCGACGAAGTCGCGGGCAGAAGCTAGTGATATTATAAATGCGAGTGTGTCGGTCGGTCTGTCTGTCTGTCTGTCTGTTACCTCTTCACGCTTAAACAGCTGAACCGATTTGGATGAAATTTGGTATGGAGATAGTTTGAGTCCCGGGGAAGGACATAGGCTACTTTTTATCCCGGAAAAATACCCTTATCCGCGATAAACGAATTTAAGGCGGACGAAGTCGCGGCCAGAAGCTAGTACGATATAAAAAAGAACGCATCTCTACAGCACTTACGTCCTTTAGCTGAAAAGCGTAGTTTTTTGGCAATAACTCATAAACGGCTTAAGCGATTTTATTAAATACTAGCTTCTGCCCGCGACTTCGTCCGCCTTAAATTCGTTTATCGCGGATAAGGATATTTTTCCGGGATAAAAAGTAGCCTATGTCCTTCCCCGGGTCTCAAATTATCTCCATACCAAATTTCATCAAAATCGGTTCAGCGGTTTAAGCGTGAAGAGGTAACAGACAGACAGACACACTTTCGCATTTATAATATTAGTATGGATAGTTTTCATTGAAATTACTTATAAGACCTCATTTTCGTGATTTTTTCCATAATTTTTTGACCTGTGGTTAATTTATGTATATTTATAAAACTGCTGACTATCGAAAAATAATGTTTGGAGACCCCTATTATTTTTAAAAGCCCTCTAGCTATTATTTTTGAATGACACCCCACACACTAGTGCATTAGGTACGTTTTGTCTGCGTAATACATACACACACACACACACGCTCGTACCAAATTTCCTGTCAAATTATAAAATGGTAGGTTTTATAATTTGACAGTTTTTTTACGATTTACTAAATACTCCAAATTTGAAAAGTTTTGGTTCTCCTCATCCTACTCATTTTATAAAATCTGATCCGGCAACTCTGACTCCAAAAACGTAGTGATTATATTCTTTTTGTCTGACTCTATGTTATGTACCCTATATAATCTGTGGTATATAAAAATCATAAAATTAGTCGTGGTGCAGCGTGCAGAGAATTTATTGTGAAATAGTTTATTGTTATCCTTAAATATTTATTTAAATATAAGTAAAACGTCTGTGATATTGTTAATTAATAAGCTACAAAAAATGTCGAATCCTTGGAAGAAAGTTTCGGCGCCCATTGTGGCAGAAAACTTATCGGACATAATGTCCGAACAATACGCGAAAGAACTTCAAGTTCAGGAGGAAGTTAAATTCGCTGAGCTTATATCAGATCAGCAGGTATGTTCGTCATCGTCAGAAGATGTACCCCCAGAGATCTTACAGCAGATACAGGATACAAACTTGACAGAATATTACGACTCAGATGCTGTTATTGCAAAAGTGTTGCAATGTCAATTCGACAAAGAATACGATGACGAAATCAAGAGAGTTGAGAAGAAGCGTAATGGAGATGCGAAGGTGTCCGTGTCGTATGATAATTACCGAAACGTACCTCAGAATCTTGTATACGACACTGATTCCGAGGACGAGGATGTTGAGGTTGCTGCTAAGAAAGATTGGGATCGATTTGAAACGAACGAGAAAGAATACGCCAGTCTGCCGAAACGGGGGTATATCATCAAAGACGGAGAGATGGTGACTAAGCATGACAGCGTTATTAACGGGCGCAGAAACGCTTGCCGCATCATGGCCTTCCCACCGGAGGTGTGCACCGGCGACGGCGCGGGCTTCGACATGAAACTGCCAAACTCTGTGTTCAACCATTTGAAGAAACAAACTAGGCACCACCAGTCTCGTAGACATAAGATGATGGATCGTAAAGAAAGCCAAGCAACTGCTGAAATAGGACTCGATGAGGCAACCCGACTCATCCTCTTCAAGCTTATTAACAACGGGATGTTGGAGGATATAAATGGTATAATTTCAACTGGAAAGGAATCTATTGTTCTCCATGCAAACAGCGATCCATCATTCCCAGACATGATCTTGCCTAAAGAATGTGCTATCAAAGTGTTCAAAACTACTTTGAATGAGTTTAAAACTCGAGACAAGTACATCAAAGCTGATTACCGCTTCAAGGATCGTTTTTCTAAGCAGAATCCAAGGAAAATTGTCCACATGTGGGCTGAGAAAGAGATGCACAACATGATGCGGATGCAGAAGATTGGACTAAACTGCCCTGACATGATCTGTTTAAAAAAACATATCCTTGTTATGTCATTCATTGGACGAGATAATAAGCCAGCACCGAAGCTAAAAGATGCAATCCTAAGCCCAGCGAAATGGGAAAGTGTGTACAAAGAAGTTGTGGATGCTGTGCATAAGCTGTATAAAGAGGGCAAAATGATCCATGCAGACTTATCAGAGTACAATATCTTGTGGTGGGAAAACAAATGCTGGTTTATTGATGTCTCACAGTCAGTGCAGCCTGATCATCCTTGTGGACTTGAGTTTCTGCTCAGGGATTGCCGCAACATTAGTAATGTAAGGAAAAAAACATTTTCTTGGTATCATTATTTTTAATGAGTTGGTAAATAAACTCTTTGCTCAGAGAGACCTCAAACAAGTCTGTCTACCAGAAAAGTGTCTTATATAATGCAATAATCAGTTATAAAAATTCTTGCCCTATTTTACACATGTTATGCAACTTTATTTCTATTTTTAAGTTTATGACATTAAGTGCTAACTAACTCATCACTTCCTACAACACTGGTACTAAGATTATATGTATTTGTCTATTTTAGTTCTAGTAAATTTTACATATCTATGTTATATCTTACTAGCTTCTGCCGCGAGTTCATCCGCCTTAAATTCGTTTATCGCGGATAAGGGTATGTTTCCGGGATAAAAATTAGCCTATGTCCTCCCCGGGACTTAAACTATCTCCATACCAAATTTCATCCAAATCGGTTCAGAAGTTTAAGCGTGAAGAGGTAACAGACAGACGGACACTATCGCATTTATAATATTAGTATGGATTAGTATGGATTAATATCTGCATTGTCATCATAAATATTTGTTATTACATTTCAGTTCTTCGAGAAAAAGGGGGTGGCGGACGTGAAGACAGCTGACGAACTATTCAAGTCTATCACAGGATTCGAAGAGGTAGACGTCAACTTGCTGGAAGGAGTCCACACTACATACAACTCTCTCTCCTCCCGGTTTGAGATAGCTCCAGATGATAACAGAAATGTGAGTTATCCATTTGAATACTGCTGGAATAAGAGCAGTGAACTGAAGCAAGGAAAGAGTGAGTCTGATAGTGATTATGACGATGAGTTTGAGGAAATGTGGACCCATGCACAGAAGGGTAAAGCTGTTGATACCGCTTCCAACTTTGGAAATGAAGTTGCCCTTCCTGTTCCATCGGCTATTGTTGATAAGGAGACTAACTTTGGCAATGTTATTGATGTCCAACCAAATGATGGGGACATAGGTAGTACTGAGAAGGAGAAAAAGTCTTAACTGGGATGTTATGTGTCAATGGTATACCTGATTTATAGAAAAGCCAGTAGCCACAGTTATTATGAAGCTTAAGGGAAGCACTGTTAACTGTGCTGCTTAAATTGGTAGGTGATTGTATGAAGTCTATTGATGTGTATCCTTGTATATTCACAATAAAACTGCCACCTTGTATTACTGATTTTTAACTATACCATTGCCATCATAACAAGCTGTCTCATATTTGAGTTTGTGTTTTGTGATAATTTAGTTTGTCTAGATTACTTCACACAACGCCACTGCTGAATTATAATGATGAAGTCCGCTGGATACAAGTGGCTTAGGGCAGACCAGGGTGGCACTCTTTGCGAGCACCTATGTCCCACAATGGACGTATTTTGACAGATAATGATAAAGAATGTTCATAAATGTACCCCATCTCCCCTATATAAACCTTCCAAATTGTTTCATTTAAATTAGTGAAAATCGCAGTATCGTAATTATTTCTTACATTTTCGTTGGAATATTGTTTGAGACTAAATGTCACCATGCGTGTTCTGTTATTATTATTATTTGCAAGTATGACAGCTTATGCCAAGCTTGCTCTGTCAGTGGACGTGGGCATGTTCGCGGACGCGCACGTGGACGGGTTCCACGCGACAATGCGCAAGCGTTGCGCCGCGACGTTCCGCAGAGTGCGCGACAGCCGCCACAGTCTCTTGACGGTCGTGGCCGACAGATGGGACAGTGGCCTGATAAGGCAGTGGTCCTCTCTGCATTTAAGTTTAGTTCCTAAGATAGTTATTTAAGTCAACCTTAGTATAAGTGTCTTTTAATAACAAAATATGGACAAAATTGGTCTGAAATAAATGCATTTTATTTTATTTTTAGTAATTAACCAAGTAACAACAGAGCGGCTACTCCGAAATCCGAAAAACTAAGTTCGTATGGCGCCCTCCCGCTCACTCAAATACAGCATAACATCAGAGCGAGAGGGACAGCACATTACGAACTTCGATTTTTGTGTTTCAGGGTAACCCCTCAGCTGTCGATGTCGTCCATTTGATAGGCGTAGGTTATTCCGAAAATTGTATCTTGCTGCCGGCTCGCTCTCGTGTTATACTATATTTGAGTGAGCGGGATGGCGCCAAAGCAATTTGGTAGAACTGCAGAAAAAATCGCACGTATATAACGACTAAAATCGATTAGTTTCCCGTTGCAGATTTAATCGATAATCATAAAAAATCGATTCAAAATTGCATTGCCCCAACACGAATCGTTAAGTGACAGGTGTTCCCGTACCCAAGCAAAATGAAAACCACTATAAAATGTAACCAAGCGTCAAACATGAACACGACACTCGTAGTAAGTAAGTCATTTTTTAACTTGCATGCTGCGAAGCGTATAGCATGCGTTTTTTGCCCGGTCTTACCTAATTAATTCAGCCGCTATGTTTCCAAATGCAAAATTCAAATAAATTTGTTTTCGTAAATTTATTGTATGTGAAATTAATTATGTTTGCATCTATCTCTATAAATGAACTCATCCTATTTGACACTGACAGTTGTGAATGTTGGCCAACATCGCAGTAGCTTATCTAAATTTTGGCTCAAAATGTAACCTTATCGTATTAGCATTAACGGTATTTTTTGCGAAATGAAAAAAATATCATTGGTGTTTCCAGGTGTAATTAACTTTCGTGAATTTCCGTTTCTTGTTGTCATTGTCAGCTCTTGTAGCCAAGTATGTAGTTACAAAACAAAAACTAGAGGAAGCAAAAATTCTGACTATTTCAGAGTACTATGATGATTAATACTATGATAATTATAAACTAGAGTCACAATTAATATGTAGAGGATCGTGCTGAGTCTGTAAGACTACCCAAAAGAGGCCACGGGTCATGTAACGAGACGTAAAGCATTAATAAAATATGCAGTGTAATTTCCCCTGTCCAACCTATGATATTGATGACGAATGCCAGGCTCTCGTAAATACGGTAGAAGACTCTTCTTACTTTAATGAAATCTCTAATACTATTTCTCCTGGAGAAAGGCTAGTTATTTTACAATGTTCTGGAATCTACCAGACAAACTATGAAACTAACCCACATACCATAAGTTTCCAATAGTTAGAAAGAAAGAAAGAAAACATATTTATTAAACGCCAGCATAATACAAGAAATACAAATACAAATAACAAAAATAATTGACGACGCTGAAAGGGGTCACCACTGATTTTTGGTGGTGCCCTGTAACTTAAAACTAATTTATAGGTAGTGGGTGATTTCACGAACGCCATTTTTACATCAAACCTTAATATTAGGTAGGTAGGCAGTACTTAATTTGAACGGTAGCATGTCTGCTTTGACCGTCATCGGTGTGCTCGGCGGTAGGGCGCCGCAGCGTCCTCGGCACCTAGCGTGCCTGCCGCGCACGGGCGCACTGGGCGGCGATAGTGTACCTAGGCCAAATTGGTACTTTATTATTTGGGTCTGTCAGTATGTATGTACGTTGTATGTCGTCCTATGCTTACTTCTATCGGATTAGGTACCCAATCCTTTGTTCTCCTTTTGATGTAAAAATTTAATCGTGCTCAAAATGTTTTTTCTTGCATCCTTATGGATTTTTTGGCATTATTATTGTAATTTCTTTTATGCACTTGCTATAGTGGCGCCACTAATTTAACCACTTGACGGAAACTTTAGATATATATGGAGATTGTTCTCCTTGGTTTTCTATACTTCATTAGTTAACATAAGTTGTCTGGTTAAATCTTGGCATATGCCTCTTCCAATATTTTCCATTGGGTTGCTCCGTGCTACCCATCCCCAGTGGTGTCCGCTAGCCGACTTCGTCCGTTGGCGTTTACGACTACGTTTTCCATCTTATGGGGTACTAATTTTGTGGATCTCGGATCATGTGACCGGACTATCTCCATTTTTGTTGATCTATTTGGGCAATTATGTCTTTAACTCCAGTTTTTTCCCAAGGTCAGGAGCCCTCTGACCCCGACCAGTAACGTCGCTACCGAAAGGCGAGACGCGGTGCCCTTGGTACCCGGGTAACAGAACCTTGAACTGACATGGGCCCCTAGACTTTATTTTGCCCCGAGACCCTTAGTTACCTAGCTACGTCACTGACCTCAAGCAATACAACATTTTTTAAAAGGTCCAGGAATGGACGTCTTTGAGCTGATGATGTGACGTGAACCTGGCAGGCCAACTCAAGAGTCCCCGGTAAGCTCGGTTCTCCATACAAACGTAGTTACGCTCTCATTTTAAAACAACTAGCTAGTTTGCTCTAAAACTTTGTATTTAATAAGAATAAGTTGAGGTATATGCAGGCCTGTAATTAGTTTATATAGCTTCAGATACGATAGTAAAAAAAAATACAGCGAATTTAAGTTTTTCATACAAAACTTTTTTTGCTGTATTTCGTTCCTTTATAAACTGGAGCCATATAAACTAATTACAGGCCTAGATATATCTCATGTCATTGTATATGCATAGTTTCGTTACAATCCAACACGTAGTTTTACAATGAGAACGAAACTCCATTTGTATGGGAAGATGAAATTCGGTAGAGATTGCCGGGGACTCTGAAGTGATTTGGATAGCAACGCTCGGATCGTATATGTCTTTACCATTATGCTGAATATCTTCAAAGTGAGTAGCTTTACCACTATAACGCTTCTTGTGTTCGTGTAAATTAAAATTGCTTCCTATAAAAAATTGGAGTTCCTAAGCATCATATGCTTTAATGTTTCATCGTGTGATTTTGCCAGTATCGTTAATATTAGGTATGCATACTTTTACGTTAAGCAATAAATATTCGGTATTTTCATTTACCAAAACATGACTGACTGAAAAGTTTCTTTAGGTGTTTCTCTTCAACAGTGGGAGATAGCCCTGTAAAGGTGCCCTTCAGGCCTGCGAGTGCTTTAATACCATTATTAAAGTTGTAATACAAATGATGTCTGTAAGTGCAACGGACTATTTGAAGGTAACTGATATGGTAATATTTTATTTTTTGTATGTGCAGGTGTGGCCTCATCACGCCAAAACGGCTAAACGGATTTCAACTATTTTCAATACACTACACAGGCTGGTCATCCATAGACGGTAATAGGAAACTTTTTACCCGACTACGCTGAAGCAAAAAAGAGGATTATGATTTTTTCTTCCTCCGCGAGTAGCTCGAAGTAGATATTGTGTATGATTTACCCACGTTATAGTGGAGGAACACGTTCTACTAAATTTAACCCAGAGTGAGCTTGGATGACATTTCACCTCCGCCACGCCCTAAATGTGTCACGAAATTAATGAGAGTTCCAGGATTTTTTTTTCACAGCACCCTTAATCTTTTGAGAGGGAGAAGGCTAATAAAAAAAAAACTAAATAAATCTCAATCAAGTTTAGTTGTCACGAGTAACCGGTTTTAGGAACTTATAGACGGGCCCAGATCCAGGAAGCGAAAGAGGTGACGAATCCGGCGATGGGTTGTCGCTAACACCAGCATGGGATCCTGTAATACATCTCATCAAGGAACAAGCAAGACAGGACTGCAAAACCTTAATTTCCGAACGGTGTTAAATATTTTATCTGTTAAAAAGTAGTTTAGTAGTCCTTGTTTTTAAAATATTATAATTAGTAATGAGGTAGCCTGGGAGTTTTTCTTTGCAGCGTTTCTTTTCTCCTCAGTACGCCTCATTTATGAAATGCTGCTTGGTAAATTATTAATATAAAATAATTAAGCCCTTCTGGCACATGTGTAACTGTCTTTACAGATTAGGCCCATCTGGCATGCATGTACACCTTTATTTGTTTTCTCAAAGTGGGTACTTTGCACAAATTGTAACTTTGACAGAGGAAAATATATCTTTTCTCAGTCAACCCGTGACCATAGAAGTCCGTTAAATGCTTTTAAGTATTTAAATAAGTGTTCGTTATAATAAAAAATAACCCATGTAACTAGGATAAATGGAGTTAATTTTGGATTTCGTCCGCAATAGTTATTAGTCATACTTACAGTCACTGGTCTAGCCAGCAGCCCAGGCCTATGTGCCTATGAACAGGTAGGAGCCAGTTGGGAGGCTGATGTTGCGGATGTTAATTATGACTAGTGACATAACTACTAACCAATTAAAAGAAAAAGTACTCCACCTAGATTAGGTTGATTTCCAGCTTGTTGAAATTCACCCATACAATCTAAATTCATTTTGTTTTCTGGCGCTTTGTCGGTAATTTGAGCTCAAATCTCAGCTCTAAAAATGTGGCCGTGTACCCGTCTTAAAGTAAAGTATACCTTTTAACAGAGGCAGACAGAATGCAGCCGTCATGGTCGCGGGGACACCACCCCGCAAACGGACGCAAACTTACAGTCACCGAGTGTATCTGAGTGTAACCGAGTGTATCTGCTACATTGGCGGATAGTATATTTATTTATTCAAATTAATTACACAGCATAACGGACAACCAAAGCACTGTGAAATTATAAAAAACATACATTTATCAAATTAAATAAACATTTACAATTCTAAACTGAGGACACACGAACATCCATCCCCTCGCAGAACCTCAGATATTCTTCAGTCAGTATCCATCCGCTCGCAAATACATCACACTCCGGGGCTGATGCGAGGAGCGTGTTCAAGAGGCGCAAAGCCCGGACCAGCGGCGATTCTCTTCGAGAAACGGTTCGCGAGGTCGGTACCGCCAACAGATGACGATCACGAGGTCGAAAAGTAAATTTAGTGAGCGAGGGAACATACAGGCGCACTAACTGCCCCGCTAACTCGGTGCATGTAGCGAACTCTACGAAGATCCTTAGTCACGGACCCAAATGTAATGAACTTAATAAAATGTGCCCTATTAATCCTGTGTGCGGAATCAACTGTAATGCCTAATGAGGTTCCTAATACCACACTACACTACCTCGAATACACCTAACAGAATACACCTACATGAACATGGTTTAAATCTTATTACTACACCAACTATCTTGTACTGCTTTTTACTTTAATAATGTGCATCTGAATTTGAATTACGCTATTATAATAATATTGGCCATAAATGTGATCGGAAAACCCGTTGTGATTCGTCTAGTTTAGTAGGACTCTACGTTGCATAGTAACCTGAAGTTCTTTTATGGAAGAACCATTATGATCGCTCAGTATATTTTTAATTGAAATAAACCTTTTACTGATGTTAATAAATACTACTCTTATATCCTGACTTATCTTTATCCTACTTTCCTGTCCTAAAACATACTCTAATTGCATACTTTGTTCGTCAAATTATAATATACCTGACAGTTACAATTATTTATATGATTTTGAGATCTAACTACTCTATCCTATTATTATTTATGCAATTTTTGTATAACTAGCCTTTTTATCCATTGATTAGAGAATTCATTCAGTAGAATAGTAAAGAGCTCCCTCAATCAATGAGAAAGTCAACAATAAGGATTATTAACCCCAAAAAGATCTGGTTAAAAAGTAACACTTTTAAGATTTATAAGATGATGGAAGAATTTAATTAGCAAAATTACTCTTTATTCTGAAATATCAAACTATTGTGGAAACTAGAACACTAACATATATGATTCATTATGAAATATCAAGAGATAATTAGAAGTAGTCAGCTCGAATACAATTTTGGAGATCGGTACAGATTCAAAATATCAACTGCGTGCTGGCTCGATACTCTTACTTCGTTGAACTTAAGCTCTAGTTATGCTAGGATAACTTCTATGAGTATCTTCTATACCATTATAGATAGATTTTAGTGTCAAATGATTGTTAGAGGGAGTTGTAAACTAAATTTTAATATATGAAAAATGGTTGACTGACTATGTTACTACTTGATAATATTGAACTGCTAGAATCATCTCCTTATTTTCCCAAAAGTACTTTCTTGTAAACTATAAAGGCAGCTACCGGACTAAGAGTGTTCGTGTACAGAATAGGCTTCCTTCATGCTTATCGAATACAAGAGATTTCCATACTTGGAATCAAAATATTGTTTAAAATCCTTTCCTGGATTCAATTTCTATGTTTCTTCTTAATTTTACAAGCCATAAAAAAAAGTCATAATCCCCGGATACCGAATGAACACCAAGTCAGATCTTTTTACAGGTTTTATGGCACCTGTTTTCAAGAATTGTTTCTTGAATTTGCCATTTTCTCAATTTCTTTGATATTTTGAAAGAAAACGTTCTCTACGTTAAAATCAACACAAATCCTCTCATTTATGGATTAACTGAACTCTTCTATTCTTTTATATACCTAGAAAACTTATTATTTCATATCTGAAATCATGCGCCATACATAGACGATAAATATTATTTCCTTAAATGAATTATATGTTCACTGCTGTGTTCTATAAACATATAACTATATTTTTACTGGTCTGTACACATACACACTTCTCACGGGTATGCTAATATTGATTTCCTTCGATTATCAATATAAATCCTTCTTGTATAAAGGATAGAGTGAACGATCAGAGTTCTGATAAATGCTTCAATAACCTATATATTTTTATTTGCAAAATTATTATGTTTCTCATATAATTGATGTTAAAACATGTTCTTTTATTTCACTGTACTCTTTGACAAGGAGACCTTTCGTAGTTACTTTAATTAACCATGATTATTGATCACACTAGACACCGTTCAAAGATCCCATCTAGTTCTCTTCTAGAAGATAGATCTTAGGCCATTCTTAGCAAAATGTTAGGGATGTTCAATAATACATTTATAACTTGAGATTTCGTCCATTCCTTTAGACTAACCTCATCTCTATTGCAAATCAGGTTCCATTACCAAATTGCACAATAAAACATTAATCAATGTAACACAACTTCGTATTTCTAATCACGACATTCCTCTCTTATTTATGGATTAAGTGAACACTTTTATTCCTTAACAAACCCTGAAAACTACTTATCCTTTCGTATTTGAAAATCATACGCCATTCGTAGACGATAAATAAATGTCATTCCTTCTCATGAACACATGTGCACTGATTACTTGTTATTTTCCTCAGTACGCTTCGACAAGGAATCTACAAAACCTTTTGTACATTATTTCCTTATGAATGTCAATCAAACAAGATGTTATACAGGATTCGCCAAGACTCTTTGTTTGACGATTCATATCCCGGCCATTCTTAGCGAAACATCGGTCTGATCCACAATATCAATGGAATGAGTATTTGCCCTTTCTTAGACAAATAATCACACTACTTTTAAAACAGATTCCTTCATCGAATCGCACATTATCTCAAAAATACATAAATTTACCAAAAAGCATGTAATCATGACTTTCTTTGTTAAAAAATGAAAACTCCCAAAATCTACTAATTCTGTGAGTGATGTCTTTGAACAGCGTATTTTTCTACCGAATTTCTTATTTTCCAATCTTATATTATTCGACTAAAGAATTATAAGATTCTGTCTATCAGGTACATTTCTATTTATATAAGTCTAAAGATTTTGATAATAATATGAATTTAATCTCCTACTTTTAATCTTGATTTTGATTTGATAAAACTACCAAAAGATGGTGTAAGTTTGTATTTAGTAACTTGTCACAGACTATATTTTAACAGTAGATTCATGTCTTTAATATTTTTGTGAAGAATAATTTTAAACGGTTTTAAGTTAAACACAGTGAGAATACAATTACATAAATGATATTAGATCAATGTTTAAAATAAAGTATTAGGTTCGGTTAATGAAAATGACCGAATATTCGGAGGTTAAGTAATAAGTTTAATGAAAACCCTTATTCCCAAAATAAGTAATGTGTGTGCCTATCTCTACCCCAAAATAGTCTATTCTACTGTGAGCAATACTAGAGGAAATTCCTCACATTTACATTTAATCGTGTAAAGTGGTGTATGGGACCCTAATTAAGCTTCTAAATGCGTTCGATGAGTAAGTCGATATTTGTGTCTAATACTCGTGTAATTGTCTCCCCCTGACGCGGATAATGAAACTCCAAGGTGCGTTCAAGTAAGACATTGGCCCTATCCGTGTAGTATTATGGTTATATATACATAAATTTAACGGGAGACCAAGATTCAAAAACCATAGCTGGTATCCAAGGGTGTGGAAATCCCACATGTCCTCCGTAAGGTCCCCTCTTCCTCCGACCAGATCAATGAATCTTGTAGGCAAATCACTGCACTTATAAATGGCTAGTGTCCAGACTGCCTAATCTGGATAAATTACTGCGAGTCTAAAATGTCCTCGTTTATCACTGTTACAGATAAGAACATTTTATTTGATAACCATGTACCAAAACATCATTCTGGCATAAAATTTGCTTTCTAGCTTAAAACACAAAAATCCCCAAACAAAATTAATTTAATAATGAAACATAAATCCGACAGAAATTCCCCTTATAATTGTTTACTACCTCAAAATGCCAGAGACTATGTTACTCGTTCGACGATCAAGTAAAAAAAAAGTGATTCCCAACTCCTCAAATGTTCCCTATTTATACTAAAAATCCTTGACAAATTAGACTACCTGTAAAAGTGGTACTTCTGTCACATGTTAGACTATGTGGACATATTGGACATTTAAAAATAGGTATGTAGGCATTTATGATTTAACGATTTGTTTACTTTTGTAGTTTAGGTAGTATACCTATAAGAATAAGGTATTTTTATCTAGTAACTATAGTTTGATGTTCAAATCTGTTTTATGAGATTAAGAAGGGGTGGAAAAATATGATTATATGAAAAAAAAATAATGTCGTGCACATTTGATAGTTACATGCAGTCCGATTCACTGCGCAATATTCTGCTTGTTACGGTGAGAAGAGCCAAATTACGTCTGACCTCGAGAGAGTAAAAACCCAAGGTGCCCAGGAAAAAAAAAAATATATGCATAGGTAGATACATTTTTCGTAAATTATGAAATACAACAGCGTATGTACAATTGTACGTATGATTAGTTCCCAATAGTGCTAAGGAAACCTCAGACCGCAAATCGGATTCAGATTCACACTCGATTGATTTTTGTATTGGTGAATTGGGGATGGAGAGATATTAAGTATATTGCTCCTTATTGTTTAAAAAAGTATTTTAAAATTTGGCCAGGGAAAGAATTTAGGTGGTCAACTTAGAACTTAGACCGAAAAAGGTCGTTAAAAATATCGCAAATTACACATTTTAAATGTAGGTCAGTTGAAAAAAGAAAAAGTCTGGTTAAATCTTCATCACAGTTAGTTTATTGATCGACTTGGTTTCGGAGGTTTACATGCGGGCCTGGATCCATGAAGCGAAAGCGGTGACACGGGCGAAGCCAGCGGGGAAGTTGCGCTGGCAGCCATCGCGGTGCCCGAAGGAGGTGATGCCGATCTACGGAACACGAACGAGCTCGATCAAGTTACCAGAACATACATCAAACTGACAGCTAACAAAGTAGAGAAAGAGGGTATACAGTTAGCGACGTAAGTACTTTTTAATTAAAAAGTCAGCATTGTAGGTTATTCTGATTCTGTCGTAGCCAGGTTCAAACTGTTATTAGGGACTAATTATAAAAGAGCACTCAAAGAGAACAATCGACTTCTCTAAATATCAGGAGTAAACAAGATTTGTACTGACCAGCTGGTTGTTAGCGACGAGAGGGCCGCCAGAGTCGCCGCCGCAGGTGCCGCGGCCGCCGGTGGTGGCGACGCAGAGGGTGGAGGCCTGGACGGAGGAGCCGTAGGTGGCCTGGCACACGGCGTTGGTGATGACCTGCACCTGCACGTGCGACAGGAACTGGTTGTTGCTGATGCCAGCGGCTGAGGAGTAAAAGTCACATAAGAACTGCACTCATTTTACTGAACCGTATTGCTCTCAAAGCTGTGTTGGTGTATTTTAAAGGAAAGTCCTTGGATTCTTAAATCGCACATATGTAAATACATCTAGTGCCATTCTAGAATGTCCAAAAATATATTTGGATTTATGATAAATATGATGGAACTCACTGTTGAAGTATTCATATTATATATTGACAAAGACATGACATTGAAGTTTGCTAAAACCTTTTTCTTTTTAACATCCTCCCTTTTTGGCAAATTTTAAAGCGTTAAGCCAATCAGCCCACTAATAAATCCCAGTCTGGGCTTAAAAACAGGCTTTGTAAGAATATCTGCACATTCAGTTGGAACGTATTTCACCAGTAGTTCTTTATCAGTAACTAGTTCTCTGACATAGAAATGTCTAATCGCAATGTGCTTTGTCCTTCTGTGCAATTCTGGGTTTTGCGCAAGCTTTATTACTGCATCATTATCAATTTGTAAAATCGGGATATCTTTCAGTGTTGTTATCTCATTGAAAAGTCTTCTCAGCCAAACTATCTCTCGTGCTGCTTCGCTAGCTGCGACTATTTCGGCTTCTGTGCTCGAGATTGCTACAGATGTCTGTCTGCGACTTGCCCAAGAGATCACTCCTCCTGCATAGATGCACATAATTCCAGATGTTGAACGTCCCGTACTTTGATCTCCACCATGATCGGAGTCGCTGTAGCATTCTAACTCTCCGGGTTTGTGTCCCTTTTTATAAATAATCGCCGAATCTAGAGTTCCTTTAAGGTAACGAAATATGCGTTTCACCTTCTGAACATCTTCATTCGTTGGACTGTCTAGTGTTCTAGATACGACACTTACGGCATATGATATGTCTGGTCTGGTTCCTGTCATTAGGTATGCCAGTGCACCGACAGCTTCCCTGTATGGAAACTTAACTTGTTCATTCTCCGTCTCCGTATCTGACTGTCCTTCTTTAATTATTGGAGTACTGATTGCCTTGCAGTCACTCATTCCAAATCTATCCAAAATATTCTTGGTATATAACTTTTGAGAGACCTTTATGGAACCATCTTTCTCGTTGTGGATTTCTAGCCCAAGAAAGTAGGAAGCTGGCTTTGTGGTAATCTTGAATCTTCTCTTAAGTTCAGCCAAGAACTTCATGGATTCTTTTTGATTCGTAGATGCAATCAAACCGTCATCAACATAGAGTCCTATGATGGTTTTACTCTCAACTCTTTGTTGTTTATTTAAGACCAATCGAACAAATAAACACGGATCAGTGTCAGACTGTTTGAATCCGATTGTCTTGAGATAGTCCACAATACATTTATTCCAACATCGTGGAGCTTGTTTGAGACCATACAGACTTCTCTTCAGTTTGCACACTTTGTTTGTGCCATCACTAAATCCTTCAGGTTGGTTCATATAGATGTCTTCATCAAGTGATCCATTTAGAAAGGCAGTGGCAACATCAAACTGCATAAGAGTAAGCCCTTCGTTTGCTGCGATGCTTAGGATTGATCTGATTGTCGCCAATCTAGCTACGGGACTGAAAGTTTCGTCATAATCAATCCCTTTCTCTTGCGTGTAACCTCTAGCTACAAGTCATGCTTTATACTTGTCCAGGCTTCCGTCGGCATTTATCTTCTTTTTGAAGACCCATTTACATGAAATTAATTTTCTATCTTTTGGCCGATCTACCAAGATCCAAGTTTTGTTGTCATTTAAAGATTTAACTTCGCTTTTCATAGCCTCAAGCCACTCAGTCTTCTGTGAACTTTTTATAGCGTCTGTGTACGTTGTTGGCTCATCATTGATCAATGTAGAAACAATGAAGTCGTCGTATCTGCTTGGAGCCCGCAGTGTAGACCTGTCACGAAGTATTCTTGTATCAGGGATATCATCATGATCTTCGTCTGAATAATTTATTCCACATCCATCTGGTTCAGGAGATGACTCGTCCAGATCTTCCTCTTCTTGACTTAAATGATTCGATGTTTGAGGCATTACTTCCGCATTCTGTGGTATATCCTCCCTTGCTTCAAACATTGGTTGATTTTGTGGAGTCTTTGGAAAATTGAGTTCGATTTCTGTCGTAGTTTGTTCATCCTCTACCTCAGATTCAGATATATCAGATTCCAATCCAACTGATTTTATTAGAGTTTCTTTAAATGTCACATCTCTCGAACGGATCAATGTAGGTTTGTTATTTTTATTAAATCCCAGTAACCGATAGCCATCATCACCATCATATCCGATTAAAATACATTTTTGAGCTTTCTTGGACATCTTTGTTCGCTTCTGTTTGGGAACATGTGCAAAACATTCTGTTCCAATGACTCTCAAATGTTTAATGGACGGCTTCTTTCCAAACCATAGCTCAAATGGTGACTTTTCTTCTTGAGAAGTTGGCCCAGTTCTGTTCAGGATATACGCAGCCGTGTTAACAAGCTCTGACCAACAGGCAAATGGCAGTTCTTCGTGAGCATGCATCATAGTGCGAGCGGCTTCAACGAGGGTTCGATTTTCTCGTTCACTGGACCCGTTTTGCTCTGGTGTATATGGCATTGTAAACCGGTGCTGTATGCCATGCGAATGAACTATCTTCTCAATGGCTTCGTTTTTGAATTCTCCTCCATTGTCGCTAATTATTGTTTTTATAACACGACCAGCTGTCTTCGTTTCATTGATCATCTGCACAAGCTTGTCTTTGACTTCCGACTTTTGCTTGATGAAGTAGACATGACGAAAGTTGCTGTAGTCATCTTTGAACAGTACGAAATACCGAAACTTCATGAAAGAATTTGGAAACGGACCACATACGTCACCATGTATTATCTCTCCTGGTTCTTTAGCTCTTTCTCTTCTTCCAAATTTATGTCTATGTGTCTTTCCATATACACATCCTGTGCATAATTCAGAATCAAGTTTGACTTTGATACCAAGTTCCTTTTCAATCAACTTTTTTATGTGTATTTTGTTCTGATGTGCGAACCTTTCATGATAAAGTTGCAAAGTGTTTTCCGTTGACAAAGTGCTCACTTCTGGAGTTGGATTTCTAATAGTCTGGACTTTCAGCTTATAGAGACCTCCATTCTTGACTCTTGTGCCAATCAAGTTCACTTTTCCATTATTTATCAGCTGACAGGATTCTCTCTCGGATGTGAAGACACTGTTTTGTAGCTTGTCTTGAGCAGCGAGTACAGAAAACAGGTTGCGTCTTATTGCGGGAACGTACCAAACATCGCATAATGTGATATGCTCTTGTCGACCATGGACATCTGCAATCAATTCGACTGTTCCTTTCCCAATGGCTTCAGTTGTAGATCCATTTGCAGTTGTAACCGTCTGCTTCTTAGTAAAATGTTGAAAATTGGAGAATATGTCAGGTTGACAGGTGACATGGCTTGTTGCACCGTTATCGACATACCAATTGTCAAGATCTTCAAAGTTGGTCACTGCTTCATTAGTCTCAACTTGCATGAGGGTTAAGTTAAAGTTCTTATTGATAGATTGACTTGTAGATGGTTGTGATTCTTTGGGAGGTTTTCCATCAGCGATCCACTTTCGACATTGTTTGACGTTATGCCCATAAAGTTTGCAATATCCGCATTTCTTCTTCATTTTGTGAGAAGACTTCTGTATTACTAGCGCTTGAGCTTCGGAATCCTCTTCTTTATTCATCAGAGATCTTTCGTAACAGCAAATTTGCGCTGTCAAATTTTCAATGTTACGGTCCTTTTTTGACATGAGCATCCAACTTGACTTGAACGGGAAGTAACTATCATCAGGTAACGTTTCTAAAATTTTGTATATGAGTAATATCTCAGGAAGATCATATTTAGTTTCGTCCTTTCTTAGCTCAACCTTTAGTTCATGCCATATGTTCTTCAATTTGGATATATACATGGACATGTCATGTAGGGGATCTTTGCGATAACTGAAGAAGCTGTAGCAAAGGTTATAGCTTTTATCCTCAGATTTTCCGTCGAACAGAGTATGTAATTCATCCCAAATCTGTTTTGCATTCGTCAGTCTCATTACCTTTTGCAAAGTGACATCTGACATATTTGCCATCAGCATGAGCATCGCGGCACTATCTTTTTCATTATAGTCTTGTAGAGCTTTCTGATAACTAGCCTGGTCTGCCGATGTAGCTGTTGCACCGGGTTGCGTCGGTGGCTTTAGGTTGCCGTTGATAGCGTCCAATCCTCCAGGCGTACCTCGTAGCAGTAACAGTACCTTGCAGCGCCATGTCGACCAATTTTCTTTACCTTCCAAACGACCAATATCAATTTTGCAGCTCGTCGATGGAATTGACATTTTGACGGATCTTGTTTGAAAATGGTTCGAATTTGGTTTGAAAACGTAGCTAATTATTTCATAAAATAATTATTTTACACAATCACATAACATGTAAAATTATTTTTCTTCGCTCATTACAAATATAACGAAATATTTTTCAATATTTTTCGATATAATAACCACGCTCTGCTACCATGTTGAAGTATTCATATTATATATTGACAAAGACATGACATTGAAGTTTGCTAAAACCTTTTTCTTTTTAACACTCACAGTCACTGGTCCTGCCAAAGCCAGCAGCCCAGGCCCAGGTGCCGACGAACAGATTGGAGCCAGTTGCGAGGACGATGTTCCGGATGTTGTCTGAAAACAGGATTGTATTTGATTATTACTATGTAGATATGTAATAAACCAGTACAAGTCTTACCTTGTTCAGAAATGACATTGGTGTTCCAAACTGAACTTGAATTAGATCTATATCATTTTGCTTGTTTCTTTGTTGTTAGATTTCTTTGTACAAAAATAGTTCACTCACTGTTGTAGGTGACCCAATTGAAGCGGATCATGGCAATATCGTTAACGAGGGTGATCATGTTGTAGTTGGCGTGCATCTCGACATCTGTGGTGGAGACCCTGGTGCCGCCGGAGAAGAGGAGTGTGGAGCCGAGCACGACGGTGAACTGGCGGGCCTGGCCGGTGAGCGAGCGCCAGCAGTGGGCCGCGGTCACGGCGCGGGTGTTGGACAAGAGAGAGGAACCGCAGACAGAGGTACCACCGGTGGTCAGAGTGATGACGAGACCGCCCTGTCAATTGGAACATTGGTATTGAGAAAAGTGTAAATTATGTGTGAATATTCTATTAAATTTTCTGATTTGTTTCTGATTGTAACATAAGGACATGTAAAACTACCACAACATGTACAGTTCATGGCTGCTTTTGTGTAGCAATGTGGAAATTTTCTCAGAAATTTCTGAAAGTATAAAATTATCAAAAATAGGTCTCCAGTAACATTACACTTGGAAACTTACGCAATAGAAAGGAAGAAGAAGAAAATTATACTTCAAAACTTCTTGAATGAGAAAGTCTCGGTAATTTGAATTTAATGAGATTGGGAACATGTTCAGAAAATGCAATGATATTTTAAACTTTTGATATTTTTTGTTTAAATAATATAATTTACAATTGTATTATTTGGAAGTAACGCTCACAAGGTAAGGGTACTGTCCAAGGCCGGCCGCGGCTCCGCCGACGATCCTGGCGTTGTCGAAGTCCAGCGCCTCCTCGGCCGCCTTGATGCGAGCAGCCTCCGGGATGCCGATGGCTTTGTGGTAGTCCACCTCGATGGGAGCCACAAACTCTTCCTCCGCCACCACGGACCCCACCAGAGCCACCAACGCCAGAGCCACCAGGAGTTTCATGTTGCAGTCGAAATACGAATGTCTCACCATCCTGAAAGACAGCTATTTATATTTAACGCTAATCATATATCTGCCGAGATTAAAATTAAAAATACTTAATCAAGTCCTCGGTACTTTGGATTTGGAAATACCTAATTGCATGGAATAACCTGAAGATTAGGTAAACATAATCACGAGATTATTATATTGACAAGGTGTACAAACGAATCAGATACAGATATGGTCCATGAGTATTATTAGAAGAAGAAGAAGATACATTTATTTTGTAAACAACAACAAAAATTACAGTACATTGGAAAAGTGACATGTATAGACTTAACCTAGACTTAAAGCTAAACCTAGGAGCTATAATCAATCATATTCGTGTTTACAAAAATGGAGTCCACTCAGCATATGTCAGAGCACTCATGAGTGCCATGACGCTGATCTTCCGTGGATCCAGAACAGGACATGTGTGAGACAGCGTGCTGTGTATGTACGCCGTGTACCTACTCATTTATGTGCGTGCCTGTGTGAATAGCATATATGTATAAAGATATATACATTAAATTAAATTAATATGGACAAAATAAACACAATAACCCTGATATATATATGTACTTAGACCAGCCTATCTTTAAGACGCATTATCCATACTATACTATCATATTATAGATGCGAAAGTGTGTCTGTCTGTCTGTCTGTTACCTCTTCACGCTTAAACCGCTGAACCGATTTGGATGAAATTTGGTATGGAGATATTTTGAGTCCCGGGGAAGGCCATAGGCTACTTTTTATCCCGGAAAAATACCCTTACCCGCGATAAACGAATTTAAGGCGGACGAAGTCGCGGGCAGAAGCTAGTATTATATAAGTTGCAATCAGCCCTTAACTTTATGGTCGTGACAAATTCAGCAAGGCTATCCCCCCGCACACATTTGTTAATTAGACCTTTTTTAACCGACTCCCAAGAAAGGAGATGATTATTAATTCGGTTGTATTTTTTAAAAATGTTTGTTACCTCAGAACTTCGTCTTTTATAAACCGATTTAGATTATTTTGGAAAGGCCTCCAGATTAGTCTCATTTAAATTTAGTGAAGATCTGATGGTGGGATCCATGAAGAATTGAAGGAACTCCTCAAATATTGTAGGCATACATATGGCGATTTTGGTATTATAAGAAACATAATAAGCATTTGCATTCCGAAGTTGTATATTGGTCAAATCAAATCAAATCATTATTTATTTGCTAGAAAACAGTCAAGTGGATGTTGTCAAATACATTTTTGTAGTACAGTGTATTCAGCCTGCCCTCGTGACTCGGTTCAAAGGCGCCCTGTACGAATTATTGACGATCCCATGCTCACAAACGGTATTGAACCTTTTAGTCTAAGGAGGGACTTCGCCTCTTTATGTGTATTCTACCGCTTGTATAATGGGCTGTGTTCCGAGGAATTTTTCGACATGATGCCTACAGCCACCTTCTACCATCGCACCGCTCGCCATCGGCAGGATATTCATCCACACACCTTGGAACCAAAATGGTCGCGCACCGTGCGGTATCAAAGGAATTTTCTACCGCGCACACTCCGAATGTGGAATGACCTACCTGCCGCGGTTATCCCTGGAAGTTACAGAATGGGGTTCTTCAAGAGGGAAGTGAATAGGTTCTTAAAGGGTCGGCAACATGCACTTAATGCCCCTGGCGTTGCAAGCGTTCATAGGCTGCGGTGTCTGCTTAACATCAGGCAGGCCGTACGCTTGTTTGCCACCTTAGTAGTATAAAAATATATATATATTAGGTAATACAATTAAAATTATGCACCTACTAAAAATAACTAAGATAGTATTCTTGTATAACTACGAGTCAGCATGCTACAATGAAAAATAGAATATAAACCTTATATTTACTACAATTAATAAATATGCTATTGGTGAAGTGGAACTGATGAAGAAGACTAGAGAACGTCACTGGAACTCCTTACCGTTAAGCTCTTCATAGTCGCAAATTGAAATGGTCCTAATGAGAATGGTACCATCGAATTAATTTGATGATGGAGCCGGAAGGTAGGCACCGGATCTCTGTAATAAAATAATGTATCCTAGCCTTGTTTGGGCTTGTTCGACTAGTCATGAGGTACACTTTTAAGTAACGATTAACTCAAAAGTGTAAAAATAATAGACTATTAAACAAAAAATAAAATCAACACTAAAAGAAAACTAAAAAGGAAAAAGATAACTGCGTCGTTCAGTTTCTTAAAATTAATTACAAGTAACCGTGTGTCGACTCAATCTATACAGTACATATAATTTAATATATTATTTTGGAGTCGGTGTCATCGTGTCACAACTTACTAAAATCGACAATTTTTTATATTTTACACATTCTTTATATGGCACCGACGCTAAAATAAGATATCATATGTATATACTGTATAGATTCAGTAGATCAACGGTTACTTGTAAATTAATTGAAGAAACTAAATTGTGCAGTTATTTAATTATTTTTTGTTTTTTTTGGAGTCGGTTTGTGGGATTCCACAGTGCTTCCCATATAGCCATTTTTTGTAGCCGTTACGAAAATTGTTGACACATATAGTGTTGACACAGACTGATTCTAGTAACACGTTTGGTCGCTGTTCTGTGTTTGTTACGCCACCGCTAAATTTGACAGTTTCGTCGCTGTGTGGTAACAATGTTCCCGGATCGAAACCAGTCATCGTAGAAATCATTCGTCATTCACTCTTTTTGACAGAACTTGTTGAAATTTTTCGTAAGTAAACTTCATTTCATGTAGTGATTTTAAATAATAAATAAGAGACGCCATTGTTTGCCAACGTAAGTATTAGCTTTTTTATGTAATGGTTATATGTTCAAATCTCTATGGGGAAATAATTTCTTCGTGTCATTTTATTATATTTGTTGAAATAATTAACGTGCCACCATATAACCCTAATTAAGCTAAATTAACGAAAGACATGGTAGTGTATATTTTGCATTATTTGAATAAGTCCATACATTTAAAGAGCTCCGAAGCTTGCATGGACAGAATAATATATTTTAGCAATTACAATACTACATATAAAAGCAAAAATAAACTATAAAACTTGTTGATTACGATATAAATATGTTTTAATCAGGGAAAAACATTGCAGTCACAAATGGTCACACAGTTACTAGATTGTGTCAATATGTGTCGACGTGAAACTTAAAGTAGTAACAAAGTTACTTAATTTACAAGATGGTTTCATGTGCTTTTTGTTTACAATGATTCTCAAAGTTTCACGGACACCCAAAATATGCCGTTTTCATCGTTGCCGGATCAAAAACCACCTCATACATTACAAACAAGAAGCAAATAACTGAAAACAATTGCCAGTAAGATTTATCTGATTATTGTTGTTATTTTCGAATGTTAATGTTTTTCTTTAATATATTTAAACAATTTTGACCCCCAATGTTGTTTATATTGGAACAAATACCATTTGGATGCTGCAAACCATAGATATGTATGAGTTTACATTTTAATATCTTGTAAATCGTATTGTTTTAATTCGTCAGCTTCGTAAGTGAGCGGCGTTGCATATATATTGATATACTGTGAATGTTTGAATGGTGGGTCAAACAAATTACATTTGTTTTTTTATATTTCTACCCAAGATTTTTTTTTTCCCTCAACACAAGTAGCGACTTTGATCTCCATGATATTATTATCGGTGGTTGAAACCACTTTTTTTTTATGTTTTTCGATAACGAGTAATTTTCACTAATCTTGACAGTAGGAAATACTGTTTCACCTGTTTCTAGTAAGTTTTCGTATTTGACTACAGGATATGAGTGTTTGCAATTGTAGTCTACATTTAACTGTGTTAATTCCTGTATGCGATTCGCTTCTTGAGCCAATGGTTGATTAGCATTTTGTAGTAGTTTTTAATTCTAAATAGCATACTTTCAAATGGATATGCACTTAGAGAAGGTATAGAGTATTCCTTTCGTTTGGCTCATTTATAATACTTCATTATAACAAGACAATGGCAAGCTATGGGGACAGTTTGAGAACCTTTGGTTTTTATAAAGCCTTTTATTATCATCTACCGTTACAAGTTTAGAAACATTAACGTAACATTACTACACTTCGCGTATGCTTTTGGTTATAGAGTTACCACACTGTTACTACACAATATTCCAAGTTTGTACAAAAAAAAATGTAAAAAGGCTATATGGGTTGTGTTTAATTGCATTCAGATCGTTTCGTTACTTGTCTCTTTAGTGAATGGCCTTTTTTCCCGACTGCGCGACGCAAAGGAGTGGAAATGTGTTTATCAGTCTATGTATGTATGTATGTATGTATGTATGTATGTATGTATGTACGTATGTATGTTTGTTCCTATCTGGCACTCTAGAGACCAAACGCGTGGACCGATTTTGATGATTCTTACGTCAATCGATTTGTCTTAACTGTCCGAATGTCACTGAAGACATGAAAATGATGAAAAATCAAAATGGCGATAATGAGACGCCATATTGTGAAAAAGAAAAAAATGAAAATTAACGTACTATATCGAGTGGGTATCAATAAATAGGGATTTAAAAATCATTATTAGGTTTATTTTATCATTTTTAATTTGCAATTCCCAGTTAGGAACTATAACGATTTAAAGTTGGTTAGCAAGCCGTTCTAACTAAATTTTCATTTAATTGCATTGTAATAAATCTGTGCAAGCTTCTCAATAACCCCCACGATAAATATTGAGAAATTGTCTGACTTTTATAGTTTTAACTAAAAAGTATAGAATAAAACCGACTGCGCGACGCAAAGGCATGGTAATGTGTTTATCAGTCTATGTATGTATGTATGTATGTATGTATGTTTGTTCCTATCTGGCACTCTAGAGACCAAACGCGTGGACCGATTTTGATGATTCTTACGTCAATCGATTTGTCTTAACTGTCCGAATGTCACTGAAGACATGAAAATAATGAAAACTCAAAATGGCGATAATGAGACGCCATATTGTGAAAAAGAAAAAAATGAAAATTAACGTACTATATCGAGTGGGTATCAATAAATAGGGATTTAAAAATCATTATTAGGTTTATTTTATCATTTTTAATTTGCAATTCCCAGTTAGGAACTATAACGATTTAAAGTTGGTTAGCAAGCCGTTCTAACTAAATTTTCATTTAATTGCATTGTAATAAATCTGTGCAAGCTTCTCAATAACCCCCACGATAAATATTGAGAAATTGTCTGACTTTTATAGTTTTAACTAAAAAGTATAGAATAAAACCGACTGCGCGACGCAAAGGCATGGTAATGTGTTTATCAGTCTATGTATGTATGTATGTATGTATGTTTGTTCCTATCTGGCACTCTAGAGACCAAACGCGTGGACCGATTTTGATGATTCTTACGTCAATCGATTTGTCTTAACTGTCCGAATGTCACTGAAGACATGAAAATAATGAAAACTCAAAATGGCGATAATGAGACGCCATATTGTGAAAAAGAAAAAAATGAAAATTAACGTACTATATCGAGTGGGTATCAATAAATAGGGATTTAAAAATCATTATTAGGTTTATTTTATCATTTTTAATTTGCAATTCCCAGTTAGGAACTATAACGATTTAAAGTTGGTTAGCAAGCCGTTCTAACTAAATTTTCATTTAATTGCATTGTAATAAATCTGTGCAAGCTTCTCAATAACCCCCACGATAAATATTGAGAAATTGTCTGACTTTTATAGTTTTAACTAAAAAGTATAGAATAAAACCGACTGCGCGACGCAAAGGCATGGTAATGTGTTTATCAGTCTATGTATGTATGTATGTATGTATGTTTGTTCCTATCTGGCACTCTAGAGACCAAACGCGTGGACCGATTTTGATGATTCTTACGTCAATCGATTTGTCTTAACTGTCCGAATGTCACTGAAGACATGAAAATAATGAAAACTCAAAATGGCGATAGTGAGACGCCATATTGTGAAGAAGAAAAAAATGAAAATTGACGTACTATATCGAGTGGGATATCAATAAATAGGGATTTAAAAATCATTATTAGGTTTATTTTATCATTTTTAATTTGCAATTCCCAGTTAGGAACTATAACGATTTAAAGTTGGTTAGCAAGCCGTTCTTACTAAATTTTCATTTAATTGCATTGTAATAAATCTGTGCAAGCTTCTCAATAACCCCCGCGGTAAAGATTGAGAAATTTTCCGACGTTTATAGTTTTAACTAAAAAGAATAAAATAAAAAACAATAATAAAAAAACCAAAAACCCGACTGCGTAAAAAACTAAAAAGAAAAAAACAAGTCCAGTGCCCTAGAAATTTGTTAAGTTTTAATGGAAATCTTTCCTGATTCATGATCGATACTCACAATATAACAAATAATAAATTCTAATATGGAACATAACGATTTTAAACAGTCGGGACCCATTGTTGGGAAGATTTGCGTCGATCTAGATTTCTTATGGGAATGAAAAGTATATCCACCTGGTTCATCAAAATATTCAGTGTATTAGAGGGAAAGATTTGCAGATTGAATTATTTTTAAATGCTTATAATATTGATATCTTATGTATAACTGAACACTGGTTAACTTGCAATATATTGCCCTAATTCAATAATTACCAGGTGGGTAGTTCGTTCACAAGACTTAGTTTCATACATGGCGGGTCGTTAATTATATTAAATAGGCAATTGAAATTTAAGGAACGTAAGGACATTGTATCCTTGTCTGTTGAACGGACCATAGAATTAAGTGCAGTAGAATTAGAGCAATTTATTGTAGTTTGTGTTTGTTTTTAAGATATCGCGCGTACTCGTAAAAAAATACTTATTTGTGGCGATTTCAGTGTAAATCTTTTGGAAGATTCAACACGAAGTATTAGATTGTTGAATCTATTCAAATCTTTTCGTTTAAGCCACGTATTTATGGAACCTACTAGGGTGACCGATACCAGCGCCACCTGTATTGATAACATTTTCACTGATATTTCTCCTTCTAAACAAAGTATAATCAGTAAATTAGAATCACATCATTTAGGCCAATTAATAGAATTTGGGTTTATCATCAAATTGTCGACACTCACTTCGCCGAATTTCATTTCAAAGTCAACGTTTCATGTATTTTCATTTCGTCGACAATTCAGTTCGTGGAATGATCATTACAAGTAATTTTAAATCGTGTATTTTTACTTGTCGGATGATTCATTACATAGTTGTATTATGTCATGGAAAACGTTTTGTGGTTTATTGTTTCAAGTATTTTTAATTAACCTATAAATTATTACAAGAATTATTATTTAAATTTAAGATAGTTGGCATACAAAGTTATCTATGACATTATGGTGAGAACGTTTTCTATGAATCATTATTGCTGTCTTGTGCAATATTGCCTGTCGCAATAATAACGCAGCAAAACCTAATCTTCTCAACCTTGTTGGTTCTGGCGTTGAGCTCGCTCGCTTCGCTCGCTCGTTAGGGTCACAGTTCTACCTAACACTCCTCCTCGCTTCGCTCGTCGTCGTACCTAACCTAACCGAAGTCTGACCTGCCTTAAAGTAGAATACGTAACGATTCTGACTTCACGCCTACCATAGTTTAGTTTAGGTGCTGTAAGTGTAGCCAATTTAATTATAGGCAAAAGTTCTGGCGTTTCGCTCGCTCGCTTCGCTCGCTCGTTAGGGTCACAGTTCTACCTAACACCCCTCCTCGCTTCGCTCGTCGTCGTACCTAACCTAACCGAAGTCTGACCTGCCTTAAAGTAGAATACGTAACGCTTCTGACTTCACGCCTATCATAGTTTAGTTTAGGTGCTGTAAGTGTAGCCAATTTAATAATAGGCAAAATAATTTTTAGGACAATTCATGTTAGGAATAGTATGCTTTAGGTAATTCGATTTTAGAGTTATCAATATTAAGACAAACTTGCTTTAGGACTCTAAATGAGTATGCGCAAAAATTATTAGGACAAACGAGTAGTATGCCATTCAACAGTATGCCAAACATTCTCGGCCAAACATTTTTAGGACAAAAAACGTTATGCGAAACGACAGGCACCCGTTCATTTGCCATTTAAATTTACAGATATGCGATTATATAAGAATGTGTTGAAATAAAACGTCGAAGAAATGAAAATCGATGTAATGTACTTCCTCCATTTAAAAAATATACGAAATGAATCATCGATCAAATAATATTCCTTGAAAAAATTTTCTACGAATTAATATAAGTTGAAATGAACTGTCGATGAGATAAAATTACACTAAATGAAAATACGCGAAGTGAAAATTCGGCGAAACGTTTTCGGTGAAATGATATTCGATGAAAAGTTTGTCGGCGAAACAACGGGCACCCTAGAATTTGAGATATTAAGGGAAAATATAGTGAAAAAACAAATTACTTTTGTACCGGTAACCACAGTCCGTGTAGAAAGAATGAAGCATCATTTGTTTCAGGCGCTACCCGTTCTGTCTTCTGAAATGAGTCCTAATCACATGTATGATTCATTCTTTACAACTTTTATGAAACACTATAATACAATATTTACTTTCAAATCGGTTGTGGCTGGCGGTGCACCAGTATTTAGCGAATGGGCTACTGCGGACTTACACAAACGTAGACAAGCACTGTATGCCATGTATGAGGCACGGCGGTTTAATACGAGTAATGAATTTAAAGAACATGTTAAGCAATATTCGAAACAATTCAAAATTGATTGTCATATTGCCAAACGTAATTGTTTATTCCAGAAAATCAAAAATAGTTCTAATATTATCAAAACCACCTGGAAAGTGATTAATGCGGAGACTGGTAGATCGAGGCACGCAATTAGTGATCTAGAATTAAAAATTGATGGCAAAATTATAGATTCTAGTTTAGATGTAGTAACAGAATATGAAAAATTCTTCCCCGATATACCAGTATCCACAACAAAGTGTTTAAATTCATCACCTTCGTCTGCCGTTTTGTTGTTAAAAGAAAACGTCCCAGAGTGTAGTAAGGACTTTTATTTTGAACATGTCAGTCCTTCAGATGTAGTAAAGGCATTTAAATCAATTAATGTCAAAAAAACCAATGACCTATGGGGGGTCTCAGTCCATGCTGTCAAATCCCTAATAGAAGTCATAGCGCCTGACTTGGCAGATATATTCAATAACAGTGTTGACTGCGTTGAGTTTCCTGATCTGATGAAACATAGCAAAATAACTCCTTTATTTAAATCAGGTAGTACCTCTGACCCCACTAACTTTAGACCAATATCTATACTACCTACATTTAGTAAAATTTTTGAAAAGCTAATTCTATATCAAAAGTTAAAACATTTTAATTTGAATAATTTGATGCATAGTAAGCAATTCCGTTTTACGCGGGGTCGCTCGACATCCAACGCCGGAGTTGAGCTCGTAAAACACATTTTCGATGCCTGGGAGGAATCGCGAGATGCTTTAGGTATCTTCTGTGATTTATCTAAGGCCTTCGATTGCGTTAATCATGAGACACTGATAAGGAGGCTACACCACTACGGAGTTAAAGGATCAGCACTAAATTTATTAGAGTCTTATTTAAATGGTAGAATACAAAGGGTTGACGTGAATGGAAAGCGGTCACCGGGGTCATTAGTCTCTATGGGTGTGCCGCAGGGATCAATATTGCGACCTTTCCTGTTCCTTATCCATATGAACGACTTGCCACACCTCGTAAAGACCCACCATGAGATAGTTTTGTTTGCAGATGATACGTCTCTAATTTTCAAAGTCGTATGAAATAAACGATCCTACAATGACGTTAACAATGCTATCTATGAAGTAGTAAATTGGTTTAATGTAAATAATTTATTGTTGAATGAGAAAAAGACTAAATGTGTCAAGTTTGTCACGACTGTCACGAGTAACGTAAAACACGAGCAAGCAAGCGTTATTGTTAAAGGTGAGGAACTGGAACTAGTTAATAGTACAGTCTTTCTCGGTATAACATTAGATTCTAAGCTCCAATGGGGTCCCCATATTACTAATCTGTCGAATAGACTGAGTTCTGCAGCTTTTGCAATAAGTAAGATTCGTCAATTAACAGACGTGATAACGGCTCGATTAGTGTATTTCAGTTATTTCCACAGTATTATGTCGTATGGCATCTTACTATGGGGCAGTGCTTCCGACATTAATATTCTGCAGAAGCGGGCTGTTCGTGCGATATATAAAATGAACCATAGAGACTCGCTTAGAGATAAGTTTAAGGACATTAATATAATGACAGTGCATTGTCAATACATTTATGAGAATATTATGTATGTACATAAAAATATTACCTACTTTAAGAAGAACTGTGATATACATAATATTAATATACTAGAAATAAGCATAAGCTCGCAGTGCCTGCTACTAGGCTCCATAAAATAAGGAGATCATTCATGGGTGAGATTTTATAATATACTTCCTAGCAGCATAAGTGAGTTGTCTATTGGTAAATTCAAAAATATTGTGAAACAAAAATTATTTTCTAAAGCTTATTATAGCACACAAGACTACATGAATGATGAAGCCGCGTGGGATTAATGTATATTATAGCGTCATGTAGGTATATGAATAATTATTTTAACGAATACCTAAGGTATTATTATTATTTTAATCTTAATTGTTTTATATACTTTGACATTTAGAATTTTATTCTAGACATATTCTAGATTATTTATTTTTTATTGACAATCCTCTTGGGATTTATCTTATTGATTATTTTAATTTTTAAAATGATGATTTTATCAATAATATTATACTTAAGTTAAATGATCTGATTAGGTTTTTCTGGGTTTCCCTAATCCTTGCAGCAAATGTTGGATCATATTGTATGTTTCCCAGCAAACATTCACTCTCATGTAACTGACATTTCGAAAGTGTTTGTAACTAGGCCTACTTGAATAAAGAATATTTTGATTGATTGATTGAAGTAAATAAAGTTCTTTATTCAACAAATATACGAATTACTATGACTACGGTCCTTAATAGTAATAAATGAACTTCAAAAGGTGATTCAAATGTGATCCGTACCGTACATAAGATTATTTATGGCTTTTTAGTTTATTTTGAAGTCGGTTTATTTTTTATTTATAAATTTTATTGTATGAAGATTTACAGTCCTTTAGTTTTATTCGTCCTTGTTTCCCAGCTATGTTTCAAGAAAATCGGTTCAGCAGTAAAAAAAAGAAAATCAGATTTTTCTAAATTTGTCGCGTTTTTTTTCATAGAATGACTGATATTGTGAATCTTCTAATTTATCTTTATTAATTACTAGAATGCGCCCACAACTTCGTTCGCGGAGGAGAAAAGTCATAATTCCTCTTTTTTGACAGCGTAGTCTGGTAAAAAGTATCCTATAACCATCTGCGGATACCCAGGTACCCTAAAATAGTTGAAATCCGTTAAGCCGATTCGGCGTGATGAAGCCACAACAACTTATACAAACATACAAAATAAAAATATTTTCTGTAAACTTAAAATCCGTATCATTTATTTTTCCCAAAACACATTTCCAAAATATATTTTACACTTTTTATATCTCGTGACAATTCAAACAAGCCCAAACTAGATCTGGTGCCTACCTTTCATCATCACATTCGATGGTACCATTCTCATCAGGACCATTTCAATTTGCGACTATGAAGTATTTGGCTATTTAAACCGAGATTTATCACTTCTTCACCCGTAAATCACGTATCGTTGAGGAGTTCCAGTGACCTTCTGTGGTCTTCTTCATCAGTTCCACTTTACCAATTTTCACTCTCTGAATGCAAATGCTTAATATGTTTCTTAAAGTACCAAAATTGCTATATGTGAAGGAAATAAATCTAAATCGTTTTATAAATGACAGAGTTCTAAGGTAATACACATTTTAAGATTACAAATTAAAACGAGTTTGATAAATGAGTCTGGGTCAGGTCTTACTATTATAAAGTTGTAAAACTGAAATGTCTGTACAGTACATTGAAGATTTTTTCAAAACAAGTGCGAGTCGGACTTGCGCACCTCGGTTCCGTACAAAATATACGCTACAAACGGCCGTATCTATGAAAATCCAGACTTAGCAGAGCCCTTCCCCTAAAGGTGCGTCCACATTTGTATCATTTGCCCGTATCAGATCATCGTCGCGTGGCATGATCGCGTGTCACGATCACGCGTTTGGACGTTGCGCCGATCCGATCGCTCGAAATCCATTTGCTACGCGTATCACACACTTACATATATCGGAAGAGTGCGGTATGATCGGCGCGCCGACAGTGAGCGTCCAAGCAGCGCGATACGCAGTCATGCCACGGCACGGTGATCGGATACGAGCAAATGATACAAGTGTGGACGCACCTTAAGCAAAATGTACGCGCGGTGTTTGATCATTTTATATTGGTTACTGACATAGACAGACTGACATCAAATTATACTGCTTTTAGTATTTGTTGTTATACTGGCAACATAAATAGAAAAACTCCATCTGTGAAAATTTCAACTGTCTAATAGCTATCACATTTCATGAGATACGCCTCGTGACAGATGGACAGACAGACAGAAAGACAGCGGAGTCTTTGTATTAGGGTCCCGTTTTACCCTTTGGGTACGGAACCCTAAAAACAAGTGTCAAACAAGGTAACTGAAACGATTTATTTTAATTTTTTATATGTTTGTATTTGTATGTGCCGTTGTAGCATCACGCCAAAGCGACTTACTTTTTTTACTACTTCAACTATATTTTTGGTAGACGGGTAGCTGGGCATCCCTGGATGAGACCAGACAAACAGACAGACAAAAATTCAAAAAAATGTGAAAAGCTATCGATCCTAGTAGCCCTATTTGTTCTTTACGTGAATATCTTCAAAGTACCTACAGACTTTCGACCGTCTCTCCTCCTTTGTTACATGTATAGATTTACTGCTTGACTCGAAAAGACAAAAGTTTCAACCATTTTATGATAATTATATTTTTGTTACAAGTCACCATTGTATTTTAAAAAGATTTTCTAATAATAGTTTCTTCTGTTTCCGCGATTATTACTCATTTAAATAAAATAATTTAACGGATTACATCGCGTATATTATCTCATTTGAGTTCCCGACGTTTCGGGAGCTTTTCAGCTTTACATGGTCACGGGTCAACTCTCGACCCGTGATTGAAAAATTGTTTTATGTAAAAGAATTTCTATATTTAAAACATTTAATAAAATTATTGTTATATTTTTTATTTCCAGACGACGATTCAATTGAAAATGTGTTTTAATTTACTATGTTGAAACTATATTGTTATAAATACATAAATCTAAATAATTAAAAAATTCAGGAATCCGACTGAATTTGAACCAGTGCCTTTTGCTTTGCCGGGGCGCACGCTATGCCAACTGAGCTACAGAGTCCATTCAGCTTGTCTTCAAATTTTGACACTATTTGTTACAAGATTCTTGCATATTTTGCATTTTAACCGGCTTTTCTGCCGTCAGCACCATAGTGAGCATTTATGAAACTAAATTTTTACCCTAACAGAGCGAACTTTACAGTTGCCACATGTTAGCTAGAGATGTCGCTGTTAGGGTAAAAATTTAGCTTCATAAATACTCACCATGGCGCTGAGAGATTTTATATCTTTATTTTAATAATATTTGCGGATTTACAGTAAATATAAGACTAACTCTCCATCTTCGATTCTAAAACACAAAGTAGCTAATTTACGAACTGCCCTGGACATGCATGCGAGCCTTTCTATTTGATACATCTGCCATGGTGGCTTCATCCAAACCATTGGACTAGTTTCAATTTTCACTTTCTTGCGACCTACAACACAGTTAACGAACGTACGAGATATCTGCTGGATTAAGCATCATAATTAGGTATTCAGAGTCATAGGCTTTGTCTTTACTTTTTGACATTTATTTTTGGGGGCTCTGCCAACAGGTGACATTGCAGTCAAATGCTTACCTATCTAACATAAAAATAAATAATAATATCAGTTTTTTTGGCCACATGATAGGAAATTATCACCGGTGCCCATTGTCATAATATACGCAGAATACTACACATAGGATCGTCTATACACCATAGGATCGTCTATACACTACCGACTTTTAAACGGACTGCTTTTTTGTTCTAGATGGCAAAATGAGCACTATGCTCGTTTATTATAATGACGCATAGCGTCCAGTGGGGATGTACCGATGTACGATGTAGCTACATTGTTTTTGAGACAAGGTGGGATAATAGAAACGTGACGGTGCCACCAACTCAAAAAGGTCGAGGTCGAGGTAGGTCAATTGAAAAAAGAAAAAGTCTGGTTAATTCTTCATCACAGTTAGTTTATTTATCGACTTGGTTTATATACGCAGAATGGAAAAAGGCCATCCACTTAAGATAACTAGTAACGAAAAGATCTGAATGCAATTAACCACAAGCACTGTGGAATCCCACAAACCGACTCCAAGAAAAAACTACAAAGTAATAATAACTGCAAAATTCAGTTTCTTCAATTAACTTACAAGTAACCGTTTGTCTACTCAATCTATACAGTATTATACATATACCTTAAATCTTATTTTGGCGTCGGTGCCATATAATGAATGTGTAAAATATTAAAAACTAGCTGCAGCCCGCGACTTCGTCCGCCTTAAATTCGTTTATCGCGGATTAGGGCATTTTTCCGGAATAAAAAGTAGCCTATGTCCTTCCTCGGGACTCAAACTATCTCCATACCAAATTTCATCCAAATCAGTTCAGTGGTTTAAGCGTGAAGAGGTAACAGACAGACAGACAGACACACTTTCCCATTTATAATATTAGTATGGTTTGACGATTTAGTAACTTGTGACACGATGGCACCGACTCCAAAATAATATATTAAATTGTATATACTGTATAGATTGAGTAGACAAACGGTTACTTGTAATTAATTTTAATAAACTGAATTACGCAGTTATTTTTTTCCTTTTTAGTTTTTTTTGGAGTCGGTTTTATTTTTTGTTAAAAATTCTATTTATCTAAATCGGTTTATAAATGACGAAGTTCTGAGGTAACAAACATAAGAAAAAATACAACCGAATTGATAACCATCTCCTTTTTTGGGAGTCTGATTGACTGATTGATTGAGACTGATGAGTATCTGATTCGTTTGTACACCTTGTCAATATAATAATCTCGTGATTATGTTAATCTAATCTTCAGGTTATTCCATGCAATTAGGTATTTCCAAATCCAAAGTATCGAGGACTTCATTAAGTATTTTTAATTTTAATCTCGGCAGATTTATGATTAGCGTTAAATATAAATAGCTGTCTTTCGGGATGGTGAGACATTCGTATTTCGACTGCAACATGAAACTCCTGGTGGCTCTGGCGTTGGTGGGTCTGGTGGGGTCCGTGGTGGCGGAGGAAGAGTTTGTGGCTCCCATCGAGGTGGACTACCACAAAGCCATCGGCATCCCGGAGGCTGCTCGCATCAAGGCGGCCGAGGAGGCGCTGGACTTCGACAACGCCAGGATCGTCGGCGGAGCCGCGGCCGGCCTTGGACAGTACCCTTACCTTGTGAGCGTTACTTCCAAATAATACAATTGTAAATTATATTATTTAAACAAAAAATATCAAAAGTTTAAAATATCATTGCATTTTCTGAACATGTTCCCAATCTCTACTCATTAAATTCAAATTACCGAGACTTTCTCATTCAAGTAGTTTTGAAGTATAATTTTCTTCTTCTCTTCTATTGCGTAAGTTTCCAAGTGTAATGTTACTGGAGACCTATTTTTGATAATTTTATACTTTCAGAAATTTCAGAGAACATTTCCACATTGCTACACAAAATCAGCCAATTGAACTGTACATGTTGTGGTAGTTTTACATGTCCGTAACATGAGGACATCAGAAACAAATCAGAAAATTTAATAGAATCATCATTTACACTTTTCTCAATACCAATGTTCCAATTGACAGGGCGGTCTCGTCATCACTCTGACCACCGGTGGTACCTCTGTCTGCGGTTCCTCTCTCTTGTCCAACACCCGCGCCGTGACCGCGGCCCACTGCTGGCGCTCGCTCACCGGCCAGGCCCGCCAGTTCACCGTCGTGCTCGGCTCCACACTCCTCTTCTCCGGCGGCACCAGGGTCTCCACCACAGATGTCGAGATGCACGCCAACTACAACATGATCACCCTCGTTAACGATATTGCCATGATCCGCTTCAATTGGGTCACCTACAACAGTGAGTGAACTATTTTTGTACAAAGAAATCTAACAACAAAGAAACAAGCAAAATGATATAGATCTAATTCAATAGTTCAGTTTGGAACACCAATGTCATTTCTGAACAAGGTAAGACTTGTACTGGTTTATTACATATTTACATAGTAATAATCAAATACAATCCTGTTTTCAGACAACATCCGGAACATCGTCCTCGCAACTGGCTCCAATCTGTTCGTCGGCACCTGGGCCTGGGCAGCTGGCTTTGGCAGGACCAGTGACTGTGAGTACCATCATATTTATCATAAATCCAAATATATTTTTGGACATTCTAGAATGGCACTAGATGTATTTACATATGTACGATTTAAGAATCCAAGGACTTTCCTTTAAAATACACCAACACTGTCGGCAAACACATCCACGTCGTCAGCTTTGAGAGCAATACGGTTCAGTAAAATGAGTGCAGTTCTTATGTGACTTTTACTCCTCAGCCGCTGGCATCAGCAACAACCAGTTCCTGTCGCACGTGCAGGTGCAGGTCATCACCAACGCCGTATGCCAGGCCACCTACGGCTCCTCCGTCCAGGCCTCCACCCTCTGCGTCACCACCACCGGCGGCCGCGGCACCTGCGGCGGCGACTCTGGCGGCCCTCTCGTCGCCAACAACCAGCTGGTCAGTACAAATCTTATTTACTCCTGATATTTAGAGAAGTCGATTGTTCTCTTTGAGTGCTCTTTTATAATTAGTCCCTAATAACAGTTTGAACCTGGCTACGACAGAATCAGAATAACCTACAATGCTGACTTTTTAATTAAAAAGTACTTACGTCGCTAACTGTATACCCTCTTTCTCTACTTTGTTAGCTGTCAGTTTGATGTATGTTCTGGTAACTTGATCGAGCTCGTTCGTGTTCCGTAGATCGGCATCACCTCCTTCGGGCACCGCGATGGCTGCCAGCGCAACTTCCCCGCTGGCTTCGCCCGTGTCACCGCTTTCGCTTCATGGATCCAGGCCCGCATGTAAACCTCCGAAACCAAGTCGATAAATAAACTAACTGTGATGAAGAATTAACCAGAATTTTTCTTTTTTCAATTGACCTACCTCGACCTCGACCTTTTTGAGTTGGTGGCACCGTCACGTTTCTATTATTCCACCTCGTCTCAAAAACAATGTAGCTACATCGTACATTCTACAGTCAGAAAGTCCCAGTTTAGCTAGGCGTCCTATGACTCCGAAGTGATCTGTTAACACCCGCACTATGATTCTATCTATCTATGAGTTGATGATGAATGTAAATATTAAGTCTAGATGTTGCAAAATGTTAAATACTTTGAGTGATATCTGATCCTACGATCCTAAATAAATAAATAAATATTACGGGACAATTTTACACAAATCCCTCTAGTCCCATGGTAAGCTCAATAAGGCTTGTGTTATGGGTACTAGGCGACGATATATTTAATAGATATATTACTTATATACATAGAAAACATCCAAAACTCAGGAACAAATATTCATGCTCATCACACAAATATTTGCCCATATGTCACGCATGCAAAGTTGAATAATTGGAAACAATAATTCTTATACGTTAGTTGGCGCTGACATATCGTGGATCGGCTTTTTGTATGAAGATTGACTTGTTTTAGTGGTCCTTTTTTCTTAGCTATGAATGTTTCAAGAAAATCGGTTCAGCAGTTTAAAAAATATCAGTTTTTTCTAGATTTTTCGGGTTTTTTTATCGCGTGACTGATATTGTTAATCTTGTAATTTATCTTTATTAATTACACGAAGGCGCCCACAACTTCGCGGAGGAGAATAAGTCAGAAGCCCTCTTTCTTACTTGACTGCGCGACGCAAAGAAGACCGCTTCCCATTGTTGGTAACCTAGGTTATATGGTCTGAGTTGGGAACATTTGCGTCGATCTGACTGTTTAAAATCGCAATGTTCAATATTGTAGAATTTATTATTTGTTTTATGTGAGTATCGATCATGAATCATGAAATATTTCAAGTTAACAAATTTTTTTCTTTGTTTTTTTACGCAGAATCAGAATCAGAATCAGAAATCGTTTATTACCTATTATTGTGTAAAATTTTTCGGTTCCTGTAGGATTGTGTCAGCTAACTTATGTCTAAAAGATCTGTGTAAGCTGAAGGTGTTGAATCACAATAGAGACAAAAATGTTGTTAGTTAAGTATATACGTGTTATATATGATACTTCAATTTAATTCGAAGGTGGCGAGGAGCCGCCGCCCCTTGAGGCCAGCGTCTGGTGTCTTTTCTTCGGGATATACTGCATTTCGCCTATTCTATTATTCGTCAGTAGTGGGTTAAATTCACCGTGGGCCAGGTAAGCATCTCCTGGAGTTTCGAGGTCTTCTATTTTCGAAGCTGCGATCTTTTCCAGCATTTTGTGATTTAGGTCAGCAGCCCGGAGATGCCACGCTTCTAAGTCCGATATTTCCCAGTGTCTCCGTGTTTAGACGTCTTGGAAATTGGCCGGCGCTCTTTAGCGCCATTCTGTATTGTCTCTCGATTTTTTGCAGATTCCAGTTGCTATATCTTGATAGTAGCTGTACCACTCCATAGTCCATGATCGGGAGGATGCACGCCTGGATAATGGCTAACTTTACTTCCAGGTCCGTCTTTGCGTAGAAGCCGATAATAGGGCCTAGCGCACCTCTTACTTGTTTTAAGTTTTTAACAACTCTGTTGGTATGCGGGTTCCTTTTGAGGACCTTGTCGAAAATCACCCCCAGATATTTAGTTTCTTTTTTATAAGGAAGAATCTCATCTTTAATCTTTACAGTTGGCTTGAATTTCCTCTTCTTTGTAAACATAATGCACTCAGTTTTTTCTACATTACATTTCAATCCCCACCTGTCGTAGTAGTTTACGATAGTTTCAGCTGCCCATTCTGCTCGCGTGGTCAGGGTTCTCCGCTCTGTTGAGAATACATAAGTCATCCGCGTATTGTGACAGTTTCAGACCACGTATTCTGTCATGGTGATTCCATATGTTGTAGACGTATAGATTGAAGATGACTGGACCAAGGATTGATCCCTGGGGCACCCCATGTGAGATATTTTTCTCTTCTCCATTCATAGTCCGAAATCTTCCTTTGAGCGACCGGTCTTCCAAATCGTTTTCTATTATTTTTATGACGTTATTGGGAGCGTCGGCGTTCTGCTTTCTTGATCAGGCCTTTGTGGTTAATCGAATCAAACGCCTTGCTTAGATCCGTGCATATCATTGATACACTCTCTCCAAAAGCCAGCGCATCCGCTATTATTTTACCTGTGCGGAGAATCTGCGTAGCCGTCCCTCTAAATCTGGTAAAACCGTGCTGAAACGGCGGTTGCATTTTGTTAACTGTGCCCCGTAGCCTCGAGAGTATTAGTCTTTCACACAACTTTCCCATTATGTTCAGTAGCGTAATCGGTCTGTACGAGCTAGCTTGTTTGTGATCTTTACCAGATTTATGCAAGAAAATACATTCACCAAGCTTCCATCGTTTCGGGAAATAACCCGTGCTCAGTACGTAGTCTGCTATAGGCTTAAAAGCTTCGAGAAAGACTTCTCCCAATTTCAATGCGTCCGCTCTGATTTGGTCTGGTCCTGGTGCCTTCTTGTTTTTGAATTTTCTCAATTCTAGTTTGATTTCTCTGGTTGATGTCTTGTCCAATGGTTCGAAAGGGGTGGTCCTCTCGGAGCCCTCGTCTGTCGGATTTATGTTGGCTTCTTTAACTATTGCCGCGTCCACAAGGGACGATTGTTTCTTTTTCATTTGTACATCCTTCGATATTTGGAAGCTTCATGTTTGGGGCTTTGATGCTTCGTTGGATTTTCCACATCGTCGCTCTGCTGTCCCTAGGATCTTCGAGTGCTTTCAGCCAACTGCGTTCTCTGAAATTTATGAGCGCGTCCTGTGTTTCCTTTACGCAGTCGGTTTTTTTTGACAGCGTAGTCTGGTAAAAAATATCGTATAAACATCTGCGGATACCCAGGTACCCATGTACCTACCTAAAATATTTGAAATCCGTTAAGCCGATTTGGCGTGATGAAGCCACAAGGATATATACAAACATACACAAGAAACGATTCAGTAACCTTAGAATAGTCCGTATCACTTTTTTTTTTTCAAAATTTATTTCACAATTTTTAGTTAATTATTACTAATAAGTATATCTCGTGATAATTCGAACAAGCTCAAACGAGATCCGGTGCCTACCTTCCATCATCATATTCGATGGTACCATTATCATCAGGACTAGTTTAGCTATTTTAACCAAGATTTTTCTCATCTACACCCGTAAATCATGTAGCTCCGGTGACCTCCTGTGGTCTTCTTCATTAGTTCCACTTCACCAATTTACACTTTCTGAATGCGAATGCACATGTGTAACTGTCTTTACAGCTTAGGCCTATCTTGCATGTATGTACACCTTTATTTGTTTTTTCAAAAATGGGTAGGAAAAATCCATCTTTTCTCAGTCCACCCGTGACCATAGAAAGCTGAAAAGCTTTCGAAACGTCGGGAACAAAAATGAGATAATATACGCGATATAATCCATTAAATTGTTTTATTTCAATGAGTAATAATCGCGGAAACAGAAGAAAAAATTAGATAGATATATGGTTTTAATTTTCGTGTAAAATTCATATTAAGTTACATAATTCCAGAAAATTGCAGTTTTTTTGTTTGGTAAAATGGTTCGGAGATAAAGGGAGGGGAATGGTATTTTTTTCTACATTTTCCTTAATAAAACGAAATTTAGTTACAATAAAAAAAATTGATCGAAAAGGTACAGATCAAGCCCTTTCATATGATACCCTACTTGATCTAGTGACTAGACTTTAATAGAAAATAAAAATATATTTTACAATGTTGTTTTTGCAATATATGTGGGCTGACCATGTTTATAAATAGTCCAAATTTCAAATAGATAGCATTAGTAGTTTTTGAGATATAGTGCTCTAATAGTCGGGCAGACAGACAGTCAGACACAGAGAGTCGCACCATAAGGGTTCCTTTTTTACCATTTTGGTACGGAACCCTAAAAAAACGATTTTTATAAATGAGTCTGGGTGACATCTATATTATTATAAAGTTAAAAAAATTAAATGTACATTGAAGATATTTTCAAAACAAGTGCGAGTCGGACTCACGCACCGACGGTTTCGTACAAAATATACACATAAAAATAACAAAATATATACGCTACAAACGGCCGTATCTATGAAAATCCTGTGTTAGCTGAGCTTTACTCCTAAGCAAAATGTACGCGTATTTCGATCATTTTATATTGGTTACTGACATGGACAGGCAGACATAAAATTATGCTGTTTTAGTACAGGTAGCAGAAGGTAATAAGGCCCGGTACCGGAGGGTAATAAGGCGTACCTAATTTCGATTCGCTTTATATAATTATTACTTTAAAATTGGTATTTTTTGAGGCCGGCCAGTATTACTTCGAATAAATTTAAACATAAATGAAATACATGTGTTTATTTGATGTTATAGCGGCAACAGAAATACTAATCATCTGTGAAAATTTCAACTGCCTAGCTATCACGGTTTGTCGCCAAGTTTAAATTGGGGGACAAGGCACACATAACTTCAAATTGCCCAGGTTCCTTTAATTAATTAAAAATGGTATAAAAGTAACTCTCGCTTTTCTTCATCTGCTTCGCAATAATAAATTACTAAGTAAAAATCTGTAATATAGTTGTGTCATAGCTATATATCATATAGAGATATTTTGAGAACATAATTTCTACCTTAAGAGATTGGGAATCCAGACTTAACGGAGTGTCGGCCGTCCTTCCTCAGTTCCAGATGAAGCTTGCCAGCTTCATTGAATACCAGCATAAGATGATCTGTGGAAAAATAGTTCTATGACTCCTCCAATGTCACCAAGTATACTTTTCATGGGCATAAAGCAAATTGCCATCTTTTCATTAAGACAAATATAAATTATGGTAAATGGGTAATGATATTTTCTTCTGTTTCCGCGATTATTACTCATTGAAATAAAACAATTTGACGGATTATATCGCGTATATTATCTCATTTTAGTTCCCGACGTTTCGACGTTTGAAACGTCGGGAACTAAAATGAGATAATATACGCGATATAATCCGTTAAATTGTTTTATTTTAAATGGGTAATGACTTTAAATTGGTTATATTGTAGATATACAAAACACTAATTCTTTAAAAATAAGTATATTTATACTAAAGGTTATGAAAAAGTAAAGTGGTTGAAAGAAATATTAGATAATGACAATGTTTATAATTTAGAAGATTTTAACTGTCCTAATCTAGAAACCTTGTATAAAAGATATGCAACAGCATTAGATATACAAACTTGTATTTACCATAATAAAATTTCTGCTTTTAAAAATGTAACGTGTTTGAAAAAATGGTGTATAGAAAATAATTTTTTATATGAAATAAATTTATAAATAAATACTAAAAATTGTTTGATTTAACACTTTCTTTCTTTCTTTTCTTCACACCTGATATCCTGCAATTCTTATTAAGACTACTATAATATAATTTTTTCATTCAACATTCATTCATAACTGAAGAGCTACGCTCTTGTCAGTGGAGCAATCGTCACTCTTCCCTATTTTCTTATTTAGTTAAAAATTAAACAAAATCGAATATCGATTGCTTTTTGAGCAGCCAAGACCGAAGAAAAGGAAAAACGTATCTTCTAGTGTGCGGAAAAGCTGTAAAACATGTGGAATCTCATACATCTCAACAAACAGGGAAGATTCTACAAATGCGACACATTTGATGAAAATATAAATTTACGATTTAAAGAAACTAGCAAAAGTTCCCAACGTAAGTGAACATTGGAAACACGCAGATTTGCGCGTAAAGTATTACGTTAACGAAAACGATCAAAATAAGATACACCACTACCAAGCAAGCAAAAGATGTTATATATAATAAAAGAAATTGTTGAATCGGAGGAATGCAAAAAGTACCATTTTGAATTCATAACTTAGTGATTACTAGATTTCTATCATTTATAAATGATCTGTGTTGTGTTAGTTATAATTTATATTCATTAATTATGTCATTAAGCTAAATATGTAGAAAGTTGACTGTTATTTATAGGTTTCTCTTACCAATAAAGGAATTGTTATAGTAAAGGATTATTTTATTTCACTTACATCTAAGTTAAAAAATAAACTTCAGGAAATGATTTTCTATATATTTATTAAATTAAATATAAAATTAAACATATTATATACTATAAAATCGTTACTTATTGTATTAACAGATAATATATTAACAAAGTCGGCCAGTTTCACATTTTTCATTTTTAAATAAAGATAAACTAGACAATATTTTCCACAAACGGATGTAAAGTAGTTCTGAAGTTGATTAAAATTATAAAACCATTTTTTTGAATTTCGTTGTACAAACATTCTATGGTAACCTTCTGGTTTTCTTCCGAAAGAATCAAAATATTCACCAACTCCATTAGCGCTGATGTAAAATGCTACCCAATGAGATCCTGGTTTAAAATCTGGGTCCAAATTGCTTATTATAAATATAGGTAGCTGAACAAACATGGGTAGTTTGTTGGCTGCAAAAACATTTGATTTGAACCATGATTTATTTTATTCATATAAAACTGTATTTCGTTTGTATCCATATTAAGTCCACATTGTTTTCAATCTTATGTTACTGTTAACAACATTCATGATCAAATGATATAACTTAATGAAAGCAAAGTACTTATGTATGTATTAACTATTATAATCTACAGTTACATCGCGATTTTTGTTTGAATGACATTATCAAATTCAAATTCAGCGTATACAATACAGTTTACAGTATTACTAAGAGAACTATCAAATCTAACCTCAATTCGAACACTTCCGTGGCGAACAAGATTCCAATGCGAAATTGAACTAGCAGATAAATCAGGTGTTAAATCAAAACATAATAAACAATATCCATCATATTGTTTTATCTTCTGGCGCAACAAATGTGTGCGGGGGGATAGCCTTGCTGAATTTGTCACGACCGTAAAGTTAAGGGCTGATTGCAACTTATATAAAACTAGCTTCTGCCCGCGACTTCGTCCGCCTTAAATTCATTTATCGCGGGTAAGGGTATTTTTCCGGGATAAAAAGTTGCCTATGTCCTTCCCCGGGACTCAAAATATCTCCATACCAAATTTCATCCAAATCGGTTCAGCGGTTTAAGCGTGAAGAGGTAACAGACAGACAGACAGACACACTTTCGCATCTATAATATGACTAGCTTCTGCCCGCGACTCCGTCCGCCTTAAATTCGTTTATCGCGGATAAGGGTATTTTTCCGGGATAAAAAGTAGCCTATTTCCTTCCCCGGGCCTCAAACTATCTCCATACCAAATTTCATCCAAGTCGGTTCAGCCGTTTAAGCGTGAAGAGGTAACAGACAGACAGACAGACAGACAGACAGACAGACAGACAGACAGACAGACAGACAGACAGACAGACAGACAGACAGACACACTTTCGCATTTATAATATTAAGTATGGATAGTATAGTATGGATGATGCGTCTTAAAGATAGGCTGGTCTAAGTACATATATATATCAGGGTTATTGTGTTTATTTTGTCCATGTTAATTTAATTTAATGTATATATCTTTATACATATATGCTATTCACACAGGCACGCACATAAATGAGTAGGTACACGGCGTCCATACACAGCACGCTGTCTCACACATGTCCTGTTCTGGATCCACGGAAGATCAGCGTCATGGCACTCATGAGTGCTCTGACATATGCTGAGTGGACTCCATTTTTGTAAACACGAATATGATTGATTATAGCTCCTAGGTTTAGCTTTAAGTCTAGGTTAAGTCTATACATGCCACTTTTCCAATGTACTGTAATTGTTGTTGTTGTTTACAAAATAAATGTATCTTCTTCTTCTTCTTCTTCTAGTTAGCTTCATTTAATGAGTTTAAGTCATAAACCTTAAATTTCCATAAGAAACATGAGGTTTTTTTTAAGTGATGTTAAATATAATTCTGAACGCATAAGTTGAGTCGATGCAATTACAGAACGCATCGTCAGAAATGTCAACATTGTTAATAAAATTTTACTTGAAAACTTTTTTATTGATGATAATTCTAAGTAAGTAACCAGAAGCGTTTGTCACGCGATAATTAAATGACATAGCTGCCGTCACCTTATAACCCGCTTGTGAGAGCGAGAGTGACAAGCGCGTTATCATATCATTTATCGCGTGATAAACGCGACCATCATGGGCCCGCTGATGATGATTATAATGTCTTACAAATTAAGTTTTTTTTTATGAGCTGATTTTTGGCACGCTGCACGTTGCACTTTCTTCGCCTGAGGTGCGTAAGGTGAAAAGTTTTGCGTTACACTCGGGTGCAAAGTTGTATTTTGCTTCTCGTGTGTTGGAACACTCGCTACCCTCAGTTGCACCTTCGATAGAAATAGAGAATTTGTGAACCAAATTAAATTAAATTGATTGACCTCGTTTGAAATCCTTTTTTTGTAGCCGGCTTTCAGTTTTTTTAGAACTACCCTAATGAAAATTTAATTGTGTACCGTTACGTTTACATCTGAAGCGGTGACCACGTCACAGTGACATTTCACCAGGAATAAAAAATATTTCGAAAATTATCTCTCCTTTTTTGTCTTCAAATCTATTTGATACCTTACGCCAGCACAACTTTTGGACACTCTTTAAAAAAATAGGATCAGGGTCCCCTAGACTCAATATTTTTGATTTCCTTCTAGCTAAGGCAATGCATGTTTATCTGTTACAATGTCTTCGGTCTACAATAATAGGTTTTTGTTATTAGACAGTTTTTTTAATGTTATAGGGGGCAAAAGGATCGCCTGATGGTATGGCGATCTCCGTCGCCTATAGACCCCCACACACAGAGGAGTTACAATTATAATGCGTTGCACATAATGCGTTGCTGACCTTTCAGGCGGGAGTACACTCTTTTCTTGAAGATTTGAAGGACGCATATCGTTCCGAAAATACTGCTGGCGACAGTTTATTCCACAGTTCAGAGACGTTTTCTAGTACGAGTTTTACGAGTATGTACTAATTTTTTAGCATTGGAAAAGGTAATAAGCTTATTTAAAGACTACTCGTAGAAGGCGCCCGCAACTTCGTTCGCGGAGGAGAAAAAGTAATAAATAATCCTTCATTTTTTCTTCAGCGTAGTCGAGTAAAAAGTATCGTATAACCATCTGGAGATACCCAGCTACCCGTGTACCAAAAATGGTTGAAATCCGTTCAGCCGATTTTGCGTGATGAAGCGACAACGACACATACAAACATACATAAAATCCAAAAAAAATATTTTTCGTTTTAATGACCTCCAAACAGTCCATAACAATTTTTTTTTTTTAAATATCTTCAATGTACTGACAGTACTTTTTTACAATTTTATAATAGTATAGATTATCAATAAAACGAACCATTACATTAAATTTAATTTATTTCAATATTGGAAGAATCATAGAACGCCAGTGTTGAGTTTTAGAGAACATCTATATGGTGGTCAGTTTTGCGAAATATTACAAAGGTGGTAGTGGACTGACCATAGCCGATCCGCATGTCATGATCACAGACGAGCCTGAATCCAAGAAATGTAGGCAGAGACGCGCATAAAGGCGGCGGGGTGGCCGGCCGAGCAGCCCGCCATATGCCCGAATGATGTCACTCCAATCTGAGAAAAGACGACGAGATTTATTAAGATTTTTTTGAAAAAATTAGCACTTGATTATCAAATAGAGCAATGTAATGGAAGTCAGGTCTAGAGGTGCGTCCACACTTGTATCACTTGCTCGTATCCGATCACCGTGGCGTGGCATGACTGCGTAACACGCCGCGCTCGTCCGATCTAAGTGTGTGATACGCGTAGCAACATGGATTTCGAGCGATCGGATCGGCGCAACGACCAAAAGCGTGATCGTGACACGCGATCATGCCACGGGACGCAGATCTGATCGAGCAAATGATACAAATGTGGACGCACCTTTATATTACTCCCCTTGTGTCGTGTTCCTCATAGCTGAGGGTCGTGTCCTCCACGATTTATTTTGTAGACGATCGCTTTCCACTTGCTGCGATCTGCGACAGGGTCTTAGCCTTGTGAACTTTTGTCTTGGTGTTGTCGCGGATCTGGTTTGACCAGCGCGTAGGACTTCTTCCACTTGGTCGCCTTCCCTGTACTTTCTCTGTCACCAGGAGCACTTCCAGGGTGTCGTTATATTACTCACCAACAGGTTATTATTGGCGTTAGCAAGCGGGCCGCCAGAGTCACCGGTGCAAGGGCCGCGGCCGCCGGTGGTGGCGACGCAGAGAGTGGTGTCCTGGACATTGGCACCGTAGGTGGCGGCACACTCGGTGTTGCTGATGACCTGCACGGATAGGTGAGCCAGGAACTGGTCGGTGGTGATAGTGCCGGCTGTGGACAAACGTTACGAATCACTACCAAAATTCTGGCTCTTCGGGAAAGTAAATACCTGAAAATTCTTCAAAAAACGGTGTACGAATGCTCCTAACGAAAGTCTGGGAAATATAATTTCACCTTAGTCATCCCGATAATATATATTATACAGCGGGCCTATGATGGTTACGTTTGTCACGCGATAAATAAATGACATATAGCTGCCGTCACCTTCTGACACGTATGTGAGTGCGAGAGTGACAGACGCGTTATCATATCATTTATCGCGTGATAAACGCGACCATCATAGGCCCGCAGGAGAGGAATCTTATAAAACTCTATAAAGGCGAGCCTTTACAGCGGCACACGCTGCCCAAGCTACGCACGAATGTCCCCGCTTGCGGGGGGCGGGGGAGCGGGTGATTTCGTGCGTAGCGTGCGCAGCAGTGGAGTTCCGGCATCACTGCAGATATTTATGATGTCAGATCAGAGGATTTATCATCGACGTATGACGACTTAGCAGTTAGCACCGGCTAGCACCGAAACATATGTAGTGACAAAGGGTCACTACGGAAAGTCGTAAGATAAAATCCTTAAAATTAATAAGTTTTCTGTTCTTAACACAAGGGATCCTGAAACTACTAGCAATACTGTTTATACAATGCATTACTTTGTACATGAATCTGCATGCAGTGACTCATGTATGGGCCATCAAATCTGCCCGCGATCAAGGACAACATGCTGTTGGGACTGGCACGCACTCTTTTTTTTATGGCATAGGGGGCAAACGAGCAGACAGGTCGCCTGATGGTAAGCGGTCACCGTCGCCCATAGACACTTGCATCACCAGAGGAGTCACAAGTGCGTTGCCGGCCTTTAAGGTGGGAGTACGCTCTTTCTTGAAGGTTTGAAGATCGCATTGGTCCGGAAATACTGCATGCGGCAATTTATTCCACAGTTCAGTCGTGCGAGGCAGGAAATTTCTAGAAAAACGCACAGTTGTGGACTGCCAACCATCTAAGTGGTGAGGATGGAAATATTGTCGCGTAGGACGATGGCAGAAAGATGCAGCTGGGATCAACCCGAACAATTCCTCGGAACACTCTCTGTTACACAAGCGATAGAAAATGCAGAGCGAGGCTACATCTCTACGCAGTGCCAAAGAGTCAAGCTGATCTGAAATACGCTGGCAACCGACGATACGAGTCGGTCTCCGTTGAATACGGTCAAGAGGGAGAAGCTGGTACTCTAGAGGGAGAAGCTGGTACTGTGGAGCCCCAGCCCACAGATGAGAACAGTATTCCATGTGCGGGCGGACCTGTGCCTTGTAAAGCTGTAGGAGGTGGGCCGGAGTAAAATTCTGTCTCGATCTGTTGAGCACGCCGAGCTTCTTAGAGGCTAATTTGGCCTTACCCTCTAGATGGCCGCGGAACTGGACTTCACTCGATATATCGAAGCCAAGGATTCCGATAGTGGCTGTTGCAGTTAGGGGAGTAGTTTCAAAACGAGGTGATGCAACAAACGCAGACTTTTTAGCGGTGAAAGCGCAAACCTGTGTCTTTGTAGGGTTAAAACGGACTAAAGTAAGTCAACCCCGTTCTGAAACTTCTTTTAGGGAAGTTTCAACTTCAGACACAAGTTTGTTACGGCTCTCGATGACGTTATCCCGAAAAATATTGGCGCGGCCAGTGTAGGAGGCATCACCCGTGCTATCATCCGCATAACAGTGAATGCCACAAATTTGCAGCATATCGTTGATATGCAGAAGGAACAGCGTGGGCGACTCTTACTCTGTAGAGCAAGGACGCGCACCGCCTGCGCAGAGTGGCAAAGAAGCAGGCAGTGCGCGCCTCCGCGAACATGCCTGATGCACTGCAGCGGCGCGGCAGCCGCAACATCACCCTGAACGCATCATTGTACTGGACGCGCAGGGTGCTGAGCGACCTACGAGTGTAGTTGGCCCACAGACTGCACGTGTACAACAGTAGGCCCGAAACAACGTGACTTTTACCTCCCTCGTGCACCGCGAGAATCTGCGAGCCAACATATTCGCTCTAACCGCCAGCACCCTACGCTATAGCTCAATGTCAGCGTCATCCTTCAGGTCGTCAGTGAGTATGTGACCAAGGTATTTGAATTTTCTGACTGCTTATGACGAAATTACTTTATTTATTATTCTATGTAGGTATAAAGTATAAAGGCAAAACTCACTCTCCGTCAGACCCCACCCGGACACCCAGGCCCAGCTGCCGGTGAAGGTGTTGCTGCCGGTGGCGAGGGCGATGGGCTGGATGATGCCTGAAACACCACATTCGTAATCATCAATAATATAAATAATAAAGAAATAAATATTCTTCAATTGAGTTCAATTAAATTTATTTTTATCTTCATTCTAATTGTTTGTAATGTTTTATTAATTCAAACAGAAACTACTGTTAGCGAAATCGAAATATTATCTTATCTTACTATTAGGAGTCTTTACGATACACTTCGACCCAGTGGGATCTTTTGTGTAATTACCCCTTCTTGCTACTCAATGGTCACACGACCTCCATAAATCGGTTGATAGATACCGATGGTAGCGACCGGAATTCCTTCAGTTTTGGTTACCAAATTCCTTAATTCTCTCAAAAAGTCCCAGTTTCGCCAGGCAGGAGTCCTAATGACTCCGAAGTGACCTGTTAACACCCGCATTACGATTCTGAGTTGATGTTGAATGTAAATATTAAAGCTAGACTTTGCAAAATGTTAAATGCTTTGAGTGATATGTGATCCCACGTGGCCAACGGCTCTGCGTGTTGGCCCGGACAGTTCGTTGACTTTCCGCTTTAATATTTACAATTGTAATTGGTTGTACATGTTGGTACAGGTTCTTTAATGGTCTCTAAATAATCTGAATACAAAATGGCCGGGCGTATTTAAACCGCTTCTGGTATAAAAGCGTCTGTATTAGTGATTGACAGATAAGATACGATTTGATAAAATCAAAAAATATATTATTTTAAAAATCAATAGACGAAGGTAAAAATAATGCTGAAGGGATATTGACGAGAACCAGCAGAAGGTAGATTGCAAATAAGATGCGCTTACTTGTGTAGGTAACCCAGGGAAGCTTGATGATAGCGATATCGTTAAGGGCGCCGTTATAGTCGGCGTGCATCTCGACATCGGTGGTGTAGACCCTGGTGCCGCCGAAGAAGAGGAGGGTGGAGCCGAAGACCGCGGTGAACGCGCGCGTCTCCGTGAACGCGGTGCGCCAGCAGTGGGCAGCCGTCAGCCCGCGGGTGTTGGTCAGCAGCGAGGAGCCGCAGACTGAGTCGCGTCCGTCGGCCAGGTGGACCACGAGACCGCCCTGCCAAGACCAGCCGACCATTGGTGTTTACAAAAGCACGACAATATTGTTATTTTGTCACCGTGTTTACGTATAAAAGTAATTGCCTATTTTGTACGACAAGGCTAAACGTTTAACCGAATGATACATGAATATTATGATGTGATGGAATTGTTTTATTGAAATTAGTGATAATCTTGGAAATCGAAGAGAAGATTAATTATATTAATGGAAAATGAACTGTTGTGAACTTAATAGTTGGGCACCTACTCCAATAAAATTATCATAGCCAATTATTAATCGCACCAAGAACCTAAATGTTAATAGAAATAAGCCACGATCCATGTACAAAAGTCAAATCATATAGTTTGGAGTTTTTATTTTTATTTGATGATTCGAATAGAGAGGACCCCCTCTCTAAATATGGAGGGTGCAAACAAATTTAACGTAACATATCTAGATGATGACTTATCAGCGGGTGTCACCCCCTCCTCACTCCTCTCCGACTCCTGTTGGAGAGGAGTGAGGAGGAGGTGACACCCGAAGATTAAGTAGGAACTTAACCTTAAGAACTTACCTAGCCAAGGTGAAATATAAAAATTCCATGAAGGATTTAGAATAACCTTACCTAATGGACCTATAGTTATTAATTTCAATTATGAATAATTATCATTTCAACACACTTGTTCGTAAATTGGCTCTTATTACACCGTTTTTATGGCTGTAATCCAGTCCATTACACACGCGTGCCTTTTACATTACATAATCGCACTTGTGCCTTTTCATTACAGTTTTTTTTAAACTTCAGCAAATAGGTTCTAGGTACAAGAAATATTTTAGGTTATTTTAATAAATCGAGACTGGTACTTGTTAAAAGCAATTAATTTCAATAAATTATAAAGTTTTCATTCAGTTTATTATATTTTAATGTTTGGCTGATTGGCCTATTAGCCTTTGCCTCAACGTGCCTCAACGCTCGTGCGCGCGCATAGACAAATGCATCGGTCGCTTCGCGCCATTTTAATTTGATTTGACATATGTAATATTTACAAATATTCATATTGAAGTATGATTTGGTCAATTTGGGGGACAGGGAAAAGGCGGTAGTGTCGATTGCGTCGGTCGTAAAATATTATTAAAAATAGTTTTTAGTGGTTTTTTGATATCAAATAGTTGCTTTTCCGGTAGTGTGTGGTGGTGGTGGTATTGGTAAGTAGTTACCTGTTGTGCCCGTGTTGAATAAATAGTTTTTTGTTATTAACGTTTGAGGAGGGTAGTTTATGCCAGCATCCTCATGAATGAGGATGCTGGCTTGGACGACCCCGGGATGGAAATTTCTCGCCTTTACTAAAAAATATCAGTTTATCTCAACATGAACAATTCGAGAAGTCTCAAGCAGAAATTTCCTCACCCATAATGGCAAATGGTAAAAAATTCACGACAGAGAGCTCGCATGAGAGAACAGAGTCGTGCTAGCCGTAGCAGCAGGGTCGCAGTTCCCAAACGACTCTCTACTTCCCCCAGGACAGCAATTATTGTCTCAGACTGCCTACTCCACCGGCTCATTTAGTAACTGACTCTCCTAGTGAATCAATGGATACTCAGACTCCCTCATCTCCTTTTACGCCTATAGGTCGGGAGAAATATAACATAAATGACCAGGGACCATACGTGGTGCATGTACAGAGAGTGGAGGCGACTCAGGACTCTGGAACCATACTGCACCCAGTGACTTTTAGGCTTTAAGTGTTTGAGAAAAATATTAAATGACAAAGCAACAGGAATATTAGTATTTCCATATTGGACTGGGCAGCCTTAGTTCCCCCTTCTTAAGAGAATGCTTGTGTCGGAGATCATATTCTTTTCTCCTAAGAGAGATCTTCTCCTATCGCGTTACAGATCCCTGCACCGGATGCACAAGAGGCTTACCCTGGGGGCCGCGAAGCTCTCCGGATCGCCTTTAAGCGGCGTAATAGCCCAGAGATAGCCATATAGTTAATGTTGACATCTATTTCTGTTAGTACGCTTAAGCAGTACTCTAGTACCTATAGAGTTTGGTGGCAATTTTGCCTTAATAATAACGTTAATATTTATAGCCCAGAAGTTCCAGACGTTTTATGTTTTTTAACAGAACAGTTTAACAGAGGAGTTTCTTACGGAGCCATTAATAGTCATCGTTCAGCCCTGTCCCTGCTTGTTGGGGAGCATTTAGGTACCGATGAAAACATAAAGCGCCTACTGAAGGGCATTTTTAAAGCAAAACCTTTTGCCCCGAAGTACAAAAACACGTGGGATCCTAGGATTGTACTAGATTTTGTGGCTAATTGGTTTCCTAACAGAATTTTAAGTCTTGAAAAAATCACCAAAAAGCTTTGTGTTTTACTGGCACTTAGTACTGCACACAGAGTACAAACTTGTTCCCTTATAAGAATCTCCAATATGGTAAAAGGTTCTGATGCCTGGCAAATCTCCATCGTTGATACAATTAAAACTTCAGGGGTAGGAAGAGATCAACCAGTGTTGACTATTCCCTACTTCGCAAGCAATGCTAATATCTGCCCTGCTACTACATTAGATGATTATCTTTACATGACATCTAATTTAAGACCAATTAATTTAGAAAATCGAATCATAACACATAAAAAGCCCTATAAGAGGGCAACCTCACAGTCGATTAGCAGGTGGATAAAACAGACACTGGCAGAGAGTGGTATCGACGTGTCTGTGTTTGGTTCACACAGCAGGCGACACGCCGCCACCTCGGCGGCTGCCGCTTCCGCTGGGGTCAGCATTGATACAATCAGGAGGACAGCTGGCTGGACCAGCGCGTCTCAAACTTTTGCTAGATTCTATACTCGACCTATTATGAATCAAAACGATTTTGCCAGATCTGTTTTTTCGTTACCTAATGAGTAAAGTCTCTCTATCTACTTTTTAAGACTGATTATAGGTAAAATTAGTGGTATATGTTCTTATGTTCTGAAAATCAAATACAACTTTTTCTAACATTGACTATTTTGTTTACATTACTGTTAATAATCTCTAAACGTCTACCTGGTTATAATTATTTATATCTAAAGAAGGAAGTGACGAAATAAAATAGATGATCAAACGAACTTCCTAAAGTGAAGTTCGATCATTATTTTGTGAGTCACTTCCTTCGAAGATATAAATCACCCTCCCATTCCCAATCCCGGGAAAAGTTTAATTTGATCCTTCTCTAAAGGAAATGACAAGTCACTGGCGGTGACAGCTAGATTGTAAGCTAAAAAAATATATCTATATATATATCGATTTCCAATCGATACTCTTTAAAAATTGTGCGAGATGCCTTGTAGGTTTGAAAGACTACTACCTGGTTATAATTATTTATATCTTCGAAGGAAGTGACTCACAAAATAATGATCGAACTTCACTTTAGGAAGTTCGTTTGATCATCTATTATAAAATGAAATAACTTAGCGACACCAAAAACGAAAAATGAATCGAAACGAAAAATGGAATTTTCATGATTACTCTCATCGTTTCCATTGTCAATTATTTATTAACCTCCCGGATACGTTTCAAATTACTAATACAATATCTAATGTCTGATTTTACTTTATTTGAATATTTTTTTATGTATGCTAAAAACTATACTAAACGACAAATAAATGTACTAGACAACAGAAAATTTAGCAAATTTAGCATAAAGTATGCTAAATTGGCAACACTGACAGGTCCGGCGCCCGGAATTGTCAGTATGTGTGCGTGTGACATGAGTATAAGTGTGTGTGCTGAGCAAATTCGTACGTAGTTCACGGACGATATTACACAAGCGCATTATGAGCGTGTGTACTGTGGGTTAGGCGCTGGACTGTCTTGCCTGACTTGCAGTTCAGGCTCGCTTAGCTGGATTCGCGCGCAAATTTAAATCGCAGCGCGTTCCGTAATGGAAGGTGGCAAGTAGGTTTTGTTTTAAGAAATATTATAGTATTATTATAGAGAAGAGAAATATATGTGTTCTGGAGTCGTTTTTGCTAGAGTAGGCAGTGCCTATTTGCCTATATGGAATGCACGCCACTGACTTAAGAGCGTTTATACCCGCTTAACTGGCAACGTCGCATATTTTTTCTTCTTGCTTCATTATTTTGTGGTATTTGAATGAAACTTAAATATATGTTCAATACATACCCTACATTTTTAGCATTTATATTGCATTTCATTCATGTACTCATCGCATTTGCCTTTATTTTCTTACAAAACAAGATATAAACATAAATTTATTTTTAGAGCTTTGGATGTGGCAATATCATGAAATTTTGCATTATGCCAGCTTAACTACCGAAAACGTAACGAATGAATTGACAACATGTTCAAGTTACATTCACATTTCTTAAAATAATCAAGAAAAACCGAAAAAAATTGCGACGTTGCCAGTAAAGCAGTTATACGCCCTCTTAAAGATATAACATAAATTATTACTAACAATTAAATTAATATCCACGTAGTTGTGTAATGTTTCACTAATAAGGTGTTTTGTAAATTAATTTGATAACAGTTATATAACACTTAATCCTTTTTTTTCTAGGATTAGCAACTATAAAATTTTACTTTGGCGCGTTCGTAGCTGTTTTTTATTTTAATTTTTTATTATTTTTTCAAAATTGACATGACACTGGCTAAATCTGTGGTGTAGCCAAAAAAAAAGTATCATCTTTTTTTTTAAATATCAATATTATGTAAATAGTCTCAAGCAATGATAATTAAAATATAATCATTATGTACGTACGTAAATTTAAGGTAGGTACTCATGACGGATTAATTTAAACGACTTACGACTGTAGGATTGGTTACACACGTATAACCTAGACCAAATTGTAAGTAAGGTACGAATGTTTATTTGCTTTTTTCCTCGCAAGTGTGTTGAAAAACGTCGTATGAAACTCGTGTGCATTGGTCACTACACTCTCAGCTTTATACAGCACTCGTCTACGACTCGTGCTGCAAGATATAGCCTCGACAGCAATTACAAACGTACCACACTCGTATCATAACGACCATTATAGCAAAATACAGAGCATTAGCAAAGAGTCTCCGTTAGCGAGAGAATGAACACTCACGATGTATGGGTACTGTCCGAGTCCGGCAGCGCCTCCGCCCACTATCCTGCTTCCATCAAAGTCAAGAGCCTCTTCAGCAGCCTTCAATCGAGTCGCGAGAGGGACACCGATTTTGTTGTGGTAGTCGTTCTCCACGGGTGAGTTGAAGGAAGCATCTTTGACCACCCCGCCGGCGGCCAGACCGATCAGCGCAAACGCAACTAGGAGCTTCATGTTGAGGCAGGAACGTGAGTGCCGACGCAGTACCGTGCCGTATGTTATATATCTACTTTTGAATCACTATCTTAACTTTATAATTATCTACAAGTTTATATGAAAACTTAATTATTGATATGGCAGACATTAAAAAATGAGCAGATAATGGGGATACATTAATCAAGATTGATATTAGTAAGTAGTGCGTCTCACAGCAAAAACCGACCTTAATGAGACGTATGATGATGTCTTTTGTGAATGAAGTTGCTACACAAAGAAGGAATAGTAGTATTTTTGTGTATTTGTGTCTGTGCCAGCCACGAAAAGGCATTTTTAGCAATGGCACCTTCCCATTAATCTTAGGAAACCCATACAGCGATGATGAAATTCGGCAGTTCGGACGATTGCTATCGAGGTCTTCGTCATATTATCAACTTTGGTGTATTTTGTGTTTACCATAAGGTCAAAAAAAATATTTACATATCAATTTTGGCATAGTTACTACGTGCAGCTGGTATATTCTATTGTAATAACAATTAAAATTAAACTTTATTCGAAGATTATTATTTGATCTTTGGAATTAATTTTAATTAGTATTTTATAATTTTAATATCATATATTTTTGCACTATGGTTTAATTAGTTAATTAAAATAATAGCATTATAGTTATTATGATAATAACAACAATTACAAATTACAAAAATAAATTAACTTAATTACTAGCCTTATAAAAACTATTTCTTTTGTTTTGTGCAATAAATTTTAAATAATAAAATACTGTACGTTCTACATATAAGGGTTTATAAAAAACAATACAAATTGTTCTTAAGATTACTGTACCCTGGATGCAATGAACAAATAATATAAATAACTAATAACTGTGTCTACGAAATTGAGGCGGTTGAAACGCACAATCACCCAATGACCCAATCACTACAGAAAACTGGTTGTACAGTCAGCGTCAAATAGTCTGTAGCATCCAAAGTGCCGAATATACCTATCACAACACATCTTTATTACCATAGACACAAAGATGTATGACGATATATTTGGGACTTTGGCTGTAACAGACTATTTGATGTTGACTGTTCAAGTATACTTTACGTCAGTACTCAATTCATTATCGTTCATTGATAATCAACAAATAATCAATAATACGATTGTGATCCAGGGTATCGTTATCAGGATATCATGACTATAGGTAATAAATAATCCATACATTTTAATCATATCAGGGTTTTCCAAATCATAATAGTTACGTATGCATTCATTACGCGTTTTTATAACAATATTTTGTGTATTGTCGTTTTCTTATCGTATTATGCAGGCTGATTCGTAATTCGACCTATTCCTTGAAAGCAGGTTATACTAGAGCTAATTTGCAATGATTTTAGCCCAGTCAACTAAGTTTAACTGTTTTCAAGTTATTTGAATTTAATTTTCAATTTTCGTTCTGAATGCAAATGCTTGACTTGTTTCTTAAAATACCCAAACCGATGTAGATGCCTTTACTTGAAGAGTTCCTACAATTCCGCATGGATCTTAATCATCGGATCTTCACCAAAATTATATGAAGCTAACTTTAAGATACAACAACAACAACAACAACAACAACAACAACAACAACAACAACAACAACAACAACAATTCTTTATTGCACACCAACAACAGAAACAGTACAATAGAGCCTTAACATAAAATAGGTAAACAATACGCGGTCTTATCGCTAAAGAGCGATCTCTTCCAGACAACCTTTGGGTAGCGGAAATGACATAAAATAGCTAGAAATGAGTAGGTGGTGAGATAAGATTACATATAATACAAAAATAAATAAAAACAAACATACATATTATACATATACATATACTAAACATACATACTACTATAAATATATATATATATATATATATATATTTTTTTTTTTTTTTTGGAGATTCAGAAGGAGATTCAAGGAAAAACAACTAGTGGCAACAATTTACACCTGTTTTATTTGCTAATCGAAATATTTATTACAAACGAATCAATTTAAGGAACGTATCACACACCAGGACACATATCGATTAATGATTTATGAAATCCCCGCAATTAAATAAAATGAAGAAATATGGAACGATATGACAGAATGGCTCACGTGAACTCGACGGCGGCCGATGGCAAAATGTGTCGTTACAATGGCGGGCGGATAGAAGGTGTTTTTCTATCTTTTTTTTTTTTTTTAGTCGATGGTTAATGTTGCCAACACGGCTTCTCCTGACTCAAGGTCGTCCTCGACCTGAAGCTCGTGAATGGTGGTGCTGGAGCCGGCCTTGCCCGACGTCGATGGATTGGTTGCGGGTGTAGATGCCCCTGCGCCGGGTTCAGGCACTTGTCCCACCGCCGGCGAGTAAGCGATGAGCTATCGGCGATTTTTTCGCCCAAGAAACGAACAAAAGATAATTGCTCCCGTGTAAATGAATGAGAGAGATATATTTATAGCTCATCGCTGGCTGTTCACACTACCGGCGATTTATCTCTCTCTTTTATTTACACGGGAGCGATTATCTTTTGTTCGTTTCTTGGGCGAGAAAATAGCCGATAGCTCATCGCTTATCGCCGGCGGTGGGACAAGTGCCTCAGGCGACCTTTCCGGTTGTTCATCATACGGAATGTTATCAGTTTCAGCGTCTGGAATCAGAAAAACTAGCTGTAACATTGGCCCAACGTACCATTCTTATGCATTCATCGTGCGGACATTTCTTTCACGTTTTTGACTATTCCAAATAATGTCATACACAGGACACATACAGGTATCGTTCTATCGAGATTGAATAAGTAGTAAAGTTGGTCATATTTCCTGTACGCATCACGACAGCATCATAACGCCTTATCTGCAGTAAATCAGCTACTACTGCGATACGCGTATGCGTACGCACAAGCAGCTCGACCCACGAGCACAACCTGCGACGAACGCACGGTCAACAGGTGACGAACAAGTTAGCTCGACACACGAGCACGACCGGCGACGAACGCACGGTCAACAGGTGACGGACAAGTTAGCTAGACACACGAGCAGGACCGGCGACGAACGCACGGTCAACAAGTGACGAACGAGTAAGCTCGACACACGAGCACGACCAGCGACGAACGCATGGTCAACAGGCCACAAAATCCATGATAGGACTAAGACGATGATGAACATCAAGTCTATACCCACCGTTAAAAAAAACAGCACACGTCTCGGGACACCACTCGCCACGCCATGGCACCATGAACCGCGACGCAGCCTGCGTGATATCGCCGCGACTTCCGCTGAGCAGCTTCAACCCGTAGCGTCCGCTGGGCAATATGTCCACGACCTTGTACGGTCCACGCATGCCGGAGTCCAGTTTTCCCGTAGACTGTGAATGTTTTATTACAAATAAAGGTCATCAAGTTGGTATTCACGAGGCGGGCCGCGGTGTCTGTTAGCGTATACATCTTGATTATCCCGATTCTCAACCAGTAGTTGACGAACCCTATTTCTTGACACCTCCCGTGTAGCATCGCGATTGGGACTGCCATTCTCGATAGCTACGTCGCGTACCAAGCTACGAATCAGTGGTGTAGTGGAATCTGTGCCTATCAAGAGATTGAGCGCTGAGGCCTGGGTCGTTTTTTGTTTCGTAATATTTAACACGAGCTGTAGCTTCCACAATGTATCCGACCAGGCCGATTGGAGATGATTTACCTCGATACGGATCATGTTTAACACTGTCCGTATGTACCTTTCTGCCTGTCTGTTGGCATGATGCATCTCGGGTGTTGTGTGATGTAAATTGCACCCGAGATCATTGATTATAGTGACAAATTCTTTTGACTCGAACATGCGCCCCTTATCAGTCACCATGAGCTTCGGCACTCCAAACAATGATATAGCCCCAGTAATCACACGCTTCAGCTCAGATGTGTCTTGGCGGTACATGGGATAGAGTAAGCAGAACTTGGTGAAAGCATCCACCAATAGCAACACATATTTGAAACCTTCACACGCCGGAAGAGGGCCCAAGGCGTCCACGTGGACAGTGTCAAAGGGCGCATCAGGTTTCGTCCAGGAGGTGATGTTCTGCAACGGTGCTCGTGGGACTCGCTTCTTAGAGATACATACCAGGCAGTGTCGGATATACTTGGTAACAAACTGTCGCAATCCCGGCAACCAGAAGTGTTTCAGAATGAGGTCCAAGACTTTCTCAAGCCCGGTGTGTCCATGTTCGTCATGGAATACTCTCAGAAGGCTCAGTCGGTGGCCCTTGGGGATGTAACACAGGAGCCTTGGCTCTTCGCCCACTGGAGTGTACTGGTACTACAGAAGGTCATTCTTTACTACATACCGACTAGAATCCAAATCACCTTCCTGCAGCTTTTGAAGAAGTTCTCGGGTCTCGCTGTCAGCTGACTGAGCTATCTGCGCCCAGTTTTTGTGTCGTGTGATTTGGTTTATCTCTGTCAAAGGTGGGTTGCGACTGAGGTATTCGGCGTGAGGCATCAGGACTCCTTTTCGATACTCGATGGTGAATTGGAAATCTTGGAGATATATCCACCACCGAGCGACCCTAGGTAGTAGATCTTTCTTACGCTCAGTGGCTTTCAGGGAGTTGCAGTCCGTGAGCAGTGTAAATTTGAGGCCCACGAGATAGTGACGGAAGTGCTGGCAAGCTTTTACCACGGCAAGTGTCTCCAGCTCGTAAGAGTGGTACTTACTTTCCGCGCCCTGCGTTACCTTGCTGAAGTAGGATATCACGTGCTTCTTGCCGTCAAGGTGGGTTTGCAGCAGAACCGCTCCGTAGCCAGCGCTGCTGGCATCTGTGTGAACCTCGGTGGGATGTTTGGGGTCGAAAATTGCCAGTACCGGCTCACTTATCAGGTTTTGAATTATGTCTTGACGAGCTTCTTCTTGTTGTGGTCCCCAGATGAAGTCTACACCCTTCCTGGTCAAATTAGCGATGCAAGCGACCTTAGTCGAGTAGTTTTTTATATACCTTCGGAAATACCCAGCAAGGCCAAGGAACTGACGCACTTGCTTCACGTTTTGGGGTGGTGAGGACTTAGCAAGAGCTTCTACTTTTCTTGGGTTCGGCTTAATCTGACCTTGACTTACTAATCTACCAAGGTATTTGACTTCTGTAGTCAAGAAGGAACACTTCCGAAGGTTGATGGAGAAGCCCACCTGTGTAAGCGTCTGTAGGACAGTTTTCAGAAGCTCTATACCTTCTGCGATAGAGTTGCTCAGAAGGAGCACGTCATCGATATAAACCAGCACGTTCCCGGCAGTTATAAATTTACGAAGCGCATCATTAATAATCCGCTGGTAAACGATCGGGGCATTGGCCGAGCCAAACGGCATTTTGAGGTATTCAAAATGATCTTCTGGCGTTACGAATCCCGTTAGATGTACGCACTCTTCCTTGATAGGGATCTGGTGGAAGCCAGTGGCCATGTCAAGGCTGGTAAAGTATTTATAGCCCCCCAAGCGGTCTACATGATCATCGATCAATGGCAGAGGATACCTCTCTTTTTCCGTAACTTTATTTAAAGCTCTATAGTCGACGCAGAGCCTATCCTTTCCGCCGTCGCGCTTCTGAACTAGTAGAACCGGACTAGCATATGCAGATTTGGAGCGCCTATTTATCCCTTTCTCTAAAAGATCGTTAGTTATTGCGCGGACTTAAAGTTTTTCTTCGTACGATAGTTTGTGCGGTCTATATACGACGGGAGTTGAACTGGTAAGCTTTATTTCCATAGGACCCGTTTTGACGGTCGTGGTAGCCGTCCCAGATATGAGAAAGTCGGAATATCCGTTAATCACGTCCATTAACGCTTCGCGCTCCTCACCTTGAAGAGGTGTTTTTATCTCGATACCATTGATCGCTTCGACAGCATGGACCGGGTTCGGCAACTCGGGGGCACGGGTCAAAAACTGTTTGTCCTTTGTTCTAACGTACATCACGCCATCGTGATTGAGAACGTCCGTACCAATTATGACAGGGGTGTTCATGCAAGAAGATGGTACGACTATTAAGTCAGCTTCAATAGAGACCTCAGGGAATTCTAAGGTAACTGTTACGTACGAGTCAGTCACAATTTCCTTATCGCCTATCACAACACAATTTCCTTATCTCCACGGGCGAGTCGAAGGAAGCATCCTTGACCACCCCGCCGGCAGCCACACCGATCAGCGCAAACGCAACGAGGACCTTCATGTTGATTTGCTCAGGCAGCAGAGATGAGTGCAGATTCGGCCTCGCGGCTTGCCTTATATACGATTGATTTATTCAATGTTGTATCAAACGAAATAAACTAACGAACGTTATCTCCAGATTTATATACGTAATTAATCAGTACAGATTAATATTTTTGTGTTGTCCAAGTCCAGGAGAAATGCGACCTAAATGGATCAAGTTCTAATGTCGCAAGTAAAGATTTTCTTTACACATGCTACACTTTGTTAAATATTCTCATGACGTAAAGGATTGCCGCAGTAAGGTTTAATTTCAATGTATTGCAAGAATAAATCTTGGGTTTTTTGTTTATCTTAGGAAACTCCAAACTTGGCGATAAGTTACTTATTATTTTCAAGCACAATGCCTACTGCGTCAGTTATCTAAACATCAATGAGGATACTCGTACACTCTGTAGGTACCTATTACTATTAGGGGCTTTAGACTAATGTAGTAGGCACAAGGAATTGTCGCTAATTTTGAGAAACCTCAACACGGTCGACTAACGTGTGTTGCTTCCGTTCATAGTTCCTTTATGCAATCATCTCCACAAACATATCTCGCGCAAACGCTACGTAAAATCGACGTAATAACCCATAATACTGAAGCTAATCTTTATCACTAGAATAGCTCAGCGATCATTTCTGTTTATGTACGAGGTGGTCCCAAAAATATCCGACCTCGGTTATAGATATAAGGCTGATATAAGTAATGCTGAAAAATTAAAAATGGAATGTTGCAATATCAATGTTCAACATTCAATTATGGGTTACGCCGATTTAACGTTGCGATATAATATACACAAAGTCAATGCGTTCAATATGATCTCCTCAACATAAATATATGATATAACAAAATTGGATACAAAATGGATACAATTTTTTTTAATCAACTCCCCCAAATATCTAGAAAACTACACCCAACAATACTGGTGTAAAAACGAGAAATTATAATGTTATTCTAATTAAAATTCATTTGACATATGTTTTATAAAAAAATATTTTTTTTTATTTCTTAATAATTTGTTAGACCAAATAATGAAAATTTCATAGTACGGTATATATTTGTAATCCAGAGTGGATTACAAAGCCTTCGCATTTGATACCCCGCATGGTACGAGAAAAAAAATCTTTGCACCATCGTCTTTTATGACGTCAAAGTTTTAACCCCTACAGTTTGCGCGGTTATCATCAATACTATTACACATTTGTAAAAATGAAATGTCTGTACACTGAAAATATTTATATAATATTTTTCACGTCTGCTCAAAAAGTACGTCATATTAGCTTTGCGAAGCGAGACTAAATAGTACCTAGGGTTTAAAAGAAAGCCATATAATCCCATAAAAAAAGCTTGCGGCCAGCTACATACGCCTTACGAATAATTAAAAACAAACAAACCAACCTGATCAGATTGGCCAAACTTTCTGATAGAATTGCTCAAACTGTACTTTTAGTTTTTCATGATCATGAAACATACAATTTTAATGTTAAGTCTTTTTTATTTTCTCGCAGTTGAAGTGAAAAGCAGAGTGTTTAACACGTGGCTAAAAGCCATTATGACACTCAGACATAACAGCTTATTGTCATAACAGCTTATTTTAGCCCCTTGTCTAACAATCTACTATTTTATTTGGTATATTTATATGTGTCGTTATACGGGGTTACGGAGTTACGGAGTCAGAAATAACCGAAGAAATACTCTAATCGACTTCTGTCTTGAAAATGAGCTCTACCTCATGAATACTCCTTTCAAGAAGAAGCCAAAACGTAGATGGACTTGGATGTCACCGAACGAAAAAACGTTTAATGAAATTGATTTCATCATAACGATGAAACAAAAAATAAAGTATACAAATAATATTGAAGTTATAAATACCTCGCATCCAACCGATCACAGAATGGTTCGAACTACCTATTCTATAATCCAGAAAGATAAAAAGTCCAGGATATTATTTAAAGGAAAACTTCAAGAATTAAACTCTATAGAAAAAGAGTCATTAAAAAATATTTTTACACAATCCATGGATTCATCGCAGTTTACGAGTATCCAAGAATATTACGTATATTTAAAGAACAAAATAAAAGACTGCACCTTAAAGTTACCTGCTAAAGAAAAAAACAATAAAAATCTGCTATAATAACAGACAGCATAAAAAATCTAATAAAAGAGCGAACCTTGTTAAAAAATAAAGTATTAAATACGGCCCTAGAAAAGCGGAGACTGAAACAAACATATTCAAAAATTCGCCAAAAACTAAAAAGGAACAAAATAAACTACAAATTAAGAATTATAGAAGAGGAGCTCTTAGGAAGGGGATCTGCCAAACGGGGAACTAAACGCATCATAGACCACAAAACCTGGATCCCACCTCTTGAAGACAACACCGGACAGTCGCATACAAATAGACAAAGTATTATTAATGGCCACATAACTTTATGAAAATCTCTATAATGCGGAAACTCTAGACACACACTCGACGGGTAAACAAGTGACAAACAATATTGCGTCAATACTACAAACTGAAGTCGCTTACGCCATCAACCAGTTGAAAACGTCAAAAAGTCCAGGAGAAGACGGCATAATAAATGACATTCTTAAAGCTATTCGCGAGCCACTTACACCTCTCTTGACGACACTATTTAACGAAATATTTAAAGAAGAAAAAATACCCAAAGATTGGGAAACATCGGTTATAACTCTTTTATATAAAAAAGTAAAATTAATAACTATCGCCCAATAAGTCTGTTACAGTCAACTTACAAACTGTTTACAAGCGTACTTTTAAACAGAATCAGACACACGCTTGAACACCAACAACCAGTAGAGCTTCAGACGGTTTCAGACGTAACTACTCTACAATCGATCATATTTTCACACTGCAACAGATCATAGAAAAACACAAAGAATATGGTAAACGACTCTACATAGCTTTCGTAGATTACACAAAGGCTTTCGATACTATATTGCACCCGAAGTTATGGTTAGCACTGAGAGAACAAGGAATCGAAACTAAATACATAAATATACTGAGAGAAATATACAGTAGGTAAGAAGATTATTAATTAGGTTAGAAGAAAAAGGCAATTATTTCAACATTAGACGCGGAGTAAGGCAAGGAGACCCCGTATCGCCGAACCTATTAACAGCCTTGCTTGAATACATATTCCGCAGGCTGGACTGGAAAAACTGCAGAATTAACATAAACGGAGAGCGCCTTCACCATTTACGCTTTGCAGACGACATTGTTCTGATGACAAATAACCACGAGGAACTCAATTACATGCTGAACACGCTACAATATGAAAGCAAAGAATGCGGATTAGAGATGAACCCCGAAAAGACTTGCATTATGCACTAACGGCGACCATATTCCCCTAGAGATTCAATCAAAAAACATCAAATACGTAAACGAATACACGTACCTAGGTCAGAACATCTCGTTTATCGAGCGTTTCCCAATAAAACAAGTCGAGAGGCGAATCAAGAAAGCTTGGAGTGCATACTGGTCGTTCAAAAATATTAAGTCTAACATTGACATCAAATTAAAGAAAAAGCTTATAACATCTGTTGTAACACCTACTCTACTATACGGATGTCAAACATGGCCACTGACGTAAGAGCTTATTAAGAAGATCCAAATTTTCCACCGATCGGCCGAAAGAAGCATGCTCGGACTTAGAATACAAGATAGAGTACGCAATAAAACTATTTGCTAGAGGACAAAGGTAATAGATGCTGCTGAAATGGCATGTCGCCTAAAATGGCGATGGGCAGGACACACAGCCAGAACCTCAGACGGACGTTGGAGCGAAAAAATACTGCACTGGTACCCTCGCGACGCGGCGCGCCCGCGCGGCTGCCCGCGCCGCCGCTGGCGCGACGACTTCGTCGCCGCCGCCGGCGTCACCTGGACGAGAGTCGCCGCTGACCGACACGAGTGGCAAACGATGGAGGAGGCCTATGTCCAGAAATGGACAGACCAATAGAAAATTAATAATAAAATGTATACGAGACTGATTTGATTTTAATTACTTAATAATTTAAATTTTAAATTTATAAATGAAATTCAATAATATTGTGCAATTACAAATACTTATTTATTTTAATCGAATGTATACAATTGGTACTTATCCTATTATAATTACTATCCTTTATTAATTATAGTACGAAAAGATTGAAGAATTAATGATGATGAAAGTTGCAACTATTTCTTTTGTTTAAAACTCCTGTCCTATTTAAAAAAATCCTGTTTAAAAAAAAAAGTTGTGATTATTAAAAATAAGGATATTAATTAATCCCTTACATAAATAAATAATAATTTATATACATATTTTTTAATTAATGTTAAATGCATGAGGAATGTAAATTATCTTAAGAATTTATTGGAAAATAAATGGCTTTATTATTATTATTATATGTGTCGTTGTGACTTCATCACGCCAAATCGGCTAAACAGATTTCAACTATTTTGGTACACTTTTCTCCCCGCGAACGAAGTTGCGGGCACCGTCTAGTCTCATATATTTCTGTTCAGGAGATCATTCTGGACGCATTGATACATGTACGCATATATCCGAGATGACTTGTCCCAAAATCGTATTTTAGCGTCTTTTGGTTGCCGACCCACCAGTACCGAGTGCATCCTCACTAATGTTTAGATAACTGACGTAGTAGGCACTGAAAACAATGAACAACTTATCGCCAATTTTGGAGTTTCCTAGAAGATAAACAAAAAACCCAAGATTTATTTTTGCTATATATTGAAATGAGACCTTACTGTGGCAATCTTCTATGACACGAAAATATACAACAACGGTGGCATCTGTATAACTAAAATAGTTTAATTGCGACATTACAACTTGATCCATTTAGGTCGCATTTCCCCTGGACTTGGACACACAAAAATATTAATCTATACTGATTAATTACGTATAAATCTGGAGATAACGTTCGTAGTTTATCTTGTTTGATACAACATTTAAGAAATCAATCGTATATATAAGGCAAGCCGCGATGCCGAATCTGCACTGCACTCATCTCTGCTGCCTCAGCAAATCAACATGAAGCTCCTCGTTGCGTTTGCGCTGATCGGTCTGGCTGCCGGCGGGGTGGTCAAGGATGCTTCCTTCGACTCGCCCGTGGAGATCGACTACCACAACAAAATCGGCATCCCTCTCGCGACCCAATTGAAGGCTGCTGAAGAGGCACACGACTTCGATGGAAGCAGGATCGTGGGCGGAGGCACTGCCTCACTCGGACAGTACCCCTTCATCGTGAGTATCAACTACAAGAACTAATGCGAACTCCTAACAAACTCCATAATTTGTCGCTGAATCATGATATCAAAAAATAGTTAACTTCAGCCTATAATAATCCCATGCATCTTCTGGTGCGTGATCTCCATTCTATAACTCCTCGGCCCTAACGGCCGTTGGTTCTAAGTACAGGCAATGTGCCATAATTTTATTTTAGTTAGTATAACTTTATAAGAATCATGTGAGTACCTGATTGGTATTATACGTGAGTATTTTTTTCGAAAATCTACCGAAGAAATAAACTCTCACTTGTACCTACTCAGAATACACGAAGTCTCGTCCTCCATAATACATAGATTTTTTCTGATAAGCTAAAAGGACGAAATCTATCTGCTCGAAGTTACTTGTAATACACCGATAAACGAGTTCTTATGAAATACAAATTTGTCTTTTTAATGTCGGTAAATTAACACTATATATCTTTCTTTCCCATTGCCACTTCAGTTTTGCAATTCCCTGAGTTCGAATTCTTGGAGTTCCTTAGATGCGGGCGGTGTAGGTCCGGTCATGGTGGCGTTCTTTGGGAGAGGCCTATGGCCAGCATGGATGAAGGGATGAATGTATTTTGGCTGATGATGATGATTATGATAAGCTTGATTCTTTAAGAACTATAATCTGATTTCTTTTCACATCTTGTCGCACAAATTGTTTTATTTACTAAATTCTAATTAACTAATTGTAAGTTTACTTTTTCAACACTATGATCTGCTTACCAGGGCGGTCTCGTCATCACCCTGACCACTGGACAAACCTCCGTCTGCGGCTCCTCGCTGCTGACCAACACCCGCGGAGTGACGGCTGCCCACTGCTGGCGCGCTCTGTTCTCGCAGGCGCGCTCCTTCACCGTAGTCTACGGCTCCACCCTCCTCTTCTCCGGCGGCACCAGGGTCACCACCTCCGATGTCGAGATGCACGCCAACTACAACATGATCACCCTCGTCAACGACATCGCTATCATCAGGCTTCCCTGGGTCACCTTCAACAGTAAGCACGTCTCATTTGATCGTTTCGTTTTAACCTTCATTCCTATTAGCCTATACATTCCTCTTATAATAAAATGTTCATTAAAATCTACAGTTTAAATTATACCATTTGCATCCTCTAATATGATAGATTGAATATTTTTTCTATCACATTAACGAACTTCTGTTTCAGACAACATCCAGCCGATCGCAATCGCCACCGGCAGCAACAACTACGCCGGCACCTGGGCCTGGGCTGCCGGCTGGGGTCTCACCAGTGACAGTGAGTGTTACCTTGCTCACGATACCCACAAACCACTTCATGTTTATATCATAATTTCTCTAATACGTATTTACTTGACTATATTGGCAGCATTTGAAGCATTTATCTGTCCACAGATGGCTTCATCAGCAACAACCAGTACCTGTCGCACGTGCAGGTGCAGGTCGTCACCAACGCCGTGTGCCAGTCCACCTACGGCTCCAGCATCCAGGACTCAACTCTCTGCGTCGCCACCACCGGCGGCCGCGGCACCTGCGGCGGCGACTCTGGCGGCCCTCTCACTAACGCCGCCAATAACCAGCTGGTCAGTAATTAGTCTTATAAAGACCAATTTTCCTTAACATTAACTCATCATTCCAATAGCAAGTGCTTTGCGAGCACATATTGAGTTGACGCGCCAGGACGAGCTTCTTCCATAATAATGAGAATAAATGAAACATGTCAAAATCCTAGGAGATTAAGGAAATACAGAAACTTTCATGTCAATATTTAATGTTATTTAATTAGATAAAGGTGTTATTCACTGCCAATCGCAGTGCATTTTTTTCTTTTGGACGTTTAGTTTGAATCAATAAATAAATAAATAAATATTACATAATTCTTATTTAGTTATAGTGTTCTGCCTTGCGGGCCGGGCAGGACCGTGATAGGGTTTTACACACATACAACAAGTCCCATTTTAAGCCCAATAAAGCTTGTGTTACGAGTATTAGACGATGATATATTTATTTATACTTGTATAGATAGAAAACAGGCAAGACTCAGGAACAAATATTTATGCTCATCAATCACACAATTATTTGCCTTTACCGGAATTTGCACCCAGGACCGTCAGCTTCGCAGGCAACGTGCCGCTGAGCTACACTGGTCGCCAATTAATAGATTAAGCAAGCAAAGAAAGAAAAATGTAGAAAAGGAGATGAAATATGTGTATGGAAAGTGTTCCTCACGTGCTCACGGCCTGTTTGTTCCTCAGTACCATGGCTACGTGTCATCTATTTTACGATACGGAGTCATACCGAAATTATATTTAGAATTTAAAAAAAATGTATCAGAACTTTGTGTGGAGCAGATTTTTTGGAGCACTGCAAACCATTTTTTCAATCTAAACGTATATTACCTCTCCCATGTATGTATGTATTTGAAATGTGTATATTTGTTAAGAAAAACTTAGAACTACTTAATACAACCTCCATCAAGTCCAAAAGAGGGACACACAGAAATAAATTAGATTTGCCAAAAAATAATTTAGCGTTAACTCGGAAAAACGCATACCGTATGGCCTTCAAAATATTTAATATTCTCTCTGACACATTTAAAGAGCTGCCTTTCAATATTTTTTAGAAAAAGTTATTTAATCACTTAATCGAACATTGTTATTACTCCGTCAATGAGTACTTAAACAAATGCAAATTGTAATATTTCAAAATTCAAAATGTTTAGATATTTAAGTTTAAAACAATACATTTGTACGCCAGCCTTGGCAAAACAAGTTACGATCTGTCTGTGATATTTATAACACCTTTTATATACGCTTGTTTTTTATGCAAATAAACTATTCATTCATTCATTCATTCAGATCGGAGTGACGTCCTTCGGGCACCGCGACGGCTGCCAGCTCGGCCACCCCGCCGGCTTCGCGCGCGTCACCGCCTTCGCTGCTTGGCTCCAGGCGCGCCTGTAGCCTCGCCACCACACTGCAGCAAGGCTCGCCTGAAGTCTTGCCACCTGGATCCAGGGGAGATTCGGTGTGACTGACTTCGGGTTCATCTGTGACTGCTACAAAGAAGCTCTCTAAACTTAAACCTACTCCCTAAATAAATATTTTTTATACTAAATGGTTGTTTGCCTGTCGTCAAAAATTAAAAGTCTAGCTACTGGGTCAAGTAGGATATCATATGAAGGGCTTGACCTGCACATTTTCGAACAATTTTATATTTCATTTTATTATTATTACATTTTGTTTTATTAAGGAAAATTTGAACCCCCTTTAATCTCCGAAGTTTACAAAAACAAATAGTTTATTTGTTCAACACGGGTAAAATTGTACATAAGCACTGATCTTATAATAAAAAAAAATTAAATAAAAAAAGAACCGACTAAAAAAATAAAATAAAAAGCCATAAATAATCTTTTATGTACGGTACGGCTCACATTTGAATCACCTTTTGAAGTCGGTGCCAAACTGCCAAACCATTCATTTCTTACTATTAAGAACCGCGGCTGCGAGCCTTTACTTATTATCTACCTACATATATATTTAGTCATAGTAATTCGTATTTTTGTTGAATAAAGAACTTTATTTACTTCAGGTTTGGCACGGACTTCAAAAGGTGATTCAAATGTGATCCGTACCGTGCATAAAAGATTATTTGTGGCTTTTTAGTTTATTCTTAAGTCGGTTCTTTTTTATTGAAAAAATATATTTTTTGCTTATTAATGATGGATTTTAGTAGTGATATAAAGTATTTTTTAGAGCCCAGAATGGGAAGATTGAGGAGGCACTTTGCACGCATCTCGAGTCTTTGAAAGTAAGAAATGTAAAAGTTGGTTAGTTCATTGTACCTTCCATCATCAGCTCAGCATGAAATGATGACAACCAGGAAAACAACTGATAACTTTAGAATAATATATACAAAACATTGTTAGTGCCTATAATATTTGAGGGTTTCTCTTGATTTCCCTGGTATTCCATCATCTAATCCTGACTTGGTGATAAGGAGACTACTTCAGGGACACACTAAAAAGAATATGACTAACAGTCTTAACGTATTTACCTATAATACATGTTTTTTTTAAGAATTATCCTCTAACTCGTAACTATTAAGGAGTTGTACCTTCCGTCATCAGCTCAGCATGATACGATGATGACTACAATATGCAAATACTTAAATAGCTTAAGAAAATATATGAAAAACGTTATAAGTGCTTATAAAATTTGAGGATTGCCCTCGATTTCCCTGGGATCCCATCATCAGATCCCAACTTGGTGGCAATGGGACCACCTCGGGACTCCCGAGTCGGGAGTATATCCTTTCAAATTAAAAAAGAATGTTTAATATCGGTCCACAATTGGCGGAGTAATCGGTGAACATAGATAAAAAAAAACTATCGAACATATAACCTCCTCCTTTTTTGGAAGTCGGTTAAAAAGCGACATCACCATGTTGGGCCGCAAGGCATACAAATTTTAGGTATTAATGGACTGTCACTACGGGGTGTACAGTTGCCATTAATTGCAGTCTGACAAAAATTCATTAACCGAATAATATGCTTTGTCCACTAAAAATTTAAACAATTTACTTTTGAACGTTGTTATATCCTCTATACTAAATATGTCATTTGGAACATTATTGTACATTTTTGGAGCCATACCAAGTACACTTTTCCGGTAAAACGCTGTTTTGGAAGGCATTGAACTTATTTTATTTCTAAGACGTACACTTCTAAAATGTTTAAACAATTGCAAATTACCTTTCACAAACATTACAGTTTCAAAACTAAGTATATAAACAAGGAAGAGTTAGTATGCTTAATTTTATAAAATATGGTTTACATGAATCTTGTTGCTTAAGTCCACATAGTGATCTGATGCACCTTTTTGTGCTTTAAATGCGACAACTCTTTCAACGGAGTTTGCCCAGAATATGATACCAATGATTACCACACGAAAATTTTGAAATTTTCACAACTTTTAAAAATTAACACAAACATTACACGAAAATTATAACCATGTCTCTAACTAGCAATTTTTTTTAATTTTCAAAAACCTATTTGAGCAACGTGGTTGCGCCGGTTTTTTATGTTATCCCTATAACAAACAAGCAGATGGATCGCCAGATGGTAAGCGATCACCGTCGCCCATAGACACCTGCAATACTAGAGGAGTCACAAGTGCGTTGCCGGCCTTTCGGATGGGATTAAGCTCTTTTCTTTAAAGGTTTGAAGGTCGTATCGGTCATGAAATACTGCCGGCGACAATTTCTTCCACAGTTCAGTCGTGCGAGGCAGAAAATTTCGTTGGATTTGTCTTGGTTATGGGAGTGACATACGCTATAATATTTTGAAGTCCGCCGGTTTTTCAGATTTCTCATCATATACATACTTCTTACATAGTTATAGTGCTCTGCCTTACAGGCTGTGCCTTTGTTTCGTTCCAGTTCGCTTCCGAATCCAGCAACAAATTTTAGTATGATGTTAAGTATGCTCTCCGGTTCATAAAACTGCCTAGAAACAATCTCAGTTATAGTCATATTTAAGTCAGTAGTAGGTATTTATTAAAATATACATTGTGTTTTGCAAAGTTTATAAACCGGCCAAGAGCATGTCGGACCATGCTAGAGGTGCGTCCACATCACCGTGGCGTGGCATGACTGCGTATCGCGCTGCTTGGACGCTCACTGTCGACGCGGCGATCACGCCGCGCTTCTCCGATCTAAGTGTGTGATACGCGTAGCAACATGGATTTCGTGCGATCGGCTCGGCGCAACGTCCAAACGCGTGATCGTGACACGCTATCATGCCTCGGGACGAAGATCTGATCGGGCAAATGATCAAAATGTGGGCGCACCGTAGAAGCGCATCCGTCTCTACAAAAAAAAATGCAATACAGATGAAAAAAAACGATATGAAAAAATACACCAACAAAAGAGCGGATCTTCATGACAAACAATTTTCGTTGAACGTATTTAGAAATAGACATATATGTACTCCAAATTTCATCAATATATGTATATCTTGTAGTTTGAGTAAAATGCCTGTGACATACCTATAAACGGACGGACATGACGAAATTATAAGGGCTATTTTCCGTTCCGTTTTTGCTATTTTGGCTACGGAACCCTAAAAAAAGACATATCTAGAAATTATCTTTACCTAATCTGAACACAACATGACGAAAATGACGTCTAACCGTGCAGGGCCGTATTTGGGAAAGGGCAACCAGGGCTGGAGCCCTGGGGCTCCACTAGTGAGAGGCTCCCTCAAATAAAATTTCTAAAAACAAAAAAAAAATGTATTTGGAAAATTACTACGGGCCTCCACTTATTCGTAGCCCCAGGGCCACTAGAACCCCAAATCCGGCCCTGCGTCTTACAATTTGCTAATTACTAAAATCCCCAAATCGATACATTAAATTAATCATTTTAATCCCCCAGATAAACAATTGGGTATTGTATAAAACGATATCACACAAACAGGTAATGTCATACCTCGCCACAAGATGAAGCTCCTCGTTGCGTTTGCGCTGATCGGCTTGGTTGCCGGCAAGGCGGTGGAGTCTCCCGTGGATGTCTCCAACTACCACACGAAGGTCGGCATTCCTCTCGCCGCGCGCATCAAGGCTGCTGAAGAGGCGAGGGACTTCGACGGAGCCAGGATCGTCGGAGGCTCCCCGGCGAATCTGGGAGACTACCCCTACATCGTGAGTGCTTTATATCTATTCAGCCTCTGTATCTGCTAGGTTCCGTTCTCTTTATTGCCATATTATTCTTGGTTTTGTTCTAGATTGATATCAATTTGATATGACCGTTGATCAGAGAATTTACCGGTACTCGCAGCTCGTTAAACTGTGGTCACCAGAAACTTTGTTATTTTAATTGCAGTAGATCTGGACATTAAGTACGTGGAGTAAACATTTGGGAGGTCAACCCGGATAATAGCGACTATTAGGTTAAATGCGTCTTCTTTTCTAGATTTCTTAAAATCCGAACACTTTGAAACTACCCATACTCTCCCTTCCGAAAATTTAGCAGTATAAGTATGAAAAAGACAGCAAGGATAGTTGCAAAATGATGCTTTTTAACACGCTTTTATTAGGTCGACCTGTATGTAACTATGAAATGGAATCTAAGGAAACTAATTTAACGATCTTCCAAGGATCGTAGCGTCATGAAAATTGGCAGCTGTATGTAGTTCTGATGACAATACTATAATATGGTACTGTCGAACTGATCTGATGATGGAGCCGGAAGATATGAACTGGAATTTCATGATGGAACATCGTATCATAGCTGTGCTTGGATTTGTTAGAAAAGTCTTGTAAAGCGTGTTTTTATAGTGTTTTTTAAACTATTAATTTATGTTATTGTCAAACGACGCATTTGTCCCATAGTCGCATTTCTCCCGGTTGACCTTATATGAGTAACTGTCGGGATGTAACTACAAATCAACAATATTTTTAATTCAACTGATGATAACTAATCGAAAGAGACAATTTAACAAGTTTGGCTAAGTTGATGTCGAAGTAGAATGTCGACAAGATAGGAAATTGACGATATAATAATGTGGACTAGTTAGGAAGGTGACATTGTAGGAATGTTGACGAATCAAGACAGAGGACGATATGGCAACGAGGACCAGGGCTTTTAACTGGTTACGAATAAACTGGTATTTATAGAGGTTAAACCGGTTAATTATTTAGGTTAAGTTTGAACGAAATGATTTGGGAACGTTATCTACTGAGGGAGCTCTTTCTAACCGGTTAATGGATTTCCCTGTTTGCGCTCCGAGATATCAACCAATTAGGCGGAGCGGTTTTTTTTGCTAACGTAACCTTTATTATGGGTTAGGCTCTCAAAGTGTGGCTCTAACCGGTACGGAAAATGAACCGGTTTTCGAGAGCTGATGAGGATAAAATAGGACTGTGTAGCTAACGTAATAAAATCCTTATTATACTATCCATGGTCACGGGACCAAATGTAACGACCCTAATGAAGCTCATTGGTCTCGAAACCAAATGTAACTTCTAATGTGCCCTATTAATCCTGTGTGCGGAATCAACTGTAATGCCTAATGAGACTCCTAATACCACACTCCACTACCTCAAATACACCTAACAGAATACACCTACATGAACATGGTTTAAATCTTATTATTACACCAACTATCTTGTACTGCTTTCTACCTTAATAATGTACATCTGAATTTGAATTACGCTATTATAATAATATTGGCCATAAAAGTGATCGGAAAATCCGTTGTGATTCGTCTAGTTTAGTAGGACTCTATGTTGCATAGTAACCTGAAGTTCTTTTATGGAAGAACCATTATGATCGCTCAGTATATTTTTAATTAAAATAAACCTATCTTTTACTGATGTTAATAAATACTACTCTTATATCCTGACTTATCTTTATCCTACTTTCCTGTCCTAAAACATACTCTAATTGCATACTTTGTTCGTTAAATTATATTATACCTGACAGTTACAATTATTTATATGATTTTGAGATCGAACTACTCTATCCTATTATTATTTATGCAATTTTTGTATAACTAGTCTTTTTATCCATTGATTAGAGAATTCAATCAGTAGAATAGTAAAGAGCTCCCTCAATCAATGAGAAAGTCATCAATAAGGATTATCAACCCTAAAAAGATCTGGTTTAAAAAGTAACACTTTAAGATTTATAAGGAGATGATGGAAGAATTTAATTAGAAAAATTACTCTTTATTCTGAAATGTCAAACTACTGTGGAAACTAGAACACTAACATATATGATTCATTATGAAATATCAAGAGATAATTAGAAGTAGTTGGCTCAAATACAATTTTGGAGTTCGGTACAGATTCACAATATTAACTGCGCTGGCTCGATACTCATACTTAGTTGAACTTAAGCTCTAGTTATGCTAGAATAGCTTCTATGAGTATCTTTTATGCCATTATAGATAGATTTTTGTGTCAAATGATTATTAGAGGGAATTGTAAACTAAATTTTAATATATGAAAAATGGATGACTGACTATGTTACTACATGAGATAATATTGAACTGCTAGAATCATCTCCTTATTTTCCCAAAAGTACTTTCTTGTAAACTATAAAGGCAGCTACCGGACTAAGAGTGTTCGTGTACAGAATAGGCTTCCTTCATGCTTATCGGATACAAGAGATTTCCATACTTGGAATCAAAATATTGTTTAAAACCCTTTCCTGGATTCCATTTCTATGTTAGATCTTAATTTTACAAGCCATAAAAAAAGTCATATTCCCCGGATACCGAATGAACACCAAGTCAGATCTTTTTACAGGTTTTATGGCACCTGTTTTCAAGAATTGTTTCTTGAATTTGCCACTTTCTCAATTTCTTTGATATTTTGAAAGAAAACGTTCTCTACTTTAAAATCAACACAAATCCTCTCATTTATGGATTAAGTGAACTCTTCTCCTCTTTTATATACCCAGAAAACTTATTATTTCATATCTGAAATCATACGCCATACATAGACAATAAATGTTGTTATTTCCTTAAATAGATAACTGAATTACATGTTCATTGCTATGTTCTATAAACATATAACTATATTTTTACTGGTCTGTAGACATACACACTTCTTACGGGTATGCTAATATTGATTTCCTTCGATTATCAATATAAATCCTTCTTGTATAAAGGATAGAGTGAACGATTTGAGTTCTGATAAATACTTCAATAAACTATATATTCTTATTTGCAATTATTATGTTTCTCATATAATTGATGTTAAAACATGTACTTATTATTTCACTGTACTCTTTGACAAGGAGACCTTTCGTAGTTACTTTAATTAACCATGATTATTGATCACACTAGACACCGTTCAAAGATCCCATCTAGTTCTCTTCTAGAAGATAGATCTTAGGCCATTCTTAGCAAAATGTTAGGGATGTTCAATAATACATTTATAACTTGAGATTTCGTCCATTCCTTTAGACTAACCTCATCTCTATTGCAAAACAGGTTCCATTACCAAATTGCACAATAAAACATTAATCAATGTAACACAACTTCGTATTTCGAATCACGACATTCCTCTCTTATTTATGGATTAAGTGAACACTTTTATTCCTTAACAAACCCTGAAAACTACTTATCCTTTCGTATTTGAAAATCATACGCCATTCGTAGACGATAAATAAATGTCATTCCTTCTCATGAATACATGTGCACTGATTACTTGTTATTTTCCTCAGTACGCTTCGACAAGGAATCTCCAAAACCTTTTGTACATTATTTCCTTATGAATGTCAATCAAACAAGATGTTATACAGGATTCGTCAAGTCTCTTTGTTTGACGATTCATATCCCGGCCATTCTTAGCGAAACATCGGTCTGATCCACAATATCAATGGAATGAGTATTTGCCCTTTCTTAGACAAATAATCACACTACTTTTAAAAACAGATTCCTTCATCGAATCGCACATTATCTCAAAAATACATTAATTTACAAAAAAGCATGTAATCATGACTTTCTTTGTTGAAAAATGAAAACTCCCAAAATCTACTAATTCTGTGAGTGATGTCTTTGAACAGCGTATTTTTCTACCAAATTTCTTATTTTCCAATCTCATATTATTCGACTAAAAAAATATAAGATTCTGGCTATCAGGTGCATTTATATTTATATAAGTCTAAATATTTTGATAATAATATAAATTTAATCTCCTACTTTTAATTTTGATTTTGATGTGATAAAACTACCAAAGATTTTGGTTTGGCATCATTAAATCAAAGAATACCTTTTAACAGAGGCTACAGATATCTATAATATTATAATAAAGAATACTCAATGGTTTTGAGTTGAACGCTATGAATATTTCAATTAGATAAATGGTATTGGATGGATTTATAGTTGAATAAAGTATTATGCTTATTAAATGAAGTTTGGCCGAATACTCGGAGGTTAAATAGTTAAAGTAAAACCCTAATTCCCAAATAAGTAATGTGTGTGCCTATCTCTACCCCAAAAATAGCCTATTCTGCTGTGAACAATACTAGAGGAAATTCCTCACATTTACATTTAATCGTGTAAAGTAGTGTATAGGACCCTAATTAAGCTTCTAAATGCGTTCGATGAGTAAGTCGATATTTGTGTCTAATACTCGTGTAATTGTCTCCCCCTGACGCGGATAATGAAACTCCAAGGTGCGTTCAAGTAAGACATTGGCCCTATCCGTGTAGTATTATGGTTATATATACATAAATTTAACGGGAGACCAAGATTCAAAAACCATAGCTGGTATCCAAGGGTGTGGAAATCCCACATGTCCTTCGTAAGGTCCCCTCTTCCTCCTACCAGATCAATGAATCCTGTAGGCAAATCACTGCACTTATAAATGGCTAGTGTCCAGACTGCCTAATCTGGATAAATTACTGCGAGTCTAAAATGTCCTCGTTTATCACTGTTACAGATAAGAACATTTTATTTGATAACCATGTACCAAAACATCATTCTGGCATAAAATTTGCTTTCTAGCTTAAAACACAAAAATCCCCAACAAAAATAATTTAATAATTAAACATAAATCCGACAGAAATTCCCCTTATAATTGTTTACTACCTCAAAATGCCAGAGACTATGTTACTCGTTCGACGATCAAGTAAAAAGTGATTCCCAACTCCTCAAATGTTCCCTATTTATACTAAAAATGTCTCCACGAATTACTCTTCTTTCTCAAATGTCACATCTGCTTCATATTATACTTTCACACTTGTTCCTCAACTGAACTAGCTCCTCAAGGGAACGCAAGAATAGGTATGTAGGCACTTATAATTTAACGATTTGTTTACGTTTGTAGTTTAGGTAGTATACCTATAAGAATTAGGTATTTTTATCTAGTAACTATAGTTTGATGTTCAAATATGTTTTATGAGATTAATAAGGGGTGGAAAAATATGATTATATGAAAAAAAAATAATGTCGTGCACATTTGATCGTTACAACTGTAGACAATTTTACGATTCAAAGGGTTTCCCAAAAAACCCAGTCAAGCGCGATTTTCTTTTGTCTCCGTAACACTAGCCCACTACGTAGCTAAATAACAAAAATAAATATCTGTAGGTGCTCCATACGTACATGTAACAGAAGCTGATTTTTTTTCAGCAAACATCAATGTGTGGTACATATTTTGAGTTTTTTTAAAACATCATGGTTACTAAGTATTTTTTGTTTAAATACATATTTTCGTTTATAATTGCTTGGAAAGTAGCACAAAGTGTGTTTGTTCTTTTTAAATATACAGACGTTTCATTATTATCCATACTAACATTATAAATGCGAAAGTGTGTCTGTCTGTCTGTCAGTCTGTCTGTTACCTCTTCACGCTTAAACCTCTGAACCGATTTGTATGAAATTTGGTATGGAGATAGTTTGAGTCCCGGAGAAGAACATAGGCTACTTTTATCCCGGAAAAATACTCTTAACCGTGATAAACGAATTTAAGGCGGACGAAGTCGCGGGCAGAAGCTTGTACTATTATAGTAATAGACCTCATGTCATTGTATATGCAAAGTTTTATTACAATCCAACACGTAGTTTTAAAACGAGAACGAAACTCCGTTTGTATGGGAAGGTGAAATTTGGCCGAGCTTGCGGGGGACTCTTAAGGCCTCTGCCTCACTTTCCAGCCACGTCGCCAGCTACGGTAGCCAAACAGTTCAAATCCAGGTAAGAGCAAATATTTGTATGATGAGCATAAATATAGTTAGAATAACGGATAGTTAGAAGTAATTATAAGCATTTTGTAAAAAAACTATATTATTCTAATATATATTTGTTAAATGTGTCATGTTGTGTCAATAAAGCTAATTTGAATTTGAAATATTTGTTCCTGAGTCTTGGATGTTTTCTATGCATATAAGTAAAATATATCTATTAAATATATCGTCGTCTAGTACCCATAACACAAGCATTATTGAACTTACCATGGGACTAGTTCGATTTGTGTAAAATTGTCCCGTAATATTTATTTATTTATTTTTATTTATATATTTATACTGAGATGTATTGCGAAGGTTTGGCGACGTCAAAATGTGAGGGCGACGTTGCTGGCGACAGCGCCATGGGGTCCTAGTGTGGCAGAGTCCTAATACTCTCAGGCTGCTAGTTATCGTAGATTGCACTGCCTATAAGTGTTTTTTACCCATTGCCATATCAATCAGAGTTTTAGGATTTGTAAATCGTAATCTGCAGATTAATTGCTGAGTTTTTAATCTTAGTTATCACGTTATGTTTGTGGGATAAGATAGCTAACGGCTTTATGTAGGTACCTATAGGTACGCATTTTATTGTCCACTACAACTAGGGTGCCCGAATCTTCGTAAAATAATTCAAAAAAAAAAATACAAACATGAAAAAAATTAAATAAAAATTCAATTGAGTGACCTGATTGTGATTTAATTTTTTTATATATCTTTAATGTACAGACATTTCATTTTTGCAACTTTATAATAATATAGATTAGGTACCTTTTTACTTGATTTTTTCGTATTTTTTGGAGCTACGGTTTAAAGAAAAGGGGAGAGAACACAATTTATGCTACTTTCGGAGCGATTAAGTATTTCCGAATATATTTACTCCATCAAAAAAATGCTTATACAACCTTAGTGTTTTTAATAGTACCTAGATTGTTTGACAAGGGGCTAAAATAAGCCATTATGACGAAGTGATTAATAAATAATATGTCTGAGCGTCATTATGGCTTTTAGTCACTTGTTAAACACTCTGCTTTTCACTTCGACTGCGAGAAAATAAAAAAGACTAACATTAAAATTGTATATTTCATGAAAAACTAAAAGTAAAGTATGAGCTTTTGTTAGTTTCATTGTTTTTAATTATGCGTAAGGAGTATGTAGCTGGCCGCAAGTTTTTTTTTCAGTGTCATTGAATTTTTTATGGGACTATATAGCTTTCTTTTAAACCCTAGGGGCTAAATGTACTATTTTAGTCTCGCTTCGCGAAGCTAATATGACGTACTTTTTGAGCAGGAGAAGTGAAAAAGAAGTATTGAAATATGAACCACACGTTGATGTTTGCTGGAATAGTACATTATGATACGAGTGTGCTACGTTGGTTAATAGTAATTACCTTAATACACTCGAAGTTATCTTGCAGCCCGAGGCGAAGACGAGGGCTGTATAAAGCCGAGAGGGTAATTATCTAATGTACACGAGTTTCATACGCGATTTTTTAACCCACTTGCGAGAAAAAAAGCAAAAAAAACGTACCACACTTTCAGGTAAATACAATCTCGTCAAGGCTATACTTACTTGGATAAACAATCCTGTAGTCATTTATATTAATTAGTACCTCAAATGTACTTACATAATTATATGTTATAAATATTTCATTGATTGAAATTATTTACAATTTATAGAAAAAATACTGTATGAGAAGTCTCTAATTCGCACTAGGCCAACGTGGAGAAAACAGCCCATTCCGTCTCATCCATGAAAGGAGGCCACTGCCAGCAGTGGCACGCATATAGACTGTAGATGATCTTGATGATGATGATGTGGCCGTGATGTGTCCGTAATATAGCTGACAGGAGATGACGCAGCGTCGAATTTGGCCCACGAGCGTTATTGGTAGAGTAAAATCAATCTTCAACTTATGCCCCTCCACTAACCGACCTATGAAACTTGCATCCAAATGTAGGGTTAGCTCGGTTGAGTTCGTTCATTTTAAGATTGGTTTTACTACACGGCGGTAGCTTTGCCCATGTTTAAAAAAAATCAGGCGTTACCTTTGCGGAATTCCATATTGGTTTGCTTTTCCGCGAAATAGTGTCTTGGTTAGATAGCTCCGGCGTCCAACCGAAAAAACCTCGGGTAGAACGTCAACATCTCCTGCATCTCCTGATGATGCCTCGTAGAGAGACGAAACACGTGTCGAGGATTATATTGTCTTGTGGTGGTTTGTTGTATTTGCATGCATCTTTTGTGGAAATTACATGTGAGCACAATTTATTGTCTAACCAAGAGTCTATTTCGCTGAAAAGCTAAGGAACTATAATCAATCAATCTTGCCCATATTTGAAAACTCACGTATAACATACATTTTGTTTCCAGGGCGGTCTCGTGATCACTTTGACCACCGGGCAGACCTCCGCCTGCGGTTCTTCGCTCCTGTCCACCACCCGCGCCCTGACCGCCGCCCACTGCTGGCGCACTCTCCTCCACCAGGGCCGACTGGTCACCGTGGTCCTCGGCTCCACCTTCCTCTTCTCCGGCGGCACCAGGGTCACCACCAGCGACGTCGAGGAACACGCCAACTGGGGCGGACTCATTCCAGTTAACGATATCGCTATTATAAGATTCCCCGCGATTTCTCTCAACGGTAAGCCACAGCCACTTAGTCAGCAAAGGTTCTTCTACATTATTTACCACAAGGTGGCCGCAACTTCGGAGGAGGGAAAAGTCCTTTCCTCTTTTTTGCTCACAGTTATAGGGTGAAAAGCACCTTACCCTATCCTCGGATGTTCAGCTATCCTTATTTGTACGTAAATTGGCTAAAGGTGCGTCCACATTTGTATCATTTGCCCGATCAGATCTTCGTTCCGTGGCATGATCGCGTGTCACGATCACGCGTTTGGACGTTGCGCCGATCCGATCGCTCGAAATCCATTTTGCTACGCGTATCACACACTTAGATCGGACAAGCAAGGCATGATCGGCGCGCCGACAGTGAGCGTCCAAGCAGCGCGATAGGCAGTCATGCCACGCCACGGTGATCGGATACGAGCAAATGATACAAGTGTGGACGCACCTTAAGATTCGTTTCGCCGTTTTGACGCGATGAGGCCGCAAAGATATTCCGCTGATAATCGTTTTTTTTTTTTGTATGTTTGTATGTGTCGTTGTGGCTTCATCACACCAAATCTCCGAAACGGATTTTGAAACTATTATTGGTACACGGGTAACTGGTTGTCTCCAGATGGTTATAGGAAACTTTTTCCCGACTACGCTGAAGAAAAAGAGGTGTTATGACTTTTTCTCCTCCGCGAACGAAGTTGCGGGCGCCTTCTGTTAAAGCATATATTTAGGACTAGCTTCTGCCCGCGACTTCGTCCGCCTAAATTCGTTTATCGCGGATAAGGGTACTTTTTTTTAGATAAAAAGTAGCCTATGTTTTTCCCCGGGACTCAAACTATCTCCATACCAAATTTCATCCAAATCGGTTCAGCGGTTTAAGCGTGAATCGGTAACAGACAGACAGACACACTTTCGCATTTATAATATTAGTATTGATAGGCTAAGTACAAATATTGACGACCGGTTTGGCTCAGTGGGAGTAACGTTGGCTGCGAAGCTGAGGTCCTGGGTTCAAATCCCGGTAAGGGCAAATATTTGTGTGATGAGCATAAATAAAGTAATATATCTATTAAATATATCGTCGTCTAGTACCCATAACACAAGCCGTATTGAGCTTACCATGGGGCTAGAGAGATTTGCGTAAAATAGTCCCGTAATATTTATTTATTTATTGTAAAAAACCTTGACTGTTGAGTTTTGTTTCGGCTTTCTTCTCAGCAGTGGCCCTCTTGGGAAATGCCGTAGAGTCAGACTTGTAAAAGTGCCCTTGCGGTCTACTTACAGAATAAAGATCATTATTTTATTGGTTTAAACTTACACGATATTCACAACACAACGAAACGGGGCATAATCGCGTGTAAATATGATTTATTTAATTAGGTACCTTGAGTTACTTCGTAATTTTTCAACGTCTCGGACGGCACGTATTACCAATATCTTCCAGCAGCACTTGGTCTTGATTATTAAGAACGGATTATATTTAAGCGTGTATTACACTTTGCTCAATTTAGCATCCTAAATGTGGGAGGCGAGTCAAAACGTCTCAGTCTTTATTGAGAGACGATTTAACTCATGCCAAATTCAGGAAAGTGTACGCTTCAACCGACGAACTAACCCTTCGGTTCCATAAACACTTACCATTAAATACCTCAGACAATCGTTAGTATATTTTGAATACAAAAGTAACGTTTGATATCTTCCAGATGCAAAAAACAAGAACAGTCTATATCGTTAATAGGCAAACCTATTAACGATATAGACTGACACACAAGTGTCTGTCCCAAAAAAAAAATATTGAATCCGTCAGTCAGATTATCAGAAAATATTGTACACGTATTTTTCTTTTGTCAATTAAAGAAAAAAATATGAAGATATAGCCCGTTAAAGTTCCCCGTGACGTCACGTCACGCTATGCGACCGTTTTTCATACGGCGTGACGTCATGCGCTCCCACTCCCAAACCAAATGTTGGTCAAGACGCGCTTTATCTTTGTCTGTTTTTTGTTTGAGTGACAAAAGAAAAATTACGTGTCCAATATTTTCTGATAATCTAACTGACCGACTACTTAGATTTTTTTTACCCAGGAACTACCCTATTATACCCGGCTCGTATTATTGTTAGCGTTTATTTTGAGGTGATGATGATTACTTGATTACGTTTTTTTTTTCAGCTAATATCCAACCTATTGCCATCGCCTCCGGCAGCAACAATTTCGTTGGGGTCGTCGCCTGGGCTTCCGGCTTCGGACTTACCAGTGATGGTAAGTTGTGATGTATCTATTTATTTTGGCTCTAAGGTTTTATACTTTGCAATTGGTATGAAAATAAAGAGTAAAATATAATATACAAAAACGGCGTTCAACTCTGCCAGATCTGCCTCCAGTACATCGTATGAAAGCATTGATAAGATTTTTAAATTGGGTTGTTAATTGAAGGTTATCTTCTGCCCCCGCATCTATTTTCAAGGTTCGTATGGAAATATCCACACTTAATGTGGGCTATAACGTTCTATTTTATTACAGTTCAAAATAAACATTGTTTCTTTTGAACTGAATATAGTGTTTGTGGCTCTATACAAAATAATTGTGATGAAAAAAAGATAATACAATTTCTTTTTTCGAATTGTGTGGCAATTAAATTTAAATTAAAAGTGGAGTAAAACCTTTGGTAAAACCCGGATAGTTGCCCCGGGGGTATTGTTGCCTCGCTTACAATTACTCTAGTTTCGCGAATGAAATACATGTTATTTTATTTATCTATCGAAAGACTCTGCAACTACAACAAAGTTGACCATGTTGCATGTCTCTGTGCGATTGCATGGGACGGCTAGGTGCGATCAAAGTTTTTGCGGGGTAAATGTCCTCTTTCTCGACGGGGCATCTGTTATAAACGTAATTTACATGTATTAGGCAACTATCCTCTATATGCGATATTTGCCCTGAAATTTAGAGGTCCGCAAAAGTCGCTAATACTCTGGAAATATCAAAGATAATTTTTATTCTTTTCACGAATTTGAAGATAATAAACCAAAGTACCTACCCGTTTTACTAATAAAGCATTTTGCTTTTTGTACCAAGAGATATAAATTAATTTCAAAAAGTGGGGCAACTATCCGGGTTTTACCCTAAAATAAAGATCTACACATTACTGGCATCGCAACGAAAAGGTTTCAAAAATCTCGAAAAAAGCATCTCCACTCCACTAAACGCGTCAAAATGAACTCCACAGATGGCGCCCTCACCAACTCGCAGTTCCTGTCGCACGTGGACATGCGCGTGGTGGACAACTCCGTGTGCCTGGCCGTGTACAGCATCCTGAACGTGCGCGCGTCCACCCTGTGCGCCGCCACCACCGGCGGCCGCGGTACCTGCAGAGGCGACTCCGGCGGCCCTCTAGCCTACAACAACCAGCTAGTAAGTGCTCTCAATCAGTGACCTGGACGGCCAACTATTTCTTAAGCAATTGCCGCCTGCAGTATTTCCGGACCGATGCGACCTTCAAGCCTTCAAGGAAAGAGCGTACTCTCTGAAAGGCAGGCAACGCACTTGTGACTCCTCCGGTGATGCAAGTGTCTATGGGCGACGGTGATCGCTTACCATCAGGTGACCCGTCTGCTCGTTTGCCTACTGTCATAAAAAAAAATAGTATATCCCAGCCCAAGGTACAAAAAATATAGTACTATGAAAAAAAAAATACAAAATACTTACGAGCGAAAAATGATTCATTCAATTTACTACATAATATTTACTACTTACTAACATTCGGCCTGTTATTACAATTGGGTGGGGCAACTATCTGAGTTGATAAAAGCCCATTTCTCCACTCCAACAACATTGATTGGTGCATAAAATCTAGTTGATATGCGTAAGGACTGACCGAAATATAGTATTTTTGCGTACTATATATTTCTTCAACAGTATATAAGTACACAGAGTCAAAATATAGTACAATACCATATATTATAGTACGGTTGGCAACCCTAAGGGGGGGTGAGCAAGGCTTGGACCTCGCACTTACGGCCCGGCCACGACAACGCCCGACTAGCGAATTCTCTCTTGATTGCTCGTAGTAGCGAATAAAGTAGTTAGCTATTTGCTTGCCGCGCCGCTGGTCGCCCTTATATAATCCTCGCACACTCGCACAACAACCAAGTAGAAAATCGTTAGGAACCTTCTATAGTTGAATTTTTCTCACAACCGTTTTTTGACAGCCGTCATTCCAGTACATTTACGCCGTAATGTTTATTTGAATTTCGCGGCGTAGTCTTACATGGAGCTATAATATACATTAATATACGATATATATTGCAACGTACCTTAAGATATAATTATTTAAGTTCTTATTGTATGTATGCTTATAAATCTTGCAAGGCAGATTAAAACCACTTCTCGGTAACTGATTGAGCTGAAATTTCGTATACATTCGTAACTTCAATGACAATACAATAATATGCAGGCACCATGGAGGAGTCTGATGACGCAGTCGGAAGGTGGTCATAGGAACTCTGTATTAAAATAACGGTTAAAATAAAGCAATCCTACCGAGTTTGGTTCTTTAGAATAGTCTCGGGCGAGTAGAGTCAAAAAATAGTTTATTCTGAAATAAAAGCTTGTCACAAAAATGATTATTTTGTCAGAAACTGTACTCGATAGCACGTTTCGTTCATGACTCGCAGCTACGTTTAATGAGGATTGAGTCGCCCAATTCGAAGGTATCGTGTCGTGTGTTATATAAATATACACAGATATTATCAAGGCACTAGTCCCACCGCCGGCTAGAAAGCGAGCATTTATCGTCTATTTCTCGCCCAACGCGCTCAAGAAATGCACAATAGATGTAGACTCCCTGTCAGTAAAAGAAATGAGAGAGTTCTCGCCCGCATTGTCAACAGCCAGCGATGAACTATTAATATATGTGTCACTTTTACTAACGCGGGATCTATATCTTTTTTTCGTTTCTTGGGCGAGAAAATCGCCGATGGCTAATCGCTTCCTCGCTCTTGGTGGGACCAATGCATAATGTAGCTTGTTATTTTAGTGATTATAATGTTCTACTTTATTTTCAGATCGGCATCACCTCCTTCGGCCACCAAGACGGTTGCGAGGTTGGGCACCCCGCCGGCTTCACCCGGGTCACGTCCTTCGCCGACTGGATCCTTGCTCGCATGTAATTACACCACCAAAAAGAAGAGATGACACCGCAATACGCGTTTCTTCACCTGAAGCCGAGGAACAGAATCGTGAAAGCCTTAATAAGAGTTACAAAACTTGTAGAAAAGGTCCGATTTTGAAATGTTTTCTAACCCAATTTTGGAAATAAAATATATAACTATTGTTTGACTTTAAAGTACTCAAAACCTCATAACTTGTTTAACCCTATACGAAAAGGATCCTCCGTAAAATGGTCAGCCAAATGCTGATTGTGTTAGCTTGATGGTCGGTCATAGGTACCTATATCAAGATTATCAAGAACTTCTCATTATCATCGTAGCGTTTTCTTGGTTGCATCCTCAGCTGCTGCTTCGGAGCCCGGGGTCCGCTTTTCGGCATTTTCTTCTCCACTTCGCACGTTCTTCTACATACTATAAAGGCCGTTGGCACGCATGTCATCCTTGCCGACGTCAAGCCAGCATTTCTTGGGTCTTTCACTTTTACCCGGACCCGGCGATGTTACTTGCCGATGTTTCCGATGTAACTTGCCGGTTTCCGTAAAGCGTGGCCGTACCAACGTATGCGACTCTCTTGCAGTTTGTCTGCTATGTAACGGACGTGAAAGCTGTCCTGCGTGAAGGTCGTCCCGCGATACTCCGCACCATCTTCATTTCCGTGACACGTAGTTCCTGCTTGTGTCGGTCAAGTACAGGACACGCTTCACTCCCATATAAAAGGACAGCGGCCGGCCTAATGAGAACTAAAGACCTGCCCTAATATTTTAGGGTCACAAATGACACCAGTCACCTCACCTCACGGCACTTTGCCCTTACCCTAACTTTTGGTAAGGTGCGTTGGAGTAAGACGGAAGTATGGGAAAGACTATAACTTTACCGAAAATGCTCTTAAAGGCTTTGAAATAAAGTTCACCTTTACTTTTATCTTACCCCAACGCAACTTACAGTCGTGGAACGAAAAAGTTCCGTCACCTTTGAACCGTAATAGGTACCATCACGTAATCGTAAATACCGAAATCGTAAAAGTGACGAATCTTTTCAATTTCCCGACAATACTCACTGCACATCATTAGTGCGGTACGTCTCCCGGCTGTCTGTGTGTGTTGTCTGTGGGACGTGACGAGTACCGCATGTCGCACGTGTCAATCCTTAACCTGCCGCTCTTACGCACTTCGTGTCAAAATATCTAGTTATAACCCCCATTAGAATGTGCACCAGCCATCAGAAAGGCAACTTGAGAAGTCAGTAAAGCGAGAAATTAATACATTATTTACACATTTGATGTAATAAATTCTTTAATTTCCACAATGTTAACAAACTAAACTTAAGCTATACTTATATAACTTTTCACAATGGCCGTCAATTCCCTTAACAAATGCTCGTTTGCTTCTGCATTATATCCTACACTGGATACATTTATATTGTTGCTCCTTAACATGTCAGTATTATGTCTAACCGCTGCTTTTCTTAACAATACAACTTTCTCACTATCTTTAACGGAACTACAGCATTCTTCAATCAAACCTAGCACTTTTTCTTTAGTTAACATCTTCATTGCATTTTTCGATAGCAAACCGTAAGTGTCGACATACGAAATCAAATCTTCAGTTTCTAAATCGGCAGTAAAATACAACAAGTCATATAAGAGAACCAGCAATTCAGCTTCAACCGCCTTATTGACCTTTATTTCAACCAACCTATCTACAGGTTTGCCTTCGGCATCAAATTTAGGAGCAGACATGTTTCTCGACAAAGAATTGATAGACAAGCTGAGGAGTATGTTCTTGATGATACTTAGTATTCCTTTTACTAAGGATTTATCATCTCTATTCAACTGCCTTACCACAAAATGCAGCCAAGACACAAGTCCATATCCTTCTACCAGTATCTCTAAAGCTCTGGGTATCGAAACAACAGCAGCTATAGCACCCAGAATCTTCTCTTTCGTCTTTCTATCACTTAAAACAGAAGAATAGAAATCCATGATCATTTTCAAACACATGGTCTTAAAGATGACACTGATGTCGCTCATGGTTTTAGTTCCATGCTTAATTATATCCAAGATCCAGAGTCTTCTGTCTGAAGATTCGACATCACTGTCATGGAAGAGGCTCAGGAAATCGGGGACCACAGTTAGGTCTACGAATTGCTTGGCTATAAGGAAGTTGTTGACTGGTTTGTAGAGAGGGTCAAAGGGGGCTGTGCAGACCATGAGGGACTTGGCCAGGTAGATGGCATCCAGGGAGGGGAGGCGAGGGTTCTTCAGGCCGGTGTCGGCGTGCGCGCTAGTGATGGCAGTGGTCAGGCTGTGACGGAGAGTCTCGATGAAATCTGTGAGCATTAGCTTATCGTTCCTGTGTCTCCTGAAAAAAGAGGACAGTAGTTGTAAGTTTCAAAAGCAATTACATTAATATGTATTAACTACGATGTTTGGTCAAACGTGTACGAGGGTAATAATCAGTGAAGTGACGTCAAACGTAGCCGTGTGTAAGCCGGAAAAAAGTTAAAGATAACGTTCTCAATTAGCTTAATAATTTAAGCCAATGGGAAAAGGATTTTATGCACGACTTGGGTATTAATTCATTCTCAAAAGTGTGTAACAATGACATAATTGTATAGTTCGGCTCGTCCTAGGTGATTTTTTCGCTTCGAGCCCTAATCTTTCAAACATAGACCATTGTCTCTATTATCGCACAGCCGCCAGCTACCGAGTTAGCACGTGCCACTACAACATTCATATTGAAAAACAAACGGTATCTTCATAGTATTAAGGTTCAAATTTAATGTCACTGATATTCTAGATATTACGTTTTGGTAGTGTAGGACGATAGACCGTCCCGAAGCAATACGGCACTCATATTATTTAACCTTTTAAACCGACGACACCGTTTGTTTTTCAATATGAATGTTGTAGTGGCACGTGCTAACACGGTAGCTACCGGCGATGCGATAATAGAGACAATCGCCTTTGTTTGAAAGATTAGAAGAGCCGAACTATAAATCAACAAGTAAAATTAAACATAAGACTGGGTTAAAAATTATTTGATTGCTACTTACGTTTCAGTTTCCAGTAGCATAGAGAACCTATGCAGGACGTGGTACGCCGCCGCGCGCATGGTGGGACAGTGCGAGCTCAACGCAACGATCGGCAGCGACAGAAGACCGCTGCGGAGCATCTTGAAGCACGACGCCATCGATCCTGGCGCCAGCAAATGGCTCAGCAAAGGAAACAGGAACGCGGGGTCATATATACCCTCGTCAGCATCGACGTGAGACATATTCACCACATCTATGTCTTTAAATTCCGCAATGACACGATCATATGTCTGCTTTATTATCATTCGAGCTACATCACCTTCATAATCTTTTGTGGTTTTAAAAGAATCTTCTGACATAAAGCGCAAAGCTCCTTTGACATTTTTACAAGAGTTAAACGCAGAAGGCAACTCGTAATCGTAGAACAACTTTTCTGTCACCGGGAAGTTCCTGACGGTCCTTTCTACTATATCCTTGTCCAAAAGATTCAAGACTTGGTTTGGAGTTGGGTGGCTCCAAAGGGACGCTGATCTGTTTTTGCGAACAGCGTAGAAATTGGCCGCGGAGTCACCCCACAAGTAGGGTTTATATTCGTTGACTGGGTGCCCATTTGTCTCGTAGAAGTTCAGTAACTTTAGTAGCAAACGATCGCAAGGACTTCTTGTCGCGTGATAGGCACTCAAGAAAACTGGTATCTGTTGTGTCTTCATTACGGCTTGCTTTCTTGATATTAACACGTAAAGAAGCTCTATTAATCTCGACTTGATATCTAAACTGTAGTAACTTAGCATTACATTAAGAAATTCAGAATGTGAAGTCACCATATCAAAAAGGGTCTCGATGTCGGAGTGATCATTGGGGTAGAACAGTTTTAGGAAAGTCGTTAACATCTCCAATAATAGCGGCCCAGACGCGTTCTCTTGGTCACTGGATCTCACTTTTAAGCAATTTTTCAAAATAGCCTTGCAAAAGTTTTGCCAAATGGAACTTTCTATAATTTTCCCGAATCCCTTCCCTTCTTTGTTTTCAATTTCAAACCCTCTCAAGGTACCAGTCAATTGGATAACCTCGTAAATATTATTTGAAAGGACTTTCAATACTTCTGAATTTGTTTCTTGTAGCGCAATTGTTATTAAATTGAGTGAAGCTGAAAAGTAATTGTGGAGATAATCTTTTTTGTGGCTCTTTTCCGAGAGACACATCTTCAAGAAACAGGCTTGGAAAAGATGTAGGTGATACAGTTCAGCAGTTTCAAATTTATGAACCTTGTTGAAGAACTTCTCGCACTCTTCTTGAGACATGCACTCCAAAATCAGCTTCCTAATAAATTTCCAGCAGGAGACATACACCTGGCCAGCTTTGTGTGGTTTTTCTAGCGCTTTCAAAACATTTGATCTGTATTCTTCATATACTTTACGTAAGAAATCCTTGTTCGCAACTAAGAAGGCTTCGTGGTGGATTACAGAATTGCCGAGCGGCAGAGTGAGCTCTCTTTGACCTAATATCTCGGGTTTGTCAATTTCTTCTTTAAATATTTTACAAAACTTTTGGCTGAGTTTGAGTAAAGTGGCTGCGAGTTGAGAAGTCGTTTTGGGCATCGAGTTGGCGTTGAAGAAATGCTTGAATTGTTCTTCACTAACGTGTTTCACTTGATGAGGTTTATTTTCGAAATATTCTATCAATGCATTCTCTATATTTGCCAAATTTGGAATCACTTCTTTATTTGTAAGCAGATTCGTATACACCTTAAAGATACTCTTCAATACCTCTTTGGGTAATTCCATTGTTACCGTTTTAGAATATTTCTTGACAAGGACCCGAAGTACCTCTAGCATCAAACTTGGTTCCTTGTCGTCTTTGATGCATGCACTCGCGTCTGCACTGAAAATGTGTTTGAGCACAATCAAGTCATCTACTTCCGAGAGACCAATAATTTCAAGAACGTTAATTGTATGCTCACAATCAACATTTTTCCTCTTATTTATTTTTATAAACGCCTCCGTGATCTCATTACAGTTCTTCTGTTGATAAGGTTTCATTAATTTTTGATTTTTGTTTAAGGATATCATTATATCTGCGTGTCGAGTCATCACTTCCATGAGGAATTTAGTAGCCATGGTTTGACAGGGTTTCTTTTTCAGATCTAACGGCGTATATATGTTAAGATAGTGCGGATTTTTGAAAAGTGACAAAATGATCGTTCGACATACATCTCTCATGTGACATTTCTTGCCAATAAGGATCAAGCAATCAAAGTATTGGTTGATCTTTTTCTGCTGATCTTCCGTCAAAGAGTTCATGTTTGTTAACCTTACTGTACAGAATATTAAATATTTCGCCCAAATGAGAAGCTCAGAGCCGTCTATGATTACTGAGGTATCAATTTTATATGGGACATCTTCGATTACAATATCGCAGTCATCTGTAGAAACCTCTTCAAGACATTCGAAGATGTCTTTCAACATAATGTTGTTGTTATCAATAACTGATGCTGATATATTTTTGATAGTGGCGTCTCTCCCGACTATAGCGTCAGACAGGGCCTTTGGTTCAGTAGTCCAGCTAGTGATGTAGCTCCTTGCATCTAATGTGGAATCTCCCATTACTACTTCAGTCAACTGTGGTGTCAAATTAGCATGGAGCAAGTTTGCTACATAAATTGATAAAAATTGTTTCAATGATTTCCTAGCTTCCTTGTTATTCTGAATATATTGCATGCAGCCTACAATGAACGGAGATGGAACTTTGTTCTCCAAAAACGTCATGTTCTCCGTATTTCTATTTTTCATGAGGTCATTAAAAAGCTTGTCTAAATTCGCTTCACTGCTTTGATCAGTGATCTCAAAGTGAACAACTTGATCTCTGACACTCTCTGTTAAGTCTTTACTGTTTTCCAGAACATATTGTACCACATCTCCGATTAAAGAGGAAGGGGTGGCGCGAGAGTTGCGTAGAGTGTAAAGCATTAGGTGAATCTCTTCCTCATCGCCCTCGAAAATGCCCGTGTTCTTGAAAAATTTGCTAATTGTATCCTTTGCCTCAACCCAGGTGTTGTCTTCTGTATTTGTGTAAACCTCCAGCATAATGTGGAAGAGATCTTTGAACATAGGATTGCGCAGTGAAATAGCGGAGCTATCTAAAGTCAGCCATAACGAAACTACTTTAAATTTTAACAGCGAAACTCTTCCAGAAGTTAGCGTCATTGAAAAATCTAGTATCTTTCTCATATCCAAACTCCCTTCTAGCATTTCGAAGAATGTAGGGTGGATGTCATTATACAGCAATAATAGATCCATCAGGTATATCAGGCTGTCAGTATCTAATATTTTAGGTAGCCTGTAATCTTGCCTGTTCTCTGTAGCCTGTTTGCCACTAATGACGTCTTGGATCAACGACGCTATGATCGTGGGTACTGGCATGTGTTTTGGGAAGAAATATTCCAATTTGCTATTAAAATCAGAAATATTTACATGGCTGTCTTCCATCTCTAGAATCCTTATGTACCTTTTCAATGTTTCCAGCATTTTCACTAATATCTTAACGCAGTATATAGATATGGTTTGATCTTTGCCCAAGTGTGTCTGCATGAATTTTAGCAAAGGAATTGGCAAAGTAACATATCTGGCAAAGTTAACCACTTGAATTGATGACAAATTTCCCAATCTAGGGACCATGTCTTCTGGTTTCAGTGCATTCATTAATTTAATAGCAAACTGTATAGTTTTCTCCCATATAGGCGAGTGTTGGGGTTCAAAACTCTGTTCCACAACATTTATAATAGCTCTGTGCAAGTCTGGACATTTATGAACTATTTTAAGGATAACCGCGCACTCTTCTTCAGTCTCCCAGGGCCTTTTCAATGTGAGCAGTGCTTTGTATAAGTTCTGGTTCTTATTCGCATCGACCATACCTAAACTTTTGTCAGTGAAGTATAATCCTAGTTTATGAGAAGTGAACAGCGTCAGTACAATCTCAGATAGGAGAGCCATAATGTCCGGGCGCAAATTGTTCCTTGTATCTTGACTTAGATCTGGAGGACCTTTCCAAGAGTAAAGCTTGAAGATGTTAAACAATACTTGGTGGCTGAACGTTTTCAGTTTCAAACTCTTGGAGATGAAGCTATTCTCGATGACATTCTTCTTCAAAATGATTAAGAACATCAACACAGCTTCCGCCTCATCATGCACTAGCCCTGGGATGACCAGAGGCAGCAGTCCCTGCTTCTCCAACAACGCCTTTATCAGGGGTAGATGGCCGTCGACCAAGAATGATGTCATGAAATGCACAAATGACGTCCTTACATTATCCTTCTCTTTGTAATTAGGCTTTTCCAGAATATACTGCAAATGTTTGGGCGTCAGTGGAGCTTGATTGATGACCTCTACACCCAAATCTGGGTTTAAAGTGACTATGGATGTGAGTAGTTTGAGGACGATTTTCCTGTGACGGGGCCCAGAGTTCTCACTGATCATAATTTCAACAATAGACATGAAATTGTTTAAGAAATAGCGGCTGGCTTCTTCTGTGATGGCCATCATCTGAGGGTGGGAGGACTGGACTTTCATGATGATAAGGTGGAAGAGGTGAAAGGCAGGGGTGGCGAGCGTGAGGTTCTTCTTGTTGTCCTGGTTGATCTGGCGCAGGATCTCGTGCGAGTTGCCGCCGGCGTTGAGGTATTCCGCCATGTAGTCTACCTCGCTGTCGGGGTTCAGGCACACTTGCAGGAACTGGGTCAGTGCTGGAATTAGAGTTGGTTTATGTTTAATTTATATGTATATTATAATAGCCATATGCCTAACTGTTGCCCGCGCGCTATGTAGTATGAACGGCCAAATACCACCACCACCACCGGGTGTTAAGGCGACGCATCGCTAAACTATCAATTGAAAAACATGGTTCGCATCCAGTTCTCTGATTGGTCCGCAGCGGACTGAGGGGGGGACTGATGGCATACAAATACGCGCCAGCGCTAGCTTATACCATAAGGTCGTAAACGACAAAACGGCTTTTTTCGTTTCAATTAAAAACTACAAATAATTTTAAAAAATCCAACTAACAAACGAAAGTGCGTAGTTAGACTAATGTACTAAGAAAATTTTAAGGCTTAAATTGGTCTGGTTAGCCTGAAAAATGAGAATCTCTGTTTTAAAAGAGGTTTCTTTGATATTGTTTTCTCTGTTAATAATCGTGTTTCTGCAACTAACAAAATAAAGTAAATGAAATGAAGAACCATGTTATGAAATATCACTTTCATATGTTTTGAAATGGCTGAGAAATGTTAAGATCTCTGACACCAAAATTTCCAATTCGTCGTCTTAACTAACAGCTAGTCAAATAGTTACAGACTTGAACCATCCTCAGAAACTGTCTTCTATAACTGAGTTAACAGTATAATGTATTTCAAGCCATAGTACAAAAAAGATTGTGTCTATTATGGAATGTCTCAGAAGTACAAAATTATTTCAGAACAGTAACAAATTATTTAAAAGTGAGTTCAATTTTACAACATACAAAATTATTTCAGAACAGTAACAAATTATTTAAAAGTGAGTTCAATTTTACAACATACAAAACTTACTTGTTACACTTCAGATTATGATTTTGTTGATTGTTGGTTTGTCTGTTGTGTTTTTTTGCCGAGCATCGGGATATTCATTGGATAGACATTATTTTTGCATAGAGATAAAATATGGGTCACGCCATAACGTGAAAGAAAGAGGAAAGATTCTAAAGAACAGGCAAAATACATTAGCCACAAGAGTGTACATGCTGAATAAAAATAATTGTCTTGACTCAATTGCAATTTAAACACTTTTTTGGACATAGAAAACAAATGTACCCAAATTAAACATGTATCCCTTTGAGATGTATTCTAGCTTAACTCTTTAATAAATATAATAAGTGAAAGAAAACTGATTCTTGTAGACCATATACACCTCTGATATTATGTGATGATCTTGATGATAGTCTTAGCTAAGATAAAGATGCATTGCCTATGTGCTCTTGACTTAAAGATGTACAATAAGTTTCAGAACATTTGCTGGATATAAGTTCCACTCCTTTGTTGCCCTTATGAGAAACTAGAGAATGCCCGCAACTTCGTTTGCAGAGGAGAAAAAGCCATAACCCCTCTTTTATTCTAGAGTGTTTTTGGGTAAAAAATATCCTATAACAATCTGGAGATACCCAGCTACCTGTGTACCAAAAATAGTTGAATTCCACTTAGCCAATTTTGCGTGTTGAGCTGCAATGACACGTACAAACGTACAAAATCCGAATAATATATTTATTGTTTCAACAATGTTTTTTTTTTAATATCTTCAAAGTACAGACTTTTCATTTTTACAATTATATAATAGTATAGGGGCATTCAACCAAAATGTCGGGTACGTGACACCATTCTTTTCATACTTCTAAGCAAGTTAGGAGGTAAATTTTTGGTATGTCTATATTTTATAACATAGTTTTTGTATCGGTAGTAAATTCTTGGACTTTTTATATGTTTTTAAGGTAGCTGTCATAGCCGTCATGTACTCGAAGAAGTAGACATTTTAGTGGAATGCACCAATAGATATAGACATAAAATATTTGAAAAGAGGCATTGATTATCAACACATTGACGGTGATTATAGGCGCGTCAAATTAGCCAAACCTGGACATAATTCGATAACTGTAATTTTCTTTTTCTATGATATAAAGTATTGTTAGTTACAGTTAAAATAAACAGAATTAAACATTTTAAAGCTCCGCTTCAATATAAAACAGCCAAAAAACTAAATTTTAAACACATTTTGATTTCATAAGTACAGTATAATAAATAACTTTGTAAAAGTACCTCTATTATGATATGACGCTTAGATGTGAGTTCAAGAAATCAAAATTAAACTAATTAACCAATCGGGAGTATAATTAATAAATAAAATTCAGTAAGTTACACATTTTCTGGCTTATCTCACCAGAAATTTTAGATAACTGTAATTCAACAATTTATTTTGAATAGTATATTATGTGTGTTGATAAATTATCAAAAATTAAACAGATTCTCTTTGCAGATTTCTAAAATCACAAATATTGGTAATTTTTGAAAAACCAAAATACATAACTACTTCAAAAGTGTTTAATTTATTCCGTCAACATTATATTGGTACTATAAGAAACAAATTAAACAAAAAATATCTACGATTATTAATTAAATGATATTTTTTCTTACTTAAAATTTAATATGAACGTTATTTCTTGGTACATAAGGTTGTTATTTCTTTGTGCCTTAACTCCCGACCGTGCTGTTGCGGGTGGCCGCTCGCGAGCGATTCTCGTATCGTAGTCGTTTCATGCATTCATCTATTATGGGCTTATAGCCAATGATTGACAAACTTTTATAAACACGTGGGGTGCACCACGGTTCGGCTTCATTAAAATACTCTGTTCATTATATCAATAATAACTAAATTGTTCAGGATGATAATATATAATTATGATTGTTCACGAGCTCTCAGTTTTCTGTACAGAATTATTAAATAAAAAAAACCGGCCAAAGTACCAGTTGGACTCCGTACAAAATATATACGTTACAAACGGCCGTATCTATGAAAATCTAGTGTTAGCAGATCCCTACTCCTAAACAAAATATACGCGGTGTTCGGTCATTTTATATTGGTTACTGACTTAAATAGACAGACATAAAAAAAAAATTTGTTTTTACTATTTTTTATAACAAGAAGCGGCCACAGAAATACATCATCTGTGAAAATTTCAACTGTCGAACTATCACGGTTCATGAGATACAGCCTGATGACACACGGAGAGACAGACGGATGGACAGTGGAGTCTTAGTACTTAATACGGTCCTGTTTTATCCTTTGGGTACGGACGGAACCCAAAAAAATATGTTAGGTGGGTGACAACAAGCATAATTTGATTAGCGCATGGACTTACGCCTGATTTTACTGTTTTCAGATTTATCGTAAATACCTATCGATGTATACTAGAGCTCTCACGGGTTTCTGACCCGTTCGGAACGGATAATTAAGATCTGTGTATTTAAGATCCGTTCGGATCGGTTACACGGGTCGGCGGTTTTAAATAAACGGATCACTACCCGTCCGTAAGCTATTATTACAGCTCCGTAGCCAAAATGGCAAAAATATGACCGGAACGATATGACGAAACTATAAGGATTCCGTATAGTTTCGTCATATCGGTCCGTCCGTCCGTCTGTCCGTCCGTACGTATGTCATGATGTTTAGTAATGAAATTTGGAGTATAGGTGTTTTGTATAAGCCGCTACGTAGTTTGATAGTTAAATAACAAAAAAATATATTTCTGGGGGGCGCTCCACACATATTATTTAATTGAAATTAAATTATTTATTTGCTTTTATATTGACAGTTCTTCTATAAAAACAGTTCTTCTATAAAGACCGAGGTAACTAAATTTGTTTTTGATTTAGTGAATATTTTCGAAAATAATCGCTCCGTAAGTAGCAGAAATTGTGTCCCCACCCTTTATTTTCTAAACAATATTTCCGAAAAATATGAAAAAAAAACAAAAATAAAGCCTAAGAAATATTTTTAACGAACATTATTTTCACCATGATAGAATATACTGTTTTTAAGTTATGGCTAAAAAAACTGCGCTTCTCACCAAAAGGACGTAAGTGCCGTGGATGTACGCTATTTTGCTAATACTTTTTTTCATATTATATTTTTATGCATCCGCAATGCCTTTTTTTGTATGAACGGCTGCAAAACCCTACACTAAGCACGGTCCGACATACTCTTGACCAGTTTTTCAATGATCACTTTAGAGGACGACCACTGCTAGACACAGGCCTAATCAATAGATTTCCACATGAACCGGATAGTGCCAACCCGCATCCAGCGAGGTCCCGCAACTCTAACCAGGTCGTACGACCACTTTGCGGGTGGCCAGCGTAGCGTGGGTGCTTGCCGGTACGTGGTGTCTATTCGAAAACCTTCCTGCCCTAAAAAGCATAAATATGCATTAACAAGTTGTATAATCATATGCCATTTATTAATCATACCGAAATGATTCACTATCAATGGTATTAATTGACAAACTAGCCTCGTAATCTCAGGTAAACGAGCACTTGTCTGGTCTGTAGACACAAATCTGTATTGGCAGAAATACAGAATTAATAGATAAGTAAATTGCGAATTTAATAAGCAGACGAAATAGTTACTAAAAGTATATTAAGAAATTGTCTTGAACTGGTCTTTAATTCATATCTTTTACTGTTCCTTTACCTTAACTTTACATTTTAAGTACAAAAAAAAAAAAAAATTTGCTTATGTCTAACTGACCTTCTGAGTGGCAAACTGGAGACTAATACGGAGTATTTTTAAAATAAGTAATTTTATTATTTCTCCCGGCAGCTATTGTTCCGTCTTTTTTTGTAAACAATAGCTCGTGGACCCGTTTTCGCTTTCGCTTTTGCCGACAAACAAACAAAGGGCACAATTACATCCGTTGTTTCTTAGAATATATTACCTTATCTCAAAGACACAAAGTTGAAACTTAACTTTGAAACTATTCACTTGCCATTTATTCGGTGATGATAAATATATGTAGTGGTCCGATTGTATCGTAAGTAATAAAACCTAGATAACCATTTGCAATGTGCATTAAAAATATTTTTGATTAAAACACGAAAATTAACGTCCGAAATAGTAAACAAAATTAACAGAGCCCATATTAATTGTACATGAATAATCTCTTTATTGAAATAAAGTGTATGTAAATATATTTTATGATCTGGGGTTAAGCTAGAATTTGGATCTAGGCAGTCGCGGCCCGGCAGCCGCGGCCCATTGCCACTGCTGCGCGGCGCTGTCACAACGTTTCAGCAGGTCCGCAACAGTGACCCGGGCGGCGACTGCCGCGCGCAAAGTCAAGTGCAAACAGTTGTGCATTCCGGTCGCGTATCATGGATTAACTATGTCTGACAATTTAAGTAAACGCAAGCGAGAACTCGTGAAGAGGCTGATAGGGGATAAATAAATAAATAATAATAATAATAATAATAATAATAAATATCAGGGACAATCTTACACAAATCGACCTAGTCCCAAACTAAGCAAAGCTTGTACTATGGGTACTAGGCGACGATATACATAATATATAGATAAATTATAATACTTTAATACATAGAAAACATCCAAGACCCAGGAACAAACATTCGTGCTCATCACACAAACACTTGCCCTGGCCGGGATTCGAGCTCGGGACCGCCAGCTTCGTAGGCCGTTGTACAACCCACTGAGCCAAACGTGTCGTCAAAATAAACATTACGGGACAATTTCTACACAAATCGCTCTAGTCCCATGGTAAGCTCAATAAAGCTCGTGTTATGGGTACTAGACGACGACATAATTAGTATATATATTACTTATATACATAGAAAACATCCAAGACTCCGAAACAAATATTTATGCTCATCGCACAAATATTTGCCCTTACCGGGATTCGAACCCAGGACCTCAGCTTCACAGGCAACGTTACTCCCATTGAAACAAGGATGATGGAATAATGTTGCTCTTACTTTTATCAAGGAGGAATAAATTCGATTCAATTTCTACATCCAGAGTTGATACGGGTAGCTATCAAATCCCGATAAAATGGCACATAAATATAAGGAACAGAAATTCAGGACCGCGACTATACTGCCTCCGGAGCGGCTCGGCGGTGCTGTCGAGGTCAAGCGCTGGCCCCGCCCCCCAGCCGTGCTGCTCGGTCGCTTGCGAAGGCGTTGCAAACAAATCCCTACAAAGCGGTGCGGCGCAACCATGGCCGCGGCTGCCGGGCCGCGACTACGTAGATCCGAATGCTACCTTTAGTATTCACGAATTCACAATAAAATACGCTAATCATTGCAAAATTGCTGGCCAAGAGCATTGCGGATCATGGTCAGTGTAGGGTTCCACAACCGTTCATACAAAAAAATGCACTACAGATGAAAAAAAATGTGATATGAAAAAGTACACAAGTAAAAGAGCGTATCTCCACGGCACTTACGTCCTTTTGCTGAGAAACGCAGTTTTTCGGCAATAACTCATTAATATATAGCTCTATTATGTTAAAAACATTTTTTGTTGAAAGTTTAAAATTAAGCTTTATCTTTTTATTTTATTTTAAAGATAGATCTGTTTTTTAAAGTTGGACGTGCCTAACTGGATGTCCTAGGTATACGTATTCGTTGACAACTTCGTTCGAGGCAAGGCAAGATGGTCGGACGACCTGGTTAGGGTTGCGAGGACTCACTGGATGCGGCTCACTTTTATCCGGCCTATGTGTAAATCTCTTGTAGAGGCTTGAGTCCAGCAGTGGACGTCCTATGGCTGAAATGATGATATTGATGATGATGATTGATATTTGCTAAAAAAAAAACGTGTCGATTACATAATATATGGAGCTCCTTAGAAAGTTTTTTTTGTTATTTAACTATCAAAGTAAGTAGCGGCTCATATATGACACCTATACTCCTTCAATGTATTTCATCAATATACATAATGTAGATTTTGAGTCAAATGCCTGTGACATACGGACGGATGGATGGACGGATGTCCATCAAATTATAAGGGTTCCATTTTTGAATCCTTGAAATATATCAATTTAAATGGATATTATCGAGTTACAGAAACATTGAGATACAAAAATCAATAAAATGATATACACTTCTAATAATTATATTTAAATACATTAAATTCTCAAACTATTTCGATATCATTCAAAACGTACGAGAGACCTTATTAATAATAACAATGGCCCGTACGTTGTGCCACAAACTGTCAGCGTCGGTAAGAGACACGGGTAATTAAGGTCCGTTGCTGCGTGTAGTACGTGTAGTCGTGGTAGTACGTATAGGCAGGTAAACGATCCGCCGGTTTCGTTCCGTTCGGGTTCTTAAACTCAGCGGTATTAAGAACACGGACATCTGTGCGGGTGTGTAACACGGATATCACAAGCCCTAGTATAGACAGCTCTGCACTTGCTATGTACTTGTATATTTTCATCAGAAGCTGACGCAAGTTTCGTCCCCACGCCTTTTACTTGCTGCAATTAATGTTTTCTGACCTTTCAGACCTACAGTCACCACATCAAAGTTTAACGCACATTTACATATCCTACAATTAGGATATTCCATATTTTTATTTGTTTCAGTAAGTAGTACACGGCGCGGTCGGTACAAAACTACACAATTCAAATAAATAAACACGTTATGATAGTTCCGCCGCATCTCGCTCGCCGCTCACTGGCGCCCCGCTCTCCCCGCCCCGCACCCACCGCATGTATCACGCTCCACTGCAAGTTCGCTTGTATTTTGAATTAAGTTTTCAATGTCTTAAGTGTGACATTAACAAGTTTAATTTTGATGAAAACATGATTAACAAACTTAAAAACCTGTTATTAAACAAAAATTTCGCAGTTACAATTTTTAACTACTGAGAAATACATTATTATTAAAACTTTAATAATAAATGTTTAATTTTTGTTTTAAACGTCTAAATAAGAGGAACATAGTTTAAACAGCTAATACCCTCATAGTTACCATTTTGGCTTGTCTACTTATTGAGATCAGATGAAAACTGTGAAAAAAAACGTACGTGCAAATTTGGTTCCAGTTAAATTTTGCTATTAAGTGATCGCATTTGAATGCACCTCAAAATTATACTAACAATGTATTTGGTTACCTATTTTGCTTCTAGGAAAAAGTTAGATCGTGTACTATATCTCAGGATTTTTATACAAATAGGTTATGACCCCGGATTTTTTAATTAATTTAACAAATTAATATTTGATACTTAATGTGAATATCCGATAAAATTATAAAAACAACGGGTTATAGAATTATGTCCAGGTAAGTGCTAATTTGATTGGCCTGTTATTACAACACAACAAAACGGGGCTTAATCGCGTATAAATATGATTTATTATATCGGAACGTAATTACCATGGTAGAATCGTGCGTAAAGCAATTGAAATCAAGAGGAAGGGCTGTACAATCTCTGACATGGCCAAAAAATGCATTTATTTTTTTGGGCGGATTAGGGTATCCCAAGTGTATTTTTGAAATCGGGAAAATGCGGAAAACCATAGGAGAAAAGTTACGACCCCATGACCATTTTCCCAAAATCGGTAATATTTTCGTGTGTCAGTTTGAGCCAATAGTAATAAATTTCAAAGAATAGCACTATATATGTATCTAGGCCCGGGGAGGGAGGGGTGGAGGGGGTCCACAGGCCAATAAATGAAACACGCATTTTTATTTTTATTTTTTTTACTATAAACATAATCTATGCACCGCAACAATTCCTCAAAGTGGTCCAATTTATTAATTTTAATTCTTCTCCTCCACGAAAATTCGATGAGCCAGTTTGTAAAATTACCTTTATAATTATCTTTATGGAAGGTCCGCTTCAACCCACGCCATTGTGTGGCTTTCTATGCGCTGGGTGTGTGTCCCGTCCGGTGCCACAAACCTATGCTCGGGATCACTGTGATTTACCTTCCTATGTATGTAGCCATGTTCAGGAAGGCAATCATAGGCTCTCCAATAATCTGTATGTATTATTGAGCCTTCCTGAACATGCTTCTGTATTAATGGCACCAAAACATCAGCCGATCTCACATTGTCGGGACACACCTCAATTCTCAAATCATCGCTTCCGTCTTTGATCATGCCCAGCACCCAGTGCCCTTCTACCCGCCTTCCTCTATTATATTTTCGCTTACCGAACTTGGACTCATCGATTTGAACTATTTTGCCTGGACCCCCAATTTTCTCCCTATCCTCTTCGTGCTCCAACTCGTAAACTGATATGACTTCACGGCAGTAACTGAACCAGTCAGCAATGGTCTTTGTTGATAAAATTTCCTCTCGATCTTCTCTCTTAGTCTCTCTTTGCACCTGCTCATATGTGAAACAGCTGGTGAACATGTACATTAACTCGAAAACTATGGGTAGATATAAATGAATATTTTCAATCCAGGTCCCCTTGGCCCTGCTCTCGCTCTTATTCCGGCAGTTACTTTTTCTGCATCTGAAAATTCCCAGCTGGCCTCCGCCTGAGGACTTGAAAGACATAGGCTTTTTGTGATACATGCCCATTTTTTCACGTGGCACCATCCCTCTCTCTTCCGCAAAATTAATTGTGGACTGCAGGGAGTCGAATGTCCGTAAAATCTTCCGGAAATTCCAATGCTCCTTTATTTCGTCCACATATAGATGGACACGGCGACCAGAAGCACCAGAAGGCCCAGACGCAGTAGCCCGTGATGGTCCACGTACTGGATCCTCTAAACCACTTTCTATAGTGAAAGTGGGTGAGACGGGCATAATTCCAGACACATTACCAGCCTGTAACAAATAAAAAGAAGTGTTTAAATTTTTTATAAATATGTGTACAGCCTGCTTACAAGATAATTTCATAGTGTTTACTTACACTAGACACAGCATCCTCCAAGCCACTTTGCTCTGTGAATGTGGGCGAGTTGGGCATAATGCCAGACAAAACCCCAGGAGCCTGTAACAAACAAAAGCAAAAAATCAAAATCAGTATAGAAAAATAGTTATTTTCACAAGATTTTTTTTAAGGGATGACAAAAAATAACCACTAACTTCTTCTAACCTAACCCTGCCAAGTCGGATCTGCTCTGTCAGGTCTTACTCGCTCGTTCCAGATTTTAGAGTGTCAAATGTGCCCCATAAAAATACCATGCTCTTACAATAAAGTCAACATCAGCATAGAAAATACTTATTTTCATAGTTTTCTTTAAGAATTTTAGAATGTCAAATGTGTCCCATAAAAATACCATGCTCTCACAATGTCGAAATCAGTACAGAAAAAATATTGTGGCAAAAATACTTGGTATTAGTAATACACAACAATACCATACTTTTCAACAAAGTACTTACATTAAATTCGTCCCAAGTAGAGCAGCGAGGCACCGGAGACATAGAGTATGTCATCGACTCAGTGTAGGTTGGAGACGCGGGCGTCTCAACAACCTCTACATTCGTCGAAGACATGGCGGCGGTGGACACAAGCGGCTCACTACAGTCTATCACTTGCAAACACAACACAAGCGGCCTATTAGAGACCAAAACTTGCAGAAGCGGAGGGGACGCCGAAGAGGAGCTCGGATCAAGAGACTCGCGAGAATCCACTTGTCCTACTCTCAACTCTTTAGGCGGAGGCATGGTGGAAGAAGAGGCCTTTGGCTTCGGTAGCACCATTGTAGTTGTAGATAAGTAGCACAGGATCACGAAAACGTTCTCAACTGGGGTACAAATTACGACTGAAAGATGCAAACACAGCCAAACGGCATCCAACAAACAAGACGCCATCCTCGCAACCCCCTCTCCACCATTTCAAAATTAGCATGTATCATTAGTTTAAGTTACCATATTTAATATCAATAGTGTTTTTTTATTTACAAAACTAAACAGATCATAACGCGCAAATGACAAAATAACTTTTTCAATTGAATAAACAGTGTATTTGAGGAAAATCTTAGTAAATAATATACCTATCACTTCACCTAAATTAACACGTGAAAAGGAACGCACTCTGTGTGTCAAATATATGCCATGACGCCATAAAATGACAGATTTGTATGGAAACTTAGATATCTTTTTTCTCGAAAACCATGAGTTTCCGCAACTTGAAACTTGGTGAGGAAGCTTCTGATAATGAGTAGAATCTATAAAAAAAAAACAGCCCTGAACTCGATGTCAGAGATTGTACAGTTGAGCCGAATGGGATAAAACTAAACACCTTATATAATGAGTATATTAAATGCCACCAAGCTGTTGCTTATCCAATTGCGCCTTGCCACCATCAATACGCTGAGGCTTAAAATTAAAATATACACCTTTTTTATATGGACATTTCATAAACGAAAATAAAACTGCCATTCCCTACATTTTGGTTGGGTTACTGCTAGTGCTAACATATGAAATGGCAGTTTTTTTTTTCAATTCCAAAATGTCTCCGCAACACTTGATTTTCAAAAATCACCTAGACTGATAGGGACTTTACAGAATTATCTCTGCACTTGCCTGGTGGCCTGTCCCCCATAGTATCATAAGTTATGGTCTCATAATGAATATGATAGTATCAGCTTCTTGATAATATATGAAACCAGTACTCACCCATAGTCTGCCCTGTCTTCGACGCCAGCTCCTTGCGGAAGTGCTTCACATCGAACCCATGCTGTGTAATAGTGGACTGCTTGTTTTCAGGTACATTTTGAGGTTGTTCTTCAGTCGCTTCATTCTCAACTTCTGAGATTTTATCATCGGTTTTACTTTTCTTGCCCGACTTTTCGCTATCGTTATTATATTTGCGTTTTCCCATTTTCAGTCATTAAAATTATTTATTAACATGATTTTGGGGACACACGTGGGGTATTGTTTTGACGTTATTTGACGTATGGTTTGTGAAATTGTGACAGTGACAGTTTGTCGCGAGCACGCTGAGAGTGTTTGAGACACATTGAAGTCCATGTTCTGACATCAATAATCGATGCTACCGATTCGACTATCGTATTTTTTAATGCAAGTAACAGGGAACCCTCTTCGTTACCTAAGAGTGGAAATCTGCTAACTCCTTTCAAATTTAAAAACAATCAATCTTCATTATAGACTCAATAAGTCGTCTTTTTTAAAAATAATTCAAAGAAATTACCAGGTGTACACAAATAGCCAACGTCTTGTTTGATATGTTTTGCACATTTGGAATTGGAATAGAAGGTTAAAGATTTTTTATAATCAAACAAATAATTACTGAAACAAGGATTGAGGTCGGTACCTCAATCCTTGTTTCAGTAATTATTTGTTTGTCTATGGCAAGGGTAATACGGAATGCAAAGCGACGTGGTACGTTGGTGGTACGTATTAAAGTGACAGCTTTTTAATTAGTAAAATTGTTTCACTGATCTCTATATAATTTTACTGGATGGGCTGTCCCTAACGAGTATATTGAATAATAGAAAAGAGAGGAAAGGCAGTCCTATACATTATTGATAGCTTTGTGTACGAATTTGAAGCGCTCCCCATGGTCAGCGAGTGTACCATTGAACTAATTTTGACGTAAACTATTCCAAGGAGGTCATATCGATATTCAAATAAATAATTTTCTGTTGAAATATATTATGTATATTCATTTTATTTTATATTACTCGGCTTAAAAAAATAATTAAAACATTAAAATATAGTGGTTTAAAATGTACTCTTATTTTTCGATACTGGCCTATTTAAATCGCTCTAAAGTCGCCTTATGCCGATAATCAAGTACGTAGAACATAAGCACAGAGTACTTTGTTATATTATATATTGAAATTGAACATAAGTTGACAGAGCCAGTCCAGAGGGATTACTCTGAAATTCGATTATCGAAGTTCATATCGCGCCATTTCCCTCACTCAAATACAGTTTAACATGAAAGAGAAAGGGATGGTGCGATACGAACCTCGAATACCGAATTTCAGAGTAACTAGTCTATGGTATATAACTACTATACAAGTCAGCAGACCTAAACCCCATAGAGAATATATGGGGTCTCATGATACAAAGATGGGAGCATCAGAATGAACGGACACAAGAAAATCTCCAACTACATTGTGAAACAGTCTGGGAAGATATGCGAGGGAGCGATATCTGTAGAAAATTGGTCGAGTCAATGCATGAACGTCTCCAAAATGTATTAGATAACCATGGTGCATACACCCGATTTTAAGAAATACGAGTATAACTAAAAAATTTATATTTCCTTTGTCTGTTTGAAAATTACTTAAAAAATATCTGTGATTACAAAAAAACTTAATTCACGAAGTTACGAGTTACAAACTTCAAGCGCAAGCGACTGTATTTACAATTACTGTTATGTATTTTATCTTATCACTCGAGTACTTAGACTATCAAACAACATCATCTATGTATTTCAAGAACGAATTGGTCGGCCTATACTTCGTTAAAAGCGGCTATAATTTTAATACGAAGCTCTGCCACTGTATCGGATACCTGCTCATAAACCCTTCTCTTGATCTCACCCCATAGGTAAAAGTCCAAATGCATTAAGTCAGGACTACGCGGTGGCCATTGTATGGGTCCATTTCGGCCTATCCAGCGTTCAGGGTATTCGTGATCTAAGTAATTACGGACGTCACGGTGAAAATGAGCAGGTGCTCCATCTTGCTAATAATGTAAGTTCACTAAATCCTCCTCAGGCACTCCTTCTAGCAATCCGGGGAGGACCTGACGTAGAAAACGGACATAGTTCGCCCCACTCTGACGTCCTTCAATAAAGTGAGGGCCAATCACTGTATTATTGATGACACCCGCCCAGACATTCACACTGAACCTCACCTGATACGCATTCTTTCGCACAACGTGTGGGTTTTGTTCGCTCCACCAATATGTACATTGTGTTGGTTGAAGTCCGATCCTCGTAAATGTCGCTTCGTCGGTCCATAAGATGCTTGTACCTTGGTTTTGCAACAACCACCGACAAAATTCTACCCTTTTCACGTAATCTGCTAAAACGAGATCCTGTACGGGCTGAAAATGAAACGGGTGTTGGCCAAACGCATTAAGCAAACGCCACACGTACATCTGGTTTACACGAAAGCGTCAGGCAGCTTGTCTAGTGCTCGCTTGTGGATTTCTATTAAAAAAGTTCCGTATCCACCTGTACAAGTATTCCGGACGAATAATTTGCCCTCCTTTAGCCTGTGCATGAGCTGGAACAGTAAACTGTCCATACTCCCGGAGATTCTGAATCAATCTGCGAATAAGGTTGTGTGTCGGAACTGGTGACTCTGGGTAACGTTCGCGAAATGCTTCTCTTGTTTGATCTGTACTATTAGTTTGAGCGTAAAATCTTATCATATCGTAACGTTCAATAAAAGTATAAGAATACGCAGGCGGCATTGTAAACGCGAATTATTAATTTTCAATTTAAATTCGTTGCTTAATGTTATGACTTTTGAATTTGTCATTGTCATTAAATATTTTTTTTTACGTTCTTACCAACCAATACAAAGAGGTTAAATGAATAATTGTGTCAGTGCATCTGGAAAGGTACCTTGTTTCAGGTATTGAGTTATGCATAGTTCCAAAAAGTAGATTAAATTTGCTATCAATACAAAAAAGAATAATGACTGTAGGTGGAACCACTATTTTTATATAAATTTTTGAATTTTCGACTTCCGAAATGCACAAGTTGAGAAAATTGCATTTAAAGTTTATAGTGGCAAAAAACACACTTCTACTTCGAAGTTACATAGTGAAGGGTATAATCATAATCTTTGAATGTTAAAGAATTATAATAAAGGTGAATTGTCTAAAAATACATGTTAATTATTCTGATTTCTTAGGTTGAACATGCCAGGGTGGAAGAAACACGAAAGTGTTATTATACCCAATTCATAAAATAACGAGATTAAAATTGAAATAAAACAATTTAACGGATTATATCGCGTATATTATCTCATTTTAGTTCCCGACGTTTCGTTGACAGAGGAAAATACATCTTTTCTCAGTCCTCCCGTGACCATGGAAAGCTGGTAAGCTTCCGAAAGGTCGGGAACTAAAATGAGATAATATACGCGATATAATCCGTTAAATTGTTTTATTTCAATTTTCGTCCGTCCGTTTCGTAATCCGTTAAAATGTTATTATGCTGTTGACGAATTCTTAAATGACGACACTTTGTAATATAATCAATAATTATTGTTACCTACTCTAAGCCTTATGTTAAACATGTTTAAATGATCAAATGAATTTACATTTACTTGACATTATTAAACATATCAATTTATATTCTATTGTAATTTTTTATTATTATTGTATAAATTCGTATCTCTGATGAAATTAAAATTGTACGTTATGAAATTGAAATTTTTTACACATTATTTATTACCTGTAATTATTATTATTATTTTGAATTTCCCTGGAATGCTTGATTTATTCATTTGATTAATTTAAAGTGTACAAATATATTATACTGCATGTTTGTACTTAGCAGATTAAGCATCATTTTGATTTTATGTCGTCATCGTTTTTATGTTGCCATGCCCTATCAGGGTTCATGTACTTAGTAATAAGTTTAGACCTTAAGAAGGTGTTGTGAAATGTACATGACTGCAATAAATAAATAAATAAATAAATAAATAAATAAACCGGATGATAGATGCCAATGGTAGCGTCTGGAATTCCTTTGGCCTTGGGTACCCAACGCCAAACTCCTTCATTCGCTGTCTGGCGAGGGCATGACATTCACATAATATATGTTCCATTGTTCAGTATAACCACTTCCACAAACAATGTAGAAGGCTGGCACAGGAAAGTAAATCGGGACATTGGTCCTCTCAAGGACTCACTCGTCTACGTGGTATCTTTTCTAAAAGAGGAAGCGAAACGTAACGACTTTAAAATTTTACGTGCAATTCATAATATAGAAGTGAAAAAAAGAAGGCCCGCCCAAAGTATAAAAAATAAAAGGATTCAATCAATCTTGGATGAACTACTCAACAATAAAATCAGCGTCTTGGAGTGTTTGAATAAACTAAGGGTATTGCCTCTATTAAAAAAAGAACTTAGGCTGGAAACAGTGCTCGACCGATGGTACGCGCGTACGGTCGGTCGGCCGTGTTTTGTATGGCCGCATACGCGCTGTCAGTCAGCATCAGTCTAAACGCGCCTATACTTTCTACAGCGATAGCTGCGCCCAACTGACCGCACGCGCGTACAAACGGTCGAGCACTGTTTCCAGCTTTACAACATCCGATAACGACACTAACGAATGTGACATCACATGTGAGAAGTTGACTGCAAAAAATAATGAAGTTAACACATGTGACGATTTATATACGCTATTGGCAAGTGACTAAATATGTAAGAGTTTAAAAATAATTAATAAGTTGGTTAAAAAAAGTTATTTTTGTTTTGTTTTAATACTACTACTTTATTCACAAGCAGAATGGTTTAGTTATGTTGAAGTAGCATGTTCTCATTAAAAGTTTGTTTTTTTTTATTTTATAAAAAAGGCGTTTTTTATTCCTCAGCAACACATTTGTGTGGCTAGGAACCATGCCACAAATTTTGTTCAAAATCTCCAAAGCCTTAGTATAGTACTTTTTTTTAATAACATACAAATTATGTACATTTCTTGTACATTTTTTTACGATAATCAGGATTTAAATTGAGTCAGTGGCGTGGCCAGGAAGTATCACACCATTGTTATAGTTTAAAATTGTATTTGTACAAATACGGAAAATTCCTTTTTAAAAATTGTACAAACTTGCACTGCCAAAGCATTTGTACAAATATGGAAATTGTACCAATGTGTCCGAAGGCAATAAAAATAAGGTCTTATATTGACATAAATTATTCGTCTCCGAAATTTGTCTATGTCTCGGAGCCCTTTAAAAAGAGTAACCTCAATATCTCGGTAAATATTGATCTGAGAAAGAAAGTTAAAATTACAAAACATGCTTATTTTAGTTTAATCTTCACGATTCAATCTAATTTAAGCCTAAAAACAGCAAAAAAAATAAAGTGTAAAAAATTTCTAAGTCCCAGAAACGGCCCACCCTTTGCTACATTCAAATCAAATCAAATCAAATCAAAATATTCTTTATTCAAGTAGGCCTAGTTACAAGCACTTTCGAAATGTCAGTTACATGAGAGTGAATGTTTGCTGGGAGAAATACAATATGATCCAACATTTGCTGCAAGGATTAGGGAAACCCAGAAAAACCTAATCAGATCATTTAACTTAAGTGTAATATTATTGATAAAATCATCATTTTTAAAATTAAAATAATCAATAAGATAAATCCCAAAAGGATTGTCGATTAAAAATAAATAATCTAGAATGTGTCTAGAATAAAATTCTAAATGTCAGAGTATATAAAACAATTAAGATTAAAATAATAATAATACCTTAGGTATTCGTTAAAATAATTATTCATATACCTACATGACGCTATAATTTACATTAATCCCACGCGGCTTCATCATTCATGTAGTCTTGTGTGCTATAATAAGCTTTAGAAAATAATTTTCGTTTCACAATATTCTTGAATTTACCAATAGACAACTCAGTTATGCTGCTAGGAAGTTTATTATAAAATCTCACACAGTTACCCATGAATGATCTCCTTATTTTATGGAGCCTAGTAGCAGGCACTGCGAGCTTATGCTTATTTCTAGTATTAATATTATGTATATCACAGTTCTTCTTAAAGTGGGTAATATTTTTATGTACATACATAATATTCTCATAAATGTATTGACAATGCACTGTCATTATATTAATGTCCTTAAACTTATCTCTAAGCGACTCTCTATAGTTCATTTTATATATCGCACGAACAGCCCGCTTCTGCAGAACAAATATAGTATTAATGTCGGAAGCACTGCCCCATAGTAAGATGCCATACGACATAATACTGTGGAAATAACTGAAATACACTAATCGAGCCGTTATCACGTCTGTTAATTGACGAATCTTACTTACTGCAAAAGCTGCAGAACTCAGTCTATACGAGAGATTAGCAATATGGGGACCCCATTGGAGCTTAGAATCTAATGTTATACCGAGAAAGACTGTACTATTAAGTAGTTCCAGTTCCTCACCTTTAACCATAACGCTTGCTTGCTCGTGTTTTACGTTACTCGTGACAAACTTAACACATTTAGTCTTTTTCTCATTGAACAATAAATTATTTATATTAAACCAATTTACTACTTCACAGATAGCATTTTTTACGTCATTGTAGGATCGTTGATTTCGTACGACTTTGAAAATTAGAGACGTATCATCTGCAAACAAAACTATCTCATGGTGGGTCTTTACGAGGTGTGGCAAGTCGTTTATATAGATAAGGAACAGGAAAGGTCCCAATATTGATCCCTGCGGCACACCCATAGAGACTAATGACCCCGGTGAACGCTTTCCATTCACGTCAACCCTTTGTATTCTACCATTTAAATAAGACTCTAATAAATTTAGTGCTAATCCTTTAACTCCGTCGTGGTGTAGCTTCCTGATCAGTGTCTCATGATTAACGCAATCGAAGGCCTTAGATAAATCACAGAAGATGCCTAAAGCATCTCGCGATTCCTCCCAGGCATCGAAAATGTGTTTTACGAGCTCAACTCCGGCGTTGGATGTCGAGCGACCCCGCGTAAAACCGAATTGCTTACTATGCATCAAATTATTCAAATTAAAATGTTTTAACAATTGATATAGAATTAGCTTTTCAAAAATTTTACTAAATGTAGGTAGTACAGATATTGGTCTAAAGTTAGTGGGGTCAGAGGTACTACCTGATTTAAATAAAGGAGTTATTTTGCTATGTTTCATCAGATCAGGAAACGCACCGCAGTCAACACTGTTATTGAATATATCTGCCAAGTCAGACGCTATTACTTCTATTAGGGATTTGACAGCATGGACTGAGACCCCCCATAATAATATTGACAAAATTATTCAAAATTTAAAGGCTTTTAAGACATGGCGTGACTACTAAACTTTATAGTCGGAGAAATATACTAAAAAAACATAATTGTACTGATATTCTTGTACACATGTGTTCCTTAGGATGTAAATAACCCAATTATAACACAAACCCATTTTGGCACTTTTTCACCAGCTTCCACAAAAACTCATGTAACTCGGTAACTAGATGTCGTGACTAGGTACCTTTCCAGATGCACTGACACAATTTTATCTAGGTCTGTGACAGTTTAACGTAGCAAATAGGGTGACCATGAGACTCAGTAAATTTAAAACATTTTTTTTAATAACGAATTAACAAACAATGTGTACATATTTCTGCCCCTCATATCGTCCACATGTTTAAGCTAAAGTTAGACTGTAAGAAAAACATATTTCCGTGCCCGTGTGACCCGTGACCCGTGTTTCGCCCTGTATAGAGGTGCCATTTGAAGAATTTGAATAAAGTTCATGTGTAACCACTATCCGCTCAGAGCAACGCTTGCATCAGTTACACCACCATCTAAGATTCAAGAATAGCATCATATTCAGCGTTTTAAATGGCTTAAAGCTCTGAATGAGCTTCAATCCGTAGTTCTTCACTTTTTCGTGTTGTCAGGGGTTGTATATGGCTCATCAACGACTGTCTTTACCAACAGGTAAGGCATTTTTCTTCGTTGTCGTCTCAGCAAATATTGTAAAGAGAACATCTGTTAACAGTTAACTTTTTATGGAACCGAAATAAAGTCTTCATCAAAGTGTTTATTACTTGTACTTTAACTGTGGTAGTAAGAACAATGGCATTTGAACCAAACATAACCGCGAAATGTGAAGATTCGGCTAACAAATAAAAGAGCATTTGAATGTCAAACATTTACTTCTATACATAATAATAAAACGTATATGCTATAAAGGTAGGCACTTTCAGTACGCTATAAACATTTAACTATTTAACATATGTAGTGAAATTACTATATGTAACATTATCTAAAAATAAAAAAAATGCAATGTTATAAACAGAGGGGCTCTGAAATTCAATATTCAAAGTTCGTATCGCACCATCTCGCTTATTCAAATACAGTTAAAAATGAGAGCGAGAGGGACGTTATTTCGAGATCCGGAGTAACCCCTCATTAGTCGAAATTTTCGCGGCAGAACACGAGATTGTCGCAATCGAACTAGTGTTGGAAACATTTTTTTATCGATATCGATAGTTGTGACATGAGTAAAAACGGTCCACCATATGAAAAAATATATTTAATAGAAAGTCTTACGTGAGCAGTATTTGTAGTTTTGCATATAAATAGGTACATTATCTTCCTCGAAGCCCACGTCAGCACATGCCATTTGATGTTTTGTAATAAGAGTAAATAAGCATGAATTTCTTAATAAAACTTATTAAAAGCAGTAATAATCTCACCCGACCTGAACATCATAGACATTACAATAAGTTTCATAAATGACGTCTTTTAACGTTGAATTCTGTAACGTTCTTTTAGTATAGGTACAATCGAACCAACTGAATCATGACCAGTGGGTTGCTGATAATTCGTTTAAAACTGTCAATCTTGTAAGGTCTATCGGTAAATGTCAGTGTCTAATAAATTGATAACAAGTTCGTTACCTAGGAAATCTATCTTCAGACGAATTTCGACCTACTTGCATTTACATGGTTTGGCAAAATGAGCTCATGGTGGGTCAAGATTCAGGTGGTTCGATAGTAACATACATAAATGGCTTTTTAGTGAAAAACTAAAGATATTTTTCATTTGGTGGACCATTCTTATGTCACAACTATCGATTTCGAAAAAAAAAAATGTTTCTAACAATAGTTGGATTGCGAAAGTCTAATGTTTCACGCGAAACTTCCGACCTTTGGTCATAACCAGTGATCGTTATCAACGTGCTGAATTGGTGGCAAAGTATGGTTGACAAAAAAACAAATACTCAAGTCTTTTAAATAATATTATATTTCACAAATTATAACATTTATATACATATTTACTATCACTTCTGCAATTATGCTGAAGAAACTAGTAAAATTTGTTCAACAGATTTTGCCGTCAGTAGTCGTTCACGACGATTGGAAAAAATCCATTTAAATAACTAAATGACCTTTCGACGTGGACAGAAGTCACGGTAAGGTAATTTATGCTGTTAAAAAATATTGCACGCAACTTTTATTGACGCGCCCGATGTCATTTTGACGTATATTGTTTTAAAAATATTTAGAGCGGAAAAGGTTTTGTACAATCTAGATTTATTATATAGAGATGTAATCCTATATAGGCGAGTCTTTGTTTTATAGTGATTGTGTAAAATTAGAAAATAAATAAGTGAATATTCGCTTTTTCTGTCAACCATACACTTTGCCACGAAAATTGCACGTTGATAACGATGACTGGTCATAACACAAACCACAGCACACAAGCTTTTATTAGGCACAGTCAGTTGCAAAAATATATCTACTCTCAGTTCTATTAACAGGTAAAATTTAACAAAAATATTTTTGAGCTGACTAATCGTGTACATCTTTTTGCAGCTGACTGTACAGTCGTTTTTAACGAGTGAAATCAACAAACACAAGTACAAAATAAACCTATATATAGTTCTTCAATGTTAATAAACTTTTATATTTTGCAACTGCATAGTTTCATTTTACAAGCTACAGGATGTAAAATCAAACTTTGTAACATATCAAATACGAAAAATATAAACGATTCCCAACACACTTTGCACTTTATGCTTAACGAATTAACCTTAAACGGCTCACAGCCTAACTTATCTAAAAAAACTTTGGTTTTCGGTATAATGATACACACGACCAGTTTTTCACTTATACCTAAGTATTACAAGCGGAAGTCTCTTTCTAACAATATGAATTAAAAAGACACTTCCGCTTGTAATATAAGTTACAAGCGTTTATGAATCGGGCCCCAGCGGTCGGCAACCTGCGGCTCGCGAGCCACATGCGGCTGTTTGGATTGTGAAGCTGCGGCTCTATAGATTAGTTTTTTCTTATAAAGTACTATTTATTGTTGGCAAGAAAAATGTTTGTAGCTCTATAAAAACTGAAAATTTATAAATTGTAATTTTTGACTCTTCCGGCTCAGAAGGTTACCCAGACTCCTGGACTAGACGGTTCAATCCGACTTAGCTTAGCTGTGACTTTAGGGTCTTACAATAGAAAAAATATGGCACCATTTGGGTGTTGAACGTTCGCTAATTCAACGAGTAAAGTGAACCCTCTGTGGTATATACACAGTTCTGTGCGAAATAATAGCAGTGAAGCCGGATTTGCAGAATCAAGTTGTAAAGGCCGAAACACACCGGACGTGTGCGAAGCACGTGCACGTGCGCGTGACGTGCACGTTGTATCGTATGAAACTTCATAGTAGATGGCACACCGCTTGCGTGGCGCGCACGTGCGCAGCGGTGTGTCATCTCTTATGGGTATTCGTACTTTACAACGCGCACGCCACGCGCACGACTAAGTGCACGCCACGCACACGCATCCGGTGTGGCTTGGCCTTAAATGTGACTTGAAATTACAGTTATAATCGTGCTATGAGTAAACAATAAAGCCCATTCAGATTTGAAGACAGCAATGTAATAACCACCACCAGATGTCGGTAGCCACCCAAAGGCCTATTAAATGGCCTTCTATTCAATGAACATTGAGTCATTTTCGATCAGAATAGAATTGCATTTGCCTTTTGCAGTTCGAATTTAACACAAAAGCACTACAACCGTATTTCCTCATTATTCAAATTCCACTGACAAATTTCTTTTTATTTTGGGCGGGTAGAAAATAAAGACATTTTTAAGACACTGCTACTGTTATTAATATGGAATGTACTTCTCGAAATTTGTATTTTTTTTAACTAATTTAGAAATATGAATTGATAAGGTGGCCAGTACAAGCAGTCTTTGGGTACATAGAATCTTTTTACGGGCAGTTTTTTTACCTCTGCCTTGTTTTAAAACCTACTTACCATAGCACATACATACTGCTATTATTGTTCACACAGCTGTATGGTAAGAGGTTAGTTAGGTTTATAATATAAGTGGATCAACTTTTTCCGTTGATATTCCGTCCCGTAACTCAGGAGAGAATTAACAGAGCTGGGACAGAGTTTTATTTAAATATGTGACAGAGTTAATTAGAAAAATGCTAATAATCTAGGCTTAACATACTGAGATGGGTCCTTGAAAAATGGACCTTTATTGCCTAGAAAAAATATTATTGTTGCCTTTATATAGTTTAAAATCGTAGTTTAAAAGAAGAGTTAATCATGGCAACAAACTACAAAAAAAAATCGATCGACCCAAATATTATAACATAACTCAATAAGGTATAAATATCATAACATAACTTAAGGTATGTTTTCAAAAAAATTGTGCATATACATTTAAATTCAGCAATTCACTATGTTTTTCCTTTAAAACGACTCGTTTTTTGTATACCTGAGAACACAACACTGTAACGTAACTTAAAAAAACATTGATTTAAGTCCTTTGTTCAAACAAAATTATACTCCCTGGATTTAATTTAGTTTCATTTGATAAGCAAATATTATGTTTCTGACATTAGGTGATTGCTTTGTTTATAATACTTATTTTGTGCTCTTTTTAACGAGATCTGATAACGCAATACACTTATTTTATATATATTTTAATTTAAAATATATAAAAGTACTAAAAAATATGATTTATCAACATCATACAAATATTAAGGCTCTTATACATATGTAACAATAATCATAGAATATATATATATATTTTCAATTTGTCAAAAATTATAAAAGATCAAAAATGGAATCAAATTATTTAATATTATTGTCACTGGTTGGCACGTGACGAGTTTTTGACAACATGCAAAATCTGACGGTAAGGTTCTGAGGTTAAGGTTTTGAAAAAAATCCACCCTAGCCCGTCTGATTGTCTCGTGAATATATTACCTGTCTCTATCCAGTACAGTGCGAGTGAGACAGGTGATGATATATCACGCGAAAAGTAGAGTTGCGGCTAGTTATGCTAATCCGCAAGCTGTCGAAAAGTCGCCAGTGTGACCTGGTTTATAAACACTCTCGTTACACCAATCATTCATAAGAGTAAATTCACATAAAAACTTATAACGAAATTCCCATCGGAAACTGATTTTAATCATATTCTACTTCAAAAAACTTCGAAATTTAACTTAAGTCTATTATCTAAGAGCAATGTTATTGTCATCATTCAAACTAGAATAAAAGAATCTTCACTTACGTGCCGATAGTAAATCAACATATCTAATCATTCAAATGAACTAATCATAAAGAAAAATCTGCCAATTATATTGGAAAATTTAATTGGGTTTTTCCTAACTGTTACCATCAAGTTGTTACTTGTGTTAATAAAATACCCAGTAGATACCACCAACCCCAATGGCACCAATCACTTTAGTGGTAACCGCTGGGTATTTTCTTCCCAGTAATTACCACCAACACCAGTAGCATCGATCACTTTAGTGATAACCGCTGGGTATTTTATTCCCAGTAATTACCACCAACACCAGTAGCATCGATCACTTTAGTGGTAACCGCTGGGTATTTTCTTCCCAGTAATTACCACCAACACCAGTAGCATCAATCACTTTAGTGGTAACCGCTGGGTATTTTCTTCCCAGTAATTACCACCAACACCAGTAGCATCAATCACTTTAGTGGTAACCGCTGGGTATTTTATTCCCAGTAATTACCACCAACATCAGTAGCACCAATCACTTTAGTGGTAACCGCCGGGTATTTTCTTCCCAGTAATTACCACCAACACCAGTAGCATCGATCACTTTAGTGGTAACCGCTGGGTATTTTATTCCCAGTAATTACCACCAACACCAGTAGCATCAATCACTTTAGTGGTAACCGCTGGGTATTTTCTTCCCAGTAATTACCACCAACACCAGTAGCACCAATCACACAGATGGGGATAAACTCCCAGCTGTTACCAGTGGTAACAAGTTGGTGGTAACAGGTGGGAATAACCCATTTATTTTCGCTTACTCTCACAACTGCGTCTGAAAAATCTTAACCATTTTTGGACAAAATTATGTCGGTCGCTATCTCACATCTTAAAAATAGTATTAAACGTTATTACCCTGTCATGCCAATTGCTACCAACAGTCATACGGAATTCAAAGATCTGCAATTCCGTTACAAATACCTTCCATCCATCAGTTCACACGATCGGTAAATATGTTGGTATTCGATAAATACTGATGTTTCCAATTTTTTTACAAGACCTTCCATTCAGGGAATACGTTTTTTTTCCATTATACGATGAGCAAAAACGGGGTAATATTACATTAAAAATAGAATTATCTCTTTATGTGGTAATATTGACTGTCAGCGTTGTTTCACTAAATTCTTAATTGATTTTGTATCGAGTGTAGTCTAGGGTAGGGACGGCGAACCAATGGAACGCGTCAAAACAATGCGTGAAAAAAATTAATTGCTAGATAAAATATGTAAAAAATCCAATATCATGACACAAACTTGAGAAAAACGCATTAAGTGCATACGTCAGGTTCAGCAAAATGACCCTACTTGTTTTTTTTTTTTCAAGTAGCGACGATTTTTTTTTTTAGGTAGCTGCCTTATTTATGTGGGACAGGACTATACATCTGTGGTGGAACACCCCTGATGAGATCGGTAGTTTTTGGTACATTTTCTCAAATAGTCCTGACGCCATATCACACGTCATGACATTTGTTTTTTTTGATAAAAATGGCATGTAGAATAAAAAATATTCGCCTTGTTCTAGGACTTTACAATATTTACACTATTTCGCTTTTCTTGTAAACTTTTGAGCGCACAGCGTATTGACGGGGAACCGTGCGCCAACCAATAAATCAATTGTATGATACCGTATAGCGGCAAATAACGTTGTGCAGTCTGAGGCACAATTTCCGTTGACGTGATTTCCCGTCTTCGGCGCTCAAAGGGTTAAGGTAGCTGCCAGAATATTATGGGACTAAACTATACATTTTAGTGGAACACTACTGATGAAATTGGTAATTTTTGTCACATTTTCAAAAAGTCCTGACGACACTCTCCCGCCTGAAGTCAATATTGTGGGGGTTATTCGTTCCTGGTGATGTTCTCGAAGTTCGGCTCAATCTCTCTTATCTTCGCCAGTAGAACCTCAGCCAAATTTTCTTGCGGATTTGTGTCTGAAATTGAAAATCAATATCTAAACTCGTCTCATCAGAATAAAATATACATTACAATCAAGGGCCATTAAAACAAGAAACTGACAATTACCATACAATAAATTTCTGTCAAAAATTTCATTTTTGTGACAAGCTTTTATCGCTGACTGTACTTTTCCTTGAACATCCATCAACTACTCACTGAGACGATTCTAAAGAGCCCAAACTCGATAGAATTGCATTATTTTATTACAGAGTTCCTATGACCACCTTCCTGCTCCATCATCAGATCAGCTCGATGGTATCATACTATTGCATTGTCACCGAACTTACATAAGTATGCAACATTTTAGATCAATCGGAAACCGGGATGTGGATCAAATTTAACTTGCAAGATTTGATTACAGACGGACAGACAACAGGACAGGAAGTAAATAAAAGCTTGTAAAAATCCGTTCCCCAATATATACATATCCATCTATGTATAGGAATTATTATTTACAATTATTCAACTTTGCAAGTGACACAGAATTTAAATGTTACGATTAATTTATTATTAGCTGTTTACAAACGAATTGTTAAAGTATTATATTTTTTTGTTCAATTATGACATCGTTAAGTGTTTTGTTTTAAAACGCCATCTAGTTTTTGCCTGAATATCTCCTTGAGGACGGGGCACGATTCAAGAATAACAATTGGGAATATACATTATTTATTATTTTTGCCTTATTAAAAGCTCATTTATGTAACAAACAGTAGACAATAAGAATTTGTCGAATAACTATAAAAATAACCCAGATATAACTATAAACCATCAAACATTTCATTCTATCTCTTTCTAGCAAAACAAAATGTAATATGGAGTTTATATGGTCGGAGTGCACTATGACGTAACAGTGCATGTCGGAGCTCTCTGTCTAATTAGTAGTTTAAAATGCCTTTATCATGCGTATTTCTTGGCCGATTTTAATTTCACATTTCGAAATAGTTTTTACGGTATTTTGATATTTAGTCAAGAAAAGCGATAAAATAAAATCATGCATGTACCCTATTGACAGTCCTCTTGTTTTAACTTTTTGACCGCCAAGCAGCGACGTGACCCAGATGCCATAGCCACATATATTAACCATCAAAAATAAAAATTTTGATTGCAGAACAAGGTACAGTACGATTACTTTGAGTTTACCACTGACATATGCTTTTATTCCATTGGATATTCGATTTTAACACTAATGTTAAAGAGTTTATATTACTTACTGTCTAAACGTCGTTTGTTTGTAATAGAAACTCTTTTTTATTAGTGTTAAAGTTGAATATTCAATGGAATAAAAGCATATGTCAGTGGTAAACTCAAAGTAATCGTTCTGTATATCAATACAGTATATGCGGAGTCTTTGAACAATGCAATTTGGACGGCATACGCCGACGCTGGCGTCAGTCGCGCGAACTTTCAATGATGTCATTTCCCGACTGTGTTATTAACTAGGTAGTCTGGGAAATTTCTTTACAACATTTTCTTCAGTAAGCCTCATTTTGTGAAACGCTGGTAGTTTATTTTAAAATAAAATAAATGAGCCCTTCTGGCACATGTCTAACTAAACACTTTAGGCCCACCTGGCATGTATGTACACCTCTATTTGTTTTCTCAAAGTGGATAGTTTTCACAATTTGTAACCTTGACAGAGAAAATATATCTTTTCTCAGTCGACCCCGTGAACACGGAAGCTTCCGAAACGTCGGGAACTCAAATAAGATAATATACGCGGTATAATCCGTTTAAATTGTTTTAATTAAATTGTATTTACTTGATGGTACGTTTTTTCTATTTTTCCTCGCAAATGTTTAGAAAAAAGTCGTATGAAACTCGTGTTATATATTATTAAAATACCCGAGCAAACCCGCCTCTTCATGTTTGTATCGCTAAGATATCAAATGCCGGGCACAGCGAAGTGGTGACTCAACGCGACACACCTGCGGCTACCCATCGGGCCGCCGATCTGCGGATGGTTCCCACCGTGAAAATAATCCATTTAATCTCGCATCGACCGACTTCACTTGTACATATTAATGTAACATTTAAATAATTAATTAAATACTTCATAGTTAATTGGACTCACATTCATTCATCTCCACCTTCAGCTGCCCCCAAACTATAAATCTCGTGTGCTTCGGGAACTCATATAGATGAAAAAGTGTCCAGTGGAAAGCAGTAAATAATAGTTCCAAATCCGTCCACAATGGCGCTAGAGTAGCAAGATAGTATAAAGTCAATAACCAACTACAAAACATTTTCAAAATGCTACTCAATATCCTTGGTTCTTCTTCTATACTATTATAAAGTTGTAAAAATGAAATGTCTGTACATTGAAGATATTTTCAAAAAATTGATTGTTACGGACTATTTGGAGGTCACTAAAACGAAAGATATATTTTTTGGATTTTATGTATGTTTGTATGCGTCGTTGTGGCTTCATCACGCAAAATCGGCTAAACGGATTTCCATAATTTTTGGTACATGGGCAGCTGGATATCTCCAGATGGTTACAGGTAGGGATTGCAATCCGGTCCGGCGGATCCGATAATCCGGCCGGATCCGGTACTTTTTCTCGACCACCGGATCCGGTAGACCCGCAGGGACGCCACAACAGACATACATACGGACTACCCAACCCAAGAAAACGGACTCCAATTTGGTGAAAATTTTAGTTAGGATATAAATATCAAGAGTCTATATGTTCTAGGTCAAGTTAAGCTTTAAAGAACGATGTCTTTCTTAATTTGTCTTTGAGTTTTAATGGTAAATTGTGTTTTTTTGTTAGCCAGACCGGGGCAGCACGCTCTACTCTACTCTACTAATATGATACTTGTTATAATTGTAAAAACGTTAATTGAAAATATATATATATATATAATATATTTAAAGTGCAATGTGATGTGATTACTGATTAGCTTTCTTTATGTATTTTTAATATTACGGGTACTAAGGAAGTTATAGTATTTTATTATTGTTTGTATATAATATACCTCTTAAAGTATTAATCAAGTTGATGAAATATTACAAAGTAGGGAAGAAAAGTGGCGTCAAAGATAGAAGAACGATCATGAATCATGATCCAATACACCAAATTAGTGGTAAATTCATAGATTTGGCAATTAAAACTATTAAAAGTTCCTTTAATTAGTGTTATTTTTTATAAAGTAGATAAAACGTTGTTATATTTACTATGAGAGAAGGTTACCATGTGTTCATGTGTTAATAATGTTATCAAGTTAAGGCTAAATATTATTGAAGCAGATGCTTAAATTTTCATATTACTGTGAAATAAGTGGCTAGTGAGACTGATTTTTGAATTAATAAGGGTTATTTTTAGCGCTAAACCATTGTTTAATTAGTTAATTTGCAAAAACAGCTCCGCATGTCTACTTTACGGCCAATAAACTGGACAAAAAGCATAATGTTGGATAGATGCAATAGTAACACTTCAATCCGGTCGGATCCGGCCGGATTGAGAATTGGACCGGATTGCAATCCCTAGTTATAGGATACTTTTTACCCGACTACGCTGAAGAAAAAACGAAGGGTTATGACTTTTCTCCTCCGCGAACGAAGTTGCGGGCGCCTTCTAGACTGATATAAATATTAAATTGTGTTCCAAATATTTTTTGTGCATCAATGTGGATTTTTTGGCATCATTATGCTAATTTATTTTACGTAGCAGCTGCAGTGGCGCCACCAATTTAACGCCTTTTGAAAGACACTTTGGATATATATAGATTGTCTTTACTCCATGATATTCTGATTCTGAACATAGAGGAGACTGACCGTCGAAGTAGACGAGGTCGCACTTGTTGCGCAGCTCGGGGCTGTCGGCGACGATGCGCGGCAACGTCGCGCAGAACCGCGCCGTGATCTCGTCGCCGTCCGCCAGCGCCAGCTCTGCCGCAAACAACTGCCGTAAGTCTACATATTAAACTTAAACATTTCGGTATTTATTACCACTGTGTGGAGAGGGATCGCCGCTGCAGCACCCTCCACAGCGAGTGTCCTCTCCCATCCTCTCTCTCTCTACCCCCCTCCCTCTCTTTCTCCCTCCCTCCCTCTTCTTGTTCTACTTTAATAATTTATTAAAAATATATATCTCTGGATAGCTCTACATATTCTAAAAGAAACCTGCTGTCCTGCTGTCATGTATAACTTTCAAAATCACACATTACTTATGTAAAGTTTCAACCCCCATCTTAACCCCTTCAAGAGATGAGTTGGGGGAAGAGGGGGTGGCGCACTCCGCCACGACGTGCACGGGATGATAGACTGATGACTCACGGCGGTAGACGGGTCGCCGCTGCAGCACCTTCCACAGCGTGTGGAGGGGGGTGGCGCACTCCGCCACGACGTGCACGGGATGATAGACTGATGACTCACGGCGGTAGACGGGTCGCCGCTGCAGCACCTTCCACAGCGTGTGGAGGGGGGTGGCGCACTCCGCCACGACGTGCACGGGATGATAGACTGATGACTCACGGCGGTAGACGGGTCGCCGCTGCAGCACCTTCCACAGCGTGTGGAGGGGGGTGGCGCACTCCGCCACGACGTGCACGGGATGATAGACTGATGACTCACGGCGGTAGACGGGTCGCCGCTGCAGCACCTTCCACAGCGTGTGGAGGGGGGTGGCGCACTCCGCCACGACGTGCACGGGATGATAGACTGATGACTCACGGCGGTAGACGGGTCGCCGCTGCAGCACCTTCCACAGCGTGTGGAGGGGGGTGGCGCACTCCGCCACGACGTGCACGGGATGATAGACTGATGACTCACGGCGGTAGACGGGTCGCCGCTGCAGCACCTTCCACAGCGTGTGGAGGGGGGTGGCGCACTCCGCCACGACGTGCACGGGATGATAGACTGATGACTCACGGCGGTAGACGGGTCGCCGCTGCAGCACCTTCCACAGCGTGTGGAGGGGGGTGGCGCACTCCGCCACGACGTGCACGGGACGCGTGTCGGCGGGTCCGCGGCGGATCTTGTACGCGGTGTTGCGGTACACACGGTCGCGCACGCCCGCCACGTCGCGCTGCACGTCCGGGAGACTCTACAGACAGACACACGTGTCACACGAAAGCCTCTAGACAGTACTACGACACCCAATCAACACCACGTAGCCATCGTAGTAACAATGATACGACGCTTTTAAGAGCGCCTTAGTATTTTTGGTTAAAAAAAGCGTCGAAAATAGATATGGCTATTCATCTCCCGTGGTTATTTAACTTTGGCTTTAAGTATACAAGCGACATGGAAAACCGGTCAAGAGCATGTCGGACCATGCTCAGTGTAGAGTTGCCGTTCATGCAAAAGAATGAACTACAGATGAAAAAAAATACGATATGAAAGAGTCTACTAGCAAAAGAGCGTATCACCACGGCACGTCCTTTTGCTGAGAAGCCCATTTTATGGCAAAACTCAAACTCAACAGTATATCCGATTATGTTGAAAACAATTTTCGTAAGTACTTATTGAGCTATTATCTTTGAAAGTTTTTTCTTATTTATTTTTTTCATCGTTTACGTCACACCGACGGAACTACAAGGGTTCAGTTTTGTGCCATTTTGGCTACGGAACCCCAAAGAATCGTCATGTTTTAGGTTTCAAGGAGGGCAGATTTCCAAAATTACTCAAATATGAAGATTAATTTCTAGGTGTGCTGTATTTTCGTTATCTGCAGACCTGTTCGTGACTAACCCTGCAAGCCTCGAGCTGGGGATAAGAGTCGTCGTTCCTGTTGTAGTGTTCGAGGTTGGGCGGGCAGAACAGCGACTTGGTGATGACGATGAAGAGCCTCCTCACGGGGAAGACCACCTGTTGGCCGGCTTCCACTGCACGGATGTGCTCTTCCAGACCGAAGAACCTGGATAATGAGAAATGATTTGTTATGCTAGACTGAGAAGTTGTTATTTGGCGCGAGTGCTTGAATTGAAAGCCGAGTAAATAAATAATAATAAATATTACATGACAATTTCATACAAATCGAACTAGTCTCATAGTAAGCTCAATAAGGCTTGTGTTATGGGTACGTTACGATATATTTAATACTCAGGAACACATATTTATACTCATTACACAAATATGTGCCCTTACCGGGATTTGAACCCAGGACCTTCAGCTTCGCAGACACCGTTATTCCCGCTGAGTCAAACCGGTCGTTAAAGCTAAGTAAGTAGGAAGCTATGAAATATAGATTTCCTGCCTTTCAACGCACGAGAAGCCAAATAATTTTGCAGCCTTGCGAAATACAATTTTTCACCTCTCTACAGCAAGGAGACTGTGAGATGTAAGAAAAACAATGAAAACATATAACAAACCATTCTTTTTCATTTAAAACTAGCGATCGTTAACCTACAAAACACACTCATATCATCTATACCACTATAAAGTTGTAAAAATTGCACCCTGTCGCGAGCTACAGGGAAGGCTTATGTTCAGCAGTGGACGTCCGCGGCTGATAGAAGTGACAGATAGAATAAAATCTTCGGAACGGACAGAAACATGTCGAGCTTCGGCTTGTATGACGAGTGTTAATGTAATTGAAATATACCTGAGTCCGGTTCGAAGGACCACTTGTTTAGTCTTATAGCCACTCACTTGCTTTCGGTAACTAGAGCTACCAACTTTGATAACCTACAAATTGCTTCCGGTAGCCAGAGCTACCAGATGACCTTTATACAATTTTTGATTTTTAATCTGTGAAGGGCAGTTTCGGAGCGGTTTAAACTATGACCAAAACATACCCAAATGAGATGGCAACGCAGAAAAAAATTGGCAGCCAACATGATAGAACAAACATATTTTTAAATTGCTGTCGTTCTCAACGTTGTGAAAAAGTAAAGTTGCGTAAAAGTGCACAGTCTTTTAAAAATACAGTCAGTATTCAAATTTATATTTTACTTTTAAAGATAGACATCAAACGATTCAGTGTTTATCCAACTATCAGATTATAGCTATATTTCGGTCCCAATGAATAATTATGAATTACAATCTCACTTCCAAGTAGTTAAGACAGAGATTTTTTCGGTGACTTGCGATTGAAATGGCCAACATTTTTAAGAATAAAGAATATTTCTCGTAATTATCTAGTCATTAAAACAGTTTAAGTATTAAGTTTCATAAATAAACATTAAATAATTAACATCTATGACTTATTTACACAGGATTAGCGAATAAAACAAGTAACGCTCCATGTAAATACGGTTACGGGTGGTGGTAGCTGTAGCTACCAAAAGCAATTTAGCCAATTACTCGCTTTGACGTTGTAAGGCATGGGAGCACACCTGAAGCGCTGCGATCGCGTTTGGTACATTTTGTGATTTGTTCCTAATAACAGGTAAAGACTCGAACATAAAGTAATTGAAAAGTAGCTAAAAACATTTGCAAATATTACGTTGTTTATATTAAACTATTTATGCACCGTAACACTTAAAATAACGCATGCTCAATTTCTAAAACACTGCTTAGACCTGGCGGCGCCCGTTGTGTTCGACCCTAACGGGGCGCCATGTTCGGCAGTTGCCCCGGTAACATGGCACGTTATTACTTTTTGCGTAAAGGCTTTGTTTATTTACCTTAAAATCAGTGTGATTCTATGTATCAATGGTTTTCTTTGTTTGATTGTGGTTTCCTAGGTACAGACTGTGATTTATAATGTGTTTGTGTCGTGTGATATTGTGGTTTAAGGGTTTTTAGTTCGGCTGAAAACCAAAACTTCGTTGGTACGTACATAATTTTTGTTATTTAGACTCCTAGAACCGTAATTAACGTTATTATTGCAAAATATATCCATTTTAGTTTATGATTACTAGTTGCTTGTTCTAATTAGAACTATATTTTGGTTCTTGAGTTTTTAAATTAGCCACAAATAAATCACGAATGAAAGAAAAAAATCGCCCGACTTGCGTCAGATATCTAAAAATGAAATGATGTTTACTATACAATTTTATTTGAACAGTTATACAATATTTGGCATTAAATGAAAGAACAATTAATCTACTTTTTTTGCATGTAAACAAAAAGGAGGTTATCGCTTTAGTTTTTTTTCTAAAAATATATTTCTGCTTGAATTCGTCAACTTTATAAGTGTGTCAGTTTTACACATTTTTTATAATTATTTTTAATACAGTAATAAGTAACACCATCAGATTCTTTGTTTCATTGGCTTTTTTGTGTAAAAAAAACATAGCAAATGATATAGTAGAAACCAAGTTATGAATTTTTCAATAAAACACGGCATCTCGCGGAAATTTGCACAAAAAGACAGAGCAATATAGGCCACCATTTTTAAAATCCAAAAGCAAGTGAGTGGTTAAGAGGAATTAACCTGCGAAAATGTGATAACTACTATTTATTACAAAATAATTAGTCACGACGCGTGTTCACTTGAGAGAGGCGCTGACAGTAGAGAGCGATGTTACCAGCATACAATAATTATTTACTATACCTAAGTTAATGTTGCCAAAACAGTCAGTAGTTTTTTAAATAAAATGACACATACGCAATTCATACTGTAATGAATCCGGTGAAAATGAAATCTCATCCAACTAACCTGGCCCCGTCGCTCGGGATCACTTGGTACAGGTAACCCTCGGAGAAGCTGCAGGCCATGCCTTCACCGTATGTTATGGTAGCAGACTGGCGTTTCTGTAAAATATTGTATAGTCGGGGAATTAAAAGGTTACCTTCTGTGGAGACAGGGTTACTCATAATCCAACCTACATCTTTATGCTGAAACATTTTCCACTTATTTTAAATGAAACTGACAAACCTATCAATTATAACAATAAAATAAACTAACATAAATATACTAATAATTAAAACTTCCCTAAAAGAAGTTTCAAATTGGGGTCGACTTAGTTTAGTGCGTTTTAAGGCCGAGTGCGGGACGAGATGCATGTGCGTGACGTGCGCGTTGTAAAGTAGGAATCCTCATAAGGTACACACCGCTTGCGTGACGTGTACGTACGCAGCGGTGTGTCATCTCTTATGAGCTAACCCTACAAAAACACAGGTTTTTGAGCTTTCACCGCTAAAAAGTTAGCGTTTGTTGCATAACCTCGTTTTGAGAATACTCCCCTAACTGCCACAGCCACTATCTGAATTCTTGGCGTCGACATATCGAGTGAAATCTAGTTCCGCGGTAATTTAGAGAGTAAGGCCAAATTAGCTTCTAAGAAGCTCGGCGTGCTCAACAGATCGAGACGGTATTTCACTCCGACCCTCCGCCTACAGCTTTACAAGGCGCAGGTCCGCCCGCACATGGAATACTGTTCTCATCTGTGGACTGGGGCTCCCCAGTACCAGCTTGTATCTCTAGACCGCATTCAACGAAGAGCGACTCGTATCGTCGATCACCAGCGCATCTCAGATCCGCATGACTCCTTGGCACAGCGTAGAGATGTAGCCTCGCTCGGCATTTTCTATCGCTCGTATAACGGGGAGTGCTCCGAAGAATTGTTCATATTGATTCCTGCAGCATCTTTCCGCCGTCGTCATACGCAACAATATTTCCATCCTCAAAAGTTAGATGGTTGGCAGTCCACAACTGTGTAGCTGGAAATTTCCTGAATCGCACGCCTAAACTGTGGACTAAATTGTCGCCGGCATTATTTCCGGACCGATGCGACCATCAAAGCCCACCTGAAAGACCAGCAACGCACTTGTGACTCCTCTGGTGTTGCACATGTATATGGGTGACGGTGATCGCTTACCATCAAGCGATCCGTCTGCTCATTTGCCCCTATAAAAAAAAAACAACACCTAGGTCACATTTTTGACTGCGATGTGTTACGCCAATTCGAGGGTTTTACCGTTACTTGAACGTGCTAGTCCAAATCAGTTTCGCATCAAGTTTCAAGGTCTTTACAAAAATATCTTATATCATATTCATATCTAAACATCAGCTGTAAAAATGGACGGACTATTTGGAGGTCACCGAGTCTAAAAATATGTTTTTCGGATTTTTGTATATTATGTGTCATCACGCCAAATCGGCTAAACGGATTTCAACTATTTTTGGTACGCGGGTAGGTGGGTATCTCCAGATGGTTATAGGATACTTTTATCCCGACTACGCTGAAGAAAAAGAGAGGATTAAGATTTTTTTCTCCTCTGCGGACGAAGTTTGCAGCCAGCGGACACTTTCTAGTCTAAAATAAGTTTCATTAACTTAAGTACTTTTCATGACTTGTGTCGGGAGTCGTGAGGGCTTTTTAGAATGTTTTTGGTCAATCGCAATTTGCGTGGACAATAAGCAAAAAAAGGAACATACTGCTTCCAAATATCTGGCCACCGCACACGCCATCATAATGAGGACAACCTCGACTTCCAGCAACGAGTGACCGTTGTACACCATCACAGCCACCGAAGCCCCCAGCACGTAGACAGAGTTCTTGTACTTCTCCTTCCATTTCAGCTCGGGAAGCTGCTTGGTTTGGGCAGCCGTGTAGACGGTGGAACAGGCCACCTCGAGGATTTGGCTTACAAGCAGGCAGGTGGTGAACCGGGCTGCAAACATTTATGTTAGGTTATAGCTTGGCTAAGAGACTTGGACTAATATTAGGAATAGAGAAATAGAGGAAATAAAATATATTTTTACTGCTCTGAAAAGGCCCCTAATTGCGCCAAGTATAGCGTGGAAAAGTCATTTGAACCCAATGTTGTAACCCAACTGACGAAGCCTGCCTGCGGATGAATAAATATTTTAGTGAGTTAATACTTCGAATTGATAATGTATACTATTATAGATGTGAAAATTAAATGCCTGCAAATTGAAGATATTTTCAAAAAATGATTGTAACGGAGTAAATCGAAAAAGATTGATTTTTTGTATGTTTGTATGTGGCTTCATCAGGTCAAATCGGCTAAACAGATTTTTCAACCATTTTTGGTACACGGGTAGCTGGGTATCCACAGATGGTTATAGGATACTTTTTACCCGACTACGCTGACGAAAAAAGAGGGGTAAGGACTTTTTCTCCTCCGCGAACGAAGTTGAAAGTTGTAAAAATTTAATGTTTATATGTATATAGATTTGTTAGTATAGTGGGAATCTTTTTTGGAGACCGTTTTTCATTCAGCATTGTACCTGACAAACAATACCCATTATCTGCATTGTTAAGTGTGGCTCAAAGTGCTACTTTAAAATGACAGGCATTATATCGTCTTTAAGTCGAAAGCAAGAAGGTTTACATTTAAACACAAGGGCGAATATGTTGGACACGTTGTTATTGTTTTCGTTAACCTAGGCCTTAATGTGTACTTCACTGTTATTTTAAATACAGCGTGTCTTAAATCTATATGCCCTGTGTTTCAATGTGAAACTTCCTTCTGCAAAACGCATTTGTTTTAAAAGGTGTATGCATTTGTTATGCGTTACATTTTACGGGAGCCCTCTGCGACTTAACTAACGACGCAGATAACATTGCTTGGCAGCCACAAAGGTAAGTAGACTCGGCCTACAAGAATGATTTGTACTATATGTATATTAGTTTGAACACCATTGGCCGGCACACCTGGTCATTTGCCTCTTTTGTTTAGCGCTCCAGCTTATCGCTGCCGACAATTGTTACTAAGTATGTACTCGATGACTACTTTGTAATTTTTAGGTCATTGAAATAAATAGTAGATTGTTTGACAAGGGGCTACAATAAGCCATTATGACACGAAGTGATTATTTGGACGAGCTCACGAAGTGAGCGAGGACAAATATGTCTGAGTGTCATAGTGGCTTTAAGCCACGTGTTAAACACTCTGCTTTTCACTTCGACTGCGAGAAAATAAAAAAAAAGACTTGACATTAAAATTGTATATTTGAATAAATAAAGTACAGTTTGAGCAATTCTATCAGAAAATTTGGGCAATCTGATCAGGTTGGTTTGTTTGTTTTTAATTATTCGTAAGGAGTATGTAGCTGGCCGCAATTTTTTTTTTCAGTGTCATAGAAATGGGATTGTATGGGATTATATGGCTTTCTTTAAAACCCTAGGCTAGGGGCTAAATGTACTATTTTAGTCTCGCTTCGCGTAGCTAATATGACGTACTTTTTGAGCAGAAGTCAAAAAATATTTTACTTTTTGTATTATTATATATGTCGTGTGGCTTCATCACGCCAAATCGGCTAAACAGATATCAACTATTTTTGGTACACGGGTAGCTGGGTATCTCCAGATGGTTATAATATACTTTACTTTGAATTATCTAGTACTATAATAAAGTTGTAAAAATTAAATGTCTGTACAATCAGGCGCGGCTCACTCCGCGATTTGCGTTCGTCGCTACAAGTACATGCCGGTGGCACCTCCAGAGGGGCCTATTCAGTGGCTGCCACGCTCTGGCTCGGAACGCTCGCGCACGCTAGACGCGCTCGCTTTCTGCCGTATTCGTGTATTTAATGTATAAAGACGGACTATTTGGGAAGATTATGAGATAACTTATGCTTAAATGATTAAAAATAAAGCAAAAAAATATTGTATCGCAGCGGGTTGCAGGAACAACGACAGAAATTCAAATCACTCGTTTTTCTTTCTCCTGACACGTCAGAAGGATGTCGAATCGAAAGGTAAGTCAATGAACATAATACGTATAATAATAAAAAATATATTGTAGGTACCTCTTTCCATATTTAACACTGGATTAATCAAGTAAGTAGGTACTCAGAACAATATTATCCGGTTTTATGTAATTTTAATCGATTATTTGCTGACATTAGGGTATTTAAATTCTAATGTAGTAAGTAGGTAGGTATACAGGGTATGCATACTTACTAAAACAACAATTCGTCTGCAGGTAAGTCCTACCAGCACTGTTAAAAAAAGCTGTTCAAGCAAGCTGGCAACATGGTATAATCGCAGCGTTCCACATTTATTTAGTTATTTTGCTCAAATAATATATTTCCTTCACGTTCCTATGAATGTTTATAATAAATTATCATGTTCACGTATCGGTAAATGGTATTCGATTAATAACTAGTAATTACAAATTACTTTTCGCATATCCAGTAGGTATTTGTGCGCTTTCTTCTCCTAAACTACTTAACAGGTTTTGATAGAGTTTTAACTATTTTCCCGGTTGCCTCTGACCATAAACTGTAACTCCCAGGAGTCGAGTCTACTCTATAAAAGAATTAACATTTGTTCAACAACTTTCAAGATTTATGTAAATAATTTATTGTTTTTGATTTTTTCAAACAAACTCAATGTTATTTTTAATGCACGCTATAGTAACCTATTGACGACTTATTCATAGTATATTCGAAGTATTCATAATATGTTGCTTGTTCGAAAAGCTCAAATCACTAAATATTTTTACCTTAAACTGAGATGTCGATGTCGTGTAGTTCAGTAAATTTTTGGTTATATGTATGTATTTGTGTAGGTATATGTATATTTGTCTATATGTTTATTTTTATTTTATATTTCTTTATTAGTATCTAGTATCTTTGAATGTATCTGAAATGTTCATTTCTCTTTTGTTTTTCTTTCTGGCTTTCATTTATGATTTGTCTCATCTTCATGTGCACCACTAACTTACTCATTGGTTGTTTACTTTGCGCCATCTCTACTACCTTAAGGTTGTCTGGAAGAGATCGCTTTTTAGCGATAAGACCGCCTGTTGTTTACCATTTCTCATACTGGTTTAGATTTAAGTGTCTGTTATTTTCTTTTGGTGTGCAATAAAGAGTACTTATTATTCGCAATAAACTCGGAAACTACACGGCCGATTTTGATGCGGTTTTCACTAACGTGCAGCTTGATTCTTCAGGAAGGCTTTAGTATGTATTTTATATCCATATATTACCAACCGTTCCGTGCAAATCACTAAATATTATAAAGCGAAGTCCACTGTCGCGTCCATCTGTCTGTTGTCTTTTTATTATTTTAGAGATAAATAATGAAATAACGTATGAAGAATACACATTTATTGCTCTCTATATTGAATTCAAGAAATAAATGGGCAATACATTGTTATTTTTGTTGACAGCCCACACTATCGGCGAAGCGGCGAGTGAGCCAATTCATTTTCACCGTTCGTACACAGCCTTAACGTTCCCTTTGGCTTGCGCTGGAGTCGAGGACGTCATAGGGCCATAAATCATAATGTTTTTGCTAAGAAAAAAACGGCTTTTGTAAAGATCAAAGTAGTGAGCCTTCTGTACTTGTACTATTATCTATTCTGTGGTAAATTGTATTATAAAAAAATAATAATTGTTTTATTTTTTCATTTTGTTTTGGTTTTATCACGCCAATACGGCTAAATAGATTTCAACTATTTTCGGTTCACGATTAGCTACGTATCCACAGATGGTTATAGGATCCTTTTTACCAGACTACGCTGAAGTAAAAACCCTAAAAAGAGGGTTATGACTTGTTTCTCTTTCGCAAATGAAGTTGCCTTCTAACGGGTTGGCTTAAAGTAATGAGAATGTTTTTAAATAAGACTGGCAGCATGAAAAAAAACATAATAAAGAAACAATTACACCAATATCTGTCAAAAACGTCTGTTGCTCTAAATATCATCCGAATAATTATCATATTTAGTAAAAAAATGTCTGTAAGGCAAGTTCTTCGTGAACGTGTCTATCGGCTGCTTGGACAAAGGAAAAAATCAGACGTAATCGCTCACTTCAAAAATGAAAAAGTTCCCATTTCGACTATTTACCGTTTGATCAAACGATGGGAACTTGGTGTTGGCACTAAGGATTTACCAAAAACTGGTAGACCTCCTATCATTAATGCATCAAATAAAAAAAAAGTGGCTAAATTTGCACAAAACAAGGTTGGGGTGTCGCAAAATAAATTAGCCGTGAAATATAAGGTTTCCCGTGGCTGTATCAGAAATATTTTGAAAAAATACAACATCGAATATTTCAAGAGAGAAAAAGCACCAAAGTACACCGAAAAACAACTCGAGGAAATCCCAAAAAAATGCAGAAAGTTGCGGCGAAAGTACTTAAGTGAAAACACTTCAATAGTTATGGATGACGAAAAATACTTTACATTCACCAATGATAACATGCCTGGAAACGACGGGTATTACACAGCCAATAAAAAATGCGTTCCTGAAAATGTAAAGTTTAAATGCAAACTTAAGTTTGAGAAAAAAATCCTCGTCTGGGTCGTGATTTCGGAAAAAGGGATTTCGAGGGCAGTGATCAGAGACTCGTCGGGTCCAGCAATAAACGCTGAAGTGTATCAACGTGAGTGCTTGCCCATCGTTCGCCAATTTGTTAATAAGCACCATTCTGATGGTAAATACATCTTTTGGCCCGATCTAGCTAGCTCTCACTATGCTACGAGCACAAAGAACTGGTTGAAAGGCCATGGCGTACATTTCGTACCAAAGGACGCCAACCCTCCGAACGTCCCTAAAGCTAGACCGATCGAAGATTTTTGGGCAATCTTGAGTAGACACGTGTATAGTGATGGGTGGGAAGCAAAATCACCGCAACAATTGAGACGGAGGATACAAAGTCAATTAAAAAAAATTGACATGAATGTCGTCCAAAGTATGATGCGAACGGTGAAAAGCAAGCTACGGAAGATCGAAGATGCGGGGCCTTTTGCTATATTGTAATATTTACTTAAAACATAAAATACGATTGAATTTACCATAGTAAAATCCATAGACCTGTAGCAGTTGAGTTTACATTTATATTTTTGAAAATAAAAATTCTCATTACTTTAAGCCAACCCGTTAGTAGTCTTATTCTTCAATTTACAGACATTTCATTTCACAACTTTATATGGTGAATACTCAATGGTGAATGTTTAGAAATGGTGGATAGGGCATTATTCTTAGGTATAACACTGGACAAGAACTTGCAATGGAGTCCCCATTAAGCAGTACTTGCAGGTAAATTAAATTCAGCAGCTTACGCTATTAGAAAAATTAGACAATTGACCAATGTTGATACTGCTCGCTTAGTATATCATAGTTATTTTCATAGTATCATGTCATACGGTATTCTGGTTTGGGGCAAAGCAGCTGACATACAGACTATATTTGTGTTGCAAAAAAGAGCGATTCGTTCTATAACTTGAATTCCCGTGACTACTTAAGATAACTTTTTAAGGACATCAACATATTAACCGTAGCGTCCCAATATATTTATGAGAATATTATTTATGTTATTAAGAACCTAGAGTCTTTTAATATTTTCCGCGATAATTACTCATTGAAATAAAACTAGAGTCTTTTACTAAGAATTCAGATATCCACAATTTTAATACTAGAAATAAAAACAAAATCACTATTAGAAAGTTCCGCCTCGTAAAGTAGCCAAATCATTTGTAGGCCAATGTATACATTTTTATAATAAGCTACCAGATGACGCTTTAAAATTACCGTTTCCAGCTCTCAAAAAGTACTTAAAAGAGTCCCTAATGGCTAAGGCATAATATAGGGTAGAGGACTATTTAACAGACAATAATGCATAGCCCAAAACAGAAACCAAACTTTTACCGGGACACGGTTCTTATAAGGTGGCATATCAAACGTATGGAAGTTGTTTTAAATAAAAAAACATTATTTTGCTTTTTTATATTCTATTTTTTTTTACTTTTACAAATTTTGATACATTTTCTTGAAGAGTTTAGGACTAGCTTCTGCCCGCGACATCGTCCGCCTCAAAATTCGTTTATCGCGGATAAGGGTATTTTTCCGGGATAAAAAGTAGCCTATGTCCTTCCCCGGGACTCAAACTATCTCCATACCAAATTTCATCCAAATCGGTTCAGCGGTTTAAGCGTGAAAAGGTAACAGACAGACAGACATACTTTCGCATTTATAATATTAGTATGGATAGGCTAAGTACAAATATTGTAATAGATATAAGATTTATTTCGAAAAAATAACTGACTGTTGAGTTTGTTTCGGCTTTTTCCCCCTCAGTGGTCTCCTCTTGGGAAGCCGTAGAGTCAGACTTGTAAAAGTGCCCTTGCGGCCTACTTACAGAATAAAGATCATTATTTCATTATAATAGTATGGAAAACAAGAAAATAAAACCAACCAAATACTTACCTACTAATAACAGGTACTTCTGCACTGTACTGCTGTCCATGTTCAGAGAGTCTGAAGGACAAAAAGATAGAAAGAAAACTCGTTTATTCCAAAAACACATATTAAGGCCTCATTTGCACGAGCGCTTTATCAAGGTGTTAAAAAAACGTTTATATGACACAAATTGATACCCATGTATTTGTTAACACGAAGGCGGTTTTCAAGTGAGGCAATTTTTTACCGAGCACTGTTGGATTGAGCATACGGAACTCCAACGTCGGGTTCTAACGCGACGCTTTTTAAACTTCGTGCGAAGAGTATTGCCAGGGCCAAGTTAGGTTTCGTTTCAGGAAAAGTTACAATTTGGTTTGAAATAAATAAATATTACGAAACAACTTTTACACAAATGAAACCAGTCTCATGGTAATGGCTTGTGTTATGAGTACTAGACGACGATATATTTACTTTATACATAGAAAATATCCATGACTCACAAACAAATATTTATGCTCATCACACAATTAGCCCTTAACGGGATTTGAATCCGGGACCTTCAGATTCACAGGCAATGTTACTCCTGCTGAGCTAAACTGGTCGTCAAAATACAAAAACCGGCCAAGTGCGTTTGACTCATGCACCAATTTATTGAACCTAGTAGACCAGTTAAGTTTGCATCTGGTATCTATGACGTTGGATGGAAATGAGGTGAAAACTTAACAATGTCTTTGAATGTTTAAAAATGTCTTTTACACATAGTATGAATGTGCGAATTAAACCCTTTTATGTTTAGCCCCCCCTCCCCCTTATTTGGGTAATTTTTCATAGAAGATAAAAATTTATTTTAAAATGTTCCATACTTGCAATTATGGCTAGCCAATTTTATAACTATTCCGGAGGCCACAGTCGGCTTTCCATAGTAAATCAGCCGTTACATTAATTCAACTATGAATTTTTATGTGAGCATGTGTAGTGTGGATCCTTACTATGACAGTTTTTGACTAATTCATTTTTAAAGGCTTTGCTAATATACTTTTTTCAGGCATTATTCACGCCAATTGTTTGCAACTTGAAATGTTGTTCTTTATTTAAATTTGTATCCCAGCGCAAGTATTATCCATTAAAAATATATTTGGCGTTATGCTGAATATTAAGTTACTTACATATTAAGAGAGGGGGTCAAAAGTTACGAAAAATGTAACTAATGTAACCATCTGGCAACGATGGGATCGCACGGTGCGAACTGGGCCTTCAGGCTTCATTCGCATTTTGAAAACCGTTGCTTTAAAACAGAAAAACGGAGTTCCATACACTCAACTCGACTTAACATCCAACACTCAACATTGTAAATAACTGTCAAAGTAATAACTCTGCTCCACATCCTTAGAACAAAGAACACCTTATTTTAAACATTTGTTACATATTCGTGTTGCAATTTCAATTCGTTTCAATCTTATATATCCTTACCTGACTAGCATGTGGAATGAGGACAAACTATTTTTACAAATGCTACCTAGTTCTCTTTAAGATAAGAGTTGATTAATCAAAAAAATATGGACATAAACATTTAACAAACATGGATGTCTGACCTCTGACTTTGTTATTGTTAAAACACTTTTATTATGTTGATGTGTGCACATCAACATAGTAGAGTCAAACTGCTCTTAAACTACAACAAAATGGTCGCACAACTCATATGTAATTCGTCAATATTGAGGACAGACTAATGAGACGTTTAACCTTTTAACCGCTAAAGTCGGCTGTGGCCAACAGCTAAAAGTCCACTGACGCCACGTCGGCCAAAGCCGTCCAAATTTCAATGATCAAAAACTATGAATTACAAGTATTTTTCAATCCCTGTTGATTTTGGAGCACTTCTTATTTTTTTGCTCTGGCATCAGTGGCACGGTAAATTGCTCCACACATGAGTTTACCCTACATTTGTTTGCATGTTTCATAGGTTGGTTAGTGAGGGGGCAATCAGTTCAACAACTACAAATCAGTAGGAACACACCTAGCGGACGCTCTGCTCATAGATGCGTAGCCAATACCAATGCATTTCCCTACATCTAGACGAAAGTGAGTAGCACTATGAAAAGCATAGTAGCGAAAGTGTTAAGATTTTTTCACTTTAATGAGGTTGGTAATAGGTTCTCAAGAATGAAATTTCACTCACTTCTAATTAATATGGTATTAATAAGCTGATCTAATGATGAAACCCTAAGACAGGCAATGGAATTTTATAATAGATCAATACATCCTAGCCATGTGTGGGCTAGTTAGAATCGTATTGGGAAGTACTTTGACTGTGGATGGTTCCCGGGGTCTGAATTTATGTTTTATATATCTAAATAAATCGAACGTACTCAACATGTCAAACTGGCAAAAGCTAAAACTTGCATCAATGGTTTTTACCCTGAAGCAGACTGGCGTTCCACCATACCTTGCATGTAAGCTTAAGTGGAAGCAAAAACAAGAGGCAAAAGGTATGAGAGCACAAAGCGACTCCATCTCCCCTCCGCTACACTGGCTTCAGGCATTTAGGGGCAGTTTTCGATATGCTGCCTCTAAGTGCTGGAATAACTTGCCACCGCCTGTAAGAAATAGCAGTCCCTGAAGGTATTTAAAAACCGTTGTAAGGCATGTCTGTCCGATCTTCAAAAACAATTGCATGGCACATGATAGTCATCCAAAATGTATTTAGTTATTAAGTCACAGGGTGGCAGAATAACAGGTGACCAATTGTCCTTGTGGGCTCTTGGCACTGACATAAGCTGAGCTACCTTCCCTTTCATTGTTTTGTATATTTCTGTACCTCACCATATATAAGTCAAAACCCAATTATGTACCTATGCAAAAAGTGAATAAATGTCTTTTATGATTATTTTTATTATCTTTATGTCGCACCCTCACGGGACAATGGTGTCCCGGACCTTTGGGAGGCGCGCGCGGAGCCGAAGCAAACGCGTAGAGGCCCTTTCGACAATTGAATGAAATCTAAGCTGTTCACGGCGCGGGGCTGTTCCTGCCCGTGTCATGGGACGCGCAAAGAGACAGCACTTGCTAGATGCAAGAACTATTGGAGAGTGATGAGATCTAAATATGCTGGGTTATGGGATTGAAATGATGAATAGAAATACTGGGCTATTGCTTGATACAATCGGACATCTACCAGGAAAAGTGTCCCATGGCTAAAGGCACTGGTAGATGATGACTTGCGCACCGCTAGATGGGCCCCCGTAATTAGCGACACATTTAGTGGCCTGAGGGCAACATGGAGTGGAGAGGTATCACTGGACTTTCTACCGAAGCCAACTCGCCACTTACGTTCCACATCCACCCTCGAGCCGCAGCTCTAGCGACTCCACTCTGACCGACCGGTTAAGGCAAGCCAGAGGTGGGGGTCCTGACCCAACACCTTCCGTCAGGGTCCCCCAGGAGCACTCTGGTACCGGGGGTCGCTACTACCCAACAGCTCGCCACAAGCTGCCCTGCGTTGACTGATTGCCCCGGTGAACCAGCGGGCGGTGTGGTCGTCACATCCCTTATTATTATTATATATTGTTACGTAGTATCTCCTGGTAACCTGATACTTATAACTGGACTAAAATTCAAAATGCCTAGAAAAAGAGTGGTCGGTACCTACAATATGTTGGAGAGTGATCGCGACGAGACGGTTGCTCTCATATATTTAATCGGAAGGTACTTAACATAACCTCAATGTAGATAAGATTTAATATGTTATCGTAGTTACCATAGCAATCAATGTTATGATTACGCATAAAACAAATATTATAAGTAACTGTGATTAATTTGGACCGGTAAATATACGATTAAGGTAAATAGTAACAGGAAACTTACGATATCCAGCAGTGATACCGCCTAGAAACAAAACCTGGATGCCTAGAACATATTCCATTTCCATCTTTGATCTTAAAAGCTCAAATTTTGTACAAATTAAAACAATCCGCGGATTTCACATTCAAATATTATTAAAACGTGTTTGGAGGGAAATAATTTAGACCAAACACAAACACCATGCCCTTGTTTTCATTTTTTTTTTTTTTTTTTTATGTTTTCATGACCATGGATTCAATGTCCTTCAGTCGAAATCATAAGTAATATTTAACATAGAATAAGAGTTAGTTTAGAAAGTAATAAACATTATGATTAATGTGCAATAGTATTCCTAACATCGAGATTTTACAATAATTAATGTCCTAAATGCTACAATTTACATTACTGATAATAATAGTAACAAACAACAATACTCCTAACTGTCTACAAAGTACAATTATATTTTTTCTACAGTGTTCATTACAAATTTAAATACAGGAGTAAAAAACAACACATTGGATAATAAATCCTGAATGCGGCGGGGAACACTTAACGAGTTTTCATGTGCGACATCACTAATTTCACTTGACAAGCAAAGAGTATCTGACAAGTGTCAATCTTTGAATACCAAACGTTGGACACTGGAATATGAGATATGAGGTGGTTAATATCGGCATTCTCCTGAGAGCAATATGTGCAAACATCTTCTGTGATAATTTTCATTCTGCAGAGATGTGCTGGAACCCGGCAATGACCAAACCGCAAACGATTAATGGTCGTTATAAACTTTCGGCTCGTGTACTTGAAACCATTATACCATGGTATTGTCGGTAAGTCTCTTTGTAGCTCTCCGTACCATTTTCCCTTAGTTTCAATAGTTATGTCCCAATACTCCTTCCATATTCTTTTTGACGAACTTTTAAAGTGTTGGTAATAGTCTGTAAAAGGCACTTCGAAAGTCTCGGTCTGGTCTTCATCGTGATCTTCACGCGTCGCCTGATCCACAACCTCATTTCCAGTTATGCCACTGTGTGAGAGAACCCACACAAACTCGACACATTTTCCTAACATTTGCAGCATATCTTTAATACTATACAAAATATAATTCTGTTTATATACAAAATTACAATTACACAAAGCAGATAGAACACTCTTAGAATCACTAACTATCAATATATTTACACTATTTACATTGGTTTTTACATATGTCAAAGCAGCTAATATAGCCCAAACTTCTGCCGTGTAAATGCTACAGTTATTTGGTATTTTTATACATTTGGTAACTTTCATTTGTGAGTCATAAAATGCTGCTTTAACAAGATCACTCTTAGACCCATCAGTATACAGGGTGTAGTAATCTTTCTTATCGTTTAGAAACTCTAAAAAGTCAAATTTATTTTTGACAGAATCTAAATGGCACTTAATATTCAGATAATTTAGTAATGAATCATATGGACATTTGTAAATAGACCATTTGTTTCTGATGTACATGTCTGTTGTCAGGTTTTTTACATTTGTCATTATTGTTGTAATTTCAGGCAATGCACCTGAAACAAGAGTATCAGCCGAGACATTTGATGTTTCAACTGACTGTGAGACTTCCGCAGGATATAGAGTATTATTGAGAACAATACTGTTGTTGCAAGATAACTCCTTTAGACAAAACCTCTCAGCCAGCTGTAAACGCCGCAAGGACAATGGAGGTATGCAATTTTCAATTTCCATAGAATTGATAGGAGTGGTGCGCATGGCTCCACTAATTATTCTCAGACCCATATTCTGTATCACATCCAATTTTTTTAACAATGTACTACCAACATTCATGTAAGCTAAAGAACTGTAGTCAAAATGACTCCTAACTATACTTTTATATAGCATATTAAGTATTTTCGGGTCTGATCCCCAAAAAGTTCCAGCTAGGCTTCTTAGAATATTTATGCCCTTCATGGCATTCTGACATATGTAGTTGATATGTTTGTCAAATTTCAGTTTGTCATCTATTATAACACCTAAGAATTTATGATAATGTGCAATTTACCATAGTCTGTGCAAATGGATCTTTACTAAATACTAATACTTTGCTTTTCTCATAACTGATATCTAACTTTAAAATGTTGCTATAATAATAATGTAATTGTGCTAATGCAGTATTCATACTGTTAACAGCAATATTCAAGTTTTGATTTTCACTGTATAAAAGCAAGTCATCTGCAAATTGTAATATTTTTACCTGAGAAGTGTCTACAAAATTAAGGATCTGAGATGTGTATAAGTTATACAATAAAGGTGACAATGTTGCTCCCTGCATTGTTCCTTTATTAACAAGTCTAGGTCCATGTAGTATGTTGTTATATTTGAGAAATAGGGTTCTTTTGTATAAGAAGTTTAAAATCCAGTTCAAAACTTTACTTGATAAACCTAATTCATGCAATACATGAATTAGGCATTCAATGTTAACATTGTCAAAAGCACCTTTAACATCTAAAAATACACATATAACATTAGTGTGACTTAAGTTTTGCCTTTTTAAGGTCTGATATAAGAGATACAAAGCTTTCAGAGCAGCTTCTGCCTTTCCTGAATCCAAATTGCATGTTGGGTAATATGTCCTGCGTTTCAGCATAGTAATCAAGACGTAACTTTAACATATTTTCAAAAAGCTTACCTAAACATGATGACAAAGAAATAGGCCTATATGATGAAGGATTATTTGCAGGTTTATTTGGCTTTAAAATGGGAATAGCACATTGAGTTTTCCATGACTCTGGTATACTAAAATTATTCCAAAGTTTATTATAAATATTTAATAATATTTCTTGTGCGTTAGAATGCAATTTTTTTATTAACATGTATGGTATACTATCCAACCCTGGTGTGGTATCTTTCCTCCTTTTGAGTGCTATATACAATTCATTCAATGTAAATGCTTTATTGAGAAACGAGTTACTTTCATTTACAAATAAACTTCATTCAATTGTGATGAGTCTGATATGGTGTCTAAGAAGCTTGGTACCCAATCATCATCCAAATATCTGTTATGAGAAGACCCTATCCTCTTAAATCTTTTCATGTAATTCCATATGCGGGAAATAGGTGTCATTCTATCAAAACTAGTACATAACTTGTGCTATGAATTATTTCTTTCTTCTTTTAAAATTCTTTTCTTTTGAGCGTCAAGTTTCTTATAATTTATGAAATTAAGAATGCTTGGTGATTTTCTGTACTCTATAAGCGCCTCCTTAGACTTATGAACCGCATCATCACATTTTTGGTTCCACCAAGGTGCAGGTTTTCTCATAATTTTCAAAGTTTGCTTTGGCTTTTATTTTGGAACCGTTTCTGCTCTAATATCATACAAAATATTTACAAAATTATCATACAAATCGATAGGTTCTGTACCATGTATATTTAAATTTGAAAAACAGGTTTCTGATAGTTCATGAAATTTAGGCCAATCTGCTTTACTATAAATATATTTTTCTTCCACAGGACGCACTTCGTAAATAGAAGGCTTCACATTTACAACAACCACAGTTGGATAGTGATAACTGCCCATTGGATCGTCATGAACACGCCATTCACAGAGAGGAGCTAATGTGGGACTGACCAGTGCTAAATCTATTGCTGATGCATTTCTATTAAGATACTGAACAGTTGTGGCTTCACCTTCATTTAGAATACACATATCAAAATCATCAATAAGACAACCAAACAGGATATGATGTGCGTTAAAATCTCCCATGATAAGACATGGCTTAGGAGTTTCAAGAAACACCTTTCTCAAAGAATGTGTAATGTGCCCATAGATGTTTCTGCAGATATGCATATGTTTTGAATGGACTCGTAAAAAGTTGTTTTAACAATATTGTATTTTAAATTTTGTTTAATCAATATACCTACTCCATTATGTTCGTTTATCGAGTTTTTGTATATTAAATTATATGGTATAAAATTGGGAATTATACTAGTACTTTTTAACCAAGTTTCATTTAACAGACATATATCTATGTTTTGCTCCGAGAGAAATGTTTTCAATAAGGCTGTTTTATTCCTTAAGCTTTGCACATTAAATTGTGTAATATTTAAATATGTATCTATTATGTTATTAAATTTGCTAACAGTATGTCTTTGATTTTTTTATTTGTGATGGGAGTGCTATTCTTATCATTACCAAGCATTATAAGGGATTTAACAAGTGCGTTAATAATGATGTCGTTATCTAATATCTGCTCTGGATTAAAAGCCTTTTGGCTTCCGGCTGTATAATTGTTGACAATTTTTTGTGGTTTGCTAAGGGCTGGAAAATCCTTAAGATTGGAAATTGCTGGTGCTGTACTCACCACAGTGGCATATGACTGGCTGGGGTTTAAATATTTGTTTCTCTTCTCTGCCATCTTCTTTTGTTTAATTGGGCAATCTCTTGAGATAGCCAAGTGATGACCGCTGCAGTTGATGCACATAATTTCTTCGACGTCACATTTCTTATAAGAGTGTTCTCCGGCACATGAAGAGCACATTTGTGCACCTCGGCAAGCTTTTGCAGAGTGATTGAATTTCAAGCACTTATAGCATTGTAGAAGCGGTGGTATATACAAGTGCACAGGGTAACGGAACATCTGTATGTAGGCGTACTGCGGCAAAGATGTCGCAGCAAATGTCACTGCAATGGTGCCCAATGGCGCAAGTTTTCCATCAACCTTCCTCATGAATCTCTTGACGGAGATCACTTCTGCATCACAGGTGATGCTTTTGTATATGTCTTCATTGCCCATGTCTTTGGGAACATACCGTATTACTCCAGTAGTCTCAGTCAAGTGTGCAGGCACAAAAGCTTTCAACTTGTTTTTTCCCAGAAAATGGTTCATTGTTAAGAAATTATTCGCTGGTGCTGGTTTTCTAAATGTAACTCCAACTTTATAGGCATTCACTCGGCCAGCGATCCCTTTGACATTTTCAGTAAATAATTTTGTCAGTGCTATGGGGTTTCTGTTGCCAATTTTTTCGTTTTCTTGTGATTCTACGTAGACTACACAATCTACGCTGTGGTTTTCTGGAAATTGTCTCGTATAATTGGTTTTAGTAAATATTTTGTAATCTATTTCTCCGTCTTTTCTTGCCTCCTGAAATTTCCTTTTTTTGGCTTCTTGTTCAGCGGGGGCCTGGCCCCCGTCGGAATTTGTGCCCATTTTATTTACACAGTGATAATTTTTGTACAAATTAACTATTTACAAGGAAATTTATAACATATATACATAAAAAATTAAATTGAAAAAGCAGCAAACTTTAAATCACCCGCTTAGTTTGACTTCCCGCCAAAAAGTCCTTGTTTTCATTATATATTTTTTTTTTATGTTTTCATTATGAAAATCAGTGTTGACAGAGCACTCCCATCTAAAAGCACGTTCGTATGTCAAAAAAGGCACGATTTTTGAAGAAAAAGCACATTTTTGATTTATTAAAACAAAAACGTGTTTTTTGCAAAATGCGCGTAATAATAGTTATCGAAATAAGTCCACAAGTTATATCCCAGTAAAAACCCATCAGTAAATTTAAATATTTACCTCAAAAGCTTTTATCCAAGTGTTTATAGGTGACTGTCAGTGACAGTCTGCCCAGCCAGTCTGGCAATAGTATTCTCTATCTTTGGTATTTCATTCAACATTTCTTGGCCATAGGCCAAAAATAACATAAGGATATTAAAGATAACGTACAGTATGCAAGATTCTAATTTTTGATTGGCATCGGCCATCGGCACATTTGTCAGGACGGGTAAGAAAAAAATGTATTACTGTAAAGTATAACTTAATTGTGCATAATAAAGCACGGTTTTAGCACATTTTTTCGCTACGCACGTTAATAGCACGCATGCGTTCAAAAAAGCACGTAAAACCGTGCTAAAAGGCACGTTTTGGCAACTCCTTTATAAAAAAGTTTATATTCATTGAAAATAAACTTTTTTATAAAGGAAAAAGGAATGAAAATGTTGCGATATCGAAAGAATACAAAGTCACGTCACATAATCGAATTGAATCGATTCTCCAAATCAATCGAATTAAAACAAACGAACAAGCATAACAAAATATTGAGTTAAGCTTGTTCGTTTGTTAAATAGTGAGATTAAATGAGTAATAACCGCGGAAACAGAAAAAAAAAAAAATTTTAGTCAACTAACTGACCCAGACCAAATAACCAAATAAAGCTCGTCTCGTACTATAAGTGTACTGAGAGTGACTGAGTGTACTTCGAACGTAATGTTTAGATTCTCTTTGAGTGTACTGTCATTGTCACTGTCACTTTTACTTTGTTAAGTTGGGTTGCAGGTTACAATACGATTTTTTACGGGCTTTCTTTTCTACTACTACTTCACAAACACAAATTCGTCTCAGCCTTAGAACGAATACGTATTTACTCTTAAGTTCTTTGCAGTGTGAATGTGTTAATTACAATGGTCGTCTGTAAATTCTTCCAAGAGGGCTATTGCCGCTACGGTCAGAATTGCCGTTTTGAACATGTTTACGGATCTAAATACAGTTACCATGGTATGTCTCATTTGTTATTTACGTGGTGTCGGGGTAGCTGCAGCTTGCCCACCGCCACAACACTCTTTCTCGATTACGGCACACATGCTATTCGATTACCAGCTCCCAAAAAAAATCAATGTAAATTAGAAACAATTCAACACTAATATTTTCTTCTGTTTCCGCGATTATTACTCATTGAAATAATAGCTTCATAGCGTTTGGGCTAAGTCCGAAAATACGACTAACATTGTTGAATCTCGGAGAGTTTCTATGAGATTGAAGTAGTTTTTTCCTCCAATATTCCTATTATTGACAGGTTGTTCCATAAAATACCATAGAGAAACGTTATCAATAGCTGTGAATATCCCTATTACCGTCCAATTACCCTGATTTCACAATTTGGGCCCATTTCACAAAAGCTTGCAACTTGTATAACAAGTGGATGTCTCTCTATAATACATATTGTCGGAAATAGATTTCCACTTGTAATAATAATAGTAGTCTCGAAAATTTTACAAACATTAAGTCCATATGATTACCGGGCCTGGCAACCACCAAGTTGACAAACCAAACTCGTTCCAATAGTCACTATTTCGCGCGAAGTCACTTCACGTCTCATATATAACTTTTTTACCAATTCTTGCACTGAGACTCTTAAGACTAGGGTTTCCATACCTCAGGATTTGTCCTGAGATTTCAGGATTTTTGGACTTTCGCAAATCTTAGGAAATGTCAGGATTTTACGAATTTTCCATAAAATACAGTACATTTTAAATATCATTTTAATAAAAACTTAAAATAAACTTCCTAAAAGAGAAAATTCTCAAACTGCAACAAAATCTCAGGATTTTTCAATGGAAATGTGGCCTTTTCTCCGGGCTTTGGAATTTTTCATCTGGTAACCCTACTTAAGACAGATCTTTACAGTTTTATTACCAATACATATTGTGGTCGACAAATGAAATGATTTACTTGTATCAAGTAAAATTGTGACTATTGGAACCTGTTTGTCTATAATAATGTTCCTAAAGTTCAATGTTTGTATCTGTTTTAGCACCAGCAGCGAGTTCGCCAGCTGTGCAACCTCAGCAACAATCCTCAAGCGGGGTCACGGATGAACAGCTAGTGCAGCAAGTCCACACCGATGTGCAGTCCGCACTCAAAGGCGGCCAATGGCTGCTGTCCTCTTACGCACCTTTCAAGAAGCCCAACCTGCCCGGCCTGGTGGACCTGTCTCCAGAGGAAGCAAGGCTGTTCATTTACGAAGCAAAGGCTAATAATACTCTTGACCAGGCTGTGAGTATTTTGTAGTCTTTTATTTGAAAACTAGAGGAGAAAAAGTCATAACCTCTCTTTTTTTTTCTATACTGTAGTGGGGAAAAAGCATCATATCTATTGACAATCAATGAGACCAAAACCAGGTATATGATATTTGCAGCAAAAAATAAAATCATTGAAGATCATTAACTATAAATAACGCTAACCTACAAAATACTGACAAAGAAAAATACCTTGGCTTAATACTTGACAAACAGCTAACTTAGAAGCATCACATTGAAAAGTTACGAACTAAACTTACCACACTGACAGGAGCCTTGTGTGGGATTGTTCACTGTCTTCCAAGAAATATTAGATATACCATCTATAATTCCTTTATTAAACCCCACATAGACTATTTAATAGAAGTATGGGGTACTGCTGCCAAGTCTTATGCATCAGCCCTACAAAGATCGCAAAATAAAATGATAAAGTTATTGTTCAACTATAAACGTACAACCCCAACCATCCAAATATATAAAGAGACAAAAATACTAAACCTATCTCAAACATATAAATATAATACATGCATGCTGGTCAGAAAAATAATAAATAAGGACATACACTGCCATATTATTTTTACCAAAAGAGCACAGGTACAAAAAAAGATTACATGTCATGCAAACAATTTACTGCTTCAACCACCAAGAACTAATTATGGTAAAAAAAGTATTGTGTATGAAGGGGCACAGTTATATAACAAACTATATTCTGCCCGCGACTTCGTCCGCCTTAAATTCGTTTATCGCGGATAAGGGTATTTTTCCGGGATAAAAAGTAGCCTATGTCCTTCCCCGGAACTCAAACTATCTCCATACCAAATTTCATCCAAATCGGTTCAGCGGTTTAAGCGTGAAGAGGTAACAGACAGACAGACACACTTTCGCATTTATAATATTAGTATGGATTACCAAATGATGTAAAGGACGCTAAATCGCTAATAGTTTTTAAAAAGGCCCTTAAACAACAGATGCTGAAGGCTCCCTCTCCGCATTAAGCGTCAGTTAACAACAAAAGTTTAACTGGCCCTGACACTTATTACTTGAGTTGTGCAGACTGGATGTGTAACTAGACAAACCCACCTCTTTCGCATTATGCTTAATTTAAAGATAATACTCAGTGCTGAACCAATGTTTAAGTACCCTCTCCTATTAGATATTAAGAATATATTGTATTTCTCTGTAAGTGATTTATAATCTTTTGAGAAATATATGTCTTAAACCTTAACCTTATATAACCATCTGGAGATACCCAGCTACCCGTGTACCAAAAATAGTTGAAATCCGTTTAGCCGATTTGGCGTGATGAAGCCGCATCAACACATATAAACATACAATATTTCTTAAATTTTTTTTCGATGTATAGACCTCTAAATAGTTCCTTACAATGGCTATTTTATAAATAACTTATTATTATTATTTATTATCAGGCAGGCAGTTGCAGCAACTGATGATGCCTATATCCAATTTATCTAGAGTCTAAATTCTCTACAACTAACTAAACTTAACTTAGTTAACTTCAATGCACAAACATTTCATTTGTACAACTTTATAATTGTGTAGATTATTAGTGACCTCTAAATAGTCCCTTACAATATATTTTTTTAAATAACTTTAATGTACAGACATTTCATTTTTACAACTTTAAGATAGTGTAGATTAGAATTCAGTTTACTATTTTATGGATTTATTCAGTTTCTACAATGAAAAAAACTTGTTTTGAAACCTATGTTAAAGTTGATGATTTAATTTAAGGACAATTAAAAAGAGAAGACCGCTGATACTTTAGGATTTTAGCCTTTGAAATAAAACAATTTAACGGATTATATCGCGTATATTATCTCATTTTAGTTCCCGACGTTTCGGAAGCTTTCCAGCTTTCCATGGTCACGGGAGGACATAATCCGTTAAATTGTTTTATTTCAATGAGTAATAATCGCGGAAACAGAAGAAAAGATTTTAGCCTTGTTATGGTTCCGTATTTTTTAAATATAAAATTGAAAGGCAAATGGCCCTTTGGGCCCGCAGCTGAGAGGTTTATAATTTCATTCATATTTTCGGTTTCGCATTTGGAACAGGACAAACGTTTTTACAACACAGATATAAAGAATTTCCAGAAAAGTTACAATTTATATTGTTTTAATTGACAACATTTCAAATTACGAAGTAATAATAAGACATCACCCATTTCGTAAATTTTCTATTAAGGACCCCAAAAAAATTTTTTTTATAGCAACTTGTTTTGAAGATATTTGGGGTAGTGTGAAAAAAGTATGCAATACTCTAAGTGACGTCATTGGCGAAATTGTGACCATGACACAAGAAAAACAGCTGTTAAATTTTTTCTCTACTAAATTTGTCATAGTAATAGTGTGCTTTTGTATGATTTTCTATGCTGTGATTGTCACGTCACTTACCCTTTATTTCTCGTCGACGCTCATTTAGAATAAGGAACTTTTAAATGAGGCCCCGTTTTAGAACGAGGATTTTTTATATAAAATCTGAATATATTCGAAAATTTAAAATGTGGATAATTTTTTTTATATCGTCCATATTTTTTTTAATCAGAAAAAAGCCTGGGTAAGAAATTTAATGCTGTCAATTCAAGGTGCTTCACTAATCTAATATGTTATACTTACAGGTGGCCTACATGAATAATCTAATAAAGGAAGCAAGAAGCAAACACGAGCAGCTGTTGATTACCTCACCCAACACTGTCAAGGTGCTAAGAAGCCTTTACAATGGAGAGACTCCGGCATCCCCCTTCACCAGTGGACCCCCCCAAAACGCCTTCGGGCAATCAACCAATGCATCTTCAGTATTCCGAAGTGCTGTAAACACACAACCTGCATCACAATTCGGCCAAGCCAATTCAGTGTTCAATCAATCTCCTAATGTTTATGCACAACAGGACACAGCAAAGTCAATTTTTTCACAAGCAACACAGAATGTATTTGGTGCCCAGCCACAGAATCAGAGTGTTTTCGGTAGTCCGAATGCTCAGTCCATGTTTGGTCAAGCGATTAGCCCGGACCCGAAGTCTGTCTTTGCACAAGCAAATAGTACTCCTATGCACCCGGCTCAATCTGTGTTTGCTCAAGCAAACAGTAGTCCTGCGGATCCCGCTAGATCTCTCTTTGCTCAAGCCTCTGCTAGAAGTCCTTTTGAGTCTACACCGGCTCCAACGGCATTCAAGAGTCCGTTTGAGCAACCGTCTCCTTTCGCTCAAAGTAGCAGCCCAGCCAGCGTATTTGGGCAAGCAGCAAACGTTTTTCACCAGACTCCAACGGACGATCCTGGGGTCTATAGTAATATTAGTGACATACCCGCTGAAGATTTAGAAATGTTTAATGCAGTCAGTTTCAAGTTAGGGTTCATACCTGAAATGCCTCCACCACACTCTCTCTGTATTTAAGTCAAATTATAATCAACTTAATTAATATTAACTATACTGTGATATTTGAATAAGCAAACATTGTATTTCTAAGTAAATTGATTTAGTTGTGTAATGAACCAAATATCAGCAGATTTTAATTAAGCAAGCGTGTGTTTAGGAAGCATTCAAAGTATTGCTATAAATTCAATTCAATATTTAATAAAACAAAATCTCTTAAATCACTTATTTTATTTCCTTAATAATATATTTTACATTAAACTTTCTTATTCTATAGTCAAAACCGACCCATCAGCATTGAGTCGAATATTTTAAATCGATTTTGATCGTTCTTTTTACTAACAGTGGCTCCATACTAAAATAGTGCGACGGGAGTGCAAACTGGGCTGGATTTAGGGTTCTGGTGGCCCTGGGCCAAAGAATCAGTCAGAAGCCCCCTAATAATTTTCCAAATACATTATTATTTTTTGTTTATAGAAATTTGATGGGGTCTCCTCACTTGTGGAGGCCCACGGCTCCAGCCCCAGTTGCCCTCCCCTTAATACAACCCTGGGTGTAAATGACGTCTTTCACGCAAATTTTGAGAAAACATAAAAATATAAATGCGGATCCGACACAGGGGGACACATCAGATATATTTTAGGTTCCATTTGTTTTACGGTCATTCTTCATCATATAATTTAATGTATATATTAATAACAAGAATTATACGAAATATTGACATAATTTCAAAGGACATTGGTTTTTTCCCCACTTTTGTCCTACTAGCGGACACAAACGAAACCAATTAAAGTTTTTACGTAATGTTACGGGCTTTACCACTGTGTACTTTTTATTCTCATAACTAATGGGAAAGCTGAGAAAATGAGATTTTTATACCGCAGCAACAAGGTTGTCATTGTTAACAAACATCGAAAGCTTGCTGCTACTGGTAGCTACCGAAGTCGCTTTCTGGCGGTTTTTGGAAGACTTCTTGCTGGAGATCAGCGTCGATACTTCCGCATTGTCTTCCAGCGCATCGGTGAACTCCTCTAAGTCTATTGGGACTCGGTGAGGAAGGCTGATTTTTTCGGTGGGTAGTTGTGAACCAGCTAAATCACAACTACCCAAAAGACGGGGATCTCCGTCGTTTGTCGTCGTGATCTGTGCGTTAATTGAACCTTCTTGTTATCTTTTGCGTTATTTGAATTATTACCGAGTGCCTTGGCATCGTTCTTACTGGACTGTTACGATTTTACGTTTGATTGGACCTTTGTTGAAATGGAAAACCCAAATCGTTGTGTTGTTTGTGCTCGATCTGTGCTACGGCGCAGAAAACATAACCTTTCTCCAGCGTTCTTTGAGAGAAATAGAGGGCAGGTGGAATTCATATTACAAGAAATAGCACCACGAGAGGTATGTACACTATGCATCCATTTTTTATTACTACTTTTTAGTTTATAATATTTTCTTCTGTTTCCGCGATTATTACTCATTGAAATAAAACAATTTAACGGATTATATCGCGTATATTATGCGCTGAGAAAAGATGTATTTTCCTCTGTCAAAGTTACAATTTGTAACAAATTGTTACATCTTTTCTCAGTCCTCCCGTGACCATGGAAAGCTGGAAAGCTTCCGAAACGTCGGGAACTAAAATGAGATAATATACGCGATATAATTGTTTTACTTTTTAGTTTTTTAAGTACGTTGTATAACTGTAGACATGATATTTTTTTCATTCATTCATGGTTATTTAAACATTTTACGCAGGAGTTACAAGAGAATTTTGTCGATATTTTATCTCACAGAAGAAGGTTATGTTGAGTAGTATCTCATAAAAATAAGAATCGCACTGTGGTCGACAATGGCGCGATGGAGGCCGGCGGGCGGGCGGGGCGACGCAGTCACGGCTTGCGAGCCATTTTCGGTCTATTTTTATCTAACTATTCAACTTATAGAAAAAAAAAATGTTTCCGTTTTTTCAGATAGCATTTAATGGAGCAAGATCTATATGCCATTCTTGCATGCAGAGAGCTCATCGTGCTGTACAAGCCAACTTGATCAATCACAACCTGAACAACCACTACCTGAACAACCACAACCTGAACAACCAGAACCTGAGCAACCACAACCTACTCCCGCTATGCCTTTGGGCTTTTTCAATCTTGGTGGCCATTCACGTTGTGCCAATACGGCAAGGCGCTGTCTGTTTGACAATTGCCGAATCGAACCAACAAATGCGGTGCCTAATTACATCAAACTCCAAATGTTACGAGACAACAATTTTTACATTCCTTATCGTGCTCGAGTCTGTAATGTGCACTTAGGAAATAACGTATGGGAAGAACTATTAGACATTATTAACATTTATAAATGGGGCCTAGAAAGAAAACAAGATTTTGAAAACATAGACAGCTTTGATGACGATGAATTCCATTTTCGGACATCTTTAACAAAACACCAATTCAACAACATTTTAGATCAAACACCATCTTTAAGAGTAAGATCACGAAAACCTGCTACAGTTTTGGGCATATATCTTGCAAAAATAAGGCTGGAGAACCAAATGAGCGATTGGCAACATTGTTTAAAATGACTAGAAAAACTTTGGCGAAAAAAACTTAGATTAGCGAGACAATGTCTAACAGAAGAGTTCGTCCCTCTTCATATTGGGATTAATCATTTAACCAGAGAGGAAGTTGCAGCAAAGAATCTTACAATTCCAAATGTTTTTTTTGGAAATGAAGGTCAAAATGCCGTAATTGTTTTAGATGGGACATACATCTATCTGCAAAAAAGCATGAACTTTTTAATTCAAAGAAAGACAGTCTTCATAAATACAGGAATCTATTGAAACCTTTTTTAATAGTATGTTCAAAAGGCCCCAAATAAGTTTGCATTGAAAAAGTCCGTGAGCAACTTCTTTGCTGGCAGAACCGAAGAGTCTTAGTTTATCTGCTTAATTCGTTTCATCGCTATATATATGTTACATATTTATTAACCTTATATATATTTGTGTATGTATTATACATATTTTGTTATTCATGTATTTAAAGTATATAAATATGTGTTTTTGTAATTACACAAGCCTCAGCACCGCCTACAATTTTTATGCTTTGCCCTAAGGTTGACTGGTAGAGAATGCCTTATGGCATTAAGTTTGCCTTTTGTACAATAAGTTTTGTTTTGTGTAATAGAGATTAAATAAATAAATAAATGGACATATAATCGACGTTTATGGCCCATACGCAGCAACAACATCCGACGCGACAATTCTACGTCACCTTCTTTCAATTGAATCTGAATCTGGACTGCAGTGGTATTTCCGACCAGAAGACTCATTTATTCTCGATAAAGGTTTTCGTGACGCCATACCTTTCGTAGAAGAGTGGATTTCAAGCACACATGCCACCCACCAGTAGATTTGGCGAACAGTTAAACACCATTGAAGCAAATAAATCTAGATTAGTTACAATATGCTGGTGGGTGGTAGAAGCAATAAACGGAAGGTTCAAGAGAGACTTTAAAATATTTCGACAGAGCTATTTTAATGCCACGATGCAGAATATGATTATTGATTTTAAGATTTGTGCCCCTATTATAAATGCCACTCAAATGCCTTATGAAGGCAACGAAAGGGCTCAAGAATATATCAATATTATAAGAGAAAAACTAAACGTGGAAAATTATTTGGCGAATTACATTATAAATAATAATATTAACCGCCAAAGAGCTGTTTTTATAGGAATGCAAGCGAACCATCCCAACCTAGCTGATTTCCCCAGATTGACATTCGAAGAACTTTTGAACCTAACCTTGGGAATCTATCATTTAAAACTGGCCCGTTCCTATTGCCATGAGCATTTAAGAAATACCAGTGTAATAAACATGAACTGAAACCACGAGGTGCAAGACCCGAAGGCGTGCTGCTGTTTTTGGCGATGCATACGGAAGCAGTGTCACCGGAGGAGCTCAAAACAGTTTCTTGCGTGTCTTAAAGTTAAGTGGTTCGGCTTTTATTGACTTTCAAAAATTTACAGTTTTCAAAATTAATTATCTTTGAAACTAAATCGACGACATATACATTTTAATATTGCAGAAATAGAAGAATACTTTAACACATTCACTGTCAAGAACGCCCCTAGGGAGTTCTCAGTAACTTTGCTCACATGTCACCCGACTCCCGAGGGGAGTTCGTACTATACAATTATAGATGGCCAAAGGCAATGTCATCCGACTCCTCTAGCGAGTTCTTACGATATTAGGGCTGTCACTTTACCTCGTTTTTTAGGATTAGAAAAATCGTGCTTTTTTTTAAGAAAAACAATTTAAAAGTTTGCATATGTTCCTCATTTTCTTTTACATAACGTTAACAATGGAATATTAAATCTTATTCTCTTAAATGTTTTTTAATTAAAAATGCTTGGTCTCTGCAATTTTGGTCTGTGACAGCCCTGATGAACTCCCGAGCGGAGTTCTTGACATGCAGCGTTGTTTATTTGTCAAGTGCGCGATTGGACTCCACGGGGGAGTCTTATATAGTTGTTTGTTTTTACGCCGACATGTAGCGAAAGACATGGATTTTGGCCTGACAGTGAATGTGTTAATCTACGTGGCTACAAAAAATCAGCTCGGCGACATCATTATTTTAAGAGATATAGATTTTAAAAGTAAACACGTGGTCCCATACGCTCTTGGGCTAGACTTGATTTTACTGGATATTGTTATAAAGAGCGCCTCAATTGTATATTTGATTTTTTTTCCTGATTTTTAGGTTAAATTTTGAGAGAGTGGTGCCCCTGAGTGTGTTTTTTTGTTTTTCTTACTTTTCTGCGGCGCTTTCCTTTTCGTTTTACGTCTGCCCGTCCAGCTCCTTGTTCTCCCGCTCCTACCGGAACTTTTTGCAGGTAAATCGGTCTATAAACGACTGAGTTCCGTCAGTCCTGAGCCGATTGGAAACCAGCTAAACTCCTGAACAGCTGGTCCAACGAACGGAACTCGGCTTGAGAGGGTCCCACGAGCACGGGGTTTTCTCCGGGGGACAGGGCAAGGCCTGTTCGTTCTACCGCCGACGAATTTGATAGTGAAAATAGCGGACGGTGGGAGAGGCCAAAATCGGATTCTTTGACCCCAATTTATTAGCATAGGAAAAGACCCCGTCTCAGTGGGTCCCATAGATCGCTTACAATCTTTGATTGAAGTTTGGCGCGGACGCCATCTTGGATTTTTTAACTTTGCGTATATCTCTGGCCCTTGGGCTTTTCGGTGCGGACTTGGGGTACATTCTTGGGAAGTTTGGGTTGCCCAAGAATTACGTGAGCTCAAAAATCTGAATTTCTCAATTTTTTTTTGGAAAAATAGTCTAAATTTTCTTCTTTGAGATCTGGGAGAAAGTCCTGACTCGCTGGGACCTGTGGATCGGTTATCATCATTCAGTCTGACTTCGACAGTTGCGAACTGTCAAAGTGAAACTTCGATTAGGCATAGCTCGGGCGTCCGGGGGAGTAGTAGACTGTGCGACACATCGTTGTGCTCGGCGGAGCCACCTCTGTCGAATAAGAAGGATCGGCGACAAATCCGGCTACCTCCGATTTTAGCTCGAGTTGAGCCTCTGACGCGAAGGGCGGGGCAAGCCCGACTTAGGCGAGCCCAAACTCGGAGCTTCTACGACCGCTGGAACCGGAGTTACGCGGGTTCAAAGTTTGAGGTCGGCCATCTTGAAAAGTTTGACAGCTGTCAACTGCCTGACTCAAACCACCGTAACTCCGAAACGGAGCCACCTACAGCAGAGTGCGACGCGCCATTGAGTTCGGCACGACCAGCCTTGTCGGCTGAGTGGGTTGGGAGACGGATCTGGTGACCCTCGATTTTCATCCAAGCTGAGGCTGCTGGTGGACGGGCCGGACCAGCCCGAGTGCAACGAGCCCAGTCTCGACTTCCTGCGGCCACAGGGACCGGAGTTACGGAGGTTCAAAGTTTAGCGTCAGCCATCTTGGAATTTCTGACAGCTGTCAACGGGCTGACGCAAACCGCTGTAACTCTTAAACGGAGAGTCGTAGAGAGACGTGCGACACGTCGCTGAGTTTGGCGCGACGAACTCTGTCGCTCAGTCTCAACTCCCTACCCTCCGGGGTTGACATCGACGGAGGGGGCCTATTCTGAGCTGTTGAGTACTACAGTGGGATCCAGTAGAACATTATTATTACTGAGTTTTATATATCATGCCTCCACCAGCTGCGGCAATTCAGCAAAAGGATAAGAAGGAGGGCACGGGAAAGAGGCCAGCGGGCAAACCTGTACCCAACCCAAAGCTCGTCATAAAGATCCCGAAGGGGGCCCCCTCCAAGGCATCGCCGGCCAGGGCTGGTGGCCCTGGTAGGCTGGTAAGTGGGGGACGGCCTGTGGCTAAGAGGGACGGACGTGGGTCCGGAGCCAGGACTCCGGATACAAAAAATCCCAGCGATGATGGGGCAACGGGGTCCGGGTCGCAGACGTCCCAACTCATGGAGCAGGTTACGTGGACGGATATGAACCCGGACCCAGGGGCTTCTTCGGCGCCCACACCACTGGAGTTGGCCCCTGAGCCGGACCACAATACGCTGGACTACAACTACGGAACACCTGGAGGACACCAAGGTGCCTGCCACCCCAAGTGCAGCATCTACACCTGCGGGTCCAGCTTTTTCCCGCCACAGGGATAGCTCACAAACAAGATCCGACACTGCACTACTGAGGATTAAGACCCAGATAAGAGAGGCAAGGGCGGTGGAGCTCGCGGACCGGACCCGACTCACCAGTGAGCCCCCGGATATGGAGGACGATGGGAATGCGTGCTCGATCTTTGAAGATGCCTCGGTCTGCTCCATGGCGGCGAGCTTGGGTGTTGGGGGTCTGATTAGCGAATTCCCCCAGAGGGCCAACAGAATCCTGCAAACGGTCAAGGAGGCTATGGAGTCCTCGGGAAGCATGAAGAGGGCAATCAGGGAGCTGGTGGTGGAGTCGGTCCACTCATTGTACGAGATGGTGCTCCGACTGACGGACTCCAGAACCCGGCCCATTACAGAAATGCAGAGAGAAAGGCTGAACCACGAAAAGCGACTGAGGGTTTTGGAGAAAACGCATACAAGAGCTTTGAGGAAAGCTATGGAGGCTGAGAGGCTGGAGAGGGCGAACAATGGTCAAAGGTTGGACCTCGTAGTGAGCGAGCTGGCCGCTCACAGAAAAATCCTGGTCTCGGATATCGGGGACCCCCTCGAGAGACTAACAAGGGCGCAGCCGGGGGAAGAGAGACCCCAGGTGATGAAACCAACAAAACGGGAAGGAGACCCAGCGGAGGTACCTTGAGGTCCCTTAAGAATAGCATAGACAGAATATTAGGGCACATAACCAGGTACCAAGGGGAAGGAGACAAGGTGGAGAGAAACGAGCTGATCGTCGAGATCAGAAGACTCAGGGAAGAGCTGAAAGAGGCAACAGCCTCAACGGCCTCCCTGAGGGTGGAGATCGACACAGCGGCGTCCACCAGCAAACAGGCTGTTGAAAGGGGGGACAGGGCAGTAGACAGGCTCCAGACCCTTCAGGAAACCGTGGGGGAGCTATCGGCCAAGGTCAAGGAGACTGCAAGGGAGGAATTGGTTGAGGTCATTGCCCAGAAGGTAGAAGTGGTGGGGGAGTGCGTGAGAACAGAAAGCAAACTCCGCGCTTACCGAGGTCCTGGCGGGCCTCAGTGAGGAGGTCCAAATGGCGGCTGCGGTACGACCTGCTGGGCGAAACCTATTGGAAGAAATGGAGGTGGCCGTGGGGCCAGAGGGACGCGAAGAAGCGCTCAGACCTAAAGTGGCGGAGGAGGGATGGACCGTGGTACGAGGAAATAAAAAGGCTAGGAGATCAGTCTGGAGGAGGTCGAGTGAGGATAACGGCAATAAGGAGCTGCCAAAGCCACAATACCTTTGACTTTGTAGTCGGCAGATCCTGGCCACACCAGTGCCGCGGTGATCCAGCGGGTCAAGGAAAGCGTGGATGTGACGGAGCTCGGCATTGGTGTTGACTACATCAGGGGCCTCAGGAAGCAGAGAGCGGCTATCGGGCTCTCCACTGAGGAGGATAGAGAAGCCCTAAAAGAGGCCATACGAGAAAAATGCCCGGAAATCAAGGCAACGCCCACTGACCTCCGAAGACAGCTGGTGAGAGTGGTACGAGGTGTCACCGATGCCCAGATACCAGGCGCTATAGCCAGGCAGAATTCGACCTTACTCGCCGGTGTGCAGTGCGCTGAGAGCCGCATGCGGGTTTTAAGGAGAACCAGGGGCAGAATCGCTGAGACCACGAACGTAATCATTGAGGCTGATGCGGATATTTGGGCGCGCCTCAATGATAGAAGAGTAAAAATAGGATACCAAGTGGTCCCAGCGCATGACCAATCCCCAGTCCTGCAATGTTTTGCGTGCCTCAGATTCGGACACTTCGTGAAGGACTGCACCCAGCAGCGGACATGCGGTTATTGCGGAAAAGATCACGACACAAAAGGGTGCCCGGAGCGAGAGTCACAGCCTTGCTGCTCAAACTGCATGAGGACTGGACGGAAGCCAGAGGAAGTTGTACACCCGGCTTACAGCAGCGACTGCCCAGAGTGGAGGAAGTGGGACATATTAGCGCGATCGCAGGTGAGGTATTGGCGAGGGCCTATCTCTTTTATGCACGTTAACCTGGGAAGAGGGTACGCAGCCACGAAGGAGTGTCTCAAGGAGGCTGAGGACACGGGTGTGAGTGTGCTCCTTCTCCAGGAGCCTTATGTGGGAGCAGTGGGTTACCTCTCGACCGCCCATAGGACAGTCCAGCGAACCCAGGGGGACGGACCTGTCAAGTCGGCCTTGGTGATACTGGATCTGACAATAAGCCTAATAACCGATCCCACCAAGGTCACTAAGAATGTGGCGGCCGCACGAATCCAGCTGGGCAACATTCAGACGTGGGTGGTTAGTGTATATTTGGAGGGTGACCGCGCGCTTGACGTCTACCTGAAACAACTTTAGGAGATTTCCAATGCTGCGGGTGAGATTGGAATGGTGGCCGGCGGTGACGTCAACGCGTCTAGCCATTGGTGGGGTTGTCGAACGGAGGACAACAGGGGCACTGAGATCGCCGATTTGTGCTCAAGAGTGTGGTCTTAACTTCCTTAACTGAGGTTCCACACCAACTTCTTACACTCATCGAGGTGGGAAGTTGTTCTCAAGCATTGTAGATATCACCGTTTGTTCCGACCGATGGCGTGGCAGAATGAAGGGATGGCATTTGGTCAGAGAGGATACCGGACTTACGGACCACCGAAGAATCCGCTTCGTCATGAAGGGGGATGGTGACGCTGAAATGCCGAGTAGGACCTCTACGCGGAGGTACAATAACGGCAAAGCCGAATGGGGGGAGTTCGCAGTGTCCCTCAGGAGACAGCTGGATGAAAAGGATTTAACGGTAGATGCAATAGAGGCTACTAACGTGCCGGAAAACCTTGAAATAACAGCTGTCTCACTCACGGAGGCGATCTGGGACGCCTGCATCAACACCATCCCAGAACTAAAGGTAAATACCAAGGCGAAGAGGACAGCATGGTGGACGAAAGAGCTGGACAGCCAGAAACAGGAAGTTAAAACCCTGAGAAGGATCTCTGTGGCGAATCCGGCGCGCAAACCTGAGGTATATGCGGAGTATGCGGAGGCCCGGGATCGCTACAGGGAAGCCCTATGGCAGAAGGCAGTAACGTCCAGCTGGAAAGAGTTCTGCTCCCAGCTGAAGGATGAGAAAATGTGGAAGACCTCCTACAGGGTAGTCAGGAAAAGCATGGCGAGTAATAAAAGCCATGAGTATCTCCTGAAGTCGCCTGAAGACAGTGCCCGAACACTAGGGCCGCCACTCAGTCTGCACAGTTGCTACTTGAGACATTTTTTCCGAAAGACGACCCAGCCGGGGACGACGAGCATCAACAATTGAAGTTCACCGACATCCAGAAATGATAGAAAATAACACTCTCATATGAGGCCGAATCCAATCAAGACATGTGCGATTGAGACAATACTATACATATATTTTAATTGATCCCAGGCGAAATGGATACGAAGGATTGCAGGGATATTATTGCTCGTGTATTCATGGACGGCGAACAGGGCCTTTTTGGATAATATAATAATAATCGAGCTAATATTAGAGTAATCGCAGTCAGTTTGTTCGATTAGCAGGCTATGACTCCCCTCCTTATTTTACTCGATCAGGAGTTAGTCAGGGAAGTACATTGGGCCCAAAGCAGTTTCTGATAATGATTAACGACTTGCCGAGGGTTGTTAGCGCTGCTAAATGTCTTACGTTTGTTGACGATTTAAAACTATGCTTGAGTATCGGAAGTAGTGTTGACTGTGACCGTTTGCAGCAAGACATTAACTCTCAAGACTCTCAAGACAGTAACTGAATGGAGTGAAGTCAATAAACTTCATTTCAGCGCTTCTAAATGCAAGGTGATCACCATTACTAGAATGAAGTACCCTATTCTCGCCAACTATCACATTCGTGGTACAGAGCTGGAAAGGGTGTATAACATAAGAGACCTTGGACTGGCAGTGGATGCTGAACTTGATTTTGGACAGCACATAACCACGACTTGTAAAAATGCCTGCAGAACTTTAGGTTTCATTATGAGGATTTCATCCCAGTTTGCTAGTCCTAGAGTAGCATTGCTACTCTACGTTGCTTACGTTCGGAGCCGTTTGGAGTACGCAGCCATCGTGTGGGATCCGCACGAGGCGAAAAACATCCTCATGCTCGAAAGAGTGCAGCGCAAATTCGTCAGGTTTCTTTATAAAAAGACCTATGGATATTACCCATATCTCTTTCCTTCTGGCTTTGTCTTGGGAATGGTCGGCCCTGACACCCTTGAGCTCAGACGAAAGCTGGACCTATTAGTTCACTACCGTTCGTTAGTCCACGGCGGAATTTACAACCCCAGTGTACTGGCCAGGGTGGGGCTAGCGGTTCCACCGCCTAAACTCTGTCCTGCGGGTTCAGTACGGGAGGGGCGCGGGTGGCGCGACGACCTCGGCGACCTCGGTGACCTCGGCGACCTCGGCGACTGCTGGCGAGCCCCACTACGCGCACAGTGCGTGCTGCGACTGCACCCACCGCTCGTGCTACCTCCCTCGTAAATAACTTGGTGACCCGGGTCCCGGAGGCTGACATTTTTGCTGACTCATTTGGCAAGTTCATCAAAGCCACTGTGCGTTTCCTGAACTCTGCCCAAGGTACCCACATAACCACCTTGACCAATTAGATAAGACCTAAAGTATACTATTAATTATTATAATTTATTGTACAATTTGAAATGCTATTAATTTAATTTGTATTTGACATTATGTAGCGACTATTATTGCTATTCATTTAAATTATTAAGTTGATTATTGTTATATTATTAGTGTCTAATGTCTACCGTGTAAGCGTTTTGGTGTTGCTACTGTAAGCTTATATGTGACGAAATAAAGAAATTCCAATTCAATAGATTATGACCAATAATGAACCACTATTTTTGTTTACCTTCTTTCAATTGTGTATGTCGTCCTTGAGTGCTGCAGAGTACGCGCACATTAGGGCGGGTCGCAACGGGCCGGGCCTCATCGCCGCATACAAAATCGTGCGATGCGGCCCGTCTCAATGTGCGATAGTTCATATAAAATACTCGAGAGCAATTTCTGCGCTGCGGGCCGGCCCATAGCAGCCCGCCCAAAATGTGCGCGTACTCTAACTTGACAAGACTATAAACCACAACCTCCCAAGTCTGCCACTTCTACCGCTACCAAGCTAGTCATCAAATAACCCTAAATATATCTACATACAGTACTGAACATTTACATACAGTACAATATAAAACAATACGATCACCGGACCTGAATTATTAATGTAATTATATTTTGGTATTGCCTTACGCCACAATAATGCCCCTTTGCTTAGTAAAACTAGAAGTTAAAAGCTTTCAATTGAGGTATGTTTCAGCTTTGTCCGCCGTGGGGAAATTTTCCACAGTAAAGTACCCAATGTCATTTCCAAGTTGCATTCAATCGAGACCCATTTTACAAACTTTCATTTGACTTGCAATGTATGTTTGTTCGGGTGGAATCTTGTTATTAATATGTACATTTAATCATATGTTATATACTTATGTAAGTTCGGTGACAATGCAACAGTATGAGACCATCGAGGAATGTGTTCATAGGAACTCTGTAATAAAATAATGCAATCTTGCGTGAGTGAAGGGACGTTCAGTTTAAGATTGGTTTTAGATGATTATAAGGCTAAGATTCAATGTCAGTAAAAAAAACCGATCCGGTTTCTAATCGTGGCAACCCTAACCAACGGGTCCGTCGAATCGATCCCGCCGTGTAGGTATTTTCCGGGCGGGGCGCGGCCAGTGGCCGTCTAGGGCTCGATCTCGCCGAGGTAGAGCAGCTTGTCGCTGGAGGCGGAGAGCAGCACGGGCTCGCGCGGGTGGAAGCGCGCGTCGGTGACGGCGCCGCGATGGCCGGGCAGCTTGTACAGCACGCGGCGCGACGTCGTGTCCCACACGTGCACGAAGCGGTCCGACGAGCCCGCCGTCACCTGAGTAACATATCCAAGTATTACGTACAAAAGAGGAATAACGTTTTCTCCGGAAAATAGAAACCAAATAATTTACTTTTACCGGGACACGGTTCTTATTGACGACCGGTTTGGCTCAGTGGGAGGGGAGTAACGTTGGATGCGAAGCTGAGACCTGATATGGGCAAATATTTGTGTAATGAGCATAAATATTTCTTCCTGAGTCTTGGATGTTTTCTATGTATATAAGTAATATATCTATCCCACCAAAAACATTCTGTAAAAAACTAGCCAAGTCTCGATGTGAAGATGTATGTTTTATTATTATAGTTAATGTTGTATGACTTGGCCGTCGAAGGGTACACAAGGGTACAATACCAGGTGCTCCATGACACCATTGCACCAATCGTTAGACTTCAATAGGATTTCTTACTAGACTTCAATAGGATTTCTTACTAAAGAAAAAAGAAGATCGGAAGAAAAGACCCAGAAGGGGTTATCTTCGAAGACCTTCACACTTCAAAACAGCTGGCCCCAGCCAGCACTACATCGGCTTGACAAAAAGTCCTGGCTTCCACCCGGTCGCCAGGCGAAGCCTTAAGGTTCAGCAGGAGCGTGGCGCCCACTTCACAACTCTATAAGGGTCAGAACTGACCCAAAAGAGACCAAAGAATCAACAAAAAAAAAAAAAGCACCAATCGTTGACGGTCGGACGTCGGACGGTGTCATGGAGCACCTGGTTTTGTACCCTTGTGTACCCTTCAACGGCCAAGCCACACAACATTAACTATAATAATAAAAAAATCGCAGTAAAGAACCTTAGACTTGGCACGAAGTTGTCTACATTTCATCACTTTCTCGAGATAAACAAGCAGCTCCATTCAGACTTGGCTAGTTTTTTACAGAGTGTTTTTGGTGGGATTTCACTTCTTTTTGTAGAAACGTGGGCATAACCCTTCGATTTCGGACATCACATGAAGCGGCCCACCAAATTGAATATTTTTTGTAAAGGCGGTATATCGATCTCTAATAGTTTGGTTGGGCTCTTGTGTTTTCTAATCAGGGTCACCAGGTACTCCAGATCTTCGATTATCCTAATTTTATAGTTTTCCCTTTATGTGGCCATTAAACCCTAACCAAATTTCAGCTCTGAGTTTATGGGAAGTACTACTTCTATTCCGATGAACATGAGTGAGTGAGTGAGTGTCATAAATGCGAAACTTTGCTTTCGCTTAGCTGCGGAACTAAATGACCTACAGACTTGAAATTTGGGATTTTAAGTATGTGATTATAGCTTACTGGATGACGAAAATTTCTGCGTTCTGGTCTTATCCAGAGGTTCTCAAATAGGGGCCTGAAAATGCGGCGAACCTTATTAAGCTTACCATGGGACTAGTTCGATTTGTGTAGAATTGTCCCATAATATTAATTTATTTGTTATTTATTTATTATTAGGTGGCATATCAAACGTATGTAATTTGTTTTAAATAAAAAAAAAAACATGTTTTGCTTTTTTATATTAAGTTTTGATATGTTTTAGAACTGCGCATTGAGTTTATACTCAAAATATATTTAAGATAGGCTAAGTATAAATATTTTAATAGATATATGAGTTATTTAGAAAAAATACTGACTGATGAGTTTGTTTCGGCTTTCTTCTCAACAGTGGTCTCCTCTTGGGAAACACCGTAGAGTCACTTGTAAAAGTGCTCTTGCGGCCTACTTAAAGAATAAAGATCATTATTTCCAAAATACTCTGAAGTATTCTCCATAATGTAGTAAATAGATAAAACAGCTCATTCCTTTATTATACCTTGGAGCCGTCGGGCGACCAGGCGCAGCGCAGCAGGTTCCGCTCGAAGTTGTGGTGTCCGACCAGCGTGACGCACACCTCGCCGGAGCTAGCCCGACCTACCTTGGAGCCGTCGGGCGACCAGGTGCAGCGCAGCAGGTTCCGCTCGAAGTTGTGGTGTCCGACCAGCGTGACGCACACCTCGCCGGAGCTAGCCCGACCTACCTTGGAGCCGTCGGGCGACCAGGTGCAGCGCAGCAGGTTCCGCTCGAAGTTGTGGTGTCCGACCAGCGTGACGCACACCTCGCCGGAGCTAGCCCGACCTACCTTGGAGCCGTCGGGCGACCAGGTGCAGCGCAGCAGGTTCCGCTCGAAGTTGTGGTGTCCGACCAGCGTGACGCACACCTCGCCGGAGCTAGCCCGACCTACCTTGGAGCCGTCGGGCGACCAGGCGCAGCGCAGCAGGTTCCGCTCGAAGTTGTGGTGTCCGACCAGCGTGACGCACACCTCGCCGGAGCTAGCCCGACCTACCTTGGAGCCGTCGGGAGGCCAGGCGCAGCGCAGCAGGTTCCGCTCGAAGTTGTGGTGTCCGACCAGCGTGACGCACACCTCGCCGGAGCTAGCCCGACCTACCTTGGAGCCGTCGGGCGACCAGGTGCAGCGCAGCAGGTTCCGCTCGAAGTTGTGGTGTCCGACCAGCGTGACGCACACCTCGCCGGAGCTAGCCCGACCTACCTTGGAGCCGTCGGGCGACCAGGTGCAGCGCAGCAGGTTCCGCTCGAAGTTGTGGTGTCCGACCAGCGTGACGCACACCTCGCCGGAGCTAGCCCGACCTACCTTGGAGCCGTCGGGCGACCAGGCGCAGCGCAGCAGGTTCCGCTCGAAGTTGTGGTGTCCGACCAGCGTGACGCACACCTCGCCGGAGCTAGCCCGACCTACCTTGGAGCCGTCGGGAGACCAGGCGCAGCGCAGCAGGTTCCGCTCGAAGTTGTGGTGTCCGACCAGCGTGACGCACACCTCGCCGGAGCTAGCCCGACCTACCTTGGAGCCGTCGGGCGACCAGGCGCAGCGCAGCAGGTTCCGCCCAAGTTGTGGTGTCCGACCAGCGTGACGCACACCTCGCCGGAGCTAGCCCGACCTACCTTGGAGCCGTCGGGCGACCAGGTGCAGCGCAGCAGGTTCCGCTCGAAGTTGTGGTGTCCGACCAGCGTGACGCACACCTCGCCGGAGCTAGCCCGACCTACCTTGGAGCCGTCGGGCGACCAGGTGCAGCGCAGCAGGTTCCGCTCGAAGTTGTGGTGTCCGACCAGCGTGACGCACACCTCGCCGGAGCTAGCCCGACCTACCTTGGAGCCGTCGGGAGACCAGGCGCAGCGCAGCAGGTTCCGCTCGAAGTTGTGGTGTCCGACCAGCGTGACGCACACCTCGCCGGAGCTAGCCCGACCTACCTTGGAGCCGTCGGGCGACCAGGCGCAGCGCAGCAGGTTCCGCCCAAGTTGTGGTGTCCGACCAGCGTGACGCACACCTCGCCGGAGCTAGCCCGACCTACCTTGGAGCCGTCGGGCGACCAGGTGCAGCGCAGCAGGTTCCGCTCGAAGTTGTGGTGTCCGACCAGCGTGACGCACACCTCGCCGGAGCTAGCCCGACCTACCTTGGAGCCGTCGGGCGACCAGGTGCAGCGCAGCAGGTTCCGCTCGAAGTTGTGGTGTCCGACCAGCGTGACGCACACCTCGCCGGAGCTAGCCCGACCTACCTTGGAGCCGTCGGGAGACCAGGCGCAGCGCAGCAGGTTCCGCTCGAAGTTGTGGTGTCCGACCAGCGTGACGCACACCTCGCCGGAGCTAGCCCGACCTACCTTGGAGCCGTCGGGCGACCAGGTGCAGCGCAGCAGGTTCCGCTCGAAGTTGTGGTGTCCGACCAGCGTGACGCACACCTCGCCGGAGCTAGCCCGACCTACCTTGGAGCCGTCGGGCGACCAGGCGCAGCGCAGCAGGTTCCGCTCGAAGTTGTGGTGTCCGACCAGCGTGACGCACACCTCGCCGGAGCTAGCCCGACCTACCTTGGAGCCGTCGGGCGACCAGGCGCAGCGCAGCAGGTTCCGCTCGAAGTTGTGGTGTCCGACCAGCGTGACGCACACCTCGCCGGAGCTAGCCCGACCTACCTTGGAGCCGTCGGGAGCCCAGGCGCAGCGCAGCAGGTTCCGCTCGAAGTTGTGGTGTCCGACCAGCGTGACGCACACCTCGCCGGAGCTAGCCCGACCTACCTTGGAGCCGTCGGGAGACCAGGCGCAGCGCAGCAGGTTCCGCTCGAAGTTGTGGTGTCCGACCAGCGTGACGCACACCTCGCCGGAGCTAGCCCGACCTACCTTGGAGCCGTCGGGAGACCAGGCGCAGCGCAGCAGGTTCCGCTCGAAGTTGTGGTGTCCGACCAGCGTGACGCACACCTCGCCGGAGCTAGCCCGACCTACCTTGGAGCCGTCGGGAGACCAGGCGCAGCGCAGCAGGTTCCGCTCGAAGTTGTGGTGGTGTCCCGCGAGCAGCTTCACGCAGCGTTCGGGCGGCGCGAAGGCGCGCACGTCCCAGATACGCAGCGTGCTGTCCATCGCGTTCGACAGCAGGTACGACCCGTCGTACGACAGCGCCATGCCTGAAGAGAAAGCAGGATATTTTGTGATTTTACTTATGTAAAATTGTTTTATTGGTCGTGATCACCACCACTTACACAAATATACACGGACCCATAATCATTTAATTACTCGTCGTAAATATATTGCAACACATCATTGTTTCTTATAGGCATAAAAGATGCGTGACGATATACATGGCGCTTTGGATGGCAGACTATTTGATGCTGACTGTAATCAGTGGCGTGCGGTTCATATAGGCACAAAGGCACTGCCTACCCTGAACAACCATGGTTATATACAGGCACAGAGAAACTGCCTACCCTGAAGCCCTGAACGACCATTGCTCCATATAGGCTCAGAAAAACTACCTTGGCCAAAAACACTATGCACGCCACTGACTGTAATATGGGTACTAGGCGACGATATACACTGCACTGCGCACGATGAATTATTTTATCCATGTAGGAAAACAGATGAAAAAGTGTTCTGTGGAAAGCAGTAAATAATAGTTCCAAATTCACAATTGCACAGTCCACAATGGCGGCAGAGTAGCAAGATAGTATGAAGTCAACAACCAATAGAGAATATGCATGAATTTTATTTTTTGCTTTACTTAAAGCTCATTCATGTAATAAACAAAAGTAGACAAAAATATTTTTTCGAATAACTATAAAAATAACCAAGATATAAGCCATCAAACATTTCATTCTATATCTTTCTAGCAAAACAGAATTTAATATGGAGTTTATATGGCCGGAGTGCACCATGACGTATAAGTGCATGTCGGACCGCTCTGTCTAATTAGTAGTTTAAAATGCCTATATTTTGCGTATTTCTTGGCCGATTTTAATTTTCATTTCACTTTTTGAAATCGTTTTTACGGAATTTTGATATTTTGTTAAGAAAAGCGATAAAAAAATTCATGCATGTACCCTATTACAATACATTGTTCACTTCTCCTGCTCAAAAAGGACGTCATATTAGCTTCGCGAAGCTAGACTAAAATAGTATATTTAGCCCCTAGGGCTTATAAGAAAGCCATATAATCCCATACAAATTTTTATGACACTGGAAAAAAAACTTGCGGCCAGCTACATACTACTTATGAATAATTAAAACAAACAAACCAACCTGATCAGATTGGCCAAACTTTCTGATAGAATTGCTCAAACTGTACTTTTAGTTTTTCATGAAATATACAATTTCAATGTTAAGTCTTTTTTATTTTCTCGCAGTCGAAGTGAAAGCAGAGTGTTCAACACGTGGCTAAAAGCCATTATGACACTCAGACATATTTGTCCTCGCTCACTTCGTGAGCTCGTCCAAATAATTACTTCGTGTCATAATAGCTTATTTTAGTCCCTTGTCAAACAATCTACTATTTATCCAAATGCTACTCAATCCTTCGTTCTTCTAATGTAAATGAACAAAATGATTTTCTTGCATCGTTGTGGATTTTTTTGGCATTATTATGGTAATTTATTTTACGCACTTAATTTAACTCCTTTTGACGAAACTGAATATAAAGAGATTGTTCCACTTAGTTTTCTACACTCTATACATATATGCTGATAAGTTGCTTGTTTGAACTCGCTTGTTTTAAATACAACATGCGTACTACAGTCACCTGCATCAATATCTGCCATAACAAAGCGGGCGAAAATATCTGACACGTGCTAAAGGCTCTAGAAATAGAGTCGTGTCAGATATTTGTGCGCGCTTTGTTGTGGCAGATATTATTGCTGGTGACTGCACAGCTCTATGTGGCGGCACCTAAGGTCTCACCGGAAGATCAACGCTGGCTTTCGAGCTAACATTATGCTGAGGACCTTTTCGGGGATGATAATAGTTATTTCTTTTTTTTATTGATTTAAATTAACACGATTTTCATCAATCACAACGCAACAAATCATTATTCGATAAATCGCAGATGTCGTGAGTGTAGTGTCGGTCTAGTGATAATCTTAGTGTTGAAAATGAATAATCTAGACCCAAGCGATGGTAGACCGAAAAACGATGTTGATACCAGCCTCTCCAGTTTCTTTGAAACTCATAACGCGACGTCCGTAACGTCGTATAATTACCAACGAAATCTATATCATATTTGTACGCAATTAAGCCCCGTTAGTGGTGTAATGATATTTTTTGTTATTGTTGGTAAGTAAATATATCTATTAAATATAACGTCATCTAGCACTCATATCATAACACAAGCTCTATTCAGCTTACAATGGGAATAGTTCGATTTATGTAAAAATTGTCCCGTAATATTTATTTACTTTCTATGCCGTTGAATAAATGTTTTACCTTTGCAAATACGAACCTGAACCTGCGACCTCTTATTTAACGCAGAAGTGCTCTGACCAACTGAGCTATCGCAACTTTACGTACGTCGCTTGAAATTTTCGAAAACAATCTAGTTAGCACTAGTAGCGCTATCTGTCTTTTATTTATGAAACGCTAAGCGCATTAGCGATAGTCCAAGACATGCGTACGCTACGCTTCTATCTTTCTTTCTTACCTGTGATAGTATCTGTATGCCCTTTAATCTTGTACGAGATCTTGTTGTTCCGCACGTCCCAGACCTTCACGACGTTGTCGACGCCCCCGGAGATGACCTTCTCCGCTGTGTCGTTGAACAGCACGGCGGTGACGGGGTACTCGCTGTCGAAGGAGGCCACGGGGTTGCGCTTGCGCGCGTCCCAGAGCTTGATTGTGTTGTCGTCGGAGGCTGATACGAGGAGTTCGGGGCCTCTTCGCGCTCCTGAAATAAATGAATGACTTAATGATTTATTGCGTGTATGGAAATTCAGGTTACGATAGGCACACCTTTACAGGTGTACACGCTTAAATTCTAAAACATAATCAAATAATAATTACAAAGTATTGATAGATTAATTAACAGATTCAGCATGTCGAAAAAATTAAGGATTTAAATTCATTGTATAACAATGTCACAGTGTATCAAGTTAATGTCATTTAAATTACATAAATTCCTTTAATATCATAAAAACACTGCTCTAATAGCCACAACTTAAGAATTATGAAAATAATTAAATTCAGGATAAACCATCATCATCAGAATATGTACGACCCACTGCTGGGCACAGGCCTCCTCTTATGGATGGAGTTTCCACGCTGGCTCAGTGCAGATTGGAGACTTATCATTATCACAGGTACAGTCGGTGACCTGACTTAAGTATCCAGGCATATTGGTGGTTTTGAACGCACAATCGGTACACATTTGCAACGGTGTTCAGGTTCGAAACCTGGCTCAACTTACTTTTTTCTTTTTTTTTTGTGTTTAATTAGTTAATTAGTTTCTATTATTCTTATATAAGTATTCATAGATGTTGAAAAGGGGTAAAAAATATTTTTCAACATCAAATTAAAAACGTCGTTCTACTAGCAGGCCTCAAGGGCACGTTACATGTCTGATTTTAGAATAAACAGAAAAACATTCGCAATCTACATAATTACATTAAAGTTAATAACAGTATTAATACAACAGACAAATACTTGGGCAGACTTTACAGGGAGATGTATATATTGTCTCCGGGTCTAAGAGGTTATACATTACTTAACCTATACTTTCAGAGATAGGATGTCTAGGCGTCAAAAAAAGGAAAAAAATAAAAATAAATAACAATATAATTATAATAAGAGATAATTCTAACTTTAATGGAAATGTAGAAAGTTCCCGTAGTTAAAACATTACATCTATGTCCATATGTTAAAAATTGCAAAGACTTTTTGTTCGACTGGTAATTTATAAATTGTTGAATTAGTAAATAAAACTAAAATAATACCAATGTGAACCTTTTCTGTGGGCACTATTAAAGATGGGTTTCAACGCTATACAAAATGTAATCAATTTTGATCATTCTTAACTAGCGCCATCTAACGGAGACCGCATTGGCAAACTTTACTTACTGATTTCTGCTAATGCCATTTCAATTCGTTCAATGGAATGACTACTGTCAAAATGCCACAGTTATTTTTAAAATAAGCCAAGTAAATTGTGTGATGTATATAAATCACTAGCTTCTGCCCGCGACTTTGTCCGCCTTAAATTCGTTTATCGCGGAAAAAGGGTATTTTTCCGGGATAAAAAGTAGCCTATGTCCTTTCCCGGGACTCAAACTATCTCCATACCAAATTTCATCCAAATCGGTTCAGCGGTTTAAGCGTGAAGAGGTAACAGACAGACAGACAGACAGACACAATTTCGCATTTATAATATTAGTATGGATCATTAATTCCAATATGATGGACAAATTCCTTATAAATATTATAAGTGACTGCGCTGTGGTCCCACCATCTAGAATTATTCTTGGCAAGCCTTCACATTCTGGTATTTTGCTCGTATAAGGGTATAAATAAGAATGACAACATATAATAAGAAACATTTTATTTCGTAAACATACTTATGTTGCATTCCATCATCATTAAACAATTTTAATTCGATTACATTTTACTAGAATTTCGCCACCTTTTTGATAGTCTGGCGTAGTCAAACACACCCAAAATAAATAAAAAATGAGATAGAAAAATAACCAATTACAAATAATATAACTATATGTAGCTATTGATTAAAGTATTTATTTTAACCACAATGAAGAGGCACCCAGTGAATCAACAGGTATGTAGATAGAAACATGCATTACACGCTTCCATCTTAAAATACAATAACATCACTCGGGCACCTACTTTACTAACAATAGAAAAAACAAACTGTATGTTTAATGTTGATAGAATAGCATCACTACAGTCCTTTTTATTACATTACTTAATACTTCAAGGCTCTGCCGTCATTGTCGATAACTTTTTGCAGACTCTCACTAATGCCGTTTACAGTCCCTGAGGTTTTGGCTTGTCCTCACGTTGGACAGGTCCCAGTTAAGGACCATTTGGCCTCATACATTTTCTATCAGATTTTAGTCTGGGCTTTATGACGGCCAGATAACTGTTGTGATATCACTTTGGGAACCGAGCCAATCTATTACAATTTGGTCTGTTATCAGGTATATTTGACCCTCGGGATAGGCAACTCGCACAGTTGGCAACATGACGTCACGGAAAATTTCCAAATATTTTTCACTATTTATGCAACCACCGACTTCTATAATTTCGCCTGGCCCCATGATGACTTCCAACCCTAATAAGCTAATGTTATTCTGCCGCTAGTTCTGGTAGGTAAAATACAAAATTAGTCATATGTCTCAATCCTGCTGGATACATGTAAGTGTTTGCGCACTGTTTTACTGTCGTTTTGGTGGAAAGGAACGGGTCTTCAGTATGCCTTGCGATTATATCCCGTGCAGACTGAGGAGTAAACATCACAGGAGCAAACCTTGGCCGCTTCCTTTCTATATCTTCAGTTTCTCCATGCCGATGCTGTTTGATTCACAATCTAACGGTTTTTCTCTGTAAAGAAACGTTATTTTTATTTAATCATCCTTATAACTTTAATAGACCATAAACAAAATAAAATGATGCCATGCATTTATAGTGTAGAAAAACGTTATTTTCATAATGCTAAATACTTATACTATAAGATATTCGTCATGCGAATTGTTATGTAATTATAAATTATAACAAAGTATAAATAACATGTAATATCATGTTATACGTAAACCAGTTTTAATAATTTCCTTTGATAAACAAATGAATAAACGAAGGCAAAGACCATTAAAATCATTAATATACAGGGTGTCCCAAGAAGTAGTGATATACTGAAGCTGGGAGGTAGAGGACCTAGAGGGCTATCTAAATCACCCCCATGTATGTTCCGCGATTTTTCGTATTTTCGGAGTTATGACTTTTTTTTTAATTTTTCACCTACCGCCGAGTACGATGAGATTTTTATTTATGGTGACGTGAATTATTGCGATAGATGCTTGTTTTTTTTTGTGTGCTAAGCTGATAAATAGGCCAATTCAGTATGGTAACATTTACTATCGTTAGATCTTTGAATGGAATAAAAAAAAATTAAATGCCAAAAATGATAAAATTACCCAATATGTTCACAACTTCAAGGGGCTTTAAAAAGATAAAATCACATTAAAAAAAATACCGTTTGGCTTTTAAAAACTTGCTCTATCTATCAGGTAGCTACCCTGAAAATTTCATTTTATTATTCATAAAACTTCAATCAAAAAATTGAAATCTAAATGTGGCAAGTGCAAAATTAATTAACTTTCTAAATAAATTTCGTTCTAAATCACGCACTGGCCATCAATAGAAAAAGAACAAAAAACAAAAGACGGTTGACGCATGAGAAAATTTTCACGTTGTTTGGTCATCGTTGGTACTTTTAAATAATTTAAAAATTGAGTTTTAATACTGCTAATTGTTCGTTTCTCTAATCATTTTGGCTATTCATATGGACTTTGACTTGCATTACGATTTGGATTAGTGTTTTTACCTGGAATCGACGACTTGGCATTATTTAACTGGACTTGAGTTTGCGTGTAAGTGATCATGTTTACTTCACGTGACTACGCAGAAATGCATCACTATTACGGTTATGCTAGGGGGAATGCGGCGGAAGCTTCAAGGCTGTACCGGGAACAGGTGGAACGAAGAGGCGGGCCTCAACCTGAAACGTTTCCTGACTATCGCATGATCTTAAGAGTACATAATGCGTATTTGGAAGGCTACACACCGGGTACCAGATCAGGCCGTATGGCCACTATGCCAGATCCTGATGTAGTAGATGCAGTGGTTGAAGAAGTAGAAAGAGACCCGTCGACCAGTGTGAGAGTTATGGAACGTCGTACCGGACTTTCTAAATCTCAGGTACACCGTACACTACAGAGTGTAGGATATCATCCGTTTCACATTAGAAAAGTGCAACAGTTGAAACCGGAAGATTACAATCGGCGAATTGAATTCTGTCAGGAAATGCTGAGGAGACAGGTGAAAACGAAAACTTTTTTAACCAAATCTTGTGGACGGATGAATCCCACTTTAGACGCAATGGGATTTTTAATATGCACAATTCTCACTCATGGACAATTGAAAATCCAAATTTAAAAAGGGAATCGACATTCCAAGAACACTTTAGTGTTAACCTTTGGTCTGGCATACTTAACGGTCAGCTAATCGGGCCCTTTCAGCTGCCAGACCGCTTGGGTGGCAATCACTTTTTAAATTTTCTACGCGTCGATCTGCCCCTGCTGTTAGAAGATGTGGACTTGGAGACACGCAGAAGCATAGTACTGCAGTGTGATGGTGCACCATGCCATTTTGCCTTGGACGTAAGAAACTATTTCAATCAAAGATACCCTGAAAGATGGATTGGTCGTTGCGGTGACGCCTGCCTTATAGCCTGGCCTCCACGGTCCCCGACCTAAACCCCATTGTTTTTTTTTGTATGGGAATGCCGCAATTTGGACGAGTTAACCCGGAAATTGAGAGTAGCAGAAGAAACCATTAAAAATAATAGAAGTGCATTCAGACGTTTAAAAGACAACTTTTTTCGGCGATGTCGCACTTGCATTGAGCAACAGGGGGGCCATTTTGAAAATTTATTGTAATTAAACACCTTGTAATTGATTTTCCTTTGTTTGTATTAATCATCACGTAAATTAAAAATTTGCACTTACCACATTTAGATTTAAATTTTTTGATTGAAGCCTTATGAATAATAAAATGAAATTTTCAGGGTAGCTACCTGATAGATAGAGCAAGTTTTGAAAAGCCAAACGGTAATTTTTTTAATGTGATTTTATCTTTTTAAAGCCCCTTGAAGTTGTGAACATATTGGGTAATTTTATCATTCTTGGCATTTAATTTCTTTTTTATTCCATTCAAAGATCTAACGATAGTAAATGTTACCATACTGAATTGGCCTATTTATCAGCTTAGCACACAAAAAAAATCAAGCATCTACCGCAATAATTCACGTCACCATAAATAAAAATCTCATCGTACTCGGCGATCGGTGAAAAATTTAAAAAAAAGTCATAACTCCGAAAATACGAAAAATCGCGGAACATACATAGGGGTGATTTAGATAGCCCTCTAGGTCCTCTACCTCCCAGCTTCAGTATATCACTACTTCTTGGGACACCCTGTATATGAGCTATAGGTAAGTTTATAAAATATAATTAATATATTCAACTTACCGTTAAATGCAATTGATGAGCAATTTACTTATTGACGTGTTGTTTTCAAACAACACCACTACTTTCACCTTCAAAAATGCTGTTAATTGAAGCATTATTTCAAAATATAAAGGTGTAATAAATATGTAATGTCAACCGTGAGTTGTTCCGAGAGCAATAGTCGAATTATAGATAACTAACGACATTGCCCACTAATGTAATTGCCTAATACCCGCAAATAAATAGCGTAAATTGTGGGTTGTTATGAGACGGAATTCATACGGTTGAAAAAAAAATATACATGTGATACGCCCTAGCAATGTTAATTTGAAACAACCCGTCCGCAATTTTGTACCTGATTTCAACCTGTCCTGTGGTCTAGTGGTAACCGCGCTTGACAATGGATCAGAAGGACGAAGGTTCAAACCCTGACTTGGGATGTCAGACAATGTATTTTGACTTCTTAGTCAAGCTTGCTGGGAATTATTCTAAGCGAAATATGCATTCTTAAGAACTACAATATTTGTAAAAGAAACAAGATGAAGATGAAATAACATTCGGTAAGTGCTGCCACCTAGAATATGATAATTTAAAGAGGTCAAATAATTTGTTTAGTGAGACACTCGCTCGCCCAGTGCTGCCATCAAAGAGGCTGAATTGATAAAAATAAGGCAATCAAATATGAACATTGAATGTTAAATGTAAAAGTGCCCTTGATGCTTACTTGCAGAATAAAGTTTTGAATTTTGAAAAAATTAAAGGTTTCAGAAAAGTTGTAACTTCCTTATATAATTACTGATATTTTTTTAAATATTATGAACGTTTTCAATTGTCAATTAAAGAATGGATTTTAATTTTACGCAAATTGATTAGTCCGCCATTTATGAAGAAATGAAATGCCTTTTAACCCCTGTTTTTTTTTATATTTTCTGGTATACCTATATTAAAGTAAATCATGCAAATTCATTTTAAAATAATAATAAAAAAAAGCAAAAACAGGGACATACAACTGGGGCTCGAACTCACGCCACTAGTGAGTTCCAGTGCGCGTTCGTTGTCACGAATTTGCCTGGATACTTATGTGAGGTCACCGACTGTATAGTTGAATTATCGAGAAGATGGAATTGCATTTGTAGTGGTTGTACCGTTTGCAACAAAAGGAGAATATTTTTCTCTTAACTTAATAAAATGACATACCCAAGAAGTGGAATAAGTAGTAGTCCTCTGTTTTTTTCTTTTATTCGCTATCATGTTCTTCATCTGAGCTGTCACAAGTATTGATAATAAAATTGTCTGTTATTTGATCCATTTCTCCTTCCTGACATCGATATTTATTTTCTTCACTTTCGACGTGGTGACAAATATTTTCCCAGTCCTCAGCAGTGATGGTATTCATTCGTTCAGTTGCTAAACTCATAATACCTTGCATGTTTAATGAAACGTTTCTTTTAGCTACATATCATTTTACCATGGACCAAATATTTTCGATCGGATTGAATGTCGGGTGATAGGGTGGCAATCGTAATACGGAGTGGCCATGTTCTTTTAAAATTGCATCTATGTGGTACTCGCGAAACCGCTCTTTATTTTGTTTAATTAATTCATACAAACTGGTTTTGTTCATCAACCGGTTATACGAAATGTTGTGTTCTGTCAACCAATCCATCATTTCTTGTTTATTAGAATTTGACGTTGGAGCACGATTCAAAAGTTTGTTGTGATAGGACGCATTATCCACGATAAGTACGCTATTCGGTTTGAGGTTCGGTATTAATTTTTCTTTTAACCATTTTTCGTAGTTGACAAAGTTCATCTGGTCATCGTAATCTCCCGTTTTTTGGTCTGCCTTAAACATTAACAATGCGTTGGGAATAAAACCATCTTTTCCTCCTGCGTGCACTATTATTAACCGCTGGCCTGTACTGATTTGTTTTTTTACACCAAATTCTGTTCCATCGGTCCAAGCTTCTCCGGACACATGTGAAGTGTGGATGTAGGTTTCATCAGTATAAACTAGTGGTCTATCTTGAGATCGATATTCCGCAATTTTGATAAGGTAATTTATTCTTAGCAGTCGTATGTTGTGTTTTTCCATTAATATTTTTCGGTTGTCCTCGGTCTTTTTCCATTTAAATCCTAATTTTTGTATTTGTTTTCGTAAGGTGGAAATGCCAAATTTGTAATCTATATCGGATTTTAACACAGAGTGGAGTCCCTTTAAGAATGGAAATTGCTTATGGGACAGATGAAAATTGTATATAGTTCTCCGGATGACTTCCTGATCAAAATCGTCTACTGCTGATGACGGACAAGGACGCAACTTTTTATTCTTCGGGGAGGTGAATTTCTTTGTTGTTGCGAATTTCTCGCTGTTGCTCTCAGTCACAATGTTATAAACAGTAGAGAGACAAACACCTGTAGCTTTTTCAACTAACTGGGCAGCGGTGTAAGGCAAGTTTAAATTTTTCGTCAGTTCATTTTCAAAATAGTTATAACAGTTGAAAATTATTTGGTTACTTTGACTCTCAATAGGACCAAAATTACTTACAGCCATATTTTTTTAAAATATAGAATTTATTCGTAGTCGTACGGGCGGACACAATAATTAATTGAGAATACAATCAAATCAGATGTAAAAATATACGCACAACGTAAATAATATTGACAATTTCACACTGACATTATTTTTGTTTTTAGTTCTTCGATATATATATATATATATATATATATATATATATATATAACAACCTCTTTGTATGCTGATAGTACAAGAAAATAGAAAATTCAAATATAGAATGCCTGTAAACAAACAATACTACTACATATGCAATTCCACGCTCTCGATGATTCAACTATACACTCTTGCTTTTTTCGCAGATGGAATCTATACTCACTATTGTTTTCCTTCAGGGAAAAGCTATATTCAAACCTCCTGATTTGAAAGTCGCAGTTTAAACCTCTCGGCTACCGGATCTTATTAAGATAAATACATGCATATAAATTTACACTCAACGACCTAGACGACTAGAGATGGGTAACTACCCAGGTAAATACCCAATGTTGGGTATTTACCTACCCGCGGGTAAATACGCGGGTATTTATTCTTATTTCTCAGTTGTATATATTTAGTAATATCTGGGCTTAAAGCTAATGCTAAATTGATTATTTATTGTAATATTTAATTTAAAAAAAATGCAATACTTATATTTAGACAGTAATTTAAATAATATTTTGATTATGAGTTTTTATTGTCATTGGTAATCATTAACAAGCCCAGCATTTAAGAGTTAATATATGATTGTACACTAATATATACTTAAAAAGTAAAAAAAAAAATTAACTTATAATGGAAAATGGTCTAATCCTTGGTGTCATTATAATGTTTAATAGCAACCGACTCTCGCCGAAAATATAAATTTTATTTCACTTGCCTTAACGCACAGATCACCTCCACCCTTAACGTCAATAATAGTGGATTGTTCGACAAGGGCCTAAAATAAGTCATAATGACACGAAGTGTTTTTTTGGACGAGCTCGCGAAGTGAGCGAGGACAAATATCTCTGAGTGTCATAATGGCATTTAGCCACGTCTTAAGCACTCTGCTTTTCACTTCGACTGCGAGAAAATAAAAAAGACTTAACATTAAAATTGTATATTTTATGAAAAATTAAAAGTACAGTTTGAACAATTCTACCAGAAATTTTGGCCAATCTGATCAGGTTGGATTGTTTGTTTTTAATTATTCGTAAGAAGTATCTAGCCGGCCGCATGTTTTTTTTTAGTTTCATAGAAATTTGTATGGAATTATATGGCTTTCTTTTAAACCCTAGGGGTTAGATGTACTATTTTAGTCTCGCTACGCGAATTAAATATTGCGTACTTTTTGAGCAGGGAAGTGAAAATGTTATATACTTCATGTGTTTAATTTAGTTGTCGGTGTTGGAACTAGTCAATTTGGTTCCTATGCTACTTTAGGGCTGATTATTACTGTGATGTTATACAATTACGCCAAATCTTCATTTCAGTTACGGGTCCACCCGTGACCATGGAAGGCTTCCGAAACGTCGGGAACTCAAATGAGATAATATACGCGATATAATCCGTTAAATTGTTTTATTTCAATGAGTAATAATCGCGGAAACAGAAGAAAATATTATTATTAACATAATTTCCATTAAAATCGTTTCTTTTTTGCAAAACTTCCCAATACCGATACTGATACCGGAATCTCGGTATTGAGTCTGAATACCGATTTGCAATACCGATATCGAATTTTTCTGTATTTGTATGCCCTAGTCGCAATAAATAAGGAATATAAACATAATTCTATAATAACATTTAATTTTCGTCTACAAAATTTGTGATTTATTGTTGATTTTATTTTCCTTTTACGTTACACTTGGTCATTTTTAATTTTGTTGATTAAAAGAAGTAGTAAACAACCTCTGTAGACTTTTATTGCAAACCTGAATCCGTGAATCGGCATGCCTAAAGTAAAAAGTATCTACCCGAGCATTTGGGTAGATACGGGTAAATACCTATTTACCGGGTATTTACCTGGGTGGGTAGATTGGGTAAATACCCACGACCCATCTCTATAGACGACCATTTACAGGGTGTTACACTTAAATAGGTCAATAATGGCAGCTACTTGAACCCACTACATGGAAGTCAGCTCATTGCAATGCATTTATTGATTTATTTGGTTTTACAAAGCATTTGTGCCTTAACAGCTAATGCCAAAATGCATGTGTACTTGGATATGAGCTGACTAGCAACGCGTACCTCTCCCAGTGACACGGTCTCCGCCCCAGGCCAGTACTCGAAACACTACACTACACTGTATTGAACAGTGCCAATAAACAATAGTAATAAAACTTTCCGCCCTTTTCATTGCTGTCCCTGAGCAGGCACAGCCTTGCACTATTGGGTTATTCCCACCTGTTACCACCAACTTGTTGCCACTGGTAACAGCTGGGTTACCAGTGGTAACTACTGGGAGATAAATTCTAATTTTAGTTAAAATTACATTAAAGTGGTATAGTTAGGTAGTCACCATTTTCTTTCTTTCAAATGATTCATTTATATTTTTTTTTTACTACTGTCAAATAATTAGTATGTGAGCTCACAACTATTGAGCGTGCCTGTAGATGTTATAATTGCCTGACTATTCAGTCATGGTTTATTCAAGGTTTTGTGGGAGATCTTAAAGTTTAACAGTGGACAACAGTTTGAAATGATGATGGTGAATTTTTCGTAATCTTCTATGACCTGAAATTAAACTTACCCGCAACAGAGTTAACAAAGTTGGCATGACCCTTGAGCTTCTTGATCCTGGTGCCGGTGGGGACGTCCCACACGGCCACAGCGTTATCCGTGGCGCATGAGTACAGGTGGGAGCCGTCAGAGGAAAAGTTTATCTCCATGATGGCTCCCGTGTGGCCTTTCATTACCATCACATTCTCGCACTGGCCATACACATTCCATACAACTGAAAAAAGAAACAATGTGATGGAATTGGATGCAAAGCTGCAAGTGGCAAACATAATTTGCTTGACCTTTCGGTATAATTTTCGCAGAATGTAGCCTGTGTTTTGTTACTTTTTGGTTTTCAATCTATCTCTGTAAATTGACCTACTGGAAAAAAGTGAGTTGCTGAAACTGTCTTCTTTCAGCTCATGCTTCATGTTCAATATTATATGTACAAATGCCAAACTAGATTGCATTCCATTTAGTAGATACTCTTTACTTTAGGAAAATTATTATAGATCACAATAACAATAGACTAATACACAACTTACAGATTTGTCTATCAAACCCTGCGGAAGCTAAATGTTTTCCTTCAGGGTGGAATCTGGATGTGAATATCTCTCCTTGGTGACCTTCTAGCAGCATAATGGGTGCATAGAGGTTGGATGTGCGTGGTACCTACAAAGTAAGTGTTTGACCAAACATTTGGAGAAAACAAAATGTATGTGAGCAAAAGAAAAAATATTTATATATACAAGAAAAGGAGTTACCTCGATGTTGAGATATTGTATATATATTTGGCTTTAGCTTTATGCTTTTTTTTTTACACATGGACAATCTCACACAAATCGATCTAGTCCCAAACTAAGCAAAGCTTGTACTATAGGTACTAGGCGACGATATACGTAATATATAGATAAATTACTTAAATATAGAAAACATCCAAGACCCAGGCACAAACATTTGTGCTCATCACACAAACTCTTGCCCTGGCCGGGATTCGTACCCAGGACCTCCAGCTTCGTAGGCTGTTGTGCAACCCACTGACCCAGACGTGTCGTTTAATTGAAGTTAAATAAGAAGAGGTTGTTGAATTGAAGAATAACTTACCGAAGAAGTAACCACAGCTTTTTCTCTAGTGCCGACTACTGTAATTTCATGTCGGGTTTTTTTAGCTGGAACGACTGAAAAGTCGTCAGCTTTCCGTTTCTCTAATTCAGGCATATTTATAAACTAATTGACCCAGATGTTATTAATTTTACCACTTTTAGCTATACATAACCTAACCTAGAAGCGTCGTTTGTTTTGACATGACCAGTATTGCCAGCGCACTATGCTCCAAAGTTACCACAAAGTCAAGAAAAAGTTACCTTTTGCTGTAAAAAGTAACCCTATGTTTTTTTTAATACACATAGTCATTATTAATTTCTCTTGGCAACGGATCAACAACGAAATTTATTAAGCTCTCCTACATTTTCAAATGAAATTAAATATTTATAAATTTTCGATGTTCTAAGCGTATACGTAAATAAATAAACGGATATAGACAACCTGTACAAATCATTTTTCTACAAGGAGACGGCACCACAGGCCTGCGCTGCGTACTGTGCCGCAGCGGCCGTTTACACCTGACAGATGTCCAGTCACTATTTGTATAAACAAATCATTTTTTCCTGTTTTCATGAAGATTTTTTGCAGTCTGAGAAAGTTTTCACGGTGTAATTATACCAGTGCATCAGTTGAGTAATAATAGATATAATATTCCCTGTGCTCCAGTGAAATAGCAGTCTTTGTTCATCAATGTCATTGCAATGCCTTTTTATATCCTTTATTATTTGTGTTTCTAGATAAGTTTACTGTAAGTTTATTTTTCTTTGTTTTCCTTACGTGTGAGTGCAATCTACATCTCAACCGCTTGACAGCACGTCGTCCTGCTATATATGCAACACATGCCATAAATCGTTTCAATCGGCCAAAGGCCTAAACATTCATTTCACTAAAACTCACCGTCGATGTCACAGCCAAAATGATGTACCTACAAGTGACAACCCACTCACTCTTCCTCCCGCCTTTCCTGCCGCCACCCAACCAACCACACCTTTTCATATTCACCTCAGCCACCTTAAAAAAATAACCTCGGTGGTAAAAAGAGTTCCACGAGGTGCTAGAATCACTGTCGCGACACGTCTATCACATCTAATAGATAAGTGTACTGTGAAGGTATTAATCCTTCACGATGGATGTAGAAGTAGTACATATTTAAATTAGGAACGTCAGCTGTCTCTTAACAGTTTTATGACATAATATTTTCTTCTGTTTCCGCGATTATTACTCATTGAAATAAAACAATTTAACGGATTATATCGCGTGTATTATCTCATTTTAGTTCCCGACGTTTCGGAAGCTTTCCAGCTTTCCAGGAGCATGACCATGTCCTCCCGTGACCATGGAAAGCTGGAAAGCTTCCGAAACGTCAGGAACTAAAATGAGATAATATACGCGATATAATCCGTTAAATTGTTTTATTTCAATGAGTTTTATGACAATTATGTAAAAGTCTTAGGTCAGACGTTGAATACAAAACATCAAACCCGTACAAGCTCCTTTTTATTTATACCACCACGAGCTACAACCCCACATATTGGTGAAGGTGCGTGGGTTTCCGCAAGCCACGCTCGGCGGAGGTGGCATTTGGCCGAAAAACTTAAGAATCATAAGTACAGGGATCTCAGCCCCGAGTATAATTTTATTCCTTTCGGGGTCGAGACCTTAGGTCCGTGGGGTCCCAGCGCCCACAAACTATTTAAAGATCTCCAAAAAGTGTCCGAATCGACTGGTGACCGAAGAGCTGGCAGCTACCTTGCACAACGTATTAGTATTGCTATACAGCGTGGAAATGCTGCCAGCATCTTCGGCACCATGCCGCGGGGGCACAACCTTTTAGATTTATTTTAGTTTTAATTAAATTTACTAATAATTTATTATAATGTATTAGTTTTATAGCTTAATATGCTGTAATATGTTATAATTTACATTATATTATTAATCGATACACGTCCCTGACAAAACGACATACTTTTAACAAAGAAAAAATGATAGCAACGATAAGGAAATCTTTATTTAAGATTTAAATTATATTATACTAGATGGCGCCTGCAACTTCGTTAGCGGAGGCGAAAAAGTAATAATCCCTCTTTTTTCGAGAGCCTAGTCGGGTAAAAAGTATCCTGTAACCATCTGTGGATACTCAGCTACCCGTGTACAAAAAATAGTTGAAATCCGTTTAGCTGATTTGGCGCGATGAAGCCACAACAACACATACGAACATACAAAAAAAAAATTTTTGATTCAGTGACCTCCAAATAGTCCGTTAAAATAATTTTCTTAAAAATATCTTCAATGTACAGACATTTCATTTTTACAATTTAATAATAGTATAGATTAATAATTTAACTTACTACGGCATTATATTTAGTCCGTTATAATCACCAAGTCTTTAGTATAAATGTTCAGTGATAGAACCATACCCAGCAACCTCGATTTTCATAAGTGGAAAAGAGACAATGGTATATTTTTAATGTTACATACCATCTGCGTTGCATAAATGTCGATGGAAACCAAAGCATCCTGTTCACTATCCGAATGTCTTAAGCGCTGTACACACTCTCGGATTCAAACAGTTACAAAAGTTACCAAAAAGGTAACAAAAGTAACCCTCTGGCAACGCTGGACATGACATGTATACAGAAGCTGTTCCAGTTAATATTAAAAACGCGTTATCGTTTGTTAGTAATCGAATACTTCTGCATTTGTTTAATCGATACCTTTAAAAGTTGTGTATGGCAACACTTCAACTTTGACGTAACATGAGTTTTGTCAAGTTTTTAAATTTCTTGCATTCAAAATATTATTAAAAAATGAAGAGAACGAAACCTAGATAACATCCCATCATGCAAAAACTACAGCTCACATTGGCCATTATAAAGCCACACGCCGTGAAGAACCCAGTGGCTCTTACATTCATTAGAAACGTTATAAAAAATAAATTCGTAGTCATTAAAACAAAACGGGTTTCTTTGGATAGAGAAGCAGCGAGTAAATTCTACAGTGAACATGTTGGCAAGTTCTTCTATAATCGGCTTGTGACGTTCATGACAAGGTAGGAATATAAATAAAACAATTTAAAAAATTAACATAACCTATGCACTTATCAGAATCTGGCCTCTAAGCTAAGGCCTTTTGTAATTTGGCACTCCTTATTGAGCAAGTGCCAAGAAAACTCGAACTTATTTTACATGAATAACTATTGCATATATTTCCTATGATCCTCATATTATATAAAACTATTTTGATCTACTTGTTTACTATTAAAAATAACTGGCTATAATATAGGTTCAGCATTTACACTTACAGGGTAGACTACAAGTATCTAATTACCAAATGAATTATAGTTGTTAACCCTTAATTTGACAAGAGTTAAAAAAAATGCATTATTCAAGCCTCAGCAAAACCAAAGTTCTAAGCATTACAAGAAGTTAATGTAAAAGTTTGTTGATCCTGGTGAACATAGCCAAATTTGTTTTTACTGCTACCTGCTTATTCGTTGGGTGCCAATAATTTACCCTATCATCATCATTTTGCGCATCTTTCCACAATGTAACGGATATTGCTTCCCCTAATATTAATATCTATCATCCCTATCAAGACGCCATCTCTCTCTTCTCCAGTTCCCTCCAGCTGGATGTTACAAAGTTATTTTATAGTTAGTTATTATAGTTGACGACCGGTTTGGCTCAGTGGGAGTAACGTTGCCTGCGAAGCTGAGGTCCTGGGTTCAAATCCCGGTAAGGGCGAATATGTGTGTGATGAGCAATAAATATTTGTTCCTGAGTCTTGGATGTTTTTCTATGTATATAAGTAATATATCTATTAAATATATCGTCGTCTAGTACCCATAATACAAGCCTTATTGAGCTTACCATGGGACTAGAGCGATTTGTGTAAATTGTCCCGTAATATTTTATTTATTTATTTATTGGACCATAAAGGTTTAGGGTGGTTTTGCAAATTTATTTTGGAAAAACTACCAGAATACAGGGCTTTTGGATTATGATCTCTTTGTGTGGCCACTCTTCTCAAGTTAATACTTTTATTCATCCATTCTTTTTTCTACTATGTCTCAAGCACAGCTTTTTAGGGTTCCGTAGCCAAAATGACTCTGTATAGTTTTGTCATGTCTGTATGTATGTCACAGGTATTTTACAATGTTCTATTGTCACAGGTATATCAATGAAATTTGGAGTATAGGTGTCTTGTATGAGCCGCTCCTTGATTTGATAGTTCAATAGAAAAAAAAATCTAGGGAAGGGTGCTCCATAAATGCAGCTGAAACTGAAAAACTGTCCATAGATATTTGCTGAAATTAGCCAATATCTATGGACCAGGCATAGCGTGGACTGATCTAGATGTGGGCTCAGTCATATCAGTGGGGCCCTTTTTTCTTTCAAGAGAATGTTTATGGAGGCCCCATTAAGTGTGAGGGCCCGTTGTTGCCTACGCCTAGCTACGCCACTGTCTATGGATGCCCTCTACTTGCCCAAAAATAACCAGCCATTGTTTTGATTTTAGTCTTTACTAAATCTGAAACATCTTGCGTTTCAGTGGCAGCGTAGACCTGCATATCATGGGGCACACAAACGCTATCCAGCTGTGGCGGCGCATGCTTGGCCCCACCAGCGTGTACAAGGCGCAATTCCAGGAGCCCTACTGCCTCCGGGGCATGTTCGGCATCTCCGACACGAGGAACGTCGCTCACGGCTCAGGTACTTTATGCAAGTCTTTATTAACACATTCAACTGCAACTTCATGAACTATACAGATTTGTATTGTAAGAACCCTACACAACTCGAAAGCTGATGATTTACAAGTCTGAACCAATTATCTTGAAACAGAGTTAACAACACCTTTGACCAAGTTATGTCTGGGTTTTCCCTTTTAGATAAAAAAAGGAAATCGAAGTAGGTTCATCTATACAAAACCATTTAAACTGATGAACTCGCGTATATGATCTCAGTCAAGTTCCCTACGTTTAGGAAGCTTCTGTGTTCCCAGAGCAATCAGAGAGAAAAAACCTTTTTTGTCCGTCAATGCTAACTCTTGCTAAGCTACCATCGTTTCACGAAATGAGGCTTATTAAAAACAAAGAATAGGTAAACTACTTTTCATCGGAATGAATACGCGACATATCCCTTTAATTAGTTTTATTTGAATTAGTGATAATCATGGAAACAGATAATATTATCGGGTCATCTGTTCAGGAGCTATTCTGCCATTGACAAACACATACACACACGTTAAATTTATAACACCCCTCTTTTTCCCTTTTCAGATTCCCCACCATCAGCAGAGCGGGAGATCAAGTTCTTCTTCCCGGAATTCTCCTTCTACGAGTGGCACAACGGACACGAGGCGCTCTACAGGAAGGGCCCCATCATCTTCAACGATCACCTCTTCGAGCATGTCAGGAAACTATAGCATAACTATCACTGCCAGTGTCAGTACTTTCGTTTAGGTTTTCTTTGGCTACATTCTCATTTTGTCAACTACTTACCATTTCAAAATGTTGACAAGATAGGATAAGATATGGCCTTACTTTGCAGAATTCCATACAAGGTGACTTCTAAGACGCGATATAAAATGTTACTTTCCGAGGCTACTCATAAAGCACTTGTCCCACCGCCACCGAGTAAGCGATGCGCTATCGGCGATTTTCTCGCCCAAGAAACGAACAAAAGATAATCGCTCCCGTGTAAATTAAAGAGAGAGATATATTTATAGTTTATCGCTGGCTGTTCACGCCGGCGATCTATCTCTCTCCTTTATTTACACGGGAGCGATTATCTTTTGTTCGTTTCTTGGGGGAGAAAACCGCCGATAGCTCATCGCTTACTCGGTGGCGGTGTGACAAGTGCCTAATGACGATAAAATTTAAGTATGCGACAACATCGTTCATAAAAAAAATTACCTCCCATACTGACCAACTACGGTAGTTGCAAGTTTTGTATGGAGACATCGAGGTTTTTTTACGATTTCTAAATTAGTCTCATACGTCGTTATTGTGAGTAGCCACGGAAAGTAATTCTTTGTATCACCTCGTAGAAGCCACCTTGTATTAGATTAATGGATTATAGTTCCTTTTCCTTTGCTTTTTCGCGAAATAGTGTGTTGGTTAGATGTGAGCACACTTTATAGTCACATCTAACCAAGATACTATTTCGCGGAAAGCAAAGGAGCCATTAATCTAAGATAGGTGGTGGACGATTTGGGAATGTTGACAAGAGAGGACACTGAGTCGCCCTGAGTAGCTCTGAGTAGCCCTACTCCGAAACCTGAAAAACGAAGTTCGTATAGTGCCATCCCGCTCACGCAAATACAGCTTACATGAGAGCGAGAGGGACGGCACGTTACGAACTTCTAATTTGGTAACGCCTCTGGACGAAATGGGATTGTTGACGAGCTAGAAAGTTGAAAAAGGGGTGGAAGAAATGATCCTAAAGGTTTCTTTTTAACAAGAGCCATCAGAATCCACCAATCACAGCAGAGGATTTCAAGTACCGTAAGATTTTGAGGTCTGTGGGGAAATGGTTCCAAAGTAACTTAAGGTAATAAGAAAATCGTCATCATAGAATATATATTATTTTTACATCTGCTGAACTACCAAAGTACCTGTTCAGTAGGTGACTTATGTTCATGTTATTATCAATAAGCTAGTCAAAGTATCAATTAAATTTTTGTTGCCAAAAAAGGAGTTTTAATACACTGTGGGAACAAGTAATCTACAGACTGGAGTGTAGAGAACCAAGGAAAATAATGTCTATAATATCCAAAGTGTCCGTAAAAAGGCGTTGGCGTTTAAAGGTGCGTCCACATTTGTATCATTTGCCCGTATCAGATCATCGTCGCGTAGCATGATCGCGTGTCACGATCACGCGTTTGGACGTTGCGCCGATCCGATCACTCGAAATCCATTTGCTACGCGTATCACACACTTGTATCGGAAGAGTGCGGCATTATCGGCGCGCCGACAGTAAGCGTCCAAGCAGCGCGATACGCAGTCATGCTACGGCACGGTGATCGGATACGAGGAAATGATACAAGTGTGGACGCACCTTTAGCGATACTGGTTTTTTAAATATGTAGATAAAGTTTAAAATTATTTCACACTGAAAGTGCTCGTCGCGGCGCTTCCACTCCGGTGTGTATCGGCCCTTAGTTTTTTAGTTCGGCTGTAATCAAAACGGCAGCCCTAGTAAGTGATCCCGGACTTGTAAGAAAAAATGCTTTTGACCTTTTGATTGCCAATTTGCAAATCACGCCATTGAAAATTCCCTTTTCTTCCTCGTGGCCCCACTAGTCACGGCCCTAGAAATAGGGTACATGCATGAATTTTTTTATCGCTTTTCTTAACTAAATATTAAAATACCGTAAAAACTATTTCAAAATGTGAAATTACTAATTAGACAGAGAGGTCCGATATGCACTATTACGTCATAGTGCACTCCGGCCATATAAACTTCAAACATTTCATTCTATCTCTTTCTTGCAAAAATTCTGTTTTGCAAGAAAGAGATAGAATGAAATGTTTGATGGCTTATATCTTGGTTATTTTTATAGTTATACGAAAAAATATTTTTGTCTACTGTTTGTTACATGAATGAGCTTTTAATAAAGCAAAAATAAATATTCATGAATATTCCCTATTGTCGTGTCAGATATTTGTGCGCGCGCTTTGTTGTGGCAGATATTAATGCCGGTAACTGGTCTCTAGATAAGGGCGTCCGCTTCGTTGAGCTCGGCTTGGAATCCGCTCCAGGTGCCGTTTCCTGTATATTCATAATTCGTGTGGCGCACCTGGGGCGGACGACAAGCCGGGCTCTCGCGAGACGCAGCGGATGCTCTAATGATGTGAATGTTTAACGGAGGACTTTAACCTCAATTCTATTTTTTGTAGTGGCGTCGAGCCTTTAGACACGGATCCGTGCAGGGCATTTAAACTCTAGGTTAAAATGCATACGAAGGGTTAAAACTCATTGGTGATGCTTTATCAGCTGGGAGCATCTTCCAGAGTTTTTAACATCGCCGCAAAGTTGCCAGCTTGTCGGTTTTGTATTGGATATATTTTAGAGTCTGGCTCGATTTGTGTAAAAATTGTCCTGTAATATTTTTTTTATTTTTTTTTTCTAGTGTGTGCAGGAATTGCACGATTTAATCCCGCCATCTCCGTTCCACTATCGGACGTCCAGGCGTGGGGAGCGACTTTATCCTTACATACGCAAGAAGCGATTTGTTTCGTCATTTCGAAGGGAAACTGCTAAAAATTAAAATTTGGGTCTCTTAAAGGACTATTAAAACAAGAGGACTGTCAGTCTTCATACAAAAACCCGTTCCCGATATGTACAACGCCATCTATGTATAGGAATTATTATTTACAATTATTCAACTTAACGATTTATCTAGCTTATGCCGTAGCGTGCGCCTTAAATTCGTTTATCGCGGATAAGGGTATTTTCCGGGATAAAAAGTAGCCTATGTCCTTCCCTTAGACTCAAACTATCTCCATACCAAATTTCATTCCAATCGGTTCAGCGGTTTAAGTGTGAAGAGGTAACAGACAGACAGACACACTTCCACATTTATAATATTAGTATGGATTAGCTGTTTACAAACGTATTGTTACTGTACAGATGTAGTGAATAATCGTGTCCCATCGTGAAAACTCGGCACATACGACTACTTCCGAATGGTGCCGATGTGTCCATGAATTATTGTATTATTAAGTGACGTGTTTGTATCAAATAAATTGAGTACTTTATTCATCAATGTCAAATTTCAAACCACCAGTTTGAAGTATATCACACTGAGATGTTAAAACCACCACGATCCAATCATATAAAGAATTCGTTACGTACCTAAACAAAGATCAAACTAGTTACCGAGGATATTTTGTTTTATTAACAGCACTGATAAAAACTGCAATTTCCGGTTTGGATTATGCTCTGACATCCAAACCGGAAGGTGGATGGAGGTGGCGGATTTGTGTGAATCATGGCTGTTTCTAATGATCCTCTAAGTATCGGGACCCCAAATGTCTAACTATAAGTCAAGACTACAGTTAGAACTATGAATGCCTCCTTTATCACACTTCAAATTATTGTAAATTAAAAATAGTACAACATAACAAAAAATAAACCACAACATAAAACAAAACCAGAAAACCAGCTGCGAAATTGTTCTAAAATCCATAGAGCCGCCATATTATTCTAAGATACGGCCATACATGGACCTTCATCTACTCGGCCGAGGCATCGAATGGCCCCCATCTTGAAGCCAAAGTTTTGACGATCCTAATGCACTAGGGTTGCCTGTCGATATCCTGGCAAAGCTATGTTAAATTCGAGTTTTAAAATGGCATTTTTGGATAAAATTTCACCCATCGGTCCGCGGCTCAAAGATGGGCTCAATCGAGAGCCAAACTGTCAAATAACAAGAATGCGACCGTCCCCTACGTTGATGGGAACTGAGTGTGAATGAAGCAGTGAGATGAATACGAACATTTCCGAGAAAATACGACGGGAAATGATTATTCACTACATCTGTATCCAATATGTTTTTTGTTCAATTATAACATCATTAAATGTTTAGTTTTAAAACGCCATCTAGTTTTTGCCTGAGACCTTCTGATCGGGGCACAATCCTAATTATGGCAGTTGACAGCCTCTTGCTTTAATGGGCCTTGGTCTCTGCAAGGCATGAGTGAATAGGCTGTTACTAAACCAGCGAGCTACACATTGACCCTGTAGTCACTAACCATCAGGTGATACTGGGTCAATCATTGGTCATTTTATGAACTAAACAAAATGTATCAAGTCAAAAATTAACTTAATCGAGATTAAATTAATCGACGATTATTAATCGTCAGTTTAATCGATTAAATTTCACGATTAAATCTTGATTAAAAGTTGAAGCTCAAATGAGCGTTTTTCAACACAAATGTGCACGATACAAAAATGCAATATGTCTAGTCATGTGTACACTTGAAAAATCATTCTAGTGTGCTAATAAACTTGTTTCAGTAACACAAGGTGATTTTATAGTGCTGTCCTAGATCTACGTAACTCTAGACTTAGACATATAAAAAAAAATCTCATTTATTCCCAATATAAATCGCGAGAAAATTTATCTAGTTAATTAATCGATTAAAAATGTAATAGCTGGATATTAATCTACGATTAATTTAATCACATTAAATTAATCGTAACTTGATATTGATAAGATTAATTAATCGTCATTTTTAATCGTTAATCGCGATTAAGTAGGTTAATTTTAATCGTTATTCGATTAAATTTTGCACATCTCTGCTCTGTAACCACTGAACTATAAACAAATTACAAATGTCGATGAAAAACCGACAAAAAACATTATCTTGAGCAAATAAATACAATCAGAAAATAAAATATATATATTATGTATTTTAAAACACCCAAAATTGTTATAGAAACACTGTAAATCATACAAACGTATCATTTATATTAGTTACAAGAAACAAGTACATAACATAATAATAACACTAAGTACATACATCATGTTCACTAATAAAATCACAAGGATTTAAGATCTGACAAATTCAAGACTACAATTTTGTTATTTTTAAGTACTTCATTCAAGTTTCCAGATGAAGGTGTTTCTTCGATTAAGTATATGTTGATCAATAAATTTATATTAAAAAACAATGAATAAACTTATCTCTATCTAACGATTTCAATGCTTTACTCAAGTCATTTTTTAAAATATATTGTCACGAATCTATGCTGCAAGAATATAATTTAAGTTATATTTCTTATTTCAATGATGAATTTGCCATAGAAATAAAAAATATTCTTGCAACATGGATATGTGACAACACAGGAATGTTTATAAGAGATCGATCGAATCTGATTATATTCGATAAAGGAGATCAACAGGAATGTTGTGTCCAGCGATATCAAAATATACACCATGTTTTTTTTATTTACGTCATTACGAACTATGCAAGTATCCGTGAATGTATCGCAGGGGGGGGTTGCTCTAAAGCTTCGTATCGTATTAAACTTTATTTAAGTGAGCGGGAGAGCAACATACAACCTTCAGTAGCCCTCAGGTCGATTACTACTAGTGCAAACTACATCCAGCGGATTCGTAATCGGGACAGTTTCGTGTGTAATCCACTAACGTTGGCTTTTGAGCGCCGCAATGATTACAATCCGTGTGCGGTTACTTTGTTGACACGTTTACTGTCCCTGAAATATTTTAATTTGGGATATTTTAATTTCACGACTATATCTGAGCTATTTTGAAATTATAACAAGTGTTTTCATAATATATTCGTAGACGAACCAAGGTCGCCGACATAGCAAACAGGGTAAGCAAACTGAAACGGCGATACACATAGTTCGAAGAACCGATGGCCGAGGGCAGAAAGGTTCTCGAATGGAGACCGCGTACCGGCAAGCGCAGCGTGAAAAGGCCACTCGCAATGTCGAACGACCTGGACGCGGGTCGCCTCTATCTGGCCCATGTGGACATCTATTGAGGAGGCCTGTGTCCAGCAGCGGTCGTCTTATGGCTGAAATGATGATGAAGAACAAGTGCTTGGGTGGGCTTGCCTTTCGCGTAGTATACGTTGATTTTAAAGCGGCGTCTGGCCGTATGTATTTTACACTTATTATTGTGTCCGTTTAATATATGTACATACTTCAGTTCCAAACTGCTTTGCGCCACCTATTTATACGTACAGTTTATTTTTCTCAACGTCTACTACCCAAACGTTGTCCGGAAGAGATAGCTGTTTAGCAAAAAGACTGTCTGTTGTTTACCAATCTGTACTTTGTTTAGGAGGTGTGCAATAGAGAGTTAGTGTATTGTATTGTATTGTACTCGGGGCCTCTTGTGCTCTGACGTAAATGCCAAAAACACGGTGTATACCTTCTCGCCTATTCGCCTATCTTGACAAAGACCTTGGGCCGCGAGAACACCTTGATGCCCTCCTCAAGCTTGGCTAGCTGTTTCTCCAGCTCCATCTTCCGGTTCCGCATCCTCAGGGTGTCGGTCTTCACTGGCATTTTGTTTAGCTCGCTTACCAATTCTGCGAAACCTGCAAAGATAATTGGGATGGTGCTAAATTTTAAAAATTAGTCCGTCTTGTAGTTTAATAAGAAATATTGGCCACGTATTTTTTCGTTTTTATTAATCAAAAAATAAAGGCGATACATTGAGTCAAAATTTTGCGTGACCTCAAAGAAAGAAAGAAAATAAATTTATTCAGACGCATAGACAAAAAACAAACAAATTGCAAAAAAACAGAAGAAAAAAAAAACTATGCCCTGAAATGGTCCCACCTCAGCATAATGCTGGCTGATCGTCCGGTGAGACTATATGTGGCGCCACGGAGAGCTGCATGCACGAACATTATGGATAAACGCAGCCGACAGCGACCATCCAGTCTTGTCAACTGTCAGTGTCAGGTAATAATGAAGCAAAAAATAATGCCCTGCTCATCATATTTGCTCGAGCACGCAGCTCAGGATTCTGTGGATTCTATATAAATTATAATATTTGAAAACGTAAAAAGAACATTACATAATCACAATAACAAACAAAATACAAAACAGAACAACAACATTTGAAGTAACTACGCAAAAAATGGTTAGTTTACCATTTTTGCATGCCTGATGGTGAAACAGCCATTATCAACAACACAAGTATTGTAATAATTTTTTTCTACTCGTCAACTATAATCTGATAATAAGAACTTCGCAAATCCTACTATAATGACAAGTACAAATTTTACTTAGGAGTGACGTCACGAGCCCCCCCACTCCTAAACTTTAATTCGATTTATCTGAGTATTTTTTTATTATTTTGAAAAAGCAAAAAATTCATGATATTTTCTTCTGTTTCCGCGATTATTACTCATTGGAATAAAACAATTCCACCCGTGACCATGAAAAGCTGAAAGCTTCCGAAACGTCGGGAACTAAAATTAGATAATATATGCGATATAATCCGTTAAATTGTTTTATTTCAATGAAAAAATACGTGTCCAATATTATTGTATTATTTAATCGACAAACTATTTAGAATTTTGATTTTCTTACCATATCATCATGCCTATTAGGATGATGATGGTTTATTTTAAGGTTACAACCGATTCTGTTTTTCGTAATACGCAAATGTTTATATGCGACTAAATATAAATATCTTAAAATCAGAAATGATACTTAAAAGTTCGGCATTCCTACTGAAACAATGTGAATGAAAATGGTATTCTTACTGTGCCATACTTATATATTTTTGGGGTATCTGTATTTGTACACAAATATAAAAATCAGTTTACGGAATAAGGTACAGACATGACTTTCTTTATCGCTTTTCTTAAAAAAATATCCTAATACCGTATAAACGGATTCAAAAAGTAAAGTTAAAATCTGCGGAGAAATACGCATGATATAGGCATTTTAAAGTACTCATTTGATACCGATATGACAAAGAGTTCTGACATGTACCGTGACGTCATAGTCATAGAGTCATACATAGTAAACTCCGGCCATATAAACCCCATATTAAATTTTGTTTTACTAGAAAGGGATAGAATGAAATGTTTGATGGCTTATATCTCGGTTATTTTTATAGTTATTCGAAAAAATATATTTACTGTTTGTTACATGAATAAGCTTTTAATAAAGCAAAAACAAAAATTAAAATAATAATAAAAAAAATCAAAAAACCCGACTGCTTTACAAAACTAAAAAGAAAAAAACAAGTCCAGTACCTACCCTTGTTAAGTTATAATGGAAATGTTTTATGATTCATGAAATCGTTATAGTTCCTAACTGGTCATTCAAAATTAAAAATGATCTAAGAAACCTAACAATGATTTTCAAATCCCTATTCAATGATACCCCACTCGACGTAGTACGTCGATTTTATTTTTTTTCTTTTTCACAATATGGCGTCTCATTATCGCCATTTTGAGTTTTCATCATTTTCATGTCTTTAGTGACATTCGCCCAATTATAGTTGAATTATCGAGAAGATAGAATTGCATTTGTAGTGGTTGTACCGTTTGCAACAAAAGGAGAATAATTTTCTCTTAACTTAATAAAATGACATACCCAAGAAGTGGAATAAGTAGTAGTCCTCTGTTTTTTTCTTTTATTCGCTATCATGTTCTTCATCTGAGCTGTCACAAGTATTGATAATAAAATTGTCTGTTATTTGATCCATTTCTCCTTCCTGACATCGATATTTATTTTCTTCACTTTCGACGTGGTGATAAATATTTTCCCAGTCCTCAGCAGTGATGGTATTCATTCGTTCAGTTGCTAAACTCATAATGCCTTGCATGTTTAATGATACGTTTCTTTTTGCTACATATCCTTTTACCATGGACCAAATATTTTCGATCGGATTTTATGTCGGGTGATACGGTGGCAATCGTAATACGGAGTGGTCATGTTCTTTTAAAATTGCATCTATGTGGTACTCGCGAAACCGCTCTTTATTTTGTTTAATTAATTCATACAAACTGGTTTTGTACATCAACCGGTTATACGAAATGTTGTGTTCTGTCAACCAGTCCATCATTTCTTGTTTATTAGAATTTGACGTTGGAGCACGATTCAAAAGTTTGTTGTGATAGGACGCATTATCCACGATAAGTACGCTATTCGGTTTGAGGTTCGGTATTAATTTTTCTTTTAACCATTTTTCGTAGTTGACAAACAAGACAAGTTCATCTGGTCATGGTAATCTCCCGTTTTTTGGTTTGCCTTAAACATTAACAAAGCATTGGGAATAAAACCATCTTTTCCTCCTGCGTGCACTATTATTAACCGCTGGCCTGTACTGATTTGTTTTTTTACACCAAATTCTGTTCCATCGCTTCTCCGGACACATGTGAAGTGTGGATGTAGGTTTCATCAGTATAAACTAGTCGTCTATCTTGAGATCGATATTCCGCAATTTTGATAAGGTAATTTATTCTTAGCAGTCGTATGTTGTGTTTTTCCATTAATATTTTTCGGTTGTCCTCGGTCTTTTTCCATTTAAATCCTAATTTTTGTATTTGTTTTCGTAAGGTGGAAATGCCAAATTTGTAATCTATATCGGATTTTAACACAGAGTGGAGTCCCTTTAAGGTTGGAAATTGCTTATGGGACAGATGAAAATTGTATATAGTTCTCCGGATGACTTCCTGATCAAAATCGTCTACTGCTGATGACGGACAAGGACGCAACTTTTTATTCTTCGGGGAGGTGAATTTCTTTGTTGTTGCGAATTTCTCGCTGTTGCTCTCAGTCACAATGTTATAAACAGTAGAGAGACAAACACCTGTAGCTTTTTCAACTAACTGGGCAGCGGTGTAAGGCAAGTTTAAATTTTTCGTCAGTTCATTTTCAAAATATTTATAACAGTTGAAAATTATTTGCTTACTTTGACTCTCAATAGGACCAAAATTACTTACAGCCATATTTTTTAAAAATATAGAAATTATTCGTAGTCGTACGGGCGGACACAATAATTAATTGAGAATACAATCAAATCAGATGTAAAAATATACGCACAACGTAAATAATATTGTCAATTTCACACTGACATTATTTTTGTTTTTAGTTCTTCGATATATATATATATATAACAACCTCTTTGTATGCTGATAGTACAAGAAAATAGAAAATTCAAGTATAGAATGCCTGTAAACAAACAATACTACTACATATGCAATTCCACGCTCTCGATGATTCAACTATAAGAGAATCGATTGACGTAAGAATCATCAAAATCGGTCCACGCGTTTGGTCTCTAGAGTGCCAGATAGGAACAAACATACATACATACATACATAGACTGATAAACACATTACCCTCCTTTGCGTCGCGCAGTCGGGTAAAAAATCATGCATATTCCTTATTACAGCAGCTTCACTAGCGCAATATTAGATCACAATATAAACACAAACTGTATAAGATGGCTGCAAAATTTATGTTAACCTCGGAAACGCATACAGTATGTGTATTACTTTTTATAGTAAGAAATTGCCTGACAAATTTAAATGAAATTTTTTAGTTAGTTTAGGTTAGTGACACGATGTTTTTGGTCAGCCTTTAAGGTAATTTGTGTGGCTAGTAAATATTGCATGTTCAAATACTTTATCAGTACGTCCAGTTAAGTGTTTTATAGTTTAGAACACCGAGAATCAATAGTCCTATTGTCATTTACCTAAAGCTTATACTTTCGACAAAATAAAAAAAAATGCACTTTTGCTGTAATTTGTGTGGCGTAATTTTGTGTGCCACTTTAGTCCACACAAATTACATTTTTTGTTTTATTTGGATATCGTGAGCATTTTATATGCCTAATAACACTTGTTATCTTTAAAAAAAACCAGTCAAGTGCGAGTCTGAGTCGCGCACCGAGGGTTCCGTACAGATTTTCACTAATTCCGACTTAAAGCGCCAGTTTGCCGCTGGTATCTATGGCGTCACATACAAATGAGGGGCAAACTTAAACCAAACCGGGTTATTCAAAAAATATTATTAATCAAACACAATAAAAAAATATATATTGTGTTCGAAAATGTGCAGATAAGTGCAAATCAAGGCCCTTTCATATGATACCCTACTTGACCAAATGGCTACACTTAGTTTTATAAAAAGTGGTCGTTTGGATACTCTTATTGGTCGTTTGTTAGAAAATAAACATATATTTTGTAACGTTTCCTTTGAAATACATGTGGGCTGATCATGTTTATAAATATTCCAAATTTCAAGTAGATAGCATAACTAAAAATGTTATTTGGGTGGTAACAATGTAATTTGTGTGGCATGATTTTTTTTGGCAGCGAATTGTAGCTAAACTATTCGTCAAAAAAGAATGCCTCTTTCTGCAATTTGTTCATCATTCCAATATCTACCGTAATCCATTATCAAAATCATAAAAAAATATTTAAAAAAACGCGCCACGAAAATTACCCAAAGGCGTGGTGTTCGAAAATTTACCCATAAATACACTAACGTTAAAAAGTTAAAGACCAAATTGGCAATCCAATTATATCGCTCTATACGCTGTGCCACAGATGTTCAAGGCTTACGATCCTTTATTTTGTAGAAAATCGAAAGGAATAAGAAATCGAGTCACTAGATTTTTTGTGATATGTGAGCTTTACCAGCACTAGCACCTGGATCCTTTTATATGAACTAGGATGACATGTCAAGAATTGAGTAGTCATTTGGTTTTCAGTTTTGAAGTTCTTAGATTAGAAAATTTACTATAAGTGCATTCTCAATTAAATACTTTTCCTTACGAATGTATTGAAAAGAGTATGTGCTAAAAGTTGAGACATAAATAATAAGATTACGTCGTTTTCTATTGATTGCAAAGGGTCTAGCAGGCTAAGCGAACTAGAAGTGCCCCCAACGACAGATTTGGTCATTCTTTCAGGTGGTGAATTGGCAAGTCCTAAGGACGGCCTATGCTTAATATCAGTCCTCGATCTTCTTTTGTTTTCGAGTTATTCAGGATACTGTAAAATAATCAGCATCTCATTGAAAGTAGCATATTTTGTAAACTGTTCAAGTTAGAATAACCAAACAAAATTATATTTGACAATAATTAAATGGACTACAAAATACACATTTTTAACCCACATCATCATGTCCTTATACTACATTATGTAAAACAACATTTTATTTTTCTTCATTTTATTTTTTAACTTCTCGCGGAGGTACACCTTCAGAAAAAAATATGCATGGATAGCCACTAGTACCCGCTACATACACATATAAAAATATTTGAGTAAATTTTCGTGCATCATGTCAAAAAAAAACATTTCGCATAAGTAGTTACGAGCATATGTAAAAGAAGTACTAGTGCAGGGCGTAGATTGGTTAGTATGTAGGTATATAACCTTTTCTAATAAACCTATTTATAATCCATCAACGATGACATGTCGTCGGGGGCACTTCTAGTTCGCTTAGTCTGCTAGACCCTTTACTTTCATTGTTTTTTAGAAGAATTTATAACAATGAAACTAAACATTGTGTTCGGACCTAAACTGACGGTAGTGTATATATAAGTTTACAATGCGATGTATGTTCACTTAGATTTTTGCCTCTGGAACTAGTAGTGTTCGTAGAAGCGTCGGTCGCTGGGGTCGGCGAGTAGGATCTCACAATGACAGTCAGATACGTTTTTATTTGTAGTATGTATGACGTCGACTCACTGTTCCGGAGCATGCGCAGCGTGTCCTTGCGCTCGGGGTCGGGCAGCGCCACGTGGCCGGGCGGGCACGCGTCCGTCGCCGCCGCGCACTCCGGCTTGCGCGAGCGCAGGTACGACGGCACCACGCCCTTCTGGTAGCCTGCCACACCAATAATAGGCTATTTGTATCATATAGAACCGCAGAAGAACCGAGGTCGTCGACATAGCTTGAAGAGTTGCTAGATATTTAAATGGCAGTGGGCGGGGCACAATGGAACCGCTGGGGCAGAAAGGTTCTCGAGTGACGACCTGTACAGGATGACAAAGCGTGAGAATGCCCCTAACAAGGTGGACCGATGATCTGGTGAAGATCTCGTGAAATCGATCGTTGAGGACGGCGCAAGCTAATCGTGGAAATCTTTGGGGGAGGCCTTTGTCCAGCAGTGGACGTCTTTGGGCTGATATGATAATGATATGATGATCCCCCATTTATATTACCAACAAATTTCAAACTCTTAACTAAATCATTGTTAGTTGGATGGGACACCTTTCCTAACACCTCTTTGGAGAATTTCGTACTGTCCTACAGTCAACATAGATAATGTTAAGCTTACAGTTAAATACTATCTCTGAAAATACAGGTACACCTTCGAGTTTCTATGGAAATTGACAAAAATATTGTCAGGTGTGAGTGAGACCTTTCTCACTCGCACCTGACAATATTTTTGACAGCAATAAACAACCAAATACTATGAATACATTGGTTTTACTATACAAACTCAAAATGCAAACAAGAGAATGAACCTCCTAACTCTTTTTACCTATATTAGAGCAGATTACAAAGTCAAAGTTTTTTTACAATTTCCCTTCCAGGAATCTACTAAGGATGCCAATACTCCTAGAAAATTTTCGCTACATATGGATTTTCTTATCTTATCGGCTATGTAACGTAATAGTTCAACAAATCCATTTTTCTAATAGGTATCAGTTTTAGGCGGTTTATAATTACTGCATTGACATTGTTAAAATACCAAATTAAAAAATAAAACCGTACTTATAGGTGATCCTTATTGGGAGATGAGATTAATTATTACATTTATTATTTATTCCCGTGTTTGACAATATAATTCCCATAAGTTTTTCATAAGACATGTAAACCAGATTCTAGGTTTTCAAGAAATGAAAAAGTAGAACCACTTATAACTATGGATGCTAAGGCTAAGGAGATATGAAGAACAACACGCATATGATGAGGAGAAAGAAGCATATGGCACGTTTTTCAATTACGCATATGGCCATTCCTCTTCCGAGCCAGTGGGCAGAAATAATTGGAGTTAGGTCCAGAAGAGTGCGAGGAGCATGATGCTGCATGTACGGCAGCTAGAAGTGAGCAGAATAGTAACACAGGACCCAGGTCAAGTGAACGCCCACCGTCAGCTGCACCCTCTTTTAAAAAGATGGCTATCTGAGGAGATGAAGACGGGGAGGAGGATGGTGGAAGTCATAGTACAGATGACCAGTAACCAATAGACTTTAAGTATAGACTGCAAAAGCATGGTGTAGGTTATAAGTGAACAATTTAGTGTAAATGCATGTGTAGTGATATTTAAAGTGACTTGATTTCAGCGACTCAAACTGAAGTGAATTGTCCACATCATGGGGGAAAGGCATGTCATATATTAGCATGTGGGTAGATGTGAAGATCTGTGGGTACACCCAGTTAGGTTCTACATGGAAGTCGCCACATATACGTAACAATATCACTTTACTTTATTTCTTATATGACAATCATGATGTAAATACATACTTATAACTTTGAATAATGCAAATTTACACTGTTATTTTCTCATATAATAAATCAACACAACAAACGGGGCTTCATCGCGTGTAAATATGATTTTATTTAATTGCCTTGCGTTGGTAATTCTTCGACGTTTCGTCGCGTTACGTCCATGGTCTCGAAAAAATCAGACTTGAGTTCCTTCGAGACCACAGACATAATGCAACGACAATTTCCAAGGAAAGGTAATTAAATAAAATCATATTGTTGTGTTGTGATAATGAGAATGAGTGAAAATCGTGTTAAATAAATCAAATCTACACAAATACTTGTATTATTAATGCGTATTGAACTACTAATCAATACAAAATTCTGTCTGGGAGTAAAATCATCTTGGAAAACCTGTCAACAGTGGAAAGTAGAAATGGGATAAGAATAATATACCCATTTAACTCATTTAACAAAGTGTATAATGCAGTGTCACGAAAATGTTGCTTATCCCACATCTCCTTTATATAATATTAATACCTGATGGCAAATAAGGATCCTTATTGTCCTGTTTTGTGTGATTGTCTTTCCGTTCCAAGATTGCGTTTAGCCGACTGTGATTCCTCTCAGAATCAATGTTAGGTTCATCACCAGCCCTGTGACGTTGCTTTGGTGACAATAAAGTTTTATGGTGGTGGCCAGAGTCTCCACTCGCTTTCAATTTAGCTTCCTCATCATCTTTCTTAGGATACAACATTGTGAGTTTGGTGCATTCTGCCAATTTATCTGCTAAATTTGACTCAATGGTTTGACAGCCGATGTCTTTTAAGCAACTCGAAGAATCTGTGGACTGGACTTCTTCCTCTGTTTCCTCATCATCTTTGTCCACTTTTGCATGTCTCATTTCTTTCCTTTGCAAAAACTCTGCCATGTCACCTTTTTTAATTCGAATTTCAGGGTGTTTTTTCCGAGGATTATTCGACATATTCTTGCCAACAGCTAAAGTAGCTTTGCCACTTTTAGTGGATGGAGAAGACTTGACTTTACCGAGGGAAAGAGCATTAGTTTGCTTTGTAACCCGTGGTGGCATGCTCTTTAATCCCTGTTGTGACTCTTTGGGCGACTTTCCCTGTATAAATTTCAGCTGTTTCATGTTTTCTTGAATGAAGTTCTTTTTCTGCTGCTTTTCTGAAATATTCAGCAAATGAGCAATGTAACTTTATGGCAAGAAGTGCTAGTCACCCTGCCTTGCAGTTCGAATGTAGTTTAAAACCCTAAGCCTGCGTGTTATTACAAGTAAAATGACAATTGGTGACTGCCAAAATTTGTGGACGAGATTCGAATGTAACGTATATTTTTTAAAATTCTATATGGCCTGATCCTATGCGATCTTTAGATCCTTTGTTACGGCAGTAAGTATGCTTAAAAACAATACATTTTACTTACTTGGTTCTGGAAATATACCCTTTAGAGTATACATTATGGAACAAACAAAACCTCAGATTACTAAATAAACACTCATTATTTAACGTCCACTGTACTCAGTACACTTTCTAATGGCTGTAAACGTTCATATTCAACACTATTTAATGTTATTTGATGAAGAATATTAAATGGATTTTGAGAAAATTTTACGCTCGGTTTTTGTCACTTTCAAACTTTTCAAACAGCTGTCAGACGTTTGTTTATGGCTAAAATTGTTTCTGGCCACTTATGACTTTTTATTTACTTAGCTTTATGGTTTTAAGTGTTGGTCACACGCGTTATTTCATCAACAGTAAATGTATGTCTGTTTATGCTATTTGATTACCTCCCAAGCTTGATGATTAATCAGATAAAATGTGTTGCGATAAATTTATCACCAAGGTGAATAATCCCACGTTCGTCATGCGTTATCTTTGTAATCGGATCTTAATAAAACATAATAATAATATAAACTTTTTCGTTTTATGTTTGTCTCTGATTGTCATTGTGAAATGGTATTGGCTTTATCTATCAATTGTGTTATTTATTACATTATTACCTTTGAAAGGCCAGGCTAGGATCGACTTAGCCCCATTAGCATAATGCCATACAATGGCATGATTAATAATTTTCACATTTCTCGACTCGGGAGGAAGGTAGTTGTCGACGATCAGAAGATGCTCCTTGCATTGCCACGAGATGTTATCCCCGAACGGACATGGTAAAAACAGCGGCAATATAAATATCTATACTGTTATAAAGTTGTTAAAATGAATTGTCTGTTCATTAAAGATATTTTCAAAAAAAATATTGTTACGGACTATTTGGAGGTCACCAAATCGAAAAATATTGTTTTGTATGTTTGTATGTGTCGTTGCGGCATCATTACGCCAAATCGGCCAAACGGATTTCAATTATTTTTGGTACACGGGTAGCTGGGTATCTCCAGATGGTTATAGGATACTTTTTAGCTTTACCCGACTACAGTGAAGAAAAAAAGAGTGGTTATAAATTTTCTGCTCCGCGAATGAACCTAATACAAATAATATTCATGTTATCCTTGCCACTAATATTGTCTTACATAAGACAGTAAAAAAAAACCCGGGCAAGAGCATGGCGAGGCCGAGGTAGGTATATATATCCTGTAGTTTTTGAGTAATCTTCTGTGACATACAGATGGACGGACGGACATTGCGGAACTGTAAGGGTATTGATTTTGCTATTTTGGCTACTGAGGGCCCAGTTAACATTATGCGCCTGATAAAATCTTCCGAGCAAATATGCATGAGTTGGCGATTGACATTACCATTACCATATGCCCGACAATGTTCAGCCCGCGAAGGTTCGCTGCAAATCTGTTGCCTCCCAGGCAAAAATGAATAGCTGGTGATTCCGACGCATATTTAGGTCGCTGGTAATTTCATTTCGTGATTTTTTGACCGACTCCCGAAAAAGTAGGTGGTTCTCAATTCGGTTCAATTTTTTTTGTGTTTGTTACGTAAGAACTCCGTCATTTGTAAACCGATTAAGAAAATTCTCTTTTTATTTAAAAAGAGGTCCAGCAAGAAAATGACTGCATAATTTAGTTTATTCAATTCACTAATAAGTAACAGTTTTTGTACTCAATCTATACAGTATGTACTATTAATGTTATTTGCAGTCGGTGTCATCGTGTCACAACTTACTAAAATTGAGAATATTACACATTCTTTAAATGGCGCCGATTTATGCAGTTTTTGCTTAATTTTTAAAGTTTTCTTTTTGGAGTCCGTATTACTAAGTAGTTATACAGATTAAAAATACTTTATTACAGGAGATTAGCAGAGGACAATAAGTGTTTCTCTCAAAGTACAGAAATCTTCTAAAGAGCGCTAATAATTTGGCACTCCGTGGGATCTCACTGAAGTTCGAAAATCGAATCGTTCTTCAATATTTGAATGAGCGGGATAGTAATGACTCCTCTGGTGTTTTGAGCTGCTGCTCTTTTCGCTCTACCCAGAGTCGCCTTGACCGACGGACCAGGATAAGATATATCGAGTAAATTAGACTTTATTGCACAGTTTAGGGATGATGGCTAAATTTTAATAATTAGCCCGTCATGTAGATTAATAAAAAATATTGTACGCATTTTTTTTTTTTTACGTACTTAATCAAAAAATAAAGGCGATACATTGAGTCAATATATATCTGAGTAGGTATTTTACTATTATTTTCAGAAAAAAAAATGCTTGTCCAGTATTTGTTTGTTATCTACTTACATAGCTGACGTAATAGGTAATTACAATTTTGGTTTTCATACCTCATCATCATGCCTATTTTAGTGCACACATTATAAAACAAATTGAAGTCTTCTATTTTTTTTATTTTGTAAAATTTTTAGAAGACTTTTCAATTTGTCCCCCCTCCCTCCCTCCATAGGACCGAGCTGGACTGTACCACTCTTGGCTGGATCTATCCATAATATTTTCTTCTGTTTCCGCGATTATTACTCATTGAAATAAAACAATTTAACGGATTATATCTTCTTGCCCGGTGCCACCAAAGTTGTACGGGTTACCAAAGATACATAAACCTGGTGCTCCGTTACGCCCTATAGTGAGTCAAATCGATGCTCCTACCTATCGATTAGCTCGGCACTTAGCAGGTGTGCTTTCTTTACTGCGAGGGAAGACGGAAGCATACACAAGGGACTCATACCATTTTGTCAGTGAGATTAAGGATTTGAGACTAACTGATGATGAAGTTATGGTCAGTTTTGATGTCCAGTCTCTCTTCACATGCCTACCAGTTCAAGAATGTATCGAAATTGTGAAAAGAAGATTGGGTGAACAACAGATGGCAATAGAATATGCTGAGTTATTACAACACTGCCTTACATATGGCTATATGCTATGGAATGGTGAATTCTACGGGCAAGTTGATGGTGTGGCAATGGGGTCACCGGTGTCTCCTGTTGTCGCCGATATTTTCATGGAAGACTTCGAGGAGAGAGCGCTTTCATTGGCACCTGTCAAGCCGAGGATCTTTAAAAGATACGTAGATGATACCTTTACTATTTTACCTAGATCTAGTGTTTCAGCTTTCTTAGACCATCTGAACTCCATGCATAGTAAAATTAAATTCACTATGGAGTTGGAAAATCAAAATTCACTTGCATTCTTAGATGTGCTAGTAATAAGAGGTCCTAACAATGACATAGGTCATACTGTATATAGGAAACCTACGCATACAGATAGTTATTTGAATGGCAAATCTCACCACCATCCCTGTCAACTTGCTACAGTGGGTAAATCTTTGTTTCAGAGAGCCAGGGGTATCTGCGACGATCAACATCTGACTGCTGAGTTGCAGAATGTCAAACGTGCGCTTCGAGCCAACGAGCTCCAGATACCACGTTCCAAGCAGAATCCCAGTATGAAGAAACCAACAGTCGAGCGTAAACCTGCCGTATTACCATATGTGAAAGGGGTCACAGACAAGATCGGAAACATCTTGAAGCGTGCTTCTATAAAAACATATTTCAAGCCGTTGAAGAAGGTGTCTCAATACCTTAGACCCGTGAAGAGTAGCACCCCTTTGCAGAGTGCAGGCATTTATAAGCTAGACTGCGAGTGTGGTCTTTCATACATTGGTCAAACGAAACGCAGTGTATCAACCCGGGTGAAGGAGCACATAGCAGATGTCAAGCACCGTCGGTGTAATAGGTCTGCAGTCTGTGAACATGTCATTGACAAACCAAACCACTCAATTAAGTTTGATAAACCTTCTATCCTTGCCAAAGAAAAAAGATATTTTCCCAGGATGCTACGCGAGGCTATTGAGATTAAAAAGCATCCTAATTTCAATAGAGAAGATGGATTGTCACTACCACCAGCTTGGGATCCTGTAATACATCTCATCAAGGAACAAGCGAGACACAGGACTGCAAAACCTTAATTTCCGAACGGTGTAAAATATCTTATCTGTTTAAAGTAGTTTAATAGTCTCTGTTTTTAAAATATTATAATTAGTAATGAGGTAGCCTGGGAGTTTTTCTTTGCAGCGTTTCTTTTCTCCTCAGTACGCCTCATTTGTGAAATGCTGCTTGGTAAATTATTAGAATAAAATAATTAAGCCCTTCTGGCACATGTGTAACTGTCTTTACAGCTTAGGCCCATCTGGCATGTATGTACACCTTTATTTGTGTTTTTTCAAAAAATGGGTAGTTTGCACAAATTGTAACTTTGACAGAGGAAAATACATCTTTTCTCAGTCCTCCCGTGACCATGGAAAGCTGGAAAGCTTCCGAAACGTCGGGAACTAAAATGAGATAATATACGCGATATAATCCGTTAAATTGTTTTATTTCAATGGATCTATCCAGCCAACAGAGCCCTGACCGCTGAACTGACATTTGTAACCCGTAGGGCAGAGATTCTGCAGAAGGAGGATACTGAGCTGATGGTGCTGGAGCTGCGCGAGGAGATCGTGGAAGCGGCGCTCCGGGCCGGCTTCGAGCGGTACATGGAGAGGCAGACCGCTCCCTTCGCCGCGCACTGCGCCGCGCAGGCGTGGCTCAAGCTCATCGACTGGTAATTCTACTCTGTTTAAAAAAGTACTTTAAAATTTAATAAAAAGAATAAAATAATCATAATTAAATATTTCCTAATAAAAGGCATGGAAAAAATATTTCGGCAAAAGCGAAGAAAGAACATTTTTGCTGTGACGAGTTGATTCCAGAATCAAATAAATACGCTAACTTGCCATATTTTTTTAAATTATTCATCGTGACACTTGTACAGTCCCACGTATATATACTTACATTGTTAGTTTAATTTACATAGATTGAAAAAAAATATGACATTGACGGCTAACGTAAAATCAGATTATATATGTTGAATTCTACATAATTTTTTATCAAACTTCATAATTTATGTTGACTACTGAAAGTACCCTATTTTACTTCATGACGAGCAAATGACGTCTGTTGGATATAGAACCCATAGAACGTTGCGTTACCTACTTACGCTGCAATTTGTATGTAATGTAAACCTGATACCCCGGGTAGGTACCCAGTTCCCCCCCCACCCCCCCCCCCCCATAATCCATTCTCCACTGTCTGGATTGGCCCTCATCATTTCTTCCCAGTCGTATCAATTTTCTGCGATGTCCATCTATTATTCTATTCCCTTTAAAAAAAGCAGTCTAACTCATCCCGTCATCATCTGTGAGATCTGCCGTGTAATCAATTGGAATTGTCAGGTGTCCACTTCCTAGTGTATAATTCACTCGGCATGCAGTAACACTATCGGCTAGTCTAGTCCCTCATACTACGAATAGTACGATACTACACTACTTACATACAAATTCCTTCAGGCATTTCTACCGCCATGACCCTGGCGAGGACCCAACAGCCTACCCCCCCTGCTTCATCCCGCGTCGCGCAGACTCCTGGGTCCCTGATGAGATGCCAGAGCCCTCGCCCAAGGACTCCTGGGCCCGGCAGAATCTTACTATCGTAGAAGAGGTCGTCGAGGGGCTTAGGAAGGCGACAAGCTCTACGTCGATTGATGTGCCCGTTGTAGATGAGATACCTAGAGAGTATCAGTGAGTATGGCAGTGTTGGGAGTATAAAAAGTTCCTATATTCCTCCCTGCTTCATCATGTGCCGCACAGACTCCAGGGTCCCTGATCAGAGGCCACAACCCTCACCGAAAGACTGCAGGGTCCGACAGAATCTCACGATCGTAGAAGAGGTTGTCGAGGGGCTGAAGAGGACGCTGAGCTCTGCGTCGATTGATATGCCGATTGTACCAGATACCTAGAGAGTGTTGGTGAGTAAGCAGTGGTGTAGCTCCCAGAGGGCTAGATGGTGCCGAGCACCAGGGCCTCCAAGCTCTCAGGGGCCGTTGGCTCCTGACTAACTAAACCTCAAACTGGCATGGGACCCCAGTCTCCAATTTTGTCTTTTGCATCGTGATCATTAGTTAGCTACGCCTACGCCATTGTCAGTAAGGCAGGGTTTTGTTACGAGTACAGATGGGAGTGCGTGTTCCAATATCACTCCCTGCTACATCCCGCGCGGAACAGACTCCTAGGTCCCGGACTACATGCCAGAGCCTAGGAACTCTAAAGGCGATAGAAGAGCCACTTGTAAAGAGACTGTTGGTGAGTACGGCGACCATAGGTTTGTTTGTTTGTTTCTCCGTAGCTGCGTGAAAGACCTAAGGAGATACCAACAATCGAATATATCAATAAACAATTGTCCAATTGTACATATTACCCTTACTAATGTTTTTTTTCATCAGGTTTCCGGGCAAAGTACAATTACCCGGATACATGGCTGAGAGCGACTATGATTATGACTCTGTTACTTACGTAAGTAAAATGAAAAAGGATATTAGGTTAGATTATTAGTGGAAAGAAGAACTTAAAAGTAAAGGTCATGTTAAGTATTAATTGATATACATATTATGTAGATATGTATATGTAATTATGTATGAGTATCGTCACCCATACCATAGTACAATCTTTGCTTAGTTTGGGACTAAGTATGTCTATTTTATTGCTTGTCGTGACGCCTAGAGACCTTATACATCTCTGAGAAAATTATTAGATTATATTTTATATTAACATTGATCTGGAGAATCTGTACATCTCCACTGCGTGTACTAAGTATAAATTAGTTATAACATAATTGTGAAAGTTTTAAGTATAATTAAGACAATATTGTAATAGTTCAGAAATATTTTGAAAAAAATACTGACTGTTGAGTTTGTTTCGGCTTTCTTCTCAACAGTGGTCTCCTCTTGGGAAACGCCGTAGAGTCAGACTGGTAAATGTGCCCTTGTGGCCTACTTACAGAATAAACAATTTGAATTTATTACTGTAAGATGGTCCCTGATATTTATTTGTTTATTTGAACGGAATTATGGTTATACGTAGGTCACTCTATAAATTTTGAGATAAAAAACTATTGAAGATGTTAGTATAATTCATTTTAATTTTTTTCAAAATAGTCTCCATTACTCTCTATACAAAGTTCCATTCGTCTGAACCAACTGTGGAAGCACTTTTGCCAGTCTTCATCAGATAGGTCCGAAATTGCTTCTTCATATGCAGCCACAGCTTCTTCAGCACTCGAAAAAAACTTCCCTTTTATTTTTTCTTTCACCACCGGGAACAAAAAGAAATCGCAGGAAGCTAAGTCAGGACTGTAGGGTGGATGTGGTAAGGTTTCTATCCCAGCTTTCTCAATAAACGCCTTTGTTCTGAGGTACGTATGTGAAGAGGCGTTATCGTGATGCAGCAAGATTCCCCGAAGTCCAGTCTTTGGTCTCCTCTCTCGCACTGCTTTGAAAACTTGCGGCAATGCTACTGTTGTATACCAACCAGTTGACTGACCAATAATTTTCCAGCATTGATGTTGATAAATGTCCGCCCCGTGAAAAGAAACTAGCTACCATTTTTTTGCCGACGTTACGAGGTCTTTGTAGTTTTGTTGGTAACTTTCCCTCTGAGAAGACCCATACTGACGATTGCCGCTTGTTTTATATAGGTCATATTGGTAAATCCATGTTTCGTCACCTGTAATTATTTCCGATACACGCCGCGATGTCCCGTTGTCGAATCGTAGACGCATCTCACGACACCAATCTACACGAGCCTGTTTCTCAGTATCGGAGAGCAAACGTGGTATGCAAGGACAACAGAGCTTCCTTACTCCAAGATATTGATGTAGAATGATGCTAACGCTCCCCGAACTGACGCCTAAGATATTCTCTATGTTTTTGTATGTTATTCGTGGATCTTCTCGCACCAACATTTCAGTAGTCCACACGTTTTCTGCAGTTACTGCTGTTTGCGGGCGACCACTTCGGTGATCTCTTCGAGGCTGGTTTACCCCTTTTAAATTCGTTGAACCATCTAAAAACTGTTGTCCGTAAAGGAGCAGAATCTCCTAACGCTGACTGCAATCGTTGCAATCGTTCAGATAAACCAAATTTAAAATCATAAAATATCATAGCATGCAAATCCGCGTTCGCGGTTAAGCTCCATCGTTACAAAGAAAAAACGCGGGAACCGTTTTAGAAAAATGACTGTAACATATTCATTTTTTAAATTGGAGCAAATCGGCAACTTATGTTCTATTTTTAAATAAATTTGCTTTTTAAAAACATACAATTCAGGTGCGTTCCATTTTCGAAAACTTATCGAGTGACCTACGTAATAACTAGAATTAATGTAAAACTTTTATGTCATTAAGTGTCACTTAATTTCCGAATAGTTACCTATTCTCATGCCTCATTCCGATTTGGTTAATGCTAACTTTAAATGCCTAAACGTGTGCGTGTAGCAAGAAAGTTGCTCCAACGTCAACAACTACTCGAATAACAGTTAAAGATCTGATTAATATTAAAGATCTAGTTTGAAACACCGATCAGATCGGATATTTTTGTTTGGATTTGCCCTCAGGATGAAAGTATGTCTTCGGACCTAGCTGCCGATAGCGAGCTACTGCAAAAGGTCACCAACTACACTCCAAAAGAAGATGTTTCCTTAATGGTAAATATTTATCAATTGAAACTTTCACATAAAATGTAAGATTCAGATTAGAAATAAGTTTCTGCCAAAAAAAAAACATTTTTGTGACAAGCTTATACTGTATCGCCGACTGTACTTTTCTTTGCCAATGAAAGCAATCCAGATAGTTCACCAGTTAGAATGTTGACTGTACTCAAATATAAATAAAAAAAAATGATGCGAAACAGCAGTTTCTCTGATAAAAATCCTAAATAAAATATTCGAGGTTGAATAAAATAAAATAATACCTACACGAGTGGATCCCATCTCTGCCCTTCTCACACCCGATATGCATAAGTAACCACTATTGTAGTATCTAACCTAAAGCTTACAAATACCGGAAATTTCATAAAACCGGTATAAATACCGGAACTGTCTTCGCCAATCCCGGGATCCGGGAATCCCGGGATTGAGACCCGAGGTGTTAAATAGGATTGGTATTATCGTTATTCGAAAGCAAGTTCGAAAGAAAGCTTGTTACGATTTTATAAACACCAAGCTGAGTAAAATAGACGGTGTTCATTATTTTCTGACTGTGCCAATGTTGATGGCATAGTTGCTGTTTTTTATGCCTCATTGAGTGTGATTATAAACGACAATGCCCCACTATGTAAGAGTAGACACCCAATAGTGAAGCTGTGGATCGATATTTTGATTTTGATAAATTTAGCTTATGTCGCATATTTCACTTGTTCTTAATAATATCGAGATCCCGGGATTTTTCTTCCAATACCGGTATTAAAAAAGCGGCCTGAAAAAGTGGGGTCCGGGATTCCCGGATCCCGGGATTGGAAGCCCTAATCTAACCGCTATTATTTTGATAGTCACAATGGTTACTTATGACCTTCTATATTTTGTGTTTTATTCAGGAGTCGGTTACCGCTCAGTCTGCATTGGTCTCGGTAAAATCTCCTGAGACGACAGAGTCGCCTACCTCGCTCCACGGAGCTGGCGACTCGCACGTGCGGCGCTCCAAGTCCTCCAAGTCTCCGTCCACCAAGAGCAAGCTACTAACTCGGTCGAGGTAAGCTGTGAGCTACTTCCGACTAGTAACTTTAGGCCTACCACTACCTACAACCTAGAAGTAAAAAAGGCAACAGAGAAAGACGAGGAAACCATGGAGTCTACCTCGCTCCACGGAACTCGTGACTCACACGTGTGGCGCTCCGAGTCTTCCAAGTCTCAGTTCACCAAAAGCCAGCCGCTGATTCATTCGGAGTAAGCTTCTTTCGAATACAAACCGTAGGCCTACCACTACCTACAGTAACAAAGACAAAAGGGAAAGATGCCCAAGTAACAAAAGGCTCTATAACTAAGGCATTATATCACCAAACAGTGACATAGTAGGCCTATAATGGTAACCATTGTGACTGCTTGTGCTATAAAGGTTTTTAACAGAGCGTTATGGTTCTATAAGATAAAAGAGCATTTAAGTTCTATAATGTAGCTCTTAGAACGCTTAAAGAACCATACAATAGAATCTTTAAAGTGTTGCACTGTAATAGATATGCAAAAAGCAATTATAGTACTATATAATACTATAGACGACTTTACTGACACTCTTATGTACCTATTTTGCACTAATAATGCGTCAAAATAACTTTTATAGTACTAGTATTGTAGCAGTACCGAAAACACTATTACAGAAACAATCTGCACTATAAAAGGACTATGAACACCCATTACGTAACGTTTTAGCTTCTTAAAAGCTCCCTCAACACCGCTATGGGGCTAAAGTTCTGTAAAAGTCATTAAAATTCTTTTATAGTATCTAATAGTACTATAAGTTACCTGGTAAAGTTACTAAATAACTTAAATTCTAAATAGCATAATATCTTTTATAAGTGAGTTTGTGTTACTGTTACGAGACTAAAGCGTGACATAATAGCACTAAAAATAATAATTATATCACTACTTAGATCTATACTAGCTTTTCAGTATCAAATATATCACTAGTATTTCATAAAAGGTTTCATACTGGTCAAGCGAGTCCAATAAATATAGCACGTGGTTCTGCACAAAATATTTGTTTTGTACCACAATAGGGCTGTAGCAATAAAGTTATTTCTTGTCAAACCAGTAATAATGATGACGAATATGAGAGTGAGGACACTACCCCTTTATCACAGCTCAAAACAACAGATATGGCCAATTTTGTGTTATATTTATGAAATGCCCTAGCAATCTCCTTTTGTGATCGGGATATATTCCGGAGAAGGAAAGCCAACAGATTTAGAATTGGTGTGGTAACACATTTACCACATCTCAAATTATGCCCAATTGTGCATTTAATATAACTCCATTCAAATAAATATATTTTGACTTCACTATTTTATATTTGGACAATGGAACCCCAATCTGTTAAAATATGGCTGCTGTTTTCTGCCGTGATAGCACATTAGTAGCACGGCTGGAGCCTATGTGTACTATAGCAGCCGCAGTCGGGACAAGTCCTTATTTTATTAATTAAAATTTAATTAAAACACGTAAATAATAAAGGGGCATTGTCAAATTTGAAATCAGCATAACGATTTTATCAATACAATTATTTTCGCAAGTGAAAGTACCGACTGAGTTGCGGTCCACGAATGTTATTTAGTACGTCCTTTTATTACCTACATAACATATGTCACTTAAGCAAAAATGGCGAATGAAATAAAACATAAATGACTTAGCGATATTTGTTAACAAAATAGCGCAGGAGCAGGTGTGATAAAAATTAGCACTGGAATCGTTTATGGTGCAAAATAGCACTATAAACATGTTTTGGTTACTTCTATAGTTGCAAACTGTGACATAAACGTTGCAGACAACCCTATATTAGTACCAAAAAGCGTTTTACGACACTTTTATACTTCAACTACAGAGCTGATTTATCACCGGGTGAGCCTTTATGTAATGTTTATAGAATAAATCAGTGATAAAACTAGGGCCTCTTTGGGGTTCTGTAAACATTTACAAACACCGTTATAGTGCTAATCATTAACACTATTTAGCACAACCAAAAACGTTCCCAGGACTTTTATAGTACCAAAGTTTGTTACTTGGGTGGGAAGACCACGGCGTCTATCTCGCTCCACGGAACTGGCGACTCGCACGTGTGGCGCTCCAAGTCTTTCAAGTCTCAGTCCACCAAGAGCAAGCTGCTGAATCGGTCGAGGTAAGCTTCTTTCGAATACAAACCGTAGGCCTACCACTTACCTATAAGTAACAAAGACAAAAGAGTAAGACGACGAGACCACGTCTACCTCGCTCCACGGAGCTGGCGACTCTCAAGTACGAACGCTCCAAGTCCACTAAGTTCTTGTTCACCAAAATTTGTCAAAAGTTGTGTTTTTAACCCCAGCAAAAAAGAAGGGTGTTATAAGTTTAACGTGTCTGTGACTCTGTGTATCTGTGTTACGGTCTGTGGCATCGTAGCGCCCATACGGATGAACCGATTTGAGTGCGGTTTCTTTTGTGTCATATATAATTTTATTCCGAGTGTTCTTAGCTTTGTTTGATGAAAATCGGAGCACTCGTCTCTAAGATATTCGTCCTATAGTAGAATAAGTGACCGGATATCAGCTAATATTGAAGCTAGGAACTCCAAATTTTGTTATTATGTTCATTTGTGTCAGGGGTTTTTAATTTTCTACAGTTATATTCTGTATACCCCTGTTTCAGCATGGTGGGAAGATCTAATATCCTGCCGCCACTAGCATCGGATTCGCGGTCACGAGTCTCCGTCATATCCGATCGCCGTTTGAGGGGTCTCAGGTATGTTCAACCATTAAATCTGATACAATGGCAAATGTTCACCAATTTCATGATGTTAGATACGTAAAATCACAAAATGTATTCACAAATGGACAAATTATGTAAAAACAATCGTAGAAAACACGGGCTCGCGAATATAAAACATGAATACTGATTCTTTATATACTTACGCCATCCATTTTTAACGTTCGATACAACCTTCGCTAGCGCTTGTCCTGACAGGGGTCGCCATTAGGACCAAACGGGCCTCTCTCTTGTCTTAAGGAAAAGAAGGGTTAGTTCAGTTAAGATGGCTCCTTAAAAATTTCTTTTTTGTACCCTTTTCAACATTTTATTTAATCCAACCACACCGCACTGTGTGATATTTTGCAGGTGTAAGGGTACATTATATACTTTATAATTGTATTGTATTTATCTATTTTTATTGTAATATAATATGTGTGTATATACATCTATAATTATTTTTATGTACTAGAAGGCGCCCGCAACTTCGTTCGCGGAGGAGAAAAAGTCATAACCCTTCATTTTTTCTTCAACGTAGTCGGTTAAATAGTATCTTATAACCATCTGGAGATACCCCAACTACCCGTGTACCAAGAACAGTTGAAATCATTTTGCGCGATGAAGCCACAACCAAACAAGCATAAAATCTAAAAAAAATATTTAGCGTTTTAATGACTATTAAAACAAAAAACATTAATTGTATATACTGTATAGATTGAGTATACAAACGGTTACTTGTAAGTAATTTGAAGAAACTGAATTATGGCGTTATTATTTACTTTTTAGTTTTTTTGAAGTCGGTTTTATGTTTTTGTTAATTGTAATCTCGACATCAATGATCCTACACTAACCTACTAGTTTCTCGAAGAAGTTCGCCATTTGTACCAGTTTGTATTGTGCAATAAAGTTTAAATAAATAAATAAAACAGTCGTGAACTGCAAAGATCCTGTGCTGGGGCATAATGAAAATGCCGCCCATGTTAGATAACAAAAATAAGTTTCTGTCAAAAATAGTGCTTGAATTAAAAGCTTCATTAAGCTCAGATATCAATTAGCTCGTGGCTCTATTCTACTTAAGGTTCCTTCGCTTGCTCGGCTTTTAATTTAGGCACACGCGCCAAATAACAACTTTGTAGTCTAGCATAACAATAGTTACTTGTTATGCTAGGCTGCAATGTTGTTATTAGGCGTGAGTGCTTGAATTGAAAGCCAAATAAGCTAAGAAACCTAAGATCGAACCACGAGCGAAGCAAGAGGTTCTAATAACCGAAGCGTAGCGAGGCTTTCAAGACCCGAAACGAGAAGCCTTTTTACCCGACTGCGCAACGCAAAGGAGTGGTAATGTGTTTATCAGTCTATGTATGTATGTATGTATGTATGTATGTATGTATGTTTGTTCCTATCTGGCACTCTAGAGACCAAACGCGTGGACCGATTTTGATGATTATAGTTGATGATAGTTTTTTACGTAGTCGGGTTTTTTGTTTCTTTAATTATTTTTTTTACCACTTTTTTTTCGTTTTAAAACTGAACCTACAAAACACGGTCATAACATAAGAAACAAATAAGCATATTAAAAATCATAAATTCCAACGTCCACGCTAGCGGATATAATGAACTTTTCCACGCAGATTTGGTGCCGTAAAGTAACTTTTCCGAGCTAGTGAGATGAAAATAACTATTTCAGACGTTTGAAGCTTTTTCCTAATCATGTCGGGCTTTTTTATCTTTTCAACGATGACTTGCGTTCTTCAAATCTAAATGCGAGAGTAGTAAATAACAGAGTAAGTAGAAAATTCGGAACAAAAGTTACTTTTGTTCTATAAACTTGTACTGCTGTACAATTTCAATTGAAGTAAACTTAAGATCTTGATTTCAGGCAATATACCTCATCTCTACTGTTATAAAGTAGTAAAAATTGTCTATAAATTGAAAATATTTTCAAAAAAATGTTTGTTACGGACTACTTGGAGTTCACTCAATAGAAAAATATATTTATTGGATTTTTTTGAATGTTTGTATGTGTCGTTGTGGATTCATCGGTTAAACTGATGATATATTTATAAATACATGAATATGAATATTACAGGACAATTTTACACAAATCGAACTAGTCCCATGGTAAGCTCAATAAGGCTTGTGTTACGGATACTAGACGACGATATATGTAATAGATATATTTACTTATATACATAGAAAACATCCAAGACTCAGGAACAAATATTCATGTTCATCACACAAATATTTGCCCTTACCGGGATTTGAACCCAGGACCTTCAGCTTCACAGGCAATTTTACTCCCGCTGAGCCAAACCGGTCGTCCATACATACATTATCATATCAAATTCTTCACTACCAAAAGATTGTCTGGAAGAGATCGCTCTTTAGCGATAAGACCGCCTGTTGTCTACCTCTAATTGTGTTTTGTAAATCCATTATTTGTAAATCCCTGCATATTTGTGTGGTGTGCAATAAAGAGAAGGTATTTGTATTGTATAACAGAAAAAATATAACCATGTGTGTATTTATATCGTTTAATAAAATAAAACATCAAGTATCACTTTATTAGTATACGACGCTATAAATACCAGGTGCAAACGTAATTTAACCAGTCAATTAGGTTTGGTTAAGTGAAAGTTTCTACTGAACCCTCAGTGCACGAGTCAGTCTCGCACTTGATCGGTTTTCTTATTTTTATTCTGCTATTGTTCGGGAAAAAGTCCGAGTAATCTCAGGTCGACGTCCCAGTGTGAACTCGTTAGGCTTGAGGCTGGGCAGATGTTGGGAACGGTCAGGTCAGCGTGACGCCAGCAGCGGCCGCTGACCCCAGTGTAGGGGTGAAGATGACAAAAAAAGTAAAAAAAATACTCTATTCAGGTCTTTACAACTTTTAATGGGCTGGAGCAGTTTTAGACCCGGGGCAATGAGCCGGCGCATGAAGAACATTACAACTTTGAGGATCGGGGCTTAGGTAGTTTTAGCCTCTGGAGCCAAGATGAAATCCCTATCCCCACGGCCTTACCCATGCCAGCATGACGCCAGTGGTGGCAGCCAATGACCCCGGGATACTCGCTGGTATAAGGGGAAGGAAATAAATACCTTCTTCTCTATACACTTCTGTCAAACTTTGTAGATTGTTGGTGAGGTAGCTTTAGCCCCTGATGCAATGACTGCATTACAACTTTAAGGGATCGAAGCTCAGGTCGTTTTAGCCTCTGGGGCCATAGCCGACGCATGAAGAACATTACAAATTTGGGGATCGGGGCTTAGGTAGTTTTAGCCCCTGGGGCTACGATGAAATCCCTTTACTAAGCGCGACCGGAGCGCGCAGAAGCCGAGGACTACTATCTTAGTTTAACATCCCGCTGTTAATAACATGAGGCTGGGCAGATTACTTCGTAGGTATATGTTAATGCGGAAGAATATCGTACAAGGGCTGGTTGGAAAAAAATAGTTTTTTTTTTTACCAAAAACATCATTTGCAATATTTTACGGTTTTAATACATGTAATTTATCATATTATAGTTTTAATTAAAAAAAAATCTGGTTTGAAGTGAGGCATTATGAAATTTTCATGAAAATGGAGAAAAGGAGCTGTTTTAAAAGGGAAAACGGCCACTAAAATTAAAACTAAGTTGGATCGTGTGCTAGCGCATTCTTCACATTTGTTTAGCACTGTTCACACTTGGGTAACGGATTTCAGACGAGGATGATAGAGCTGTAATCTGAATCTGTAATGACGCTCCCCGTAGCGGAAGACCAAATGAGATGACTACTCCAGAAATTATCACTACAATACAAAATATTGTACTAGAGGACCGTTGATAAAACTTAGGGAGATAGCTATGATTGCAAATATCTCGTTAGAACGCGTTTTTAACATACTGCATGAGCATTTGTTTATGAAAAAGTTTTGTGCCAGATGGGTGCCAAGGCTTTTGAACGACGAGCAAAAGAAACAAAGGGTCAATATTTCAAAGGAGTGTTTGCAGATCTTTAGACGTAATTCTAATGAATTTCCTCGTTGATTCATAACGGCTGATGAGACTTGGCTTCACCATTACACACCGAAAAATAAAGAACAGTCCAAGTAATGGACAAAAAGTGGCAAACCGCACCAAAGATGGCGAAGATGACGTCCGCCGTAAAAAAAACAATGTAAAATTAATGAAATTTGATTTTTTACGAAAATGTTCGTGATTTTTAAAGTGAATTTCATCACTAAGAATCTATATTCTTGAAATACAAAGATCCAAATACTTAATGAATTTTATTAAATAATTTGTATTTCAAGGATATAGATTCTTAATGATATTTTTTTTAAATTTCATCATGAAATATTTTTAAAACTTCATAATGTTTCGTATGTTTCCTTGTTTTTTCGGGAATTTTACAGATTTATTCTGTGCTTTTGTGCATGTAGAATTACATATTTTTTGCACTCTACCGAATGACTGACTCTGAGCTTACAGAGTTAACACCAACCACAGTGGACGAAGTAAGAAACATCATAGACAATCTTAAACTAAATGTGAGTACCGGTTTGGATGGCATTAGTGCAAAATCAATTAGGTGCGTTAAAGATTTGATCAATGATGAACTTGTTAAGTGCATAAATGAATGTTTGAGTACAGGAACCTTTCCGACTAGTCTAAAAATTGCAAAAGTCACACCACTCTACAAATCAGGAAACAAATCAGATCCCGGAAACTACAGGCCAATTTCGATACTCCCACAGTAATTTCAAAAATTTACGAAAAAAATATTTACAACCGCCTTATGGTTTACTACATATAATGATATCTCTATCTCGCCGTATATTTCTAGTAGGAGTGTAATATTTCATTAAAGCAATATAAGAAAGTGGGGGTTAATGTCCCCGCAATGACCCTTTATTCCAAGACCAGTTCAGTCCTACACCAATGTGCTGAGATAACCCTACCGAAATGCACAAGTGACCACGTGCATAAAACATGATTGACGAAACACGTCGCCGCGCCGTGATCCAGCCTCATGCATAAAAGAAAGCTGTTATTCATAATACCTTTGTTGCTTTGCACGTGTGCGGCAAACTGCGCTTGGGCAATGGCCGCAAGGGTGAAGAGCGTTTATTAAGAGACAGTGAAGGCGAAGACACGCTGAATTTCACCGCTCTCTGTTAGTTATTGAAAATCATTTACCCGCGCTTTTGCCTGCGTAACCGGGAATGCAGTAAAGTAACCTTTGTTTTAATCTATGACCTCGGGCCCGTTTCTTAAAAGCTTGGAAGTCGTATTACAAGCGGAAATCTCTTTCCAACAATATGCATGAAAAAAAAGACCCCAACGAATAGGGTACATGCATGAATTTTCTTTATCGCTTTTCTTAACTAAATATCAAAATACCGTATCTGAAATTAAAATTTAAATCGGCCAAGAAACACGCAAGATATAGGCATTGTAAACTGCTAATTAGACGGCGATTTGACAGAGAGGTCCGACATGTACTGTTACGTCATAGTCTACGCCGGCCATATAAACTCCATATTAAATTCCGTTTTGCTAGAAAGAGATAGCATGAAATGATTGATGGCTTATATCTTGGTTATTTTTATACTTATTCGAAAAATTCTTTTTGTCTACTGTTTGTTACATGAATGAGCTTTTAATAAAGAAAAAATTAAAATTCATGCATATTGCCTATTGAGAACCTCCTGCTTTTTTTGGCAGTCGGTTAAAATGAGACTTCCACTTGTAATACACGTTACAAACTTTTCAGAAACGGGCCCCGATATATGAGCAGATCCCGGTCTCAGTGGAGCAAATCTGCTGAAAATGCTAGGGTTGGTACAGTCAAGGCTAAAAACAAGTAAACACCACAAAATCTCATAAACAGGGTTCGGACTTTTTATCGCACAGTAAGACGAAAGAAAACTATGGAGTGGATATTAATAGTGAAATTCAACTCATACTCATTCATTTCATTAATTATTAGGTAGCTGTCACTTTGACATCCGTCAATAGCGATGTAAAACCTGGCAGCATACGTGGCACGTCGCGATCATAAGAGCTTTAGTAATCACAATAAATAATTTACATGAACATTGATAATATCTTCAAAACTAAGATGGATTTGACAGGGGTCATATAAAATGTTTGCTCCTTATCGAGCTAAGAAATGTGAATATATGTAATGTACATATATATGAAAAGTGAAATGATAAAACGAATTGACTTTGTAAGTTCGTTTCGTCAACTCACTGACGTGTTTCAGGGCTTTTATTGAATCACTAAACAAATCTGGTGAAATGACAAAACGAGTTGCCTTTTTTGGCTGATTTCGTCATTTTACTAAACGTTATGCTAAACGCTAAAGTCAGTCATTTGATTAAATCCCTGAATCATCAGGGATTTAATCAAATGACTGAGTTTTTCTAGACAAATGATAAAATTGATTCGCCATTTTAACATCCTGCGTGATTTGTTCATATCCCTTAGAGATTTGATCAAATATCTGTTTTAGCTATTTCCCTGCGACATAAACCAAGGTCCTAGGATATGGTTTATCATCGACTCAGTTATCATTAAACTTACCGACAGGAGTGATGAAGTCAAAATACTCGCCTAGTTATTATTAAAAAAAATAGTTCAAGTCTGCATCACTGCAGTGTGAACTTTTAGACTGCGTTTAACTTTTTCATTATGCCAATTATCCTTCATTCTAAATGCCGTGAGACTGGGATTTCATTACCTGCACAAAGAACTACGCTCTGACTCGTACGCCCCAATCTTCCTTGATCATATCGGCTGCTTTCTCAGCAATCATCATTGTAGGCGCATTAGTATGTGCGGCTGGCACATGGGGCATAATACTAGCATCTACTACTCTGAGACCCTTGATACCATACACTCTCAGTCTCCCGTCCACCACAGCACCAGGGTCGTTCCTTGGCCCCATCTTAGCGGTCCCGGTGTGATGGTAAATCGTGTTCGTTATTGTCTTCATTGCACAGAACCAATAGTCATCAGAGTTGAAGCCGTGACGCGCACAATTCGGCAGTGGAATATCATGTAATTTGCTTCCATATTTCTGAAAAGCACGAGTTTTGGAGAGCTCAATCACTTTTCTTATACCATGTAATATCACCCTTTCATCGTGACCTCCGTCTGTGAAGTAATTGGCGTAGATCAGTGGTTTTGTGTACGGATTTTTATTCTTCAGCATGACTCGACCTTTGGATTCTGGGAGGAGTATCATCGGGAACACCATCCATGTGTCGCGATTTTGTATAGGTCCGTAGACCTGATCGTATACGCTGTCATTTATGGCGAAGGCTTGTTTGTATGTCGGTTGGCTGACTAAGGATCCGGCGACGAAGAGCAGTTCCAAGTCAGGGTATCCGTCTGGATCATTCGGGTTTTTCGTGTCTATGAAAGCAAGCGCTTCGGTTCCACTCGGCGCTGACAAAGGCCCGGTGTGATCACTGAAGTATTCTAGAATACTATTGATGGTAGCCACCCGTTCAAACCTTATGGAGTCAGTTGTGTTGATCAGAAAAGTCAACCCGCCTAAAGCCCAATGGTCTTGGAGATTGTATCCGACTGGGAGATCGACGAATGTTTTAATGTTCATTTCTGTCAAGTGCTCTTCGGGGCCGATTCCGCTGATCATTAACAGCTGAGGGGTGTTGATGGCACCAGCAGATAAGATGACTTCTCGTTTTGCTTTCACAGTATATCGGCGACCGCCTTTATGGAATTTGACACCGTACGCTCTGCCGCTTGTAGGATCGATGAGGATACGAGTGACCATTGCATTCTTAACGATATGGAAATTGTGTCTATGTTTGATAGGGTGAAGAAAAGCGCGGCTCGCGCTCACGCGGGTCCCGTTATTCATAGTAAATTGTATGATGGAGTACCCAATCTGCTTCTCACCGTTGTAGTCTACGATGTTCCCACCCGTTTCGAGGCCAGCTTGGAGAAACGCGTCAGAGAGGGGTGTCCTCCAATTAGGGTGCTGTAGATTCATCTCTCCTTTGGTAGAACGGTATACTTTGTCTGCCCTCAACTCTGGCACTTGGATGTTCTCGTATCGCTTGAAGTATTTCAACACCGATGCGTAGTCCCATCCTGTTGGAAACATCGCAAGATTACGATAGAGCATCCATAAATTTTGCAATTAATTGGATATAAGAAGCAATTGTAGAAAGTCCTCTCATTTCCGTGTGGAAAAGCTGTGTATTGCGTAGCAATCTCGCCACGAAATAGGTAATTAATACATCTTACGATTCCATCGTTCTATATATTTTTTGCTATGGTTTCATTTTGAAAATAATTATTATGGTAGAAGTCCTTAACTAAAAATATGTATTTCGTTAGCAATTTTTTTGTATATGTTTTTTTACGCCACACATTTCTATGGAAGAAACTAATAAACTAGTCGTACATTTTACTATGGACAATGATTAATACTTGAAAAAATTGGGTATACCTGGATTGCCATTAGCCGCCCACCGGTCGTAGTCTCTCCTATGACCCCGGGTGTGGATCATGGAATGCAGGACCGAAGAACCACCGACCACGCGGCCTCGCGGCCAGGAGCACCGGCCTCCACGCATGCCCAAACAGCCGGCTCTCTGCAAACAACGGCATAAAGTACTTACTATGGGCGAGCTGCATCGATCATCGGACCGGTTAACGTTAAAAATATCGCTATCCAAGCGCGGATCCAGCTCTCAAAAAAGGTTGTGGTCACGTAGCCGGCCGCTCACAATAGATATATTGCATTCCTCAATTAAGGTTGCGGGCATTCCTACCGTGCCCACAACGCTGGATCCGCGTTTATCGCTACAGTTCTGCCTTCTTGAATTGACGAGAATTCTTCTCCCTCACTAGTGTAATGCTTAACTCTGTAACGAAAGTGAGGGAGCACCTGCAAGTTTGGTCCTCACCTGCGGCTCGGGTCGGTAGCCCCAGTTGGCATCGGTGAACTGCAACATGGTAGCCATCACGGGAATGTCCATGAAGAGTCGCTCGCTGCCACCCGCCTCTATCAGGAGAACCTGTTAAAAAAATAGTACATGAACTACAATCGAGTCAACACAAGTATAAATAGGTGAAGCACTTGATTCGCTTGAAATATACCGGCAATAATAAAGCCTGAAACTGAAAATAGAACTAATTAGAAATAGAAGAGACTTAATCGAGTGTGCCTATGACTCAAGAAAAACGATTTATTCGTGTGAAAATTATCACCGATGCGATTGTTATATATATGCTATTGCCGAGATTTATGCTTTTGGCCATAAGTTATTGTTCCCGGAACAATATATCTTGAATCTCTTCAAGACGAGAGCGAATAGGCACTATCTAGGTAAGCATGCGCCATCGTCGGCTTCATCATCTCTTGCCGACAGGTGAAATTGAAGTCAAATGCTTGCCTATCTAACATAAAAAAAAGTTCGTATGAAAACTACCTATTTAATATATTCTTACCTTGAACTGTTCGACTTCTGTAAGTCTGTTACTAAGCACGCACCCCGCCGTGCCTGCGCCGACGACCACGAAGTCGTACTCAGACAAAAACACCTCAGCATCAGGCGGCTCCCCGCTGTACAGGCTGTCCACGTCCTGAAGGAAGCCAGAGGCCGCCTCCAACAAAGACTGTGGGTAGACTTGGGTGCAGACACATGATAAGCTGCAATAGAACAGATGAGTTTACGAGTAAGTAGGTACTTGATAATTCTGAAGGAATATACAAACCCTGGGAACCCCAAGAAGGGGTTCTCGTGTCCGAATGTAGAGAGAGTGTATACAAACGAACCTTGAATAATTCCACCATGACTGTATTAAACACTGCACCACGCCCACTTTACTCGAAGAACCTCAAGAACAAGATATGTTTTTTGTAAGTGAACTTAGGAATATCTGTACTATTATAAAGTTGTAAAAATGAAATGTCTGAACATTGAAGCTATTTTCAAAAAAACAAGTGATAAGGAAGTTCATTGAATCGAAAAAATATTTTTGTATGTTTGTATGGGTCATTGTGGCTTCATCGCGCTAAAATGGCTTAACGGTTTTGAACTATTTCTGGTACATGGGTCGCTGCATATCCACAGATAGCTATAGGATACTTTTTATCCGTTTACGCTGAAGCAAAGAAGAGGGTTATGATTTTATTTGTTCCTACGCGGACGAAGTTGCGGGCGCCTCTTTATTTCAAATAAACTCGTGTCTCTCCAACCGGCATCAGGCTAACAAACCAAATCGTACAAACCTTGATTTAAACTTACACGATCTTCACTCATTATCACAACACAACGAAGCGGAGCCTAATCGTGTATAAATATGATTTATTTAATTAGGTACCTTTCGCCGGTAATTCTTCGACGACTCGGGACATTTCGGGACGTCGCGTTACGTCCATAGTCTCTAAGGAACGCGACGTCCGAAACGTCAAAGAGTTTCCAACGAAAGGTAATTAAATAAATCATGTTCATACAAACCTGACCTAACTTAGTTACTCGTATACATAATATTGTGTAATACCATCTACAGCAAAATCGATTCTTAACGGAAAATTGCGTTAGAATTATGAAAACTCGGGGAAGTAATGCTTTCGTACTATAAATCGATCTCTGAATTCTTCGGTGTCCGAAGAATGGATATGTGGTTGGATATATTTAAGTACAGATGTAGTGAATAATCCGTTCCCATCGTGAAAACTCGGCACATACGACTACTTCCGAATGATGCCGATGTGTCCATGAATTATTGTATTATTAAGTGACGTGTTTGTACAAAATAAATTTATTGATTTATTTATTTATTTAATCTTTATTGCACAAAAGAAAAACTTATCGTAGAAAAGACGGACTTAATGCCATAGGGCATTCTCTACCAGTCAACCTTGAGGCAAAGCAGATAAATTGTGGGCGGTGCAACTAATTTACAGACATAATTTAGGAAGATAAATACTTAGATACATACATATTCATATAATATATATATATATATATATATATATATATAAATAAATTCAGACTAAACAAGCTAATCAGAGAAGCTAAGAGTTTGCAGTTCTGCTAACTAAGAGTTCGCGCAAAGATTTTTTGAAAGCGCACTTGTTTGGGGCTTTCTTAATCTTGAGAGGAAGTCGGTTCCAAAGGCGGGCCACTTGAATGGTATAGGAGTTGGACATAAAACCTGATCGGTGACGAGGAATAGAAAGAGATAAATTGCCGGAAGAGCGAAATTGACGGTCACGAGTGACACCGTAATACTGAAAAAAATTTTTGAGGTACTCGGGTGATTTAAGGTCATTGAGAATGGTGAAAAGGAAGCAGAGCATTCGAATTTCGCGTCTTTGACGGATAGGAAACCAGCCAAGCTGGGAGCGGTAAGCAGACACATGATCATACTTACGAAGACAGAAGATAAAGCGAATGCAGTTGTTAAGGAGTCTCTCCAGTTTATTCAGAAGCTCTTCATTTAAATCCGGATAGCACACATCACCGTAGTCAATTATGGGTAAAATTAAGGTATGGACTAGGAGGATCTTGGTTTTAATAAATAAATTGAGTACTTTATTCATCAATGTCAAATGCAAAACCACCAGTTTGAAGTATATCACAATGAGATATTAAAATCACCACAATCCAATCATATAAAGAATTCGTTAGGTAAACAAAGATCAAACTAGTTACCGAGGATATTTTATTTCCCTAAGAGCACTGATAAAAACCGCAATTTCCGATTCCGCTATGGTGGTCGAGATGGAAGAGAGATATGAAACGTTGCTAGGGTACAAACAAGATCTTAGTCATAGATTAGTATTAGTCTGTATACCTATACAAAATATATTAAGTTGCTAGCATGACTATTAAAAAGGACTTAATACAAACTTAAATAAATCCTGTGGTATTAACCACTCTATATCGATACTTCGTCTCGCAATGCGACCGTCCCCTACGTTGTCGTGATGAGTGTGAATGAAGTACTAAGACGAATATGAACATTTCCGAGACAATACGATAGGAAATGATTATTCACTAGATATGTACAGACTACAGATATACGTATATATAAGTACGGTCTTCTCTTGGTAAACGATAGTAGACTCTGATTAATAAATATGTTTACACTTAAAAAACCGGGCAAGAGCATGTCGGACCATGCTTAGTTACGGTTCTGCAGCCGTTTATACAAATGCACACTACAGATGAAAAAAAACGAGATATGAATAAGTGCACTAGCAAAAGAGCGTATCTCCACGGCACTTACGTCCTTTTGTTGAGAATCGCCGTTTTTCGGCAATTACTTAAAAACGGTATATTTGATCATGTTGAAAACAATTTTTGTTGATAGTAATTATTAAGGTTTATCTTTGTAACTTTTTTCATATTTTTTGGACATACCGTTTAGAAAATTGATGGGGGGGGGGGGGCATAATTTATGCAGCTTTTGGAGCGATTATTTCCGAAAATATTACCATGTATGGAGTGCCACCCCTACATTTCTTAATTTTATTATTTACTTACTTACACAAGGCTTACACAAGACACCTATACTCCAAATTTCATCCATATACACCATGTAGTTTTTGAGTAAAATACCAGTGACATACGGATGGACAGACGGACGTATGGTTACGGAACCCTAAAAAGAAAACTCCATTTATTTCATTTAGGGCAGCGCAGGACAGATCGTGGTAGGGTTATTTGGGAATGACCTATGTGTCCTGTGCAGTGGGCGAAACTTATACCGGCAACAGAAATACATCAACTGTGAAAAATTCAACTGTCTATCTAGCTGAGATACAGCGTGATGACAGACGGACCGAGAGTAGTCTTAGTAATAGGGTCCCGTTTTACCCTTTGGGTACGGACCCCTAAAAAGTCGACATGAAGCGCATTGAGTATTTTGCTTTTTGGAGGCTTGCTGGGCGCTTTGGGCAGTGGGAGACCCAGGATCGGGGTGGAAGGCATGTTGCCATGTTGGCAAGTTAAACTGCTATAAGCTGATGAAAATGATGTCAAAACATGCCTTCATACATGCCTTGATAAAATAAGGATAGCCAACACTCAGTCTAAAACCTTGTCAATTCACTAGGATTCATCCTCAATAATGCAATGCTCTTAAAAATTGCGACCGAAGTGAGGACTGATTTGACTAGGGTAAAAATGATTTCGATCTACCAAGAAAGCAATAAGGTACCTTAAAAAGAGAGTCCAAAAATTCTGCATGTCTGTCACTTTGCACTCGTGTCTCGACCAAGACAATCATAAGACTGAGTAGTCTTTCTACTTTATAACCTAAACCTCATGATTGTATTGACGTGACCATTTGCTAAGCGATTTGTAATTAAGAGGTTTTTCGTCAATTACCGACGCACAATTGGAGTTTTGATCGGATTGTCCTGTTTACCACACGTGTGACTATATTTAAGCTGATTTTAAATCATTGATTTTGATTGTTATTATAACAAGGGGTTTTCCGCGGTAGCGCTCGGCAGAAGAATTACTCTCCCTTAGGGAATCGTGCTCGCCGAACAATAGAATTTGGATCTTTTCAATCAAATTCAGGTACTAACATGGTCCATTCGTTAGCCACTATGGTAACAGGTCATTTTAGTACAAATGCCAAAATGCATAAAAGGTTGAGATGTAATTTTGTCAAAAAGTACAAAATGTTTGTGCTACCAGGTCATTTTGTCTGAATATTTTAAAGGCAGAATATGCTATGGACCACATTTCTTTTAGTCGAAATGTTGACGCGATACAATTAATTACGGCCAAAATGATAGTTTGTCTGAAAGTTTTCAGGACACTAGTCTCTGTGAGTCCAGTAACAGGTCGACACTTTCCCAAATTCGCAACTATAGTTAATTTGCTACTTTCCCTAATTCGACACTTTAATTCATTCGCTACTTTCCCTAACTCGACACTTTTTTGTATTAGGCACATGGCTTATCGGATATATTCCTATTTTGACACTTTGGTAAACATGTACAATTCCGCTCTAAATCTTTTGTGCTATCGAGTTCAGTTTTTTTTGTAAACTGTTCATTTACCTTTTTACCCTCTTTTTCGTTATATACCAAACCGGTTTGCTATGAGGTATTACGTAGCAGTGGCATGGCGTCCATACAACTTGATTCCCACCGGCTTGTCCACTTCAGGTCGATTGAGCACCATCCTCTATTGATATTGATACTGAAGAAAAAGTAAGCCAAAACATCCTCCAGCTTGTCTTGGAAATTGCTTGACGCCACGCCACTGTTACGTAGCTATATTCACGATCCATTTAGTCCTAGATACATAGAGTCTGTTCGGAAAGAGAAGACGCGTAGAATGTATTGGCTTCTATATATTTCACCGATCTTCTCTTTTCCGAACAGACTAAATGTTTTACCTTTTTTACATTTTTCAAGCACTGATTAGTCTGATTATGAATCTCCTTGGTCAAGTACTGGCCACTTGATAAGTTCCACTGTTATATCTGTCGCTACTGTCATATCTGTCGGCAATCTGTAATTTATATTAAAGTTACTATTTACGTTTAATTGTGTTGTGTACCTATTGAAATTCCAACAAATTATTTTGCAATGGCCGCGGGAGAAGACCTGACATTTATTTTAAGTGAGCGAAACAAAAAAATGATTATTAAAAGTGGCTATCGATATAACTTTGTTCGTGAAAACAAAAACAGGAGTACTTGGTGGCGATGCAAGAACAAGGAATTTTGCAGAGGTAGTTTGACATTAAATGCAAATTCGAAAATAATTCGTCAATCTGAACACCTATGTGATCCTGATCCTGCTACTAACGTGATTGACGAAGCTTTGCATAATTGCATGATGAAGGTCCAAACAGAATTCGGATCCATAAGGAAAATTTATGAAAAATGCTTTAGTCATTTAAAACACGCGGATTCAGATTTTGTTGATGACGTTCCATCTTTTAGCTCTATTAAAAATAGACTGTATAGAGCAAGACGAAAAGCATGGAAGGTTAAAAATACTGTATACAAAAAACTTGAGGAAGTTAAGATATCAGGAGATTTGGCAGAAAACTTTCTAGTATTAGATGATGGGTCAACTGAAAAGATATTAATCTTCATGACATCATACGCATCGGAAATATTATCGAAAGCTAAGGACATTTTTTGTGACGGTGTCTTTAAATATGTGCCACTGCCTTTCAAACAACTATATTCGTTTCATGCTGACATAGGTAGTACAAACACGGATACCAATATAGTACCATTGATGTACTGTCTTCTACCGGACAAGTCAAAATCAACATACCTCAGAGTATTGCATTTTCTGAAGACGACATTACCAACTTTTTCACCGGACAAATTTCATGTTGACTTTGAAAACGCCGCTATTAACGCTATAAAAGACGTTTATCCCTTGGCCAAAATAGTTGGATGTTTCTTTCACTATCGACAGTGTCTATTACGAAAAGCAAAAGAATTAAATATTAACGTTGAAATGGATCCTGAATATACTTCGAATAAAGAAAACCGTAGATACGTCAATTGCTGTGCAGCTATGGCATTTTTACCAATATTAGATCTTCCGGAGGCTTGGCTTACAGTATTTGAGAAATCGCCACAAGGACCTGAATTCGACAAATTTAATCAATATATGGCTGAAACTTGGTTAACTACATACATTGATATATTAAGCTGCTATAATGAACGCCACCGAACTATAAACTTAGTTGAAGCATGGCATCATCGATTAGCACATAATATTTCAGAAAGAAAACCAAGCTTATTTTTATATGTTTCAATTTTAAAGAGGGAAGCTAATAGTGTTGATTTCCGAATACGGCAAAAAAGCATTTATATTAGTGAAAAGAATAGAAAAAAGCGGTCTATGTTGTTGGACCAACGCATTGATCACATAATTAATGATTATACCACAAACAAAATTGAAATGCGGCAATGCTTGAACCAATTAAGTCTGATAAATACGACAAGATCGCTAACAAAACGTGTTAAGTAGGTAGGATTACTTGTGTATATAAATATTCTGTCTTAACATATTCGGCATCATTGTGTTATGTTTAGTTAGTAAGTGTGTCATACTTTCTAGCGGTGAAATGATATCGTACGGAATTAAAACCTACATCAAAACATTATACGAATAATGTACTAAATTGTACGCTAATAAAAACGAATACTACACGACCTTACGAGAAAACGATGATTAATTCTGTCACCATGATTATGATTGATTATGTGATGATTAGTTGTGTGTACCTAGCGGTGAACAATTTATCATTGTTTTCTCGTAAGTACATATAGTATATTTTTTTAATTAGCGTACAATTTCGTAGATTATTTGCATTTTTTTTTGATATAAGTTTTATTCCGTACGATATCATTTCACCGCTAGAAAGTATGACACTAGTAGGTACTTACATATAATTGTAATAAGACATGTATTGTGATGTACTTGGGTACTTTTTAGTTATTCAAGGTGTTGTTTTGAGAGTTTCAATAAATTCAGTTGTTTTATGTTTTAATACAATATGTTTTCTCATCGACTGTACCAAAGTGTCAAAATAGGAATATATCCGATAAGCCATGTGCCTAATACAAAAAAGTGTCGAGTTAGGGAAAGTAGCGAATGAATTAAAGTGTCGAATTAGGGAAAGTAGCAAATTAACTATAGTTGCGAATTTGGGAAAGTGTCGACCTGTTACTGGACTCGTCTCTGTGGCCAAAATGTACAAAACGCGATTGTCTAAATGTGCACTACTTGAAATGTTTTCACGATAGAATTAATTACGGCCTAAATGTCAGTTTGTCAGAAAGTTTTCAGGACAGAATACACTGTGGCTAAAATGTACAATACGCGATTGACTAAATGTGCTCTACTTGAAATGTTTTCACGATAGAATTAATTATGTTGTTTATTTATTTATAACTGTTTATTATGGGACTACTCTATCCGTTACTATTATCAAAGTTATTGTACTTTTCTTAGTAAACTAAACAATAATAACAAAACATTGTTTAATTATATTTGGAATTTGTTCATTATATCATGTTTACATTTATATATTTTTTGACCGTTGTACATTTTAACCCATTAAACATTCCGGCACTTGTACCAACGTTACCCATTACCATTTTGTCGTTTTTTCTTACAAACATGTTGACATTAATATACTTTTTGACTTTTGTACAATTTGAAAAAGGGATTTTCAAACCCATTGAATATTTTGGGACCTTGACCATTTATCTTTTTGTACGTTATGTCTCTCATACAATTAGGCTCTTAAGTTTTTGCGACATTTAATTGTTTTGTCTTTTGTTCATTATAACATGTTTACATTTACATACTCATATGTCATGTGCTATTTCTCTGAGGTGTGAAATAAAGAGTATTTGTATTGTATTGTAAGTGCTTACGAACGGATCTCTGCAGAGATACTTATCCTATGCTAGAATTTCATTGATCTATTTCTATTTTAAAACTAACACTGATACATTCCTTTCGAAAACGAAACTCGGTTACAGTTTCGGCTTAAGATCTGGTGTTTAAGCTTTAGTAAAGTTACTTCTTAAGGCACAGGATCACTTAATAGCTGGTTCGGAATCTTAGCAATGAGAACAAGTTGTTGAATCATCTCCCAATCCAATATCGCTGTGAATTAATTATACTAAGATAGTAATTTTAACTCGGCTATTGCGGGGGAAAACCCGGGTGATCATTACGCGTCGTAAAGTCATTTGAAGTCTCTCTAGATTCGGGTTTTCTTAAGTCGTGTAGAATGGTTGGAATCAGGCAATATCACGTAAGTTATCTTTAGATAAGTGTTATACTTAATCAATCAGCATCATGGCCACATTTTTTCAATTCATCTTGATTTCCACGGATTATTTTGCATATTACCATTATGTAGAGGCATTATCAATTCACAAAATAATTTGTGGCTCTAACCATTATTCTTTTCATCTTATTTGGACCTAGAATATTCTTTGCCTATTCTGCTGCCTGTTCCTGCATATAGCATTAGTGCGTTTTTACAATGAGTGATTCTTATAACCATTTGTGTGTTATATTGTAATTACCATGTTGGTGCTATATTGTTATTGTGTATTAGGTTTTGAGGTTATCTGTCTAGTAAAGCTCTTAAAGCTTAGCTTAAATGTTCATAGTTTTTATATATACTTGCTGCGTGTGCGCGTCGTTATGCGCGTTGTCACTTAACTGTCTCTTGTGCAACATCTATTCGTAAGTTCCTATAATTGGCTCTATACTTCTATTCAAGTTTCTATTTGCACTGTATTAGCTGTTGGTTCTCCTACAATAAATAAATAAATATACTCCTTAACTGTTAAGGGACTCTAGTTAAGCAAAATCTGAATATGCACTTCTTATAGAATGATCAGAAGCATGCAAAACATACATTTGCCATATACTTAACTTAACTGGTTCAATAGTGTAACTCTAGTATGTCCTCTCAGTAACCACAGGAACAAGAATCCAATCCATATCCAATTAAATTTCGAGTATTTCTAGCGATTAACCTCCCAATTTGGATAACATTTATTTTCTCCAGGTTAAGTTGAAGTCGCAGCTGTACCATTTTTTAGATCTCAAATTAAGTAAAATTTACCTTGGACTGGAGTTCTGTAAAATGTTTACCTGTCGCAACAGAACAATACTGTAATTATCTTCCGGCTTTATTGGTATCTATTCTTATGCAGCGAAAATTATAGAGCTTAATTTTATTTCGAATCACTCATTCCACAAATCCCGCCATAGAACGTTAACCAAAACGCCTTTATAAATGTATGATCGGCGTTTTAAACGATTCAATTATTGCAAAAAAAATGTCCCACGACCGTAGCTAAGCCACACGCTACCCCTCAAGCATTCGTCAATTGAATGGCTTTCCAATTTCCTGCCTCTTTGTTCCCTCGCCCTCCCCGATGTGCCCTTCTGCCGGAATTATGGAATTGCTTGCTTGTGTTTCTATGAATATGCTTTAATGCTGTGAAAATCATAGATTCCTTGAGTCGTTAAATCTGTGCTCTCAATTAAATTTAACTCTATTGGGAAAATTGTAAAACATTCACTTGTTTTGACGTGATGTGGTCACATTCTCAACATATACCTCCATTGCAAACATTGAAAATAATATGTTTTCCTATAAAATTGTGACATCATATTGACAGACGCTGCACAGCCTAAATCTGAAAGTGAAACTCGATATTCCTTCTGTTCCTCCGAATTTTACGCGGACGAAGTCTCGGTCAAAAACTAGTAATAGATCGTTAGCAACTTATTCACAGAACCGAGGGAGGAGACCAAGGGAGACTTTATACCAGTTAAATCAAAAAAGGTGATAAGGTGGTCAGACACCATATGGCCCTTGATCGCGCCAAGTGGAAAGACATTGGTCACCATCACAGACGGTTGGTCACGATTCTCAGCCATGAGGGAGCGACTAAGAAGAAGACAAGTCAATCAAATCAAATCAATCAAGAAAAAGATAAATCCAGAAAAATTACAACAGCGTATCCTATCAGGATGTCAAACAGAAAGATGAGGATGGAGAGAAAGATATATATGCCCATGTATGAATAAATAACTTAATAGACTAACATTTAATTAATTATAACAGTAAAAATAATGTAGGCCACATTTTCAACGGCACACGCTGGAACATGACACCTTTCGGCCAGAATTCTTCCTTTGTATAGACATATAAATGATGAGATGATAGCTTAATCCAAGGGTACATCCTTTTGCTAAACGTCGCGTTATTTTCCTTTCATTGCTATAACATTGGACTAAGCAGAAAGTGCAGACTACTACTAGTATCTTAACACCTTATTTAATTACAGATTCGAGAAACCTCCATAAAGTCGTAGCATAGGTGATTGCACTCCAGGGTTCGACTCCCTGACCTGTATAATGGGGCCCGATTATGCGGAGACGGCCATAATGCATGGGATAATGAACGATCCCATCCCGCATTCAGATTTCATGTATGTATGCAAATACTTTAATGTACATACATGAAAAATACACACTATTATGTTGATTTGGTTAAAGTAGTTGTTACGTGGTAGATAGATTCTTCAGATATTCTAACGCAAATAAATCGAATCTTATTTTTAGAAAGGATGACTTGCTTCCATCGAATTCTGTTGGTCGCTATCCGCATCTCCACCACGTGCTGTTATTTTACTTTTGAACAGTCCACCTAGTCGGAGATTTACCACGTCCTCTTTTATATTCTCGACCATGCACCAAACCAATAGACTCAGGGTTGAATATGAGTTTCCATTAAAAATGTCACCCAATTTTGATAACGCTGTGTCTAAAAATTCGTCATCCTGGGCCCCAGCCCCAATATTCCGGTGTTAATCCTGGGCTGCAGAGAGCTAAAAACATTGACTATAATTTACGAAAATAATAGCCCTAATGTTGAACCACTTTTAATCATCATCTAATCCATAAAAAGCTGTTGTTACAAAGCGAGTTTACGAGGCAGGAGGCCGTTAAGGCACGTTATACAGACAAACAGGCTGCTATAGGTATTACTACTGTATGTTCGGGGTGAGTGCTGTTATGGCTTCGAACACGGAATTAAGATAAATGGCAAGTGTTTTTTTAGGGAGTGACTGTTGGAGACTTATTCTGGTTACGGATTGTGAATTATAGTTTTGATTCCTTTTATAGGCTGAGGCTGCTATAAAAAAAATGGCGACTTGCGCACGAAGGGTTTGCACCGAGGGTAATACTTTACGAAACTTTTTATTTTATTTCTATTATTTGTAGATCTAGCGATAATAATACACTAAACACTGTGTAAAAAAAATAACTCTCATAAATTAAGAGGACGAATCGAACCTTACTATTAGACAATTAATGCTGATAAATTGAAACCAACTCCAAAAAACATTAAAATAGGTAATGTAGGGTTCCGTAGGCGTTACTACAAAAAAATGAACTCATAAATCATAAAAAAATACGATGTGTATCCCACCAAAAACATTTAATTTAAAGTTGGCGGCCAAGACTCACATGCTCATAACGCTTTCGCTGTAAACAAGTTATCAGATCCCAGGAAAAGCCAAGCCCCTAAGCCCTGAATTTACGAACCCTACACCTTGTTATCAAAAGTATGGCTTGGCCGTTTCATAGAGTACTGTAAATAAGCCCAACGGACCTTCTGGCCCATATAGTATCAAGAAATTAAGTTTATGCCTTATACAAACTTAATTCCTTACCATATGGGTCAGACAGTCCGTTGGACTTATTTACGGTACTCTAATAAAACGGCCAACCCATACTTTTGAAACCAAGGTGCCCCCAGATTCATTCGAGGAACCTACAAATGTCACGTCGGATGCTTAAGGAATCTAAAAAAATATTCGGTATAAAAATAAGATATTTGTTGATTCTGAGTTCAAATAACGTATTTTATGTATGTTCCCACTCGTATCAAAGAAAGGAAAAATACCGTGTCAGATAACGCAAACTTTCCAGAATAGGTGTGCCGTGTTATTGGATTAACGAGCCATTAGCCTGGTTTGTCCGTCTGTCTACGTGTCGGCGATCGCTGCCGAAGCTGAAAACATGTTTGGACAACGTCCAAATATGTCTTTATCTAATTTTTGTTATGTCCATATGCACATCGTAAATAGCATAAACGCGAAGGTGTGTTCGGTGGCTTGTGCTTCTATCACAGCCATGTGGATAGTTTATAGAGGCGTGGCATCATTCAGGAAAATTACAAGGGAAGCCGAAGTGTATTAATTTACTCATATTTTAAAGAAAAAGGCCTAAGCCTTTCCTTGACCAACCCGATGGGAATCGGCTTATATCACAGAACTATATCAAGATAGAAGAAAAGAGTTCGTCGATTTATATGAGAACCGAGCGTGTAACATTTTGCGTAGGTACTTTGACGCCACGAATGTAATTTAGTGTTGGGAAACATAAGCCGCGCGGAAACAATTCAGAAGCATCGATTCACAGATCGATTATCGATTTAAAATATCGATAAGAACCGTCAGACGGAATGATAATTATTTTCGACAAAGGAAAATAAAGAAACCTCAGGATTTTAAATCGAAAAATATAAATGTTGGTAGGTACCTACCTACCTAACGAATAAATTGCGTTACATTTGTCAGTACCTACTATCTACTCTACCTATTATCCGTTGCACAAATTGTAATATTATTATGATTAAATATACCACGCACGCACGTACGCACATTTTTTAAATAATATTTAGCCTTATGTAAATGTGTACTTTTTCGTCATTTGACATCATCACTACATCAATAGTCGGATTAGCTGCACTGATTACTCGTCGGTACTTTGATGGGCCAGTAAAGGTGTCTTTGTGGAAATGTATAAAACTAACCCTGCTGAATTTGTAGGAAATCATTTTTTACGACCAGTTGCCCCACTTCAATACATTAATTTTTAATACGATGATCATTCGGAAAACTGAAATAAAATTGCAATATAGAAGTAACCATAACCTGCTTGTTAATAATATTTCCTTTGCACTACGTACCTACATTATATAGTTGCATAATAATATAAAAACGTAATTATCATTTTATCTGCCTACAAAATCGATTTTAACCGAGTAAGAATATCGCAGTCTACAGCACTAGGGTACAGCACTATTCTTACTTTTGACAGACAAACTGAGAAATCGACCTTGAACGTAACTCGACAATTTGAATAGCATATTTTTACTTCGCTGGTTTTGAACGCACGCCAAGTCTAGCTTGTCAAATTAAAGCCGCAATGGAAAACTAGCGTTGGACAAAATTGCCCGCTGCTGTTCTGACGAAAATAATAATATAAATTAGTTTTTTAATTAATCACTCATATGTTGGGACAAATAGTACTTACCGATGAAAGGAAATACAACGATTAACAGCTCCAACTTTATTGGTAGTATTTGAACAGTTAATTATTGAACAACGAGTGATTTTGTTTTTTAAACCTGACGTCGCACGCAGACCGCGGTCGGTAGCAGACTAATGTTCGCGGCGAGCAAGTCCGCTGTCGGGGCGAGTTTTCGCCACGCGAGGTACATACACTCTTTCCTTCGATCTTGATATAGTTCCGTGGCTTATATGGACGCATCCTTTCGGATGTACTTTGACCCAGTGGGATATTTTATGTAATTAAATTACCCCTTCTTGCTACTCAATGGTTTGTTCTATCACCTCCATAAATTGGTTGATAGATACCAACAGTAGCGTCTGGAATCCTCAAATCAAAGCCTTTCAGGCTTTGGGTTCCCACTACTAAATCCCTTCATTCTCTGTCTGGCGAGAGCATGACATTTACAGAGTATGTGTTCCGTTGTTTCTGCCTCGACATAGCACATTGTACAATCGGTTTTTTGCAGAGTCCCAGTTTGGCCAAGAGTCCTTTGACACTGAAGTACCATGCATCTTCACCATATATGATAAGGGAGCACTGCAGTTCCACCAAATCTAAGGGGAATGGTATTAAAACACGTTTTAATAGAAGTCTTGGATGTGTTTTCTATTTGCCTGCCGATTCAACACTTACTCCTATTGACACAGATAGAATGAGACAGGCGTTATTCTTAATTTAATTACATCATAGATCTACTTTTGAAATATCGGCCGGGATGTGTCGTAAATTTACGTGATGGATTTATACTTTCACAGAACTTTAGCAGGCATTATGATTCTTAGTTGTCTTTTGCTGTATTTCCACAGTTTCTTGGTTCAGCCTGATTCTACTCTTACCGATGTAGATTTAGTAGAGGCCGAAGAGTAATTTAGATTAGGTAACATTGATGTTTACGTTTTTCCATGACTTCGTCTGCGCAGTTATTTTTTCATCCGAAACTCGTTTATTTTTGAGTATAATAAGTGCCCTAAGTATGACACTTTCAGACTCATTTGAACATAATTGTTTTTCTATGCATAAAATTACATATTGCTTTAAAAAAACATAGCGAGTATTTACTGCGACATCTCTTGTAACTTGAGGTAACTGAAAAATTTACAAATAGCAACACACTTAAGTTACCATCTACATGCATTATGTCAATGTCAATAAAATTTACTAATGTGTGTGGCTGATGGTTCAATATTGGTGGTTTTGATAATACCTTTATCTATATTTTGGCTTAGAAATAAATGTATTAAATTGAAATGAAACGGAACATAGTAACTCAAAATCGTTTATTCAAATAAGGACATCAGTACTTCAATCAAAGTCACCTGTCGCTTAGCAATAAACCATTTGAAATCCTATCCTATATGCTGATAGATGCGCAGTATAGCGAGGCAAATTCCCTCCCTCCCCCCCTCATTTCCAAGTCACCTTCAACAGGTCAGCAGCCCCCCATTATGCGAGACCCTGGCGCCTGGTGGCAGTTTTTGTCTCGACGTGGAGAATAGTTGAGGAGATATTGATAGACGTGGTTCTGTACACTATGCCCCGTAAACCCGGCACATCTAAACTATTATAAGGGTACTGACTCAACAGACCGCATTTTTTGTATCATTCCGGTGTAAATATTTATTTCTGTTTCATTTTGAGAATTTTAAATATAGGTATGTAATTTAGACTTTGTTATTAAACATATCTAAAAGGAAACCTAAAAACTTGAATATTTTTCGAGATATTAGGGATCAAACTAAGCTTCCACTGGAATTATTAAACACACCGGAATGAAAGGTAAGTCACACCGGAATGAATAATATACACCGGTATGATAAAATCAGCCGGCCGGAATGAAATGTGCCCACCGGAATTAAAATAAAAAAAGGATTTAATTAATCAAATCTTTTATTTAGTCCAATTTGTACCCAAACAAAATAACGACATCGTATGTTAATTTCATAGTCAGTTATGTTTTGCATTTATTTCTCGTTAACAACACCATATACGACCTCTATAATTTTGATACTCGGATCAACTTACTTTCGTGTTATATGTATCGCGTTATAAAACATACTTAACTAATATATAAATAAAAATAAAACGTATCAAAATATTATTATATCAACATTTGTGAGAAGTGAAGCTACATGTGACGTTCTTCCGGTGAAACCTCATCCCGGTGGATATTAAAGTCGATAAACTCCACCGGAAGCACCGGAATGAGAATGGCGGAGTGAGAAAAACGACGTAAAAAACAGCATAAAAAAAAGAAAGCCCTAAACTAATACAACTCCAGAAACCATGTCTATATTTTACATGACATAAATACATTTCAAACAAAACCGTTAAAAAATAAAAAAGATATATCTAACTCGGTAATGAAAACTTTTTTGGCCCCACACCACCGTGATGATACACTAACGTTTGTGCAGGACAGCGTACAGTAGCTACGCACTGTGCTTTCTTGCCGAGCGACGCGGCTTGACTGTTGCTCCAAGTGTCCAGGAGACGGGGGGAATAAGGAAACAAACTTTTCGAATAAATTGATTCCAGATTTTGTCGGTGGAATTAATCCCGCTTCGCCGGTCGAACGTATATGCACATATTCAGGAATATACAAAGGAGGTATAAAACAAATGATGTGCTTTTTTTATTACTTGTTTATGTGGTAATAGAATAAATGGAAAATATTTTCTTTATCCTGCGTGGTATTCGAACTATGCGGTATTTTTCAAACAAAACCGGCTGCCGGACAACCCACCTTGATGAGAATTTCGGCGTAAATATATTTTTTTTTTATTAATATATATATTAATATTTAGATTTTAGCTGTTGCCCAAGGTAGATGATCGGAGGCCGTTTCCGAAAAAATGGTATTTTATTGTAAAACCTTTCCACACCTGCGTTTTCAGTCTTGCCATAAAAAAATACTGCTTGGGAAATTGACCCATAAATTTAATTGATAGATTCAGGCGTTACTTTGCGGAATTCCATATTAGATTAATAGATTATAGGTCCTTTGCTCTCCCGCAAAATAGTATCTTGGTTAGATGTGACAATAAATTGTCATATGCGCATATTTTCATGCAGTTTCCACAAAAAATAACGCATGCAAATACAACAAACCCCCACCAGACAGTATAACCCTCGACACGTGTTTCGCCTCTCTACGAGGCATCATCAACAGATGCAGGAGATGTTGACGGTCCGGCATCCACCCGAGAAAAAGTTATTGCGTGCGAAACACTTGTATATGGTAGATATATTGCGAAGAAAAACGGTTACTTGTAATTGCTACATGTTTCTGAACATCTTAATATAAATAATGTAAACAAAAACTAATGTAGCTCTTTTTTTCAAAACAAAAAGGTGCCCTTTGTTTGCGGAAAAGAAAAAGTCATAACCCGTCTTTGTTTCTTCTGTATAGTCGGCTGAAAGTATCCTATAACTTCTATAACCATCTGTGGATACCCAGCTATCCGAGTGTGTACCAAAAAAGCCGTTTAGCCGAATTGGCGCGATGAAGCCACAACATTAGCTGGAGTAAACTGACAGGTGTCAACGTGAATACTTCGTTGTTTAGAAAGAATTTTACAAAAGTATACATGAAAACAGGTACGTGTAACCGGTGATATTATGGTAACTTTTATTCATAAGAAATTCTGTACTTTACTCCAGCTAATTAAAAATCCTACTTAAGCCCCTGGCGTTGCAAGCGCTCATAGGCTGCGGTGACTGCTTAACATCAGGCAGGCCGTACGCTTGTTTGCTACCTTAGTAGTATAAAAAAAAGGTGCAAACATATTAAAAAAACCGATTGAATTACCTCCAAATAGTTCGTTACAATCACTTATTTGAAAAGATCTTCAATATACAGACATTTAATTTTTACAACTTTATAATAAATAGTATAGATACCTATTGATATGATATTAAAAAAAACCCTGAAACCCGATTTCCAAATCGGAAATTTGAACAGTAAATGTTGAAACACTACAACAAGAACCCTGAAGATATTTACAGTTTAACCACACAATTTTCGCCTCTATCCTGTATATTTACAGCAGGTAATTCTGTAGCAGTACATAACGATATTGTTGACAGTGTTCTAAGCACATTTGTTAGTTAAAGAGGGACCAAGGATACAGGAGTCAACCGCCGTATAAGCGATGTGGAAAATTTAAATGTATTCTAAATACTTGCTTTGTTTATAGTGTTGCCGTGCAAAAAAATCCCACACGATGAGAAAAAATGTTTTACAATACGTACGAGAATTATTTATATTTCATTTATTTATTTATGCTCTAGTTAAGTGCTTTAAAAAATGAATTTAAAAAGTAAAATCCAAAAGGCAAATAATTATTTATATTAAGTGAAAACGTATTTATTGTTTTATTAGATTCTCCTTCTTTGTTTCGTGAATCCTCAGAAGGAAAAAACGAAACCGTTATAGGATCATTCTGTTGTCCGTCTGTTTGTCCGTCCGTCTGTCTGTTAGTCTGTCAATACCCTCTTACTCAGGAACGCGAGGAGGTATCAAATTGAATGAATCAAGTTTTTGGGCAGTTTTAAACGGTAGATCCGATCATCTTGAAAGCCATTTTTGTTGACAGTATTTAATAAGCTCTATCTTTATAATTTTTATCATATGTTTTGGACATAACGTTTAGAAAATGGAGGATGGGGCAAAATTTATGCTATTTTAGGAAGTAATTCTTTATTTTAGATTTTTTTGAATCTTGCAATGTTTATGTTTATTAAAACTCTTGTAAACCAATTTAAAAAACCTACCTCGCATTTATATTTACGAAGTGGCCAAACTACCTAGTTAAAAGGAAATTTATCACTTTTTAAGTTAAGAGACAATGCAGGTTAAAGAGCAGCAACACATGTACCTCTTTATCAATGCTTGCTCCAAAATTAAAGGTATATCGGCAAAACTGTGCGTATATGGCATCGTTGATTTATAATTGTATATAGTTGAATCATCGAGAGCGTGGAATTGCATATGTAGTAGTATTGTTTGTTTAAAGGCATTCTATATTTGAATTTTCTATTTTCTTGTACTATCAGCATACAAAGAGGTTGTTATATATATATATATATCGAAGAACTAAAAACAAAAATAATGTCAGTGTGAAATTGACAATATTATTTACGTTGTGCGTATATTTTTACATCTGATTTGATTGTATTCTCAATTAATTATTGTGTCCGCCCGTACGACTACGAATAATTTCTATATTTAAAAAAAATATGGCTGTAAGTAATTTTGGTCCTATTGAGAGTCAAAGTAAGCAAATAATTTTCAACTGTTATAAATATTTTGAAAATGAACTGACAAAAAATTTAAACTTGCCTTACACCGCTGCCCAGTTAGTTGAAAAAGCTACAGGTGTTTGTCTCTCTACTGTTTATAACATTGTGACTGAGAGCAACAGCGAGAAATTCGCAACAACAAAGAAATTCACCTCCCCGAAGAATAAAAAGTTGCGTCCTTGTCCGTCATCAGCAGTAGACGATTTTGATCAGGAAGTCATCCGGAGAACTATATAAAATTTTCATCCGTCCCATAAGCAATTTCCAACCTTAAAGGGACTCCACTCTGTGTTAAAATCCGATATAGATTACAAATTTGGCATTTCCACCTTACGAAAACAAATACAAAAATTAGGATTTAAATAGAAAAAGACCGAGGACAACCGAAAAATATTAATGGAAAAACACAACATACGACTGCTAAGAATAAATTACATTATCAAAATTGCGAAATATTGATCTCAAGATAGACCACTAGTTTATACTGATGAAACCTACATCCACACTTCACATGTGTCCGGAGAAGCTTGGACCGATGGAACAGAATTTGGTGTAAAAAAACAAATCAGTACAGGCCAGCGGTTAATAATAGTGCACGCAGGAGGAAAATATGGTTTTATTCCCAACGCTTTGTTAATGTTTAAGGCAAACCAAAAAACGGGAGATTACCATGACCTGATGAACTTTGTCCACTACGAAAAATGGTTAAAAGAAAAATTAATACCGAACCTCAAACCGAATAGCGTACTTATCGTGGATAATGCGTCCTATCACAACAAACTTTTGAATCGTGCTCCAACGTCAAATTCTAATAAACAAGAAATGATGGATTGGTTGACAGAACACAACATTTCGTATAACCGGTTGATTTACAAAACCAGTTTGTATGAATGAATTAAACAAAATAAAGAGCGGTTTCGCGAGTACCACATAGATGCAATTTTAAAAGAACATGGCCACTCCGTATTACGATTGCCACCGTATCACCCGACATTCAATCCGATCGAAAATATTTGGTCCATGGTAAAAGGATATGTAGCAAAAAGAAACGTTTCATTAAACATGCAAGGCATTATGAGTTTAGCAACTGAACGAATGAATACCATCACTGCTGAGGACTGGGAAAATATTTGTCACCACGTCGAAAGTGAAGAAAATAAATATCGATGTCCGGACGGAGAAATGGATCAAATAACAGACAATTTTATTATCAATACTTGTGACAGCTCAGATGAAGAACATGATAGCGAATAAAAGAAAAAAACAGAGGACTACTACTTATTCCACTTCTTGGGTATGTCATTTTATTAATTTAAGAAAAATTATTCTCCTTTTGTTGCAAACGGTACAACCACTACAAATGCAATTCCATCTTCTTGATAATTCAACTATACGTCACATCTGGCCATAGTGTGGGTTTTAACGCATGCCACGCGTACGGTAAAACTAGCATTATGGCTCGATGAAGACCTAAAATTGTGTACTTACCACGGGCACTAAAAAAGAAGCCCTCTATCATATATTTACAACCTTCGCCTACGGTTCGGGTCACAAATACCTGCGATTTTGGGCTTTCTTTCTTTTACAGCCCTTGGTAAGTAATGTACTATTGCAAAAGTCTAAGAAACTGGTTGCCAGAACAATGTTTTTATTCAATAAAAGATTTCCTTGACTCTAGTAATGGTAAATTTTATATATATGCTGACTAAAATAAAATGAATGACATTCAGTAATTTAAATTTTGTATCTATCCTAATTGCAATTCTGATTATTTTGTGTTTTTTTTTTATCAATTTGGTGTTAGAAATTTTATTAATCATAATCACAATGTATTTTTTATTTGTGTATTTACTGACATAATAATCCCATCAAAAACATAACATGTAAAAAGATTGCCAAGTCTCGCAACCTTTTCTACCACAAAAAGTTGTGAGATATAATAACCAAGTCGGTTAATTTATTCAGTAGTACGTATCCAGGGAAGGATCTACCCCATACCTTTGTCATTCATAAATGTTCACCGAACTAACAACATGTTATTGTGACGGTTAATTAGTTCAGTAATACCTATCCATGTGAGCATCTATCCAACACCTTTGTCATTCATAAATGTTCATCGAATTAGTTACCTAGGAACATGTTATTGTGACCGTTATAGTGACCTTATCAATATTACACATCTTCATATTTTTAATAAATAAAACGACTTAACCAATCGCACAACGGCAATAAACTACATTCAGCAAACCCTACCTAATTTTATTAGCCCTCTGAACGTAAACGAACGAACGTTGGCCGAGCGATGGCCTAGTCATTTTATTTATTAAAAATATGTAGATGTGTAATATTGATACGGTCACTATAACGGTCACAATAACATGTTCCTAGTTAACTAATTCGATGAACATTTATGAATGACAAAGGTGTTAGATTGAAGATGCTCACATGGATAGGTATTACTGAACTAATTAACCGTCACAATAACATGTTGTTAGTTCGGTGAACATTTATGAATGACAAAGGTATGGGGTAGATCCTTCCCTGGATACATACTACTGAATAAATTAACTGACTTGGTTATTATATCTCACAACTTTTTGTGGTAGAAAAGGTTGCGAGACTTGGCAATCTTTTTACATGTTATGTTTTTGATGGGACCTCATCGCTTTTTGTAAGTAGTCCTTCTTTTTTTCTTTTCGGGTACTACTTATATGTCAGCTACCAGTTTTCTCAAAGCCCACTCGCTATCTTTGTGGGCTTTTCTCCGAGGCTTTGATGTGACAATTTCTGACATGTTTGGACGGTAAATGCTTCTAAGTCTATTGTATTCTCAAATGGCGGATCCCTGCGCTTTAATACTACCGAAATCGACATTAAATAGATATAAAACACCCAAACATGTCACTCTCGAGAGTGCCACGTACGCTTGCCCGCATGTAAAAACTGCAGAACCAATATCCATCATGTGCACTTTTTACACGTAGACCCTGGCTTTTATGTATGGTAATAGCATAAGCTATACATATGGGAAACTGTTCGCGATGGACTAGTTTTTATCTCTATCTAGTATTGATCGCTATAGATCAGATCAGGTATCTGGTATGTGGTAATGGGTATATCTGATATCTTATTTCTGGTATTTGGTATCTTGTCTTTTATCTACCTCCCTTCCCCTCTCTTCTTCTTTGCCCCTTTCCCCTCTTCACTTACCATCCTTTCATCTTCTCCGTTCTCCTCCTTCCTCTATCTTTCCCCCTTCGTTCCCCCTTCCTTCCACCATCCTCTCCCTCTGCTTTCCCACTCCTTACCCTTCTCTTTCCCCCCTTCCTTACCCTCTTCCTTTCCAACTCCTTGAAGGCTTCGCTTTTAAGTAACGAAAAATTGTATTGTTTACCTGAGGTGTAAATGTAACTTTGTAATAGCATACATTTGTATAGAATTACAAATTTATTTATACACCTGTTATATCTAGAATACTAGACTGAATTTGCATAATGTTTACGTTTTCTAGTGCTTTACAGACTAAACACTAATAAGATTCAAGATTTTAACCTTGTAAATCTGCTGGAAGTACCTTAGAATTTCTATGATCGGTGAGTGAGTGAGTTGCAAAATTAAGGAACTTTGACTTGCAATAAATCTTTAATTACAAGTTATAATTGACTGTAATTTGGAAAATACCTAAGGTGTACTACGTCCTCTTGGTCACTGAAAATTCAGGCTTCTAGCTTCATCAGCAAATAAATTACAAGGGGTCGAAAATGTCGTGAATGGCTTCGAGAAAAGTATGGTACGGCGTGCCTTTGTTTTGCTCGTCTTGGCGGGGGCACTGCCGTGCCCCCAGATTAAATAAGCATGTTTCTGACTCTTCAAGTCGGGTATGCCTATCTAAACCTTGGTAACAACAAATTATTCTTGCGAATAAATTGTATCTATATACGTATCTAAATGTATAATAACTGTTTTATCAAATTAATTAAAAATTTCAGAATTTTTACGATGTCTATTTTAAAAACATTCTGGGATATTAATATTATTTTCTATACCGACCGGTAAAACAGCTTCTAAATAGTTAGTGAGTTTTGCACAAAAATGAGTTTCCTCTAACAGGAAAATAACAAACAGTCCGTCAAATATATTTCCTCACGGCAAACTGGATTTTTCTTATCAAAAGTTCTGCCGGCAACAAAATGGCGGCCAGGTAACTAACTAGTAGAAAAACGATGTTCGTGCCATCGAAAAATCTATGGAGTTAAGCCATTTTTTTGTACTCACGGTTGGAAAGTTATTTATGATTTTCCTCAATCATTTTTTCGTCGGAAGTTTCAGTAACTTCTCATCATTTCAAATGCTATCCTGTTATACTTTAATAATAACCTAAGCAGGTGGGAACAAAATTGTAATATACGAGTAAATATGTAGGATAATATTTTATAGAAACGGTATGGGATGAGATAGTAAAATTAATTCATATTTAAAGAGTATATGTTTATATATACTAGCGTCTGCCCGCGACTTCGTCCGCCTTAAATTCGTTTATGGCGGATAAGAGTATTTTTCCGGGATAAAAAGTAGCCTATGTCCTTCCCCGGAACTCAAACTATTTCCATACCAAATTTCGTCCAAATCGGTTCAGCGGTTTAAGCGTGAAGAGGTAACAGACAGACAGACAGACAGACAGACAGACACACTTTCGCATTTATAATATAAGTATGGATATATCAATCAATTAATGGACTTTAAGTCTGTAAAAACAGTGTTATCAAAAGAGTTTGCAGTGGATAGGGACAAGTGGCGCAAATTGGTGTTGGATGAGCGTGAACTTGATGAAGCATGGTTTAGGACATTTGCCACGTGAAAAAAAAACATCAGCCGGCACTTGTTCAGCCCGCGTAGGCCGTTCTTTTATCCACCAAGTACACATATCTACAGGTCTCAATAATGTAAAATATATCAATTACCACTTCAATTTAGATATGTCTACTATTGAACATACCGTTCAGTTTCACATCATCCGCTTCCCATTTCGTCAACTTCCTAGCCAGTCAACATTCCTAGTTCATGCCATTCCCGAATTGTTAACTTTCGATCTCAATCATTTTTCTCCTTTGCCCTAAGGTTGACTGGTACATAATACCTTATGACATTAAGTTCGCTTTTTGTACAATAAGTTTTCTTTTGTGCAATAAAGATTAAATAAATAAATCATATATATTCTAAAATAGTCCACTTGCCATCTCGTCCACATTCCCGACTTGTCCACATTCCCAAGTTGTCAACATTCCTAAGTCACGTCTATTCCCGACTCGTCCACATTCCCAAGTTGTCAACATTCCTAAGTCACGTATATTTCCGATTCGTTCACATCCTCCCTCGTTTACTATAAGGATGTCAGATATCGGTTAAATTAATCCTGTGTTCACGTTTATGTACCATTTTTTCTGTTCGTTAAGGAATATGTAAATATTTGGGCGTTTGAAACGCCTCCTTACCATAGCGACATATTGTAAATCTCCGTATAAATTGTGGTGTTATTTTGTAGATGCCGCGGGTTCACAGTTCTTATCAAAATTATGTTGTTTTCTTTTATTCATTGGCCAATAAGGCGTTTTAAACTCTTAAATATTCACCCGAATAAGGATGGCTGTACTTAAGTAAAATAGTTAAGATGTTGACGAGTAGAGCATGTGGTCGAATTAAAAATGTAAATGAGTTGGTTATATGGCCGAAAGAGGAAGTGGAGGATTTGGAAATGTAGACGACATAGAAAGTGCACGACATTGAAATGTGGACGAAATGAAGAGGACGATTTGGAAATGGAAAAAAATAGGAACTTTACAATTTGGGTATGTAGGCGAGGTAGATAGACAACGTAGGAATTTTGACTAACTAACTTATTTACTTACTCCTCTGGCACAGGGGCCCAAAATGTGTCTTGGCCTCCAATACGAGTGCACGCCACTGATATCGATCTCCTGTGATTGCCTTCCACGAGGCAGCTTGAAGCTCGCGTAAATCAGCCTCAACAACGTCAACCCAACGGTATCTGGGGCGGCCGACCGATCGTCTCCCTGTCGGTTTACCTTGATAGGCTCGACTAACTAAGATTTTGTCAAAATAGGAATATAGAAGAAGTTTATCAAAACGGAACATAGGTCTCTTTGCACTGATTATAACGAAAAAGGTCGTACGATTTGACTGTCTAGTAGACTCAAAAATGACGTTGCATTTAATAGTATAGAAGTATCTGAAGATTCTGAATCTGTAATTGTATGTACACTCCTGCCATAAAATTGCATATAATTTATAGGTTATATAAAACAATACGCTTGGTTGGAACATGAAATATGAACCAGGAATCCATACTAATATTATAAATGCGAAAGTGTGTCTGTCTGTCTGTCTGTTACCTCTTCACGCGTAAACCGCTGAACCGATTTGTATGAAATTTAGTATGGAAATAGTTTGAGTCCCGAGGAAGGACATAGGCTACTTTTTATCCCGGAAAAATACCCTTATCCGCGATAAACGAATTTAAGGCGGACGAAGTCGCGGGCAGAAGCTTGTATAATCATATACCTTTCGAAACGCAGAGGCGCCGTATAGTTTTTTTAAATTCGAATTTTGTATGTTGTTTTATTTTTATGATTTCGTATGTGTTAAAAACACAGGTTATTGTTATTCTTAACTATTTTATTCTTTGTTCTAGGCTGGAGACCCAATACGAGATAGCTTCGGAGAAAATAGACACCCCACCGAAAGTCAACGCCAAAAGGAAGTAAAAGGAAATGAAATTATGAGGATTACCATGTTACGATTGTTAAATATACGTATATTATTTTCTAATACGTGCAGTGATCTTCAAAAATACTTAAGCATTGAACGCATTCATATATACTAGAAAAAGTAAATTTATATAAAAATATTATAAATGGTCATTTCAAGAAGTGGTTCTTTTAAATTGCGGTAATTTCTCATTGTGGTCCTAAACTGCCGAAAGTCTATTCTTCTATGGTGTAAATAAAAATCGTTGAAGAAATGTATGTTCGCTCATTACTTCGGAACGGCTGCACCTATTTGGCTAATTATTTTTTGTTGTGCTTGTGATTGTCTGGACAAAATTTGTATGTAAGAAAATATACTAAGAATTTTATGTCAAAGTGAAGATTTTGTATTTGGTAATCTCCTTATAAGAAGTGAGTGAGACAAAAGATAGAATAAGGGAGATCCCCAAAAAATATTTCATTATATGGTCCATACAGTAAAGGAAAGTTTAGGTGTCATTTTCCTAAGTACACCCGTGCGATGCCGGGAAGGCAGGTAGTTTAGAATAAAAAAAACTTAAGCGAAGTCTTTTCTATAATTTGACGACAGGTTTAGCTCAGTGGTAGAGACGCTGCCTGCGAAGCTGGCGGTCCTGGGTTTAATTCCCGGTAAGGGCAAATGTTTGTGCGACGGCCATAAATATCAGTTGCACAGTCTTGGATGTTTCCTATGTATACCCCGTGTTTTTTTAATTTTAATTTGAACAGTCTTTACGATATATGAACAACTTTTCTTATGGGGAGAAATTTCGGAAGCAAAAAAAATCTGCCTGTAGGGAATGGATTTTTTTTCTGTTGCCAAAATGTCTCCTCATGGGAAAAGTTGTTCGTATTGACGGGTATTGCCATGTATTACAATGAAAGAGACGATGTGAGAAATAAAAAAACACGGTGCATAAGTATTATATCTATTAAATATATCGTCTCGTAGTCATAACACAAGCTTTATTGAGTCATTGAAATAAAACAATTTAACGGATTATATCGCGTATATTATCTCATTTTAGTTCCCGACGTTTCGGAAGCTATCCAGCTTTCCATGGTCACGGGAGGACCATATAATGAAATATTTTTTGGTCCTCCCGTGACCATGGACCAACAGAACAAAATATTAAGCTTTATTAAGTTTATCATGGGACTAGTTCAATTTGTGTAAAATTGTCCCCTGATAATAATTTATTTAATGTTAAGCATTAGGTACAAATAAAATAGCTGTACGTAAAATACACTTTAAAGTGAATCGGGCTATTCGGGCACAGAATAGTAAAATATAATATTTTTTGTATGTTTGTACGTGTGTTAAAAAATATTTCATTATCACGTCAAAAGGGCTATACGTATTGTTCTCGTTGCTGGTAAAGGAATAGCTGGACATTCACTAATGGTTATAGGATACATTTCACCCGCCTTCGCCGAAGCAAAAAAAAGGGTTGTAGCTTTATTCACCTTCAAGCATTAAAACCAACGCCAACATAAAGAGGGGTGATAGAACAGCTCATAAGCTACCACATTAAGTAAATTTGACTTTAATAAAAACTTCATGGTTTTCGAGATATTGGCACTTTTAAAAAACTCGTGACTTTTGACACCCTGCGTCAGTATGTCGATTGCCACCACTGCAAATTTAAGTATTTTGTAAATCTGTTTTTTCCAGGATGTTATCAAAAACATATCCTATCGAATGTAAATGTAATTTGAATATATTACATGTCATGATGATGCTTTGTCGGTAAAGTTTAAAAAAAAAAAGATTTTTAAAATATAAAATCTCGTGACTTTAGATTTTTATTATATATCTTGAATACCATGAACTTTTTAGTAAGGTCAAATTTACTTAATATGGTACCTTATTTTTTTTTATTAACTCAAAATATACACAGCGTTTTTTACATAAAAAATTTCGCCAAACTGCAAGGCAGTTTGTTGGCGAATATATACACTCGGTTTTTGTTATTTTATCCACTGTGTAACACTTATCCAACATAATATGAGCTGTCATATCACCGCTCTTCATTTTGCCGTTGGTTTTAGGGACACCTGTATATGTGTGTGAATGAAACACATGTAAAACGGCTTTAAGCTGTCTCATTCAATCTAAGTTTTCGACGAGTTTCTACGGCCTCATAGCTTAACCTTGTTCCAAGGGTCTTCGCCCTTGCCATCGATACGAGTCGAGCAATACCTATTTAAGTAGGTATAAAACCAAGTCAACACAGAAGGTTGCGTCCCCATCCATCAGCGGGCTAACGCCATCCGTCTTGTGCGATAGCTTAATGTCTTTGTAAACTTCACTGGCTAAAGGGTTTCTACGATGTGTGGTCATGATCGATAATTATACGAGTAGGATGGAATAGGGATCAACATCTATACTATTTAAAGAATACGATTATTTAAATAAACACGGATTATATCGTGTATATTATATCATTTGAGATCCCGACATTTAGGAAGCTTTTCAGCTTTCCGTGTTCCGTGAAAAGCTTCCGAAACGACCGGAACTCAAATGAGATAATATACGCGATATAATCCATTACAATTGTTTTATTTAAGTAGTGTATGTCTTAATTCATAGCCTAATGTAGGTATCTACGTACCAAGTTTAATCTAAATCCGTTCGATGGTTTATGTTATCGAGTAACAAACACCCAAACATCTAAACATGTTTAACAACTAACATATTTCTAATGTCCTAAGACCCTGTGTACAAAATGTACTAATTCCATAATGATTTATTAACATTCTTTGTATAACAAAAGTTTAGTTATCCAACAGCAATACAAATATTTGGGCCTCAAGAGGCTAAGATTACGGGCGAGAGCGGTGGCTGAAGGGACGTTTTTTTTATGACATAGGAGGTAAACGAGCAGACAGGTCACCTGATCGTAAGCGACCACCGTCGCCCATAGACACCTGCAACACCAAAGGAGTCACAAGTGCGTTGCCGGCCTTTCAGGTCGGAGTACGCTCTTTTCTTGAAGGCTTGAAGGCCGCATCGGTCCGGAAATACTGTAGGCGGGATAGGTGGAGGGCCTGTGACTTGTGTGAGGCTATTGCCTTCCACCTGGAGTGTCTCCCAAGTTTCCTTGTCTTTCCTTGTTTCTCTGCAATAGCAGAGTTGACTGCTGATCTGGGACGGTGGTGTACTGGAGGTTTGTTGGAAGGGACGGTATCCTGGAAGGCATCTTTCCACTACACGGAGGACCTGGGAAGACGATCACGGGGTCGTTTGCCTCTCTCCCGGAGTGGAGATCCTCGGTGAGGGTACGTTGGGTGCATCCGCGGCTCCGTAGGCCTTTGCCATTAGAGACTTTTAGAGAATTTGTCAGCGGCGTTCAATTTTCTTAACTACGCTTGTTCTGCGATTTAGTTTTGTAAAAGCACTCGTAAGAATCAAACGTATGTCCTCAAATACACTAATACAATTTATTTAAGTTGTAAATGTGATCATTTTGAACGCGGAGTATACAGAATTTTTCATTCCGTCTCAGAAACCTGGCAGAAAATCCTTCACGGAATTGTAACGAAAAATGATAAGATATCGAAATAAATTCCAATTTCGTCCCTTCATATCTCTGGGAATCGTCAAGTGCGTGTCGTCAGAGAAAAGTTCCGATTGATAAAAGACCAGAGAGGGACGCTGGCCTGACGGATACGCACAATTTCCGAGGATAAAATATATTTTTGGGGCCAATCACATAACTCTAAAGAAGTCGTACCTTAAATTTATATCCACGAAAATTACGACTCTATTCAACTGAGTCAAGTTTGCTTCTTTTTGCTATCTGTTTTGGGGATAAGAGATTGTGGGATGCAGTGGAAAAGCACGTATTATATGAATTCCATTTGTACGGAAGGATGTTTATTATAATGTTCGGAATGTATAAAGGGATGGACGACTGCGATAGTGTCGTGCGGGAAATAGACTTGCTCGTTCACCTTAGGGTTGTTTACAATTCAACGGAGCTAGAAATAGTAATTCCACCATTTTCATGTAAAATGTTGTCAAGACGAGACCATATGGCTCGCTCTCAAAAAGTTATCAGATCTCATGTAGCCAAGCTTCTAACTTTACAAGTCCTAACTTCACGAACTCCACACCTTAGTTAAAAAATATACGGGTTGACCATTTCGCTACCCTCACATGGTCGTAAGGGACGGTGAAATACTAGATTGTTTGACAAGGGGCTAAAATAAGCCATTATGACACGAAGTGATTATTTGGACGAGCTCACGAAGTGAGTGAGGACAAATATGTCTAAACACTCTGCTTTTCACTTCGACTGCGAGAAAATAAAAAAGACTTAACATTAAAATTGCATATTTCATGAAAAATATAGAAGTACAGTTTAAGCAATTCCATCAAAAGTTTAGCCAATCTGATCAGGTTGGTTTCTTTGTTCATTGAAATAAAACAATTTAACGGATTATATCGCGTATATTAGTATGGTCCTCCCGTGACAATGGAAAGCTGGAAAGCTTCCGAAACGTCGGGAACTAAAATGAGATAATATACGCGATATAATCCGTTAAATTGTTTTATTTCAATGAGAAATAATCGTGGTTTCTTTGTTTTTAATAATTCGTAAGGAGTATGTAGCTGGCCGCAAGTTTTTTTTCAGTGTCATAGAATGTATGGTATTATATGGCTTTCTTTTAAACCCTAGGGGCTAAATGTACTATTTTAGTCTCGCTTCGAAGCTAACATGACGTACTTTCTGAGCAGGAGAAGTGAAAAAAATATTTTCTGTTCATTACCTTTCTGTTATACAATAGTTCTGGTAGTAACTAAACGGTCAAGCTACATATTTTGACTAAGGTGTGGAGTTTGTGAAGTTTTTTTAGATATCAATAAGAAATAAAGTATAAGCTTTGCATTAGAAACTTCATGCGTTTAATAAGTCTACCGAGAATTTTGTTTATCTGCTATAATACAAAACCAATTTTAAAAAAACGACGAAACCCTTGCGCTTCGCTTGGCTCATCTTGGCGGTGGCACTACCGTGCCCCCAGATATAGTGATATTCCTATTTTGAAAATATGAAGACTTATTGTTTTTCGCCATTTTTTTAATACTAAAATTTTATTTTCTTCTGTTTCCGCGATTATTACTCATTGAAATAAAACAATTTAACGGATTATATCGCGTATATTATCTCATTTTAGTTCCCGACGTTTCGGAAGCTTTCCAGCTTTCCATGGTCACGGGAGAAATTGTAACTTTGACAGAGGAAAATACATCTTTTCTCAGTCCTCCCGTGACCATGGAAAGCTGGAAAGCTTCCGAAACGTCGGGAACTAAAATGAGATAATATACGCGATATAATCCGTTAAATTGTTTTATTTCACTAAAATTTTAGGTAAAGCAAAATCCGATCCATATGCCTGTTTTATTTAAAAATGCTGTTCTGTATGTAATGGAATTGCCAACGAAGATACGTGTCACAAACACACAAAAAACTATTTAACAGACAAAAATGCATGGCCCAAAACAGAAACCAAATAACTTACTTTTATCGGGACACGGTTCTTATAAGGTGGCATATCAAACGTACGTAAGTTGTTTTAAATTAAAAAATCATATTTTGTTTATTATCTTTTTTTTACTTTTATAAGTTTTGATATAGTTATTTAGAGAAAATGACTGACTGTTGAGTTTGTTTCGGCTTTCTTCTCAACAGTGGTGTCCTCTTCGGAAATACCGTAGAGTCAGACTTGTAAAAGTGCCCCTGCGGCCTACTTATATAATAAAGATCATTTTTTCATAATTTCAAAACTAATAACCGAGTCGGCAATTTCCTTGGGTGGCACCGACTATAGGTTGAGTTAAAAAAAATCTTAACTGAAAGTAAATTGAAGAAACAGAAAATCTTTATATTTAGGATTTTTTTTGGAGTCGCTTTTAGTTTTTGTTATTTTTTTTAATCCATTTTTCACTTTTTAGTGAATGTTTCTGTAACAGTATTTCTCGTGACGATTACAACAAGCCCAAATATGGCAAGGATACATAATTTTACTAAGAAGATCTGGTGCCCATCATCATATCAGTTCGGTGGTACCATTTCCATGAGGACCATTTATCACCATATCGCCAGCCGTAAATCACTTATCATTGAGGAGTTCCGGTGGCCCTCTGTAGTCTTTTTAATCAGTTCCACTTCACCAATTCATAATTTCTGAATGCAAATGTTTAATTTGTCTCTTAAAAACTGAAATCACTATATATATGACTAAAGCATTTGCTGGTTGCCCTCGATTTTCCTAGGATTCCATCATCAGATCCTGATTTGGTGACAATGGGTGGTCCCATTGTCACCAAATCAGGATGTGATGATGGAAGAAGAATCCGCAAGAAAAAGAAGAATCCGTTTTCGTCATCAGTAATAAATATCATGATAAATTTCTTCTTTTTTAAGTCGATTTTATTAACCCTATAGGTAAAGGTATAAATAAATATGACTGTTTCCTATCTAATTTTAAGGTTCCTATGAAAACCACCATTTCCTGGTGTATCCCTTATCTAACACAGCGTTAACACAATGCCTCATTCGCATCCTATGCAGTACAGTCAGCACTCGCAACTGTAACATACTATACAACACAGCTCGACACAACAAATATACATCTATACTGTTAAAGGGGGCTGTTTACAGCACAAATTAGCCCTACGGCTCGTGTAGTCGTTTTTATAAATAAAAAGCGAATTTGACATGGTGCAAGAGAACAAATGGCTGACAAAATTATTGCCATGTAAAAATTAAACTTTAATGTTGCGATATTAATAAAGATTGCAACATATTCCACACACAGAAAGCAAATGTATGTTAGGTATACAATAATTATACCTTATGATTAAACATAAACCAATTATTTTGCTTAGATCCTTGTATTCTTGTATTACACAGTTTATTGATATTGAAAGTGGACTGTAATCTTTTAAGGTTTGTTATGCTAATAATTAAATTCTTATTAAAAACTTAATAAGTCGCTATGTAAAACAAGCAAACAAGGTTATACAAACACATGTAGTCACAAGAAATAATTAATTTAACATTTTGTACAACAACAGCTGAGTTCAAAATTTTAGTTAGATGCAACTATCATTTACATAATATATGAATGCGTAAAGTATTGCATTAAAGTAATGCAGATATTAATTCAAATCTTTACTTAATACAGTGTGTATTTATTTATACATTTACTTAATCATCTAAAGGTAAAATGCAAACTTTAGTTATAGAAGTTGTATGAACTTTACCATTAGCCTTTTTTACTTCTAAACTCTTACTTTGCCATCCTGGCCAGGAAAAGTTTTTGTTACTCTAGCCATAGGCCAAGTCATGTCTAGTTCACGCAAAATAACTAAAGCACCTTCTTTTATATTTGGTACAGCAGCCTTCCATTTAGGACGGTTTTGTAATACATTTTAATATTGTTTGGACCAATATCGCCAAAATTTAAGTCTTTTTTCGGGTAAGTTGGTGATATCTTGTTCAGGATAGCAAGTTAGGGGCGTGCTACTTAAGAAATGCCCAGGCGTTAAAAATGAAAGATCTTCAATCTCTGATGACATCAGCGTTATTAGTCTCGAGTTCAAAATACCTTCTATTTGAACTAGTACAGTATACAGTTCTTCATATGTTAATACATGTGAGCCCAGTACTCTTTTTGAATGATATTTGACACTTTTTACTGCGGTTTCCCATAGAGAGCCGAACGCCGGAGAATAACTCGGTATGAAATGAAATGTTGTTCCTAACTTTGCAGTAGCATTTTGCACCTGCATTTGATGACATTTATTATTATTTAATTTATAGAGCTCAGTCAACTGAGTGCTCGCTGCCTTAAACGTGGAAGCATTATCACAAAATACTTCAATTGGAAAATTACGCCTTGAAACGAAACGTTTGAAACTAGCCAAAAAAGTATCTGTTGCAGGTCTGACACTAGTTCTAAGTGTATGGCTTTGGTGACAAATCAGACATAAACAGCAATGTAACCTTTTGTGGTGATGACACCTCTTACTCTAGATTGCTTTATCATGATTGGTCCAGCGAAGTCTATTCCAACTTTAGCAAACACACGGTCAATATTGACTCTACTAGCAGGCAGCGAACCCATCAGTTATTTGGCTGTAACACCTTAAATCAAATTCTTAAACCATTAACTATCCAATAGCGTTGGTTCAAACTGCTGAGTACTTCTTTTTGATTGGAATGTAACAATTTTAAGTGTTCATTTTCAATAATGAGATAAGTTACTATAGATTCATTAGGTAAAATTATCTGGTGCCTTTGACTATAAGGTAAGGACGAGTGTTGTAACCGACCACCTATTCTAAAAATGCCATTAGCATCAATGAAAGAATTGTCAGATTGTAAGTATGACGTCACTTGCTTACCTGCCCTCAAAGAGGCTAGTTCTTTGATAAAATATTTTTCTTGTTCTGCTTTTATAAGGAAATGCAATGCCTGGTTTGCCTCTTTAAATGAAGTCAAGCTGTATCTTTTGAGTACCTGGCCTTGTATTTTTACAGAATCTTTGTATGTAAGCAAGTACATTGGACGCTTTGTTAATATTAGAATATTTAGCTAACAAATAATTTGCAATTGATTCGGACTCCTGTGATGTCGCACACACCAGCCTGGCACTATTTACTTGTTTTACCTCCGGCAAATCATTAGGCATATCATAATTGCGACCATTGAATTTGTACTCTGGGTCAGACATGCTGTGGACCAAAAGGGTCCACACCACCACAGTTGGTTAGCTTGTAATTCATTTGGGTTTACTCCTCTACTTAAGCAATCTGCTGGATTGAGGTTTGTGTTTATGTACAACCATTGAAAACCTTTTGTATACTGATTAATTTATTTAATCCTATTAGCTACATACGCATTCAGTTTTGCTGGATCCGTCCTTTGCCATGCCAATACTATTTGAGAATCACTGAAAAGATGCACACTTTCAATTGGTATCTTTTTACTTAAAGTATTATAGGCTCTTAAGCTAAATTTTGCCATTCATAATGCTGCATTTAACTCTAAGCGTGCCACTGACAATTTATTGTCTTTGGGTGAAATCCTCGATTTCGAGCACAGAAGCGACATCGTTATCTTACCATGCTTGTCAGTGACTCTCAAATAAATTGCTGTTCCAAATGCGGATATGGAGGCATCTCCAAAGGCTACTATTTGGGCAGATTTAATGTTTTCAATGGTGACATTTCGTTTTATTTTGATTTCTTTCATATTAATCAATTTATTGTAAAATTGAAGCCATTCTTTTTGTAAAACAGGCGGAGGTACGGAATCCCAATGGACGTCTGCTTGCCACATCTGTTGCATTAAGATTTTGGCCTGAACAAAGACAGGTCCAGCAAGACCGAGAGGATCATAGAACTGACTTATGTAACTTAAAATCTGTCTTTTTGTCTTAGGGACTTAGTCTGACGAAGGACATGAAAGTTTAAATGAATCGCTATTAATATCAAACTTTATGCCTAAAGTTTTAATGTCCTTGTTCAACTTCAGCTCTCCAGCAACCCGCTGCTGTGCCGGAATGTTTTCCAAAATTGAATTATCATTTGAAGCCCATTTGTGTAACTCCAGACTGCCCTTAGCGAGGAGCTCTATTAACTGAGTTTGTGTTTCAATAATCTTTGCCAAACATTTATCTGTGTATATTATATCGTCTACATAAGTGACGTTCAACAAGGCTGAACTGGCTAGAGGATATAGACTCTCGAATTTCGTAGCCAGCGCTTTCAAGCATCTTGTTGCTAGATATGATGATGACTTCAAGCCATAAGTAACAGTGTTCAATTTAATACACTTAATGGACTCATCAGGATTGTCTCGCCAGAGAATGTTTTGCAAAGATTGCTGTTCCTCCTCAACTAATATATTTCGGAACATACGTCTGATATCGCAAACAAAGAAATATTTGTGTAATCTGAATGTTAATAAAATATCAAACAGATCTTGTTGAACAAGCGGTCCGTTGAAAAGGGTGTCATTTAGAGAAATTTTGTTTCCTGTTTCCATCGATCCGTCAAAAACAGTGCGAAGGCGAGTAGAAACTACATCTTGTCTCACAACAGCATGATGAGGTTAAAAGTAGACTGGGTCTTTTGAAAGATCATATAAGGAGATGTCAATATATGAGCCATGACCTAAGTCAAGGAATTCATGTATGAAATCTTTATATTCCGCATACAATTGTGGATCTTTCTGTAATCTCTTTTCAAGATTAATAAATCTTTTGAAAGCTAAGCCAAATGAATCACCCAAAGTATTGTTGATGTCATAGATAGGTATCTTTAATGGCAATGAAACTGTGAATTTATGTCTCAGTGAATAATTTCTCACAATATTTTTGCTCAGATGTATGCTCACATACTTCTGGTACCTTTTCTGTTTGCCAAACATTTGATATGGTATCATGTATGTCAGTTTGACAGTCTTGACAGAAAAGAGTTACAGCGGGCTGTTTGAGAACTGAAGGGGGGACATTACCTGCTACAATATAACCAACCTGTGTGTGCACCAGACTGGGTTGCGTGGCATCACGTTGCTGAGGCTGTTCAAGCTGCGGCAGCAGGGCCTGGAAAAACACATCAGCAGCCAATAAAATATCCATTTCGCTAGAGGTGTTGAATGACTCATCAGCTAATTTTATGTTACTTGGTATTTCAAAAGCTGTAACATTTGTACCGAGTTGCTAACCTCAGCTTCCAATTTGTTTTTTAATCTAGTTAGAAACGCCTTTTTGGCGCCTCGACGTTTGATTAATTCTTTATTTGCGTCTGAGGCCATTTTATCCGGTAGCGTAGAGTTATCGGCTGGTATGTTGGCGGGTTGTCGCACCGCAACCGCCGGTATCGAGGCGCTGCGATGATGCTCGTCGTTGGCTCGTTGTACCGGCTGCACTGCGCAATGGCGGCGCAGCTATACTCTGCTTTTATAGATCACCAAACGAAGTTTTCTTGCTGCTCCTTTTGAATTGTTTGCACTGATTGACGCACAAAAACAGTTTACCTACACGACCTTATCCTGAAGAACCATGTTTACAGCACTGATTAGTCGTACGGGTCGTGTTGATATTATTCATAAATAAAAAGCGAATTTGACGTGGGGCAATTCTGTACTGTCAGAAGAAGAGAACAAGAGGACTATTTAACAGACAAAAATGCATGGCCCAAATCAAATACCAAATAACTTACTTTTACGGGAATACGGTTCTTATAAGAAGGCATATCAAACGTGCCTTTTTTTTATATTGTATTATAAATTTTGATATGTTTTTTTTGTAAAACTACGAATAGAGTGTATACTTAAGTAAAACGATTTATATTTAAGATAGACTAATATTAAGCAAACTAAAGTTCATTATTTATTTCGTTACAGTGTAAATTTATTATTATGAAGGCTGTTATTTTAAATAAACTAATTAAGATTGTTCATTAAATTTATTTGAGTTCAATTTATGGTTCCGTACCTCTGTATTAACAAAACGAAACCCCTACATCACTTTGCTGTCCGTCTATCCGACTGTTTTCTGTTTATTCTTAACAATTTCCTATGCGAATATTTGTATTTTCATTGGTAACACTGAAATAACATGTGTGTTTTGAAAGGGTAAAAATTACAATACTCAAACAAGAGAAAAAAATCTCAATTACAACACTTGATTATTGGTATTGATTAAAATTAGGAGGGAATACTGGAATACGAATTAACTAAATTCTGAAATACATCAAATAAACAGAGTAAAGCGGGCCACATAGAAACAAAACACAAAATGTTCCACATCGCTGAAGATCGCACGAGCATTATCGTTGGTTCTACCTCAATGAGATACATTTTATATGATCCAAATCAGTTGAACCGTTTCCAAAAAAACAGGAAACATGCAAAATAAAGTAGAAGAGGCAAAACGCAGAACCTCCTCCTATCTGAAGTCGGTTAAACATTTAGTTAAGTGTCCAACAACTAGATGGCAGCACTAGATGCGCCGCTTAAGGACTTAAAGTTGCCTATCTATTTCAGTTATACACATTCTCATCTATGGAAGAGAAAAAATGGCTAACAAAATTATTGCCATGTAAAAATTAAACTTTAATGTTGCGATATTAATATAGATTGCAACAGGGGCAAACGAGCAGACGGATCGCTTGATCACCAATCATCTAAAGTATTCTAAGTGGTGAGGATGAAAATATGTGGCGTAGGACGATAGCGGAAAGATGCGGCAGGGATCAATCCCAACAAATCCTTGGAGCACTCCCCGTTATACAAGCGATAGAAAATGCAGTGAAGCTACATCTCTACGCAGTGCCATGGAGTTAAGTTTTATTTTTCATTTCTACGAAGAAATCAACTAATTTTTACTTTTTAACAATTTTTACTTTATTTTTTTAAATTATTACTATTATTTATTATAATTTCATTTTTACTAATTTTTTATTCTTGAGAAATTATGCTCTCTCTATTCAGACGTACCAGACCCACACGATAACGCAGCGATAAAAAGTCGTGACGCAGTCTTTATACGTGTAAATAGTTGCGCTGCAGCTTCTAAGAGTTGTTTTGATGTGGACGGACCGATGGCATGGTTGCGTTTGACGGCAAAATGTGTTTATTTTTAGACTATAGGCGTGTCATATCCCTGGGCAAAAGCTTACCTTTAGGTTTCCTTAGGTCGCTAATTGATACCTCTTCCATCAAATTAGTACGACATTCCATCAAATCCTGCCTCGTTTGCGGTCTCACTTTTCTAGGCGCAAACTTACGCTAGACGTGATTTGCCCAATACCACTTGAGCCTGGCTGGCATGCAATCCTGTAAGCTATATCGGTTGCTTTGGTTCTTCTGCGGATATCCTCATTTCTGATTCTATTGCGAAGAGACACCCCGAGAATAGCCCTTTCCATTGCACATTGCGTAACTCTGAGTACATTTTTAACGTATTTGTATACTTAGATAGTGCGTGTTATATAATATTAAAATACCTGAGCAAACGAGCCTCTGCATGTTCGTATCGCTAAGATATCAAATGCCGGGTACAGCCAAGTGTTGACTCAACGCGGTGGGATCTGCGGATAGTTCCCACCGTGAAAATAACCCAATTAATTCGGCTCTCGCATCAACCTACTTCACTTGTATAATTTTTAATGTAACATTTAAATAATTAATTAAATTAGTTCATAGTTAATTGGACTCGCGTTCATTCATCTCCACCTCAGCTGCCCCCAAACTATAAGTTGCGTAATAGCAACACATTTTCAACTAAAAATTGCGTTGTAGTTTTTGATATGACTCATAGACGTGTAAGGTCGAATGTGCACGTTCGCCCTGTCAAGTTAAAAGACAAATGTTATTAGAATTATTGCAACAACACGCTGAGAGCAGCCGAGGGGGAGCAAAATGGCGGCGGGATATTGCCGTCCGTCAACTGTCTCATAACTGAAGAATGTGACGACGCATTGCAGAGTAGATACGGCTTGCTATCGTATTGATGAATACTCTAAACGGATCAGCGGGGTTATTGCCTAACGAAATTTTGACACTTGGTATCGGAATCAACTGTCATAGCCCATACAAAATCATGACACTTGATTGCGATTAAGAGCGCAAACGCGTTAGGCGATACGCGGGCAGGAGGGTCTGAATCGAAATCTTGATCGGACATGATAAAATAAAACTCATGAGTCATGAGTACGGGCTCATGACCAAAGCTTCCGTAATCATGACCTGAATGCGACACTCTCGTTCTCCACTCCAACACGCGATAACGTTACCCAATGACATCCTGCTCAGTGACATTGATCTGGATGTATTTTCTAGCTCCGAGTCCAGGCTCATGGCCTCAATTAGTGGCTACTTGAAGTCTTGCTAAGCCTAGCTCAATTACTGCTTAATGTGTTTTTTTGTATTATATGTATATTAAGTTAGTCAGCATGCTTGGTTATAATACCTTGGTGTACCCATAACACAAGCCTTATTGAGCTTACCATGGGACTAGTTCGATTTGTGTAAAATTGTCGCTTTATATTTATTTCTTTATTATTTATTTATTTTATTGTATCCGCACTGTCCTCAGCAATGCCGGACTCATGGCCACTAATAATATGACTCTTAGACTCATTGTAATAAAATGGATTCATTTTTTAGCCAATTTTGACAATATTCTTGACGGACCTATAAATGTTGATCTGTGATCTGGAACATGTAACACCTATCACTACCTCACGTGTCTTAGTTATATAAAGAACGAAGAAGGGGCGGTTTAACGCAAATTTTCAGAATGACACTCCAGAACCCGTTGGTTTTCCTTCAATAAATACCGGTAATTGAACCCAATCGAAGTTGTATTTATATTCGGCATTGGTCAGTGTCGATTATGGAAAAATGGCGCCAGAGACTAAAATAAAGAGATCGAGCAAAAGAACGGCTGAAAACCGGGCTATTAAGATCACCGGTTCCATGAAGTTTATGAAAAAGGCCAATGGATACTTTAAAATTACCTTTTCCAGCTCTCAAAAAGTACTTAAAAAAGTGTCTAATTTAACAGACTGTATGAATGCATGACCCAAAACAGAAATCAAATAATTTACTTTTACTGAGACACGGGTCTTATAAGGTGGCATATCAAACGTAGGTAAGTTGTTTTGAAAATTCATATTTTGCTTTTTTTCTTCTATTATATTTTTACTTTCATAAGTTTGGATACGTTTTCTTGGAGAACTACGCATTGAGTTTAAACTTAAAAACATATACTTAAGGTAGGTTAAGTACTATTAATATTGTAATATATAAGAGTTATTTACAAAAATATGGAATGTGTTGTTGAGTTTGTTTCGGCTTTCTTCTTAACAGTGGTCTCCTCTTGGGAAATGCCGTAGAGTCAGACTTGTAACTTGCCCTTGCGGCCTACTTATATAATAAGATCATTATTTCACTATTTATTCTAACATTGATTTAATATATCATTGTGTTTGAGTCGCGTCTATCCATATAATAGCATCTGCAGGAATGCGTAGGAAAATATAGCTAGGTTTACGATGCGAACGTCACGGACCCGGCGTGGCTGAAATAAGAACAACCAGCGTTAATCGTAACTGTATGGTTCTTGCATTGGCTAGCAAGCTGGCAGATCTGTTTTATGAAATGAACATTCAGTTATTATACCGATATATACAGGCAAAAAACTTAAGTAAAACACGTCTCGTATATGTATTGTAGATGTTTATCCGTATACGCAATTTGACGTTCCATATTAGAAAAAAAACACCCACTCCAAAAAGATAACACCAAAAAACTACTGCATAATTTAGTTCCTTCAATTTACTTACGAGTAACCGTTTTTCTATATACTCTATACAGTATATAATACAACTAATTCTATTTTGGCGTCGGAGCCATCTAAAGAATGTTTAAAATTCTGAAAATTGACTATTTTTGCCAGTTGTGACACAAGGGCACAGCACATATTTTGTTGTTTAACAGGTTTAATTTTTGTTAGAAAGTTAATTTATTTCACACTTTTTAGTTACTTAAAAGAATGCCTCGTGTCGTGACAGTTCTAACAAGCCCAAACACTATTATTTTATTAAAGGGATCCGGTGCTTACATTCCGGCTCGATCATCATATCATTTCGATGGTACCATTCTAATGAGGACCATTTTTAACCCCCGACTAAAAAGAGGGGTGTTATAAGTTTAACGTGTCCGTGACTCTGTGTATCTGTGTATCTGCCTGTGGCATCGTAGCGCCCATACGAATGGACCGATTTGAGTGCGGTTTGTTTTTGAGTCATAGATAATTTTATCCCACGTGTTTTTAGCTTTATTTGATGAAAATCGAAGCACTCGTCTCTAAGATATTCAGCTTTTAGTGGAACAAGTCAGGGAGTTTTTAAAATTTTTAATTTTCTATTTTAATTTGCAGTTATGAAGTATCTTAGCTATTTTAATCGAGATAATATTTCATTGAAACCCGTAAATCACTTATCGTCGAGGAGTTCCAGTGACCTTCTGAGGTCTTCTTCATTAGTTCCACTTCACTAATTAACATTTTCTGAATGCAAGTGACTAAAGGTCGTGAGTAACTTATCGTTACTGAAGAGAGAAATTAATGTCAAAAAAACCAATGACCTATGGGGGGTCTCAGTCCATGCTGTCAAATCCCTAATAGAAGTCATAGCGCCTGACTGGGCAGATATATTCAATAACAGTGTTGACTGCGGTGAGTTTCCTGATCTGATGAAACATTGCAAAATAACTCCTTTATTTAAATCAGGTAGTACCTCTGACCCCACTAACTTTAGACCAATATCTGTACTACCCACATTTAGAAAAAAAATTGAAAAGCTAATTTTATATCAATTGTTAAAACATTTGAATTTGAACAATTTGATGCATAGTAAGCAATTCGGTTTTACGCGGGGTCGCTCGACATCCAACGCCGGAGTTGAGCTCGTAAAACACATTTTTGATGTCTGGGAGCAATCGCGAGATGCTTTAGGTATCTTCTGTGATTTATCATAGGCCTTCGATTGCGTTAATCATGAGACACTGACCAGGAAGCTACACCACTACGGAGTTAAAGGATTAGCACTAAATTTATTAGAGTCTTATTTAAATGGTAGAATACAAAGGGTTGACGTGAATGGAAAGCGATCACCGGGGTCATTAGTCTCTATGGGTGTGCCGCAGGGATCAATATTGGGACCTTTCCTGTTCCTTATCTATATAAACGACTTGCCACACCTCGTAAAGACCCACCATGAGATAGTTTTGTTTGCAGATGATACGTCTCTAATTTTCAAAGTCGTACGAAATCAACGATCCGACAATAACGTAAACAATGTAATCTGTGAAGTAGTAAATTGGTTTAATGTAAATAATTAATTGTTGAATGAGAAAAAGACTAAATGTGTTAAGTTTGTCACGAGTAATGTAAAACACGAGCAAGCAAGCGTTATTGTGAAAGGTGAGGAACTGGAACTAGTTAATAGTACAGTCTTTCTCGGTATAATATTAGATTCTAAGCTCCAATGGGGTCCCCATATTGCTAATCTCTCGAATAGACTGAGTTCTGCAACTTTTGCAGTAAGTAAGATTCGTCAATTAACAGACGTGATATATATATTTTCTAAAGCTTATTATAGCACACAAGACTACATGAATGATAAAGCCGCGTGGGATTAATGTACATTATAGCGTCATGTAGGTTTATGTATAATTATTTTAACGAATACCTAAGGTATTATTATTATTTTAATCTTAATTGCTTTATATACTCTTGACATTTAGAATTTTATACTAGACACATTCCAGATTTTTTTTCTTTTTTATTGACAATCCTTTTGGGATTTACCTTATTGATTATTTTAATTTTTAAAATGATGATTTTATCAATAATATTATACTTAAGTTATATGATCTGATTAGGTTTTTCTGGGTTTCCCTAATCCTTGCAGCAAATGTTGGATCATATAGTATGTCTCCCAGCAAACATTCACTCTCATGTAACTGACATTTCGAAAGTGCTTGTAACTAGGCCTACTTGAATAAAGAATATTTTGATTGATTGATTGAAGGTAGAGGATTAATTCGTTGTGAATCACAAGCGGTCTGATGGTCCAATGGTTTTAGGACGCTGTTCTGGTATTACAGAGACGCTGGTACGATTCCGGCTTAGACTGCAGTGGATCGCAATTAACTTTTCTTTCTTCTCAGATCTTTGTATCACTATTAAGTTTTAGTTCAATCGGAAACCGGGAAGTAGGTCATATTTAACTTGCAAGATTCCACCCGAACAAACATACATTGCAAGTTAAATAAAAGCTTGTAAAAAAATAACAGTCATAGCCTGTAATTGACATTGTAAGCCCATGTATATATTAAGTATATAATGCATGAAGTGACACAGTACGAAGTGCAATTTGGCGCGAAACTATTTGCAAAATGGTGGACGCGTAGCACAAGCTCGAACAGTGTTTAAGTTTCGTAGCTGCTACGGCGTAGCGTCCGGAACTCAAATGAGATAATATATGCGATAGGATACGTTTAAAAAACTGTTACTTACTTACCGTTGCTCTAAATATACGAAAACTCTTAATTTAAATTGTCACATTCGTTTATGTCCTTGTTTAGAGAATTCTAAATTTTAATGGCACTGTACTCAAGGCTTCGTTTAAAATGAACATATATGTAAAATAGCCTTGAGTGCAGTGCCTTTTAAAAATTGACCTACTTTTTGAAGTTGGTTATAGAGGCGGTAATCTGCTGAAGGCCGTCAGTGTCACTACGCCGTGGCCTCATAAGGGACGCGCAGCCCCTCATATTTCTATTCATGAATGGCCTAACTTAATGACACGCACTAATTATATCTCACAGGACTACCACTCCCTTCGAAAGGTCATGAGGGCCACGTATTCACGAGTGTATATGACGTTCTTGAATGGAGGGGGTGTTATAATTTCGTGTGCGTGATAGGGCTTTGTTACGGAGTTGGAAGTTTTTATGGGAATAGATGGTTGTGTTTGAGGCACCTGTTGTTGTGTAGTTCTTGATAGTTTACTCATAGTGGATGTACAGTATTGCCTCGTAGAAAGAGCGGTATATGAGGGAACTCTGCGAATTTTATCACTCCATCTAGGCTGAGGAGGTATAAAGCGTTTATCAAAACGTGGTCTCTTTTTAAGGACCCATACAAGGCTGTCGGTTCTTTGGCAAATATGACCAGCCCTCTGCCATTTCAGTTTGCTAATCTTTTGTGATTGTGTTCTATTTATATCTGAATAAATATCTCATTTTGGTGACGATCCTTCAAAGAAATTTGGTGCACCAAATCGCTCACACGCAAGGACAAAGATCATTAACGCCTTAGAATCTCATAAAGATATATATGTGACCTTATTACTATGACGAAATTTGTTCGTATCTTTGCCTTTGACAGTACAATGTACAAGGATAGATGCACACCCAAGAATAGTTATAGAATACTTTTAATCAGTCTACGCTGAAGTAAAAATTGGATTATGACCGTTTTATCCGCCACGTCGCTTTTTATACAACGCTAGAAGCCGCAAAATCATACTAAGCTAAAATGCGCCCCTTTTAGTTTGGTATATCTATAGTATTATAAAGTTGCTTAAGCTAAATGTCTGTACATTCAAAATATAAAAAAAGTGACACTGACTATTTGAAGGTCACGGTTTTTTTTGTATGTGTCGTTGTGGCTTCATCGCGCCAAAACGGCTAAACGGATTTTAATTATTTTTTGTACATGGGTAGCTGGGTATCCACAAATGGTTATAGGATACATTTTCCCCGACTACCCTAAAGAAAAAAAGAGGGTTAGTGACTTTTTCTCCTCCACGGAAGTAGTTGCATTTGTAACATTTTTAACAATAAGTCAAACGGGCTATTTTAAGGTCACTAAATCGAAAATGATCATTTGATCGATTGACTGATTTGAAAAATTTTTGGTACAAGGATAGCTGGATATTCGAGAATGATTATAGAATACTTTTTAACTGACTACGCCGATGCAAAAATAGGGTTATGACTTTTTTCTCCTCCACGAACGAAGTGGAGTCACCTTTTCTATTTAAGTATTAAACATGTATACTTGCAGGTCCGACTTGGCTCTCAGTTTGAAGGGTAAGTTCCCGGAGCGATCTGACACGTGAGCACGGTTACCGCTCATTGTTCTGGCAGCTTATCATACCGGCACCCGAACCGGCTAAAACCGGCTATTCCGGGAAAATTAGAAATTCTGCTGTGGGCGGACGAGGAAACGAAATTGTTTAAGAAAAAAGGTCAAGTGTTTATCTTGAGTGGGCTGTTGTACTGTGTCTTGAATCTTAAATAAGTTACCGAGTTTTATTTAAATATAACAATGTAAACGGATTGTATTGCGTATATTATCTCATTTGAGTTCCCGACGTTTCCAGAATGCTACGCGAGGAGATGAAAAACATCTCAATAGTTTTCTATTGAAATTGAGATGGGTTGTCGCTACCACTAGCTTGGGATCCTGTAATACATCTCACCAAGGATCAAGCAAGTCACAGGACTGCAATACCTTAATTTTCGAACGGTGTTCAAATATGTTATTCTCTGGTCAAAAATAGTTTACTTAGAGTCATTGTTTCTTTTTTTAATAAGTACTGTAATTATTAATTAGGTAATCTGGGAGTTTTTTTTGCGGCATTTCTTCCCCATTAGTAAGCTTCATTTTGTAAAACGCTGGAAGTTTTTTTAAATAAAATAATTAAGCCGTTCTAGCATATGTGTGTCTTTACACATTAGGCCCATGTGGCACGTATGTACACCTTTACTTGTTTTCTCAAAGTGGATAGTTTGCACAAATTGTAACTTCCACAGACAAATATACATCCCACCAAAAACATTTCACGTAAAATTGGCACCCAAGACTCACAAGCTCATAACGCTTTAGCTGTAAAAAAGTTATCAGATCCCAGGAAAAGCTAAGCTCTCAAGCTCTGACTTTACTGGCCCTTATCTAAAAAAGTATGGCTTCAACTGGCTTGAAGCCCCTAAGCCCTGATTTAACTAACCCTACACCTTATACTATATTTAAAACTTCCTCATTACTTTTCTTTTCTGTCCAACTGAACTCCTTTTAAGGGGTTGAATTCTCGAAAAACCTGAAACAGGCGTTTACTCATTTATTGTTAGGAATACTCCTGTGAAGTTTCGAATAAAATAGTCGAACTAATCTAGCTTCCCCATACAAACATTTTACCCCCTGACTGAATTTAAAAAAATCCTTTCTCAATGCACCCCTTGACCTTATAAGGAACCTAATTGCCAATTTGGAATCCCTAGAACCAGCGGTTTGGGCTGTGCGTTGATATGTCAGTCAGTCAGTCAGTCAATCAGTCAGTTTCCTCTTTTATATATTTAGATACGGGCAGGGATAATATGCCCTTTAAATGGGCCAATGCCTTTCGCGCAACCCCATTGACTCTCAATGAATTTCAGTTTTACATTACCGAGCCGGAGTCAAGAGCCCTCGGAAGGCTCCATAATAAATAGTCCTCCTTTGTGTTTCTAACCCGTGAGGGCTCCATACAAATTATTGCGGCACAATGGGGAAAAATTGAATTGGGCCCAAGTCCGACAATCACTTTGATGGGAAAGCCCTTTTAAATAAAAAGGACCAATTTTATTCATTGCCCTTTGAGTGAAATGGGAGAAAATATGAAATGAGTATTTTTTTATATACTTTGATGTTGCTCTGGGCAGTTGTTTTGTGAATGGTCGAGGTTCGGTGCTGCTCTTTGACAGTAGGACGTGTGTAAAGGCCATGAAAAGTCGATAAGAAATGAAATGTCATTCAGTCGTTCTGCTTTGATGCGCTGTGAATGAGCCTTTTTATTTTTGGTCCAAGACTTAGTAACCATGTATAGGTAGGTATCGCAAAGGGGGTAGTGTGTGAGTACGTCATCATTAGTGAGGTTATAAAGTCATTATCATCAGCCCAAAGTCCTCCAGTTCCGGAGATAAGTTTTTCCTATAGAACCTTCGCCGGTTCTGCGCCGTATGCCTCCAGTGGGCTGCCGCAACCTTCACTAGATCATCAGTTTGCCTTGAGGAGGGATCTAGCTAAGGAATCAATTATTTTTAAATATCTGTGGTAGTATAAATTAAATGTATACTACTCAAAATAAAATAGGGGCCACTTTTTGTGCGGAGAATTTCTGTTCAGTTTTTATGGTTACAGTAGACTAATTTCATATCAACTGAAATAAATAAGTAAGACTAATGAATGAATCGATCATTAGCCTAAAAAACAAATCTTCTTAGTCTGGTACTTTATAAAATAAATATTGTTATAATTTTCACGTTACGATCAACTTTTCTAGTGGCATATGTACAGTTCTTAAGTTCTATCCCGGAAAAAAAAGCGTTTTTTTCAGAAGGATGAACGTAGAAATACGTTTGCCATCCAGATGTAGCCACGGAAAAACATTATTTCATGTGCACTGGAAAATACTGACAAAAGCTAATCTCTTAAGGAATTGTAAAGAAGCTTTGTATTGTCTTAAGTTTGTAAATAAATTCGTGAATAACCTGCAAGGAGTTTAATTATAAGCGAAGTTTCGGAAGGAGTTACCCAATAAAGCTTCAAGTTACTTGGAAACTCCTATAATTAGAATTTGATTGTTCTTGCGGCGTCCAGTGTCGAAATACATTTGCGTAATCATTTTAACCTCACGGTTTTAAATTGAACGTTTAAAACCAAACTTGGAGTTACCATAACGACGAAGGGTACCTATTTCTGGGATTAAGAAGATACTTCTCCAATATATCTAACGATTTAAGCCTCCAACGAAGCCATCTTTTGTTAGTGAGTAAGGTTAATCGGGCTGTTAAATTAGGTCCTTGTTTCCCGTGTACAACGTGACGAGTACAAATAATTCCTTTTGTATATTATTAGGCGTGTCAGCGTCAAACGCAGCGTTGACGGACTGTTCGCTGTTATAATATTATCTGTGCCGCTTGCATCCAGCAGACTCCTGCGACCCTCAACGGGCCATCATCAGTCCACCTTGTGGGGTAGTAGTAGGCATGGTCGCTACTCAAGAACTCGTGAGCCTCAGCGGCCGTCCGTTCTACGAATAATGTATCCTTCCCATTGCCACTTAAGTTTTGCTATCCTTAGAGGTATGTCAATTACCCTAGTTCTTCTGCGGATCTGTTCATATTTGATTCGATTCCGCAAAGAAACTTCAAATATAGCTCTCTCCATTGATCACCGAGTGACTTGAAGCCTTCTTATAAGGCTCACCTTGAGTGACCATGTTTCAGTGCCGTAAGTCATTACTAGCAACACCGTATACTGGCACTCTTTAGGTGAGGCCTATATCTAAGGCGGCCAACTCTTCATGAAACCAATGCGGGACAATGTCATACAGTAGAGTCAAAAAATAAAAATACGTGTTTGAATTTTTTTGGGATGTGGAGTAAGAAGTGCATGCTAAAGTAAAGTCAATTGTATAAGTCAGACTAGTAAATATTTTTTGCGTCTACAGAACAGACAGGTAGTCGCATTCGCAAACGGTCGAATCATTTCCTTGTTTAACCGACTACTCCCAAAAAAAGAGGTGGTTATCAATTCGTTGCATTTTTTTAAAGTTACTTTAGGTCATTTCCGGGTCATTTTCAAACAACATTCGAATACGGGACTGAAGTATGAAAACCGGGACTGTCCCGCAGAATTCGGGACGGTTGGCCGCCTTACCTATATCCAGCGGTAGACGTCTTTTGCTGATGATGATGATGATAATATGATCCCTAAACACCTTTCAACTATTTGTATTTCTAGGTCTCACCCTTAGTTTTATTTCTATACCCAGCTTCGAGAAGCTGCTTGACGGACCAATATATTTTGACATGTCTGGTTATGTATATCAGGGATGAATATAGACGGTTTGTCGCGAATTTACACCCCTGGCGTCACATGTGGCAAATTTTGTGAACAGGCACGATAGAAACTCATAAACCGCAGTATAGCTATAATCGGCAGAACAGAAATTTTCGCTCAAAACGGCGACTTAATCGTAAGTTTCATAACGGGGACGTAGATACGACACGTGGTATCGCAATAACTGGCGGAAGCGGACGCGGCTCGTAAAGCTTTACGATGTTGCCAACCGCACCGCGCTAATGACTGCAACTCTTGCGCAGGGCACGCCGCTGCCTTAGTAAGGCAATACCCATAAACATTAAAAGCCATTTCCATACTAGACATAACTATACTTTGCCTTATGACTGTCACTATTTCGCCTAATGACGTAATTTAGAGGATGGTATGCTTCTTTCACATTGTCTCTAATATATTCGAAACTAGTTGTACTCGTAGTAACAAAATGTTTTTGGGGCCCTTGACTATGAATAATTTGAACGGATATCGATTTAATATTAACTAGAAACTTACCTACTAGTCAGATATATGTAGATTACATTAGTGGTTACTCATGTTGTAACGGTCGAGTATTTGACTATAGTCAAATCCGGCCTAGTTTTGAAAATATTATTAATTTCCATGTAAACTATTTATTGTGAATACTAAAGTGCATTAAGTTCTTTTGACGCTGAATTAATTAGATATCTACACTTTGAAGCTATTTAAAAAAAGTTGGACTATTTGAAGTTTACTGAACTTTTTATTTTGTGTGTGTGTCGTTGTGGCTTCATCACGCCAAACCGGCTACACAGATTTCAACTATTTTGGCACACAGGTAGCTGGGCATCCACAGATGGTTATATGATAGTGTTTACTCGACTACACAGAAGAGAAAAAGAGGGTTTTGATGTTTCCTCCCCCGCTAAATAAATTATTATGATTATGAATATCTGCGCAACTGTGTTTAGTGCATACTGCAACAAACAGTTGACTGTGGCGGCAAGAATCGTCAGACTTAGTGCCTTACACGGGCAGGGAAATTAACTTGCTGAATTTGGAGCATAATCCTTTAAAAACTTTGACTCCATCGGCGCCAGGTTTGGGCTCCACTGAGTTTATGCGACGTTCATGACGGTGCTTAGTGGGCTCAGATCTAGGAAATGAGACTGGTTAATTAGATGATATTAAGAGTCTCGAGTTAAGTTTAGATCCTGACATTTTGAAACATACATGTCATCAGCCTACTGTTGAACTGCACTGGCATTCTTTGTTTTGACCGATTATTTTATGATGTGCTCATTGCACAGTAAGGCAGATAGAGGAGAGCAGTCTTTGTATTGATATCATATGTATATCTATCTATACTTAATAATGTAGGAACGGACTAGACTAAATCAATAGTAGATTGTTTGACAAGGGGCTAAAATAAGCCATTATGACATGAAGTGATTATTTGGATGAGCTCACGAAGTGAGCGAGGTCAAATATGTCTGAGTGCCATAATGGCTTTTAGGAACGTGTAAACACTCTGCTTTTCACTTCGACTGCGAGAAAATTAAAAAGACTTAACATTACAATTGTACGTTTCATCAAAAACTAAAAGTACAGTTTGAGCAATTCTATCAGAAAATTTGGCCAATTTGGTCTGATCAGGTTGGTTTGTTTGTTTTTAATTATTCGTAAGGAGTATGTAGCTGGCCGCAAGTTTTTTTTTTCAGTGTCATAGAAATTTGTATGGGATTATATGGCTTTCTTTTAAACCCTAGGGGCTAAATGTACTATTTTAGTCTCGCTTCGCGAAGCTAATATGACGTACTTTTTGAGCAGGAGAAGTGAAAAAAAAATGTTTTTCTTGATCTTCTGTATCTTTGCGTGTGTCGTTGTGGCTTCATCACGCCAAATCGGCTATTTTTATCTACCCACATATCATTAGTGCTCTAAAATGCGTTCAGAAACCGTAGGAAATGACCAGCACTATTACTACCAATTTTACTATGAGAACTTTCTTGTCTGTGGCAGTAGGTAAAATCTGTACTGTGATGTGTATTTCAGTATAGATTTTTGCGATTTTTGTAACGTTATGAGTTTAAATTTGGGACAGCTGTCAAAACTCTAGTAGATCTCTATTCTAGTATCCATAGATATTAAAACAGTTATCGATATGAAACGTCAATTCAGTATGTTTTTTATATAAACCGCACGACATCTGATCTCAAGTGATATGAGAATAAGGACTTCATTCGTTTGTCTATGATTTAAAAAAAATACATTCGTTTTGACGGAGGATCGAAATGCCGCCATTAATGTTGTCATTTATTTGTTGAATTTTTGCTGTTACGAAAGTAGAATTGTGAAAAGTTATTGGTAATTTACATTTAAGTTGAAAATATGAGTAGAAGTGACTCCGAGAACTATATGAACACTCCGCCGGAATTTGTAAATGCAGCCACGATTGCAACAAAAAACTTGTTGTCAGAAAAATCGATAGCCAAATTTAATACTAGTAAAAAAATAATGTTCTTTTAGATTGGAGCATGAACAAATGCACGAATTTATGTGAATAAATAATTTCTTTCCTTCTGTATTTGTTCAAGTTTATTTTTTATTTGCATTATTTTAATATCTATGGCCTATTAATATTTTATAGATAGCACTAGTAGTAACAATGCAGGTCATTTCCCTACGGCTATTTCTGAACCCTGACCCTGAAATCTTAGAGTACTTATGATACGTGTGTAGATAAAGTAGTGTATGCATCTGTACATAATTAGGCCTTAAAACACTCGTGTGATCCTTTTATGAAACTCGCTAACGCTCGTTTCATAAAACCACACTCGTATTTAAAGGCCTCTCATTATGTAGCAGTTGCATAAACTACTATTGCTACACGGGCAGCTGGGTATCCATAGATGTGGCAATGAGTTTTTCTCCTCCGCGAAGTTGCAGAAACCTTCTAGTAATTCATAAAAGTCAGCTTTCAAACGAAAAACACAGAATTAAAATATATATGATCTCTTTTGTGAAACATGGGCGACTTACAAATTAATCGGAGATGTTTGCAGCCAGCATGCATAATACTCACTCTCTGTAAGACAAGCACAAAGCAAACTTGAAGCACATGTTGCGCAAGCACCTCTTTGGTAAGCTCCAACTTTTGCACTCTCGCTCGGTATAATGTTTTGCACTATGTACATTAGTAATTTGTATCTATATATTCTAGTGTGTATTTGTGTTAGTTTATGTACGTATATATTTATAAGTATATCTGTTATAGTGTTCTTAGTTTACAGACTCTGCACCTATATAACCCTTCCTGTTTAACACAATGGTTGACTGGTCGAGAATGCCTTTTGGCATTAAGTTCGCCATTTGTAAATTTTTCGATTGTGCAATAAAGTTTAAATAAATAAATAAAAAAGAAATATTAATGTAAACACCTTTTATTGTTATATTGTTAAATATGCTTGTCATGAATTTTTTTTTATGAAATTTTCAAATATTTAGCTTTTGGAGTTTATTAAAGATTCTAGACGCTATTCGAAAAATACTCCTATGTTTAATTCTGTCCTGCATACGAAAACTATCAAACGTTATAATTCGATTTTTTTTTTAAGACTATGTATTAAAGTGTCGGTATACCTATTTAATTTGACAAAATGAGGTTTGCATGAATCTGTGGGGTTTAGACCACAGACGGATCGAATACATTTATTTTGGCCTTTAAATACTACAGCTTTGTCTATATCGTAATGTGGACGTAACGTATGCATAATAAGACGTTAAAACTGTTGATTGGTTAACCTTAATTAGATGATAAAGAGCATATGAATATGTATTCAACTTCTTGTATACAATGTCGATTTGATTTTTGTAACTTAATTTTATTGTCTGAACTTAATAAAAAAGAAATCGTACCCAATGTCCGTTTCATCAATCATGTGATTCTTTTAAGCCATGTTGAAGTTAGTAAAAGTAAGAATTAAAATAGATTTAACCATTTAGGAGCTACGATGCCACAGAGTCCGTGACATCGCCGATAAGTTGCAGGACAGCAGGATGAGGTTGTATGGACATGTCAAGAGGAGGGCACTCGATTACGTCGGCAACGTTGTGCTCGATTTGTCTGTCTCCGGAAAAAGACCTAGAGGGAGACTTAAGACCACCTGGACAAATGTGTTGCTGACAGACATGAGAGAATGCAAAGTTTCCGAAGACGACGTCAGCGATAGGGCGAAGTGGAGAAGGAAGACAAGGAAGGCTGACCCCACCACCATGTGGGATACATAGTTGGAAAGAGAGAGAAATGCCACAGATAGACACAGATAAATGCGTTAAAGTAATAACATCCCCTTTTTCTCGTTGGGATTTTGGAAGGCAAATAACATACGTGACAACATTGACATAACTTGACAAAGGTGAACTTATCCATATTTTGTTGTCTATCTTGATTTATTGTAAGTGAATACTATGATCGCAGTATCACTGCTCTGACGTTAGACACGTTTCCAATACGAAACGTGACAGCTCACTGATACGTTTAAACTTGCGTAGAACGGACACACTAAGTGAACATGCAAATCCGTTTGATTCTCCTTTATTAGAGTTCCGTACGTAAGTACCAAAAACGTAAGAAGTTTCTATAAAAAAAGATTTTTAGACGACCGGATTGGCTTAGTGGGAGTAACGTTGCCTGCGAAGCTGAGGTCCTGGGTTCAAATCCCGGTAATGGCAAATATTTGTGTGATGAGCATACGATATTTGTTCCTGAGTCTTGGATGTTTTCTATGTATGTAGGTAATATATCTATTAAATATATCGTCGTCTGGTACCCATACCACAAGCCTTATTGAGCTTACCATGGGACTGGTTCCATTTGTGTAAAATTGTCGCGTAATATTTATTTATTATTATTTATTTATTATTATTTATTTATTATTATTTAGACGTGATAACGTCTTATAAATAGATGAACGCTGGCTGCACGCACGAGAAAGCATGACCCCTTGTCACGATCCGCTGTCACGTTCCTCCTGAGCCGAGCGTGCAAGCGAGAGCGCGGAACAAGCGATAGAGAGGCACAATCGACCTAAGCGTACGGCTTGTGAATTCATAAAAGTATGAAATTTTTCATCAATGTTTTCTTATGACGTCATCACGTAAAATTATCGTCCGTAATCAGACTCTACAGATAACCATTTTTTTGTGACAAGCTTTTATTGACGACTGTAGTTTTTTTGAACTTCTATCAACTACTCACCGAGACGATTCTAAAGAGCAGAAACTCGGTAGGATTCGGACGGATTGAATTATTTTGCTCCATCCACCTTCTTGCTCATCAGATTAGCTCGATGGTATCATAGTATAGCATCGTCACCGAACTTACATAGGTATGTCATATTTAACTCTATTGGAAACCGGGAAGTAGGTCAAATTTAACTTGCAAGATTTCACCCGAACAAACATAGATCGCAAGTTAAATAAAAGCTTATAAATGAAGTCTCTATTGAATGCTCGATTGGACATACATAGTTACATTGCAAGTTAAATAAAAGCTTGTAAAAACCGGTCAAGAGCATGTCGGACCATGAGGAAAAAGACTCGCAATGACGATCAACTTTTAGTATCAGCCCAACATCGAAATCCTTCAAAACAATTTGGACCCCCCATACTAACTGACTAGGTACGGTTAGCTTCAAGTTTTGTATGGAGAAATCGATTTCGACATTGTTCTCATACTAAAAGTTGATTGTCATTGTGAGCCACGGAAATTAACATATTAGAAGTCAACTTGTATATTATACTATGACAAAGTTGCAAAGATGAAATGTTTGCACATTGAAGAAATTTAATTTATAATCCTTTTAAGTGTAATAAATGTGCTTTTTTTTATTCCAAACTTATTCGTGCAATTCCTGCACACACTCCAAATTCGTATCCCTTCGATTCCCGTAATCATTGAAAGTCATAATTTAACATTAGTCATAAAATCATTTGTCATAATTCTGAAACCGTAAAATTTTCAGGATCTTTGAAAAGGCATCCTGCAGAACCCATTAGGTTAGGATTATTAGTAACAATCCTGAAAAGGTAACGGTTTCGTAGAAACATCTGATTATGGCTAACAAAAATTCGTCAAATATTACATTATGACTTTATTTTTTATGGTACATACGTTTACTGCTGAACATAGGCCTCGCCTATAGCTCGCCTCAGATTGCGATCCTGCGCAAACCACCGCCCCATGCCGTCCCACGCTGCGCTTTCCAGCCACTTCAGCGGGCCTATGATTGTCGCGTTTATCACGTGATAAATGATATGATAACGCGCCTGTCACTCTCGCACTTACATACGTGTCAGAAGGTGACGGCCGCTATGTCACTTATTTATCGCGTAACAAACGCAACCATCATAGGCCCGCAGGACTTTAATGCCCCATCGACCGTCCGTTCTCCGGGCTAAATGGCCCGCCCATTGCCGCTTCAGTCAATATAGACCCCTCCAAAATAGGGGAGACCGTGTAAAGTTGTCTCACGGGTTGGTTGTCACACGACGGCCATAGCAGAAAACTGAACGAACGGATAAGTTCACCAACCGGTGTTAACGATCGCGAGAGCTTTATCTAGGACAGAGATACAGCTCTCGCGATCTTTCGATACCGGTTCATACTTCATCACGTACGTTCTTACGGCGTCATGCAGGGCCGCTGTGACAACCGACCTTACCTTAGCCGATCTTCCCTATAGCAGATAGAAACTGATAAGCTGGCAACTTTGCGGCGATGTTCTAGGCTCTATAATTAAACCCCAGCCGATAAAGTTCCCGACCTTTTCAAGCCTTTCATAAGTTTATTTATATTAGAGCGTACATCTACTCGTGTCTACTTTGTCAAAAACATGAAAAACCTTGTGTATTTCGTTGACTCAGGCGTGCAAAACACTGCGGTATCGAGTAATGTGCTCCCCGTCTAATCCCGCCATGAATTATTAACGAAGAAGATGCTTTAATGGGTTTCAGACCAGCTACGCAGTAACTCTAGAACAGTAAACATGGAACTGGAACAGATTCCTTACAAGGTAAGTTCGCCTTTGTACACATAAGTGTTTTGTAATCGTTTAGGAGAATTTCTGTAATATGTATGTAAACACTTTATTGCTATAAAAGTTAAACGCCATCGTCCTACGCGACAATATTTCCGGCCGTGAAGTAAAATACCTGTACTCTGAAGGAATATATTTTCTGTTACAAATTAAATGTCTAGAATCCAATAAATGTAATTGACGACTTTTGTTCGGCTCAGCGGGAGTAACGTTGCCTGCGAAGCTGAAGGTCCTGAGTTCAAATCCCGGTAAGGGCAAATATTTGTGTGATGAGCAATAATGTTTGTTTCAGAGTCTTGGATGTTTTCTATGTATATAAGTAAATATATCTATTAAATATATCGTCGTCTAGACCCATAACACAAGCCTTATTGAGCTTACCGTGGGACTAGTTCTATTTGTGTAAAATTGGTCTGTAATATTTATTTAAAAAAAAATGTCTGTACTCTGAAGATATTTTCGAAAAACAAGTGAAACGGATTATTTGACGGTCACTGAAAAGAAAAGTATTTTTTTCCCATTTTTTGTATGTGTTGTATGCGAACTCATCGCGCCGAAACAGCTTAACGTATTTCAAGCATTTTGGTTTGCCAGCTGGTCATCCAGCAATGTTTATGAAATACTTTTACCCGTCTACGCTGGAGTAAAAAAGATGGTTATTACTTATTCCTTCCGCGAACGAAGTTGCATGGGCACCTTCTAGTTACCTAACATATATATTTACTGTGACAGCTACGGTAAATTAAGGCTTAGCTACAGTCGGCGTAAACAACTGAACAATCCGGCACCCTGTCGCTTTAACTCCTTTGATCATTTCGTGTCATGGATCATTGATGAGGTGAAAGTGACAAGGGACTAAGTTCTGGTGTCATGATAAATGTACTGCTTGTTTGTTAGTAACCAACGTCTCTTGTGGTCTGCACTTCCGTATGTCTTATTCTAATAAAGATTTGAGAGAAAGATTTGTTTTCCCAAGGGAGATTAAACTACACTTGAATGTAATTCGATGAAGCTTCAGCCTCATTGCATAGACGACCGGTTTAGCTTAGCGGTAGTGAGGCTGCCTGCGAAGCTGCAGGTTCTGGGTTCAAATCCCGGTATGATGTGGGGGGCTGGAGGTAGTGAGTCAAACCGTTCGAGGTTTGGTCGAAAGAAAATTAAGATAAGAAAGAGCCTCTTTTCTTCACACTCCTGGGAGTCACTGCTAGCCCTTAGTTAGGGCCTTAGTAGGCCAGTTGCAGACGGGCTGCATTTCAACTGCTTTCTGGTTAAAAAATGCAGTTATTTTGCAGTCGACATAAATGCATTACCTTTGGCAAAACTAACGAGCCTATATCCAATACAATAACACCTTCAGAATGCTGTTGAGACTACCCAGGTGGTGCAGTGCCTCAGGAATGATCGCTGACGCTCACACGGGTGGTTTCCACGCGATCATGAGACGAAAAATTGCATCGTTGATGGACCGTGTCAGAGAGAGTCATAACAGTTTTTGAAGGTGTTAGCGGATAGGTCCAATAAAATTGTCCCATCCTTTGTCCCTGGGTGACACAGATTAGGACATTAGTAAGGTATATTAAATAGTTGTGACCTGTGTTACACCATTTGGATTACTTTTCTAAGTTTCAAGTACTTAGGTAAATAAATATGTTCTTACTAACATTTATAAGCAGTAGAAACTGTTAATAACCCAATAGAGATATATTTCCAAAATAAAATATTTTGAATTTGAATGCAGTTTTACTGCCGTTCTAGTGCAGCTTCACCAACTGCGACATAACTGCATTAGAACTGTGCCGCTAGTTTGCAGTCGGTGTGCAGTCATCAGTACTTCACGCTGACTGCAAGGGACTGAACAGTTGGTTTGCAGGAAGTATACAGCCGTCTGTAACGGTCTTTACCACAACGAAACCTCATAATTTCGTACTCAGACCACGCGCTTTCTCAACAGTTTATCTTCCCAACTTCGCTATTATACAGTCCCGAATGGGCGAAACTCTGGTGTGTCACTCTGAAGATTCACGTTGAACCGCCTTCAATTCATTCCTGATATAAATAGACCTTGTAACAATGTGCCACGCAACGGGTTATTCCTAGCTGTTACCACCAACTTGTTACCACTGGTAACAGCTGGGTTTTTTCCCCATCTGTTACCAGGCGGTAACTACATGGTTAATAAATCCCAACTGTTACCACTAGAGTGATTGGTGCCATTGGTGTTGGTGGCAATGGTTGGAAACTTTATTCCCAGTAGTTACCACCTGGTAACGGATGGAATAAAACACTGGTATCAAGTTGGTTTTAACAGGTGGGAAAACACAACGCAACTCGTTGTTTGCCAACTTTCTGGTTTGGCGTAGGTTCTCTATAATTATCTTTTGAAACGTTCATAAGTTCGAAAACCCATTCCTTTTAGAGCTGCCAAACTGATCATATCTGATAAACGTCATACCCAACTCGTCATATTTATCTATAAATAATTATAATCTTTTCAGTCCTTAAGCCTTTCATAAAATGCTATACAAGTTCCTCAAGTGTCTAACGTCACGGTGCTGGCTCTGTCAGCGATGATTTAAACTTTCATAATTGGCACGGAAATGTAAGTTGTTTATATTTTGTATTCAATAATTTCTCAATTTTTATATAAATGAAATATTATTGTGTACTCACAGAAGTCTTGGTGACAGATTTGATGGTGTCTCTCCATCGGGCTGGTGATCGACTACTTGTTCAACTGCCTTCGACTCTGTCCTGAAATACCACTCGCTCCATTGAGTTATTTTTGCGGGTAGCGTGTCCAAAGAATCTGAGGATTCGTAATGCACAAGCATGATCAATCTACGTAATAATTTTCTTCTTGTTTTTTTGTCCTTGTGTTAGTTATAAGGTGAACACGGTTTCTGTAGGAAGGTATATTCAACTATTTGTTAGTGTAATGTCGTCGACTTAGAACCATGTTTAATTTTATTTTGTTCTGTTTTTTAAATTACACTACAAACTAAAGATAATGTAAGAGGATATCTCTACTTAAGTTACGACTATGCAAAAGTGATGGTAAAAATCCTACGTCGCTACTATAATATGAAAGTGAAAATAAAAATTAACACAAATAAAATATAAAGCATACTGACTTGTTTCATTGAATGTGACAAGAAGCAAAGTAGGATTTTTCTTAAAAGGATTTTGTATCATTACCTTTATTTATCCTATGGGTCATATTATAGGCATAGCGGAGACGAGTGCATCAGGCAGGGCTGCGTTCGGCGCTGCCGCTCATTTCGCGAATACAATAAGCTGGTTTTAATTCATCGGCCAAGTTTCGCCGTAATCGCTGCGCTAACTTGGCTTTAATACCGGCCCTGTATTGTTTGAAATTTAATTTATTTATTGTCTTTAAAGTTTGAAAGGGATTTGAACAGGTTTTAAAAACTAATTAATGGTGGATGTCGGGATTGTTCCTGCTTTGAATATTTAAGGTAACATGCCTTAAGAGTTGTTTAAGAAATATTTCGTAAGTTCAGGGTTTTTTGGAAGAAAACGTAATTTGGCTTATCCACGGAGAACCGCAACTTATTCGCAGTTAAATATTAAGGTTGTAAAAGTACCAACAGAAAGTAAAGAAATCTAGTTAGGTAGGTAGGCGAGACTGGGTAAGGTTGTTTAACAGGTCAGTTGTCACGGCGGCCATAAAGGTCTATGAACCGGTGCCCACAGATAGCGAGAGCTATATCTGGAATCCTACACCAGATCAGACGAAGTCACGGATCCACAGAGTTACCTCGCCTAAATTTAACTAGTTTTAAGTTTTTCTATATATATATATTTCTATAGTTCACAGTGCCTTGGTTTTTACTATAATGCTGTGTACATTTTTGAATAGTAAATAAACCTTCTTCCTACATATAACTCTCGCGATCTCTCGACACCGGTCGATGAACTATTCACGTTCAGTTTTCATTGGGATCTTTTGTGTAACTACCCCTTCTTGCTACTCAAAGGTTTGTTGTACCACCTCCATAAACCAGATGATAAATACCAATAGTAGCGACCGGAATTCCTTTAATTTTGGGTACCCAATACCAGATTCCTTCATTTTCTGTCTGATGAGGGCATGACGTTCTCATAGTATCTGTTCCATTGTTTTTGCCTCCTCACCGCACAATTCTACAATCCGTATTGTCAGTAAGTCCCAATTTAGCCAAGAGTCTTTTGACTCCGAACTGACTTGTGAACACCCCGATTATGATTCTGAGTTGTTTTTTGCTGTAGTTCCACAGTTTCTTGGACCAGCCTGATCCAACTCTCTCTATGAATAGGTTTGCATACCTCAGGCCCGCTACCTTCTTCCACTCTTGTTGATGTTAATTTTTGGCATAGCCCTTAATGGGCATTACTATGGTTCCCCGTGAGAGTCACACACATGGTTCAGGTCCTAAGAAGGTATATAGTTGCGGACCCTTTTCTAGCTAGCTCGTCTGCATTTTCGTTACCGATGAAGCCTTCGTGCGCTAGAATCCATATCAGCTGAACCTTAGTGCGTTCCAAGCGTATTTAATGCTTGGATGCCGTTACTTTGGGCGCTGATAATGCTTTGAAACAACTCTCTCTCAGGCTCTGGTGCCAGCTGACTCAGAACACTGCAACTTTTTTTTACACAAGTGGGGATGGAAAGAGTCTCCTCTTTGCGAATGCGGTGAGGAAGAGCAGACCGCTGAACACATCATTCAACGCTGCCCGCTTCATTTCTACGATGGACCCGCTGAAGACTTGGATGATGTGACTCCTGACGCAGCCGCCTAGCTGAACAGTCTTAAAGTCTTGCTTTAAATTTGCTATACGATTAAATAAATAAACAACCTTACTCAGTCTCCCCTACCTATGTCGTAATTACTAAATGCAATGTTTCATAATAAGTTGATTACTATCGGCTACCCGCGCTTGTTACTGGCAGGAGAACTGGTTTTAAAACTAGTAAATGTCAGTGAAGGAAAATTAGAAAATTATACGTCTGGTCACACGCATTTGTACTTGTGTTGCACTGTCAGATATTATGTTATAGCGAAACTTGTTCTAGGAAGTAAATAATAGCTTGTAGAATAACTCAAAGAAACAAATAGTCCATGTCGTCTTAAGGGGATCCAAAATACTTGGCTGAGGGAGAGGACCGCACCAGTTGGTGCATTAAGCTGCAAAAAAATATACAAGACTAGACGGTGCCCACAACTCCGTTCGCGGAGGAGAAAGTCATAACCCCTCTTTTTGTCGACAACGTTGTCGGGTAAAAAGTATCCTATAACCATCAATGGATACCCAAGCTATCCGTGTACCAAGTACAAATATATTTAGCCGATTTGGCGTGATGAAGCCGGAACAACACATACAAAATACAAAAAAATGTTATATTTCTTTTTGATTCCGTAACAATCATTTTTTTGGAAATATCTTCAATGTACAGTTATTTCATTTTTGCAACTTTATAATAGTTTATAGATTAGTCCGTTCAACAATATCTTTGTTATGCTCTTTTACCCGTCAATTACGTTAAGATAACATATTTTTGAACGAACTAGTTGTGTATACCTTTTGCAGCTGCAGCTGACTGTACAATCAGCCAAGAAATTGCATTACCACTTTTGAAGCTTAAAAACAGCTTAAGAAAAAAGAATAGAAAATTGGGGTAACGCAAAACCACAAATTAATATGAAATAAGCGGCCACTTACATTAGGGTTTGAAACGCATTGCGCAAGGCCCGGTTCAGCCGGACTTCAGGCGTGAGAGAGAGAGAGAGAAAGAGCGAAATATTCGGACAGAAATAAAGCTTCTTTTTAGCATCAATGCAGAGTTCTTAGCGCTGTGCAACTAGGCTTACACCGCAACACGCGAAACTGTTATTGTTTCCGGCGAACGCCGAGCCTTAATGATATTTAATAGTGCTCTACTGTTTTAAAAATTGATCTTGGTTTCTTCGTGCAGGATACCTCAGACGAGTCTTCAAACAGTGAGTAATACCGGTGATGACCTACGAAGCCCAAACGTGGTCTAACTATGGGCCTCTTAAGGAAGCTCAGAGTCATTCAGCGAGGTATGGAAAAGGCTATGCTCGGGATCTCTCTACGAGATCGAATCAGAAATGAGGAGATTCGTGGACGAACCAAGGTCACTGACAGAGCAAACAGAGGCAATGGGCAGGGCACATAGTTTGAAGAGCCTATGGCCGTTGGGGCAGATAGGTTCTCGAGTGGAGACCGCGTACCGGCAAGCGCAGCGTGGGTGGGCCATCCGCAAGGAGGTCGGATGAGCTGGTTAGGGTTGCGGGGACTCGCTGCATGCGGGTCGTGTCTATCCGGTCCATGTGGAAATCTATTTCAACCTATTTAGTCCCAAACTAAGCAAAACTTGCTCTATGTGTACAGTGAGCTACAAAAAGTTCTATACTATTAGGCGTACAAACATATCTTAGGGTGCGTTGAGGTACGGCGGAAATATGGAAAAGTTCAAAAGGTGGACTTTATTGGAACGCCTTAAAGTGCATTTTCGGCAAAATATCAGTCTTTCCCATCTTACCCCAACGCATCTTATCTCAACTCTGTTGACGGGTAAGTCTAGCGAACATATTTTTGAACGATAATCATGTATAACGTTTTGTAGCTAACTACCATGCGACGATATAAATCCATACTATTATAAAGTTGTAAAAATGAAATATCTGTACAACTAAAAAGATTGTAAAGGTGCGTCCACACTTGTATCATTTGCTCGTATCCGATCACCGTGCCGTAGCATGACTGCGTATCGCGCTGCTTGGACGCTTACGGTCGGCGCGCCGATAATGCCGCACTCTTCCGATACAAGTGTGTGATACGCATAGCAAATGGATTTCGAGTGATCGGATCGGCGCAATGTCCAAACGCGTGATCAAGACACGCGATCATGCTACGTGACGATGATCTGATACGGGCAAATGATACAAATGTGGACGCACGTCTACAAACTGTTTGGAAGTAACTAAATCGAAAAAAAATTGGATTCTGTGTGTGTCGTCGTGGCCCCTTCGGCCGCCACCGCAACCATGTTTTGCAACCAGTTGCAAAAGAAGAATTTTCCTCCTTTGTTGGCAACTAGTTGCATTAGCCGAATATTTTGTCTTAATACGCAACCAGTTGCGAAGATGTTATCCATTTTCCATCATGGCAACTAAGTTTCGCAACCAGTTGCCAAACATATTTTTCTTTTCTGGCTACGTAACAAAGAAGTTATATGATAGATAAAGTAGATAAGATATAAAAACTTTTTCAACCTTATGGCTTTCGTTACATGTACAGCCGTTAATTTCTATTATCTGTAGTATATTATAATTCAATGTACAGTTTAAGGAGGTACAGAGTACAAAAAGACTAAGCACAGCAGACATGGCGTGAATTCATATTGCTAATAGAATAAATTTCCTATTAAATTCAAAATATTCATAGGCAATTCTATGATTCGTAATATGTCAGCATGAATGGTCCCTGTTGAAGTCGACCAGGTTGTCCTCCGCCTCCGAAATTTCACTCCAATCTTGGTCATGCTGAAGATGATAATCGCAGGCTCTTCTCCCAGGCGAAATATATAAGTTGTATTTATAAAGCAAAATACAGATGTTCCTTGCGTTATTTATTACCGCACAAATATTTGATTCAGTCTGGTTGCGTATTAAGAAAAAAAAACATTTTGTCCCAACTATACTATTAAAAATATTCTTAAATGGCAACTGGTTGTGTATTCATGTAAAAAGTTCTTCATTCAAAACTAGTTGCCGACAAAGGAAGAAAATTCTTCTTTTGCAACTGGTTGCGAAACATGGTTGCGGTGGCGGCCGAAGGGGTTGTGGCTTCATCACTCTAAAAAAACTAAACGCTAACCGTCTTAATGGATTTCAGCTATTTTTGCTATACGGGTAGCTGGGTATCCACAAATGGTTATACATATATTAAGTACTAGCTTCTGCCCGCGACTTCGTCCGCCTTAAATTCGTTTATCGCGGTTAAGGGTATTTTTCCGGGATTAAAAGTAGCCTATGTCCTTCCCCGGGACTCAAACTATCTCCATACCAAATTTCATCCAAATCGGTTCAGCGGTTTAAGCGTGAAGAGGTAACAGACAGACAGGCAGACAGACAGACACACTTTCGCATTTATAATATTAAGTACGGATGTCACTTTTTACCCGACTACGCTGAAGAAGGTTATGGCTTTTGAGAAAAAAGTCATTATATTCAATGTAGATGACCAGCTACCCGTGGACCACAAATGGCTGACGTGATAAAGCCGCAACTTCACATAAAAAAAAACGATTCAGTGACCTTCAAATAGTCTGTATCACTCTTTTTAAATATCTTCAATGTACAGACATTTCATTTCTAAAACTTTATAATAGTATAGATGTATAATTTTAGTTTTCATGAGCACAAGTTTAAATTTAAAATGGCCGATTATAGATTCCATAACAAGCAAGCACTGTATTAATAACATTTTTCATTATCAATAAAAAACTTAAGCATTATCATTGTCTTAACTGTTTTAATGGTATATACATGTATGAGCTGCTCCTCATAATGTTTGCTAATAATTAGTAAAGGTTGTGTTTCAAAGTGCTTTGCTCTTGAATATTTATCAGGCGTTTGATAATTTACCAGATTTATCGCGCACTCGGTGATGTATTTTGTGTTAAGTGTAAAAAAGTGCATCTATAATTATCTTTGAATGTTTCAAATAATATTCTTGCATGTCTATGTTTTACATTTGACGTTTCCTTCTTTAGCCAACTGCCATGTTGTAAGCATTAATTAATACACATCTATACTCTATACTATTATAAAGTTGTAAAAATGAAATGTCTGTGCATTGAAGATATTTAAATTTAAATATTGTAACGGACTATTTGGAGGTCAAAGAAGGAAAGGAGAATGTGTCGTTGTGTCTTCATTACGCTAAATCGGCTAAACGGATTTCAACTATTTTTGGTACATGGGTAGCTCGGTATCTCCAGATAGTTATAGAATACTTTTTACCCTACTATGCTAAAAAAATGAGGGTTATGTTTTTTTCTCCTTCGCGAACGAAGTTGCGGGGGGCGCTTTCTAGTCTCTATTATAATTATAAAATGTAGAAATCCTTCTGTACCTACAATACTGCAGAAGGAGCTGTGAATAACTAACTAAAGGATTATGTTCCTTTGCTTTTTCGCAAAATAGTGTCTTGGTTAGATATCACAATAAATTGTTTCCAGAAAAAAAATATGCATGCATATACAAGAAAACACCACCAGACAGTATAATCCTCGACACGTGGGTCGCCTCTCTACGAGGCATCATCAGGAGATGTAGGAGATGATGACGGTTTTGTTGACACCAAGGACTATTAAAACAAGAGGACTGTCAATTGCCATAGTTTGTGCCCCCACCGCAAGGAGATATTCAGGCAAACACTAGATGGCATTTAAAAACTCATTAACGATGTTATTGTTATGGTTGAACAAAGAAGCATAAAACACTATCAATTACGAATAGCTCGTAAACAGTTAATCTATACTATTTTAATCATAAATATAAAATGTCTGACATTAAAGAAAAAAAATAAAAAAAAATTGTAACGGATAGTCCGTTACAATTTGGAGGTCACTGAATCGAAAAATATTTTATTTTTATTTTTTGTGCATGTCGTTGTAACTTCATCACACCAAATCGGCTAAACAGATTTTCACTATGGTACACGGATAGCTGGGTTACAGATAGTCAAAGGATACTTTTTACCAGACTACGCTGTCACATGGCACTGTAAATATCGGGGAACGGCTATTTCTATGCATGAGGATTGTCAGTCCTCTTGTTTGAATAATCCTAGGTTGACACATTTTTACGGAGATCTTCTATGTATACTATTATTTTAAATTCAAATTCAAATTCAAAGTTTTTATTTCTGACAACATGATCCAAATTTGTTAGTAAAGTACTAAAAATAAAATTTTTGGAAAATCGGCTTTTTGTAGGTCACAGAATTGAAAAATTTAAAACGAAGCTGGCGGTTCTATGTTCGAATCCCGGCCAGGTTCATGGGTCTTAGATGTTTTCTATGTATTTAAGCATTATAATCTATCTATATAATTATTACTACCTTCTGCCCGTGACTTCGTCCGCATTAAATTCGTTTATCGTGGATAAGGGTATTTTTCCGGGATAAAAAGTAGCCAATGTCCTTCCCTAGGACTCAAACTATCTCCATACCAAATTTCATCCAAATCAGCTCAGCGGTTTAAGTGTGAAGAGGTAACAGACAGACAGACAGACACACTTCCGCATTTATAATATTACTAGCTTCTGCCGGCGACTTCGTCCGCCTTAAATTCGTTTATCGCGGATAAGGATATTTTTCCGGGATAAAAAGTAGCCTATGTCCTTCCCCCGGACTCAAACTATCTCCATACCAAATTTCATCCAAATCGGTTCAGCGGTTTAAGCGTGAAGAGGTAACATACAGACAGACAGACAGACAGACAGACAGAGACACTTTCGCATTTATAATATTAGTATGGACAGTACCTATGGATGTATATCGTTACCTGGTACCAAGGATGATCCTGGTTCCTATTTTAAAAGCTTTGCTTATTTTAGGACTAGCTCGATTTGTGTAAAATTTTCCTCTAATATTTATTTATTGTAAAAATAAGCATGTTTTGATAAAGAAAAATCGACAACGAAGTAAACCTAAACACACTTTGTCTTTTTGTTTCTTTCTATAGCAGTAAATAAAATACGCGTTTATTTCCAAACGGCTTATTTTATATCTCTTTCATAGAAAAATAAAACTTGTTGAAAAGACACTCCCCTAATAAATATTCTGAAATACCAAATAAAGCATTAACGAAAATATACAGTCAACATCGAATACGAGGTATTCGATGTTGACTGTGTACGCCAAATAAATCGTTCCATATTTTTAATAATCTTTATGCTGATAGGAATAAAGACGTGTCGCAATACATTACTTTGGTTGTTACGGACTATTTGATGCTTACTGTACAAACTGTTCAAATAAACAGCCACAGTAAACACTCTGTGTAGGGTGACCATTTACGCGTCCCACCAAGCCGGGTAAACATGGCGGGCAAACACAGGTGTCAGTAACAGGGCTGCCCTTAACAGTTGATTACGGGGACTGCCGCTGACTCGTGCTTTTAGCAAGTAGAAGGACACTCGAGCAATATGTGTTTTGTTGGGACCTCTGCGTGTTTTGCGCAGAGATCTCGTACTAAACTGAGACTGTCTTTTTCCATATGGCATTAAAGTGTTGTCATCCGCGTAATATAATTTAGATAGGGTGCCTTTTACGAAACGTCTACGCCACTCCCGAGTCTGAAGAAAATCCATCGCCGATATTGGCCGGAAATTGAATATCCGTCTCGGATCAAACACATTACTGTCGGTACTTCCCATTTATAGCTATAAAACAGGTCCTAACATGACTTAACTAATGACAGAATGCGCACCCTCAATCGCTGAACCCAGGAACAGGAGCATGTACCACGTGCAACACTGTGAGTACGGCAGGTCCTGGAATTCCTGGTTCCCGGACGTCCTAGGAACATGTGAAATAAATTAGTTTAGAGACGAAGAGGTGAACTTAAGGTGCGTCCACACTTGTATCATTTGCTCGTATCCGATCACCGTGGCGCATGACTGCGTATCGCGCTGCTTAGACGCTAACTGTCGGCGCGGCGATATCGCCGCGCTTGTCCGATCCGAGTGTGTGATACGCGTAGCAACATGGATTTCGAGCGATCGGATCGGCGCAAGAAGATCAGAGCAAATGATACAAATGTGGACGCACCTTTAAGGAAAGGTTTTTTGAAATTCTAATTGCAGCTGACGAGGTATTAAAAAGTTGTAAAAATTAGATGTGCATTAAAAATATTGAAAATATCTCCAATCTTCACATTGAAAATATTTTCAACAGAGCTCCTTTGTCCCTTTTTTTTCTTCAACGTAGTCGAGTAAAAAGTATTCTACAACCATCTTTGGATGCCCTGCTACTCGTGTCCCAAAAATCTGTTTAGCCTTTAGGCGTGATGAAGCCACAAGGACACATACAAATATGCAAAAAATAAAAAATAAAATTTGACGGCGGCCTTAAATTTTACAGACATTTTATTTTTACAACTTTAGAATAGTATAGATGGAGTATTTTTTAAATATATTGGTTGTTGCCCATCTTAGGGATAGACTAGGCTACAGTACATATAACAACGAGGTTCAATTGAATGAATGTTAATCGGCATACAAAAGCACAAATATATAGGTACCTATCTATTGGTCTTTGTTCAGCTTAGGGATGGAACAGGCTCCACAAATAACGATATTCCCCGATCATGAATTAATGCAAATTGGTAAGCAAAAGCCGCAAAACCGGCCCAATTCCACACACGTATCCAAAACAAACCATTATTTTGCCTCGCGTAGACGATGTTTGGTTTTCCGGGAGCAAACGATAGCTTGCAGTATGACCCGGAGCAAAAAATAAACATGGCCGTAATTCAGCGTGCAAGCCTAACACAATATAATTAAAATATTCACGTGTCGGTGCAGGAGGCGGCCCGCTGCTGTTTGTGGGCTTTTGCGAAGTTGCCTGTCACACCGATCAAATAAAAATACAATTGTAAATTGTTTGACAAGGGGCTAAAACAAGCCATTATGACACTAAGTGATTATTTGAACGAGCTCACGAAGTGAACGAGGGAGAATATAAGCGATATAATCCGTTAAATTGATTTATTAAATAATATTTAACAATATTCAAAATAACCCGGAAAAAATAAATATGTTGGATTACAATTGGAATGACAAGTATTGTTTTTAGGTGCGTCCACGCTTATATCATTTCCTCGTATCCGATCACCGTGTCGTGGCATAACTGCGTATCGCGCCGCTTGGACGCTCACTGTCGGCGCGGCGATCATGCCCCACTTGTCCGATGTAAGTGTGTGATACGCGTAGCAAAATGGATTTCGAGCGATCGGATCGGCGCAACGTCCAAACGCGTGATCGTGAAGCGACCATGCCACGGAACGAAGATCTGATCGGGCAAATGATACAAATGTGGACGCACCTTTAGAGAGCTATCAAAGCGATTCAAACTTAACTTAATTCATTAAATTAAGTTTGAATCGCTTTGATAGCTATCTAAAGGTGCGTTCATTACATTATCAATTGTATTTTAGGGAATTCCCTAGATTTATGATTTTTAATCTTTTCAATATCTATTTAAGAATAAATTAAAGTAAATGCTTCACGTAAATGTTACTGTTCAATTGACGAATTTTTAAATGATAAATCACTCACAAACGTAAAATCTACTATAATTTAACACTTGCAATTATATAATAATAGCTCTAAAATACAATTGATAATGTAATGAACCTTCTGCTTTACATGACAATTATAATAATTAAATTATTTATACTTGTTAATTTTCAATTATTGTACTTACTGCGAATTAATGAATTAATTTATTACATTGTAGCATTAAGTTCTTCTTATATTATGTAATAACCCAAAATTGTACACCCCATCAGGGTATCATGTACCTACGAAGCTAATTGTAACACGACTAACCAATGAACATGATTACAATGGAATAAATGAATATGAATATGAATATTTCTTGGGCAGACTGTTTGAGAACATACGTATAAATACATATTACGGTTTTTTTTAATTATATCTATAAAAATATCCAAAACTCAAATATTGATGCTCATCACACAAATATTTGCCCTTACCGGTATTTGAACCCAGGACTTATAGCTTCGCAGGCAACGTTACTACCGCTGAGCTAAACTAGTCGTAAAAACCATATATATCACGGCGCGTTGAAAAATATAGTGCCCGCTACTGATAGTTTGGTTTAAATATGCGATTATGCGTACTTCTCTGTTTATTTTGTTTGTGAATTAGCAATTAGAAATGGTAGCTAATGGTGTTGACGTAATTAAAAAAATATTGAAAGTATCTTTAGATGACGTTGAAATGTTGACAGTTATGAGAATAATGTCGGGATGTTGGGATATTAGAGCGGGCAACCCCGAATAGGGTGGTAGACAGGCGCCAATCGATGACAGCTGGGCAGATGCCTGACAGCCGTGCTCGAGGTCGCATGCACACTAACTTATTGGCTTTAAATCCAAGTTAATTTCGTGAATCATTGTTTATTTTGATTTGAAGTGAGTGTTAATAAAACTAGTGATTATTGTATGTGACAACAGTGATTTTATTTCCGTGTTTCCGCCATCTTGATAACCCAATGGTTGATAACGGTGAAAGTCGTTCCGCCGATCGTCCCACCGGCTCTCCCGGTGCTTCTTTATATACATATAGCACAAGCAAGACTTTTTCAGTCCAGCGAACATCCGCCCGAATTCCGAATTGTTTACGATTGAAGCGATTACGAGTCGGTGTAATGGCGGCCGCTACAGGCAAACTTTGCGAAGCATATTATTCATGACACGGCGTTGTGCCATTACCATTCCCTCCGCCGCCTCATGCTACAACAACGTTATCTTGAGTTACGCTAACAGGTGTCTCAAAACAAGCCTCCGTGGAACCAATGGGTCCTGTAAACTGTGAAAATGCTAGATCTTGTCTTTTAGCATTAAGGGCATCCACATTACGTCACAACGATAGTGGGGGAAGGAGGGGGGGGGGGGGGGGGTGGCATTCCAAGTGTGTTAATGAGATATCAGAATCAGTCATTTATTTGCTACATGGTAGGTTACATACAGTAGGTCTTAAATCTAATTATAGTGCTACATGTTTCGTCACAAAGACATGCAAATAAATATTTAATGGTATGTGTGTCGCATGCATAGATTACTTATGGATTAGTAGTAATGTCATCATTTAAATATTCTTGAACCGAATAATAGGCCTTAGATGCGAAGAACTTAAATTTACTTAAACTTACTTTAGAAGATAGGAAAAAGCGTTCATAGAACCCCATTCTCAACGGCTTGGCTACTTTAAGGCATGTGAGTACTTTATTTTACTGTTTTTGAAACATTTATAATATTAAGTACGGATGTCACTTTTTACCCGACTACGCTGAAGAAGGTTATGGCTTTTGAGAAAAAAGTCATTATATTCAATGTAGATGACCAGCTACCCGTGGACCACAAATGGCTGACGTGATAAAGCCGCAACTTCACATAAAAAAAAACGATTCAGTGACCTTCAAATAGTCTGTATCACTCTTTTTAAATATCTTCAATGTACAGACATTTCATTTCTAAAACTTTATAATAGTATAGATGTATAATTTTAGTTTTCATGAGCACAAGTTTAAATTTAAAATGGCCGATTATAGATTCCATAACAAGCAAGCACTGTATTAATAACATTTTTCATTATCAATAAAAAACTTAAGCATTATCATTGTCTTAACTGTTTTAATGGTATATACATGTATGAGCTGCTCCTCATAATGTTTGCTAATAATTAGTAAAGGTTGTGTTTCAAAGTGCTTTGCTCTTGAATATTTATCAGGCGTTTGATAATTTACCAGATTTATCGCGCACTCGGTGATGTATTTTGTGTTAAGTGTAAAAAAGTGCATCTATAATTATCTTTGAATGTTTCAAATAATATTCTTGCATGTCTATGTTTTACATTTGACGTTTCCTTCTTTAGCCAACTGCCATGTTGTAAGCATTAATTAATACACATCTATACTCTATACTATTATAAAGTTGTAAAAATGAAATGTCTGTGCATTGAAGATATTTAAATTTAAATATTGTAACGGACTATTTGGAGGTCAAAGAAGGAAAGGAGAATGTGTCGTTGTGTCTTCATTACGCTAAATCGGCTAAACGGATTTCAACTATTTTTGGTACATGGGTAGCTCGGTATCTCCAGATAGTTATAGAATACTTTTTACCCTACTATGCTAAAAAAATGAGGGTTATGTTTTTTTCTCCTTCGCGAACGAAGTTGCGGGGGGCGCTTTCTAGTCTCTATTATAATTATAAAATGTAGAAATCCTTCTGTACCTACAATACTGCAGAAGGAGCTGTGAATAACTAACTAAAGGATTATGTTCCTTTGCTTTTTCGCAAAATAGTGTCTTGGTTAGATATCACAATAAATTGTTTCCAGAAAAAAAATATGCATGCATATACAAGAAAACACCACCAGACAGTATAATCCTCGACACGTGGGTCGCCTCTCTACGAGGCATCATCAGGAGATGTAGGAGATGATGACGGTTTTGTTGACACCAAGGACTATTAAAACAAGAGGACTGTCAATTGCCATAGTTTGTGCCCCCACCGCAAGGAGATATTCAGGCAAACACTAGATGGCATTTAAAAACTCATTAACGATGTTATTGTTATGGTTGAACAAAGAAGCATAAAACACTATCAATTACGAATAGCTCGTAAACAGTTAATCTATACTATTTTAATCATAAATATAAAATGTCTGACATTAAAGAAAAAAAATAAAAAAAAATTGTAACGGATAGTCCGTTACAATTTGGAGGTCACTGAATCGAAAAATATTTTATTTTTATTTTTTGTGCATGTCGTTGTAACTTCATCACACCAAATCGGCTAAACAGATTTTCACTATGGTACACGGATAGCTGGGTTACAGATAGTCAAAGGATACTTTTTACCAGACTACGCTGTCACATGGCACTGTAAATATCGGGGAACGGCTATTTCTATGCATGAGGATTGTCAGTCCTCTTGTTTGAATAATCCTAGGTTGACACATTTTTACGGAGATCTTCTATGTATACTATTATTTTAAATTCAAATTCAAATTCAAAGTTTTTATTTCTGACAACATGATCCAAATTTGTTAGTAAAGTACTAAAAATAAAATTTTTGGAAAATCGGCTTTTTGTAGGTCACAGAATTGAAAAATTTAAAACGAAGCTGGCGGTTCTATGTTCGAATCCCGGCCAGGTTCATGGGTCTTAGATGTTTTCTATGTATTTAAGCATTATAATCTATCTATATAATTATTACTACCTTCTGCCCGTGACTTCGTCCGCATTAAATTCGTTTATCGTGGATAAGGGTATTTTTCCGGGATAAAAAGTAGCCAATGTCCTTCCCTAGGACTCAAACTATCTCCATACCAAATTTCATCCAAATCAGCTCAGCGGTTTAAGTGTGAAGAGGTAACAGACAGACAGACAGACACACTTCCGCATTTATAATATTACTAGCTTCTGCCGGCGACTTCGTCCGCCTTAAATTCGTTTATCGCGGATAAGGATATTTTTCCGGGATAAAAAGTAGCCTATGTCCTTCCCCCGGACTCAAACTATCTCCATACCAAATTTCATCCAAATCGGTTCAGCGGTTTAAGCGTGAAGAGGTAACATACAGACAGACAGACAGACAGACAGACAGAGACACTTTCGCATTTATAATATTAGTATGGACAGTACCTATGGATGTATATCGTTACCTGGTACCAAGGATGATCCTGGTTCCTATTTTAAAAGCTTTGCTTATTTTAGGACTAGCTCGATTTGTGTAAAATTTTCCTCTAATATTTATTTATTGTAAAAATAAGCATGTTTTGATAAAGAAAAATCGACAACGAAGTAAACCTAAACACACTTTGTCTTTTTGTTTCTTTCTATAGCAGTAAATAAAATACGCGTTTATTTCCAAACGGCTTATTTTATATCTCTTTCATAGAAAAATAAAACTTGTTGAAAAGACACTCCCCTAATAAATATTCTGAAATACCAAATAAAGCATTAACGAAAATATACAGTCAACATCGAATACGAGGTATTCGATGTTGACTGTGTACGCCAAATAAATCGTTCCATATTTTTAATAATCTTTATGCTGATAGGAATAAAGACGTGTCGCAATACATTACTTTGGTTGTTACGGACTATTTGATGCTTACTGTACAAACTGTTCAAATAAACAGCCACAGTAAACACTCTGTGTAGGGTGACCATTTACGCGTCCCACCAAGCCGGGTAAACATGGCGGGCAAACACAGGTGTCAGTAACAGGGCTGCCCTTAACAGTTGATTACGGGGACTGCCGCTGACTCGTGCTTTTAGCAAGTAGAAGGACACTCGAGCAATATGTGTTTTGTTGGGACCTCTGCGTGTTTTGCGCAGAGATCTCGTACTAAACTGAGACTGTCTTTTTCCATATGGCATTAAAGTGTTGTCATCCGCGTAATATAATTTAGATAGGGTGCCTTTTACGAAACGTCTACGCCACTCCCGAGTCTGAAGAAAATCCATCGCCGATATTGGCCGGAAATTGAATATCCGTCTCGGATCAAACACATTACTGTCGGTACTTCCCATTTATAGCTATAAAACAGGTCCTAACATGACTTAACTAATGACAGAATGCGCACCCTCAATCGCTGAACCCAGGAACAGGAGCATGTACCACGTGCAACACTGTGAGTACGGCAGGTCCTGGAATTCCTGGTTCCCGGACGTCCTAGGAACATGTGAAATAAATTAGTTTAGAGACGAAGAGGTGAACTTAAGGTGCGTCCACACTTGTATCATTTGCTCGTATCCGATCACCGTGGCGCATGACTGCGTATCGCGCTGCTTAGACGCTAACTGTCGGCGCGGCGATATCGCCGCGCTTGTCCGATCCGAGTGTGTGATACGCGTAGCAACATGGATTTCGAGCGATCGGATCGGCGCAAGAAGATCAGAGCAAATGATACAAATGTGGACGCACCTTTAAGGAAAGGTTTTTTGAAATTCTAATTGCAGCTGACGAGGTATTAAAAAGTTGTAAAAATTAGATGTGCATTAAAAATATTGAAAATATCTCCAATCTTCACATTGAAAATATTTTCAACAAATGGTGAAATGTACTATTTGAAGTCACTGAATCGAAAAATATTTTTGTTTATCACAACACAAGACGGGGCTTAATCGCGTATAAATATGATTTATTTAATTGGTCCATGGTCTCGAAGGAGCTCCTTTGTCCCTTTTTTTTCTTCAACGTAGTCGAGTAAAAAGTATTCTACAACCATCTTTGGATGCCCTGCTACTCGTGTCCCAAAAATCTGTTTAGCCTTTAGGCGTGATGAAGCCACAAGGACACATACAAATATGCAAAAAATAAAAAATAAAATTTGACGGCGGCCTTAAATTTTACAGACATTTTATTTTTACAACTTTAGAATAGTATAGATGGAGTATTTTTTAAATATATTGGTTGTTGCCCATCTTAGGGATAGACTAGGCTACAGTACATATAACAACGAGGTTCAATTGAATGAATGTTAATCGGCATACAAAAGCACAAATATATAGGTACCTATCTATTGGTCTTTGTTCAGCTTAGGGATGGAACAGGCTCCACAAATAACGATATTCCCCGATCATGAATTAATGCAAATTGGTAAGCAAAAGCCGCAAAACCGGCCCAATTCCACACACGTATCCAAAACAAACCATTATTTTGCCTCGCGTAGACGATGTTTGGTTTTCCGGGAGCAAACGATAGCTTGCAGTATGACCCGGAGCAAAAAATAAACATGGCCGTAATTCAGCGTGCAAGCCTAACACAATATAATTAAAATATTCACGTGTCGGTGCAGGAGGCGGCCCGCTGCTGTTTGTGGGCTTTTGCGAAGTTGCCTGTCACACCGATCAAATAAAAATACAATTGTAAATTGTTTGACAAGGGGCTAAAACAAGCCATTATGACACTAAGTGATTATTTGAACGAGCTCACGAAGTGAACGAGGGAGAATATAAGCGATATAATCCGTTAAATTGATTTATTAAATAATATTTAACAATATTCAAAATAACCCGGAAAAAATAAATATGTTGGATTACAATTGGAATGACAAGTATTGTTTTTAGGTGCGTCCACGCTTATATCATTTCCTCGTATCCGATCACCGTGTCGTGGCATAACTGCGTATCGCGCCGCTTGGACGCTCACTGTCGGCGCGGCGATCATGCCCCACTTGTCCGATGTAAATGTGTGATACGCGTAGCAAAATGGATTTCGAGCGATCGGATCGGCGCAACGTCCAAACGCGTGATCGTGAAGCGACCATGCCACGGAACGAAGATCTGATCGGGCAAATGATACAAATGTGGACGCACCTTTAGAGAGCTATCAAAGCGATTCAAACTTAACTTAATTCATTAAATTAAGTTTGAATCGCTTTGATAGCTATCTAAAGGTGCGTTCATTACATTATCAATTGTATTTTAGGGAATTCCCTAGATTTATGATTTTTAATCTTTTCAATATCTATTTAAGAATAAATTAAAGTAAATGCTTCACGTAAATGTTACTGTTCAATTGACGAATTTTTAAATGATAAATCACTCACAAACGTAAAATCTACTATAATTTAACACTTGCAATTATATAATAATAGCTCTAAAATACAATTGATAATGTAATGAACCTTCTGCTTTACATGACAATTATAATAATTAAATTATTTATACTTGTTAATTTTCAATTATTGTACTTACTGCGAATTAACGAATTAATTTATTACATTGTAGCATTAAGTTCTTCTTATATTATGTAATAACCCAAAATTGTACACCCCATCAGGGTATCATGTACCTACGAAGCTAATTGTAACACGACTAACCAATGAACATGATTACAATGGAATAAATGAATATGAATATGAATATTTCTTGGGCAGACTGTTTGAGAACATACGTATAAATACATATTACGGTTTTTTTTAATTATATCTATAAAAATATCCAAAACTCAAATATTGATGCTCATCACACAAATATTTGCCCTTACCGGTATTTGAACCCAGGACTTATAGCTTCGCAGGCAACGTTACTACCGCTGAGCTAAACTAGTCGTAAAAACCATATATATCACGGCGCGTTGAAAAATATAGTGCCCGCTACTGATAGTTTGGTTTAAATATGCGATTATGCGTACTTCTCTGTTTATTTTGTTTGTGAATTAGCAATTAGAAATGGTAGCTAATGGTGTTGACGTAATTAAAAAAATATTGAAAGTATCTTTAGATGACGTTGAAATGTTGACAGTTATGAGAATAATGTCGGGATGTTGGGATATTAGAGCGGGCAACCCCGAATAGGGTGGTAGACAGGCGCCAATCGATGACAGCTGGGCAGATGTCTGACAGCCGTGCTCGAGGTCGCATGCACACTAACTTATTGGCTTTAAATCCAAGTTAATTTCGTGAATCATTGTTTATTTTGATTTGAAGTGAGTGTTAATAAAACTAGTGATTATTGTATGTGACAACAGTGATTTTATTTCCGTGTTTCCGCCATCTTGATAACCCAATGGTTGATAACGGTGAAAGTCGTTCCGCCGATCGTCCCACCGGCTCTCCCGGTGCTTCTTTATATACATATAGCACAAGCAAGACTTTTTCAGTCCAGCGAACATCCGCCCGAATTCCGAATTGTTTACGATTGAAGCGATTACGAGTCGGTGTAATGGCGGCCGCTACAGGCAAACTTTGCGAAGCATATTATTCATGACACGGCGTTGTGCCATTACCATTCCCTCCGCCGCCTCATGCTACAACAACGTTATCTTGAGTTACGCTAACAGGTGTCTCAAAACAAGCCTCCGTGGAACCAATGGGTACCGTAAACTGTGAAAATGCTAGATCTTGTCTTTTAGCATTAAGGGCATCCACATTACGTCACAACGATAGTGGGGGAAGGAGGGGGGGGGGGGTGGCATTCCAAGTGTGTTAATGAGATATCAGAATCAGTCATTTATTTGCTACATGGTAGGTTACATACAGTAGGTCTTAAATCTAATTATAGTGCTACATGTTTCGTCACAAAGACATGCAAATAAATATTTAATGGTATGTGTGTCGCATGCATAGATTACTTATGGATTAGTAGTAATGTCATCATTTAAATATTCTTGAACCGAATAATAGGCCTTAGATGCGAAGAACTTAAATTTACTTAAACTTACTTTAGAAGATAGGAAAAAGCGTTCATAGAACCCGATGCTCAACGGCTTGGCTACTTTAAGGCATGTGAGTTGGCGCTACCGTGACGTAGGGGAGATCGGACATCAATCAATCAATCATTGATTGCATTTGAATTTATTCACCAGAACATATGGTACATAAGATGTTACAGTGTAGAAATTGATCCTTAATATATTCGGCGGTTAGGCATGTGAAAATTAAGTGGAAAATTAGGATAACATAACATAAATTAACTTTAACATATTTTATGTTTCATGCATTATTCAATTCTTTAATATAAAATAAGAGATAAGGTTGTCACGGTCACGGGTTGGTTGTCACATCGGCCATACTGAACTATGAATGGTCTCAAAGTTCGCGAGAGCTCTCCTAGATAAAGCTCTCGCAATCTTTCGGCACCAGTCGATGAACTTATTCGTTCGTTCAGTTTTCTATTATGGCGTCGTGTGATAACCAACCCGTGAGACGAGCTTACCTAGGTCTTAGGTCTAATTGACAAGAAGTGTCAACATCATACGCTGTGAATGGTGGATTTTGACAGTTCTTGTCATTTAGACCTGGTGATATTACCATTTTGGAAAACCCTCAATGTAATTGGTTTTCAATGAACACTTATAGCGGGAGATGAGATTGTTTTTTGGGTGAATCAACTTTTAGACCCGCGCAAATAAGTCCACAACTTCGCTGTAAAATAACGCCTTTAAAAAGTGGTTCCTCTTTTTTTAATGTATTGTAAGTTATGGTTGAATGTCCCTGTCTGTTAAACCTAATAAATAGGAAAATATCATATTAGAAGCCCGATTTCTTGGTAACTCGAGAGACATTTTTGGTAATGCCATAGACGTCAAAAGTGTGGGTCTAAAAGTTGATTCAGCCTTTTACAGGGACCGCAACCGGTATTTCTTTCATACAAAATATTCGAAGAAACGATTCATTTTTCTCGTTTAATTACGAGATTTTCGTAAATTTTATTAAAATTCTAGGACTTGAATCAGGGGTTTTGTGATTAATTTCTCTTGAAAAGGCCAGTTCCGAACCTTGTTTTTTGCAAATAAATAGGTATGTAGACAACATGCACTGTCCACTGATAGAAGGCCTCCCCCATCATGTAATATTATTCTAATTTGTACAGCATTATGTACTGTGATCATCGTCGTTGTACTAGGCGGAGACATTGGCGTGCAAGTGCTGAGTGTGGTTGGTTGCGTAGGCCTCCCCCAAGAATCTGGGGAAACACGACGAAGATGCATTTAATAGGCTTGTGTCCTAAAAAAATATACTAAGTCCGTCGGTTAGATTATCAGAAAATATTGGACACGTATTTTTTCTTTTGTCAATTAAACAAAAAAAATTTAAACAAAGAAATAAAACCGACTCCAAAAAAACTAAAAAGTAAAAAATAACGCCATAATTCAGTTTCTTCAAATTACTTACAAGTAACCGTTTGTATACTCAATCTTATTTTGGCGTCGGTGCCATATAAAGAATGTGTAAAATATTGAAAATTGACGATTTTAGTAAGTTGTGACACGATGGCACCGACTCCAAAATAACATTAATTGTATATACTGTATAGATTGAGTATACAAACGGTTACTTGTAAGTAATTTGAAGAAACTGAATTATGGCGTTATTTTTTACTTTTTAGTTTTTTTGGAGTCGGTTTTATTTTTTTGTTTAAAATTTTATTTATTTTACACTTTTTAGTGAATCGTTACTTAAAAGTGTATCTCGTGACGATTCGAACAAGCCCAAACACGGCTAGGATACATTATTTTATTACATAGATCTGGTGCCTACCTTCCGGCTCCATCATCAAATCAATTCGATGGTACCATTCTCATCAGGAACATTTAAATTTGTGACTATGAAGTTGCTTATCTAAATTAATCAAAATATTTTGTCGCCACCCGTAAATCATTTATCATTGAGGAGTTCCGATGGCATTCTGTGGTCTTCTGCATCAGTTCCACTTCATCAATTTACACTTTCTGAATGTAAATGCTTAATATGTTTCTTATAATACCAAAATCGCTATTTGTATGCCTACAATATTTGAGGAGTTCCTTCAATTCCTCATGGATCCCATCATCAGATCTTCACCAAAATTAAATGGGACCAACTAGAAAGTACTTTCTATAAAACCAAAAAAAAAAATTTGAAATCGGTCAAATAGTCTTTGAGTAATAGGTGAACATCCATAAAAAAAAAAAAAAAAACATTCCGTCGAATTGAGAACCTCCTCCTTTTTTTGGAAGTCTGTTAAAAATGATGAAGATAGATATTTTTTTACTTAGGATTCTACCCTATTAAGGGTCAATTTCACCGACGTAGTATAAGCCTCATTCCAATAATAAATCATTAATTACACGTGAGTAAACTCATTTTACGTTTCGCCAATAATTAACCTAAAGATAAAATGTCTAAACTAGAGAATAATCTCACACCGCCAATTTCGGCTGAGTAAACTGTTAGACGTAGAATTAGTATTGTCATTGTCACTGTCAAAATTCAACACTTACTTCACGATTGATGTATTACCATTTAATTTAAAAAATACGCAGTACCATTGCTCAAGCATGGGACAAATTGTCTATCTTACTTGGGTGCATTACGATTTCATTCAATTCATTCGTTCAACGTTACTTAGTAACTATGCGAGGGATTGTTATCCGTAGACTAGCGTGGTGAAATAGAAATGAAGTTAACCATTCAGTAAATCGTTAGATTGAGTTTATACTGGGTTAGCCACTATCGTGTAAATTGATTGTTGGTGAAATTGGCCCTAAAGCGCAAAAAAAAATATACGAGCCATCTGTGATGTTCGAGTTACCGGTGGGGTTATTACCTAGCGAAAGTTTGACAATTGGAATCCGAATCAAGTGTCATAGCCCACACAAAATCATGACACTTGATTGTGACTCCGAGCGTCAAACGCGTTAGGCAATAGGGGGGCCGGTATGTGTAGCAGATGTAGCTTGCCTTCATTCCTGCTGGCAGACATTCTAGAGGGTGTCTAGGGGACGAGTTATTTTTTGTGTGTTATTTGGGCAGCCCAGAAGTTACACTAGGGACATTAGCACCTCATGTACAGTCAGCTGCAAAAAGATATACACGATTATAGCATGACAAGTCAAGCTATAGTCCGTTCAAAATATCTCTTAACTCTATTGACGTTTAATAGAGTTTAGCTACGATGTTTTTATAGCTGACTGTACCTACTATGTACTTCAATTTTGTGTCTTTGGCTTCAGATGTTTATGCGATTATGTGGCTTGTTGTATTAGCTGGCGTTATTTAAAAAAGTGTCTATAATTTGTTGACCCTCGGGAATTGAACCCGGGACCTCTTGCGCTGAGGGCCGTTTTCACCGATACTACCACACCGCAAGTTTATAAATACAAAATAACGTATTTTACTAGGTATAGCGTGGTGGTTGCGACCTTTTGCGCGGGAATGACGGCTGGTTCATAAATCTGCGCGCGCGCCTTTCTAATGATCGGCTGGCGCCGGCGCCGAGAAGAAAGTCGCGAGACGGCGCAAAGGCGCTTATAATATAATACGGTTCGAAAGATCAACTTACTATTGACATTGTGAGCTATAGCGTTCAGGATGAGGATGACTAAATGTAGCAAGGCCCCTAACAGGCTGGACCGATGATGTGATGAAGATCCCGGTAAACCGTTGGATGAGGGCGGTGCACGACCGGTCGTTATGGAGATCCTTGGGGTACCTACGCCTCTATACAGGCACTGGTCGTCGTTGGGCTAATATGATGTAAGATATAGCTTTTTCATTGATAAGTCACGTAAATAGGTAATAAGTAATAACTGTTAAGTATTATTAAACGTTAGCTTGGAAAATTACACTTTATTTTCGTTTATTAACTTAAAGTTTAGTCGTTTTTAGGGTTCCGTACCAAAAATGGTAAAAAAGGAACCCTTATGGTGCGACTTTGTCTGTCCGTCCGACTATTAAAGCGCCATATCTCAAAAACTACTTATGCTATCCATTTGAAATTTGAAATATTAAACATGGTCAGCCCACTGTATTGCAGATTTTTTTAAATATATTTTTATTTTCTAAAAAACACGTATATAAAGGGGGGGGGGGGGGGGATTTTAAGTCTAGCTACTAGGTCAAATAGGGTATCATATGAAGGGGCTTGATTTGTAAATTTTTGAAATTTTGATGTTTTTTTATTGTGATTAGATTTTGTTTTATTAATGTAAATGTAAAAAAAAAACACCATTACCGCCCTTTATCTCCGAAGTTTACCCAACGAAAATTTAAAATTTTTCACAATTTGTACAATTAAATACAAATATTACAAGAAAATTATAAACATGTGTTTAACTAAAAGAATCGGATGCACCATACAGATATCCATAAGCAAGAACAGATGACAAAATTCGTCGACTACTGGTATGGACGATTAGCTCAGATGGTAGAGCGTGCTGCCCCGGTCTGGCTCAAGGCACTGGTTCAAGTCCAGTATCGTCGAAAAAAATTTTCATGAGCTTGCTTAGAAGATTCAACATTAGCTTGGAAAATGACAGTTTATTTTGGTTTATTAACTTAAAATAACGTTAACTAGTATCGTAATTTGCAATGATAAAGAAGAAGCTCTCGTCCGCTTTTCGAAATAAAAGGCCAAGCCACACCGGTTGCGTGTACGTGACGTGCACGTATACGAAGTGTGCGTACGCAGCGGTATGTCATCTCTTATGAGGATGCGTACTTTACAACGCGCACGCCCCACACATGTCTACGTGCACGTCACGCACACTCACCGATTTTTACGTTAGCGGTCCGTTGTTGTATTATATTGTCATGGGTTTTTACGAGTCCGATTTAAATCTGACAACATTATTTTTCAAGGTCCCGACGAATTGAGAACCTCCTCCTTTTTGGGAGTCGGTTAATTAAATAATATTGATGACAGGATTAGAATAGTACATTACTTACCAAGGGCTGTAAAAGAAAGAAAGCCCGAAATAGCATATTTACAACCCTCGCCTGTGGCTTGGGTCACAAATACCTGTGATTTCGGGCTTTCTTTTTTTACAACCCTTGGTAAGTAATGTACTATTACAGCCATGCAATATTTTAGGAAATATGATGGTATTTTACCGAACTTTTACTCTCGAGTGTAATTTCTGTACAAAGTATTCTTAAACGTAAATTCATTTGTCTTTTAGCCACTAAAACAGGTTTGTTGAAGATAGTGTGAAAACAGGCAAAGTTCCATTAGATCCAGTTACGGCATTGTGTAAAAACAATGGGGATCGTGATATCGGTAAACATTGTGTAATAATATCGATTACGGGCAATAAGTGGATAGCGATATTTACGTGCCGCGAGTGACCTTTCTCCGGCGCCACCAACCGGTCGCGAGCGCCGATTAGGGCGCCCGCACTCGAAACGACTCCCTTCTGCACACGCTACGCAACTTTTTCTATCACCCTGATGAAAGACATGGAAATCCTCAGTGATTTAAGATTGAACTTTAAATTTTCTGTCTGTATATTAGCAGAATGTGCATACATTAGGGATTACATTACCTATTTACTTATTACATACTGGCAGAAAACTTGCATTATCATCATATCAATCCATAGACGTTCACCATAGGTCCTTCCAGACACATTCACGGCAAGAAATAGGAAGCAGGAGTTAGCAAATGGCAATAGACTAGCCCTATGGCTCGCAGAAAAGGGAAAAAGTAGCTGATTTGAGCTCTCATCAAATACCGTCAGTATCTATCAGCCACCGACGTCCACTGCAGAATATAGGCCTCCCTCGCCACAGGATGCGATCCTGCGCAGACCGCATCCACCGACTCCCCGCGACCCTTACGAGGCCATGATAATGGTAATTTCTGTTAAAATTGATTTTTATTTACTAAGGTGACAAACAAGCGTATGGCCTGCCTGATCTTGACCAGGAGCATTACGTGCGAGTTGCCGACCCTTTAAAAACCTATTCACTCCCCTCTTGAAAGACCCCATACTGTAATCTTCAGGAAAAACCGCGACAGGGAGTTATTCCACATTCGGAGTGTACGCAGTAGAAAATTCGTTTGATAGCCTACGATGCGCGACCATTTTGGTTCCAAGGTGCCTGGTTGAATACCCTGACAATGGCGGGCGGTGCGGTTGTAGAAGCTGGCTTTAGGCATCATGTCGAACAATTCCTTGGAACACAGCCCGGAGCGGTGGAACACACATAAGGAGGCGAAGTCTCTTCTTAGACTTAAAGGTTCAATACCGCTTATGAGCATGGGATCGTCAATAATTCGTACAGCGCATCTTTTAACCGAGTCAACAGTGCCAAGCTGATATTCAGGTGCCCCAGTTCAGAGGTGACAGCAGCTGATCTGGATTAAATCCGGGTTTATTACCAATTGATCGGGATAAAAGCCCTAGTTGCGTCGTGTGGCGGAGCCCTACCGACAAGCAATAGATCAACGAGTAGCCCGAAGTGGTGCCCTTTGCTCGATGGCTCCTGATTGGCCGATTGTAACGTTTGGAAACCAACATGGCCGCTTTGTGTTCGGCTCATGACACTGCTGAGCACACTTACAACTTTGTCGTTTTCAAATTGATGTTCTTCATTCTAGTTAATTGCTCTGTCTTTTGTTTGAAGTTTATTATGACGGAGTACTAAAGTGCTCAACGTTTTCTTCAAACAAAGCTTATAATATAACCGATGTTCATTAGTTTATTGCTGATGTGGCCAAAGGGCCCTGTTAGGTTAAGTGACGGGTGAATGATTATTATCTAACGGTTATATAGCTATGAATGATAAGTAATTATACTTTCTTAAGCATGACATTGTATGAGAAAGTTAATAGGGAATATGCATGAATTCTAATTTTTGCTTTATTAAAAGTTTACTCATGTAACAAACAGTAGACAAAAAGAATTTTTCAAATAACTATAAAAATACCCAAGATATAAGCCATCAAACATCATTCTATCTCTTTCTAGCAAAACAGAATTTAATATGGAGTTTATATGACCGTAGTAGACTGTGACGTAACAGTCTATGTCGGACCTCTCTGTCAAATCGCTGTCTAATTAGTAGTTTAAAATGCTTATATCATGTGTATTTCTTGGCCGATTTTAATTTTAATTTCACTTTTTGGAATAGTTTTTACGGAATTTAGATATTTCGTTAAGAAAAGCGATGAAAAAATTTCATGCATGTTCCCTATTAGTAATTGCTATGAAATAAGTTTGAGAAAATGGAAGTTACGTTTTTGAGGTTACTTTACGCCACCTAAAGTTATAGGATTTACAAAATTATACTGTCTTGATTTCAAAACACATAGACTTTTAGACTAAAGTATTTGATGAGCTGCTATTTACTGTCAATAGTTCAAGCTATGTGTAGGGGAGACCGTGTAATTATCACACGACGGTAAACGAATAAGTTAATTGACCGGTGTCGAAAGATCCCGAGAACTCTATGTAGGAGAGAAATAAAATTACTTTTTCACGTAGTATTTATTTCATCTGTACTTCATTTATGTGTATGCACTATAGATTCTTTGTCATATTATGAGTTTAGTTATAAAGCTCTTAATATTAAGTACATCACATTCAAAACCGCTATGCAGCGTACAATTTTATGTATAAACTAGAACGCCCCGCAAGTTCGTATGCGGGGGAGAAAAAGTCCTAACACTTCTTTTTTTCTTCAATGTAGTCGGTAAAAAAGTATTCTATAACCACATGGAGATACCCAGTTACCCGTGTACCAAAAATAGTTGTAATCCGTTTAGCCGATTTGGCGTGATAAAGCCGCACGACACATACAAACATATAAAAAATAATCGCTTCAGTTGCCTCCAAATTTATAATACGTCTCTACTATTATAAAGTTTAAATAAAACAATTTAACGGATTATATCGCGTATATTATCTCATTTGAGTTCCCGAAGTTCCGGAAGCTTTTCAGCTTTCTATGGTCACGGGTGGACTCAAATGAGATAATATACGCGATATAATCCGTTGAATTGTTTTATTTAAATGAGTAATAATCCCGGAAACAGAAGAAAATATTCTTATAAAGTTGTAAAAATGAAATGTCTGTACATTGAAGATATGGAAATTATTTAGTCCCTATTGCAAAATAGTTTTTTTTTAAATATTATCAATGTACAGACATTTCATTTTTACAACTTTATAATAGTATGGATTTCATTTTTAAATATAATTGATACTGAATACGACAAACTGATGAAAATTAGCTTTCTATAATATAACCATGGTTTCCTCCTATACTGCGTTTTTTTTAGCATAAGAAATAAGGTAAATAATCTTGACTTGTCTTTTTATTGAAAAACGCTTTAAAAAATAGTAACAGTTACTTATGAAACCAAAATAATATAAGTTACCATCCTTGCTATATAATTGTTACATATTTGCTGTGACTTATTTTTCATAAGTGTTTTTGGATAAAAAGACACGTCAAGTTTGTTAAACCTTTTTCGAATGCTAAAAAAACGCAGTATAAACGCACTGCATCTTGTCCATTACAAGAACTCCCAATGCCCTTGTAACTCGTACAATTCTTTTCAACCGACTTCCAAAAAAGGAGGAGGTTATATGTTCGATAGTTTGCATTTTTTTTGTGTTTTGGCTATTTGAAACGAAGCCAAACGGAGCGGTGTAATGGAGCATTTAGAACCTATCATTTTACTAAACCGAAAGGTTGTGTAACTGTTCGCCCTTCCGACGCTTACCCGACTTTTTGGCTCACTACACGGTTATCCATTAGGCAGACTTTATCTACGCACTTAGCAGACAATGGAGCCTCGCCGGTTTGGTTCCCGGCAGTTACACAGAAAACACTTATCTTTATGGCTGTAAGAAAGCAAGATATACATTAAGATTTGCGGTGGAACAAAAAATACGCAATTTGAGTTAGAGAATAATTTGTAATTTTGTTCTGATGCAAAGAAAGTAATCTATTTCATCAGTAATGTGATAGCTGATTTCGTTTGAAGCGTTGATGCTGATTTCGTAAAAACTTTAAAAACCGGCCAAGAGCAAGTCGGGATATTCAGTGTATGATTCCGTAGCCTTTACTACAAAGAGATGCACTATAGATGAAAAAATACAAACAGTGCAATAGCAAACGAGTGTAGGTATCTTCATAGCACTTACGTCCTCTTGTTGAGAAGCACAGTGTTTCGGCAATAACTTGAAGACAATACACCCGATCATGTAAAAAATAATTTTCGTTAAAAGTATTTATTAAATACGGTTGCAATTTTTTTCACATACATTTTGGATATAAGGTTTAAAAGTGGAGCCACAATTTATTCTACTTTCGGAGCTATTATACTTATCCGAAAATATTCACTTAATCAAAGAACTGACGAAATGATTGAAATGGTTTATGTTTGTTGAAAATGAATGTTTTCTGCTTTTACATGTATGGAGTGCCTCTCTAGAAATATTTTTTTTGTTATTTAACTACCAAACTAAGTAGCGGCTTATACATACATGACACTTTTCTTCATCAATATAGATCTTGCAGTTTTTGAGTAAAATGCCTGTGATATACGGACGGACATGACGAAACTATAAGGGTTCCGTTTTTGCCATTTTGCCGACGAACCCTTCCTCTATATTCAAAATAAAAAAATATCGTGTCTGTATAGACAATTCCACATTAAAAAAATACGTAAGTTCCATTACAAATCTGTACACTATTTATTACGGGCAAGATGGCATTTATTAAGTTTGTTAAGTAGTATACTATACATTTAAGCACTCTATCAGCATAGATTTAGAAAAATGCTTTGTAACTTTGCTTTAAAATTTATCATTTCCTACAGAATTCCTTAGTTGCGTTTGCAATCATGAATTTCATGATCCATGCATCACGAAAAGATTTTTTTTTCAATCATAGATAGTATTCAAATGGCATTTAAAAAAAGGCAAGAACGCTCCTTTAAGACCCAGAGTGATCCTAAGTAATTTTGAATTTGGAACATTCTGGGACATTATTGAGAAATGAAAACTCGATTTTAGTTTGTAGGTACTTTTATTACCCGAGGCCTCAGGAAGTGTTTAATGAGAAAACGATGGCAAATTGTAAGTCAAAGTTGCAAACCAACAAAAAGTAAACTGGTATTCGATCTCAAAAAACTCTTATTTCGTTTGTTGCACAGGTATACTCTCAAATGCGTTTCCAAACGATATCAAAGACCACCCAGCCTCTTCGAAATTAAACTCATTAACATACAACCATCGAGTTAATAGATTTTCGATTTTAATTAGGAACATACCTTAACATGTTTCGAATAAAAAGTACAGTAAAAATGCGGACATAGACTCTGGTTATCGAAAGTTTAAACCGGTACAGTCAAGTGCAATGATAAATACGCACCAGAAGTTTCAAAAATATGTTTACACCTACAGTGGCGTGTGGTACATATAAGCCGATACCCACCGGGTTACCCAAGGAAAGGTTCATAACTACCTTTTTTAATATGAGTAAATGAATACGCTTCGGCTTGGCTTAATTTAGTAGTAATTTTCCTGACGTCACTCCTCTGACACCTAGTCAACTGTAAAGTCAGCATCAAATAAATTGGTACACAATCTTATTCCAATTGTCATAATTGTCATACAGACGTGCACCGAAGTATTTGGAGGCTTTAGGTGTCACGAATTAAGTGAATGCTGACTGTACTGTCATAGTAATAAGGTTTAGACATATATTTATGAGATTTTTGCAGTAGTAACTTATACTTGCCCTTGACTGTACATACGTTGATAATCACCAAGTATATGAATATGGAACTTAAATAAGGCAAACTATACAGTTTTTTTTTGGTAGAACATACCTGCACTAATTCATATGTACCGACCATCTAGCATAATTTCAACAACAACAACAACAACAACAATTATTTGTTGCACACCAACAACAGAAACAGTACAATAGAGCCTTAACATAAAATAGGTAAACAATAGGCGGTCTTATCGCTAAAGCGATCTCTTCCAGACAACCTTTGGGTAGCGGAAATGACATAAAATAGCTAGAAATGAGAATTACATTATGTGTATAGCTTATTCTATTATTCACAATTTCTCAAATAAATTATTTGATTTAGATCAGAGACCGGGATTCTCGTGGCACTTTTGAGCTGTCATAGGTTTTCTCAATTATCGACTTTTCGCTTTTCTTTTCGTCCTTTTCACCAAAGTATTTTTCCCAAAGTACAGTCAAGGAATTTAATTTATATCCCACTAGCTTCTGCCCGCGACTTCGTCCGCCTTAAATTCGTTTATTGCAGATAAGGGTATTTTTCCAGGATAAAATGTAGCCTATATCCTTTCCCGGGACTCAAACTATCTCCATACGAAATTTCATCGAAATCGGTTCTGCGGTTTAAGCGTGAAGAGGTAATAGACAGACAAACAGACAGACAGACAGACAGACAGACGGACAGACTTTCAGATTTCGTATCTTGTCACAGTCAAAATCAATATGAAAGTCGATAGAGATTCCATATTAATGTCACTATGACAAGGTACAAATACACAGTATGGGTACACAAATTAAATTCCTTGACCGTACCTCGGTTACTATAAATCCAGATATTTGGAGACATATTGTAAAAGCCAATAGGTTAGGTTTATTTTATAGAAATTCTGAAAATATTACGGTTTCCCCAAAAAACTGAAATATGTGAGAAATGAAACAGTTTGGGAAACATAATTCGCTCATTTATTAGTAAACCGATCAGAATATTATGTAAAAAATGGGCCAAGTGCGAGTCGGACTCGCGCACCGAGGGCTCTGTACAAACTTTACCCGGTTCCGGTTAAGTTAAGTTTGCACCTGATATCTAAAGCGTTGCATACAAATGCGGTGCAAACTTAATGCAACCTGGTTGTTCAAATAGGTGTCTTGAAAACTAAAAGGTACCTTTAACTTTTGCCCCCCCCCCCTCATATTCGTCGCTTATTTAGACAATATAAATATATTTTAAAATGTTTCCTTTGCAATACATTTAGGCTGACTATGTTTTAATGTAAATTTAAATAGCATTACAGATAGAGATAGTCGCACCAATATAAGGGCTCCTTTTTTAACTTTTTGCCGCGGATCCCTAAAAAGAAGATAAAGAGGCAAAGATTGTTATTGTAAGGCTTTACTTAAAACTAAAGCTGAAACCTTTGCACGAAAACAAACTTAGCTCCCCCAATGTTTACCGTATGAATATTATTTATTAGTTGTTTTGCTGAAACTTACCTTCCGCGTCCTGCCATTAGGGCAGTTTGGGGAAAAACAAAATGGCGCAAAGTTACCCCCAACGAAGGAACTAACATCACTAATAATTACTATAACACAAACAGTTCTAAGTTCCTCGTATTTTGCAAACGAAATGGAAGCGTAATGCTCAAGCAAATGGTATGTAATCTCAGGAACGGTGAGTTGTGTTGTCATCTTTTCTCTAGGAATATCAAGTATGGCAGTTTGCAACTACGTTGTGATGCTCGGGATGAAGGAGCGGTTCTGTCCGCTAAGCGCTTTAGTTGGGACTTCAGACAACATCAAAAGGCAAGCAGTGTTGTGAAAATATTTGTATGGTACCTACCAGTTACTTGCCCTTCGATTCGGTTCGTTTCGAAATTTGTTTTGGTACCTTGAGTGCCTATTATTCGTAATTGCGGTCGAGAAAATGTTATTTGTTTTGTTTTGGTAATTTGATTTTATTACTAAAATCATTTGATTGCATTTCTTAATGTCTATTGCCGAGTGAGCTGTGGGCCAAGATCACTACAGAGTGGAGACCCACCGAAGACGTGTCAGACCTCATTGGCGATGGCGGGATTAACTAGATTCCTTTCTAAAGGAATGGCCAGAAACTGCTAAGGACAGGGAATATTGGAAGAAGGGGAGGCCCAGCAGTAAGATACAAACGGGCTCAATTTAATTAAAATAAACAATTATTTCTTAAGTTAGTAACCTAGTACCTTAGTAGGTAACTGTGACTAAATTAAAGAAGAAACTAGGTGTTGAACGCCTTACCGACTTCTAAAATGTCTCCAATATCGCTTACCATCAGGCGACCCGTCTGCTCGTTTGCCCCCTATGCCATAAATATATATATATATTGTTTTTGTTTGTTGATGTGCGACAATAATGATTGTTGGTCTGTAATAAAGAAACGACACGTTTGGCTCAGTGGGTTGTACAACGACCTACGAAGCCGGCGGTTTCGCGTTCGAATCCCGGCCAGGGCAAGTGTTTGTGTGATGAGCACGAATGTTTGTTCCTGGGTCTTCGCTGCTTTCTGTATTTAAGTATTATAGTTTATCTATATACTATGCATATGCATATCGTCGTCGCCTAGTACCCATAGTGCAAGCTTTGCTTAGTTTGGGACTAGGTCGATTTGTGTAAGATTGTCCCTGTGTTATTTATTTATTTGTTTGTTCTATGGTGTTGAATCATAATTATCGCCACCAAAGAGGTCCATTGCTGAGCATAGGTCTCCTCAAAGACATTTACAAGGAACGGTCACACGCCTTCTGCATGCAGCTTCTGGCAACCTCACGTGACTGGTCGATGGTCGTGTTCAGAGTAAAAGCTATCGTCATCAGCCAAAAAATGGGCTCTGCTGGTCCTAGGCCTCTCCAAATATCGCCACCATGACCAATCCTGCGCCAGGGCATTAGTGCACCATGTGGGGTGTAGGTACTGTAGCAGTAGGTGGGATAAAATAACAAGTAGCTGGTACGGGTTTTATGCTTTGTATTCCACGTCTGTCTTAAGACTTAGGCCTAATGACATAAAGCTGGTACGAGACAGCTGTCATTCCTCATTTAAATATATACTACTTTTACATACAGCCTGTCCCGAATTAATTGTAAAGGATTAACACCTTCACAGTACCCACGCTGCGTCCGCCGGTATATGGTCGGTGCTCCTTGTACCTGTAGCTATATACCATTAGTAATTCGACTATAGTAATCACATTTCGGTCGGCAACACGCACGTAATGCCCCTGGCGTTGCAAGCGCTCATAGGCTGCGGTGACTGCTTAACATCAGGCAGGCCGTACGCTTGTTGGCCATCTTACTAGTATAAAAAACAGTGCAATTGTAAATGATACTAGAAATTGCCTGCAATTTCGACAGCGGTTATCCGTATCCTATAACCATGAGTGGATGCCTTGCTACTCGTGTACTAAAACTACCTAGTTGAAATCCGTTTAGCCGTCTTGACGTCTCATGAAGCTACAACGAAACATACAAACAAACAAAAATAAAGAATAAAATCTTTTCCATTTTGTGACATTTCATTTTTACAACTTTATAATATAAATAGCGGCCGCCCGCGACTTCGTCCGCGTAGAGTTTAGGTAAAAACATAGACATGAATGAGGAAAACTTTTTTCTGTCAGTTGTCCGATGCTGTTCATGATTGTAAAAAAATACTCAGAAGATATTCAGCGACCAACGGATGTAGATTGAGAAAATGGGGATATTGAACATTATTCCATAAGAAGGCAATACTGGCACTAATTTTAACGCCTGCAAGACTATGAAAAGCAGAGACCGGCGAACTTTCCGACACTGGCCAAAATAAAATGTCCTAAAAGGTACCTCGGCGTTTCAAAAGGATAGTATTTTAAGGATTTGTTACATGGATTTCCCGATATTTTTATTTACTTGTATTAAAATTTCCGACCTCCTATTTTTCCAGTAGTTTACTTTACCATGCGGATAATTTCGTATGCGTACATTTTAAGGGTTGCCAAATTTCTCATTCACCATTTTTCCTAATCAGGTATTTTCTTATAGATTAAATCCTCACGAGTAAATATTAACATACGTAAATTTTCTTACACGCCTGAAAGCACGGTCACGTACTTAGAGTTTGACTTTCGGCACTTTTTCACATTACTATTTTGAACTCTATGGTTCATTGCTATTATTTAACCGACTTCGAAAAAAGGTGGAGGTGTTCGACTGTATGTATATACAGGATGTGGCCTGTAATAGGAGCAAAAATTAAAACGTAGATTCTACTCTTCAAACTGAAAAACATTATAAAAGAAGCAATTTTCGAAGAAGCAATGTATTGCAAAATGTTTGATGTTTATTAGCGGGACAGTTATATCATTTTAAGGCGTAGCAAAAAATGGTTGTCTGTAAAGTCGGTTTACGAACAATAATTTTACGTTTTAACGTCACAAGAAAACCAACGTCATAATTTTACTACGACGCCTATTTTTTGTCTCCCTCCCTCCGTCCCCCTCTCTCTCTTTCTCTCCCTCTATCCTTCCCTTCCTCCCTCCCTCTCTTTCTTTCCCTCCGACCCTCCCTCACTCTCTCTCTCCCTCCCTCTCTTCCTCTATCTCTCTCTCCTTCTCTCCCTCCTTCCCTCCGTCTCTCCCTCTTCTGTCTCTCTCTGCTCTCTCTCTCTCTCTCTCTCCATAATTCATTATTCATTAACCAACACATAGCCCACAATCTCTTTGCAATTTCCAGTTTCCTAAGTCAAAAGATTTTACGTTGCACATACAAATTTCCATCCCTTGTTTTACCCCCTAGGGGATGAATTTCGAAAACTTAAGAATATAAGTTTTTTGATTTTAAACACACAATCTTTTTCCGAACTTTCAAGTTTCTAAGTCCAAAGATTTAACGTTTCCCATACAAACTTTCATCCTTAGTTTTACCCACTTAGTGGATGAATTTCGAAAAATGCTTTCTTATGCCTAGCCTACGTTATAAATGTAACCGACTGTAAAAAATAATAATTTTCTAGCGTTAGTAGTTTCGGCTGTGCGTTGATGAGTCAGTCAGTCAGTCAGTCAGGACTTCTTCTTTTATATATATAGACTATAGGCTATACATAGTATACATGTAGCTTAGACTGTATAGCGTAACATAAAACGGGCTTTCGAACGTACATACAGACTGTTACATTATTCAATACCCCTTCAAAAATACCTGTTCCACGTAAACATTATTTTTGTATAAACAACCGTAAATTCGAGATCAAAAGGGGGACTTACGGCCTGCGGCGGGCCACCTGCCGCCGACTGATGCGTTGCGGTGGAAGGAACAGCAATGTACGCAACTCGTGTACACTGGGAAACAATTAAGATGCAAAAGTAGCTTGGCTTGAGATAATTGTTTATGTTAACTTTGCAACTTGAAAGTGGGCTTTACTAAGGAATGAAAATTGTTTCCGTCGTTTATACATATATTAATATTTGAGTTCCTTTGAGACTATGGACGTAACGCGACGTGCGAAACGTCAAAAAATTACGAAAGTAAGATAATTCTATAATCCTGGTCACTGGTTCATATCCGGCTCGAAGGACCACTTTGTCTTTTGAGAGTAATTAAACTGCAAGAATGTGATAACTACTATTTACTAAAAATTTATTTGTAACAACGCGTGTTCTCTTGAGAGAGGCGCTGACGAAAGAGAGCGATGGTACCAGCTTACAATAATTATTTACTATACCTAAGTTAATGTTGCCAAAACAATATTTGTACTCTATTAAGCCCCGTTTCGTTGTGTTGGGGTGGAGGTGATAATTAAGGATAAATTAGAGTTTTAGGCTAAATTTAACAGGCTTAGGCCGTTACTCCGTGGTGAATCAGTGAGTTAGTAGCCACAGCCATCAAATAACTGGAACTCAATCGTTGATGTTTTTTTTTAAATAAAAAAAGATTTATTTGCGAAATACCAAAAATAGTTGAAGGTTAATCCATATTAATATTATAAATGCGAAAGTGTGTCTGTCTGTCTGTCTGTTACCTCTTCACGCTTAAACCGCTGAACCGATTTGGATTAATGTTGGTATGGAAATACTTTGATTCCCGGGGAAAGGACATAGGCTACTTTTCATCCCGAAAAAATACCCTTATCCGCGATAAACGAATTTAAGGCGGACGAAGTCGCGGGCAGAAGCTAGTTTAATATAAAGTTAATATACTATCTCTATGCTGCTGCTATAAACCATAAAGCAACAAACTAAGGCATAAGAGATATCTACTTTTACTTCTCTATACAATGTGAAAAATTATTTCACTCATACCGCAATTGGTTTATTTATGAAGGGCCTGAATACTCTGTGAAGGTCGTTAATTATCAGTTTTCAACAAAAACGTTGGTGTATTAAATAGTTAAAACCTTTTATTATACGTCCGCCGCTCGGCGCGGAAACATCATAACTAAACTTTATTTTTAACGCGACTTCAAAAATAAGCTCCTAAAAGTCGGCCATTAATTATAATACGATACGGGAGCTTTCCGAAGCTCGCAGCGAAAAAGCTAAAAAGCTTTAATGCCTGTTTAGCCAACGCCGATAGTTCATACAAATCTTTACAATCCTATACAATACGTCTTTATTGCACAACCTACAAAACAGAGTACAATAGAAAATGTATGTCAACACTTTATTGTACATAATAACCAGTTAGAAGTGCAATCAACCTGAAACATATAAATACAATGGCGAACTTATTCCTATTAGGGATCTCTTCCAGTTAACCTTTGGGGCAAAAAGGTTTTCGAGTGGAGACCGCGTACCGGCAAACGCAGCCTGCGGAGGTCACCGCAGGGTGGTCGGATGATCTGGTTAGGGTTGCGGGGACTCGTAGGATGCGGGTCACTTCTATCCGGCCCATATGGAAGTCTATTGAGGAGCCCTGTGTATATATGTGGCAAGTGATTAAATATGCGGACTGACATATAAGATATGCTTTTCCGGAAGTACGCTGTTTTATGGTCATCAGGATAGCATAAAGCCAAGACCATGTAACTTGGAAGCTTGAATTGAATTATGAGTTTGAATTTTAATTTTGTGCACATTTCTTTTGACATATAAGCAAACTCGAAAGAAACGGATGAGAACAAAATGAATGTTTAATCTCATATTTCTTTGTTTTTTAGGGTTCCGTACCCAAAAGGCTAAACGGGACCCTATTATTAACACTCCCCTGTCCGTCTGTCTGTCTGTATCTCATGAACCGTGATAGCTAGACAGCTCAAATTTTCACAGATGGTGTATTTCTGTTGCCGCAGTATAATTTTATGCCTGTCTGTCTATGTTAGTAACCAATATAAAATGATCGAACACCGCGTACATTTTGCTTTGGCGTAGGGCTCTGCTAACACAGGATTTTCATAATCATAAGCCGTTTGTACCGTTTGTTTTGTACGTAACCCTTAGTGCGCGAGTTCAACTCGCACTTGGCCGGTTTTTTTCCTACTAAGTTGGCAAATAATCTTACGACCAGCCTGATGTTTAAAAATCCCTGCCCGTAGCCTATGATCTCTTGCAATGCGAAGGGCATTACGTGCGTGTTGCCGATCCTTCACAAACCCATTCACCTCTAGGGAAAACAGCTCATTCCACATTCGAAGTGTGCGCGGTAGAAGATTCCTTTGATACCGCACGATGCGCGACCATTTTGGTTATAAGTTGTATGGATGTATACCCTGCCGATGGCAAGCGGTGCGGTGGTAGAAGGAAGGAACATAGATAGGTGCAGAAAGAAGTTGTATCGCAGTTTTAGCCAAAGCTCGGAAACCGGTATTCTCGTCATACAGTATAACCGGTTTTTTTTCGTTTTTTACATTCAAATTATATATTATTTTACATTCAAGTATGTTATTAAAATTGTAGAACTTGAATCAGGTGTTGCCAAAGCTATTTGTCTACTCCGAAATCTATATCCATACTAAATTATAAATGCGAAAGTGTGTATGTCTGTTACCTCTTCACGCTTAAACCACTGAACCGATTTGGATGAAATTTGGTATGGAGCGGGTTTGAGTCCCGGGGAAGGACATATGCTACTTTTTATCCCGGAAAAATACTCTTATCCACAATAAACGAATTTAAGGTGGACGGAGTCGCGGGCAGAAGCTTGTACAGTTTTAAAACATTCCAGAAATAACGAAAAAGAAGGTTCACAAGCACCGGTTTCTAGCCTTGGTTTGAGCCCTAAGGAACTATCATCCCACAGAAACTTGTGTGGCTGCCGGTACTGGCTTCTAGTTGCTTCGCGGACGTTGGTTTATTTATTTATCGCTGCCATAAAAAGATTTCCATAGACGTGTCTTTCGACCAACTTGGAGTACAGTCGAGAACACAAGGGATTTTACAGGCAATTTTGTTTATAACTAGGTGGTGTCTCTCAATTTCTTTCACGGGATACAAACAAATGATAACCTTCTTTTTTGCCTTTTTTTTGGTAAAACGTATCTTACAACTATCTACTATATGTGGCTGCCTAGCTACCCATGCCCCAAAAATGTAAAATCCGTTTTTGGTTTGATGAGGCCGTAGCGATAGCGACATACAAAACATTTTCCAAATCAGTGACCTTCACATTTTTGTCCTGAAAATAGTTTCAACGTTTCATATATGTTTTATAACTTTTTATTATACATGTAGAAGATGCCTGCAACTTCGTTCGCCAAGGAGAAAAAAACATTACCCCTTTATATTTTTCTTCAGCGTAGTCTTGTAAAAAGTATCCTATAATCACCTGTGAATGCCAAGCTGCTCGTGTGTCAAAAATAGTTGAAATCTGTTTAGGCGTATTGGCGTGATAAAGCCTCAACGATACTCGTATATTGACCTTCAATTAGTTCGTAATAAATATATTTTTTTTAATCTCTTCAATGTACAGGTATTGATTTTTTACAACTTTATAATAATACAGTTCACTCTATAGATGAACTCCTTACGCCAGTTTGAAAGAAATAATCTGCAGCTCTCTTCTGTTTTTGATTGTTTTGTATAATACTTATATACTGAGATCCTAAAGTATTTAGATAACCCTATCGGGACAGCTCCGTATGTGGGATAAGCTTCTATGTCGATGTTTTTCCAGGACATTATGGATTTCTCAAGGAAGTAAACAGGTACCTATTTAATTACCTGTATACTCTAAGTAAATTAAGCTCAACATTTTATGTTCTTGCAAAATGTGTATTTTTTTTAAATTTTCCTATAGTTTCGTTACTGCGCGTACCCACCACTCCACGTGGCCGGGGCGTCCACGCAACTCATGTTTACAATGGATACGTGTAGCACGCATGCGCGAGTTGGCTCGTGGATCACTAGATCTTATTAATGTTATAGAAGTAAAGAACGTTTATAGGGGATACATAAAAACATTTGGAATCGCTTGAATGTGTGCTTTTACTTGTAACAGCTTTTATTTGAAACCACAGTAGTAATAACACAAGCAACGTGCATACATCTACAGTAAGAAAATAGTGCCAACAGTGCCAACACTCTTTTTGAGCACAAAAACTTAATCAACCGATCCCGCTCTCTCATATTCCACGTTCGAACTTAGGTACCCACAGTTCCACTATTCATTATTAACATATTCAATTTTTGTTTAGTTAATATTATGCTGAAACTGAAGCTCTTGGATTCCAATCCCGCTAAGGGCAAATATTTGTGTGATGAGCATAAATATTTGTTCCTGAGTCTTGGATGGTTTCTATATATATATATAAGTCAATTTATCCATTAAATATATCGTCGTCTAGTACTCATAACACAAACCTTATTGAGCTTACCATGGGACTAGTTAGATTTGTGTAAAAATTTTCCCGTAATATTTCCCGTAAAATTATTATGTAGTCTTACGTATTTGCATTATATTATGACAAACAGAAATGTGTAATTTAGTTTCGGTGTGAGTATTTTACATTTGATTTATTTGGAAATTTTATTTATTTGGAAAATTCTATAATTCTTAAATCGGCAATCTCTTTGATAGTGGGAGTACCAAACTACTTTCCTCGAAATTAAACGGCCCGGGCAGGGCTGGGTAACCGGTATTCTCCTTATACAAAATAACCGTTGTTTTTTCGTTCTTTTCGTTCAATTTCTGATATTTTATTAAAATTCAAGAACTTCAACCAGGTGCTTCCAAAGATTCTTCTCCTAAATACAGTTTTAAAACATTCCAGAAATAGCGTGTATTTTAGAAGATCTATAAATATTAGTTCCGAACCCTGGGCGTAGGTTATTTTTCTGTTTGCATCTACTTAGTTTTCTGCAATAAAACTGTCGGAATACAAAATGCTCTTCATAAATTAAAAATTACCTATATAAAATTGTAAAAATAAAATGACTGTAATGGACTATTTGGAGGTTACTGAATGGAAATATATATTTTTTGGATTTTTTTGTATGTTTGTATGTGTCGTTGCGGCTTCATCACCAAATCGGCTAAACGGATTTCAACTATTTTTGGTATAGGGGTAGCTGAGTATCTCCAGATGCTTATAGGATACTTTTACCCGACTACGCTGAAAAAAAGAAGGTTATTTCTCCTCTGCGAAAGAAGTTGCGGGCTCCTTCTAGTTACCTATAAATTAGTGAAAGGGACATTTCCCGGACATCTCACCGATCACTTAGCCAGATCCCTTTGAGATTCCTTCCAAACACAGTAAACAAACAATACCCGGAATATCTACTCTTATTTCAATAGGGAGCAGGTGGCACCATAACTAACACGTGTGGCCTTCGCTGTGTTGTGGACAATGAATCACCAGATCATCTGGCCATTAATAGCTGGTGCTACTTGCCTTTGATCGATTTCAAATGGACGAACTGATGTTTACGTATGTTTAGTATCGGATTATGAGCTATCTGCATTATCTTTATGTTAACTGAATACCAGCACCTATAAACGCAGTGCTATTTATAATCGAAATTGGAGCACGTTTTTTGCAGTTCTTATTGATGGTTAATTCATACCGATGAAATATGACTAGAAATACTAAAATATTGGATAAGCGCATGGATAAATTAGGTAGGAATAAAAGTGGGCTAAGATATTATCCCGTGGAACACCTTTTGGAAACAATTATTTAGACATAATTAGCTTATCGGTTACCAATCGAATGTCAGTCTCATGGAATTCTTTGCTTTCCAGACAGTATAGTAAAGTTTGAGAGCGTGTCTGTCTGACTGATAAGAGATTACGGCCACGTGGGCCACACTATCAGGCCGCGTTATCATCCAGACTCGATTCAGCTCTAGACAGTGTGGCGTTGTTGGCAAAGTCTCCGCTTACGATGCTTTCTGGTCACGTTGATTAGTGTCTGACTGAGAAGATTAAAAAAATCTATTTAAACGATTCAAAAAGAACATTGGTTTGTCCTTTCTGGTCCATTACTTCCATTGTATCTAGGCTTATGTTTAATTTGGCTTTGTTACTGTTTGGTAGCAAATCGAATGGCAAAATTTCGTTTTAATTACAAAGTTGCTAAAAAAAATTAAAAAGTGTTGTATAATTTAAGTAGTCTCAATCTCAACTTATCGTAAAAAAAATACACCAGCTGCTTTATCTTTAGTCGGTCTAAACAGAGATGCAGGGAAAGATTACTTTATCGTGTGATGCTTACAAAAACCGCTCTGTTAACGATTAAGATTTCAAGTTAAAATTTATACTCAATATTAAGCTCTATAGCTAATGTATTGTATATGTATAAAATAAGATTCTAGATCAATCTGATGTTGTGGATGTTATGATACTCGAAAAAACTAACTGTAGAGTATGTGCAATTACGGGGCATACTTCTGATATTTAAAAAAATCGCCTTCAGTTCGTGCCTAATGTAATAAACTAGATACGTGAAGAAGTGGTAAATCTTCCAGATTACAGGTCAAAATATATTAGACCGTCAAGCCAGGTTGTCAAAACTTCTTAAGAAAACGAAGTCAAGGGCGACCCTATGAAAACGAATAGTTAAATGTGTCTAGGGGGCACACTATAGTAGAGACGAGTAAATCAGCACTGCGTACGACGCAGGCGCACTATTTGTGAATGCTGTAGCTGAAAAGAGGAAGGTTTTTAGGGTTCTGTAGCCAAAGGGTAAAACGGGACCCTATTACTAAGACTCCGCTGTCCGTCTGTCTGTCTGTCTGTCTGTCTGTCTGTCTGTCTGTCTATTTGTCTGTCTGTCTGTCTGTCTGTCTGTCTGTCCGTCTGTCCGTCTGTCCGTCCGTCCGTCCGTCCGTCCGTCCGTCCGTCCGTCCGTCCGTCCGTCCGTCCGTGCGTCCGTCCGTCCGTCCGTCCGCCCGTCCGTCCGCCCGTCCGTCCGTCCGTCCGTCCGTCTGTCTGTCTGTCGATCCGTCTGTCGGTCTGCCACCAGGCTGTATCTCATGAACCGTGATAGCTAGACAGTTTCAATTCAAATTCACTACATGAGTTTTATTAAAAATATAATCAATTAAGAAACTGACACAATTATTATTATTATTATTAATGTATGATAATGTTAAAATTAGGTAGTGTTTGTGCCGTCATCTATGTCTCTCTGTCTATGTCAGTAACCAATATAATATGATCGATCACCGCGTACATTTTGCTAAGGAGTACGGCTTTGTTAACACTGGATTTTCATACATACGGATACGGCCGTTTGTAGCGTATATTTTGTACGGAACCCTCGGTGTGCGAGTCCGACTCGCACTTCGCCGGTTTTAAATTTCCGATATCTATAGGTATCACAATAAGTAATCGTCGTGGTTCTCTTCAGACTCCACGTGTACATAAAGTAAATAAAGCGCTGTATAGAATACGCTCCAGCAGATAATACTGCTGTGTGTAGCCAAAAGGTCTCAACTGCCAAATAAAATTATACATAATACTTCCTTTTATAATCAGGACATTAAATACAAGGTCGCACGTGTGTTACGTAATGCGCACACGCCACAGTATCTCAGAACACAAAGGTATTAAGTCTATAAGGAACTCGTACATTGTTAGTGTCATTTGGCTCTGTTATGTTGATGCTCGTGGCACTCGTGGCAGTCATCGAGACGGCGTATTAGCATGATACAATTGTTATAATCATTACTCAGGAAAATAAGTGATACGAACTATTTGAAAGTCACTAAATCGATATTTTTTCTGCGTTCGTATGTGTCCTTTTGGCTTCATTATGCAAAAACGGCTGAAAAGGTTTAAACTATTGTTGGTATAAGGATATCTGGGCATCCAGAGATGGTTATAGGATACTTTTTATTCGACTATATACGTTGAAGGAAAAAAGCGGGTTATGTTTTTTTCTCCTCCGCTGTTGAAATTGGTTTTTATCAGAGATCTTTTCCAATGAGTTCAATCCTTACACCGTAGTAATCTGTTTCACATCCATATTTTTTATGTATGTACTGGCAAAAAAAATCACAAGGATCATTTGTGTAATAAGTTTGACGTGCCTCAGTGTCTCTATCAATATGTGTTTCTATGAATCTGTGTATCTGTGATTCCGTGTCCCTGTATGTTTGTGTTTCTGTGTATCTGTGTATCCGGGCATTTGTGTATCTGTATGTCTGTTTATCCGTGTCCCTATGTGTCCGCGTCTTTGTGTATCCGTGTATCTGTGTATCAGTGTCTCTGTATATCAATAAAGTTTTGTATAAGTATTTGTATCTGTGTCTCCGTGTATCCGAATTTTTGTGTATCTGTGTAAGGGCCCAGTTCGAAGTCAGGTTTGATTAAAAAAAAAGCGGAGTAACTAGTTGCTTCAGTTGTCTATAAGCTTTATCTTTCTCTCTCATTTAAGGTACTCATAGCCATCAGGCAAACATACCTACATATTTCCAAGCGAATGAAACCGCGAGATTAAACTAGTATGATGTGATAAGTGGGATGATGAAATTATGGTCCACGATTGGTCTAATCTGAGCGGAAGTTTTTCGAAGATCTCGACCTTCACTGATCGTTAGAGTAAATACTAGAAGGTACTCGCAACTTAGTTCGCGGAGAAAAAGTCATAACCCCTCTTTTTTCTGCGTAGTTGGGTAAAAAGTATCCTATGACCATCTGTGGATACCCAGCCACCCGTGTACCAAAAATTGTTGAAATCTGTTTGGCCGTATTGGCGTGGTGAAACCACAATGACATATACAAACATACATAAAATCTTTTTCGATTCAGTGATCTCCAAATAGTCAGCTACAATGCTACAATGATTTTTTGGTAATACTCGTACATATCTTCAATGTACAGATATTTAATTTTTACAACTTTATAATAGTATAGACAAGAAGATGCCAGCAACTTCGTTCGCGGAGGAGAACAAGTCATAACGCTTCTTTTTTTGTTTTGCGTAGTCGGATAAAAAGTATCCTATAACCATCTGTGGATACCCAGCTACCCGTGTACCAAAAATAGTTGAAATCTGTTTGGCCGTATTGGCGTGATGAAGCCACAACGACACATACAAAAAAAAAACGATTCTGGGACCTCCATAGTACTCTCTCCAATAGTCCGTTACAATATTTTTTTGAAAATCTCGTCAACTAGCTTCTGCCCGCGACTTCGTCCGCCTTAAAGTCGTTTATCGCGAATAAGGGTATTTTTTCGGGATAAAAAGCAGCCTATGTCCTTCCCCGGGACTCAAACTATCTCCATACCAAATTTCATCCAAATCGGTTCAGCGGTTTAAGCGTGAAGAGGTAACAGACAGACAGACAGACACACTTTCGCATTTATAATATTAGTATGGATTTATAGACATTTCATTTTTACAACTTTATAATGGTACAGATGATTATGGGCTTGTCGTAAGAGATTAAGGGTTCTGTTTGTGTATTTTGTTGTATCTTTGTTGCTGAAGATTCGTTGCGCATGACCGCGGTCAGGTCATCATTATTATGTCGTCTACGAGGTTAGACTTATCGTGTATTCGCGCTATCGCTCGTGGATATAAAACTATTCTTAGTGGATTCTACGACGCATATGCGCGTACATCTCGCTCGCTTTTTCATTGCCTAACGAGCGACAGAAGTGTAACATTTATTTATATATCGTATAGCTGTGCCACTGGTTTTTTTAACATCTAGGTATACTAATATAAAGTTGTAAAAATGAAAAATCAGTCAGCTTATTCCACAGAGCATTCCCAATAGGGTTATCTATTTTAAAATCCTACATTGTTTTAGATAATCCAAAACAAAAGAGAGCTGCGGATTATTTATTTGAAACTGGCATAATGAGTTCATCTATTAGAGTTATGTATAAAATTATAAAGTTGTAAAAATTAAATGTCTGTACATTGAAGATATTTAAAAAATATATATTGTAACGATTGTAACGAATTATTTGGAGGTCACTGAATCGAATCGAAATATATATTTTTGTATGTTCTTATGTGTCGTTGTGGCTTCATCACGCCAAATCGGCTAAACGGATTTCAACTATTTTTAGTACATGGGTAGCTGGGTATCCACAGATTGGTATAGGATACTTTTTACCCGACTACGATGAAGAAGACATTAACATTTTAAAGCCCAAAAAAAAAAGTGTTATGACATTTTCTCCTCCGCGAACGAAGTTGCGGGCATCTTTTAGTATTAAATAAAATATAATCTATTCCACAGAAACTTAATTAAGTTTTTGTTTCCACGGTCCAAGAACCTGGGTCTGTGGGTATTGTCCTTATTATACATATATATATCCTTTGTTATACATATACGAGTAGAACGAAACATAAAGAAATCAGTGCCGTGCACAGGGTTCTTGGTCGAGATACGCAGTTTTTCTGTGCCTGTATGGAGCCATGGTCGTTCAGGGCTTAAAGTTAAGCAGTTTGTCTGTGCCTGTATGGAGCCATGGTCGTTCAGGGCTTAAAGTTAGGCAGTTTGTCTGTGCCTGTATGGAGCCATGGTTGTTGAGGGCTTGAAGGTAGGCAGTTTGTCTGTGCCTGTATGGAGCCATGGTCGTTCAGGGCTTAGAAGTAGGCAGTTTGTCTGTGCCTGTATGGAGTCATGGTCGTTTAGGGCTTAAAGGTAGGCAGTTTGTCTGTGCCTGTATGGAGCCATGGTTGTTGAGGGCTTAAAGGTAGGCAGTTTGTCTGTGCCTGTATGGAGTCATGGTTGTTCAGGGCTTAAAGGTAGGCAGTTTGTCTGTGCCTGTATGGAGCCATGGTCGTTCAGGGCTTAGAAGTAGGCAGTTTGTCTGTACCTGTATGGAGTCATGGTCGTTTAGGGCTTAAAGGTAGGCAGATTGTCTGTGCCTGTATGGAGCCATGGTTGTTGAGGGCTTAAAGGTAGGCAGTTTGTCTGTGCCTGTATGGAGTCATGGTTGTTCAGGGCTTAAAGGTAGGCAGTTTGTCTGTGCCTCTATGGAGCCGTGGTCGTTTAAGGTAGGCAGTGCCTTTGTGCCCTATACGGACCGCAGCACGCCACTGAAATAAATTGCCCGTGTCACCTGCACTAGGTTATACCTGTCTAGCAGGATGGTACTTTGCATCGATTGCCCGTCTTTCAATTGTTGAGGGCCTGCATCGTCATTCGTAAACCACGCCCCAAACGCAAAGCCGGCCAATGAGCGTAATTTGTTATAAGGAACGCATTTATTGCTCGCGCGCATAAAGGAAAGTGAAAGCTAATTCACTGCCTGCTTGGGATTTTTTGGCGTAAGCGCCAGATGTAAAAGTACAATGAAATCGAAGATATTATTATGTTATGTTTATATTTAAGTTAGTGACGTAAAAGATACAGGGAAGAATGACATTTTACATAATTTAGCCGTTTATTAATCTGTTGTTTGTACGAACTAGACAAAAAACGGAAAATGAGGACGCGTTTTCGTATCACTTTTCTATCGAAGAAATTTTTAGCAAACATGTTTCCACGTTAGACGCTGAATAGGTTATATAGTCAAAATACACATATCTGAAAACCAGCCTGTTTCATGTACTAGATTTGACAATAATCTCACTCAAAAATAGCTTAAATTTTCGATGCACCTTCTTAAGCGCTAAAGAATTTTACATAGATGTTTACGAACAACTAAAATATTACAGACAACCCTACCCTACAGTGTATTACCGGCTTTTCTTAAAGTAGGTAAAAGAAACTTAGTTCCTAACCATAATCATGCCCCTAATTATTAATAAACGAACATTTATTAACATGTATGTATTTCTAAATCAATATTTTTTTGCCATTCTATTGTAATTATAAACTTAGGTAATTACAAAGTACCTACAATTACATAAATAACAGACTATAATCCGCCATGAGTCAATTGTTTACTTGCAGCTAACATTATTCAAGCATGCAATGTAGTAAACATGCCGACCGACAAGATTTATGTGTTTGTTTGTGTTTCAACACTAAACTATCTATCTATCAGCCACCTGACGTCCACTGCTGGGCATAGGCCCCACTGCAGTTCGCTACAGAGTGCGATTCTGCGCAGACCGCATCTACCGGCTCCTAGCAACCCTGTGCCTTTTAACAGAGTTTTCTTGTTAGGGACCAGGGGCCCGATTCAGCAACGGTTGTAACTAGTATCATCATCATCATCATCATTTCAGCCATCGGACGTCCACTGCTGGTTACAGGCCTTCTCAATAGATTTCCACTTGGGCCGGATCGAGGCGACCCGCATCCAGCGAGTCCCCGCAACCCCAACCAGGTTGTCCGACCACCTTGCAGGTGGCCTTCACACGCTGTGCTTGCCGGTACGCGGTCTCCACTCCCTTTCTATAGGTTCTTTGAACTATGTGCCCTGGCCATTGCCACTTCAGTTTGCTTACCCTGTTTACTATGTCCTCCTATCTGAATCGATCTCGTAGAGAGATCCCTTTCCATAGTTCGCTGAGTGACTCTGAGCTTCCTTAAGAGGCCCCCAGCCAGAGACCACGTCTCGGCTCCGTAGGTCACCGGTAATACGCACTGGTTGAAGACTTTCGTCTTCAAGCACTGATGTATCCTGGACGAGAAGACACTTCGCAGTTTCCTAAGTGCTGCCCATCCAAGTTGGATCCATCGATTGATCTCTTTCTTGAAGTTGGACCTACGTAATTGTAACTAGTATAACAAGCGGATACATCTTATATATTAAAAAGATACTTCCACTTGTAATATAAGTTACAAGCTTTTATAAAACGGGCGCCTGGTACTTTGTGACGAGTTTGGGTTATAGTCATAGAAATGCTGTTATTTAAATGCAAAGAGTTTCTTGAAGTACTAATTTATTAACAATCAAACCAGTCTACAGACAGTCATGTCATAAGTCGAAATTCGCAGATCCGTCTTCACCATGTCACTGCAGCCGGTCTAGCACAACTCTCTGCGACTGCAACACAGAATCACCCGTCTTTCTCGCATTGTATTGAAAGGAAAGAGACAGACATTCTCTGTCGCTTGACAAAGAGTCGCGTATCACAGTTGTGTTACAGGTGCACCTGAGATGTCCGACAGGCCGTCGATCTTCCGAGGTAGCCTCTCTTTCGCTTCGATATTATTCCATCCTCACAAGATAAGCAAGCCAACGAAGCCCGTGAATGTTTGTCTCCCAAATTATAGTAGGCAGATTAGGCTCCACCACCGCCTGTTTATCAAATTATGTGCCTGTTCTTAATTGCATCTATAAATAAACTATGGAAAAAACCTTATTTTAACAAGAAAACTAATAAAATTTAGCAGTGTGTCTCGTCGTAAAGGCCAAGTATTGCTTGAATCTGAATTGAAAAAAAAATTAAACCCAGACTGGATTTGAACCAGTGTCTGTGCCATGCCGGGGCGCACGCACGATCTGTGCTGACTACAGGGTCAGGGGTTTGACACTATTTGTAACGGATCTTTGCATTCTTGGCATGTAAAAAAAAACAAAAGAAAACAGCCAAGTGCGAGTCGGACTCGTGCACTGAGGGTTTCGTACAAAAATAGGTTAAAAACGGTCGTATCTACAAAAAATAGTGTTAGTTCTCCCTACTCCTAAGCAAATGTACGCGGTATAGGGTCTTTTTATATTGGTTACTGATATAGACAGACAGACATAAAAAATAAGATTTTCAGATTTTTTGTGGGTTGTGCTGTTAGAGCTACCTTTCTAGCAAATGTCAAGTTTCTAAGACTTTACTGGAAGCACCTACCCTAGAGGTTTTCCATGGACATCAATTTGAATTGAAAGACCTTGTTTAATGAATGACTGTATCTTTCGATTGCGTTGAATTAGAAACTTGATAACCCCACGCGTTCCTAAGAATAAGCATCCTGACAGACAGACGGACAACAAAATGATCCAATAAGGTTTCCGTTTTTACCTTTTCAGGTACGGAACCATAAAAATAACCAATGTGACATTAACCGTTTTAAAATAAGAGCCATACCTAACCATATCAATGATTAACTTAATCACTATGACGTTATACAAACAAGATTTCAAAACGGCATGTTGACAGCGATAAGTCATACATAAACATACATTTAATTGATGGCTTGTTGGTGCACTTGTGATATCCGGACTGCATGATGTGTTTGTTATTGTACGATGTTTGGGTTGCTTAGGGTAAACAATGAGTCAATTTCATACACGGGTTTTGGTTCTCATGTCTGTTTATATTATGGGGAGGAGCATAGAAAATGGGCAATACTTAGGTATAGGAGCGGTACGGGAGGGGGGTGTGTTTACGGAACGTCAATGTATAGCGAGACAGTTAGGAAACGTCATATTACGACACTACCGCTCCAATACCTTAGGGACAGACTCAATTCAGCGTTAGAACCTGCAGTAAGGGTAGAAGTTATGGATTTTGTTTATTGGCTGAGTGCAAAGTAGGAGGTGGAAGAACCAGGAATCGATCACAGTACGCGCCGTAGCCAAAAAAGATACTTTTGGCAGACAAACTGTCACTATTTAATAGTGAACGTATCCGTGCATCATTAAGTAAAAATAAATAAACATGCGTCACGAAACCTGCTGCGTAATGAACAGCAAGAACAATTGGAAAAACAGTAATCACAAATTCTATTTTCCACAACCAAGTTGGAAACGAGAACAACGAATGAAATGTATAATCACTGTCAAGAGGAAAAAGTCAGTAAGCTAACCTAATTTGGCCATGTTTAACTGAAAATAAACAAAAAACATATATGAGTTGCGTTATTTGATTAAATTTGTTTATTTTTCTACCAACTTCTTGTAAAGAAAGGCATGTGAAAGTTCATGTGTGTAGGAGACTTATTAATTTTGGCATTTTAGACGGAAAATAAAACAGGTTAACGTTATTATCGACACTAAACACTCACATAATCGTATAAAATATATCTAAACTACGATGTTTTATTGAAATTATTCGTTTGTTTACTTACTTCTCGTAATGACAGCAAACCATTTGACATTGCACAGTTCGCTGTAATTGCAACTGCTAGCGGGCGCTGTCATTGCGCACCCAAACCAATACGGTATCGGACGGAATATCTATCTGCGCAAGATTATGTAAAACTACAAATACTTGAACTTCTATAATAATTATAGATACTAGACGGCAACTACGTCGTCTGAAGAGGAGAAAATGTCATATCTTCAATTCTATGCCAAATATATACTTTATTTTATTTTATTCATTACATAATTAGCAGTAACGGCTAAACCTTATACGCCAATTGTTAGTTGATACATTTTACATTCATCGTCATCATCATCATCATCAGCCCGGACTCGTCCACTGCTGGACATAGGCCTTCCCAATTCACACCATTACACCCGGTCCTCAGCTCTGCGCATCCAACCGCATCCTGCCAGTCTCTTCAGGTCGTCGGGCCTGGCGAGTGGTCGTCCCTCAGGGCGAGTCGTTCGAAGTCACCATCCCAGAACTCATCTGCGCCATCGAACATCGGCTCTCCGACAAATTATCTTCGCCCACTGCCTTCAGTTTGCTTATTCTGAGCGCTATGTCTGACTGACTGACTTTGGTTCTCCGTCGGATACCCTGGTTCCGGATTTTGTCCGTCAGAGAAACTCCGAGCATAGTCCTCCACATAGCTCTCTGAGTGAGCTGGAACTTGTGGACGAGACTTTTTCTAAGTGTCCATGTTTCAGCAGCGTATGTAAGGACTGGAAGGATTTTACATTAAACATAGTTATTTTAAAGTACATTAGATACATTACATTAAATAGTAGAAGCCGTTACTATTGTTTCCAACTAGCGAATCGATGTTGTCAAAAATATTGACTCTGGGCTAAAAAATAATGTTAGGTATTTTGGAGTCGGTGCCACCAGTGTAAACAATTAAATTACTATAAAGAATATTAAAATCAATTGGCTGATTTATTTTCTTATTCACTTTGAGCCTGTCGCATCAGGTCCCCCTTGTAGCTTTTTTATGGTAAGTCCCGTAGCGCAGTCCAAATTAACTTTCCCCAAAGTAAACACCTTTCAACAAAAACAAGAGGAAAGTGGTAAAGTTGGCCCGGCGGGAAATGATAAAATTTTCCTTTTAATTATTCAGGGTTACCTGGAGTGGGAAGTTTGCCAACTGGCCCAGTGGTGGTGCAGTCACGGGGAACGGGTTTATTTTTTATTTTTACCAGTCATGTTCGTGAAAGTTATCATGGATTGGTTTTTAACTACTCATTGTCTATTTTGTGTGAATAAAAATATACTGTTATAGTAAAATGTTCGGTGCAATCATTTGTGTTTTGACTTTAAAGTCCAAAAACAGTCTATGGGTCACTTTGCCAGAGAGTTTTATAGTCTTTTTTAATTCAGTTTAGGTTGGTGGGCTACCAAAAATTTTCCGCAATGCACAATATTTTGCCAAAAAAGAACTCATCGAAGTGACAGAATTTTAAACATTGTGTAGACTGCATTGATTTAAACTAACACGATTTTCACTCATTTTACTCATTCAGGAACCTTTCCTTCCTCCTTCCTTCGAGACCATGGACGTAACGCGACGTCCGAAACGTCGAAAAATTACCAACGAAAGGTAATTAAATAAAATCATACTTATACGCGATTAAGCCACGTTTGTTGTGTTGTCATTAATTGTGTAGACTATCATAATTAATTCTTTAATGTATACTTTTTTTCTTTCATTCCCTTAAAGGTTAACTGGAAGACATCCCTCACAGGGATAAGTTCACCTTTGTACATATCTGTGTGATTGTAAATACATTTTTTTATATTAATTTATGTGCAATAAAGTGATTACACACATACATACATACATAATTATGAGCAAAGTTTACAAACAATAAAATCTCCAAAGCAAAAAGGGTAACCTACTATAATGACTTCTGTTTCTTTCTGCGATTATAACTAATTGAAATGAAACAATTTAAATGGATATGCGATATAATCCGTTTAATTTATTTTATTTGCTTGCATACTGTACTGCACCCATTAAAAACTATCTCGAGACATTAAAATGATAATTTAATGAATACAAAGTAAAACACTCAACTTATGTTACACAGTGACCATTATTATATAGTTAAAAAACATTCACATCCACAAAACCATCATCAATATCATCATCATCATATATTTAAGAGCTAAGTCTTTTTTATGTCGCACTAACACTAGTAATACAATTTTATTGTTTACTAACCATATATGGACTGTTGTCTTAATTAAATGTTTTTATTTTATTTATTTACTAGCTTTTGCCCGCGACTTCGTCCGCCTTAAATTCGTTTATCGCGGATAAGGGTATTTTTCCGGGATAAAAAGTAGTGTATGTCCTTCCCCGGGACTCAAACTATCTCCATAACAAATTTCATCCAAAAGTGTTCAGCGGTTTAAGCGTGAAACAGACAGACAGACAGACAGACAGACAGACAGACACACTTTCGTATTTATAATATTAGTATGGATATGGATTAGTATGGATTTAAGCTCTTGTCGGATGAACAAATTCAATTAATCTCTATTCTCAGCTTTCCTCTTAACAGATACAACACGCTGCTGTTTACTTTTTCTTTTAATTGGTCCGTAAAAGATCTTATTGGTCTCCCTATCTTTCTGTTTCCCTCTATCTTCCGTTCTATGATGGTTTTGATGTAATTATCGAGTCGAAACAAGTATCTAAAAATCTTGCCTCTTCTATTCTAGATGAGTTTTTAAGTGCATCCTTGTTACCTTCATCAGTAAACCACATAAGAACAGTCTAATTACAGCTGTAATCATTTTATTCCCGTAATTTGAATTATTACAATAATTACCAAGAATCCACATTGTTGTTTATCATTATAAAATGTGCTATTAATTAATCGTAAGTAGGTCATATGGCAATTGTTTGAGCACATTTACAATTTAAAAGCATATTTTTGTTATTTGCGAACACGGAAGCTTCGCAAAATGTTGTTTACTCCGTCATCGCTACCAAAAACCGACCTAACTAAGCCGTGTTAAGGTTTGAAATAGTTCAGGATTCGTATGTAAAGATGTAGCTAGAGAAATATGAGCGTTATTAGGAGCATTTAAAATTGATATTCGCGTTTTTATTAGAGGATCCGTCGATCCCACAAGCCAGCACGTGTATCATAACCAAGTTAGCTCTGCTGTCGCTTCATTCGATTTTAATCCTAAAGTTAATGATGTTGGTAGAAGCCAGATGAATGGTGCCCAAGGCCAGCCTTATCGCCGAATAAAACAGATGTCTTTGGTGTAATGTAACCTATTTACAACTGGTTGCATAAGCCCGATATAAAAAAATTGCGTGTAACAAGGAAGGCGTTATACGAGTGTAATAATGATAACAGCTTTGTTATTTGTTATTTTGTCTAAAAATAGGTACTAAGAGAACAGAATATATTTCAGTAATATATATAGAACAGAATGTAAACAACATCTGCTTATCACTTGTTGCTGTAGTTTTTATAATGGAGTTTTAGAATGGTCCATGGTCAGAAATTGCCTTCTTTGGGGACCAGGGTCCGATATATGAGGTAAAATGAAGAAGAAAAAGATTTTCTATAAAAAATACTTGCCGCCGTAACTTAAAAGAGGGACGTGAAAAGAGAGGCCATAACTACAGACTAATTGACTTCTAAATGCCCAGCCCAAACTCTAAGAACTACAAAACTGAGCGTTATAGCATGGGATTCTTCAAGAAGAGAGTAAACATGACACTCAAAGCGCGACTCCTCCGATGTTGCGTATTTATTTATTAGGCTCACACAAAAAGTACAGTCACATAATAATCAACATAAAAAGCTTAAAGTTAAGGTCTGGACTATAACTCTAAACAATGTGTGCACAGAAAGACTAAGATTTAGTGCAAATTAATCGCTAGAGAAAATTTCTTAATATTTAGGGATAACAACAATTTAACATTGTGTTTACAGTATTAACTAATTAAACTTTACATATTATACATTTGCGTAAAACTAAATGACCTAAAATATTTTTTTATCAGTGTTGTTAAATGAGAGTAAGCTGTTTTTTAAAATGTCCAAAGAAGGATGTTCAGACACCGTATCATTATACAATCGGCACATTCGTATAATAGGGTTATAGAATGAGGTGTTATTTTTATAAATTTGAAGCAGGAATAATTTATGCGAGGGGTTACGTGATTTATATCGGGTAATGAAGTTCAGAAGAGAAAGAAGGGAAGGACAGTCAATATGTGAGTGCATAATTTTATAAAGTATAATTAAATCATTGCATTTTCTGCGGGATGACAGGGTTGATACGTTGAAGTGTGTAAGCCTACTGGCATATGATCTATGCTCTCGGCCGAGCTGGAGCCTATAGCAAAGGATGTTGAGGAACTGCTTTTGAACTTTCTCAATTCTGTCCATATGTAATTTGTAATAAGGTGACCATATCACACACCCGTATTCTAAGGTACTTCGTACTAGAGAATAATATAAATATTTCAAGGTATTAATGTTTTTGAAGTCTCTGGTGGTACGAGATATAAAACCGATTAGTTTAATACTTTTGGAAATTAGTTTATCATAATGAAAATGGAAGGTTAATTTTTCATCGAAATGAACGCCAAGGTCACGGATAACAGATGTGTGATTTAATGTGTAATTGTTAAGGGAATAATCGAATAAGAATTTTTGTTTTGACGACGTAAAGGAAATAATCAAGCATTTTTCAGAGTTTAAAGACATACGGTTTTCAATACACCATTTCGCTACTGCATTAAGGTTATTCTGTAGAATTGTACAGTCCTCAATATTTTTTATAATTGATAAGATTTTAAGATCATCTGCATACAATAAACAAGGACATGACCAGGTCGTTAATAAAGACAACAAACAAGAGAGGTCCTAAATGTGATCCTTGCGGTACACTAGATGTTATAGTAATTGCCGCAGAAAGATGTCCTTTAATATTAATACGCTGACTTCTATTACTCAGATAAGAATCCACCCATCTAAGCAAATTACCCTGAATACCGTATCCTTCGAGTTTTGTAATGAGTATGGTGTGATCGACTTTGTCGAAAGCCTTCGAAAAATCCGTATAAATTGAGTCGACTTGAGTTTTTTTAGCAAAAGCAGAGATAGTTTTTGTAGACCAATAGGTTACTGACAGCGGACCTATTAGAAACAAAGCCATGTTGACTGGTAGAAATCACCATTTTAAAATGTGAATAAAAACAATTGTACATAACTGATTCAAATAACTTCGAGAAAATCGATAAGATACGTATAGGCCTATAATTTTGACATTGGCTTTTGTCACCTGATTTGTGTATGGGTATTATGTGGGCATTTTTCCAGAGGGTAGGAAAAACACCCGACTTTATAGATTTGTTAAAAATAATAGAGAGAGGCGCGCAAAGTTCATCACATTATTGTTGTTGTATTGCGCATGTCCATGGGCGATGTTGACCACTTTCCATCATGGGGCTCGTCTGTTCTTAATAAAGTTGATCAAGACCTCCCAAGCAAAGCTACGGGCAAAGCAATCTAAACGTAAGACACAAACTAATGAAAAAGTGTAGGTCGCAGCACCCGTCCGTCTCGTTTACAATCTTACCTTTCTTATCAACAATGTGCTTGCGTTTGGCCTTAGTGTCACCGGACGGAAAGTGAAGACAAGGTCTATGTTAGAGCACGCCGAAACAGGAAATACCTTTAACACTGAATACTGTTTTCAAAGACCACAAGGTTTTAAGTCAATGGGCGCCGAGACGTCAGAAGAGAGTAAATTTGGAGCGGATAAAACAAGAAAGGCTCTTTTAAACAGGGCAAACTCAACGCGAGGATGGAATTTTTTATGTTGGAAGTAAAAGCTAAAAGAAAACGGGAGAAATAATAGATCTTAGCAGAATAAGTAAGAGCTGTGGTGTTTAATAAAGCTCAAGATTTATGAGGAAGTGGACGACAACATCGTAGCAATAGCTTGTAAGACATGGAGGAGAATCCAGGGGATGAATGATGTTAGCGAACGCAAATGTCCAATACTCTATGGAAAAATTCTAAGATGGTGAGTACGAGGGTGATTATATTTGTTTAGATAGACACGTACTTCCCACGCGTAAAATCCTTGGCTTTAATGGAACATTTACGTGGATCGAATGGCAACGTAATGTATACACATAAGTCAAATATAGACTGCCGGAAACATAAACTTGCGAACGGTACACGATAACCAATCATGATCAGGAGTAACTTTTACGTGTGAAAGCCGAATGCGTGCCAGCGATGATCGTGATAAACTTTACGATTGTCAGTTTCACCCATAAGGATCTAAGTCGTACACAACGAAATTTATTCCCTTACGCAACGGTTCTTTAACTTTTTTGACGACCGGGTTAGCTCAGCGGGAGTAACGCTGCCTGCGAAGCTGACAGTTCTTGGTCTCAAATCCCGGCAAGGACAAATATTTCTGTGATGAGCATACACACATTTCTTTTTTGCTTAGGCTTAGAACAATGCTTATTTGGGCTGCACTCAAAATTCGACATACTACACTTATAACCTTATATCATACAATAACTGAAAATTCTGAGTTGCACCTTTATTGCACGGCAAGCGGTGCAACAAAAAAGGGATCTATATCGGAATCCATAACGTCATTTGTCCTAATGTATTTTTACGAAACTGTAAACTTTTCAGGATTGTTATAAAACAAACCTAACCTAACTTAAACTATACAATGATCTTTTAAAAAATCCTGAAAAATTTACGGCTTCTGGAAAAAATGCGTTAGCGTTCAAGTATTATGTCACGAATGGAGGGGGGGAATTCTTGTAAAACGTTTGAACTACGAATAACGTAACATTGTTTTTGAACCCATCAGAACGGTCGCGTAGAGTAAACATATATATTTTTAATGTTTATTATCTCAAAATTTCAAATGGAATGATTTTAGGTAAATGTTGACTTGGTGGTTACGTATCGTTTTACTAGGGGGGAGGGGGGCCGAAAATCTGCAAAAATTGCGTTACGTAATACTTGAACGCTACCTTATCACAAACGATACATTAGGACAAACGATACATTAGTACCAACTACATTAGGGATTCCAAAGGAGGCCCACAATAAAAATATAAAAATAAAATCGGCCAAGAAATACAAATATTATAGGCATTTTAAACTACTACTACGTCACAAGACGCTACGACCATATAAACTCCATTTTAAATTCTGCTCTATATTAAAGGTTGTCTGAAAGAGATCGCTCTTTAGCGATAAGACCGCCTATTTGTTTAGCGCATTTTATGTTAAGGCTCTATTGTACTGTTTCTGTTGTTGGTGTGCAATACAGAAACTCCTCCGTCCTTGTTGTTTTGTATTATATTGTAAATTCTGTTGTGCTAAAAAGAGATACAATCAAATATTTGATGTGGTTATTTTTTAGTTATTAGAAAAATATTTTGGCTGTACTGTTCGTTACAGGAATGAGCATTTAAAAAATTCATACATTTTGTCTATTAACCAATTGACACAAAAAATGGACGAAGATTTCCTGCTCTATGTATTGAGCCTAATTCCTCACCCTAAGATCAGCGCTGACTTTCAAGCGAGCATTATGCTGAGTTATTTTTATTTTTGTGTTTTACTTGTTTCTTATTTAATTCTTTGTAGGTATGCTAACGAATAAAAATGCTTTCTTTCTTTATTTCTATTGAGGTACGATTCCACCTGAGTAAGGCGAATTTGGAGCATTCATGCGCGTTGGTAAACATGTTTGTGAACAAATGTACTGTACGTTAAACACAGCTGTAAAAATTAAACACAGCTTTGGCGGTGGAGTCACACATGAAAAACAGTTTGGGCTCTATTTGAGTTCTCCTCGAAACGTTCATGAACAAATATGCTGCTCGGAACTTAGGTAGAATCGCACCTTTATACCAACCACGAACGTAAAACCACCTAACTCTTATGAAAAAATTGTCGACTATGAACCAAATTAAGTCGAATACAGTATAATTCTAAAGTATTTTTATTAAAATCCGTAATTTATACTATTATAAAATTGTTAACACGAAATCGTCCGTACCAGATATTTTTTTGAAAATATCTTCCATTTACAGATTGAAGATATTTTCAAAAAAAATATTTGGATTTTTTGTATATTGGTATGTGGCGTTGTAGCTTCATCAAAACGGCTGAACGGATTTCAACTATTTTTGGTACATGAGCAGCTGCGTAGTATCTACAGGTGGTTAAAGGATACTTTTTGTCAGACAACGCTGAAGAAAGAGACGGGTTATTTTTTCTCCTCCGTTGATGAAGTTGCGGGCGGGCGCCTTTTAGTCTATGTCTATACTATCAAAATTTTGTAAAAATGAAGTGTCTGTGCATTGAAGATAATTAAAAAAAAAAATTTTGGAGGGTTTGTATGTGTCGTTGTGGCTTTATCATGCAAAATCGGCTAAATAAACGAACGAAGTTGCGAGCGCCTTCTAGTAATTCATAAAGATAAATACTTAGATACATACATATTCATATAATATACACTTATATCCATACTATATACTATATATTTACATACTATATACTATTATACTATATACTATAATATTATAATTAAACTATATACTATACTATACATACTAATATTATAAATACGAAATTATGTCTGTCTGTCTGTCTGTCTGTCTGTCTGTCTGTTACCTCTTCAAGCTTAAACTGCTGAACAGATTTGGATGAAATTTGGTATGGAGATAGTTTGAGGCCCGGGGAAGGACATAGGCTACTTTTTATCCCGGAAAAATACTGTAATCCGCGATAAACGAACTTAAGGCGGACGAAGTCGCGGGCAGAAGCTAGTACGAAATAAATTCAGATGAAACAAGCTAATCCGAAAAGCTAAGAGTATGTTGGCGACCTTGGTTCTTCTGCTTGCAGTCTATATAGGCACAAAGGCACTGCCTACCCTGAACGACCATGGCTCCATATAGCCAGAATGGCTACCCATGTGATCAAAAAAATTTAACTGCTTACCTTGGCCAAAATCCCTGTACATGCCACTGAGCGGGTCTCCTCATTTCTGATTCGATCACGCAAGGAGCCTCCGAGCATAGCTCGCTCTGCCCTAGCCGTAGTTTTATGGTACTCAAAAATATGACACGTACAATCACCCAGCCGCAGGCCACACAATGCGATGACGATAAAATTTACGACGACAACGCGCCGCATACGCAACGACTACGTGATGTCGCGCAATCGCCGCCGCTGTTTTGTCATTAAGATTTTACGACATTGTAGTTACTGGCTTGCTGAGAGAATATATCTACACACATAGTCTCCACCACCTCCATATATTGAAACAGTATTGGTAAAAATTTACATTTACTGTATGAATTATCTGCCGCTTAGTACTTTTTTGACAATCCGCATAGCACAGCGGGAGTATAGCTGCTAGCGAAGCTTAAACACGTGGACCAATTATGAATGGATTTCTTTATTACTGGTTTCCTAGTGGTATTGACCTACTGTAGATAAAGATTAGACCCGAGAATTCAGAATCTCCATATTATAACTACTACCCTGTCCACCGCCTGGGCAAACTTCGCTAATCCAGGCTCTCGAGTCATCTATTCCCCGTTAATGAACAGGTCAACAAGAGATTAATTAAAACGTGCTCGAGTGGAAACGGGACTTGGTTAAGGCTTAATTTTTATCAGTGTTGACCGGCGATCTAATTAAAAGTTGGACGGCTGAAAAATTGAGGGTTAAGTTTGCTACTTTATGACTGGGAGGTTTTGCTATTCGTCCGTAGAGGTTTGTGCGTGATATAAAGCTAACAATTAATTGGTGGTCTATAGAAAAAACCCCGAAGGCCGACACATCTAAAATCAATTCAAAATTCAAGGAAGAGATGAATTAAATTTGTACGATAGAGGTGAATTGGATTAATTAAATTTGTACGGAAATTAATCACTTTTGTAATGCAGGGACGAAGATCTGCCGTGCACTATTACATCATAATTGTGACCCAGACCACTCTGAGAAGAGTGGGATGACTAGAAAAGAAATGCGAACAACATCGCGGGCAAAAGCTTGTTTGTGAGTAATGGTATGAGTATAATAACTTACTTAACTAAACTTACTTACTTAATTTCCAATACGATAACAGGGAGTTATTGGTGACAATTTCATCTCAAATGGTGCTTTTGTCGTGGCAGTAGTCAGACTCACGTCACAAAAAGGTATAGAAGTCAGTCTATACCTTTAGGCTCTATATACACCCTTAATAATAATTCTCCGTGGCGCCACATATGGTCTCACCGGAAGATCAGCGCTGGCTCTAGAGCCAGCATTATGCTGAGGTGGGACCATTTCAGGGCATAGTTTTTTTTTCTTCTGTTTTTTTGCAATTTGTTTGTTTTTTGGCTATGCGTCTGAATAAATTTATTTTCTTTCTTTCTTTTTCTTTCTTTCTAATAAAATTACAAGAAGGTGGGCAACTTTGCGAGCGTAAGGGAAAACATAATAACCCTCTTTTTTTCCTGTGTAGTCGGATGAAAAGTATCCTTTAACCATCTGTGGATGACCAGCTACCCGTTTGCCAAAAATAATTGAAATCCGTTATGTTTTAGGATCATGACTATGACGCCATAACATACAAATATAAAAAACATCCTTTAAAAAGAGATCTGAATCAATGGTCTTCAAATAGTCCGAATCACACATATTTTTTAATAACTTCGATGTACATAAGTTTAGTGATTACAGGTTTGTCTGCTTGACATCCTAATTAATGCCCCTGTTGGTAACCTCTAATTTGAAAAAGGAGCCCATTATTACAGTATCGAGGACTACGATATTTACCTTAGCTCTGTCCGAAATTATTGCGACAGAATCAAAACAACCCCTTTTCTGCACCGGTTGTTCAAAATAGCCTCTTTCCGCAGCCTTGTTGGAGTTATCGCAACATTCCATCGTTGATACACTCGTGCAAATCACTCATATCTTCGAACAAAGGGCTATAAGTCGTTTAGAGGTCCGGCAGGGTCCGACCGGGGTCCGGTTACCCGGCAACCTTTGTCCGGATAACGGCCAAACGTTATCTTTTGTAAAGACGCTTGAAGTCCTCTTTTTATGAGATTACGCATAAACCTATTAGTTAAAGGTACGATTTCTGATCCTTTTCTTAGGGTGATACGAATAAAACTAACGGTGTGTTTTTAGTCACGAAGAAGGTTTACTAGAAACTAGAATGCTTTATTTTATAAAATGTCCATTTCATCGAAAATGTTATCCCCTGAACGTAACAAAACGGGGCTTAATCGTGTATAAATATGACTTATTTAATTATCTTTCGTTGGTAATTCTTCGACGTTTCGGACGTCGCGATAAGTCCATTGTCTCGAAGGAACTAGAGAGGCGATCATCATCTTCTATTAGCCGCGCGAGATGATACTCATGTTGATACTCGCGCGGCTAGAAGATGTTGACACTCGCTTCTCCAGTTCGTTCGAGACCATGGACGTAACGTGAGAAAGGTAATTAAATAAATCATATTTATACGCGTATAAGCCCCGTTTTGTTGTGTTGTGATAATGAGTGAAGATCTTGTATGTTTAAATCTATGTTTTTTTCCCCTGAAGCCGTACAATCTTCATAATTTTTTAAAAGATCATCATGTAGAAGCCGTTAGGTTAAGTTAGGTTCTTTCTATGAAATGATATGTCGACGAAATGAAGTATTCGATGAAACATTTTTCTATAAAACAAGGTACAACCCTATCAATGGATATGTAGATGTGGGAGGGGATTTAATCTCAATGTTAGTTAATATTCATTTCTACGATGTGATTCGATTGAATGAATAGAATAAAGTATACGAGTAAGTAAATACAACGAAGTCTGTAAGCAGTGGGTTCCCCTTATGTGGCATAATCTCGATTGTCCGAATCATCATTCGGCCGAATTCATATTTCGGAATAATGCAGTTTTTTCAGAAACTGTACAATTTTCAGGAGTTTTTGAGGCATTATCCAGTTGTATACATTAGGTTAGGTTAGGTTTGTTTTGTAAAAATCTTGAAAAGTTTACGTGTTCAGAAAAAAATTCATTATGCCAAATTATGAATTCGGCCAAATGATGATTCGGACAAAAAATATTATGCGTAAACAAGGGGAACGGTAAGCAGTACCATTGCAATGATAGGAAAATTGCAAGCTAACCAACTAGGGTGGTTATGGTACGCGACGAGACAAGCGTTGAGTATGAATATGGAAGGTTGAAGAAGAGGAAGACCGAAGAAAACATCGATGTATTGGTGAAAGATGCCATGAAAAAGATGGATTCACAGCAAGATGACGTGTGGGTAGAGAATGATGAATTGATGAGGAAGTGATTTGCTTCATCAATTCATCATTTATAATGCGGACTGCTTAAGATCATAACTGACTACTGTTGTCTGTAGTTTTTAAGTCATCTTCCAGTCAGCCTTAATGCGAGAGCGAATATGGTGTTATATTGAAGATATTAAAAAAATTGGTTGTCTGTAAGGTCTGATTATGGATGATAGTTTTACAATAACATCAAAAGAAAACGTTGATGAAAAATATGATACTTTTATGAATTCACAAGCCGAACGCTTAGGCCGATCGTGCCTTTCTATCGCTTGTTCCGCGCTCTCGCTTGTACGCTCGGCTCAGGCGGAACGTGACAGCGGAACGTGATACTGAGTTATACACATACATGCTTTTTCGTGCGTGCAGCCGGCGTTCATCGATTTATAAGACCTTATCACGTCAAAAAAGTCAAACAGACTATTTGAAGATGACTGAGTTTTAGTTTTAGGTACCGGGGGCTTATTGCCTAGTGAAATTTTGACAATTGGTTTCTGAATCAACAGTCATAGCCCATACAAAATCATGACACTTGATTCTGAGTGCGAGCGTCAAACGCGTTAGGAAAAAGGGGGGCCAGTTGGCTGAGCGATGATGGTTACAAGATACTTTTTATTTTTATCTGACTACGCTAAATCAAAAAAGAGGGTTATTATTTTCTCCCCTTCTGCTGTTGTTGTGGGTCAGTCACTCTTATTGAAGAAGAAGAAGAAGAAGATACATTTATTTTGTAAACAACAACAAAAATTGCAGTACATTGGAAAAGTGACATGTATAGACTTAACCTAGACTTAAAGCTAAACCTAGGAGCCATAATCAATCATATTTGTGTTTACAAAAATGGAGTCCACTCAGCATATGTCAGAGCACTCATGAGTGCCATGACGCTGATCTTCCGTGGATCCAGAACAGGACATGTGTGAGACAGCGTGCTGTGTATTTACGCTGTGTACCTACTCATATTTGTTATTGATATGCACGAGACGAATGAAACACCGATTAGGACTGTCAGTTCATTTATTATTAAAACCGTCGATACATCCACATTCTCGAACATTTATTCCCGATTATATCCGCGCAATCCCAAAACATCCTTATTCGGAACTTCAAGCACTATGCTTAATATCTTAATGCACATAGCAATCTCCTAAATACCTAATTTTTTTCATCCATACGGACGAATAATATACGAGTCGAAGTTGATGATTTGGCCAAGGATATTCGACTATCTCATCACATATTTATTTACCCAGGTGGGTTGTTTTTGGCTCGGAAACAGATTACCTACAGAAAATGTGCCAGTTTATGAATAAAATGGCTTACTTTGAAGCCCAAAACAATGTTGTTCATATGGGATGAGTAAGATGAGTTAATGACAAAAAAGGTAAAAAACAGTATATTAACGTAAATACTACTTAGTAAATAAAAGTAGCAGTATTGAATTGGTAGAGCGAAAGCGTGATAGCGGAACAAACAATCGTATCATCAAACTCACCAATAAGGGAGTGTTTACGGACTAGGCCGGCAATGCATTTATTCCCGATTATATCCGCGCAATCCGAAAACGTCCTTATTCGGAGCTTCAAGCACTATGCTTAATATCTTAATGCACATAGAAATCTCCTTTATTTCAGGCCTGCGCATAGACAACTAAATAGCAGTAGAGATATTGTTGTGCATAGTTCATGCCTCTTTCCTCACGTTTAGGATACAAAGGTAACATATAGCTTGCATTTCTGACCGACTTCTAAAAAAGGAGGTGGTTCCCAATTGGGTTGTATTTTTCTTTTTCTTAATCTTTGTTACCACAGAACTCCGTCATTTATAGGTAAGTACGTAAAAATCAGAAAAAATACGTGTCCATTATTTTATATTATTTGATCTACATAATGGACTAATTATTAAAATTTTGTCATCATCCCTAATCGTCGTTTGCCTGACGTCCCATTCTAAGATCTTATTTTTATAACTCGAAGGCAACAAGCAAGCGTGCGTCAAAAGCCAGAACTACGGTACCTTTTAAAAGCCTGAATTTTTCGGTATTTCATTAATTTTTATTCACAAATGTTAGTACCTCTACTGCGCCTTCTCGTCTATTCAAAACGGCATAACGAAATTATACAAATTACTGCATAGAATTTTACGAGTCCCGTTATTGCTTCGTGAGGCAAATCCAGGATCGGCCTCGTAGCCCCGGCGGCCTCCCGTGGCCCCCGATGGCCCCCGATGGCTTTATCATCAACGTGTCTGCTGCCAACTTTGTATATTTAAGTCGTAAACATCTCTTAATTATGTCGTTGTATATTTTGGGCAAGTTTTGCTGAAGGGAGAAGTTTCTGAATAAAACAAATGTGTATATTTATGATGGGAATATACTGAAATGGGTTTTGGTGGATTTTCAGAGAGATATGGTATGGAGTCAGCCACAGAGTGAATTATTCATTGTGTGTAGATTTTTTCTAATGAAAATGTAATTGAAAGCTGTTGAATGATTAAAAAAAACTCAATTATTTACCAGTGATTCTTATGGAAAAAATAGGTTGTCTCTTGCATGTGCCATTTTGTATTGCAGATGGTTAACATATTTATACCGACATAGCTCACAGGATTGCATCATTGAAGTGGCAATGGGTGGGCCATGTAGCCCTGAGAACTTATGGCTGTTGGGGCAGTAAGATCCTGGAGTAGTGACCACGCATAGGAAAGCGCAGCGTAGGACGGCCCCCTTGGGCCCCGGCTGTGGCGATCTATAGGGAAGGCCTATGTTCAGCAGTGGATTCCGTGGCTGATAGATAGATAGAAGTATATTTGTTGATATTGGATTACTGATAATTGGAATTCCTACTCGTGTTGTGTATGTTCTACCGCCATTTATCGATCATAATGTCCTGTTTGGAAAGTTTAATTTTTATGAGTATTTAGCCGGGTGGAAAATAGGGTGGAAAGTATTTGCTACGATTAGCCACAGAGCCTAAGATAATTGAGTTACGTATGTATGTATGTATGTAATCACTTTATTGCACATAAATTAATACAAAAAAAATGTATTTACAATCACAGATATGTACAAAGGCGAACTTATCCCTGTGAGGGATCTCTTCCAGTTAACCTTTAAGCAAATGAAAAAAAAAAAAGTATACATTAAAGAAGATAGACAAACCAACTAATTAGGTACTTAATATGCACAAAAATAAAACGAAGCCAAAATGTTATTCTTATAAATTAAAAAATAATAAATACTTACCTATAATATATACAAATAGATATAATACGAATATTTTATATATATTACATATATACCTATATATATTATATTTATATATACATATATATATATACATTTAAATCTTTAACCTTAATTACTAAAATACATAAATATTTAAGTCAAAAATGTCAAGAAAAATTATAAAGGACAATTAATCTAGTCTGGTCTAGGGTCTTCCAGCCATAACTTTTTTAGCCTGACCTTCAATGATGCCACAGATTGTGATTGCCTCACAGATACCGGTAAGTTATTCCATAATTTTACGGAATGCACAGTAAAAGATTTCCTGTATGTACGTGACTTATTGGCCGGAAAGGCAAGAGAAAAATTGGCACTCGAGCGCAGGCGGTGGCCACTACCAGTAGCCATAAATGAAAATCTTTCGGATAAGTAAGGAGGTGAGGCAGGGTTAAATAAAACATTAAACAGCAATGACAGGACATGCACATCTCTACGACGACTAATCGGAAGCCAGCCGAGCTGGTTTCGGAACTGGGATACATGATCGAACTTACGCAGCCCAAATATGTACCTAATGCAAACGTTCTGTAAGCGCTCAAGCCAGTTCCTCCTTAAGGTCTAGAAAAGCTATGCCCCGTAATCGAGGAGCGGGAGTAGAAGAGACTCGGAAAGAGATATTTTAGTGTGTAGTGGGAGGAATTTCTGCAAACGCCTCAGAGAATGAAGCGATGCAAACAATTTCCTGCTGATACGTCATATTATTAAAATAAAAGCTTTTCATATCGCGATTGCGATGATGATGATGATGGTGATGATGATGATGATGATGATGATGATAATGATTATTTGTTTATTTTCCTCACATTCGAAATGGAAATTAGAGTGTTCAACTACACATTAATACCCCAAAATTACCCATTTTACCCTCGAACTATTGGCGCTCGAACGAAGTGAGGGAAGATAAATATCTCTGGTGAAATGGGTCTCTTTCAAAAATTTGGTTAACCATCTACAATTGAAATTACATTCTTGTATTCCGCCTTCCTTAATAAATTCAGAAGTTACCTGAACACCATAATATACCCGTTACATCCTACACCGGATCGAAACTGACGTCCAACCAAACAAGATCCACAATTTACGACCACAATAATTTGGCCAAAAGACATACGTTATCGGATTTACATAAATAATAGCCATAGGATGGAGATAAAAATAATTTGAGGTCTGAGACGGCGCCAAGTTGAATTTACATACAAACGACCCCAAATTTGGTGGCTAGGCGTGAACATATAGGAGGAGAGAGTTCTGTATATTGCAGTGGAAATTTTATGAAGCAAAACATGATTTATCTATCATGTATTTGTGTTCTTGAAGGTGGGCAGGGTCGCTCGGATGAATGAATATGCCAAAGGATAGGAACATTCTGGATGGTTGACCGAGGGAAGCAATACGTGTTGAAGAGGCCGTTCATCTAAAATACGAGGTAGTGCACCATTTTAAAAATTTAAGTATGTTTGTTCGAACAATTATTTTTACAAAGTTGACTTACGTCTGCCCTTGAGGGACTCCTAAAATGTTTACGCTTTTTACGGCTTTTCTTACTATCTAGTCCCTGGAGTGGTAAAAGTAACGTTCCAAACATGAGATATGACAATTCAGTTTGTATTTGACACTTTCTCGTATTAGGAAATTTGAATATATTTTTATGTATTTAATAATGCTTTTTTTACCGAGAAGTCTATAAAAATAAAGATTGCTTACAACAAAATTTTATTAAACTCAGAACCTATGCCTGATTGTTCATTAGGCCAAAAACCTAAAATGCAAAGCAATAATTTTCTTTAAAAAACGTGTGAGTTGTTACAAAAACTGATTTTTTGTCGTAAAAATAACAAAGTTTGTTGGCGTTTATCTTGGTTCCGGTGACTCGTGAAGATAAATAAAATTTGATTGGCAAAGACGGTCGTCATCATGTCATGATGAGATATATATACGATACGGAGAAGTAAAGAGCCACGGATCGAAGGTCACTCAGAGCTGCGAGTCTCTTAAACTAAGGTGCGCAAACTGGGCGTGTTTGGGGGCGACCTCCTGCGCCCTATGCGATTGCGAGTATGTTCGTCGGACAACCGTAGGAATTGGTAAAACTGTGCTACTATGCGGCTTATGCATTATCACACGGATCCCTAAAGCCGTGGGCCCGCCACGTGTGTGTGTCGCGGCGTCGAGCGCGGGCCCTCACTGACACGACCAGTTTAGGAACGAGTTGCTACCACAAATTATTGCCGTGGTAATGTGACAGCTCTACTAGGTCGGGTTGCAATGGCACGACTGCAACTGAAATTCTTCGTCGCATGTATAAAGCTTTCTAAAAAGAAAAGTGAAAAAATTATCTAAGAGCGTAACTTCGAACCAATATATTGCAAAACTGCATTCAATCATGTGTATTTTTGTGATGTTACAAATATGAAGCCTGAATTTATATAATCACGACCGCTAAAGAGATTTCGCGACCCTCCAATGGGTTGATTTTACTGAGTTATATCACTATACGGTTTATAGATGATCACACGGACCCTTAAAGCCGTGGGCCCGTCACGTGTGTTAACTGCGTAGGAACAGCCAAGTACAAAAAAGCAGTGTAGGAACGAGTTGCTAGTTTTGCTGCCTCAAATTGCCGTGGTAATGTCGAGACAGCACTACTAGGTTGGGTTTCGAGAGCGCAACGGCAGCGAACATTCTTAGTTGCACGTGCTTTAGATAGAACTGTTTTAAATAATTGGGTCCTTAGCTTCGCCAGCATGACAAATGTATTTTATGTATTCAATCAAAAACTGTGCATTTATTCGGGATATGCCTATTTCACTAACCAGCCTACAAATTAAAAGTTTCACGAGAGCGTTAAATAAGTTTTTATACACTGGAAGGTTTTAGTAAGTAATAAGAACGTCTCACGAAGAATTGCATGCTAAAATGTCTTGTATGTATCTCCTCGGTCGGGTTCTGACGTCACCCTTCTAGGGCTCAAAGATAAAGTTTTATTTTTGGATAAAAAGACAATAACTCAGTAATTAAAACAATTCAAAATTCATTCTGAAATTTGTACTAAATGAGAAGTTATGATAAACTATCCCGTAGAGATTTATTTAATTCGTTCAGCAACACTGTCATGGTGACGGCTTACCCTCATCTGGCATAAACTCTTTGTCATAATCATCATTTGGAATAATGCAGTCTTTTCTGAACACGTAAACTTTCAGGTTTGTTATAACAAAAATATAACCTAACCAAATGTATTTAACATAATGATGACTTACAAAGTCCTGAAAATTCTGCAGTTTCTGAAAAAAATGCATTATGCCATATGATGAATTATGTCAAATGATGATTAAAGTTTATACGAGATGAGGGTAACCGCATTGTGATATTTAATTATTAAACTGGCATGAAGAACCCGTTCGTATTAATTCGCACCGCGTTATAGGAGAGACCTATGCACCGACCAAGATTAGTTAGACTCAGTCGTGAAAGTGAAACCACCGCCTAAAACCAGTACAATTGACACGCATCGACAGAGCACCGTTACGCACGTCTGCGACTAGCCCGGCCCTTATTCGACACGCGCAAAGCCGTAGGCTGTTATAACGCTAACTAGACTTTAAAGGTGTTATGCAAGTCTGCTGATTGTAATAGAGGAGGTATATAAGCTGCGTTGGGGTGGGACAGAAGTAGGGCGAAGTTCGAAAGTATCACTTTATTTCAACACCTTAATTGTATGTCTGTCTGTCTATGTCAGTAACCAATATAAAATGACCGAACGCAGCGTACATTTTGCTTGGGAGTAGGGCTCTGCTTATTTTAATAGATACGGCTGTTTGTAGCATATTTTTGTACAGAACCCTCGGTGCGTGAATTCGACTTGCACTTCTCCGGTTTTTAGTCTATATCATTGTGAGAAGAACAAAAAAGGTAAATGTTTCAATTTCCCTTGCTGTACATATGTTATGTTTGTATTGTAGGTACAAATAATTTTCAAATGCCTTTAGTTTGTGTTCAATAGATTCCCTGAGTGAAGCTTGACACGGATTAAAACTATACTATTACATCGTAAGATACCCTACGTTTAAGTAAACACGGGCATAATTATGCAATGCTTGCCTTAAAGGGTGTCCAGTTTCTAGCGTAGGTGGAAGATGTTTCGACTCTCTGCCGGCTTAAGAAAGGTAGCAACTATGTATCCAGTTCTTATAAAGTTAAGTCGTTTTTTCACTGATAGATCTCTGTATAGGTAAATAATTGAGTAAAACACCACACCTACACGCCCACAGCTTTGAAGGTAATGTGGTAATGGGGCATTCTATCAGAATAAAAACTTTGTCAATTACGTAACGGGTATGAATGCTACCTTTATCAAAATATACAGAACCTTAAAGACACTGTTTATACAAAAGTAAAGTTATCTCGTAATTTATTATAAAAACCGGCCAAGTGCGATTCGGAATCGCGCACCAAGGGTTCCGTACAAACTTTCTCTTAACCTAACCGGCTGGTTAAGTTAAGTTTGCACCTAGTATCTATAGCGTTGCATACAAATGAGGTGCAAACTTAAAGCAACCATAAGAACTATACTGGTGAAACTTGGTAAGTAGAATGTATTCTGCGAACCGCATTAAGATTTTCACACAAAAATAACAGTAAATTATAGGGGCTCCCCATACTTAGAACAGAAACTCAAAAAAAAATTTTCCGTCGAACCCGTGGGGTATCTATGGATAGGTCAGGTTCGAAAATTATATTGAGGTTTCTAATATCATTTTATTTCTAAACTGAATTGTTTGCGCGAGAGACACTTCCAAAGTGGTAAAATGAAACTTCTAAAATAAGAGAATGATAAAACTAAAAAAAAATATGATGTACCTACATTACCATGCAAACTTCCACCGAAAATTGGTTTGAACGAGATCTAGTACGTAGTTTTTTTTAATACGTCATAAATCGTAAGCCGCAAATTACCTTTCATTCAATCAACTCAAATATAAAAATAAAACATTTAATTTCATAAACATAAACCTTATGGACCTACACTGGATGTGTCGTTGTGGCTTCATCACAACGAAACGGCTCAACGGATTTTAACAATTTTTGGTATACGGGTAGCTGGTTATCCGCAGATGGTTAAACATATATTTTATCCGACTACACTGAAGAAAAAAAGGTTATGATAATGGCTTTCTCGCCGCCCCCAAACGAAGTTGTGGGCAACTTTTAGTATTTTTTTTTGGATTTTGTGTTTGTATGTGTCGTTGTGGCTTCATCACGCCTCAAAAAGAGGGGTTATGACTTTTTCTCCTCCGCAAACGAAATTGCGAGCGCCTTCTAGTAATATATAAAACTAGAAGATGCCCGCAACTTCGTTCACAGAGGAAAAAAAGTCATAACCCATCTTTTTTCTTCAGCGTAGTCGGGTAAAAAGTATCCTATAACCATCTGTGGATACCCAGCTACCCGTGTACCAAAAATAGCTGAAATCAGTTAAGCCGATTTGGCGTAATGAAGCCAGAACGACACATACAAACATACAAAAAATTAAATATTCTTCGGTTCAATGGCCTAATCTGTTGTAATAGTTTTTTGAAAATACCTTCAATAGACAGACATTTCAGTTTTACAACTTTATAATAAAAAAAATAATGGCTCGTTTAAAGTAAACATGTACAAAAAAAGTAAAATGAGACTAGAAACCCTCTTTCGTGTATTTCTAGTCATTACAAATGTCATGTGAAATTACTTACTGACCATTAAAAGAAGACTACTGTCAATCAAGCCATTCCCCGATAATTTACGCCATAACAATGATGAATTACAATAGGGAATATGCATCAATTTTAATTTTTGCCTTATTAAAAGCTTATTCATGTAACAAACAGTAGACAAAAATAATTTTTCAAATAACTTTAAAAATACCCAAGATATAAGCCATCAAATATTTCATTCTATCTCTTTCTAGCAAAACAGAATTTAATATGGAGTTTATATGACCGTAGTAGACTGTGACGTAACAGTCTATGTCGGACCTCTGTCAAATCGATGTCTAATTAGTAGTTTAAAATGCTTATATCATACGTATTTATTGGCCGATTTTGATTTTAATTAGTTTTTACGGTATTAAGATATTTCGTTAAGCAAAGCGATGAAAAAATTTCATGCATTATCCCTATCATTCAACTTTGCAGGCGTGACACAGTATTTAAATGTATCGATTTATTAATTATAAGCTGTTTACAAACTCAATGTTACTGAACTTACTATGTTTCTTTCTTCAAGTATGACACCGTTAAATGTTAGTTTTAACGCAGCATTTTCAACTTATAAACAATTCTTATTGACTGGAGTTTCCATTAAATTTTTTGCTCATAAAGAACTAAGGAATGCGTAGTTAAAAAAAATCTGATTCCTCACCAGCACCTTGTACATCTAAAAAACAATACGGCTTAAAAATACAGAGTGTTTGGTAACAGGATGCAAAGCTGAAAGTAGATGATAGTTAAGGCCATTTAGAACACTTTCAGCTAAACATGTCTTAGAGAAATGTTATTCAAATTTTTCGAAAATAGTAAAGTTTTCTCAGAAAAATCTTAAACGTTAAATAAAAAAAAATTACATAATAACATTTTTCTAAGACATGTATGGCTTAAAGTGTTTTAAATGGCCTAAACTATCATCTACTTTCGGCTTTGCATCCTGTTACCAAACACCCTGTATACTATTTCTAAATGATGTGTGCACGTACCGTAAATCTCTGGGAACCTCATGTTGCCAATTAAAACATATAGATAGGCCCAAAGGCACTGCCTAACCTGAACGACCATGGCTCCACACGGCACAGAGAAACTGCCTACCCTGAAGCTCTAAACGACCATGGCTTTATACAGGCATAGATAAACTGCCTACTCTGAAGCCCTAAACGACCATGGCTTCATACAGGCACAGAGAAACTGCCTACCCTGAAGCCCTAAACGACCATGGCTCCATACATTCACAGAGAAACTGCCTACCCTCAAGCCCTAAATGACCATGGCCCCATACAGGCACAGAAGTATTGCCTTGGCCAAAAACCCTATGTACGCTACTGCTTAATTCTCAGAAACGCAGGCAAAACCGCGGGCAAATTAAGTCCATATAATTAATAGTGTTGAATAAGAGATTATCTCCATACACGTATTTATACAAATATATAAGCCGGTTATTACGTCGCGGCTAAGCTCGGTTATGCATGCAAAGGGCTGGTCATCAAAACAAAGCATTATAAATCCTTTCTCAACCGCTGCGCGCGCGCTGAATGGCGATGGTTTGTTTAGCGCGCCTGGAATACTGTTGGTAGGTGTGTTCATAGTCATAGAGTTACCTTACCGTAAAGTCGGGTTACTTTAGCCCTGGAGGGTAACTTTAGCCATTGAGATTTAATCGGTCCAGGTTATATTATTGCACTGTAATTATTGATATACGCCATGAGGTTGGTTTTAGCTAGCCTTTAACGTTTTTGTGTTTTTTATTAGACCCTTTATATAAAATTTTCATGTGGGTCAAAGTTACCCTTCATTGGGTCAAAGTAACCCGAGTTTACGGTACCATAGTTTCCTTAGGCCAGAATAGCCAACATTTTGCGTGCCGTAATATGTGGACGACCCCCAAGGTAGATCAACGATCTGTCGATAGGAAACCGTTGGAAAAACATGCTGCGCTGACCACAAGTAAATGGGATAATGACAAGCAAATGATGATGATGATGATAATTGAAGTGTGAGTTATTATCATCTAGAAATTAGCTTACTTCGATTTCCAATTCGTGGATAGGCCTGACCTACAAAGTGTGTCACTTGGGTGGATAGTGAGGTTGGCGAAAAGCCATTGGTGGGGGAATCAACCTCCATCAGTTAAGGAGGAGATCCTAAGGGAAGGCTCTTGTCCAGCTGTGAGCAGCATTAGGGACGAGGAAGTTCAATATAGGACTAGGTTCCAATCGTATATGATTTGTCACTCTTTGCATCTAGGGATTGTAGGGGGTACGTACCTGTAAATAAATAATTACAAGCTCCTAGCCTACGTTGCGCGTACGCGTATCGGTTACCAATGGCGGCTGTAAAGTTATAATTGATATATTATTCAAGCCACGCCTGAGGCCGCTGCAATGGCTCACCGACTGTATGTCTGTCTGTTGCTAACAGCTGATCAGGAATAACAAACAAAGTTATGTTGTGACAGGCATATCTACCTGGAGAAAGGGCTCGGAATATTTACATAAGACTTAATAAGACTGCATTAAGTACGAGCTTATCTATATACTATTATAAAATTGTAAAAACGAAATGTCTGTACATTGAAGATAATAAAAAAAAGCGAGACGAGTTATTTGAAAGTGACATCTTCGATTTGTCTTCATCACGCCAAATTGGGTAAACAGATTTCAACTATTTTTGGTACACGGGTAGCTGGGCATAGTGGGCATCCACAGATAGTTACAGGATACTGTTTAACCCAATACGCTGAAAAATAAAGAGGGGTTATGATTTTTATAAAATACAAAGATCTGAATAATGAAAAAAAAATCAAGACTCCGACTGGAACATCAAGATTTTCGTAAAAAATCTGTGGTTATGATTTATACCACTGTCATCACTTATTTTTAGTATAATAGAATTTCATGAACAGTCGATAGTTTTACAAATTTTACAGTATCGTCAAAGTATCTCCTGCAAGAACCAGGCTAGATCTTTAGTATTTAGGAAAACTTCGCTAGAAATAAGCGCCATATAAAGTACCAACCCACGACGCAAACAAAGCCATCGACGTATAAATATGCATTACGTGACTGTTTGTTTGTCTGTCCGTCCAATTAGTGCGCGCATTACCATAACCTGTTAGGCAGCGTTTCCATTGTTGTTCCTGTTCTTATAATATTCGCAATATAGAATAGATCTCAGTGACGAGGCGCCGTTGGAACCAGATTACAGCCGGTTTGTCTATTTCAAGATGTTTCTTTGTTCGATAACACTCTCGCATGTAATCTTGGTGCTTCTCCCTCTTTGTCACATTTTTTTATTGTTTCTCTGTTCTCTTCTGGTCTACTTATGACCATTTTAGAGGTTCTGGCGTAGGCACTATAAGGCAGGGCCTGACAGCCGAATGGCTACCAGGGCTTTTGAGTCCGCCGGGTGAAAAAAGCTGACAGTGCAAGCAGAGGTCAGCTGTATTGAAGTTGGAAGGGCCTCTTCTAGGCCTCTTCTACATTTATTCTCTTTCATGCTGTATTGTCTTGAACTCCGAAGAAGCAGGAAAACGAGCCTCCCTATATTGATATATATATATAGATCCAAATTATGAAAAAAATTCAAGACTCCGACTAGATTTGAACCAGTGCCTTGCGCCTTGCCAATTGAGCTACAGAGCCCAGTTAGCTTGTCTTCAAAGTTTGTCACTACTTGTTACAAGATCTTTTGTATTTTTAACCCGCTTTTCGCCGTCAGCGAACCTGGTGAACATCCATGAAACTAAATGTTCACCCTAACAGAGCGAACTTTACAGTTGCCACATGCTAGCTAAAGATGTCGCTGTAGTGTAAACATTGATCTTTACATTTCAAGAATATAGATTCTTAGTGATGAAATTCACTTTAAAAATCACGAAGATCGTGGTGGTATAACATCAAGATTTTCGTAAAAAATCAGAGCTTCCCCCAGTTTCGCCGCGACGTGTAAAGGGGAGCCGGCTGTATGCCTAGCTCCTCCTACGAAGGAGGCTCTGGTGACCACTAGGCGAAGGGAGCCGGAAGAAGCACGGATCTCTGCAGTCTTCTTTGTTCGCATGTTGCTATATGCTAGGTGTTCAGCGCCGTCTATGTCTTCCCCGCCCCCGCTGTCTTTCCCCGCCTATAGATACTTTTTACCTAACTATGCTGACGATAAAAGAGGTCTTATGATTTTCCTCCTGCACGAACGAAGTTGCGGGCACCTTCTAGCATTACACAAAATAAAGTCCCATGGTAAGCTCAATAAGGCTTATATTACGAGTACCAGACGACAATAGATGTATTTAATACATATATACTTACTTATACACACCATACCCTACACACAAAAAAAATCGTTGGTGTCTTGATATATGCTTCAATCACTTTTTGCTGGATGCTTCGATAAAGTTAATTCGAACTTGATTGAACTTACAACAACTATATAACTTTTACTACATGGACTTGTTGGCTCAGGCCTGAAATATCTGTTTTCCTAAAATGTACAATTCTCAAAAAGTCTACGTATTCATAATGTTTGCTTTCCTATTTTGTCAGCTTTATCGAAATGTCTTCAATTTTAAATGTGTGCAGTCTTAGAAGGTGTTCTATTCATTATGTTTACACTTCTATAATTTCAGTATGTGTCTAATATCAGCATTACCATAATGTTCGCTGCTTTAAAAAGGCGTATTATTATGTTTGTTTTCCCATACTGTCTGCTTTATTTTCAAATCAATGTTCTAAATGTAAAAGGCTTTGATAGAAGACCATGATTGGAAAAATTTTGGGAGTAAGATTTTTCTGTAATGCCGTTGTAAGAAGGTGGATATTTTGAGGTCGCAGGCATTTTGAGAATAAGCACTTTCTGAAGAGCGAACATTATACGAAAACTGTCATTCTTGGAGACAGGCAATTTCAAAAAGCTAACCTTTTGAGAAGCTGACATTATGCAAAAGACGTGCTGACATTCTGAAAACCAGACATTTTAGGAAAACGGATATTTGTGGCCTGAGCCGTCTTGTTTAGCGCAGTCCATTTACTGTACCTATCGCACGCAAACATCTTGTTTGAAACAATCAATTTCAAATTGGACAGCAATATACAACTTTTGTGATATTTCTGATAATGAAGCAGTTATCAAATAATATGATCTGGTGGAACAAGTTACATTATCATATTAAACAACATCTTGTTTGTTTCAATTCGTTTTTAGGGTACCGCACCTCGAAAGGAAAAAGCGGAATCCTTAAGGTGCGTCCACATTTGTATAATTTGCCCGTATCAGATCATCGTCGCGTGGCATGATGGCGTGTCACGATCACGCGTTTGGACGTTGCGCCGATCGGATCGCTCGAAATCCATTTTGCTACGCGTATCACACAGTTATATCGGACGAGTACGTCATGATCGGCGCGCGGACAGTAAGCGTCCAAGCAGCGCGATACGCAGTGATGCCACGGCACGGTGATCGGATACGAGCAAATGAAAGTGTGGACGCACCTTTATAGGATCACTTTGTTGTACCTACATCTGTCTGTCTGTCCGTCCGTCTGTCTGTCCAAAACCTTTTTTTCAGGAACGCGTAGAAGTCCGCCGTCCATGGAAAATCTATAAACTTCGAATGCGACATCCTGATAAAACAAACAAAATAAAAACTAAGTACGTTAAAATTTTTAGTTCCATAGGTACCTTACGGTACTTCAATGCTTAAAGTATGAAATATTAATCTATACTATTAAAAAGTTGTAAAAATGAAATGTCTGTACATTGACGATATTAAAAAAAATATATTGTCAGGTACTATTTGGAGGTCTCTCAAGCGAAATATATTTTTTTGGTCTTTTTGTATGTTTGTATGTGTCGTTGCGGTTTCATCACGCAAAATCAGCTAAACGGATTTCAACTATTTTTGGTACACGGGTAGCTGGGTATTTCCAGATGGTTATTATTCGACTACGCTGAAGAAAAAAAAGAGGGGTTATGACTTTTTCTCCTCCGCAAACGAAGACTTCTAGAAACTAATAAAACAAATAAAATGTATGGTAATTTTTGTTACAAAAGCGTTTCCACAAACGCAACTTTTAACACAGCTGCAGAACAAAGGTCTCAAGGGAAAGTCCAAAAAAATGGCTTTTAATATTGTTTTATCACGGGGAGTTTTTATGAGATTGGAGTATTTTTTTTACCAATATTTCTATTATTGAGACGTAGTTCGCAATTTTGGACCGAATTTGCCTTTGTCTTGTCTCTGAGCACAGTGGATACTTCGCCGCAGGCGCAGCGCGAGACCGAAAGGTCACGGGTCCGCGCGGTGAAAGCACGTGACGTCACCATCATTGTGCGTCGAGTTACCCAACGGGTTAGAGGTTCGATCCGCGGTTATTATCGTCCCATTGTTTATTGTTGGATGCTGCGTGCGTTTGCGTCCCGTTAGAGCGCTCGCGCAGCGCCCGATCTGGGAGATAAGGACAGAGTGGAACATGCGCATGCGCAGGCGACCTGGTTAAGGTCGCTGATGGATGTAGAAATGGATGTTTGTTGAGTACTCTTTGTTAAGATGATTTACTTAGGTACCTCTAAAAAAATTAAAACCAATGTTGTGCAATTTGTGTAGCGAGTCAGCGCCAAAGCAAATTCTAACTCTAATTGTCATATTTCAAGTTCAGACCTGGGAGGTTATTGCCTAACGAAATTTTGACACTTGGCATCGGAATCAACTGTCATAGCCCATACCAAATCATGACACTTGATTCCGATTGCGAGCGTCAAACGCGTTAGGCAATACGGGGGCTGTATTTGAATTTGAGGGAATATGAAGATTGATGTTGTTGTTCAACAAATAAACTTTTATCCCTAGAAGGTACCCGTAACTTCGTCAGCGGAGGAGAAAAAAATTATACTTAACACTATTTTTTTCTTGAAGGTAGTCGGGTAAAAGTACCCTATAACCATCTGGGGATACCTAGCTACCCGTGTACCAAAAATAGTGGAAATCTGTTCAGCCGTTTTGGCGAAATGAAGGCACAACTACAATACATACAATCACAAAAAATAAAAAAAAATATATTTTTCGATTAAGTCATCTCCAAATAGTCCGTTGCAATACAGTCCATTTTTACAACATTATGATATAAAAGTAAAGATTAGATGATGGGATATCGCTGCGCGACTTTCTTATTGTAATCGGATTCGGATCGGGTGCGGTGCGTAAGACCGATTAACATTATTAATGAAATTATATTTTAGGGTATAATAATCTTTTGAAGGTTTCTGACGGCTACGACAACGTCCTGTAATATCTTTAAATACCAACAAATATGCCGCCACGTTTAAATTGTTATAATTGTTATTTCAAAGTCATAGCTCATCTGTGGAAGATCGCGGGAAACTGTTGGATGAGGGCGACGCACGACCGGTCGTCATGGAGATACTTGGGGAGGGCTTTGTCCAACAGTGGATGTCCTTGGCCTGATATGATGATACATAAATAATTATCATTGTCATCATCATTATCATCATCATCATCATCACCATCATCATCATCATCAGCCTATATTAGTCCACTGCTGGACATAGGCCTCGCCTAATGAACGCCCTGTCTTCAGGTTGACGCATCCAGCATCTGCCCGCAGTCTTTCGCAGATCATCATCCCACCTGGCCGGAGGGCGTCCTACACTACGTTTGCCGAGTCGCGGTCTCCACTCAAGAACACGTTTACCCCAGCGGTTGTCAGCTCTTCGTGAGATATGGCCGGCCCACTGCCACTTCAGCTTACTAATTCTTTGAGCTATGTCGATAACTTTGGTTCTCTGTCGGATGTATTCGTTACAAATCCTGTCCTTCAGAGTCCTGATCGTCATCAACCTATTGCAGTCCACTGCTGGACATACATAGGTCTCTCCAAGAGGGTGCGCCACTGAGCACGATCCTCAGCCAGTCTCCTCCAACAGCCGTCAGCCACCCTGCTAATATCATCGCTCCACCTTGCCTGAGGACGTCCTACGCTTCTTACGTACTATAAGTGTCCACTCTCGGCGATTTGTTCCTGATTCGTTATATTCCTGATTGGTCATATTCCTTCTTGGACACTTTCCTTACTGGTCATATTCCTAACTCGTCATATTCCTGATTCGTCATATTCCTTATTCGTGATTGTACAGTCAAATGAAATCGCGAACACGTGCGAAGTAGATATACTTTGTACTACGGTTATTACACAATAGTTTACTTAAGTTTGAGTCCCAAAGAAACGGCAAATAATGTAAGCAAACGGCCAATTTGTATGACATGGCACATAAGTTCAATTTCTTGAAAAACTTGTTATAACTTAAATAGAATATAAATAAGAGATATTTTAACCTAAATGGGCTAACCATTAAAAATGTAAGTTGCTATATCATCGATTCACTCAATATAAATAATACTAGCTTCGGATAAGGGTATTTTTCCGAGATAAAAAGTAGCATATGTCCTTCCTCGGGACTCAAACTATCTCCATACCAAATTTCATCCAAATCGGTTCAGCGGTTTAAGCGTGAAGAGGTAACAGACAGACAGACAGACAGACAGACAGACAGACAGACAGACACACTTTCGCATTTATAATATTAGTATGGATTGACAATGACATTAGCTTCATGGTAGACAAGTAACACTCATCAATTAACTGTCTAAAGTTTGTGCAGGCAAATGTACATGGTATGATGAGTGAGGAATGTGACGAATCAGGAATATGACGAGTTAGGAATAAGACCAGTTAGGAAAGTGTCGAATAAGGAATATGACCAATCAGGAATATGACGAATCAGGAACAAATCCTCTCGGCCCCATACGTCATGACTGGTAGGACGAACTGGTTGAAGAAGTTATTCTTCAGGCTTTGTGGTATGGCAGCCCGGCTGAATTTAAATTTAAACATAAATAACAACAAATAAATATTGCGGGACAATTTTACACAAATCGAACTAGTCCTAACTAAGCTTAACAATTCTTGTCTTATGGGTACTAGAGGACGATATCTATTACTACTATATTATAAACGTGAAAGTATGTATGTACGTTCCACTTAATCTCAAAAACCGTCTACGGGACGAAATTTTATGAAACTTTCCAGTTATGTACCTTTTAAATGAGAATAGGACATAGGCTATAATTTATGTCAAATTTCATCCCTTTTAGGGACAAAAAAGGGGTGAAACTTCGAAAGCTATAAATTGCTCTACGCGGACGAGGTCGCGGGCAACAGCTAGTACTATTATAAAATTGTAAAAATGAAATGTCTGTACATTGAAGATATTTTCAAAAAAGTAAGTGATATGGACTATTCGTAGCCCGTAGTAATTCTAGGATGGGATACATTTAAGTGCATATGCATGTTTCTATTAGCTTAAGGTGCGTCCACACTTGTATCATTTGCTCGTATCCGATCACCGTGGCGTGGCATGAGTGCGTATCGCGCTGCTTGGACGCTCACTGGCGGCGCGGCGATCACGCCGCGCTGGTCCGATCTAAGTGTATGACGCCTAGCAACATGGATTTCGAGCGATCGGATCGGCGCAACGTCGAAACGCGTGATCGTGACACGCGATCATGCCACGGAACGAAGATCTGATCGGGCAAATGATACAAATGTGGACGCACATTTATATGAATAACCACTATTTCGATCCTCTGCAGTTAGAATCTTTACAAGTTAGAATACCTAACACGCCGAACCATCTCGTATCCGTTCTAAAAATAACAGAAACATGAAAAACACGATTTGAATATATTTTTAAATCTCAAGGAACAAACAAGGCAGTTAGCATAATGTTATAACCACGTTATTTTATTTTTAGCTGCCGAACGGCCCGTTTTGAGATATTTGACATCTTTACTCTATCGTTCTCATATAATGTGATCAAAATGATCTCATATCCGTTACGGAATTGAAGCGACAAAAAAAGGATTTTAGGCACAGAAATTCTGTTTGTTGTTAAATAAATACATGTAAGTACGCCAAAACCACGGTTAGTGCGCTTTTTGGCAATGACCGATCTTTTGTTATGATTATTTTTGGAATTGAAATGTGACATTTTTATTGCATCAAAACTATCATTTTCGCTTGTTTTTAAACTCTTCTATTTAGTTGAATGTTTTTTTGTTCATAACTTGAGTCGATTCATCCACTTCCAGTGTAATTTTAATTAAGTCGTAATGTTGCAATTAAAACGTACCAGTTATAAAAAGAATATTAAATATGATTATACTTTTTATTTATTTATTATTTATTGAACTCGTTTCTCATTTGTTATCGAGCTATTAAATATTTACATTGCCATATTGTAATCTGTTAGTTAAAAAAAACGATTGAAACTTTTAGTTTACCGAGCGAGCGTAGCGAGCAAAGAGTCTCCGTTTCATGTCTGTCTATCCGGCAGATGTCCCGCTGCAGCGTCTACAAATCGCATTACTCAACCGAGTGTTGTTTATTATCAAGCAGGCAGTTGCAACAACTGATTGATTAAACTCACTGTTCAGTGGTATACTTGTCCAATTTGTTTTTAAAATGTCGACATTAGCTTCAGAGGTTACATCCTTGGGAGCTTGTTCCATGCGCTCGAAGTCCTGTTGCAGAAAGTGTTTTCTTACATGGGTTATTGTGTGCCGAATTGCCCCGGGACTTGTGACCCCAGAATAAGGCTAAACCCTTACCTGGTATGCAGGGCTCTGCTGGGTTCGAATATTTTATCCCTAGCAGCACGTGGCAATGCAATGCGTTCCAATAATTTCATAAACCATAATGGCGGCGATGTGGTTCGCAACCCATCACGTCTCGGTCCCAGCGAGAGCGAGGAGTGGGCTATAGAGAGCCGCTTTGCTACGTTAAATGTAAGGAGAGGAATGAATGATAAAATAGATGAAGGATGTCCGATGATAGATGCGAGAAGTAGAGAGATTAATGAATGTTGATGAAGCGGCAGTTGTATACCAGGACCGTAGCAAGTGGAAGGAGGTAGTCTCTGCCTACCCCGTAATGGGACAAAGGCGTGATTTTATGTATGTATGTATGTTATTGTGTGACCTGCGAGCGAACTGACTAGCTTTAAGTGATTGTCCTTCTGTTGGTGTTAGTTACGTACAAAAATTTCGTGAAAGTCCTTGAGGTTGTAATGCCTGATCAGGATCTTGCATGTTGCGATCAGGTCTCCAAGTTCTCTGTGGTCCTTCAAAGTCGTAAGGTTCTGCACCATCAGTCTATCTCACGGGTTGTCTCACGGGTCGATTGTCACAGAGGCCATAATGAACTAGGAACCAGTGTCGAAGATATATCTATCTATAAGTACCTCGACGCGTTTCTGAGAAAAAGGGTCTTGACTGACAGACAGACGAACAACAAAGTGATCCTATAAGGGTTCCGTTTTTTCCTGGAGGTACGGAAACCTAAAAATACAATTGAAAATCATTACTAAAGGTACAGCTTCTATCAAATTAAAATTACTGTCTTATATTTAGAACTTTAAAGAAAGAAAGTCATTCACGTCCCAAAGTGGACAACCGGGACAGCTTCGATAAGCACAAGTGATAATTGTAGCTGTTTACTTAGCAGCTTAATTAAGTTCAAAGCTCTAGCCCTAAAGCTTTCACGCGACTTGTTTGGACGACTTTCCAAAAACGACGCAACTCCTGTTATGTTTATTTTGGTGTTACAAATTAAGGGAGCCTGTCACACCGTGCGGTAACTTTTACCAATTTAATGATAAGTAAATAAATACTTATCATTAAATTGGTATCAAAATCTATCAATTAGATAAATATCTAATTGATAGATTCAGGCGTTGCTTTGGGGAATTATCCATTTTAGATTAATGGATTATAGTTCCTTTGCTGTTCCGCGAAATAGGTAAAATCAATAATAGGGAAACTATTTCGCGGTAAAGCAAAGTAGCTATAATCCATTAATATATAGGTAATTTATTTATTTAAATATGTTAATATGACATTACTGTCCATCAATGCGTCATGAAACAAAACTAAACTAAGCAACAGATCTAATCACATAGATGCAGTCGATGGCCTAGCATTCATCTTCTCACAGAATCCGTTATGTGTTTATCAGTATATGTATGTATGTATGTATGTATGTATGTTTGTTCCTATCTGGCACACTAGAGTAGAGACCAAATGCATGAACCGATTTTGAGGATTCTTACGTCAATCGATTCGTTTTAATTGTGCGAATGTCATTAAATGATGAAACATGAAAATGATGAAAACTCAAAATGGCGATAGTGAGACGCTATATTGTGAAAAAGAAAAACAATTATAATCGACGTCCTACGTCGAGTGAGGTATCATTTAGGAACTAAAACGATTGAAAGTTGGTTAGCAAGCCGTTCTCACAAAATTTTCATTTGATTGTAATACATTTGTGCAAGCTTCTCAATAACCCCCACTAAAAAGATTGCAAAATTTACTGACTTATAATTTGAACTGAAAAGTATAAAATAATAAAAATAATTAATAAAATAAAAAGAAAAACAAGTCCAGTACGCTAGAATTTGTTAAGTCATAATGGAAATGTTTCATGATTCATGATCGACACTCACATAAGCGATTTTAAACTGTCGGGACCCATTGTTGGGAAGATTTGCGTCGATCTAGATTTCTTATGGGTCCCGACTGTTTCAAATCGCAATGTTCCACATTAGACTTTATTATTTGTTTTATGTGAGTATCGATCATGAATCATGAAATATTTCCATTATAACTTAACAAATTTCTAGGGTACTTACTGGACTTGTTTTTTCTTATTAGTTTTAATACGCAGTTGAGTTTTTTGTTTTTTTTTCATTAGGGTTACGTAGCCAAAGTGGCAAAAACGGGACCCTTATAGTTTTGTCATGTCCGTCCGTCCGTCCGTCCGTCCGTATGTCACAGGTATTTTACTCAAAACCTAAGATGTATATTGATGAAATTTGGACGAGAGGTGTCTTGTGTACGCTGCTACTTAGTTTAATAGTTAAATAACAAAAATATATATTTCTGGGGGGGGGCACTCCATTACATGTAACTGAAACTTTTTTTTTCAGATATATAAATGTGGGGCACATATTTCGACAGGCCTTCTAAAACATTTTGAAGTTTCTAAAAAAACATTTGATTTACTGAATTTTCGGAAATAACCGCTCCCCCCCCTAATTTTCTAAACAGTTATGTCCACAAAATATAAAAAATCACAATTATAAAGCTTAATAAATAACTACTTCCTACGAAAATTATTTTTAACATGATCGAACATACCGTTTTGTCATGAAGTTATTGCCAAAAAACTGGGTTTCTCAGCAAAAGGACGTAAGTTCCGGGGAGATACGCTTTTTTGGTGGTGTTTTTTTTTCATCTGTAGTGCATTTTTTGTATAAACGGCTGCGGAACCCTACACTGAGCATGCTCTTAGCCGGTTTTTTACTTTAGTGTAGTCAGGTAAACAGTAATTTGCATCGTCTGTGAATACTCAGCTACCGGTGCACCAAAAATAGTTGAATTCCATTCAGTCGATTTGACGTGATGAAACCACAACGACACATACAAACATACAAAGAATAAAAAACTAAAAATTCGATTTAGTGACGTCTTAATAGTCCGTTACATTATTTTTTCTGTTTTTTTTCTTCAATGTACAGACATTTAATTTTTACAACTTTATAATAATACTAGCTTCTGCTGGCTTTCTTAAATTCGTTTATCGCGGATAAGGGTATTTTTCCAGGATAAATAGTAGCCTATGTCTTTCCCCTGGACTCAAACTATCTCTATACCAAATGTCATTCCAATCGGTTCAGCGGTTTAAGCGTGAAGAGGTAACAGACAGACAGACAGAGAGTCTGAAACACTCACATCTATACTATTATAAAGTTGTAAATAAATAAATAAATATTTTCCAAAAATTGATTGTCACTATTTGGAGGTCACTGAATTGTTTTCTTTTTTGGGATTTTTTGTATGTTTGTATGTTCGTATGTGTCGTTGAGGCTTCATCACGCCAAATCAGCTAAACGGATTTCAACTATTTTTGGTACACGGGTAGCTGGATATCTCCAGATGTTTATAGGATACTTTTTACCCAACTACGCTGAAGAAAAAAAAGGGGTTAAGACTTTTTCTCCTCCGCGGACGAAGTTGCGGGCGCCTTCTAGTTTATAATATATAATATGGATAGATGATGCTCTCTTGGTTCACTCTGTCGTCTGCGCTTACGCATCGGTGTGACCGCGTCCATCTTAACGACTGCCCGTATTTTTGGGGCTCGACGTTAATTGCATGATTTATTTATATTTATATTTCCTCGAGCCTACAGCCTTTGAAATAGACGCTGATCAAATTAGAACTCGTTACACTGTGCCGGGTAATGGGCGGTGGGTCGTCTCGTTGCCGTGGCTAAGGATGTGGATGCTTGTTGAGTGCTCGTGCGTAAGTACACAATTTAGTGGTGTAAAAAGTTGATTAAGGAAATTACTTGTCTCTAGTGTCTATTAGGGTTCTGTAGCTCAATAATAAGATACTAGAAGGTGCCTGCAACTTCGTTCGGGGAGGAGAAAAGGTCATTACCCCTTTTTGCTTTAGCATAGTTGGGTTATAAGTAGGCTATAACCATCTGGAAATACCCTGCTACCTGTGTACCAAAAATAATTGAAAAATACGATAAGCCGGTTTGGCGTGATGAAGCCATTAAGACACATACAAACATACAAAAAATCCAAAATATATATTTTTTTGTTTCAGTGACCTCCAAATAGTCCGCAGCCATCGTTTTTTTGTTACATTTTAACAACTTTGTAATAATATAGATTTATTAGTTTAGAGAAATTGAACTGGTTTGTTCCAATTAAATACAATCATATCAAAAATTAATAATTTTATACATTAGTGACAACCCTAATAACTGCGTAAACAACTTTAGTGTTTAGATCTACTCAGCTCATCCAGTTCGTTCAGTTAATATAGAAACTGGAACACTGCCACACACAACAGACTAAAAAGACTCAAGACCTTCTCTACACTACCTTCCTAATACACACACGTCCTTTTATCACAACTACTTTATTAATTAACTTAAAAGAGCATTACAAGGTTTAGATCTTGATGTAGTTGAGACGTTTTGAAAGCAGCTACATGACGACGCGTAGAGAAAAGTAATTTCGTAAAAGTACGCTTATGGTTAGACGAGACATGTTGCACATCATTTAAATAAAATAATGTAAATGGGTTAAGTATATCGCGTGAATTTTTTTTAGTACCGAGTATGACGTGTTCTCGAGTGGAGACCGCGTTTAGCCAAAAGAAACCTATAATTATCGTTGTCAACTGTCACCTGTCACGTTTATAAAATAGGGGACTGGATGAAGTGACGATACATTTTATTCTTTTGTGGTTTGTACACGTTATTTATCATAAATACAGGGTGAAAAATATTCTCAGGCCCTTGAGGGAACTAACTTAAATCCTTAAAGATAGCTCATTGTACTTAAAGGAAACTTTTTTTGATTTTCTTAACATTAATAACTGCATTCACAGAATTTGGTTGGTTGGCTGGTTGATTTCTTATGCTATACAGTAACAGACCGAATTGTTCTTTTATACAGATTGAATATAGATTCAGGACTTCAAATCCATGGGTAGACATGGGAACATCTGGGATAAATTCTCAATTGCAAAAGGATATACAAAATATCCTTGGCTACGTTGGTAACTGAGAATTGCGAACAGACCACACGCCATTTAAAATTCAAATCGCACACTCGGAACTTACAGATGAACGATTACTTAATCCATTGTTTAATTCATGCCATCTCGTAAACAATAATCCATTAGATCTGACTCCCTTACTCCTGATTATTGCAAATGTCTGCTATTTGCATAAACTCTGAACAGTCTCTTCCGTATACAACCCTTTAAAAATCCCGAAATCGGCGTTCACTCAGAGAAAACTCAACTACATTTCCTCATAACAAAGTTGTGTCTGGAGTTCTCGTTTTTGCGAGATGAGGGGTTGTCAAAGTTGTGTGTTTGAATGTGATTTGCATGTTTTGTAAAGTTTTGTACTTATGTGCTTTTGCCATGGCAACAGCTTTGTTTATATGACTGGCGGAGGGTTGAGATAAGCCGATGCGTTGGCTAATGTTTATTCAGGTAAAATAAATTGTTGCAATGGTTTGTGAGTAAAAGCATATCTCCTCATTTAAATAAAACAATTTAACGGATCGAGTCAACCCGTGACCAAGGAAAGCTGAAAAGCTTCCGAAACATCGGGAACTCAAATGAGATAATATACGCGATATAATCCGTTAAATTGTTTTATTTAAATGAGTAATAATCGCGGAAACAGAAGAAAATAACATATCTCCTCGTTTCAGTTTCGATCACTCAAGGAGACTCCGAGCATAGCTCGCTCCCTTTCCCTTTGAGTGACTTTGAGCCATCTTATTTATTTATTAGGAGAACCAACAGCTACAAACATTACAATGGTGTTATATATAGATAACATAGAGTCAATTACAGGTTCCCACCGGTAGTGACAATTTATACAAATTGTGGTGCTCGCATATTGGACAACATCGCAACTACCTGTGACTACAAACTAAATAAACGAAAACTAACTTAATCAACTAATAAAAATCAACAATCTTGTTCCGATTAAAGCACGCTCACTTATGAGGCTCATTGTGAGTGACCACGTCTCAGTGCGGTATGTCATCCCAATGATCTATGATTTAGGTCTCAAATTGGACACTACATTAGATTTTTGCCCAGATATATTTGCTTTATAATGAAGAGCGCAAATAAACCGGCACCTTAACTTACTGATACAGCTGTATAACGCGTACGTACTTGCAAGAGTTTAATGGATATTTGCCCGCCATAAAATCTATACATCATCTATATCTATACAAGAAACAATACGAGTTGTTCATTATTACTTTTTAGACAATCATTGCTGTTTAAAACTGGTATGGTTGGACTCGATACCCGTCATTTTAGGCGTAAGCTGCATCTCGCTGTAGTCTTGCTGGATTTGTCACGACCGTAAAGCTTAGGGCAGATTACGACTTAGGTGTATAACATAATGCGTTTTAAATAATCGTTAGTCTAAGCGTATATATATATATAACAGGGTTATTGTATTTATTTTTCCATATCTTATACTAAACTTGCACATATACAGGCTGTCCCTATAACCAACGCCAAAATGAAGAGGGGTGATAGAATAGCTCATAAGCAAATCAATTAGACCTTAGTAAAAAGTTCATGGTTTTGTCACTTTCAAAATACTCGTGATTTTTGATACCCTGCGGTCAGTATGTCGATTGCCACCACTGCAAATTTAAGTATTTTGTAAATCTATTTTTTGCAGAATGTCACCAAAAACATATCCTATCGAATGTGATTTAAATTTATTACATGTCATGATGCTTTGTCGGTAAAAATAATTATAAAAAAACGAATTAAAGTAAAAATTAAAGCTGACTAGTTTTTAAAAGCGCCCAGATCTTGTAATCTATGAACTTTTTATTAATGTCAAATTTACTTAATATGGTAGCTTATGAGCTGTTCTATCACCCCTCTTCATTTTGGCGTTGGTTTTAGGGACACCTGTATACATATTCACCGTGTTCTGGATCCACGGAAAATCAGCATCATGGCACTCATCAGTGCTCTGACACACTTTGTGGCTCTGAGTGGACTCCATTTTTGTAAACAAAAGTATATATGTGATCCTAGGTTTAGCTTTAGTCTAGGTAAGTTGTTTGCAAAATATATGTGTCTCTTCAAAGTCGGATCATCTACAACTTCGAGCATGGAGACCCCAACTTTTAGATGGTTCACCTATCACTTGTTAACATTTGTAGATGTATGTAGGACATCTAAAAATGGATTTAGGATACAAAAAAGAAAATTAAGCTTTTATTTTTCATCGCGAACAAAAGGGACAAAGGCCGACCTCTCTTTCGCCAGTCATTGCTGTGCATGCTCCTGCCACGTGTCCTGAAAAGCATTCAGACCTGGCAGGGAGTGTTTTTTTTATAAACTTTTAATATGGGTATGTTAATGACGAAATGAGCTGCAAGCTCGCTAGCCTTATTAGCAGGCGCCCGCGAAGGAACTCTAGGCGCCTATTTAAATCGTTCCAATGTACAGTCAGACATATACGCTTAGTTCTGTTCTGTAACAAGCTATTACCTTAAGTGAAAATTTAAATATAATATAAACGGGCATCACGCTCATTTCTACCACAAACTTGCAAGTTACTTCCCCCTGAGGTGTTTCCGGAGCGTTCATGGGATTCTTCAAGAAGGGAGTTACCAGGGCGCTTAAAAGTTGGCAACATATGGGCGATTCCTCCAGTGTTGCACACATCCGTCGACGATGACCACTTTCCATCAGTGGCTCGTCTGCCCGTTTGCCACTTGTCATCTCTTCTCAGTCATACACTCTTATCAAAGTGGTCGTGGTTATGCGTTGTCCTCTACTATATGGATTGCAGCTTTTGCAATACTTCTCCATCATCTCGGTTAGTGGTACTCCGAACACACTCCGTTAAAGAACATTTCGTTTGCCATTTATTACATTTAAAAAAGTGTACAAGTGTGTCTATAGAAAACACTCGAAGGTGGGCACCCAAATATAGGCGCCGGCTCCTATTTTCAGTCGCTCACCACTCAGCAGTCACCGATGTGTCGACGTGTGCCGAACAGCGTAGTGCATAGTGCCTGCGGAGATGGGTCAACCCGAATTGTGGCGTGGGAGAGAGAGAAAAAATCGGATTAGGGGAGAATGAATTAAAAAATCGCCCCGCTGGCGGAGGACAGGGGGGCTAAGACATCGTCCAAAGAATTTGCAAGTCACCAACCACCAGCCATACTTAATAATAAATAAATATTACGGGACAATTTTACACAAATCGAACTAGTCCCATGGTAAAGGTCAATAAGGCTTGTGTTATGGGTACTAGCCGACGATATATTTAATAGATATATTACTTATATACATAGAAAACATCTAAGACTCAGGAAAAAATATTTATGCTAATCACACAAATATTTGCCCATACCGGGATTTGAACCCAGGACCTTAGCTTCGCAGGCAACGTTACTCCCACTGAGCCAAACCGGTCGTCAAAACTTATATGGCTGGTGTGTTTTAGTTGTCCAGACCAGAAAGCCTGTTCCTAGAATGCCGGCAACCTCTTTGGACCCGGCTTCTGGGAAGTGAATTAGGCGGGATCGGGATTGACGACACGTTTCGCTTAGTGTGCACAGCGGCCTACGAAGTTGGCGGTCCCGGGTTCGATTCGCGGGTAAGTGATCCCGAATGTTTATTGCTGGGTCTTGTATATTTTCTATGTATTTAAGCATTATAGTTTATCTATATATTATGCATAACGTCGTCTAGTACCTACATAAAAAATAAAAATTATCGGAAGATCCTTCCAAACTAGAGGTATAAATAACAAAATGTAAATACATCTTTCCTCGGCTGGCTTGGGAGTACGTGCTCATCATTATTTGCTCTTCAATTCACAGCTCAGGTAATTGAGAACGACTGTATGGCTTAGCAGGCCATTACTTAGCATTGAATCAAACTGGTTGTCGGCCGGCTTACATTGTGGCCATTTTACCTGTTATGGAAATCATCTCAAATTATTGTGTGTTTTCTTTAGACTTTTAAGTACGTGAAACTGTTAAGTATCTTGCTATAAATGCGAAACTAAGTGTTTATTCTTGTCGTCCATCTTGAATTGACAACAGGAATTGGTGTTGATACTACTCTTTATTTTATTATCTGTACTATTAAACAATTTGTCTAAATGAAATGTCTACAGATATACAGACAAGCTACACGTAAGATATCTTACTCAAAATTTCAACGTAGTTTCTCATTTTGCTTGTTTTATCAGGATTTTAAGGAAATTTTAAGATCAGGCAACATCCTTATTTACAGAATAATCAGTGAAATCTATCGGGATATTAAAAAAAAAATTGTAACGGACTATTTGGAGGTCACTAAATCGAAAATATTTTTTTTAATTGTCTACAATCTCACTGTCCTACAGGTATGTTTTTATGTGTCATTTGGCTTCATCACGACAAATCGGGGAAACGGATTTGAAATATTTTTGATACACGGATAGCTGGGCATCTACAGATAGTTAAATGATACTATTTACTCGAATACGCTGAAAAAAAAGAGGGTTATAGTTTTTTTCTCATCCACTGACGAAGTTCCTGGCAGCTTCTAGTTTTTAATACAAAACTTAGCTTAAAACCTTGACGCTGGCAATATTTCTTAATGGATAGTAGCTATTAAAATTAGAAACTGAACTGAATTCTTCTTTTGTACTTTTGTAGGTTAATATATGTTGTCTGCATCTAAAGTTGAGAAACTTTACTCTAATATTGCGCAGAAAACTAAATCATGATTATATCAAACCTAGCCATGTTTCGGCATTTATGCGCATACAATTCCAAAACCTCTCATCCCGCGTCACCATACTGTTTGAAACACAACTCTATTTGAAACTGACGGAGTCTACACTTGGTTGAAATGGGGGACTGTAGTGGTGGGTTTGGAAAGTTGGTGGACCTGCCCTCGACATTTGAGAAAGGGCATGCCTAATTGCCTAGAACAGAACAAAGTAAGCAACGACCAAAACACAAGGGAGATAGATTCATTGTTACTAAAAGAGACTAACTCGCGCTAATATTGACTTGCTCAAAGATTAACTGGAAGAAATAATTGGGATAAGGATAAGTTTGCCTTTGTATTTATTATCTTTTACGTTGATTATTTATTTATTTATTTACTATGTAACTGGTTATCTATACCTACTATTATAAAGTTGTAAACATGAAATGTCAGTACATTGAAATATTTTCAAAAAAATAAGTGATACGGACTATTTCGAGGCCACTGAATCGAAAAATGTTTTTATTTGTATGTTTTGTATGGGTGTATATGTCGTTGTGGCTTCATCACGTCAAAATGGCTAAACGGATTACAACCATTTTTGGTACACGGGTAGCTGTGGGCATCTACAGAGGTTATATGATACTTTTATCCGATTACGCTGAATCAAAAGAGAGGGTTCTGATTTTTTCCTCCTCCGGGAACGAAGTTGCGAACGAAGGAAAAGTTTAGATACCACATACCTACATGCATATTTACCAGATTTTATTGAACTTCACATATGCATTTATCATTTGAACCATAACGAGCTACTGACGTTTTTAAAAACACATGCGAGTTTATTTTTCGTATGATTTTTTTGAGTTATCATGCATAGCTTGATTTTCCATACTTTGCATAAACCCAAACACGGAAAACGTTACTATGGAAAATCTAACTTTACGTGATTACTCAAAAAAATCTCACGAAAAAAAAACTGGCACATGTTTTTAAATACTTCAGTAGTTGGATATGATTCAAATGATGTAGGATAATTATGAATATCTCGGAAACTACTAAAAATTTTAGAGCATACATTAGGATCAAATCGATACCATTTGAACTGTTATATCACCTCTCTTAATTTTGGCGTTGGTTTTAGAGACACTCAGTATAAGGTAGGCACTATGCCGTTTGCCCCTTATATTAGGTATAAGAATCTCTGACAATCCCAATATGGTTCTCGTAACAACTTACGTCAAAGCCATTACAACCTATCTCTATCACATCACATCCATCTTGAGACCTTTCATTACAGCTCCATTAGAAGCAGGCCACGGAACCTTGTCATAATGCAACCTCCATCAACGTCACGCTGCGTCTATGAAAAACCTAATTGACTCACAGCGACAGGGTTGTATAGCGGTCGAACAAATTGGTTGTACCTTGCAACTAACGAACTGTTCTCCATGGAGCACTATTAAACCCACACAAGCGCACTTGTGTGGGTGAGTGGGTATCTGTGTGCGTGGCTCAGCTGTTATTTGTTAGCATCGAAAGGCCTCGAGCGGAGGTCGACGACCTAATCATAGAGTATGATACAGAGGGGATATTTTTTATTTATTTATAAGGATGAGTTGAAGGTTATATTCAATTTAAATTTGAATACATTGTGAAAGAACATACCATACAGTGAATAGTAAATACAACCTTGAAACGCAAAACGTTATTCAAAAAATGCGCTGCTACCCCAACGATTAATCTTTCAAACTCTGCAAACTGCAACACAAGAATACAGTGCATTGCTGGTTTTTGGCTTTGTGACAAAAATAAGCAAAAAAGGTAAATTCCAAAGCGACCTGTGGAATAATCTATGGGTGAAAATTTATCTGCAAGAGTTGATCACTAAATGAATAGATAGTTAAATTTTAAACTATATGTACGTACCGGTAAGGTCGGGTACTTTCTTTGGCTCTACGAGGTTACTTGACCCACCCATAAAACCGATTTTATTGAATTCATATTTGTTTTTCAACGACGTCATGTGATTTATCTTCTTTTGTGTAAGCATTTGGTGTTGTTTTTAAGAATTGATTAAATGCAAGTTGTGGAATAAGCTACCCCTTGAGGTGTTCTCGGAGCGCTATAACATAGGATTCTTGAAGAAGCGAGTTAACAAGGCAGTCAAAGGTTGGCAAATGTATAGGCAATTCCTCCGGTGTTGCACAAGATCCATGGGCGACGATAACCACTTTCCATCAGGTGGCTCGACTGCCCGTTTGCCACTTATTACATAAAAATATCAATAATAATAATTTAATAGTTGGATCAAGTAATCTTACGATATCAGTTAGTTGAAATGTTTCAAACGTTCTGTAAGCTTAAGGTTCGTGTGTCTAAATTCTGTAAGTTTTGTAAGAAAACATTATTTTTATGTTAGCAGTCGTCAACATAATTTTGATGATCGAATTTGATGACGATGACTGTTCCGTTAAATGCAGAAATTTGCTGCCTGACCTTACTTTCGTATGCTCTCACCTCGTAGGCACAACCTGATGTCTCTTCTGAGTGCGCATTCTTCGGCATAGCAACAGCGTAGCACAGTTGCACTGTACAAGCGGTGCGGCATTGTGCGGCCCGACACGATCACGACACGATCCGGAGACGACCACGGCACGACCAACTATCATAGTTGCGCTTATCGAACGATTGATGGTATCAACTTTTTCTTGTCGTGTTATTATGTCCCGTAAGTTAGGAGAGACAGAGTTACTTATAAAAATGCTAGTAATCTCGGTTATTAACATACTGACGAGAGGCCATTGAAAAATGGACCTATATTGGCTAGCAAAAATATTTTTGGTACCTTTATATTGTTTAAAATTGTAGTTTTAAAGAGTAACTCAGGAGACGAAACCATGGGAACTAGGTAAAGAAAAAAAATGATTGCCCAAAATGAAAAACATACTTTTTCCAACATATATATAGAATATGAGTGAGAGAGCGATAGAATAAACAGCACACACACAGGGACAAGCTTACACAAATCGATCTAGTCCCAAACTAAGCAAAGCTTGTACTATGGGTACTAGGCGACGATATATATAATATAATACATAGAAAACATCCAAGATCCAGCAACAAAGATTCGTGCTCATCACACAAACACTTGCCCTGGCCGGGATTCGAACCCGGGACCGCCAGCTTCGTAGGCCGTTGCGCAACCCACTGAGCAAAACGTGTCGTCAAATATGAAAGTGAAATAAAATAATGTGAAGTGAAATGATATAAAAAATTCATAAAAAAGGTGTTAACTTCGTTCGCGGAGGAGAAAAAGTCAGAAACCCTCTTTTTTTCGTCGGCGTAATTGAGTAAAAAGTATCCTATAACCATCTGGGGATATACCTAGCTACCCGTATACCAAAAATAGTTGAATTCCGTTTAGCCGATTTGGCGTGATGAATACATACAATACAAATATATACAAACACAAGAAAATTCAAATAATTTTTTTTCGTTTCTGTGACCTCCAAATAGTCCATCGGGGTCACTTTTTTGAAAATATCTTTAATGTACAGACGTTTTATTTTTACTACTTTAAAATAGTACCTATAGATGATATCTAAGTGGAGAAATCCACTTTAAAAATAGCATATGTACCAACATCTCGATAGTAAAAATCATGATTTTCATATTAGTCTAATAGGTAGTTGTTTTGTTTCGAAATCTGTGCAAGGATAGTACTTAGTTAATAAAAGCCTTTAATAAATAGGCTTCAGGTTTCTTCACACCCTGAATTATCTCACCGCCTTTAATCTTTATAAGCCCTATAATCTGGCAAACTCATAAAGATTGTATACATTACCAGATCGTGAAGTAATCTGTGTAGCGACATTTTGAAATCAATTATAAAACGCGAGCTTTTTAGGGTTCCGTAACCAAAATGGCAAAAACGGAACCCTTATAGTTCGTCGGTCCGTCCGTATGTCACAGGCATTTTACCAAAAAACTACATAGGTACTGTATAAGCTGCTACTTAGTTTGATACTTAAATATTAAATAAAAAAAATATTTAGGGGGGCACTCCATATATATAACAGAAACTGTTTTTTTTTTCCAGCAAACATCAATGGTGGCACACATTTCGACAGTTCTCTTAAAATCATTTCAAGGTTAAAAAAATATACTCTTGTTTATTTTCTGAAATAATCGCTTCGAAAGTAGCATAAATTGTAGAAGCATAAAAATAAAAGTAAAAAAATACTTTCAACGAAAATTATTTTCAACATGAGCGAATATACAGTTTTTGAGTTATTGCTGGGGTTCTCGGCAAAAGGAGGTAAGTGCAGTGAGTGCAGTGGATATAGGCTCTTTTGCTAGTGCACACACATTTGCTATCGTATTTTGTTCATCTGTAGTGCATTTTCTTCTATGAACGCCGGAACCCTAAACTGAGCATGGTCCGACATGCTCTTTGCCGGTTTTTGAATTCATGATTTTGTTCGCATATAATTCGAATTTTGCATTATCTATTTTATATTATGATCTGATTAGGTTTTTCTGGGTTTCCCTAATCCTTGCAGCAAATGTTGGATCATATTGTATTTCTCCCAGCAAACATTCACTCTCATGTAACTGACATTTCGAAAGTGCTTGTAACTAGGCCTACTTGAATAAAGAATATTTTGATTTGATTACAAAGTGGCAATTAATACAAATTTGATTATTCACCACAGAAAGTGCCCGCAACTTTGTTCGCGGAAGAGAAAAAGTCATAACCTCTTTTTTACTTCAAAGTAGTCGGATAAGTATCCTATAACAACGTGGATATACCCGTATTAATTGTGTGTGTAAATCTATACTGTTATAAAATTGTAAAAATGAAATGTCTGTCTGTACATTGATGATATTAAAAAAAAAAGATTGTTACGGGCTATTTGGAAGTCACTAAATGGATAAATATTTTTTTTTTTGGATTGTATGTATGTATGTGCCGTTCGAGCTTCATCACGTAAAATCAACTAGACGGATTTCAACTATTATTGGTACACGAGTAGTTAGGCATACCCAGATGGTTTAAGGATACTTTTTACTCGACTACGCTGAAGAAATCAAAAGGGTTATGATTTTTTTTCTCCTCCGCGAACGAAGTTGCGGGAATCATTTAGTAATTGATAATGGTACTGAATAAATTTATTTGAAGTTTTTGTATATTCGCATGTGGCTTCATCACGCCAAATCGGCTAAACAGATTCCCACTATTTTTGGTACATGGGTAGTTGGGTATCTCCAGATGGTTATAGGATACTTTTTACCCGACTACGCTGAAGAAAAAAGAGGGGTATGCTTTTTCTCCTCTGCGAACAAACTTTCTGGTATAAAATAGTTTTTTAAGCGTTTTTGGTACATTTCGCCGACCTATTAACATTAGAATTCAAAACAATAATGATACTCGTATACTAATGCTTAATTAACGGTATTGTCCTTATATTTCAAACAGGTTAATTTACTAAGTGGCCTTCGCCACTAACTCACAGCGTTGCCACCAGCCTTATTATACAAACACTATTTAGACATGAAATTTATTATCTTTTGCAATTTGTAGTGCTTTTACAAATAAGCTTTTAACCCTTCAAATGCGATTCGTGTCTATACATAATCTAACCTTATCCTTTCTATAATATAAACGTGAAAGTATGTATGTACGTTCCAATTTATCTCAAAAACTACTGGACGATTTTTTATGAAACTTTCCAGTTATGTACCTTATATATCAGAATAGGACATAGGCTATAATGTACGTAAAATTTCATCCCTTTTAGAAACGAAAAAGGGGATGAAAATCTGTATAGACAGTAAATATTTTTTTACGCTAGGAACTTGAAATCTTGGTAATATGCTTCACATTTAAATTAATAAAATATCGAGTTTTGGTGAAAGACATAAGCAATTTTTTATCCCGGAAAAATACCTTTTATCCGCGATAAATGAATCTAAGGCGCGGAAGGCCGCTAGTAATATTATAAAGTTGCAAAAATGAAATGTCTGTACATTGAAGATATTTTCGAAGAAATGATTGTAACGGACTATTTGGAGGTCACTGAATGGAATAATTTTTTTTTTGGTTTTTATGTATGTTTGTATGTGTCGTAGCCAAATCAGCTAAACGGATTTTAACTATTTTTGATAGCTGGGTATCTCCAGATGGTTATAGGATACTTTTTATCCGACTACGCTGAAGAAAAAAAGCGGGGTATTAATGTTTTTCCTCCGTGAACGAAGTTACGCACCTTTAAGTAATTTAATATTTATGTACATTTTCAATTACTTTTCACATTCACATCACTTTCAAAGGTAAGATAAGATAATTCCGGTTACTTAGTTACACGTGTATTTTACTCTCCACAGTGTCACAAATACGTGACTAGGGCGTTTGAAGGGTTCTATAGAAGCTAGGAACGGGTTTGCCATCTAGGTCAGACTGCACCTGTAAGGCTTTGGGAGCTGACCGGTTTGGGACACTTCTGCGCAGAGCGACTTATGCTTCTATTGAAATCCATGCAATTACGTCGTTTTATCACTAATACACTCCTAAGCAGCCTGTGCCATAAACCTTAGTACAATTTAATACCTTGTCGCAATATCTCCTCTCGAAAATGTAGTATGAGTAATCATCAACCCTGCTAAAACGACAAGGTACTATAATGTGCAGATGTTAAAACATGGACAATAGTCGTGATTTCGTATGAAAATCACGTCGGTTATGACCATTCTGAATGAGAAAATATCTTGTTTGGCTTATAAACTAATAGGCGTAGGTACTTGTCAAAATGATAATCAGAAATAATTACACTGAGGCAGTCATTTACTTATTTATGGTTTAATATTTTAGTCTTAAGTAACCTTCTAACGAGGGCTTTGTTATTTGATTTTGAACTCTGTTGAATAGTGATCATAGTTCTTATATTCAATAGTAATATTGTTGCGTTGATAGCTTAATAACTAAATAATAGCTGTAGACAAGGAATGTTAGTGTATACTACTCGTATATTGATGTAAGATTTAAAATAATAAGATTGGGGAGACTGGGTAAAGTTGACTATTGCAAATAAAGAACTATGAACTATGACTCACGGGTCGGCTGTCACAGCAGCCATAATAAACTATGATCCGGGGTTGAAGGATTGCTATATCTCCCTCCTAGATAAAGTTCTCTCGATCTTTCGAGACCAATCAATTAACTTATTCGTTTATTCATTTTCTGTTATGGCCGTGGTGTGACAACCTTACTTGGTCTTCCCTACATACACTTCATATATAACCGATAATCGAAATATTAGGATGTATACAGGAGAATCTGTATATATCCTCTTCGTGTACCAATGAGTTATAGCGCATTGTAAAAGTTTTAAATTTAATTAAGATATAGGCTAAGTACTAATATTGTTATAGTTAAGAACTATTTTGAAAAAATGATTGACTGTTGAGTTTGTTTCGGCTATCTTCTCAACAGTGGTCTCCTCTTGGAAAATGCCGTAAAGTCAGACTTCTAAAAGTGCCCTTAGGGCCGACTTAGAGAATAAACTATTTGAATTTGAATGTTATATTTTAATTAGGTTCAGTCAACTAACGATAAACGGATTTGATTTGAAATAAAAAAAACAGATTGCAGAAGTTTTTTTTTAAAAGTTAATATCTGAAGACGATTTGTTACCAATTATGAATCCCCATACAAACTTCAACTCCCCATTTTTGGGATCTAACTCCAACTCCAACAACCAAATATCGTCTTACTTTGTTCAGCGGGCATAAGTGTTAAGGTGAAAAGGTAACAGATAGATTTACTTTTGCATTTATAATATCAGTATGGATATATGTATAAGTAAAGGTATTGTTCTTACTCTATCCACAAGTCGATCAATAATAGTACATTACTATAGACTGGGACGAAAGGGGTCGCCGGCCGAAGACATATAGACGGCCGAGCAAAGCAAGGCCGGATAGGTCTGAGGCGGGCAACCCCATATTTCCCGCCGAGATCTGCATAGTGCTTTTTTCAAACATGTAATAAAATAAACAGCAAAAAAAAATCAAAGTTTTATTTTTTAATACGCATAGTGGCAGAATGTCATGATGCCTGTGCCACAAATTTATGCGAAATGGAAATTAAAAAGGACTTTTCCGGCCTATATTAGGCCCGAATGATTTGTATGAAATTCCATTAGACCTCTTGTCTTAGTCGCACCTGAAACGCCATACGTCACAGACTGTTATACGGTAAATAACATCACTATTCCTTGTATGTTTGAGAAAAATATTAAACAGCTAAAATGGAATAGCACTGATAAGCCCTGAAAAAATCGAAAATAGTCATACGGTTCGGCCATAACGCGTCACTAGGGACGCGGCGAGTGAATTCTTTTTTAACTTTAATAATTATCTCTTCAATGCGCGTCAAGACGTTCACCGTACGAGTACAGCAGTTAGTAGGCATTAAACGCAATGTATCAGGATGTCGCTTGCCGCGCGGCCAGTCGAGAGTTGTCGTGGCTGGGCCGGAGGAATGACTTTGATTCATGTAAAATACGTGGCATATTAGTATATTTCCATTTTGTATAATATTTGCACGATTCCCCATCTCATTGCAAACCAAGCCTCCATTACTGGTTCCTAAAACGATATCGTCATAAAAATTCCTACTTTATTTAGCTGTTCACGAAATCCTTACGGGAAATCGAAGGCATAACCAATATCGTTACATCCAAGTTATATCTGTAATGACTCGATAAAGAGCCCTTTACTAAACAATATGGAGGCTTTTCAACCGCTTTATTTCTTTACAAACTTGTCTAGAAACTTCACCGTGGCGCTAGCATCGCAAAAAGAACGAAAATTCAAAAGTAAACTGTAACAAATCAAAAAACGTTGGTATTCAAAATTTTAATGTCTACTTATTTCGAATATACAGATAGAACAAACGCAGTTTCGAGAGGTAGTTTGAGCTTCTTTTGTTTTTAAGAAGCAAATAGGTGGTATAGAACGTTTAGTTCCAAATTTCGCCGCCAGCTCGAAAACTGTAGTTTTTTTATAACCTATAAAAATCGGGGTGCGCTTTTTCGGTGTTTTTATAACTTTCACACGGCATTTTCATCGTGTCAGTAGTTTCGGGGTAGTTTAGAGGCTAAAAGTGTACTTTTACACCACAAATAAAGGTACGGAATGGATGGAGTAGAATGGTTATTGCTCTTTAGTTATGACAGCTTTCCTGAGTGGGGCATATTGATTTCAGGTACTAATGTTCTTTTAATGTTCAAATTCATGACTTTTACAGGTGTGATTTTACAATAAACACAAAAACATTCACAATCTAGATAAGAGACATTCAGCGTCACGGCCTACCGTGGCATAAAGGTGAGTGGTGACCCTTTTTTTTTTTATTATGGCATAGGGGCAAACGAGCAGACGGGTCGCCTGATGGTAAGCGATCACCGTCGCCCAAAGACACTTGCATCACTAGAGGAGTCACAAGTGCGTTGCCGGCCTTTCAGGTGGGAGTACGCTCTTTTCTTGAAGGCTTGAAGATCGCATCGGTCCGGAAATACTGCATGCGGCAATTTATTCCACAGTTCAGTCGTGCGAGGCAGGAAATTTCTAGAAAAACGCACAGTTGTGGACTGCCAACCATCTAAGTGGTGAGGATGGAAATATTGTCGCGTAGGACGATGGCGGAAAGATGCAACTGGGATCAACCCGAACAATTCCTCGGAACACTCCCCGTTATACAAGCGATAAAAAATGCAGAGCGAATTGTTGAAAATGGGCCGGAGTAAAATACTGTCTCGATCTGTTGAGCACGCCGAGCTTCTTAGAGGCTAATTTGGCCTTACCCTCTAGATGGCCACCGAACTGGACTTCACTCGATATATCGACGCCAAGGATTCCCATAGTGGCTGTTGCAGTTAGGGGAGTATTCTCAAAACGAGGTCCTTTCAGCGTCGTCAATTGTTTTTGTTATTTGTATTTGTATTTCTTGTTCATGCTGGCGTTGAATAAATGTTTTCTTTTCTTTTCTTTCTAGAGAGTGACATTATAGTGCTTAGCAATATTAATGCAACAGACAAGTACCTGGGCACACTTTACAGGGAGATGTATACTTTGTTTGTCCGAAATAAATGATTTGATTTGATTTGATATTATATCCGGGTCCATTCGATTACAACTTAACCTATACGTACAGAGAATTAAAGGGTCTCTTAGGTGTTAAAAAATATATAATAAATAACAGTAGGTTCATATACATAAAAAAAGCTTATACTAAATCTCCAATAAGCTTATTGGAGATTTAGAGTCTCCGTGGTCAAAATTTTAAATAGGAGATGTAAGAATGTCTCCATGGTCAACATGTTTTGGAGGTGTAAAGTGTATCCAAACGTGTAAAGTTGTTGTTTGTCTTACCAAGAAATAATAAAACTAAAAAACGCAATAATGATTGTTGTAAATTAGCGTATTCGGAAAGATGGGTTGAAAAATATTGAAGTTATTCCTTAATAAGTTTTATTTTTAATTTATCTGTAAAGCATCAGATTTTTATAATGATTTATTCGAAAATCTTGATGTTTTACCATCACGATCTCACCATGACGCTGACAGCAGAAAAATGCTAAGTGCAAGGATCTTGTAACAAGTGACACAAATTGAAGACAACCTGACTGGACTCTGTAGCTCAGTTGGCAGAGCGTAGGTCCCGGTAAGGCACAAAGCACTGGTTCGAATCCAGTCGGAGTCTTGAAATTTTTCATTATTTTGATCTTTGTATTTATAAGAATATAGGATTTTGTAATGTTATATAATAGTAATCAATTGACGAAATAATCGAACAGCATCAAAGTTTTCCATCGCTGTTAAATGTTTTCTATATAGTAATAAGCAATTATTATTCATCTATGCACAATAATTTAGCTTCAACGGATTTATTTAATGGGATTGTTTTCTTGCAGTAAAATAGAAGAACCATGCAACCGAGGAAAAAGGTTCTAACTTCTTTTTATAGTCATCTTAATTCAAGTTTTATGAGCGTGAAGAGAGGTTTAATTTTGATTGCATCTTCTTGATACTTAGAATCTTCGCGCTGATCTATTAAGCCTTGAAAGATGCATTTGATTTAAACAAAAACAGGCTCTAAGTCAATCTGTTAAGGTTCAGATGCAGGTCTTCGTAAGGTGGTTTATAGTTATTCTAGTGTAGGCGTCCGTTGACTTGTGTTTGTTTATTAATTCTGTGATTTTGAACGATCAACTCTGAGGGAGTTTCTAGAGCGCTATAAGATGGAATGCTTCAAGAAGCGAGTGAACAGGGCACTCAAAGGTTGGTTATGTATAGGCGATTCCTTCGGTATTGCACATATCCATGGGCGACGATGACACTTTCCATCAGGTGGCTCGTCTGCCCGGTTGCAAAAAAAAGATAAGTTGAGTAGTTGGTGATGGTTAAGAGCATTGAGAATATTTGCAGAAGAACCAAAGTAACTGATATAGCTCACAGGATTGCATCGTTGAAGTGGCAATGGGCGGGCCATGTAGCCCGGAGAATGGGTGGCCGTTGGGCGTAGCGTAGGACGGCCCCCGATATGGTGGACGGATAACCTCGTAAGGAACGAGGAGAGTCGGTGGATGCGGTCAGCGTAGGATCGCACCCTGTGGCGAGCTATAGGAGAGGCCTATGTTCAGTGGACATCCGTGGCTGATAGATAGAAGAGCTCATGGGTTCAATTCAAGAAAGGTTCAATACTAAACATTCATTCCAGTTCAAATTCATTTATTTTAGGTATCAGCGCTGCCGTCCTAATTCAAAAGGACGCATGTCAGATGGTGACGGTATTCGGTTCGGTATTGGGGTTCTTACAAAGCATCTCTATCTCTCTCTTCCATTCTAGTATCCCACATGCGTGTGGGGTCAGCTTTCAGAACTCATCTCCTCCGTTTCGCTCTGTCCTCAAAATCGTCTTCGAATACCTGGCACTCAGTCATGTCCTTTAGATCTACATCTCTCCACCTGGTTAACCACACTAACATACATAATTTAATACTAGGATTTCCCCACGGCTGGGCCCGCGTGGTCTGCGTATTTTATGTGTAGAGAACTGTGCATTTTTCTGGGATAAAAACTATCCTATGTCCGTCCTTGATAAACTATCCTGTACACCAGCATCAATATCTGCCATAATAAAGCGTGCGAAAATATCTGACACTTACTAACGGCCCTACAAATAGAATCGTGTCAAATATTTATGCGTGCTTTGTTGTGGCAGATTAATGCTGGTGACTGTACCAAATTTCATCCTAAATGATTTAACGTGGAGAGATAACAAACATACAAAGTTTCGTATTATAACTCGTCTGGGAAATCCCGCATTCAAGCAAAATCAATTGTTAGGTTTGGTGGTTATATTTTATCGATGTTATAACCACTCTTAATAAAAATAAGTCCTCCCGCGAAGTTTAGGTTAATAGGGGCTTTTCAGACGTCTGCACATGACGCCTAATACAGTTTACGTTAAACTAAACAGACTTTTTTGAAATATAATCCGGAACGAGTAAAACAAGAGCTAGCAAACACAATAAAAGGACTTATTACCGTCGCGTGCGATACGCGATACTTTTAAAATAAAATAACAATTATCATTTTATGGCTCAGCATGTCATGTTAGCCGCGCCACTCGTAAAGCCGCGATGTTAAACGCAAGTCGATGGATACGTGCCCTAATGTAAAGGAGAAGCTGTATTATTGGCTTTAGGGTTTTGTTTTGTGAGGCAGAGTCGGTGGAAAGGCAAAGTTCTGCCCTGAATTCTACAGATTAGAATAATTTGGTCACTTTTAAGACTACGTGGGAGTATGCTAGTTCTCTAAATTATAGCCGAAAATTTCATTGACGATTATCACTTCGCAAACCATTTTTGGCATAATTTCATTTTGCTGAATGATCATGTTGACACTTGACACATGATCAAAAGATATAATTTTGTTTCCCAACCTCACGGTTAGTAACTGTATGTTTTTTTTATAAAGTCACTTTTAAAAATGCCACCTTTCGAGTAGTAAAATGGTTTAGGTCACCTAACACGCTCCTTCTCGCATGTTATGCGAATCGCAATGTATTTTATTTTAAGAAGCTTAGCGTGTACGCCTGTACAGGTAGGATTCAGAATGACTATTTTTATGTGCTACTTTATCTGAAAATGTAATATTATGGAACTGAATTCCATACGCAATAAATAAATTAATTCATTCATTTACTTCGCTCGTCGTCGAACCTAACTGGGCCCTGTCATATATAAGATTTCAGTTACTATACTTTATTATAAAATTCTTATTTGTTTGAGGCAAATTCAGACACTGGGGTTCATACTTTCTTGTTCTTTGAAGTAAAAAGTTGCCTAATATAAGAAAAGGGAAATGTTACACTGAAGAAACGTTATTCATTTAACAGCTTTTTTGACGTAGTCAAAGATTTGCCTAATGAGGGATCACTGTTTAACATATCAATATCATTACTCCGAAACACAATAAGACCAGTTTTTAAATATGTGCGTAATAGAAACAATAGACTATTTTCATAGCTCAATTTTGTATTGTAAATCGGCACGTTTAGCCCCGCTCTCCCCTAAGTGTCTGATAATGGGCAATGGATATATTAAAATGTTATCATCGAATGCGCTAGCTGTCGTCCGAAGCTCGGAGCTAGAATTAAATAAAATTGTAAAATCGTAACTTGTAGATCTTGATAAGGAGGTGTGGCGTGAGTAATGTCGAGCGGTTTGCAGTCGCCGCTCGCCATGCGGTCATTTGTCTATTAGCGGGGAATTTTGACTGTCAGAACTTTTCATTACCACATTGCCAGGAACCCGCGTAGTGGGTGCTCTGTTCGTAGACGCGTAGCCGATACAATGCATTTCCCCATATGTAGAGGTAAGTGCGTAGCGCTACGAAAATCTTGGCAGCGAAGGTGTTAAGCAATAGTTTAGTCAAAGATCATTAAAATAAGAGGACTGTCAATACAATACGCTGTGACGACCGGTTTAGTTCAGGGGCAGTAACGTTGCCTGCGAAGCTGAAGGTCCTGGGTTCAAATCCCGGTAAGGACAAATATTTGTATGATGAGCATGAATATTTGTTCCTGAGTCTTGGATGTTATCTATGTATATAAGTAAATTTATCTATTAAATATATAGTCCTCTAGGACTCATAAAACAGACTTATTGAGCTTATCATGGGACAGGTTCGATTTGTGTAAAAATATACCCGTGATATTGATTTATTATTTTATTACTATCTTCTGCCCGCGGCTTCGTCCGCCTTAAATTTGTTTATCGCGGATAAGGGTATTTTTCTGGGATAAAAAGTAGCCTATGTCCTTCCCCGAGACTCAAACTATCTCCATACCAAATTTCATCTAAATCGGTTCAGCGGTTTAAGCGTGAAGAGGTAACAGACAGGCAGACACACAGACACATTTTCGCGTATATAATATTATAGTATAGTATGGATTTGCTTCATACTTTGGATCGTGCCCCGATCTCAAGGAGACATTCAGGCAAAAACTAGATGGCACTTTAAAACTAATTATTTATCAATGTTATAATTGAACTAAGAAAAATAATACAGTAACAATTGGGTTAACAGCTAATAATAAAAAAAATCGTAACATTTAACAACAGCGTCACTCTTGGAAAATGTAATAATTGTAAATAATCATTCTTATACATAAATAGCGTTGTACATATCGGGAATGGCTTTTTGTATTTAGATTAATGGTCGTTGGTTTAGTTTTAGGTTATCTTTTACAAAGTTTTTCCCGGGACTGCTGGTGATCCAATATTTCTTTTATCCTGTCACCGTCCATTTTTGAGAAATGAAAAATAATCTAAGTAGGTATGCCACTTTTTAGCCCTTTTTTGTCTCAACACAATAGGGTATTTGACAGTAGATTTTTTTTAATTATACAAGATCCTGATAAAAAAAGCAAATAAAAAACTACGTTAAAGTTTTGAGTTCGATACGTTACGTGTAGCTTGTTTTATGAGTCTTTAAAGTTGGATGGGAAAGTCCATTTTTAAAGTATGAAACTATTCATAACGAATAATACCATTCAATAACCCATAAAATGTTTTGTAATTTTTGTTATAAAACCGTTTCAAAAACGCAAGTTTTAACATAGCTGTAGAACAAAGTTCTTATTTTCCCCATACAAGATACTAGCGTGTGACGTCACATGCTTGTTTGCTTTAGTATGAAGCGTTTTTTGGGAAAGTCCAAAAATGTGCTTTTAACGTCGTTGTATCTCGGGGAGTGTTTATGATATTGGAGTAGTTTTTTCACCAATATTTGTATTATTAATTCGTCGTTTTATAACATACTATACAAAAAATTGTCAAAGAGCCTATTCATATACATCATGGATTCTATACTTGAAAGTACTTTTTTAGGGTTCCGTACCCAAAGGGTAAAACGGGACCCTATTACTAACACTCAGCTGTCCGTGCGTCTGTCTTTCTGTCCGTCTTTCACCAGACTGTGTCTCATGTACCATGACAGTTGAAATTTTCACAGATGATATATTTCTGTTGCCGCTATAACAACAAATACTAAAAACAGTATAATTTTATGTCTGTCTGTCTATATCAGGAACCAATATAAAATGTTCCAACACCGCGTACATTTTGCAAGTAGGGCTGGGCTAACACTGGATTTTGATAGATACGGCCGTTTGTAGCGTATATTTTGTACGGAACCCTCGGTACGCGAGTCCCACTCGCACGTGGCCGTTTTTTTTAATATCTTCAATGTACAGATATTAAATTTTTACAACTTTATAATAATTTAGATTAGGATAATAAGATATCCGTATTGAAGTAAAGGAGATGAAGAATACTGTTTCAATAATATATTTGTATCACATGAAACATAAATACTTATACCTAACCCCAACGTATTTCAGTGTAAAGCAGTTACGTTTCTCTCTACAGAACCCCCTTGTAAAACCTAGCCGCAAAGTACAGTCCACAAAAACAGCCAAAACATAAGCACCATATTCTCAGGCCCATAAATAAACTTCAAAGCGCTCATTTATTTCAGGCGGACTGTATCAACTTCTTACATTTATTCCAAGTTTCCTCCCAAGGATAAAAATCCAAAAATAGCGCAGTTATCTCGTTCTAAAACCGACCTTGGACCTGTCTTTTAGAGTTAAGAGTTGTTTGTCGTTGGGCATGTTAACTTTTGGTTGCGATTTTTTATCCGCAGCGTCTAGGGAAATGAGGTTAGTTCAGATAAAATGAAATAAAGAGATAAAGGAGGTAGCGGGCGGTTTAAGCTCAAAGGTTAGCTCAAATCCGGGGAGATTTGGGAGTATCTGCTCAGAAGACTTATTAGCTTCAATCTTCTAGGTATATGTAAAACGGTTCCATTACTGACGTAGCTATTGACAGGCGTGTTACGTACTAGGAGGAAAACGTCATAACCCACTTTTTGACTTCAGCGCAATCGGGTAAATGTTTCTGTGGATGCACAGCTATCTGTGTACCTATCAAAAATAGAAGAAATTCGTTTTGGCGTGACGAAGCCGCAAAGACATTAAAACATACAAATAATAAACAATAAATGATGTAACGCCATGACTGTGACAATTTTGGTAATGACGTCATTTATAGAATTGAAAATCATTTATTCAGTAACTTAAAACTATTTCACAGAGTTTGAATTGGTGCCTCTTTTTAAGCATTTATTATCCTTGTGGTAAGAAACACTGCTCTCCACATGTTGTGTCTTCATCTAGGTGTATCCATAGGTTTGAAAGCTATTTAAATAATATACTAAAGTTTGAAACATAAATAAGAAACTTAAAGAATTTTTCATATCATAAAATTTGTGCATGTGTCTACCAAAGTAATCGCGAAATGTCTGTTTTTTTCGTTCGCTGGAGAACTCCGGTTAGTTTTTAGTTTGACGGAACGTTTGGCTCAGTGGGTTGCAAAACGGCCTACGAAGCTTGCGGTCCCGGGTTCGAATCCCGGCCAGGCACCAGGGCAAGTGTTTGTGTGATGAGCACGAATGTTTGTTCCTGGGTCTTGAATGTTTTTCTATGTATTTAAGAGTTATAATGTATCTATGTATTATGTATATCGTCGCCTAGTACCCATAGTACAAGTTTTGTTTAGTTTGGGACTAGGTCGATTTATGTAAGATTGTCCCTGATTTTTTTTATTTAGTTTAGGTATACGGTAAATTGTGATTGTGTGGGTGTTTTTTATTTGTAGGTGATTTTTTAATTGGTTGCGTTAGAAATAGGTATATTTCCGTAGAGCTGTACGTGTTTACCTCACACCCCGGTAAAAATACATGAAAGATTTGTTCGGTAATGACACAGTTTGTCATTTCAATTAGTTAAATGCTCTAAGTACTTGGAAAATTGAAATGTGACCCATGTTGACTGTTGCTATGTGAAAGCATAATAAGGAAGGATACCTCTCAAACTTGTTGAAGTACATTATATAATAGGAAATCGGTACTTTTGATATCGTTCCTCGACCGCTGTATCTTATCAGGTAGATGATAGCGGCCGATAAGCGAGAAAGCGCGTCTAATTTTCCAGCCTATAATTACTAGCTTGAGGCTGTCCAATTTCCGCTATTCAGCTATTATAAAGCTAAGAGGATGATATAAGTGCTTACCGCTATAAGACTTATCAAACTTTCCAAAGACGCAACGCGAATAAATTTTTATTAGGAAAACCTCAAAATTGCCTAATAGTTTTAACGGCCAACGTCTGACGAACTTTAATGATAAAAAAATTGAAGCCGGAAAATTTGGGCGAACATCAATATTATAAAGAAGTAGATTATTTCAGAAATATAAGTGATACGGACTATTTGAAGTCCACTGAATCGAAAAATATTTTTTTGGATTTCTGGTATGTTTGTATGTGTCGTTGTGGCTTCATCACATCAAAACGGCGTAACGGATTTCAACTAAGTATTTTTGGTACACGGGTAGCTGGGTCTCACAGATGATTATAGGATACTTTTAACTCCATTACGCTAATGAAAAAAGCGGCCAAGTGCGAGTCAGACTTGCCCATGAAGGGTTCCGCAGCCGTTTATACAAAAAAATGAACTACAGTACATTTTTGTATGTATGTATGTGTCGTTGTAGCTTCATCACGCCAAATCGGCTTAACTGATTTCAACTATTTTTGTTACACCGGTACCTGGGTATCCACAGATGGTTAAAGCCTACTTTTGACCCAACTACACTGAAAAAAAAAGATCTCGATGAATTGAGAACCTCCTCCTTTTTTTTAGTCGGTTAAAAAGAGGGGTTATGGCTTTTTCCTTCTCCGCGACTGTAGCGAGCACCTTCTAGTATAACAATGAAAGTAACTCAACAACTAGGTCAATTTTTTTACTGCGATGAACAAGAATTTGAGGTTTCAGGTAACCGGCCGCGGAAACGCTGCCGGGGTACAGGTAAAATTCTTGCTTTGTGTAAATCGCTAGCCTGTTTTATTAATTAATCTCGGTCGCTGGAGTCTGCTGGATGCAGACGACCCATGGTTCATGGTGACGTTTTATGAGGGAGGCCTGTGTCTATCAGTGGCGTGGAATCTATAGAAGCCGATTTGCACCAGGTAGCCCAAAGAAAGGCTTATAAGGGTCAATTTCAGAGCGTTTCAACCGCACTCATTAATGACACCGCATTAATGGTGCCTTCTATTACAGATTCGAATGGCATTTTGAGATATTGTGTAGAGGTACAGTACCTCTACACAAGAGGTTTAGTATTATCTCATTCGAATCTATAATAGAAGTCACCATTAATGCGGTGCAAATTGTGGAAACTTTCCAAAATGCTTAAAAAACGGCTTAAGTCTAGTGTTTGACTGACATGTTTATAAGACCTTTTCTAAGCATTTTTTAGTATGTTAAAGGTCTTAAGTCTATCAAATCTAATTACAAGCACTTTCGAAATCTAGTGTTAACGTACCTGTTTAAAAGTCCGTTTTTAAGCATTTTGGAAAGTTTCCGTAATTTGCACATCAGTAATGCGGTGACACTAATGAGTGCGGTTGAAACGCTCGGAAATTGACCCATAACCACCTTTTTAAGGTTTCGTATCCAAAGGGTAAAACGGGACCCTATCACTAAGACTCCGTTGCCCGTACGTCTGCCTTTCTGTACGTCTGTCACCAGGCTGTATCTCATGAACCGTGATAGTTTGTTAAAATTTTCACAGATGATGTATTTATGTTGCCGCTATCTCTCTCTCTCTCTTCCCGACTATATATCCCACATGGTGGTGGGGTCAGCCTTCCTTGTCTTCCTCTTCCACTTCGCCCTATCCCTGACGTCGTCTTCGTAAACATCGCATTCTCTCATGTCTGCCAGCAACACATTTGTCCAGGTGGTCTTAGGTCTCCCTCTAGGTCTTTTTCCGGAGACAGACAAATCGAGCACAACGTTGCCAACGTAATCGAGTTGTCTCCTCTTGACATGTCCATACCACCTGATCCTGCTTTCCTGCAGCTAATCGGCGATGTCACGGACTCCCAGGCTACCTCGCACATATTCATTGCGGATCTTATCCCGCCTGGTAACGCCGCACATCCACCTTAGCATCTTCATCTCTGCAAAATGGATGGCATGGACATGTCCCTCTGTTAATGCCCAGGTTTCACTGCCGTACATAAGTACTGGCCGTATTATTGTCTTGTAGACAAGGCCTTTAAGACGGACAGGCATCTTCTTGTCACAGGTTACGCCAGTGACTTCACGCTATTTTAACCACGCGGCTGCAATGCGGTGCTGAATGTTGTGTTCTAGGTCTCCTAAACTGTGGATCATATTTCCCAGGTATTTGTACTGATCAAAATTGATTGACCATCAATGGTGATAGGTTGGTCATCGGTTCATCATATTTATGTTGCCGCTATAACAACAAATAATAAAAATAGAGTTGTGGCTACAAGCTCTGCCTTCAACATCAATGGGCACCCTCTTAGAAAACTGTACTTTCCGCTTGTCCGACGCTCTTCGCCTGGGAGTGACCTGTGTTGCCCCCCATCGCTGTCGATGTGGTGACCCAGTCGACCCGGTGGGCCATCATGGACCATCCTGCGGCCGAAGCGCAGGACGTGTCCCTCGTCATGCCAGCCTTAACGACATCATCCGTCGGGCCTTAGCCAGCGCGGGAGCGCCGGCTGTTTAGAATCGACCGGGCTCGCTCGCGCTGACGGTAAGAGACCCGACGGTATGACCCTCGTGCCATGGAAGATGGGATGGCCCCTAGTTTGGGACGCGACTTGCGCTGATACTCTAGCGAAGTCCCATCTTCATGGCACCGCGGTTAAGGCTGGCTCGGCTGCCAATTCGGCTGAGGTCCTCAAGCGGCGCAAATATGCAAACATAAATAGTGGTTGCATGTTTGAGCCGTTTGGGGTTGAGACCCTGGGGCCCTGGAGGGAAAGCGCCCACAGGATACTTAAAGAGTGCAGCCGAAGATTGGTGGAGTTGACACGTGACCAGAGGGCTGGCTCATATATCGCACAGCGGATCAGCATTGCCATACAACGTGGCAATGCTGCCAGCCTTCTGGGCACGTTGCCAATCGACGGCGATCTGGGGCAATTTTTTTATTTATAAGTAATTTTTACGTCTAGTTTTTAATTTCTCATTTTAGTTTATTTGTAATTTTAGATTTAGTTTTATTTTAAGGTAGTTTAATTGTTTATGCTTGGTATTTGGTCTATATTTTTGTCAACTGGAATGTTACTAATAGAACAGTTACAGTTGATAAAAACAGTATAATTTTATGTATGTCTATCTATGTCAGTAACGAATATAAAGTGACCAAACACGACGTACATTTTTCTTTGGAGTAGGGCTCTGCTAACACTGGATTTTCATAGATACCTCCGTTTCTAATCAACTCGCAACTCGCAACTGGCCGGTTTTTCTTTAAATAAGAGTAAAAGAATACGCTTCGGCTTTCCCTTTTCCTGACGCTACGCCTCTGTCTATCCATGGGCTAGAATATTGAATTCGAAACCCTTTCTGTACGGGACCCTAAAAAATAACAAAGACATGTGAAAATGACGTGATGTCGTAATTAAAGTCACCTTATAAGGTGCACTTGCAAGCTAATGTTCCTCGTGGCTCATTAACACCTCAAAATAAACACACTTAATTGCACAAACCGTGTGCCCAGCTAATTAACGATATGGACTGCCCTCGTTTTTTGAAAACGACTTCGGATCTGGAAAATATCAAAGCATATACTTATTTTGTTCAAAATTGACCAACAATTGACCTTTGGTCTAAACCCTGACTTGAACTAAGCTTCGCTAGACCTCTTCATTTATTGATTTATTTATATGTATATGTACTCATGTAGGTACATAATATGAAGTTGGTGTTGGCATAATATGAGAAAATTATAACGTGTCATTTACTTGTTACAAGTTAACAGTAATACTAAGTATTGTTAATAAAGTAACAAGTAATAAACTTATGATAAATATAAAATTTAATGGCATCTCGTACAACAGATAAGTGTAAGGCCAAATATGTTTATTACATCTGGAGGCACTGTAGTGCCCCGCCAAGACGAACAAAAAGATACGGGGCACAACCTATCTTTTCTCGAACCGTTTCGTCTCATTTTCAAACCCTAAGCTTTGTCCCAGTTAACACTGGAGCGGCCAAAATCACAGGTTAAGTTAAAATGCAGTTAGGGAACATATAAACTGCACTAAATTTTATTGATCTAGCTTTCATACTTTAGGTTTTATTGGTACCTAAAATACGCCGATTTTGCCACTCGTCACTAACACACTCATGTATCAAAACTTGTGGGGTACTTCTAATGACTTAGAAACCTGAAATTTGGTATGTAAGCTAGTATTAGTACACAAACAACAAATTAATTCTAGCACTTGGAACTATTACCCCCCAACCCCTTAAACTGGGGGATGGAAGTTTGTATGACACTTCAGCAAATTTTTAAAATAATGGGAAAACTTTTTATTTTTATTTTTTGTGTGTTCGTAAGTGTTGTTGTGCATTCATCTCGCCAAATTGGCTAAACAGATCTCTTTCCTCATAACCATCATTGGATACCCGTGTACCAAAAATGGTTGAAATCCGGTAAGCCGCTGTTGTGTTTGATGGTTGTATATGGATAATTATTTTTTATTTATTTTACAATTAAAATAAATAATGCACGGTGCAATTTAGATAAACAATTATTAAATACTAGCTTCTGCCCGCGATTTCGTCCCCCTTAAATTCGTTTATCGCAGATAAGGGTATTTTTCCGGGATAAAAAGTAGCCTATGTCCTTCCCCGAAACTCAAACTATCTCCATACTAAATTTCATCCAAATCGGTTCAGCGGTTTAAGCGTGAAGAGGTAACAGCCAGACAGACAGACAGACAGACCGATAAACTTTCGCATTTATAATATTAGTATGGATCAAGACAGTTAGATCTTTACCTAGATCGAGAAAAATCGGCACTAAGAAAATAATATCAACAGACTAATAAAAACCTAATAAAGTTGGTATTTCAAAGATCCGTACCACAAACATAGGTAATAAAAAGCCTTGTCACATTCACACTGAACTCTTTCTGCGATTTACGATTGGCCATCGGCCGTGGTTCCTCGACCAGCACATCTTGATCCGCGGTGTCCCGTCTTGCCCCCCTAGGTGGTCTGAAAATGAGGGGTTCTTGAAGGTAGGGAAGGTCAGGTTAGGCTGGTTCTTTCAAGATTTCCGCATACAGTTAGTGTATTTATAAACTTCTAACTAGAGATGCTCCGAACGCGCGGTTTCGGTTCCGTATTCGATGTTTTGTGAAATTAGAAATACACTCTTTTTTATATCTCTTTGTTGGATAAATGGGTGGATCAAATTTTTCTTGTTCTTATTCTGTCAGTAGCTCAGAAGAAAATATTTCGTGAGAGACTTAACATACTGACAAGATAGGTCCTAGAAGAATGGACCTATATTATCTAAAAAAAATGTGTTGCCTTTTACCGTTCCGAATCCAAACAGAAGACGGTTACCATAGCAACGAGGTCCAGATAAAAGTTGATTGACATACATTAAGTAATCAGTACATCGATAAAAACATCGCCATCTCTAGAAAACTATTGATAATTTTCAATGCAATGATCTTGAACTGAGTATAACTTTTTTTAAATATTCTATCTATCTATCAGCCACGGACACCCACTACTGAACATCGGCCTCCCTACATACCTCGCCATAGGGTTTGATCCTGCGCAGACCGCATCCACCGACTCCCCACGTCCCCATTTACGAGGTCATCCGTCCACCTAGTCGGGGGCCGTCCTACGCTGCGCTTTCCTATGCGTGGTCGTCACTCCAGGACTTTACTGCCCCAACGGCCATGTTTAATGTTAAGGGGGGCAAACAAGTGGACGGATCGCCTGATGATAAGCGAATACCGTCATAGGCACCTGCAACTATAGAAGAATCACAAGTGCGCTGCCGGCCTTAGCTAAAAACAATCTCGATGAAGTCATCAAACACATAAGCGAAATCAAAATCAGTCCATCTTTCCAACCGACCCATGCCACAGATGGACACACAGAAAGGTTAGATTTTCTTATGTTTAAAAGATGATTTCATCGAGGGTGTTCATAGCTATGGTTCTACAAAAAGGGTGCAGCCGTTTGCAAATTAACACCATGTTTTATAAAGATGAGTCAGGGGACTTGTCAAACGAAAGAGACCTAGAATTCCATCGACAAATTGAACTGAATAATCGGATCGACATCGACAGTGCCCCTCTCTACCTCTAACTCAGAAATGGGACGAGGTTGTTGGTATAGTTTTGACCGGGTGCCAGATATCGCAATTTAGTGTTTTAATTCCATCGGGAACCTCATAACACTTTAGCTTTAGGATTAATTGTGTTTTCATTTCTAAATTTGACAGAGATGAATTCACTGGAAGATTTTTATGGGCTGCTTAGAATTTTAACTGCTCATTATTGCTACTAAGCACTTTTACTGCCAAACCGTGCGAGCTTTTTGTTATGATTAAGGGAAATAATTTATTTATAAATATAAATTTATTGTAAAGAGAGAACACAGACAAGATTCAACAAAGTATGTATATATAACAGTAACAATCATCAAATACAGAACACAGACCATTTCAAATTACGTAAAACGAATTAGCGACCGGTATGCAACACTTTTAAAAGAAAAAAAAAATGAAGAGATGCTATAAGGAGACAATAAAAAAAGACAGTATGATTTAACAATAAACAGAAAAACATTCACAATCTAGATTATTATATTATAGTTCATAGCAATATTAATGCAATACACCAATATCCTGGGGGTGTAGATGAGATATTGTCTCCGGGTCCATTAGATTATAACTGAACCTATACTTACAGAAATGTAAAGGGTCGCTAGGCGTCAAAAAAGTAAAAAAATATAATATTAAATGACAGCACACACACATATATATATAAACGTATAGGCAGTAAGTTTAATGGAAATGTCGAGAGTCTCCGTGGTCAAAACTTTAAATTATGAGATATAAAAAGTCAACACATAATGTTCTGTAGGTATAAAATGTCTCCAAACGTCAAAGACAGAAATTAAATTAACATATAAATATTAGATTAGAGAAGTGACTATTAAGATAAAAAACACAGGCATAACACTAGAACGAGATCTAGCAGGCAATGTATATACCCTGTCCATTGCCACTTAAGTTTTGCAATTTTTGAGCTGTCTGTTACTTCTCATTTACCTACCTTCCATGGCGGCTGCATATATGTATATATATATTTCATGTAAGCCTAGTCAGAATTACCTCGTAACAACATAATGGTCATCCCCATTTCCGTTCGCAATCAGCCAATATGAACAATAGGCATACAATTATGTTGGCAATAATTTCTTGCCACGCGCATAGACATTATGTTATTATGACAAGGTTTCGCTTACAATTCTTATTGGTTGGAGGTATACTTAAGCTGTGTAATGTATTGATTTTCATTTTTAGTTTAGACAAGTAATTGGTGGACCGATAAAAGGATGAAAAACCTTCCAGGCAGTTAGAAAATAGTTGACTAGACTAAATCAAATTCCGTTCATCCTTTCATAAGTAACGACGATTGCGCTACACGATACTCAGATACCAGACACGCAGCAAACTTATTATATCCCTCTTTTTTAGGGTTCCGTACCTAAAGTGTAAGATGGGACCCTATTACGTCAGTCTGTCTGTCTGTCTGTCACCAGGCTGTATCCCATGAATCGAGAAAGCAAGACAGTTAAAATTTTCACAGATGATGTATTTCTGTTGCCGATATAACAATAAATACTAAACACTGTCTATATCAGTAACCAATATAAAATCATCGACCACCGCGTACATTTTGGTTAGAAATAGGGATCTGCTAACACTGAAATTTCATCACGTCAAACGACGCGTAACTTCAGTCTTTGTATAGCGCGAGACGGTTAGGACAAGTCATGTCACGTCACTTGTCACCCCTTCCGTACCGCTCCCATCCCATACCCCAGGAACAGTCTTAGTTAAGGAATAAACGAGGCTATAATATTTTTTACAAATTGTATGCCTAACAATAAAAAAAGTGTTGTCGGCCTTAGGAGAATAAAGGCCGGTACACACGCCGCGCGTAAACCGACGAGGCGCATATGCGCAAGTTACACAATGGAGTTTATTTGCTTTGGCGAGGTCGACTCGCTCCAACGGCCACAAAGATTATCTGCCCCAGAGAGGTCTTCCAAATTAAAAAAAAACATAAATCGTTTCAATATTTCATAAGTGGATGGTTTTGAAGAAAAAAAAACCTTAATTTTTTTCAGGCAAATTTGTCTACGTCATGTCCCAACTTATCCATTTCAGTTTTGTTGAATTTATCTATAATGTTTTTTTTCAATGAGTGTAAGACGCATTTGAGAAATATAATTCTTTACAAAATTATAGGACATTTTTTAGGGTTCCATACGCAAAGGATAAAACGGGACCATTACTGAGACTTCCGTACGTCTGTCTGTCTGTCCATCTGACACCGCTTCACCGGAGTATATTTCATGAACCGTGATTATTAGGCAGTTGAAATTTTCACAGAAGATGTATTTCTGTTCTGGCTATAACAACAAATACTAAAAAAAACATACTTTTATTTAAATAAAACAATTTTAACGGATTGTATCGCGTATATTATCTCATTTGAGTTCTCGACGTTTTGGAAGCTTTTCAACTTTCGATATTCACGGGTTGACATCGAAAGCTGGAAAGCTTCCGAAACGTCGGGAACTCAAATGATTCGCGAATATACGCGATATAATCCGTTAAAATTGTTTTATTTAAATAAGTAATAATCGCGGAAACAAAAGAAATTATTAGAATAATTTTATGTGTGTCTGTCTGTCTGTTGCCCTGCCTATTGTCTGTCAATGCCAATATACAATGATCGAATACCGCGTACATTTTGCGTAGAAATAAGGTTTTTCTAACACTGAATTTCCATAAATACGGCCGCTTGGGCCGTATATTTTGTACGGAACCCTCGATGCGCGAGTTCGACTCGCACTTGGCCGGTTTTTTTTGTTTGATGTTCGAATGTATAAACGACTTTGAGTGAGATAAGCCCAAAAATTCACATTAGTGTCCTCCAACGATTACATTTTTTTTTAATATCTTCAATGTACAGACTATTCATTTTTAACCGACTGCTAAAAAGGAGGAGGTTTTCATTTTTTTTACAACTTTATAATTATAATATAGTTACCAAAAGCAACCGAGTGTCACACTGTCGTTACTTATACGGCTCAAATTTACCGAAGTGTGGCAAAAGTATGTCGAAATAATAAAAAAGCGGCCACGAGTCGGACTCGCCCATGAAGGGTTCCGCAGCCGTTCATACAAAAAATTACTACAGATGAATAAAAATACGATATGGAAAAAAAAACACTAACAAAAGAGCGTATCTCCCCGGCACTTACGTCCTTTTGCTGAGAAGCGCAGTTTTTTGGCAATAACTTAAAAACGGTATGTCTGAACATGTTGAAAACAATTTTCGTTGAAAGTATTTATAAAGCTTTATATTTTTAAATTTTTTAAAAGTTTTTGAACATACCGTTTAGAAAATAGAAGGGGGGGGGGGGGACACAATTTTTGCTACTTTCGGAGCGAATATTTAGGAAACTGTTTTTTTCTAGAAAGCTCAAAGTGTTTTTAGAAAAACTGTTGAAATATTTGCCCCCCCCCCCACCTTAGAAATATATATATTTTTTATTTAACTATCAAACTAAGTAGCGGTTTACACTCGACACCTATGTTCCAAATTTCATCAATATACATCTTATAGTTTTTGAGTAAAATGCCTGTGACATACGGACAGACAGACAGACAGACAGACATGACGAATCTATAAGGGTTCTGTTTTTGCCATTTTGGCTACGGAACCCTAAAAAGGGTACCCTTGACTATACGTATAACTTTTTTTTTCTCAATCTCATTTCCTTAAAAAGTCATAAAACTTTTAAAAACATTTTTTAACCGTCGTTTAGAAAAGCAAACGGTTTCACTTCTCAGAAAAAAGTACGATGGGAAATGAAATGTTTCATTTTCCATCGTTTGAAACGAAGCCATTTGGAACATAATCCAGTTTATACAGGTGGTGGAACAAGCCATTGTAGCAAGAAGGAGTAATTTACACAAAAGATCCCACTGGGTTGAAGTGTATCCGTAAGGACCCCTAATAAGATAAGATAAGTGTCATGATATGAAGACCTCCTCTGTACAATTACTTGATCTTCATGACCAAGATAATCCGTAAATACAAGAGGTTTGTGTATAGATTTCAACCAGCAGCAAACACTCTCGACCTTGTGGCGATTTGACCTATAATTGGTTGTCATCGGCACGTCACGGCTTTGACTTCCTTCTGAAAGGGCAAAGGTAAATTGATAGCAATTAAAGTAAGTGCGGGGATAAAATAGATCTGGGTGACTGTTTAGGGTTCAGTGGCAAAAAGTTAAAGAATAAAACAATTTAACGGATTATATCGTGTATATTATCTCATTTGAGTTCTCGACGTTTCGGAAGCTTTTCGGCTTTCCATGGTCACGGGTTAACTGCGGAAACAGAAGAAAATATTAAGGAATTCTTAAGTTTTTATTAATATAGATTCTAAATAATGAAAAAAATCTAAGACTTCGATCGAAATGATATTATTATGTAGGTCTCTGTATTATTAAAAATATAGTGTCTTACTAATGAAATTTACTTTCAAAATCACCAAGATTGTGATGATAAAATTATAAAAAAAACATGGCGGGTTTCTGCATTCTTATCAAAATACTTTTCTCATTCTGTTTACTTTAATTTTTTATAATAATGTGGCGATGGTTTAGAAAACGTTCAAATATCCACCTAAGTAAAGAAGAGCCAATAAATCTCGTTTGATTTTCATATAAATCCAAGAAACGCTTATGGTTCCATTCTGTCTGTCTGCCCGCCCGGCTGTTACAGCGGTATGTCTCGGTAACTACTTAAGCTATACAGTTGAATTTTGACTCGTTACCGCTTTAATCTGACCTGTTAACTCTAATAACAAAACGGTATACCGTTAGATGTTTGACATGTGCAATTATTATAATAATTAATTACTGATACCAAATTGATATGTTATTTTAGCCTATTTAAACAAAATATTTGTATGCATGCTTGCATGCTGAATACGAGGACATTTTATATTATACGTTAAGATCATGTATAAAACTGTATTCTGACAAATAAACAATCTTGAATTTGAATTTAGTAATCCCACCATTGGCTTTGATTCTTTCAGGCAACTGACATTTTTCATTAAGGCCAGACGCAAGGCCAAAATATCCTTTATATTCATTTTCAATTTACTCGACTACAAGTCAATGGCAGGCAAAGTGCATTCTATGATGTTATGGCAGTGATCTGTTGAGAGTGATGCTTTAGAGTAGAGTTAAGTAATTTGCCTGAATACATCCAATCTTAAGACAGTCCACGATTTTAAAGAAAATTAAGAGAATGGTTAAATTCCATTTTTTTTACGATCTCAATGAATATTTTATAAAGATGATTGTTTTATACTTATGTCATTCAAATCAAATCGTATGAAATGGGCAAAATGTTGGCACCAAACCATAATATATACGTTAAAGCTTTTTTTACACAGTTTCGACAATAAACGCTTATATTATATTATCAAGTCTTTTTCAAGACACTGTTCTATGCTAAGGTATATATAATTGAAATATATAATTGATTTGTAGATACACTCGTTACTTTACGGGATATAGACACTGTCTGTCACACAGGATTACACTGTCTGTCAGACAGTGTAATCCTTGACACGCATTTCGCCTCTCTACGAGGTATCATCAGGAGATGCAGGAGATGCTGACGCCCGGCGTCCACCCGAGAAATATGTATAAATATTATATACCTATGTCGTCTATTACTCGTAATACAAGCATTGCTTAGTTTGGAACTAGGTCAATTTGTGTAAAATTGACCCTGATATTTATTTACTTTCAGCCGCTATTTAGATAAAACAACAACCTATACAAATCTTTGAGTTTTTTTCTATGAAGATGAAACGAGGGATGAAAATATTGAAAGCAAAATCCATTCGGACGAAATTGCAGGTCGCAAGCTGGTTTGACTTAATTTGGTTAATATGCTGCTTCCTACTCTTTCTAGGCCGTAATCCGATTATTATATTTGCATATCAATAAGCTTACGCAATATATCCAAAATGAATCAACAAAAATATAGTAAATGCCATGAAATGTCATAAATATGAAAAATGGTGATATTATACAGACAGAAACTCGGTCGAGTGTTACAAAATCACCATAAAGTCAACATTTATTGGTAGTGGATACATTATGTTTATGTCTTAAAAGTAATATAAAAAACTGTTTACTATTAAATCTTTGGTATAAACTTTCAGACTGTGTTATTATGATGTATATCAAAACGCTGTTCCCATGGGAAATTCTTAAATCATGGCCGTATTTTCCTTCTAAATCATAAAGAGACATTCTGGCTTCAGAGTCAGAGTTTATATTCCTCCAAAAAAATCATCTTTTGCCCAAAGATTCTTCTCATTCCTTCATCCTTTCCGATATTACAAAATATGTGCAAAATTCCGTTTGCAAGGTTACTCATCAAAACTTCAAAAGTAACAAAAGTAAAGGTACAATCTTGGCTCAAATCTCTTTGTTATGAGGGCTTGGACAGCCTATTGGGAGTACTTAGGTAGAGCTACATACACATACCCACAGCTATATATATTATATTGCTTTAATTTATTTATATTTAATTCTTTAAATTTTATTTAAAATATAGATTATTTATTTATTTGGTTTCAATTCGGTTTTTTGTTTCCTGCGAGACAGGCGATATCTAGTGCAAGGACCAGTGCAAAATAACTTGAAATGTAGTTTATAATTAATAATTCTCTAATGTATAATGATTAACCAAATCTCTGATGTGAACTTAATCATTGGCAGGCAATAGGCCGTTTTCTCTCTCGATATCTATCGCCACCGCTCCAGAAAATAATAATAAGTAAAATACCCGGAATGTAGCTACGTAGTGTTCCTGTTGAAAAGTAAAGCGCAAACGTAAAACATCCCACGTATTAAAGGATTACCAGTAATGTTTCTATATCAATAACCATAAGTAATTCTAGTCCAAGAATAGCTCCTGCCTCCTCGCCGAACCCAGGGTCGAGACCCTGGGGCCGCCATCAAAACAAGGCCAATTGCATTGCCGCTCAAGTGCCGTAACGTTTAAAGTGTTATATTTAGAGAGATGACCTGGTAATGGTTCATTTTTACTTACATAGTAGGGTTTTCATTATAACTGTTTCCTTGTTTGTCAAAGGGCACAATATGGTATTTGAGAACTTTTGTCGGTGGTATGTTGTAGCAAGGTGTCGTTATAATAAAAATATTGGTGAAAAAAGTACTTAAATCTGATAAAAATTCCCCGAGATATAATAATGTTAAAATCTCATATTTGGGCTTTCCCAAAAAACGCTTCATACTAAAGCCTAATACATTGTGACGTCATTATTCGTAATACCTTGTAATTGGTAAATTAAGAACGTTGATCTGCAGCTATGTTAAAACTTGCGTTTATCAAGATGGTTTCAAACCTTTACCTTACGTTTTACGGGTTATTAAATGGTATAATTAGTTTCTAATATTCTCATACTTTAAAAATGGACTTTCCGACCCAACTTTAAATGCTCATAAAACGAGCTAGCTACACGTAAGGTAAAGAATCGAACTAAAAATTTTGACTTACTTCCTTATTTTGCTTATGGGACCTTATATAATTTTTACAAATTTTGAGATTACTCGACAACGCCGTGCCATTTGGTGTTAATATTATGTCTATATTTTGTATTATTTTTTTCAGTTTCGTTTTAGTGCTTCCAGATTATGTTTGAAAATGTAGGGGGTCAAAAAAAAAACAATTTTATCATGTCTTTTTTCATCTCCATAGGGTTTTTAAGGCATAAAATACGAGTACTATGTTAATTTCGAACAAAATTACCGTAACTTTCGAAAAAAATGAGAAAAATAATATAAACATTGAAAATCAACCAGTGTGCTCATACAATGTTTATAGTCAATTTACAAGTAGATCAGGAGACAGAACATCGATTCCAAATGCTATAAAAATGTATACACTATTTAATATCGATTATTTATTGACGATACAGAATTTTCAGTGTGTAATATAAAAATTAGACATTTTATTTTTCTCCGCACGAGAGTGGCCAACCATATTACATAGTCGACACTATAAATCAATACCAGGGTCAATAATTTTACACAAATCAACTTATACAACCTTTCTTGTTTCGTCGGTATTAAAGAATAATCGAATAATCCCGTTTCCACAGATTGTAAAACATGATTTTGTACGAAAAGTGTTAAAGCCTGATGATCTAAATTGGCATCACACAATAAAATTTGCATAATAATAGCACATTAGTATGCATTTTAACATAAACAAAGTTTTATGACAATTTAACATAAGTTATGAATAATTAATTTCATGTTTATTTTCTGTTAAAAGGTGTCAAGGATTTCTAGATTTGATATTTGGTGTTGTATTGTGTATAGTATATATTTTCGAATTATAATGCAGTTAATTAGTTTTATGACTTCTTAATTTGATTAGACGACTAACTTATAGTTAATTAATATTAAATAGGTTCCGCAAATAATATCCTTATCATAATAAAATTGTATTATTCCGCTGGTAATCAATCAGGTTACAGTTTCGAAATGGTATATTATGCAATCGATTATAATAACGATTGCATAATTTTTTGATTTAAATGTTTTTTATGCTATTTCAGTCGAACATATAATTAAGTTCAAACACTTAAAAAGCTAATTATATAACTATTGTATAATAAACTATACTTTTTCGACGAGTACTACAATAAATGAAACATGCCTAAAAAAATGCCTAAAAAACAGCGTTTTTTATTTAAATTCATTATAGTTCTGAGCGTAATTGTATAATAATGTATTATATTTCAGTGGCATATAATATAAACCATATAGTATTGAGTGATGATCCAAACGTAAAAAAGTATGCTGTTTTAGTAAGATCATGTTGAAGGTCTATGTAGCGCCCACCCCAGTATTGGTTGGTAACTTGGTCCTCGAAGTTGTCGACGAATTACGTCTATCTAGAACAAATAATACAATTAGGCAGGTGCAACTTCAAGAAAGAGATCAATCGACAGATCCAACTCGTATAAGCAGCGCCTGGGAAACTGCGACTTGTCTTCTCGTCCAGGATACCTCAAGTGCTTGAAGACGAAAGTCTTCAACCAGTGCGTATTACGGGTGATGATCTTTGGAGCCAATTCTTAAAGAAGCTCGGGATTTCTTTACGAGATCGAATCAGAAATGGAATGTGGAAATCTATTGAGGAGGTCTTACAGTGAACGCCCTATGGCTGAAAAAATGATGATGATGATGGTTATACATCGCGGTACACTTTTGATTTGTTCAAATCAATGCTAAAGGATTGGACAATCAAACCTGCCGGCAATTTCCTTTAGAATGATGTTCGTTTTATTTTTTATTTCATACGGAAATAATACGGAGTTCGTCAAAATGCGGAAATGCTCACGCGCTTAAATCGCTCTTCAAATATTCACCCTTCAACGAATCGTAGTCAATATTAAAGCCAGTAAACCACGTAATATAAACTGGGTGACGTCGTCACTTCCCTGTTTCAAATGTGCACGCGATGGAATATGGCTGCCAATTTATACGTCACTCGTGACTCTTGAAGTTTACGTATTTGTGGTTTCGTGCGCAAACAGGAACTCAAAACGTATGTTATGTCGATGTGGTGCATTTGCGGTCAAACGATGGACATAATGACTGTAGGGGAGACAGGGTAAAGTTGTCGCGCGGGTTGGTTGTAACAGCAGCCGTAATGGACTATGAACCGGTCGAAGGTCGCGAGAGCTATATCTCCCTCCTAGATAAAGCTTTCGGGATCCTTTGACACCGGTCGATGGACATACACGTTTGTTTAGTTTTCTATTATCGCCGTGCTGTGACAACCAACCCGTGAGACAACCTTACCTGGTCTCCCCTCTTCATCACCATTTCAACCATACGACGTCGTCTACTGGACACAGGCTTCTACAATAGATTTCTAGATGGGCTGGATAGAGGCGACCCGTATCCACCGCGTCCCCGCAACCCTATCTAGGTCGACTACCACGCTGCGCTTGCCAGTACGCGGTCTCCACTCAAGAACCTTTCTGCCCCAACGACCATCGATCATTCGAATTATGTGCCCTGCCTATGCCACTTCGGTTTGCTTACCCTGTTTGCTATGTCGGTGACCTTGGTTCGTCTACGAATCTCCTCATTTCTGATTCGATATCTTAGACAGATCCCGGTCTCCCCTATGTCGCCTTAAAGCTTTTCAGACTCAGTGTTTTTTGGTATGCTTCTTTTACCACATTGGTCCTTCGGATCGGCGATTCTTCTTTTTTTTCGTGCTCTTCATTATTGAACGTCGGGTTCATCTTGAATCGACTATTACTGGCCTCCTATTTTTACTTAACAATAGATATCTATTTTAACTATTGCTATGGGTTTTCTTTTTAATTATTTTCATTACTATATTTCATGTGGAACCAAATATACAATTCGGACCCAAAACTTAAAACTTTAATATCCTTAAAAAAATCAAGGCGGGAACGTGAATTTCATTTTGTCAAAGATTGTCTGTCGTGTTATTTTTACGAAAATAAGTTTCATAAACACGTGTCAAATTTCCTCGCATATTTAGAGATAAGCAGTATACATGCCTCGGCAGGAATGTCATTTCGTGGATTCGTATCTATTGAAGGACTCGGCTACGCCTCGTCCTTCAAAACCGTACTCATCCGCGAAATGACTTTTCCCGGCCTCGGCAGTAATATACTAAAACGTCACAGATTCACTTCCCTATAATCAGTGCCAAAAGCGACGCGTTGGAAAGAAATAATAACTCGCTATTTCCATTTTTATATCTAACAAAGTTTTTATTAGGCGTATTAGATTTGAACTCCTGAAGTTACACGTAATTATGTTCTTTTAACTAACTAGTTCTAAATCTTGCGAGGCAGTTCAGACTGTCCAGGACTGGTCAGCCATGAGGTCCGTCTGCTCGTGCCCTCTCTATAAAGGATCAATTTCCGTCTGCACAACCGGCTACCATTAGCTGCCCCGGAGGCGCGCACCGTATCGCGCATCATCTCCTCTCGCTCGAGCCCTACACTTCCTTAATACGCTTCTCGTATCAGCATTGCTTTGTAATGCTGTGTAATTATTTTATAAATATATAAATTAAGTCTTAACAACGGGTTGTCCCAAAGTGTTTCGCGATTTCTCATCATCATCAGCCAAAATACATGCTCTGATGGAAATAGGTCCACCCCAACTTTGTGGGGGGGGCTACCCTATCCTACTCTACATAAAATGATAATCCATCCGTTACTCTCACGCAGCTCACGCTCATCTACATTTATTATTATTTATTTATTATTGAAAATGTAACACGGCATTAAAGTAAAAACTACCAAAAGATACTTAAGTTAAATGATCTGATTAGGTTTTTCTGGGTTTCCCTAATCCTTGCAACAAATGTTGGATCATATTGTATGTTTCCCAGCAAAGACTTCTCTCATTGTAACTGACAATTCGAAAGTGCTTGTATCTAAGCCTACTTGAATAAAGGATATTTTGATTTGATTTGATTTGATTTGAAAAAAAAATACAGAGACTCAAAACAAAGTAGTTCTATTTAGGCGACGTAACTCCGTGACTCCATTGCGTCGTCTGATCTTGTGCTGGTGTAAGATTCGGAAGATTCGGCATGTCAAAACGTGATGAGAGTTTTGTCACATGATGGCTAACTTTCAGTGGCGTACGGTCCATATAGGCACAAAGGCACTGCCTACCCTGAACTAAGAAGCCCTGAACAACTATGGGCATACATATCATATCATAACATTTATTCATAAACAATTTTACATTGTGTTATAAAAACATAGATCCTGCCTACCCTGACGCTCTGAACGACCATTACTCCATATAGGCACAGAAAAACTGCCTAACTTTGGGCAAAAGCCCTGTGCATGCCACAGCTGACTTTGTTTATCATGTAATGCGCAATTCATAGGCTCGTGGGCAATTCATAGGTTCACCGATATTTCGGGTTCCTTATTTTACTTCCTAGGGTGGAGACTTCGAAACTACTTAAATTTTAGTTAAACCACTCCTCCGCTGCTTTGACAATATTGTAGAATAAGAAGATATAACCATGAAATATCTTCGCTGGTATTGGATATGCTTTTGTTACACATACACTTTCTTAAGCACTAATGGCTCTGAGCTGTAAACGTCGTGAGTCTTTCAACCACCATATCTCCGCAATTTTGAAAAAAAAACCGGATTTAAATTTTGGACTCGCGCAGGTTTCTGTACAAAATATACGCTACAAACGGCCGTATCTATGAAAATCCAGTGTTAGCAGAGCCCTACTCCTAAGCAAAATGTAAGCGGTGTTCGATCATTTTATATAGGTTATTACATAGACACATAACAGACATAAAATTATACTATTATGTCTCATATTCACATGTTATTAATAAGTTTAACCAGTAACAGAGTAATAAAATGGAAAACGTCACAAACCCACTTCCCGACAATCGCTGCCAGAATCCACGCGTCAGCTTTGTGACACAGCGCTTGTTGACGGCTCGCGTGAGGTCGTTGACTGCGTCACTTTATGGATAAATATAATTTGGTGAATTAGTTATTTTGAGGCTCAATAAAGAGTGCATGTGGACAATAAGGATCCGTAGCATGAGCCCAACTGACCGTAACGCATCATACTGTTCAAACTCTAAAGTTTATTCTACAAATAGGTCTCAAGGGCACTTTACATGTCTAATTTTACAATAAACATAAAAACTTTCACAATCTAGATTATGACATTATAGTTCATAGCAATATTAATGCAACAGCCCAATACCTGGGCACACTTTTACAGGGAGATGTATATTGTCTCCGGATCCATTAGATTATAATTATAACTTAACCTTCACTTACAGAGGTGTAAAGGGTCTCTAGGTGTCAAAAAAGTAAAAAATCAATAAAAAAAACACTCACTAAAGTCTGTTAAGGTTGAATTTCACCAATCTTTTATTCCTAGAATAACGACTATTCTTTAATAGTTATGTCAAATTAATATGGACTTTTGATATTACTATCCAAAAATAAGCGTTATTTTCTGGATAAAAGATTGGTGAAATCCAACCTTAGTGAGTGTAACTATTTATTTATCCGATTTAATAAAAAAATATTGCTGTTATGTAAATAAGGGTGACCCGCAAGTTTTGCTCTCAAGTGTATTTCTTTTATTTTTATTGAATCTATTTATTCTTAAAAACCCCTGAAAAAAAAGTCGTTAACGGGGCGAGATATTGCAAAAATCATTATTTTTGTATACTGTTATTTCTCTGATAAGATCGCGGAAATGGCTAATACAGTTGGGTATTGCAAAGAAAAGTACATTATCTAAATAAAACAGATTTTTAATAATAATGAAAATGTATTGCTGTCATTTAAATTAGAGTGACTCGCAAGTTTTGCTCTATAGTATAAATATTTATTTTTACAGTATCGTAAATACGGGTTACTGTAGCCCTGGAGGGTAATATTGGCCATTGAGATTTACTCTGTCCAGGTTATATTATTGCACTGTAATTATGGACATATGCCATGACGTTGGTTTTAGCTAGCCCCTAATGTTTTTGGGTTTTTTACTTGACCCTTTGAAATATGGTTGGCATGTGGGTCAAAGTTACCCGCCATTGGGTCAAAGTAACCCGAATGTACAGTAATCCTGTGGGTACGGAATCAAAGAAATCACGTTTCTTTAACGCCGACGCCATTAGCCTACACTAATGTTGGATGTTACACGTGACCTCATAAATTATGAGCTAAATGCCTCGATAAATAACGAACTCATCGGCTGAATATGTAGAAATACACGCCATTAATCTGCTGAAAAAATGTGATGGTGTTTATATTTTGGGGAAAGGTAATGCCGCAATGATAAACTCTCCTGGAGTATTGAGCTACGTATATTTTTATCTATTACTATTATAAAGTAGTAAAAATGAAATGTTTGTACATAATCTGTGAATAGATTTTGCTCTTATGAGATCCCAGGCAGTTTGCCTGGCTTTTTCAGATGGCGGGCTCTCGCCGGGGTTGCGGGCGCTCCATGCCGACTCTGCATGGCGAGGCCTGACACCACTACATCAGCAGGATTAGTAACAAGAAATTATAAATGTATATAAAAATAGCCACCGTGTAGATTGAACATATTCTCCAAAAAATAATTTCAAGGTCACTGACTCGAAATATAACAAGACAAGACGAGACAAGATACAACAATTTTCAAAATACAATTTCGGAATTTCCCAAAAAACACTCCATGCTTAAATCTAGGAACGTGTGACGTCACACGTTTCTACCTTGTATAGCGAAATTAAGAAGTTGGTTCTGCAGTTACGTTAAAATTTAAGTTAGGTACTCAAAACGGTTTCATAACAAAAATTACTATACTTTTCATGGGTTATTCAATAGTAGTGGACTTTCCCACCCAACTTTAAAGGCTCATAAAATAAACTACGCGCAAGGTATGTTTTTTTTTTGGATATTTACCATAGAAACTACCCTTTCCCGTCAAAACCACGGCTAAATGCTATCATATATAGTCACGTCAAAAAATAATCTCTACCCCGGCGGTAACAGGAAGTACTAGTCAACGCTAAATGCAGACCACACTTAATACCCTTAAAATCTCGGAATCGGGGATTAAGTCGTCGAACTTTATACTACTTCATTGAATTATTGAAACCAAGTGTCACGTGCTAACAAAACATTGAAACAAAAAAAATTGGCTCAAAGAACCACGTAGCAAATCCAACCTGAGATAAAGAACCTTAAGATTGAATTTGGCTTAGATTTGAGAGTAGATTTAGAACGTTTTGGTTATGAATATTCGGGTGAATTGATGGGAAAGTTCGTAGAAAAGTGGTTTTGTCTGAAATTTTGTGTAATGTGTAATAGTGGGTGAGAGATTAGTGTCATTGCGTAGTAAATTAGGTAGGATAATGTGGGCGTGAGACGCAGAAACTTTTGCAGTTTTGTCTAGACCGTGACTCATAAAATATAGTATTTATGTATGTGTGTATCTAATCACCTAATTGCACATAAACAAATAAACAAATTTATTACAAAATACGGATAAGTGGCTTGTAAGACTTATCCCTGTAAGGGATCTGATCGGTTAACCTTTGAGCAAACGAGAATAAAAAGTATATGTCAAAGAAAATAGACAATCATTATACGTATACCTACATTTAAATGTATAACCTAAACCAATAAATACATCTATACTATTATCAAGTTGTAAAAATGAAATGTTTGTATGTGTCGTTGTGGCTTCATCACGCTAAATCGGCTGAACGGATTTCAACTATTTTTGGTACACGGGTATCTGGGTATCTCCAGATGGTTACAGGATACTTTTTACACGACTATGCTAAAAAAAAGAGGGGTTATGACTTTTTCTCCTCCGCGAACGAAGTTGCGGGCGTCTTCTAGAACTATAATAAAGTTGTAAAAATAATATGTTTGTTTGTGTCGTTGTGGCTTCATCTCGCTAAATCGGCTAAACGGATTTCAACTATTTTTGGTACACGAATAGCTGGGTATAAAGAAAAAAAGGGGTTTTGACTTTTTCTCCTTCGCGAACGAAGTTGCGGGCGCCTTTGTCAAAAATGTCAACAAACATAGGAAAGTACAGAATTAAGATTCGATTTAAAATATTTCAGAAATCTCTCTTGGCCGGTTTTTGGGTATTGTATAATGTGGAATCAAAATGTTAATCACTCATGTAATTGATCGCATTCATTTCAGTTTCAATCGCTGACATATAATGGCGAACGGTCAAATTTAAAACCAACTCCGTTGCCGCAGTCAACTCAAAATTATCCCAGATCTCAGCAAAATCACAGTATCTTTAAACTTTTTCTCCTTCCGTTTAAAACGAGATTTATGAAAAGTTTAACTTTAATCGCCAGTTCTAAAGCTATACCCTGAACATATGTATGAAAAATGTCGTCGCGCGAGCAGAGCTCGCGTTAAGATAATTGTGGGGAAACATTTATCTTATCTTTATATGATGATTATCCTGGTTTTTATAGAAATTAAATGTTTAATTGTCTTAATTACTTCAAGGAATATGAGAAGCTCATATAATTTTAAACATTAAATGAATCTGTAGTTTAGTAAAAGAATTATAATTACGCTGAATAATTACCAATGGCACAAATAATGACAGAAAAATATAAAAAACCAGCCAAGTGCGAGTCGGACTCACGCATCGAGGGTTCAGTACAAAATATACGCTACAAATATCCGCCGTATCTATCAAAATCCTGTGTTAGCAGAGCCCTACTCTTAAGCAAATGTACGCGGTGCTCGGTCATTTTACATTGGTTACTGATATAGACAGACTGATATAAAATTATACTGTTTTTAGTATTTGTTATTATAGCGGCAACAGAAATACATTATCTGTGAAAATTTCAACTATCTAGCTATCACGTTTTGTAAGATACAGCCTGATTACAGACAGAAAAAGAAATAATATAAAAAGAACCGACTTCAAAATAAACTAAAAAGCCATAAATAATCTTTTATGTACGGTACGGATCACATTTGATCACCCTTTGAAGTCGGTGCCAAACCATTCATTTGTTACTACTAAGAACCGCGGCGGCGAGCCTTAAGTTATTATATCTACCTACATATATATTTAGTCATAGTAATTCGTATTTTTGTTGAATAAAGAACTTTATTTACTTCAGGTTTGGCACTGACTTCAAAAGGTGATTCAAATGTGATCCGTACTGTACATAAAATATTATTTATGGCTTTTTAGTTTATTTTGAAGTTGGTTCTTTTCTATGTCCATTATTAGTTTAAAAATATATATAAGCTGTCAATTTAACTATAAAGAATTGCTCATACTGCACTTTTTACGTTACATGAAATATACAATTTTAGTGTTAAGTCTTTTTTATTTTCTCGCAGTCGAAGTGAAAAGCAGAGTGTTTAACACGTGGCTAAAAGCCATTATGACACTCAGACATATTTGTCATAATGGCTTATTTTAGCCCCTTGTCAAACAATCTACTATTTTAGAGCTCGAATGGGAAGATTGAGGAGGCATTTTGCACGCATCTCGAGTCTTTGGAAGTAAGAAATGTAAAAGTTGGTTAGTTCATTGTATCTTCCATCATCAGCTCAGCATGAAATGATGACAACCAGAGGAAAAAAGTGATAACTTTAGAAAAATATATATAAAACATTGTTTCTCTCGATTTCCCTGGTATTCCATCATCTAATCCTGACTTGGTGATAAGGAGACTACTTCAGGGGCACACCAAAAAGAATATGACTAACAGTTTTAACGTATCTACCTATAATAGATGATTTTTTTAAGAATTATCCCCTAACTCTTAACTATTAAGAAGTTGTACCTTCCGTCATCAGCTCAGCATGATGAGATGATGACTATCATATGCAAATTCTTAAATAGCTTAAGAAAATATATCAAAAACGTTATAAGTGTCTATTAAATTTGAGCATTGCCCGCGATTTCCCTGGGATCCCATCATCAGATCCCAACTTAGTGGGAATGGGACCACCTCGGGAGTATATTCTTTCAAATAAAAAAAGAATTTTTAAAATCGGTCCACACTTGGCGGAGTAATCGGTGAACATACATAAAAAAAAATACAAACTATCGAACATATAACCTCCTACTTATTTGGAAGTCGGTTAAAAACGAACAGACGGACGGTGAAGTCTCAGTAATAGAGTCCCGATTTACCTTTTGAGTACGGAACCCTAAAAAACGATCGTAAGAGGAATAGTACCTGCCTTGAGACACTTATCGTTGATTATTTAAAGATACAATCTCAAGATCATTATGGTTCTTGCGTGGGTTAAACAGAAATCTACAATAGCCAAAAGCTTACTTATGCACTTGAAGAATTGGTAGTAGAGTCTTTAAAATTACCGGATAACTTTTACGGTCAAACCGATTGGCAATAAGCGAAGTAGACTATCACGCAACGACGACAGGTTTCCCAGAAACACTTCAGTAACCTTTTACATTATACATTACAATACTATATAAATACTCTCTCACGCTACCATTACATAGATGATGTATGCAGACTTATGCAGAGTCTTTATGAGTCATGTCATAAATTTGGCCTGAAAATAAATGTCAAAAAGACTGAAGTTATGGCTCTGGATATAATAGCCAGTCCACGAATTGACATAAAACTCGGTGAAGATTCGCTTACGCAAGGAGAGCAGTTCAAATACCCGGGGAGCACGATGACATCAAAGTGTCAACTTGATAACGAAGTCAACTGCAGAATTGGAGCCGCTGCAGCAGCTTTTGGCAAACTTCGTTCCAAGGTGTTCCGCTCACACGACATAAAGCTCCCTACTAAGGTAGCTGTATACATGGCAGTCGTCTTGTCGAACCTCTTATATGCCTCTGAGATATGGTGCTTATGTCGCAAGCATATTCGCTCATTAGATAATTTCCATCTGAGGTGCCTCCGCGACATTATGGGCATCCACTGGTCTGACCGTGTCAGAAACACGGAGATCCTTAGACGTGCTAATGTCGCAGGAATAGAGGCTCGTCTAATGAGACGACAGCTGTGGTGGTGCGGACATGTCTCCCGTATGTCAGAAGACAGAATCGCAAAGCATATCTTTTACTGCGAATTACAGAATGGCAAGCGAAACAGGGTGGCCAAATCCTGCGGTATAAAGATGTGCTAAAACGTCACATGAAGAGGGCTCATATGAACCCCCATACATGGGGGACAAAACGCAGAAGGACGGTCACAGTGGAGGTATATTGTGAACACGCATGTGCGAAATTTTGAGACCGAGAGATGTAATGAACTCAACGTCAAGCGCGACGAGCTCTAGGCCCGACCACCAGCGGCCATACAATATAATTATGTCGGAGGGGTGCTGACATGCAGTGAATGTGACCGCACGTTTACCGCTAAAATCGGCCATGTCAGTCACCAAAGACCTTTAGCGTCGCTCTCATAGGTAGGAAGCAAGTAGTCGCTGTAGTCGAACTCGGCTAAGAGATTATATACATATAAATACTAGAAAGAATATATTAAATACTGGAAGGTGCCTGGAACTTCGTTCGCTGAAGAGAAAAGTCACAAGAGCTCTTTTTATTTCAGCGTAGTCAATTAAAAAGTATCCTATAACCAACTGTGGATAACCAGCTACCCGTGTACAAAGTGTAGTTGAAATCCATTTGGACGTTTTTGCGCGATGAAGCCACAACGACACATACGAACATACACAAACATACATAAAAAAAAAAAACACGATTCAGTGATCTCCAAATTGATAGTCCGTTACAATATATATTTTTAAAATATCTTCAATGTACAGACATTTCATTTTTACAACTTTATAATGTACTAGTTATAGATATCGTCATATAGTACTCATAACACAAGCCTTATTGAGCTTACCATTGGCACTACTTTGATTGTGTAAAATGGTAATATTTATTTTTTTATGTATGAGATTGAACCTACAGGTAGACACGGGGTATCTAATTGTATGTGTACGAGTCAGCAATGCATGGGTTATCTAAAGCTCTGGTGTAACCCGTGACCAGTGCACAGTTCACTTCCCCACCGGGCGGCCAAGTGGAACGCCATTTATTTTAAGTGATAATTTATAAAATGGATCGTGTGGATTCAACGATAGGGCACAGTGTATATTGCGAACAGTGTTTTGAATTAAATATTAGAATAATTCTTGTTTTATTTTTAATTTTTTTTCTCTTGGATCCCAAGTAAGGAGGTACTTAATGCCAAAATGGATAAAAATAATGGATAAAATGTAGAATTCTAGAAACATCTGGCTGATTGCAAGAGCTTTGAGAGTTGACGGGAGCTTGAAATGTTTAATACATACATAATAAAATAAAACCGTTCAAGTGCGAGTCTGACTCGCGTACCGAGGGTTCCGTACAATTTTTTACTTACCCTAACTTTATTACCCGGTACCGGTTGAGTTAAGTTTGCACCTGATGCTATAGATAGCATTGCATACAAATCAGGTGCAAACTTAACGCAACCGGGTTGTTCAAATAGGTTTTTTGCAAATAAAAATAAAATTAGCTAGTTAGAGACATAGCTATAATTTTCGTGTAATATTTATGTTTATTAATACAAATTGTGAAAATTTCAAAATTTTCGATTTGTAAACTTCGTAGATACAGGGGGAATGGTGTTTTTTTTTCACATTTCCCTTAATAAAACAAAAACTAAACACATTAAAAAATAAAAATAAAATATTCAAAAATATGCAGGTCAAGGCCTTTTATATAATACCCATTTGACCCAGTAGCTAGCTTTCTTTCTTTCAATTTTTACCACCCCTCATATTCGTCGTTTTTTTTGAAAATAAATATATATTTTCTTAAATATTTCTTGTGCCATACATGTGGGCTAACCATGTTTATAAATATTCCAAATTTTTAAATAGTTAGCATAAGTAGTTTCTGAGATATGGCGCTTTAATAATCGGACAGACAGACAGACAGAGTCGCACCATAAGGGTTCGTTTTGTACCTTTTTCGTACGGAACCCTAAAAAAGTCGAAATGAGAACTTTCCTTCTTTCACAAGTTTGTTAAGAACAATCCTTTGATTTTTGTTATATTTACGTACATGTGCTGGTTACGTCCTTTTGTTGACTGGTACATATTTCGACAGTTATTTTAGAAACACTAAGTTTACTAAACAATTCTTTATTCTTAAAATACAACAATTCTTTTGAACAAGTGAATATTTTCGGAAATGATGGCTCCGAAAGTAGCATAAATCGTGTACGTGTGCTAAATCAAATCTCTAGAAAAATATAAAAAAAGGTAACGATTAGTGAACACTCATCGAAAATAATTTTAGATTTTTAATAGATTAGATTTAGATTTAGATATACCGTTTTTGAGTTATTGCTGAAAAACTGCGCTTCTCGACCAAAGGACGTAAGTACCATGACTGTGCACTTTATGACATCGTATTTTTTTTATCTGTAGTGCCTTTTTTTGTAGTAACGGCTACAGAACCCTACACTGAGTATATAGTCCGACATGCTCTTGTTCGGTTTTCCATTTGCTTCAATAATGTAATGAATAGAACAACTGCCAGTGTTAACTACGCTGTGTGTATTCGCGTGGGTGTCCTATCGACCTACATTCGACTCTGGACTAACTCAGGGCAAAGAGTAACGCAACGACTACTTATAGACTAGACACATTTTTGTCGGTCACAAGCATACCCAATATCTTGGTGAGGGCACAGGGTTTTTGGCCAAGGTAGACAGTTTTTCTGCGCCTATAGGAGCCATGGTCGTTCAGGACTTCAGGGTTGGCAGTTTCTCTGAGCCATGGTTTTTAGCAAAATGGCAAAAACGGAACCCTTATAGTTTTATTTTTTGTTTATGTTTTATTCAATAACTATTTTCATTGCTTTTGAAATACAATCATTAGACACAATTATAACCAACATATTATTTTACAATAAAAAATAAGTTTGCAAAGAGATGACTCGTTCAAATCGACCATATCAATAGCATTAATAATGTAAATTCTTACAAATTTAAATAATTAACTTTAATTGGCCAATTATAAATTAAAATTTTATATTACCTACATACTAATTTACAATACAAATTAAGATACTATAAATAAATATCAGTAACAATAATATTTTCTTCTGTTTCCGCGATTATTACTCATTGGTCCTCCCGTGACCATGGAAAGCTGGAAAGCTTCCGAAACGTCGGGAACTAAAATAAGATAATATACGCGATATAATCCGATAAATTGTTTTATTTCTATCAGTAACAATGTCAAAAAAAATAAAAATAAAAAATCAATCACAATAATAATGTCAATTGTTTCCAATTTAAATCAATAACTCTAATAGGCCACTTATTGGTTGCAATGTGAATTACATTATTTACATTGCAGAAAATCGACAATTAAGTTAAACGATTTAGTGAAAAGATACTTTTTGACTTTTGCACTAAACATTTTACTGTTTATTATAGTTTTGAATTCCACTGCTAGTTTGTTATATAGAAGGATAGACTGGTTCTTCAATTCCGTTCGTATGTCAAAGGTATATTACTCAAAAACTACAATATATATACTGATAAAATGTGTGTTGTATAATAATAATAATAAATTCTTTATTTCGGAAAAAATCATCCATAGCTGGTTAGTAACGTTGACTTATAACTATATTATTTCTTAAAATTAAGATTAAGTAGTTAGGTAGGTACTAATTTACACTACAATACAAATTCTGCAACACCTTTGGTTTGTCTTACCCAAAAATGCAATATGGGACAATCATACCTTGTCGCTAATGCATTCAGGATGCTGTTAGGGCTTTGTCTAATCCTAGATAATAGCGAGGCAATCTTTTTTCTTATGATGGCATGAAAGCCGTCTGTGCGGGCCTCCGCAAACATACCAGATGCGCTACACCTACTAGACAGCCCCAACAACATCCTAAATGCATTATTGTATTGTACACGGAGGACGTTATAGGCCCGTTTCGTATACTTGATCCATAGGCTGCTCGAGTAGAAAGACTGGCAGTATGCCTTAAATAATGTTACCTTTACTTCGGTGGAACATCGAGCAAACCTACGGATCAACATGTTACTCCGAACCGCTAACGCCCTCCGCTCCCTCTCAATGTCAGAATCGTCATTAAGAGATTCCGTCAATACGTGACCCAGATATTTCACCTTACTAACACATTCCAATTCAGTTCCATTCAACAATATGGGAGGCACATAGTACGGCTTGATCCTACCTGCCTTAAACACCATGACCTCGCTCTTTCTCGCGTTATATTGGAGGCCATGAGACAGAGCATACGTTTCACAAGTTGTGAGCAGTTGTTCAAGCGCGCTAACTGAAGGACTGAGCAGGACCATATCATCAGCATAGCTGATGTTATTTATGCATGTACCGCCCACATAACATCCAGCATGCATCCCGCTCAGTCTTCCAATCAGCTCGTTGATGTATAAATTAAAAAGCTTGGGTGACGTAATTCCCCCCTGCCTCACACCGCACTCCAATTTGTACTCGTTGGACCAACCGTTAGCCCATCTCACCTGGTTAACCTGATTAGAATACCAGTACCTGAAGATATTAACACACTCACCCGGTATGCCTGTTTCACTAAGTTTACGCCACAGTATGTTATAATCAACTCTATCAAAGGCCTTCGAGAGGTCTAGGAAACAGGCATACACTGGCGTCCTTCTCTGTGTGTAATAGCCCACCGTATGTTTTAGGCAGAGAATGGCGCTCTCAGTAGACAGCCCGGGCCTAAACCCAAACTGCGCATCATGTATCTTCAGGTGCCTGGTTAGAATGGAGTCCAACAAACTATCCAGGATCTTAGCGGTAGTTGTTGCAAGCGAGATGGGCCTATAGTTGGTCTTGTCAGACAAATCACCTGTTTTATTTTTTACAACCGGCACTACTATAGTTTTCATGAGTGCACTAGGCAGGTAGGAGTGACAAACACAGAGGTTAAAAAATAGCGCGAGCACACGATACACATGGGTTCCAGCACATTTATAGTGCTCGATGCTGAGACCGTCATGACCAGGCGACTTACCTCTCTGCATCTTGCTGATAGCTAATTCGACCTGTTTAGCATTGAAATAGATTTCGCGTTTGTCGCTGCCGGTCTCAGCAGTATAAGCCGCTACTTAGTTTGGTAGTTAAATAACAAAAAAATATATTTCTAGGGGTGCCCCCTCCATACATATATCAACGTCTGGCACATATCTCGACAGTTCTACAAAAAATACTTCAAGGTTTCTAAAAAAACTAGATTTAGTAAATATTTTCTGAACTCGATCGGAAAGTTGAATAAATATATTTATATATATTATTGTGGTGTCATCACCGCCAATCAGGTAAACGGTTTCAACTACTTTTCGTACATGGGTAGCTGGGTATCCAAAGATGGTTATAGCACATGTAGTGTGTGTGTATCCTGTATGTATGTATACATTGTCTCATCTACACCGGTGACGTGGTAGCTGTCACCAGTCAACGAGTTGTAGCGGCAGAGGGTGGACGTACGCTTGCGTGCCGGGGTGTAACGATGAGCCAGTGATGCATTACTTTAAGTAGTATATCGTACAGGCACGAATACTACAGCACAGATTATATAATACTATATAGGATACTTTTAACCCGACTACGCTGTCGAAAAATATAGGAGTTAGAACTTTTTCTCCTCCGCGAACAAAGTTACTATTAGATACTAGATGAGGCCCGCCTTCTAGTATCTATCTAATAACTGCGATAAATGTCTTGTCTACCCTAATAATCTGTGGTAAAACAATACGATAAGTACAGTAACAATTTCAAATAAAATATTGTACAAATGTTTAGTAACCTATCGCCAAGAATACGTGGCCTAGAATTTTAATATTCTCATATATTTACGATTCTAATAACTTGGCAGGGACGCTTTATATTATTTAGTTTATCAATATGCACACTGACCTCTTTTTAAAATTGGCTGCGCGGTTACTCGGTCGGTTTTAATCGAATGAATTGGATAATTTAACTGTTGGATTTTATAGCGTGATAAAAATATACGCAGCCGAGTCGGAATGGGGCTGAGCTGTCGTGGGCATATCTATTAGATAGATAGATAGAAAAATCTGTTAAAAAAACATTCTTGTGTTCATACTTTTCTTTGAACATCCATCAACTACTAACGATTCTAAAGAGCTCAAACTTGGTAGGATTTAATTTATTTTATTACAGAGTTTCTCTGACCACCCTCCTGCTCCATCATCAGATCAGCTCGATGGTATCATCTATTGCACTGTCACCAAACTTACATAAGTATGCCAAATTTTAGCTCTTGGAAACCGTGAAGTAAATTAAATTTAACTTGCAAGATTACACATGTGTCGGAAATATTGCTATAAAGTTACAGTTAACAATAAAAATATAATTGTTGTCATAATATATTTATCTGAACTATTACAAAATTGTAAAAATTTAACTTCTGTACATTAAGGATATTTAAAAAAAAGTGATTTGGAAATATCTGAAGGAGTTTACGCAAAAATCGAAAAGAAAATTCATTTCAGCCTCCTGCAGATTCTGATTCATAAAAAATACAATAATAAAACCCGTGACCTTCAAATATTCCCTATACCTTTTTTTTATTTTCGAGGCATTTTATTTTTACAGCTTTATATATATATATATATATATATATATATATAGATGCAGAATCGAAATAGGTCAGGTTAGGTTTTGTTTTACAGTAAAGTTGGAAAATATAACATTGAGGAATGATACAGTTTGGGAAACATCTTTACCTAAGTTGCTAATTAATTACTAACCCCCTGAAATGCTGTTTGCATTAATCAAAACAATGTACGCGAATTCAGTCTCATTACAAAGAACAAGCAAAACAGCTTGGCGTGACGACACCCCGCCACCATGAACTGCGAGGCAACTTTTTTGATCTGCCCGGGGTTCCCTTTGTTATTTGCTCATGTCAGACGGGATTAAGTCAATCCCGATGTACAGTGTACTCTGCGACCTAAGTACTCATAGAATAAATCGTTACTGATATTTTTATTATTTGTATCTCTCCTTGAGTCACGCTTGTCGTACGTCCCGGATTTTTGAGAGGTGTGCTGCGCTTTCTCCGAGGTTACTCGCGGCGTTATGCCCTTTAACACTTCCACCCCTGCGATATATAGCTCTAACGCTCCTCTCTGGACAGCCAATGAAAGCAAGCCAGAGCTGATAGTCCTACAGGTCCTCTAGGGTATCCACTCCGGTCGATGAAGACACATCAAGAGGCGAGGGCCCTGACAGACTCTCTGGAGATCTCGGGTCGGTGGGGTCATCACTCCCCAACAGCTCGCCACAAGCTGTCCTGCGGCCTTATTATTAATATCTTTGTTCAATTATAGTCTTAAGCTAGTTATTTTCCAATATAAATGTAAATAATAAAATACAAAAAGCAAATAAAAAATTATAACACATTTTAAAAAACCTAACCTAGGGTGCCGCCGGCAGCGGGGCAGGGCTCAAGCTACCGGTGGTTAGGGCTGCATAGAGAGGAACCTCCTGACATGCGTGACGTGTTACTGCCTTCTGTATCTGACCCTTAATCCAGCCATCTAGAGAATCTCTTAAGATGTTCGTCGAGACTTTGCTATATGTCAGTTTTCCGAAACGACTATTGGGACAATGATCGTCGAATCAACATCCCACATGGCGGTCACCTCGTGAGCCAAGGTACTTGCTGAGTTTGTCCTTCTCGGCCTTCACGAGGCTCTCGTCATGTAGGATGGTGATGTCGGCGAGCATTGCCCGGCGCTTAAATCGATCTACCAGCACTATAGTAGGCTTATAGGCTACGATTTTTTTGTGTCAGGGAGACGGTTGTTTTACCATGTATTTATCGCGCGATAAACGCAACTACCAAAGGCAAGGACACTAAGGTCCATCGCTGGTGAGTTCTTAAAAAAAATACTAGTGGCTCTGCTAACTGATGGCCTCGCGAATATATCCCGCCCCATATCTCAGCCATTTTGAAAAAAAAACAAAACCTGAATCGCCAAAAAAAAATTTCCCGAGAATCGGTTGAGAAATTCAACTTGTACTAGCGGAAAACAGACGCCGGACAGACATACCTACAGACGAAAGTATTTTTGTCCAAGCTGAAACGGAGACGCTTCGCTCGCTTAGTCAATAAAGTTATAAAAAACAAATGTCTGTACATTTATACTATTATAAATTTGTATAAATGAAATGTCTGTATATTGAAGATATTTTCAACAAAATGATTGTAACGGACTATTTGGAGGTCACTGAATGGAAATATATATATATATTAGTTTTTGTATGTGTCGTTGCGGCTTCATCACGGCGAATCGGCTAAACGGATTTCAACAATTTTTGGTTAGCTTGGTATCTCCAGATGGTTATAGGATACTCTTTACCCGACTACGCTCCATAAAAAAAGATTCTTCAAAAGGTTCTTCAAGAGGGGAGTGAATAGGTTCTTAAAGGGTCGGCAACACGCTCGTAATGCCCCTGGCGTTGCAAGCGCTCATAGGCTGCGGTGACTGCTTAACATCAGGCAGACCGTACGCTTGTTTGCCACCTTAGAAGTATAAAAAAAAGCGTTATGATTTTTTTTCCCCTCCGTGGACGAAGTTTGCGGTCATCTTCCAGTTGAAGATATAAAAAAGTGGATACGGACTATTTTAAGGTCACTTTTTTTTGGATTTTTTTTATTATTTGCGTCTTCATCACTTCAAAACAGCTGAATGGATTTGAACCAATTTTGATACACGGGCTAGTCATCTACAAATGGTTATAGGATACTTACCCGAATAAACTGAAGATGATTTTTTTAGGGTTCGGTTCCCAAAGGGTAAAACGGGACCTTATTAATAAGACTCCGCTGTCCGTCCGACCATCTGTCCGTCTGTCACCAGGCTGTATCTCATGAATCGTGATAGCTAGACAGATGCAATCTTCACAGATGATGTATTTCTGTTGCCGCTATAACCACAAATACTAAAAACAGTATAATTTTATGTCTATCTGTCTATGTCAGTAACCAACATGAAAAGATTAAACACCGCGTACATTTAACTTAGGAGTAGGGCTCTGCTAACACTGGATTTTCATAGATACGGGCGTTTGTAGCGTATATTTTGTACGGAACCCTCGGTGCGCGAGTCCGACCCGCACTTGGGCTGTTTTTTTTCTCCTCCAATCAGGAAGTCTACAAACGTAGCCCCTACTGAATATATAGGACCTCTTTTTATACTTTCTCTAAGTTTCATTGTGTTTCAACTCGCTATGAATAAATTACAATATTTTTACCAGTTAGCCAGAGAAAGTTCAACATGGGTATCGCTTTTAGATATTTCCAGTATCCTTGCGATAAAACGCGATTTATATAATGCCGCTGAAGGCTGGCGCGGAGAAAGCATGGGCCGCTTAGCATATTTAAGTAATTAGAGATACGGAAGCGATTTGCTAGCAACGCCTGCCCTTATACCGAGAAACTGCTACAAACTAAGATATTATCTACTTAATTATATCTGTGAATATGGGCATTAATAATCGGTGAACATACATAAAAAGTAAAAAAAAAGATTCCGACGAATAGGGATGATGACTAAATTTTAATAATTAGTGCCTCATGTAGATTATGAAAAAATATTGGTCACGTATTTTTTATTTTTTACATTATTGAAAAATAAAGGCGATACACTGAGTCAAAATGTCGCGTGACGTCATTCCTAAGTCCAAATTTTACTTAGGAGTGACGTCACGAGCCGGACTCCAAACTTTAACTGGAACTGTACCTAAGTAATAAATTTGTTTAAGAACTTCATACTAACATGAGTGCAATGAAAGATTTTGATTTGATTTGATTAATGCGATTTATATAATTATTTTACGACTAATTAGAATTTTGTTTTTCATATCCAGTCATCATGCCTATTGAGAACCTCCTCCTTTTTTGAGAGACGGTTAAAAAGACCGGCCAAGAGCGAGTCGGACTCGGACACCGAGGGTTCCGTAAAAAATATACACTACAAATGGCCGTATCTATGAAAATCCGGTGTTATCAGAGCCCTACTCCTAAGAAAAGAGAGCTTATCTAATCTATTACTATTATAAAGCTGATGGTACATATACAGGGTTACAATTATTATTATTCGCATTCCCATAATATATTCAGTCACTATATAGTGACATGTGAAAATTACAATGGCAACATAAGACTAGGTACATATTGCCTAAGAAAATATAAATATAAATACTCGGTCCAACAATAATTAAATGACCCAATTAATGTCAAGACTGATAATGATCAATTAAAAATAGTAATGACTTAAATATAATCAAATCAATAACTCATTAATATATTGCGTACAGTCGGGGTTTTACCATTATATGTCATTCGCACAATTTAAATAAAATAAAAAAATAAGAATAAAAATTAAGGTCAGTTAAAACAAAATAATAATAATAACAGTAGCAGTAACAATATTAATATATCCACGATCAAAATTTATGTCCAAAGAATTAATTAATACCATAAAAACAGTTTTCACATAATATTTTAAATAATTTCTTCTTAAATTCTTGGTCAGGTGATGTTTTTAAGGGTGATGGTAATTTATTATAAATCTTGATGCACATGCTATGGGCACATTTATTTCTTATTACTAGCCTATTACTTTCTAGTAACAATCGGTGTTTTCTGTGCGACCTAGCATTATCCTTATTAATAAAATTGAAGAGTTAAGGGTGAGTTTTAACGAAATTGGCAACTTCAAAAATGTTAATACAGGGCAGTGGGAGTAAATTAAGTTTTTGGAATAAGGGTCTGCATGACTCACGGCTATTGATTCCACTTAAGGTCCTGATACATTTTTTTTGGGCCACGAAAGCGCGATCGGCATCCACTGAGTTTCCCCACATGATGACACAGTATCTTAAAACTGACATAATGTACCCATGATACGTCGTTAAGGCTGTTTGTAATGATACTGTTTGTTTGATACGCCACAGCGCATATACAAATTTATGGATTTTTTTACAAACATTATCAACATGTTCCTTCCAGTTACCCTGCGTATCTAGGGTCACACCTAGAAAAATAGTGCTCTTTACTTCTTCGATATCGTCAGTGTTATGTTCGATTTTCAATTGATGTGGTTTTGCCTTGAAGATATAAAAAAAGTGATAGGTGGGTGAATCAACTTTTAGACCCACACTTTTGACGTCTCTAGCGTTACCAAAAATGTCTCTGTAGTTACCAAGAAATCGGGCTTCTAATTATTAATCATTTTCCTTCTAATTATAATTATTTTCCTGTTTAATAGGTTTAACAGACAGGGACATTCAACGATAAAACATACAGCTCAAATAAAAAAAAAGAAACTATTATTTAAAGGCGTTATTTTACAGTAAAGTTTAAAAGTTGTGGACAGATTTGTGTGGGTCTAAAAGTTGATTCACCCAGGTATGTGCTATTTGAAGATCAATGAATCGATTTTTTTAAACTATTTTTCGCATGCATGTGTGTTCGTACCATCGTCACGCTTAAACTGCTAACAGATTTCTACTATGTAGGCAGGGTAGCTGGTTATTCACATATGGTTATAGGAAACATTTTACCCGCTACGAGTACACTGGAGTAAAAATGGGGGATACGACTTTTTCTCCTCCGCGAACGAAGTAAATTTAATTATTTTAACTCTTTAAGCGATAAAACTTCGATTCAAAAACCTTAAAAAAAATAGGATCTGCCTTGTGCTTTTATGTTCAGGTTATCTGTAAAAACTTATTCTTAGCTGTACTGGGAATATTGTTATTGGAAGTGTGAAATCCGGGAAATATAATTTTAACAGGTTTGTGTAAATATACAAACCGTATTGTTCACATTTTTCTTCGAAGTTCGTTGAACACTCTGTTACTAATAATACATAATTACCTACTATGGTAAAAGTATACTCATTAATATAATATTTGGAACAAATTCCCATCGTGCTTAAATTTCCCAAAATCCCGTTTCCGTTCTCAATTGAAATACGCCATATTTTTAGAAATTATTAATTTTTTGCCCCCCCCCCCGTCCTCACTCCATAAACGATCACATGATCTCTGGACGAGCCTTAGTGCTCGTACTTCTCTACCACCTACTTGTAACTAAGCTGTGGAATTGAGCTTCCCTCTGAAGTGTGTCCGAAGCGCTATAAGATGAGATTCTTCAAGAAACTAGGTAACAGGGCTCTCAAAGGCTAGCAACGTATGGGCGACTCCTACGGTGTTCCACATACGATGATGATGTGCGACCATGACCACTTTCCATCAGGTGGCTCGTCTACCTGTTTGAGACTTATTACATAAAAAAAAACTTTTCAGCATGAAGCTTTAACATCAGTATCTTCTTTCCCACTATCCCACAGCCCTTAAACGATAGCATGCTCAAGTGTTGACGTTTTAATGCCGAAGGGCGTAGCCGGTGAGCAAGCACAGCCCCAACGGCTGTACTTGGTCCTTCGAGCCGGATACTTCCCGGCGTCCATTCCCTTTGTTGGATCTTTTCAAATGTGATGGTAATGAGACGGGATTACTTTGAATTTTTGAGCGACGGCAAATGAAAGGGTGTTTCTTAATTTATGTTTACGAAAGGTTGAACAAGGGTTCATCTTGATCTTATTCTTGGGTCGAGGAAAATATAAAGTGCCTTTCAATAAAAGTGAAGGAAAATATTGGTTCTGCAAAACAGTTGGCTCTTTTTTACACGCTTTTTACTAAGTTCAACTCTGAGTAACCAAGTAAGTACATAATTAAAAAAATATTGCTAGTTAATTTTGACCTATTGCTCGGTTTTCGATTGAGCTACAATTGGCATACTTATGTAACTTATTTAAGTTTGATGAGAATGCAATATAATTATACCATCAAATTAATCTGATAATGGAGCTGGAAGGTGGTGGAAAATTCTATTCTATTCTATTCAATAAGTAATTGACGGGTGTTCAAGAAAAAGTCAATAAAAGCTTGTCACAAAAATGTAATTAAAAAAAACTTATTTCACAACTAGGACTTTAATAGAAACTGTCTAGCCTTGGTTTCTAAAATCATAGAAACCGTTCCAGACAACATTACATATTTTAATGAGTATACCTAACGTGTGACGTCACACGTTCCTTCTCTGTATGGGGTTTGGTAATATTCTTATAAGTGAAGTCTAATTTTGATTGCCATTGCAATATACACGAGATATTACTGTTATTTCCTAAACTCCAGGATATTGGGCGTGCTAAGAACCGACAGTGCAGGAAAATTTCCAAACATCCTATCAATTTACTTAATAATAAAGTGGCTGGCGATAATTTTCCGCTTTGCTAAAGATTTATGAACATAATTAGTAGAATAGCTATGGATAGATTAGAGTCTAATTGCCAATGGTCAAGTGTTTTAATAATTTTACTATTCGCTCAAGTGTTTTGATTGATGGCGGCTGTATGTTATTATAATTAATATTCATACTGACAAAAACTATATGTTTATGAGTCTAATCAAAACTGGATAACTATCGTATAAAATTTTTGTGTTATCAAAAGCTTTTTTGTTCCATTTCCACATCGTTTACCAGCCTGTTCCTTTGTTAAAGAACGCGATAAAAAATCCTAAATTATAATAACAAAACGTTACTACTATTAATGATTTATGAACGAATAATCGCAGGAAAAAACCGCTCTGTTCCGGAAATGTGTAAGGCCCATTAAGATTGGAGCCAAAAGGTCTCAAGTTGATGTGAAGAACATAGTTTGATACATCGTTCTGATTTAGACATAGTTTTTCTCTTACTCATACGTACTCGTGTCGTGACGATTGGACAGGACGAGACCTCTAATCATTACAATCTTGGAAGACGGGTTAAGTTGTAAGCAGATATCGTAAATTTTATTGCATTTCCATTGAAGGCATCGTGGACTACGGGTCCATACGTGTGGTTCATTGCAATCAAAAATAACACTTTTAAATAAGACCGCCTGTTGTGTACCTCCGATTAATTGTAACTTTCATTTTCTGTATTTCTGTGTATTTGGGGAGTGGATTAAAAAGTATTTGTATTGTATTGTCCTTTGTCGTTAATAAAAATTTCCCACCCTCAGGCAATTTTCGTGATTTATAAACGAAAGCTATAAATAGGTAAGTATATGTAGTTTGCTTCTACGTTTTGGCTGAAATGGGGATTATACAACTTTAGTCATCTCGACGAGAAACTTCTTATTTAGTTAAGTAACATGGCACTCTGGGAAAATTTAGGGAAATATTTATAGGAGATATCGAGTAATATTGTCATGACGACCATAACATAAACTAAACGAACGAATAAGTTCATCGACAGGCGTCGAAAGATCGCGAGAGCTTTATCTAGGGGGAGATTTAGCTCTTGCGATTTTTCGATTCCGGTTCATAGTCCACTATGGCCGCTGTGACAAACGATCCGTGAGACAAATTTGCCCAGTCTCGCCTATTATTATGTTTTATAAGAGGACAGTAGCAACAACGAATTCTAATTGTAGTCAGCTGCATGAAGACACAACGAAATTCAGTCTTTAAAAAATCGTCATCCAAATCTTCTTTGGCCTTGAAGATTACTTTGATTATTAACCTTATGGTTTAAAAAAAACATGTTTTCTTGAAAAGTCCCACCTCAGCATAATGCTAGCTGGAAAGCCAGCTCTGATCTTCCGGTGAGGCTCAGTGAGAGAATTAGGAGGGTTTTCCCGCTCATCGTTCCTACATTGGACGAAGTTAATACAAAAGAGGCCCTTTTTATGGCCTGAGTACAGAGGAGCTACTCCGAAACTAGAAATTTGAAGTTCGTAAGGCGCTATCCCTCTCATTCAAATACAGTTTAACATGAGAGCGAGGCGGACGGAATGTTACGATCATCGTATTTCGAGATTTAGAGTAAACCTCGACGCACGCCTGTACGCATTGTCCGCGACCGTAAGTCTCGTCCCTTTGTTTGCTGAGGCCACCTCTCGACCTTTTAGTGAGCAGCTCGTTATCTGATATTACGAAATTACGGTAATGCTTAAACAAAAAACCGGCCAAGTGCGAGTTGGACTTGCGCATCGAGGGTTGTGTACAAAATTTACGCTAAAACATCCGTATCTGTGAAAATCTAGTGTGAGCAGAGCCTTACTCTTAAGTAAAATGTACTCGGTGTGGGGTTTTATATTGGTTACTGAAATAGACAGACGGACATAAACAATGAAGATTTACAGGTTTAGTTGTGCTATAAGGGCATTGTACCAAATTGCATGTGACTAGGACTACTGGAAGTACCCTATAAGTTTTCCATGGACGAACATGTGTATGGAATAGAAACACCTTTTTTAATTATTTTACCTTTGGATTGCGTTGAATTCAAAACTTGAATTTTTAAACTTAAGTGTTTGATTTTAATTTCAACTTGATTCCTCCCTTCCTCATTCCTCATGCCCTTGCCAGACAGACAGACAGACTGACAAAAAAATGATCCTATAAGAGTTATTTTCTCTTTTTGAAGTACAGAATCCTAAACATTTTTGTTGAGGTAATACTTGATTGGGTTTTATCGCTAAGGGTACTTATTTTTGCAGATTCTACAGTCATTGAGTAGTTTATTTAAACTCATTTCAAGAAGAACCCTTTATGATACTGTAACAGAAGCACCTCAAGTGAGGAGAGCATTAATTCACGGAATGCACTTTCGGATTATCTTATACTTAACATGTATTCCACACCAGAAGTTGGCCCGAAACTTCGTTCGCGGAGGAGAAATAGCCATAACCCCTCTTTTTTATTCAACGTAGTTGGGTATAAAGTACCCTATAATCATCTGTGGATACCCAGCCACCAGTGTGTCAAAAATAATTGAAATTTGTTGCGCCGATTTGGCGTGATGAAGCCACAACGACAAATACAAAGACACAAAAAAATCTGTGACCGTTAACAATAGACCATTATAAACTTTTATTTAAATATCTTCAATGTACAGACATTTTATATTTGCATTTATTTTTAATAGATAAGCGTTAATTAAAACTAGTTCTTGTTTTATATCAGGTGGAGCCACGGTCATATGAAAACCCGTTATTGGTAAATATCTACGTAATCAGGCTGATTTGAAGAAAGTTGTTACAAACATTTTGTATCTTTGTTTTCGTGAGTGTTTTTTACAGAAGAGCTTCTAGTTTCTGACGATCAGATTATGAATAGTGACACATACTAGTAAATGTACGTATCTCAAATAAAATAATATCCATTGATTGACTTCAAAATCAGTTATCACAAAGTGAGCTTATGGTTCAAGATGTTACTAATCTATACTATTATAAAGTTGTAATAATTAGATGTCTGTATATTGAAGATATAAATAAAAGTAATACGGACTACGCCACTGAATCAATTTATTTTTAATTTTTTGTATGTTTGTATGTGTCGTTGTGGCTTCATCAAGTTAAAACTCTTCCACTTTTTTCAGTACATGGGTAGGTAGGTATCCACAGATGGTTATAAGATACTTTTTACTCGACTACGTTGAAGCATAAAAGAGGATTATGAGTTTTTTTTCTTCTCTGACGAATTTGCGGGCACTTTCCAGTCTTGCTTATAAAAACGATGCAAACTAAATCAGGCTGATTGCTGCAAACGACAAAACTGTTATGATCGCGGAAAACCGCATTCCCTTGGGAACGATCACGTTTTTAACATCTTCCTTATTTTTTTGACAGCCCTTACCTTCAAACCATGCGCCCACGTCTAAATATACAAGCACACAAAGAGAACAAATCAACAAACGAAAACCGACTTAAGTGCCATGGAAACCAATGCAGAAACGATCTTTTAGAAGCACTCTTCCAGTGATCGGCCATCACACCTGACCTCCATAGCCCTTAGCAACTACATTGCCACATTAGGCATGAAAATAAACCTTTTCTACATCCCAATAAGGTCCACCAACACCCATACTTCTAGCGGATTAACTACTATATCCAACGCACGAAAATATATCTTCAATAGTTCGTTTTAGAATTTAAGTTTCTTTGTAGCTGCTGGCTAGGTTTCCTAACACCAAAGAAAAGACGATCGTTGTACCATGCCAATACAGTCTCGTTTCAACTAGCATGTCGTTTGACGACACGTTTGGCTCAGTGGGTTGTACAACGGCCTACGAAGCTGACGGTCCTGGGTTCGAATCCCGGCCAGGGCAAGTGTTTGTGTGATGAGCACGAATATTTGTTCCTGGGTCTTGGATGTTTTCTATGTATTTAAGTATTATAATTTATCTATTTATTATGTATATCGTCGCCTAGTACCCATAGTACAAGCTTTGCTTAGTTTGGGACTAGGTCGATTTGTGTAAGATTGTCCCTGATATTTATTTATTTATTTATTATTTATAATGCGCTTTACAAAGTCTCTATGTCTTCGTGATAAGGACTTTATTCCTGTGTGTCAGGAGTTGGACGGTTGCTGGAGGCTATTTTCTGCTCGGATTGATTGCACGTAATTGACTTGTTTTGGTGTTGGTAATGTGTGAGTTTATGGTTTAAATTGGTGTGGAGTGTTGATTGAAATTAAAAGTAACTGAGTACGGAGGAACGGGATATTATGTCGGTATTTATAATTTTTGTACTATACCTATAAACTAGGTATTTATTGCGTCGGGTAAAGTTGCAAACCTCGTAACTCCATCGGATCAAATTTTACGGGAGGCACAAAAAACTTAAGTTTATCAATATGGTCACGAGGTTTCTATTTCGGTTTTAAATTTAAACGATTTTTTCCTAGCATTTAAGAGATTTTCCATTATATGCGTTCTGACTATCTAAAAGTGCCAATATATTATTAAAAAAAAAGGAGTTAACGAGGTTTGCGACTTTAGCCGACGGATTTGGTTTTGTGCTCTGCCTTAGCTTCATCTGACGTCTATATTTCGACTTACTTACGACACGAACTAGATGTTTCAAGCCAAGAAACGATAGACTCAGTCTGTTGTAGCGTGATTAATTTTTGACCTTGTTTCCACTCTCTATTAGGTAAGCTCGGGATCAAATGCAAACAATAAAAATATTGTACTTAAATAATAGAAATAAAAATTAATTAAAACTTTAAAAACCTGTTAATTATGATCCAGGAGTTAAACCCCCGTTACAGACATTCGGGTCAAGGACTATCCGTGTTCTCCGACCGTTTTGGAAGCGTTTACTTTGGAAGTTGAGCTACTGTTGTGTATTCCGCAAAATTAGCTTGTGTTTTTGGTTATTTAAATGAAAATAAGCACGAAACGTGGGTTGTGTTAGGTTAAAACTGACATCCTTACATAAAACGAACTGCTGCCAGAAACGTCGATTTTGTTTGGTTAGAACTGCGATCCTTACATAAAACGAAAGAAGCGTAGGTTAGGTTATTGAAGCAAGAACTATTGAAATTGCATATTTTACTAAAGAAACATGAAATATTTACGAACATTTAGAAAACAGGTCAAGCGTTTATTCCTTAGGAGCGATATTTTCCAGGCGTAAACAGATTCTTCTATGATTTTTCCGTTGAGCGGCAAATATTAGCCAACAATACAAAAACAACTTCAAGGATATCGTCAAACATTGGAACATTTTTGACTTCGTCATCTATACGAGTATGAGCAATTACGGCTAATTATTTGCTAACGACACTTCACTTTTTGAACTAAATAAGAAGGAAGACGCAGTCCTTCTCAGATTTAAAAACGGCAAATGCTCGACTCGACCTCGTCTGAAATCAAGCCAATGTGTAGTTCAGTTATTAGTTAAGCTAAGACAGAACTAGAAGAAACCATGCAACCACCTAACTATAGTTCAAAATTGGTGGTGAGGAGGTTAGTGGCACGTCTTGGGGCTATCTGAAGTCTGAAGAGAGAATTATGAATCCTCTTTGATAATGTGTTAGAAATCTCCAGCGAATGGTCACGCGTACCATACCTTGTCACTGATATATATATATTTTTATATATATTAATGGGTTCATAATGAGATAATAGTAAATAGGCCGCAAGGGCACTTTTACCAGTCTGACTCTACGGCATTTCCCAAGAGGAGACCACTGTTGAGAAGAAAGCCGGAACAAACTCAACAGTTAGTAATTTCTTCTAAATAACTCTTGTCTATTACAATATATGTACTTAGCCTATCCTAAATGATTTTTTTAAGTATAAGCTCAATGCGTAGTTTTTCAAGAAAACATATCGAAACTTATAAAAGAAATTCATAGGCAAAATCATCGTAATAAAAATATGTCCAAAGTATTTTTTATCGAAATCTTTGATACTTTTATTTATATATTACTTTCTTTACGGTTTATAGGTACTTGGACTACAGGTGGGTAGCTATACGGAATTAATATGATTCAACCAAATATAGCAACATCTAGCCGCTTGCCTCCGCGGACTTATAAAATGATTTAATCCCCTTATTTGCATATTTCTAATCTTGCATAACAATAGCAGCGCAATAAATCAGCTGTAATAAATGTACAGCTGCATCCTGAAACGTTATTAGAAAGTAAAATGTCCAAGTTAATTAATATCGCCGACATTAAATATAACACTGGGGCGCATTCGGTATTGGTGTCGCGATATTGGCCCGTTGAGGCAATACTCGAAAATTCATTATATTTGCATCGTGCAATTTTCTCTGGCGCTTGTAACCAACTCCAAAAAATAGAGGATTATCAATGAGTCTTAGATGATGCTTTTCTTATGTGTTTGGGTTACATAATTGTAAGTAAATTGAAGAAACTAAATTATCAGTGATTATGGATTTACGCTAGGGGTCTCCTTTGGAATTTCTTATGTCGTTCGTCCTAATGTATCGTTTGTCATAACGCGTAAATTTTTCAGGATTTTTTAAAAGATCATCGTATGGATTAGGTTAGGTTAGGTTTGTTTTATAACAATCCTGAAAAGTTTACAGTTTCGTAAAAATGCGTTATGACAAACGATACAAATGACGTTAGGGATTCCGATATAGATCCGCGCTATAGATGTGGGAAATACCAATTTAAACGATCAACTATATGGTTAATATTGTCGACAGTAAACCTAATCCATCATTTCAGTTGAAATTTGCCACACCTATGATTTGTTCACTTTGCCATAATCGCTTCACCAAAAATGTTATGAATTTAAGATCACTGTAAATTATATTTTACGCAGTTTTATATGTTTAATCTAATTAGTGTCTATTTTGCTGAGAGTGTTTTTGGGGATCGGTTTTATTTTTTACATGATTATTATTATGTTCACCTGTAACTATGTAAACAAATCTTGCAAGTCAAATTGAATACACTTCCCGGTTTCCGATTGAGCTAATTTACATGCTTATGTAAATTAGCTACTGAGTCTAACATGGTCCAGTGTACTCGCAACGTATGACCGGCAGAAATGGAAGCACATGGATGAGAGAGCATTCCTCGGGAAAGACTGCGACCCACACAACATCTCTCCATGTACCTCGTCTGCGCAAACACGACCACTCAGACAAGAGTGTCCGACTGAGATGTAAATTAGGTAACATGAAATTTTATGAAAGCATCGAGCTGATCCGATGATTGATCTGGAAAGTGATCATAGAAACTTTGTAATATAATAACACACCCCAACGAATTTGGGCTCTGTAGAATGGTCTCAGTGAGCAATTGTTCGATGTTTTATAAAAATGACAATCGAAAGTAAATCTCGTAAAAGAAACTTATTTTATATAAAACTTCTATTCATTTCAATATTAGCTGATGACAGTGAATATGATGTCGAAGGGTATTCAGTAACTGAATTTTCATCATAATATGAGTGCTAGATAAATATAAGAGGTAGAAACCTATGTGAAGATTATTTCTGGTGGTTTCCATATAGAACCAAGTTAAGGGAGGGGGAAGGTCATTTGATGTGAAGCAATTATTTTCGAAAATTTCAACTTAATTCTTACTTGATTAGAAAGTTTTAAATTGATTTAAAAGGTTTGTCAAAATGTATATCAAACTTTGATGTTTGCTGAAATAAATAATCCTTCAGTTACATGCGTTTTCATGCACACTCACAACTAGGTATTACTTAGTTATTTATGTAGAAAACTATTTCGCAACTCATAAAACGAAGATATTCCAGCCTGTGACATATGGATTGACAGACTAAAGGATGGACAGGTGGACAGGCGTAAGTGACGATTATGAAACTGTTCGTTTTCATTTCTGCCATTTTGACTGCAGCACTCCAATAATTAGTCTATCGCCGCATTGTCGTTTCAAATCGATCTATTCCGACGTCACACCGATGGGTTAACATCGCAAAACCATTATCGAATGCGCCTCCTGGACGGCGCGTCCGCAAATGGAATATATAATAAGGCCAAGCTTTAATCACTGGCTGTTTGGGGAAATTACAAAGGTTCCTGCACTTGGACCCGGCACTTCCGCGCCCCACGCTAAATATACGTGCTAATGAATATATTTAAGGTTTTAAGTGGACGGAATAGAAAATTTTGTAGGAAACATATTTTGATTATATGTATAAATTATAATCAATTGCAGGGTAGTTCTTTAAAATTTGAAAAAAAAAAATATTTATTACCTCTTAGTCATTGGAGTGAGTTTGCTACTTCCAACTAAGCTATATACCATATAGTTCATAAGTTTTGAGACAATTTTTAATGCCCAATAAAAAATATAAAGCTAGCAACTTGCTTTAAACTTTTTAAATTTCGAATTTCGCGGATCAACAGCATCATTTCAGCCACAGGCCTTATAATAGGTTTTTATTTTAAAAAAATCCAACCAATAGAAGTCAATTTTTCCAAGGTTTGTGTCCAAGGGCCCATCTTGACAAGAAGATGTTAATGGCAAATATTATTAGCATTTATTTTAGTTACTCTGTCTTTATTGTCTCCTGAGTTACAGTTAGCAATAAGAAAAAGAAAAAGTCGATCCAAGTACATTTAGCGAAAAGTTTGCCCGAAAACCTTTGTAATGAGATTATAATCGACACCGATTTCGAAAGATAAAGCTAAGAATCTTGATAAAGCTGCAATTTATCGCTTTATAAAGCGATGGCTGCCGTGCCGGGCGCGTGGTCCGGGAGCTGCTGCCGAAATAAATGCTGATGTGAGCAGGTTCGATAATTATATATGGATTTATTTTGTCATTTCAGTGTTTCTTTTTCAAACCGGAGTAAATATGGGGGTTGAAAGACTCGCAAGAGACGCAAGATCTCACAGAGCTATTAGTAACCTTTAACTATAATATTTTTGTTATTGTTAAAGGTTACTAATGGCTCTCTAAGACCTTGCCTATCGGCATCCTTTTGACCAATCCGTATCTTCTGCCAAGTCCTATCCACTAATCTACTCTGTTGCCAGAGAGCTCGTGGAGGGACCCTCAGGTGGAAGGTTAACTTCCAGCAGCGGGTCACCAGCCTTCTGCCTATCCGCGTCCAGTCAGCCAGCATCCCCTCCCACCAATCTTCCCCACTTATCTACTCTGTTTCCAGAGAGCTTGTAGGGGAATCCATCCCTGTCAGGTTATTGGCCAACAGCAGACAATGGCCATTGTTTGCTGTTGTTTCCAGGGTGCACCGGCCCAAGCCCTACCCTTCCACCCGGATCAACCAGATCAAAGTAGATTGATAGAAATCAAGCACTCGAGGAGGTTACCTGAACTTCGCACCCCATGGTCCTCATGCTAGTTACAAAATATATTTTTTAACTATACCTATTTCATTGACCGAGCGAGCGCAGCGAGCGGAGCGTGACTGTTTCAGCTTGGGTAAAAATTGTATGTCTGTCTCTCCAGCGGATATACGGCTGTTCTTGTCTACAGGTCGCATTTCTTAACCGAGTCTCGTGAAATTTTGTGAGCAGGTTCGATTTTTATATATGGATTTTCTTGTCGATTATAATGTTGGAAAATTTTTAAAATGGCGAAGATATGGGAGTCGAAAACTTCGCTAGGTCTACAGATAACAGAGCCTTCGAAAAATGTACAACTGCTTCGACAGTACGTAATACATATTTTGTGTATTTCTATTACGGTTCAAGAGTTGGAGTCAAGACTCCAGGTAACATGTAACGAACCGACAAATAACAAAAAAGATATGTTTGATTCAGACCAGAGCTCCATAAATTTAAGTTAAATATATTAAAAGAAAAACCACTTGTATGAAATATGGCCGAAAGGGAGGAGCAAGTAGTGAATATTTTATTCACATATCATAATGTTGCTGCTGCCTCGCATCCGCTGTAGCAGTGAGGCAATTCTTTTCAGCCGAATGGCAAAAGAGTCGTCCTCCCAAGCCTCGGCAAACATGCCTGATGCACTGCAGTGCGTCGGCAGCTTCAACAGCATTCTAAAGATGTTGTTACACTGAGTCAGAGTCTTACAAATAGGGTCTCATATTTACCCCTTGTAAATTCCTTATCTTACTCGGTAAATTGTAAACATCTTTATTTCTCGCAAGATTCAAATCAGCTTAGTGCTACCGGCTCCCGCGTTAGCACCCAGAGTCAATAAAACGCAGTGAAAAGTTAATGACAGCTAACATTTGACAGTCGCTCGCAATTTCCCCCGATATTGTCTCTGGTCACGCCACGGATAATGTATGTACTCTTAGCACTTGAACGTGATAGCTACTGTCATTTGGGGAACTGGTTTAGGTGGTATTTGTGCTTTCAGTCTGGGTCACTCGTTACGGGACCATTTTCACACAAATCGACCTAATGGTAAGCTCAATGAGGCTTGTGTTATGAATAGGTACTAGACGACGATATCTATACTATTATAAGGTTGTAAAATTGAAATGTCTGAACATTGAAGTTTGGAGGTTACTGAATCGTATTTTTTTTTGATGTTTCGTATGTTTGTATGAATTTAATAGAAATATTTATTTACTAGAAGGCGCCCGCATCTTCGTTCGCGGAGGAGAAAAAGTCATAACCCCTGCTTTCTTCGACAGCGTAGCGGGGTAAAAAGTATCCTATAACCATCTGGAGATACCCAGCTACCCGTGTACCAAAAATAATTCTGATCCGTTTAGCCGATTTGGCGTGATGACGCCGAAACGACACATACAAACATACATAAAATCCAAAATAAATATTTTTCGATTCAGCGACTTACAACGGTAACGGTAACGGACTACCGTTACAATATTTTTTTTGAAAATATCGTCAATGTACAGACATTTCATTTTGACAACTTTATAATAGTATACATATACGTAAAAAAACATCCAAGACTCAGGAACAAATACATCACACAAATATTCACCCTTACCGGGATTTGAACCCAGGACTTCAGCTTCGCAGGCAAAGTTAAGTACTCCCTATGTGCTGAACCGATCGTCAAATGTATACAGGGTGTTTGGTAACAGTATGCAAAGCCGAAAGTAGATGATAGTTTAGGCCATTTAAAACATTTTAAGTCACACATGTCTTAGACAAATGTTATAATGTATTTTTTTTATATGATTTCTAAGATTTTTTCTGAGAAAACTCCTACTATTGTCGAAAAACACGAATAACATTTGTCTAAGACGAGTCTGGCTTAAAATGTTCTATATGGCCTAAACTATCACCTACTTCCAGCTTTGCATCCTGTTACCAAACACCCTGTATACATTCAGATGCAAAAAAATGTACACGATTAGTATTTATAAAAATATCTTCTCTAGAGTCCCTAGATTACTCGTCAATAAAGTTGAGAGAAGATATTTTTGTACGGACTAATCGTGTATACCTTCTTGTAGCTGACACGTCGAGCCTTTATAGAATCCTCGCGCTACATTCAACAACCTTTGTATACATTAACTTTTTACCTCGTCTTCACTACGCCGTCATTACATTCAAACCTGTCAACGGTTTAAATGACTTTCCTGTCATTTGTCCCTATAAAGGCTGCGCTTGCGCCGTACAAGGCGCGCAATCATCGACAATGACTCTGCTGTCACCATACCAACAAAAATGTAATATCTTCATACAAGTTTCTTAAGCACTTACTGTCTTATTCTTTTGATATAGTCATCCGAGCAGAAAGCAGGGCCATTCTACTTTTTTCAAACTAAAGACCGATATTCTATGAAGGCTTATAAAATAAATAATAAATATTTTTTTATAGTTTAATATGAAATAATAATCGAAGATGAAAAATATATATCTTTACTAGCTTCTGCCCGCGACTTCGTCCGCCTTAAATTCGTTCATCGCGGATAAGGGTATTTTTTTGGGATAAAAAGTAGCCTATGTCCTTCCCCGGGACTCAAACTATCTCCATACCAAATTTCATCCAAATCTTACAAATATTTAGGAGTAGGGCTCTGCTAACAATGGATTTTCGGAGATACGGCCATTTTTAGCATATATTTTTTTATCGATGCACGAATCCAATTCGCACTTGGCCTGTGTTTTGTACAGGGCGTCTTTTATGTAAAACATGCAAAAATTTGTGGCGCTATGAAAGTAGAATTGCCCAACAACTACTAAATAAATTTCATAAGCACTTATTCCTTTATTCTTTTGATCTGGCGCTGCGCAGTGGGGTGCGCAGGGCGATCTATTGGTGACCTTAGATGACCGGTGATAAAGCTACATGATTCGGTGTTTGAAGATGCTGGTCATTTTTGTAGTTTATCAACTACAAATGAGAAAAATATATAGTTATTGAAGCTTAAACATTTAGACTAGTTAGCCAGTCAGGCTTCCTGACTGATGGAATCAGCTGTTATTATGAAATTTCAAATTAAAATACTCTCAGATAGTATACACTACATATAAAGCTTGAAACAAAACGATAAAATATTTGTATAATGTCTCTTTCGTGGTCAAATTTCCTTTTATTTTCAAATTAATTTGAAAATCTTGAAGGTGCCTCAAACTAGTCAGCGAAATAGAAAAAAAAACATAACCGTCTTTTTTTCTTCAGCGTAGTTGATTGAGTAAAAAGTATCCTATAACCATTCTGCCGTTTTGCCGTGATGAAGCTGCAACGACACAGACGAACATACATAAAATATGCATTTTTCGATGCAGTGACCTTAAAATGTAGTCCGTATCACATTTTTTTTTATTTTTACAACTATATAATAGTATAGATATGGGGCTGTTCATAAGTTACGTCATCTATTTTTAACGATTTTTGACCCCCCCCTACCAAATAAAATGATGTCATTTTCAAAAAATGCTTTTTAACGAGAGTTTATACAAACACGATATTAGTTCCTTTTTTTAATCATTGAAGCACTTTTTAAAGGTGCGAAAGATGATGTCATCTTGGGAATGACTAGATATCGGATGATGGTAGCATGTTGAAGGAGCCCTCCTCTTCCTTCGTCATGCTACCATCATCCGATATCCCCGATCCGATGTCCGATAGACCCCCCCCCCCCCCCCAAATTTGAAATGACGTAATTTATGAATAGCCCCTATGTTGTACGATATTTTTAGCTCAAGAGTAAAGTACCTACATTTAATCTATATTAATATAATGTTGTGTGTAGGTACATTGAATATATATTCAAAAATATTTTTTAAACGGACTATTTGCAGGTCACTGAAGCGAAAAATATTGTTTTCGGATTTTTTGCATGTTTGTATGTGTCGTTGGGGCTTTATTACGCCAAATCGGCTGAACGGATTTCAACTATTTTTGGTACAGCTTTTATCCGACTGCGCTAAAGAAAAAAAAGAGGGGTTAGACTTTTTCTCTCCGCGTACAAAGTTGTGGGCGCCTTCTAGTTAGTAACAAAGTCTTGGACATACATACATAGAAAAGTTCAGAGGCACGAAGATTTTACTAAGTACGTCACTAAAATCAAAATGGCGAAGGACCTTTGATCTCATTATCTCTTTGTTTCGGGCTATATTTAGCCACAGAACTGTCGAGGACAGTTCGCATCACATGAGATTCACGATCCTGATAAGGGTAGGTACAGTCAGCTGCGGAGAAAAACAGGTCTTTTATTTACAACTGCTTAGAAAAACGACACTTTTATTAGCATCAGACCGTAGATAGGTCAACCGGGACAAATGTAACTATGGGGCAATTACGTCTCTTGACAATAACATAAAAATGCGCCATTTTTCAACTATCCTTGTTCTCTTTTTAGGGTTCCGTACCAAGAAGGTACTAAAGGAACCCTTATGGTGCGACTCTGTCTGTCTGTCCGACTATTAGAGCGCCATATCTCAAAGACTACTTACGCTCTCTATTTGAAATTTGGAATATTTATAAACATAGTCAGCCTTTATCTCCAAAGTTTACCAAACGAAAGTTTTGAAATTTTCTCAATTTGTATAAATAAACATAAATATTACACGAAAATTATAGCTATGTCTGTAACTGGCTATTTTTTTTTACTTTGCAAAAAACCTATTTAAACAACCCGGTTGCGTTAAGTTTGCACCTGATGTGTATGCAATGCTATAGATATCGGGTGCAAACTTAACTCAACCGGTACCGGATAATAAAGTTCGGGTAAGTAAAAATTTGTACGGAACCTTCGGTGCGCGAGTCCGACTCGCACTTGGCCGGTTTTTTTATACTTATACTGTCAAATTTTAGGAAGGGAAGGTATGGGTAGTTTCAAATTGTTCACATTTTAAGAAATCTTAAAAAGACGCATTTGACCCATAGTCGCAATAGTCCCGGTTGACCTTATGTCCATTTGTACAAGTTGCTACAGACAAAAAAAATATTGGGTAAGTCTTAGTATTTCGTAGTAGGTACTCTTTCAAACAGGAGTTCGTGGGGTTCGAATCCGGCTTGTACAGCTGAGTTTCTCAGAATTTATGTACAGAACGTGATTGATATTTACGCTAGCTTTTCGGTGAAGGAAAACATCGTGAGGAAACCTGCTAAATCTGCGAAGAAATTGGCTGTATGCACTCGGCCAGCGTGAAGACTACAGCCCTATTTTGTTTTAAGCATGAGAGGAGGCCTATGCCCAGCAGTTTATAGGCTGATCATTATCAGTTACTCTTTCGTATTAGTTACAAAAGAATCAATGATTTTGTTTGTATGGTTTGCATTTTTTTTCTTTTAACCCAGGAGTATAGTCCTTTTTTTAAGAAACTGACTTTAACTGTATGTCTGGCTAAGATCCGTGCCAAATCAGATTCAGGAGGGAGCGCAAACCCACGAATGGGATTGCCATCGTGATTTATAAAGAAGGCGTTTAATGAAAAAAAAAAAACATCGGTCGTTATTATTTCATTGTAGCATACTGGAATGTTTATACAGTAGACTTCAATCCATTCCATTTAAATACATAATGTTTTTCATGCTCTCCACCGCCTAGGAGAAATTTGGTATATTTTTGCTGACACGAAACACATCATCATCATCATCATCATAAACCTGTTACAGCTCACTGCTGGACATAGGTCTCTCGAAGGGTGTGCCACTGAGCAGGATCCTCAGCCGCCGCTAGCCACGCTGCTAATATCATCGCTCCACCTTGCCTGAAGACGTCCTACGCTTCTTTTGCTGAGACGAAGTCTGTAATCAAGGACACGTCTACTCCAGCATTGTCGGTTCTTCGGCAAATATGACCAGCTCTGCCTTTTCAGTTTGCTAATTCTTTGGGCTATGTCTGTCACTTTGGTTCTGTGACGGATGATCTCATTTCTGATACGATCCCTCAAAGAAACACGATCAGCTGTAACATGGAAAGATCGCGGTAATACCAAAAACACGAAGGTTCGACTCATGAGGGCCTTAATATTTCTAGTTTCCTTGTATGGAGCTGAAACTTGGAGAATCCATCAAAAAGACCGCAAAAGGATTGTTGCACTTGAAATGTGGTTAGGGTTGCCAGATCGAAAGACCCTAATAATGGGAGAAGAGAATATTTGTTCTGGATTTTGGGACTTATGGGAGAAACAAAATAAAACCAAATTATACTAAATGTACTAAAAGCAACAACATTTATTATTATTCTTACATCGTCCGCTGACGATGTGTTAATTTTTATCTAGACATTTCTGTCTAGATAAAAATTAACACAAAAAAATCTGAAAAGGGTTTTCTCATTGCCATATACTATATGTATAATATAATATACTATACATAACATGTGACAAGATACCAAATTATTATTTTTATTTCGGGATATTCGGTTTTTTTTTTACTTTGTCAGGAGTCGCGAGGACATACAAAAATTCGGGAGAATCCCGCCAATTCCCGACCATCTGGCAACCCTTAATGTGGTGCTGGAGACGGTTGCTCAGGATAAAATGGAGGACTGCTCGCCGTTCTAATCTTAAAAGAGCTTAATATCAAACAGACTTTGGTCAATTATGCAAGTGCGACTTTTGAAAATGTTAGGAAATGTCATCCGCAACGAAAATTCGATGGAGCGCTTAGCAGTGCAGCAGAGTACGAGTAGAAGGTCAACGTTCTCGCGGCCGATCTCCTACAAGGTGGACGGATCTCATAAAGTCCACGACGAAATATCCCCTAACGGAGTACCACAAACCGAGAGAGATGGAGAAATATCTCTCACTCTGACAAGAGTGTACGACTGAAGAAGAAGAATATTTTTGCTTTGTAATTTTTAGAATCTATATTTGAAGTAAGTATAAAATAATATTGTAGTGTCTACATAGTGTTGCGAAATAATACTCGACATTTTCATAGGCCATACTGCGCTACACATTTACGCTGGTTCCATCGAACGCCCCCTAATCTCGCGCGCCGAATGTAGGTCGGGTCATCGACCTGCGCGCGCGCACGTCGCGAATCGTTCATCTCGCTTAATTAAAGCCCACGGAGGTTAATAGATGGAGCTGATAGCCTATTGATAGGTTTACGGGAAAATAAAATCCAATTGTAAATGGGTGTTTATCACATTCTGTGTTACAATTTTTCAGGGAGACATTAAATGTTTTAACAGACTAATAACTTTAATTGAGGCGTAAATATACGTATAAATGTCAAGAAATTACGATTATCACCGCTCCGGATTTACGTACTTCTGCCCATAGCGAAGGTAACGAGTTATCGAGTAACAAACATACAAAAAATTTGACAACCGAAATCTTCACGAACTTTCACATCTATACTATTATAAAGTTGTAAAAATGAAATATCTGTACGTTGAAGATATTTTAAAAGAAATTACTGAGTAGTATAAAACTAGAGGTTACCCGCAACTTCGTTCGCGGAAGAGAAAGTTTTTACTTCACCGTAGTCGGGTAAAAATTATCCTATACCTTAAATATGGTACAACTTACTGCCTACGCAAATAACTTCCTTGCCAATGAAGATCTTCAAAAAATACTATATGAAATAGTGAATTACCGACCACGGCACTTACGTCTTTTTGCGGAGAAGCGCAGTTTTTTTAGCACAAATAATTTTTGTTGAAAGTATTTATAATTACAAGCTTTACCATTGTAATTTTTTCACATTTTTTGGAAATATCGTTTAAAAAATAGAGGCGGGGGGGACGGGGACAATTTATGCTACTTTCGGAGCGTTTACTTCATCAAAAAACATTTTTAGAAACCTACTCAGTCTTTTTAGAAGAACTGTCGAAATACGTGCCAAACATTCGTATTTGCTGATTGTTTTATTAAAAATATATGTTTTTGTTATTTCACTATCAAACTATTAAGTAGCGGCTCATACAAGACACCTATACTCCAAATTTCATCAATATACATCATGTAGTTTTGGAGTAAAATGCTTGTGACATACCGATGGACGAAAGTATAAGAGTTCCGTTTTTGCGATTTTGGCTACGGAACCCTTAAAAGCGTATTTAATTTATCAGCAGTTTCTTAATCATGTGTAACACGCGTAAACTCTAGTAGACCATGTTATTCACGTTTTTTTTAGTTACTGGCCAACCTAAGCATTATCATAGTAACATGCGAAATTAAGTATGTATGCAGCAAATCATACACGTGATTAACGCAGCATGCAATTGTGATGACTTATGATTAGTTGATGTTAATTTATGCTGATTTTATGACGATATTGGTGACACGTGAAGCGATTAGAAAAAATATATAGCTGAGGGTCTCGATACTTTAAAATACACGTCGAACATTCTGGAGAATAATGAGCTTGTGTAAGCAGCATTACCTAAGGCGCTATTTCTATTAACTATGATTTTTGGAGTGGGTAAACACGCTGGCTATCTGATAGTAAGTGGAGAGATTTGCGATCTACAGGTTTCAATAATACCTCTATGCTAGTCATATTACCTGGAAACCTGATTGTCGTTGGGAACAACAAAGGCAAAAGATCGTGTGGTCGTTTACCAACAAGATGGACCGATCAGTATTTCAGCATTTTCAGTATTTATTCAGAAAGACTCGTCGTCCTCCTAATTTTCAACTTAATGTTCTCGTACAAGTTGTAATACAAGTCAAGTAAAAATTTTCTTTAACCAAGTAGGCCTAGCTACAAGCACTATTGGATCGTTAACTACGTAAAGATTTTAAAGCAATTTATTCATTAAAATTAGAAAACATAAAAAAAACCCAAATTAATCGTCAAGAAAATACAAAGCAATTTGTATTGATCTAAAATGTTTTTAAATTAAAATCCCAAATATCAATATGTAAAATTAAAAAAATATACATATATCTGTAGACATTTCCAAAGACGTAGGTACCCAATTCTTTTCGACAAATATACCTAACATATTTAACGACTAGACTAGCACATGATTATTTCCAAATGGCAACAGCTACAGTCAAAATTGAGACCCAAAATGGTAAAAAATTCAAGCGTTCGGCGGCCGTTTACACTAGACCAGTTTGTCACTGTCACCACAGAAAGCCTCAAACGGGCAAACAAAGTGATTATAACATTAGTTTGGCAATATGTAAATGGTCGAGAGTGGAACCTGCTGTCAGCGACCGGTACATGCGCGAGCGCAAGCTTTTTATGTTTATTTATTTTAAAACTATAATGACGATGCAGGTGGCACCCAACAAGATGGATCGACGATGTGACGTCAGGATTGTGGTAAACCGTTGGATGATAGATCTTAAACATTTATGAAACTAGGTGTCTGGGTAAGGATGACTTACGGGTCGTTTGTCACAGCGGTCATATGGACTATGAACGAATTAGATAAAGCTCTTGCGATCTTTTGACATCGGTCGATGAACTTATTTGTTCGTTCAGTTTTCTGTTATGGCGGTCATGTGACAAACAACCCATGGGCTTACCTTACCCGGTCTCCCCCACTTTTGACGCAGCGCATAAGAGAAAAAAAGTCATAACCGACTTTTTTACGTCAGTGTAAAGTAGGGTAAAATATAACTATAACCATCAGTTAGTTGTATTAGTTGAAATCCTTTTAACCTTTTTGGCGTGATGAAGCCACAAGAACACATACAAACATACAAAAAAATATTTAGTCAGTTATTTTTTTTTATATCTTCTATGTACAGACATTTCATTTTTACTACTTTATAACAGTATAGGATATAAATATTATGTACCTATAAGAATTGCTCGTTTGAAGTAAAAAAATAAATAATATAATTTCGCGACCTTACATAGTAAGTTTCATCATAAGGCCTTCGATCACGACCTCTGGTTTAAGAAAAATAACTGATAGTACTTCCGAGCGCGTCTGTACCAGGTACAGTCGATATTAGAAAGCGGGCTGGCGCCAGCGCCGGCGCCTGCGCTCTTTAATTATACCAATCAGCAGTACCTTTCTGACGTTTTACATTACGTCACTGTTGTGTATCAAACTGTACATTGTACTACACACCTAGATCTCACCATCATCATTATCAGCCAATAGTATATTCATTGAACTGAGACATGGTAGTTCACAATGGGGAATGGATGAAAATTTTCAACAATCTAGAAATTTTGTTTATAGGTAGCAGCTTCCCTATTTAAAAAAATACAGATTTTTCTGTGGCTTAGTAAAAAATAAAAAGATGAAAAGGTGTTGGTGGGTACGGCAAATGCAGCATTGTTTTTTGGATTAAAATGGCTGTAAATGTACTGTTGTTCTTGCCGTACCGTATAAGGCGGGCATATAGGCCCACCAACACCTTTTTATCTTTTAATTTTTTTCTAAATCTCAGAAAAATCTGTAATTTTCTTCTGACAATAAGAAGGCTTATTCCTACCTATAAACAAAATTTTAAGATTTTTGAAAATTTCCATCCATTCCCCATTGGGCTCTTAAGGCGGCTCAGAGTCATGTAATGTGAATTTTGACAAATTGGCTCAGTGGGTTGCACAACGGCCTTCGAAGGCAGTCATGGGTTCGAATCCCCGCCAGGGCAAGTGTTTGTATGATGAGCACGAATGTTTGATCCTGGGTCTTGGATGTTTTCTATGTATTATGTGTATCGTCGCCTAGTACCCATAGTACAAGCTTTGCTTAATCCATATCCATACTAATGTTATAAGTGCGAAAGTGTGTCTGTCTGTCTGTCTGTTACCTCTTCACGCTTAAACCGCTGAACCGATTTGGATGAAATTTGGTATGGAGATAGTTTAAGTTCCGGGGAAGGACATACGCTACTTTTTATCCCGGAAAAATACCCTTATCCGCGATAAACGAATTTAAGGCGGACGAAGTCGCGGGCAGAAGCTAGTACTCAATACTTTTCAATGGGAAGACTATTAAGAAAGAGCAAGACATACAAAACGTTATTCATAATTTATTAAATTAAACTATATAGATGGTGCCCGCAACTTCGTTCACGGAGGAGAAAAAGTCATAACCCCTATTTTTCGACAACTTGTCGGGTAAAAAGTATTCTATAACCATCTATGGATACCCAGCTACCCGTGTACCTGATTTGGCTTGATGAAGCCACAACGACACATGTTTTATATGTTTGTAAACATACAAAAAAATATATATATTTTTCGCTTCTGGGACTGTGATAGTCAGTTACAACAGTTTTTTTTGGACTATATAAACTTTACAACATTATAATAATATAGATAAGCAGTGACTATGCCTTAAAACCTCGTCTTCTACATTGACTCTAGATTTTGCTTCCAATTTGGTTTAGACACTGCCACTAGCTGTCTGATGACTTTTTCTGTGGGATAGCCTCATTCATTACCGATTCCTTTGTTTAGAAAAACGCATAGCAGTTATTCGAGTCTAGACTTCAATCGACAACAATGACTCTTTCTTTGTAAGCACAAATCTAGATTGAAAAATGTGCTCAGTGGGACGCGTGCCAGTTTAAAAAAAATTACGCGTGCCAGTTTAAAAATAAATATTTTCAGATTTATTTCGTGACTGTATGCCATAAAAGTTACTTTCATACTAAATTTCAAGTATCTAGCAGTGGCGTGGCGTCCATATAAGCCGATTCCCACCGGGTTGCCCAAGGAAAGGCTTATAACCACCCTTATCTTTTAATATGATTAAATGAATACGCTTCGGCTTCCCTTGTAATTTTCCTGACGCCACGCCTCTGGTATCTAGGACAATTGGAAGTACCCTATAGGTTTTCCATGGACGGCCGATTGTATGGACACAGCTTTTTTAATATCTGTATCTTTGGATTGCTTTGACTTGACATTTTTACAGCTTCAAGAGACCGTAGATATATATTTGATGTTCATTTCAACTTGATACCTCCACGCGTTCCTGAGAAAAAGGATCTTGACAGACAGACAGACAGAGGGACAGCAAAGTGATCCAATAAGGGTTCTGTTTTTACCTTTTGCCCTAACCCTAAAAATCCAGAAGAAATGTATTTAAGTTGTCAGTCTATCTAAATACAAAAATGCAAATAAAGTAAATGCAAACAATTATGCTCGAGTAAGCTACTATTACTTAATTTCGATAGACAAGATTATTAACCCGATTTTTACTGTCGCGCAGCTGGAAAACTTATTCAAGTACAGTTCATTACATTTGACCTGAAAGAGCTTCAATTAAGGTCCATTAATCGCGCCGTATTCACATCATCAAACCTATCTTACAAACAAGAACAAGACAGTTCCCACAGGCATGTGCGACCAACATGTTTGATCTTGCTTGTTCAGCCGGGTCAACGAAGCTTCAGTGGGTCTGTCACTAAATATAGACTTGTATGAAATACACAAACATATATGTTATTTTTTTGTAATGCATTCAAGTTACACATGTGTTTAACTAGGATGGAACTAAAGGACTTTATGGATCTGTTTTGCTATGAAATAGGGATGTTGACAACTCTTGACGGTTTTTTCAGTGGTATGTTCTAGAACGACCTATCAATAATAGAAATATTGGTGAAAAAATACTTAAATCTAATATAATAACTCCCCGAGATACAATAAATGTTAAAGTCACAAAACACGCTCCATACTAAAGCCTAGAAACGTGTGACGTCATACGTTCCCACCTTGTATGAAGAACTTTATTTTGCAGTTATGTTAAAACGTGCGTTTATCGAAACGGTTTCATAATAAAATTTACTGTACATTTCATGGGTCATTCAATAGTATTATGAATTCTTAATATTTTCATGCTTTAAAAATGGACTTTCCCGCCTAACTTTAAAGGCTCATAAAAGAAGCTACACACAAAGGTACAGAACTTAATCTATTTTGTAGGATTTCTATCTTAGAAAGTACTATTTCGCATTAAGTTTTTAATACCTACAGTCAACATCGCTATTGGAGTGGGTTTAGGTTGTTCCAGAAATTATGTAGTTGGTGTTTGTTTAAATTTATATAAACTATATAGGTACTTATTAATACTCATTATAAACACAATGAGACGAATCTGTGTAAAGTGGCTATCTATAACAATATTGTATTAAAGGGTACTTGAGATATTTATGAAATTGTGTGATAAAATGTTCAAGTACGTATATCAATTTGTGTGTAAACAGTTTGTCTCCCTGGTTGTAAGTTGTTATCTTTTTGAAATCGTAATATACGACGTATCCATTCTTTATAGACCATGGCTGTAACGACTATCGTAATAAAAAACAAATGGAGATCTCCTTTATATTTTGTCTCACTCAACTTTTTATATTTCAAACTAAAAATTGACACATTTCCATGTACTTTTTGTTTATTTTCTTACATACAAACCTTATCTTCACCTTCCCATACAAACGGAGTTTCGTTCTTTTTTTAAAACTACGTGTTGGATTGTAACCAAACTTTGCATACACAATGACATGAGGTATATCTAGGCCTGAAACTAGTTTATATGGCTGCAGTTTATAAAACAAACGAAATACAGCAAAAACAAATTCGCTATATTTTTTTATTATGGCATCTGAAGCTAGATAAACTTATTACAGGCCTGCATATACCTAAACTTATTCGAAGTACAAAGTTTCAGAGCAAACTAGGTAGTCGTTTGAAAATGAAACCGTAACTACGTTTGTATGGAGAACCGAGCTTACCGGGGACTCTTAATACAAAAAAAAGAATTAGCCAAATAGGTGTAGTAGATACTCGTTCTGAAGTGAAGCGCGAACATACATTTATTTAACTGATTATTTTTTATATTGATGTGAAAGTATGAGAGTTTGTTATTTAATAACGTTAACCTTTGAATGGATTTCGGACCTTGAAACTTGGCAGATGGCAGGTTATATATTAACATAATTTCCCAAAGCAAAATCACAGCCAAATGACTTAACATAAAGTAGACGCCATAGAACGGTCAAGTCACAATATCTATCCATACTAATATTCTAAATGCGAAAGTGTTTCTGTCTGTCTGTCTGTTACCCCTTCACGCTTCAATCGCTGAACCGATTTGGTATGGAGATAGTTTGAGACCTGGGGAAGGACTTACGCTACTTTTTATCTCGGAAAAATACCCTTATCCGCGATAAACGAATTTAAGGCGGACGAAGTCGCGGGCAGAAGCTAGTACGTGAAAATGAAATGTCTGTACGTTTCAGATATTTTAAAAAAATAACGATCTATTTGGAGGTCACTGAAACGAAAAATATATTTTTTAGATTTTGTATGTGTCGTTGTGGCTACATCTCGCCAAATCGGCTAAGCAGATCTTAACTATTTTTGGTACACGGCTAGCTGGGCATTTCCAGATGGTTATATGATACTTTTTACCCGACTAAGCTAAAATAAAAAGTAGGGACTTTTTGCTCCTCCGCGAACGAAGTTGCTGGCAACTTCTACGAGTATAGTACGTAAATTATAAACACTTACACAATACCGGTTGCAAGGATCTTTACTTGGAGTGAGCGACGGACAGACAAACACTGTCAAAACATCAACTTATTGTACATGTCATGTTTTATTCATGTACAGTATAGCCGGATACTTAGTTCACAATCGTATTAACTCCAAAATGGATTATCCTACAATTTAAACCTTACCAAGTGTAACTTAAGGCAGAATTGGGTGACTGTTGACTTGGTTCTCATTTTGGTTTCCATGAGCATGATGCAACTTTAGGGAGAGAAATTAGTTTGAAGATACATTTTACATGAGCACAGTAACGCCTCAAATGACAACCTACAATCTATCACACAATATTTGGCCGTATTTGGTACTGGCATTTGACCGTAAAAAAAAGATTCTCATCAAGCAAGCAAAATAAAAAACTATGCTAAGATTTTGAGTTCGATACCTTACGTGTGGCTTGATTTATGAGTCTTTAAAGTTGAATAGGAAAGTACATTTTTAAGTTATGAAAATGTTAATAAGTTTAATAACTAATAATACTATTCAATAATACATAAAATGTTTTGTAATTTTTGTTATAAAACCGTTTCAAAAACGCAAGTTTTAACATAGCTGTAGAACAAAGTTCTTATTTTCACCATACAAGATACAAGCGTGTGACGTCACATGCTTGTAGGCTTTAGTATGAACCGTTTTTTGGGAAAGTCCAAAAATGTGCTTTTAACGGGTGTTGTATCTCGGGGAGATTTTATGATATTGGAGTAGTTTCTTCACCAATATTTCCATTATTAAGACGTTGTTTTATAACATACCATAAAATAAATTGTCAAATAGCCTATTTCTGTATTCATTTTATTTCATGTGTAACAGTGAACTTTTGACAAGATCTAAAGACTTGCGTATTTTATTTAGTAGTTAGAATTCTCTTTCCAACAATAATATATAATAATAATAATATTAAAAAAAGACTTCCGCTTGTATTACAATACAAGTTATAAGCGTTTATGAAACGGGCCCCAAACGAAACTCTTGATATTTTATCGATCTCCGAGCCGAGATTTCTAGCCACTTATCTCGAGACTATTGTGGCCTCGAGCACAATAAGTAATACTTAATTATTATTACTACAACTGTTAATCCTTACTATATTATAAACGTGAAAGTATGCATGTACGTTCTACTTAATCTCAAAAACTACTTCACGATTTTTTATGAAACTTTCCAGTTATGTTCCTTATATATCAAAATAGGACATAGGCTATGTATATAATTTATGTCAAATTTCAACCTTTTAGGGACGAAAAAGGGGGTGAAACTTTGTAAGCTATAATTTGCATCTCTACGCGGACGAAGTCGCGGGCAACAGCAAGTAGTAAATAAATAAATAAATATTACAGGACAAACACAAATCGAACTAGTCCCATGGTAAGCTCAATAAGGCTTGTGTCATGGGTACTAGATGTCGATATATTTAATAGATGTATTTAGATATACATAGAAAACATCCAAGACTCAGGAGCAAATATTTATGTTCATCACACAAATATTTGCCCTTATCGGGATTTGAACACAGGACCTTCAGCTTCGCAGGCAACGTTACTCCCGCTGAGCCAAACTGGTCGTCAACTGTAATTTATGATGATTTTATTTATTTATTTTCTCAAATGTACTCGTGTCAAGTTTGGTGTTTTTTTACTGTAAGTGACATATGAAACAAATACACCTGCAAGGTTCTATGGTAGCTACTCAGCTAATACTTCTCAACAACGTCAAATCGTCATCGGCTATTTCGTCAAAATAGGAGTCCCTTAATGACCAACCTCATCACAGAAACAATAGTTTTAGCTCCACCATATTATATTAAAGAAGGGCTTAACTGTTAAACCTGTTGTGAGATTTAATACCTTTTAAATTTCATAAGGTTACCGTAAACGTAGAAAGCTAAAATCTGCCATATTTGCCTTGTAATGGCTTGAAACAGATCCGTTCACAAATGATGATGACAATGCAACGCCTTCCCCTAATTGTTCGCGGAACCACTTAAACTGTGCACGTAAGTCATTGGAATTTTAGCTCTATTGTCAAGGCTGGAAAGAGGCAGTTGTTTATTGTTTTAGTGGGCGTTCCTTATGCAACTAATGCAGAAATAATCGCCGGTCGGAATTAGACGAGCGTTCAACTCGCTTCGTGAGCCGGCTAGCAACAGAATTTATGCAATAAGCGATTCGGGGCCTTCTGAATAACATTGAGATTGTACGGCACAAGCGCAACTAACAGTCGAGTCAACTAAAATACCGTAACTTCGGGTGACATTAGCCCAAAGGGTATAATAATGTCCAACTTAAGGAAGGAACTTAACTTAAGGAACTTAAGGATGTCCAAGAAAACGGGTCTTAATCACGTATAATTGTGTTTTGATAATGAGTGAAGACGTGTAAGTTGTAATCAATGTCAACCTTTAAAAATCATTGTCTCAATTTTGTTTTGTTTTATAGAGGGCAACGAAGCAGATGGATCACCTGATGGTAACCGATCATCGTCGCCCATAGACAAAAAAGTAAAAAGGTAAAAGTGAGGTGATGATTTTCATAGCGCGTAAATATAACCCAACAACTGAGCCTGAGATCGTGCTGGGCGGCATGCCTTTGAAGAGGGTTAGTAGGTTTAAGTATTTGGGTCATATACTCACGGAAAACCTGAGTGATGACTTGGACCTCGAGAGGGAGAGAAGGGCGATGGCTGTGCGCGCTAACATGCTTGCCCGCAGATTTGCAAGGTGTAATAAGCAAGTCAAACTGACGCTGTTTAAAGCTTATTGTCAGACTTTTTACACCTGCAGTCTGTGGGTAGGATTTACGCAAAGGGCATACAACATATTGCGAGTCCAATACAACAATGCCTTGAGGATGTTGTTGAGGCTGCCTAAGCACTGCAGCGCGTCCGGCATGTTTGCCGAGGCCCAAACGGACGACTTTTTTGCCATTAGGCGAAAAAGAATAGCATCGATGTTGCGTAGAGTGCGGAGCAGCGGCAACAGCCTCCTAAGGGCGTTGGATGGGCGTTTCGACTGCCCTTTAACCAAATACTGGGTGGAAGTGGCTATTGGCAGGGTCAAGTAGAGTCAAAGTTCTGGATGGCCCTGCAACTAGTTGCTTCGCCCGGTCGCAATAATGTTGTGTTTAGATATAGTCATTTATTGTTATCCAAAGTTTTTTATACTAACATAATTATTAAGCTTTTGTTACTAATCTACTATGGATCTATGGTCTGAAATAAAGATTATTATTTTTTTTTTTTTTTTATTTATAGACACACTTGTACCAAGAAGTCACAAGCGAGTTGCCGGCCCTTAAATGTTACGAAAGTAATGAAAAACAGTCTTAAAAAATCGTTTTTAAAATTTTGATGATATTACATGGGTTTTTGTGTGTGAGCAATGTTACCGCCTAGGGCTAAAGTTATCCTAGTTTATGGCACTTTCACGGTTCAATATCAGATATTTATTTATTTTAATATTTATTGCACAAAAGAAAACTTATCATACAAAAGGCGAACTTAATGCCAGCAACACGCATGCATCAACCTTAGGGCAAAGGAGAATAATTGTAGGCGGTGCTGAGACTTGATATTGAACTAGATTTAACTATTCCTACCTAACCTTAGAAAAGGTCCAGTTCGTATACTATCACTAAAGTTTGAAATCTTAACAGTAGAGAAAATCCTAAATTAATAGCCTACCTGCCAGAGGCGTGGGGTCAGGTAAATTACTAGGGAAGCCGAAGCGTATTAATTTAATCATACTTAAAGAAAAAGGTGGTTATAAGCCTTTCCTTGAGCAACTCGGTGGGAATCGGGTTATATGGACGCCACGCCACGGGTAGGTACCTACCTAACGAGAAATTGAGTCGGCAACTACTTAGTCCCTACTATGCACTCCTTACTATTGAGCTAAATGGTCGTTCCTCACTCTAGTAACTCGAATTCAAGTGTCTATACTTGAATTCGAGTTAGGTACTAAAGTTCCAGTATATAGTGATTGACAGTTTATCACTGCAAATGAAGACGTCAGGACTGAACATAAGTGACCCTTAAAAACTTCCAGAACTTAAAGTCCCACATGTTCTGTATGTATCGGCTCTTATCAGGTCAACCGAGTCGATGTTGTCGGAAAGCGACCTATGGTACGGTTCTGGTTAGTGGTTTCCATTCGCGAACCTCCACGCCCCATTGGCTCAATGAGCTTTACTATGCCCAGCCCATGGCCCCTTCAACACAACAAGCGACAGCTGGCAGCCCTGAATTAAGCAACAGTTAATTCTAGGTCTCGCGGAATACTCTGAAATTACCGCTCGTCAGAATACCTATATTTTTCATATTGGGGTAGGTTCAACGCCACGGGTCGACGACTCCGCGGCACTAGTACCCACACATACAAACGATAACACTTTTGATTCCACCAAAATCATACTGCCGTTCGCGTTTAACCTCGAATTGAATCCCTTTAATACATTAAGTCCATAATCGTTTGATTGTGAGTTTTAGAGAGGCAAAGTTAAGTTTGCTGCAGCTATTAATCGAATGCATTTGCGTTTGTGTGCGTGCCGCTGTGGAATAGGGTTGTGCAACAGTTGCGGAACTTTGTCGAAATCTGGTATAGCCATTATCATGGGCTGCGTATAAAGATTTAAAAGTTATTATCGCAAGCTCGCATCGCCTAAACCAGTCAGTGATAAATGAAACTTTATTAGTGCATCAGAAAGTTCAGTTTCAAGTTTGTGAGAGAATAGGTAAAGTATGAGTATAAATTTAACCCTTGATTCGCCGGCGATCGTGCCGGTCCGTTACGCAAGGAGTCTAATGGGTTAATTCATCATTAGAAGTGAATGAACTGGCAAGGATTGTTTTAATTTTTTAAGTGTTACGCTTAAGCAATCGCGATTTGGTTAATGATTAATCATATCGAAGGTCGTGCTTAACATGGGAATAAATCGAGTGGAACCAACTCATTAAAATTATAGTTTTATTATGCTTAAGTACCATGATTTCGCTACGGCTAGCGAGGTATGTATAATTTGAATTCGGCTTCGCGTACAATGGATTTTAATGCATTAATTGAAAGATTTTATTTAGACTAATATCAGGCGTTTTCTACAAACTTGAACCATGAAATACTAATGGTATTACTAAACACTTATACATCTCTAGTCATAATTAACATTATATACTAACTTATAAGATTGAGGCTTTCGGTATTCCCTCCATAATGAGTTTTACATTGTGTAACAAACTTTTATTATTTATTATATTACTACGTACCTACCTTACCTTTTACTTCCCTTAGAACTTGTTTACACTTGTTTTCGTGCATTCATTTTCCTTTCGCTATGGTGACCTCCGAACAACGACGATTGAACGCTCAAAAGGTCAAATGATAATAAATAGGTACTCCATTTTTGCGTAACACTTACGTTACACTAACGTTACATTTGTAACGTATCAGCATCTGTTGCAAGTCCTTCGATGCTCAACCCTAGACTCCCGGCCACTGCACTCACACACACACATGCAAGCGCTTCGCCTAGCAACCAAAGTGAAGGCAGAGAGATCTACTACATCGACTTGTACTACACGATTGCCATTCTATTTCATCCACACGGAGTTCTAGCCTTTCTTGTGTGCATTGCGGGCTTTGGTTGCTTTGTTCTTGGAAAGTTTTGTATGAAAGCAGCGATGAATGTGTTATGGTTTGTTGCGGTAGATTCTCTGTGGTTAGTTTTTAGTTTGGTACGGCTTCACAGAATTGTATGTATTTTCTAGGTTGCTTAGCAGTACGCTGTTGATGCAAAAACTTGTTGGCACATGGATTTATATTTTAAATGGCGGATGTCCCATGTAGGACGAGACGAGGTTTTCTAAGGTATAGAAATGCATTCTAGACTTGTATGGAAAATGTCGTAAGAGCGATTCTACTGGGTTTCTTTCGAGACTTACCCGGCCTTATTGGGCTGGTTTAAATATACCTACTGTAATTTATGTTTCTGTGAAGGAAACTATTAATTTATAGATTAGAGATATGGGTTGGGCTTGCTTTCGAAATTTCTATTTTAAAGTTGGTTACGTAATGTGTTTGTGAGAGAACAAAATGTAGATAAATAGTTTACGTGTAACAAAAACCGCTATTACACTGCAACTTCGTTCGCCGAGGAGAAAAATCATTACCAAGAGTTTTTTCTTCAGCGTATTTGGGTTAAAAGTATCCTATAACCATACTGTGGATACCCAGTTATCCGCGTATGAAAAACAGTTAAAATCCATTTAAATAAAACAATTTAAACGAATTATATCGCGTATATTATCTCATGTGAGTTCCCAACGTCTCGGAAGCTTTTCAGCTTTTCTGTTCATGGGTCGACTGAGCAAAGATATATTTTCCTCTGTCAAAGGTAAATTTTGTGCAAACTAGCTACTTTGAGAAAACAAATAAAGGTGTACGTATATGCCAGATGGCCCTAATATGTAAAGACAGTTACACATGTGCCTGAAGGGCTTAATTATTTTATTTTATAAATAAACTACCAGCAGCGTTTCACAAAATGAGACTTACTGAGGAAAAATAAACGCTGCAAAGGATACTCCCAGAATCCGTTTAAATTGTTTTATTTAAATGACTGATAATAGCGGGAACAGAAGAAAATATTAGTTAATGTCTTTTGTACCGATTTGGCGTGATGAAGCCACACCGACACATACAAACATTAAAAATATATTTTTTATTTACTTTATTGGCCTCGAAATAAACAATTTTTTTAAATACCTTTAATGTACAGACTTTTGTTTTGTACAACTTTATAATAGTATAGATGGATACTATTTCGATGTTTCAAAGAACCGAGACAAAGGTATAAGATGTAAAATTAGAAAAAAATATGAGTATGCACTTGATTGAAGTTGTACAAACATATAAGACAGATGCTACAAATTATATGAGATACAGTCACCAGGCCCCTATTTCACAATCGTGACAATTTTCAGATGACAACGACACTTATATTCACGGCGATCCCCGCAAGCTCGATACATCTCTTTACTTTATACTGGGCACGCAATGTACGTGAAATTGTCGCTGTCACCCGACATTTGTTACGATTGTGAAATAGGGGCCTGCATCAATATCTGTTATCACAAAGCGGGCGAAAATATCTAGCTCGGGTGAAAATATATATCAAAGTTGGCCATCCCGGGTTCGAATCCCGGCCAGGGCAAGTGTTAGTGTGATGATTACGAATGTTTGTTCCAGGGTCTTGGATGTCTTCTATGTAATCTATTAAATAAATGCGCAAGTGTGTCTGTCTGTCTGTCTGTCTGTCTGTTACCTCTTCACGCTTAAACCGCTGAACCGATTTGGATAAAATTTGGTATGGAGATAGTTTGAGTCCCGGAGAAGGACATAGGCTACTTTTTATCCCGGAAAAATACCCTTATCTGCGATAAACGAATTTAAGGCGGACGAAGTCGCGGGCAGAAGCTAGTTAATCTATATATTATGTATATCGTCGCCTAGTACCCATAGTACAAGCCTTGCTTAATTTGGGACTAGGTCGATGTGTGTAAGCTTGTCCCTGTGTTATTTATCTAACACTTCCTAACCGCCCTAGAAATAGAGTCGTGTCAGATATATATACGCGCTTTGTTGTGGCAGATATTAACGCTGGACTGTACCTACATATATCTCATATAATTTAGTACAGTTCAGGAGTGTTTCAACCGCCGTACCCAAGTGTAACTTTTGACGATTACGTATATAAAGTTCTTCATCATCATCATTATTTCATGCATTAGACGTCTACTGCTGGAAACGCCTCCTCAATAGACTTCTACTTGGGCTGGATAGAGGCAACCCGCATCCAACAAGTCCCCGCAACCCTAACCAGGTCGTCCGACCACCTTGCGGGTGGCCTTCCTACGCTGCGCTTGACTGTACGGGTCTTCAATCAGTGCGTATTACCGGTGCCTATATTGCGGATGCCTACGGAGCTTAGACGTGGTCTCTAACTATGGGCCTCTTAAGGAAGTTCAGAGTCACTCAGCGAGCTATGGACAGGGCTTTGCTCGGGATCTCTCTACGAGATCAAATCGGAGATGAGGACATTCGTCGACGAGCCAAGGTCACCTAAATAGCAAACAAGGATAAAGTTCATAAGTGGCAAATAGTAATTGTAATTTTTGCCGCACTTCAAATTAAATGGAACCACGCACCGTGCAAGCGTACTTCTTAATAATCTGTAACACCATGATTCGGGGGCCGAAGTTTTGTTTGTTTTTTCAACGGGACGTTCCTGCGACGGGTGGTGCAGTTTCCTAACATTGCACACCATAGTTATAACATTAATCTATCGGTATATATTTGACTTCGATTTAGACATAAGTATGTGTATTATGTTAAATTTTAATGTTGTAATTTTGATATGTATTTTTCGTTTTAATTCAATGCTTATTTGATTTTACTCGTAATCTGTTAATTATACTTTACACTAGGGGTTATGACTTTATCTCCTCCACGAATGAAGTTGCGGGCACCTGCTTAGCAGAGGAGAAATAAAATCATAACCCTCTTTTTGTCTTCAGCTTAGTCGAGAAAGAAGTATGCCATCTATAACCATCTATGGATGTCCAGCTACCCGTGTACCAAAAATAGTTTACATTAGTTTAGCCGTTTTCGCGTGATGAAGCCAAAGAAAACATACAAAAAACAATATTTATCCTTCATCAAATTTGGTATGGGGATAGTTTGAGTCCCGGGGAAGGACATAGGCCACTTTTTATTCCGGAAAAATACCCTTATCTGCGATAAACGAATTTAAGGCGGACGAAGTCGCGGGCAGAAGCTAGTAGTTTATATTTTTGATAACAATTTCAGTGTATATATTTTATTCATAAATAGTATAGATGTGTATATGCTTTGGCTCAGTGCCGTGAACATAATGTTTGACACAAATAAACAAAAGGTTTGATTCGTCAATATCTCGTAACACCGGAATGGGTGGCTGGAATGATTTTGAGGTTTACCCCGATACTATTTTGGCGGGGTACTCAGTGTAATAAGTGGCAATGGGTGGGGCACATGCTTGTAGAGCCGAGGGCCGCTGGGGCTGAAAAGTTCGTGATTGGCGACCATGCATCGGAAAAAGAAGCGTGAAATGCCCCCTACAAGGTAGACCGATGACCTCTGATGAAGGCTGGAGTTCGCTGAATGCGCGCCGGAGCGATCATGTTGACGTTTTATAGTTGATTACGATGATGATGACTTTGAGATGCCTTGTGGAGTCCGATGGCACTCTAACTGCTACCATAAAATAAAAACCTTATCTCCATTCTAATAGCTAGTTAGTTTTACGTAATCTCACGTTATTGTCCACGTGACTACAACGTACATTTTATTGTACATTCGGCAGTTTTTTCGCTTGCACGCTTGATTTAAGAATTGGGTAAAAAACCTGCAAGATTGGACTTTAAATTGCAAACATGTGTTTTAGTAAAAAGTTGGTGGTAATGAGATGAATTAAGCGAAATCTTGATACCGTAAGTATGCAACAATATAAAGACCGAATCGATAAGTATAAAGATAACTTTAGATACCTATAATTCATAATTTGACGACTGGTATGGCTCAGCGGGAGTAACGTTGCCTGCGAAGCTGAGGTCTTGGGTTCAAATCCCGGTAAGGGCAAATATTAGTGTGATAAGCATAAATATTTGTTTCTGAGTCTTGGATGTTTTCTATGTATATAAGCAATATATTTATTAAATATATCGTCGTCTAGTACCCATAACACAAGCCTTATTGAGCTTACCATGGGGCTAGTTCGATTTGTGTAAAATTGTCCCGTAATATTTATTTATTTCTTTATTTATATTTATTTTTCATATATAATCTTATTTTATAATATGTTTGGCAGTATCTATATCTATACTATTATAAAGTTGTAAAAATAAAATGTCTGTACATTGAAGATATTTGCAAAAAAATATTGTTACGGACTATTTGGAGGTCACTAAAAAAACATTATTTTTGTATGTTTGCGTGTCGTTGTGGCTTCATCACGCAAAATTGGCTAAAAAGATTTCCACAATTTTTGGTACACGGGTAGCAGGGTATCTGCAGATGGTTATAGGGTACTTTTTACCCGAACATGCTGAAGAAAAAACGACGGATTATGACTTTTTCTCCTCCGCGAACGAAGTTGCGGGCATCGTTTAGTGTGTAAATTTGTGTACCGTAAAATCACTTTACTCTACATACAGTACGAAATCTCCCAACTATGGTCCAGGTTGAATGCTTCATAAGACTAGGTGCAACAAATTACTATTACAAGGCGTTCATAAGCGCAATTATTTCATAATTCTACAGTATTTTTTGACAAAATCATTAATTCTTATTATTTACTAGTTGCCTGCCCCGGCATTGCACGTCCAATTTCACCGACATAACAAACAGGGTAAGCAAACTAAAGTGGCAATGGGCAGGGCACTTAGTTCGAAGAACCGATGGCCGTTGGGGCAGAGAGGTTCTCGAGTGGAGACCGCGTACGGGCAAGGAAAGGCCACCCGGTTGTCGGACGACCTGGCTAGAGTTGCGGGGACTCCCTGGATGCGGGTCGCCTCTATCCGGTCCATGTGGAAATCCATTGAGGAGGCCTGTGTCCAGCCGTGGATGTTGTATGGCTGAAATGATGCTGATGATTTGGCACAGGATGACACCGACTATTGAACGTTGACTGTACACTGTAACCAACTAACCATGCGTCGCAACGTGACTGCCAGAGTATTACATCCAAGGTGAACCTAACAACAGTCATAAGAGTGTAATAAAACGAAGCAGAAATAAAACTGTTTACTAGCCTACTGTTCGCGACATTGAGGCCGGTCAGTTCTAGATCCACAATCTAGGTATTGTATGCCTAGATTTCATCGTAAAACAAACATCAACTCTTGGAGGATAGATTCGTAATTGGCTTGAGCGAACAAATATGGTCGTGACAAAGTGTTTAATTACATTTAATTTGTATTGTTATATGACACGATTGTTTATGGAAACTGTATGCATATTACACGATGCAAGCAGTTCGAGAATTAAGTTAACGTTGCGATGCTTGACACTTTACATCTAATTGATACCCTGTTTTTCGACTGTTGCTTTGTATTAAGATTGACGATGCCAACTAATGGGGCAGTTTTGAGTACTGGTGCAAGTAACGTTATATATTGTAATAGTTTTTCCCGCCATTATGACCGTGGTAAAGTATTCTGCGACTAGATGGACGGATGTCCTCATGAGGGTCGCGGGAAGTTTTTGCAGTGGATGTCCGTGACTGACAGATAGATAATGAAATAATGATTTTTATTTTGTACGAGAAGGTAGGAACTTCGTTCGTGGAGGAGAAATAGCCATAACCCCTCTTTATTTCTTTAGCATACTGGGGTAAAAAGTATCCATATATGGTGGACTCACCCACCCGTGACCATGGAGAGCTGGAAAGCTTCCGAAACGTTGGGAACTAAAATGAGATAATATACGCGATATAATCCGTTAAATTGTTTTATTTCAATATCCTTAAGCCATTTGAAGATACCCAGCTACCCGTGTACCAAAAATATTTGAAATCCGTTTAGCCGGTTTAACGTGATGAAACCACAACGACACATACAAACATTTCATTTTTACAACTTTATGATAGTGTAGATATAGAACTAGGCCGCAAGGGCATTTTTACAAGTCTGACTCTACGGCATTTCCCAAGAGAAGATCACTGTTGAGAAGAAAGCCGAAACGAACTCAACGCTCAGTCATTTTTTCTAAATAACTCTTATCTATTACAATATTTGTACTTAGCCTATCTTAAATATATGTTTTAAACATAAACTCAATGCGCAGTTCTCCAAGAAAACATATCAAAACTTATGAAAGTAAAAATATAATACAAGGTAAAAGCAAAATATGTTTTTTTTTTAACTTATTTCGACCTATTTGTATTGAAATCTATGCAAAAAATATTGCCATTGCTCTATCTATTGTCGCATTAAAAAAAGAGAAACCAACTTATTATTTACTCAATCAACAAACACACTCGCATTTATTACATCTTTTACCGGCTTCGCTTCATGTGTCTTTCCTTCAAATCTTGTAAAGGTAAGCCAATTTTCATCCCATTCGAGATGGATCGACTAGCGATTTAAAATTAAGCATACGTATGTAGATCAAATGATGATGCAATTATAAAATACCGTCGACAATAAAAGGATGAAGTAGAAGGAAGTGTATTGGTTTACAGATTCTGACTAACAGTAGCGTCAGAATAGTTATTTGTTTTACGAGTAAAAGGTTGTAAAGTTGTATTTTACCGGCGAGTGCGGAATTGAAACAAGAGCAAGCCAAAGGATTCCTGAGCGTAGCGAGTGTTTCAACACACGAGAAGTAAAATACAACTTTGCACCCGTGTGTAACACAACACTTTTCAGCTGACGAGGAAAGTACAACATGCAAAAATACAGCTCATAAAAATAAGTCTTTATTCGTACCTACACATTATAATCATCATGAGGTTAATTAGAATCATCATTAATAGAAAAGATTTTAAGTAAAATATTATCAAAAAACAAGCGTTTCTTATGGAATTTTAATATTTTTGACTTAAATACATTAAATAAAGCCAAATGCCAACTTTTGATAATTAATACCGAACGATAATTCATATCGAACGAACCATTATTATGAGCGTTTTACGTTTCGTTATCTGTCTTAATCTTCTTAAACACGCTCCAAGGTCAAATTATTTTCCCCACTAGTGGATAAAATGCATTTTTAACCACTGGTCTTAAAGAATTTCCGAGCTAGCGAGGGGAAAAATATTTAATTCTTAATTTTCTCTTAATAATAATAAATAAATAATATTAATGATGGGAGAGTTAATATTCAGCGGTCAATACAAGAAAAACTGAATCAATGTTGCACTGGGTTTGCCTTGCTATAAATATTACATAGTAATGTTACTTCAGCTAGTAATGTAGATTATTTCAGTAAATAGCTGTTGTGAATTATTGCAGCCGGCAAAACGGCAATATTGATTATGTATGTGGCTCAACAATGTATGTTCTATTGTGGAACGTTGCGAATTGACTCAAACAGCTGAACGTGAGGCAGGTCAGATGCACATAGATGTATTCTAATCGTAGTGTATTAGCTACTCTATCGAATCTATAAGCCACGAATGAAAAGTATCCACGAAAGTTGGCATAGAAAAATTAAAGAAACTTGTTCTAGAATTTAGCCGTCTTTCCTGTGGACAACTGATATTTTTATCGCTTAGATCTAGAGAATTGATCAATTTGTACATCGCTTATAAGGCACTAAGAAAAATTAGTATTTAAAGCCCTTAACTCTCGGGTGTCCACAGGAAAGACGCATAACGCTAACTCATACTAAAGATCAGTATGACCCATTTAGTCTTTAGGTTTCGTTAGTTAACTTGCGTCCCTCAGAACAGAAATAGAAACCCCGCGAACGCGGAGCTTCGTCGACACGCTCACCTCCGCAGCATTTAAAAAAATGTAAATTAGATTATGCAATAGTAACTTTCTACGTAATTATTTATGCAACTGCATTTGAACCATTCGGCATTTGGATATCATGCATAAAAAGTATTCGGCCAAGAATGGTTATGCTCAATTACAATTATGCATAAACTGATAATGCCATACTTAAACAATTACTTAAAAAAATGCTTTAACAAGGGGAACATTCTAACATTTAATTGGCTAATCCCACTTTGGTTGAATCCAGCTTAAGGTGCGTCCACATTTGTATCATTTGCCCGTATCAGATCATCGTCGCGTGGCATGATCGCGTGTCACGATCACGCGTTTGGACGTTGCGCCGATCCGATCGCTCGAAATCCATTTGCTACGCGTATCACACACTTATATCGGAAGAGTGCGGCATGATCGGCTCGCCGACAGTGAGCGTCCAAGCAGCGCGATACGCAGTCATGCCACGGCACGGTGATTGGATACGAGCAAATGATACAAGTATTGACGCACCTTTAAGTAATTAGGTACTTAATTCAATGCCAGGAAATTGCAAGGACACCGCCGATTCTACTATTTAAATTATGTTTTAATGACTTGTTTGTTTAGAAATAAACTATCGCTTGTAATTCCAGTAACAGGAATACGTTGACCTTAGACCCACTTTCCTTAATTTACATAACTGTCATGTAATTACGAGGTCAATCAGGAAGGTAAATAAATTATATTTACAGAAAGGCCCGTATAATAAAGCAAAAAGAATAAAATTATTATTGGCCAGCCGGGAAATGTCATTTCAAAGTTTCTACCTAATGCGCAGATTATACAATTTGGGCATAAAAAAACGAACTTTAAAAAATGTGCGTCTCTTGTATCTCTCTTTAAAAAAAATTGTACACATTAAATGATGTACAATGAAGATATTTTCAAAAAAGTAGGTATAACTATTTGAATCGAAAAATATATAAAAAAAAATATTTTCTCAAAGTGGTTAGTTTGTACAAATTGTAACTTTGACAGAGAAAAATATATATCTTTTCTTAGTCAACCCGTGAACACCTAAAGTTGAAACGCTTCCGAATCGTCGGGGACTCAAATGAGATAATATACGCGATATAATCCCTTAAAATTGTTTTAATTTAATCAGTTTTAATCGCGAAAAACGAAAAAAAAAATTGTAAAAATTATTTTTTTGGATTTTTGTATGAGTGGCTTCATTGCGCCAAAACGGTTTAACGGATTTCAACTATATTTGATAGACGATAAAGGTTCAAATGTCTTTATTTCTCATAAGAATAAATTAATATTCACTTACATTACAATTTTAACATGCAACTAGGTATTTAAATCGGTGAGTGCACACTTATAATAATACCTAATTATACACACACTTATAACTAAATACACTTATTTATAACTTAAACTAAAGGAATAGTATATTACTGCAGAGGCCGGCATAAGTCATTTCGTGGATGAGTGCGCTTCAATAGATACGAATCCACGAAATGACATTCCTGCCGAGGCATGTATACTAATTTTCTCCAAATATGCGAGGAAATTTGACACATGTTTATGTAACTTATTTTAGATATTTTCGTAAAAATAACACGACAGACAATCTTTGACAAAATAAAATTCACGTTCCTGCCTTGACTTTTTTTAAGGATATTAAAGTTAAAAGTTTTGGGTCCGAATTGTATATTTGGTTCCACATAAATATAGTAATGAAAATAATAAAAAGAAAACCCATAGAAAAAGCTAAAATAAATATAAACATAATTACTTTTACTTTTTTTGTTTTACAGATATCATGATAATAATCACAATTTTTGCAATTTATTAGTGGATCACTCCACTAGTGTTATTATTATAAACAAAGATCAGAAACAAATGAAAAAAATTTTCGACGAAAAAAAAAAGGCTAAAGAGTCGGATGCACCATACAGAGATCCATAAGCAAGAACAGATGACAAAATTCGTCGACTACTGGTGTGGACGTAGATGGTAGAGCGTGCTGCCCCGGTCTGGCTCAAGGCACTGGTTCAAGTCCAGTATCGTCGAAAAAAATTTTCATTTGTTTCTGATCTTTGTTTATAATAATTACTTTTAGTTGAATCGGCAATTCCTAAACGCACTACATTTAAAAAAACATACCTTTCCTACAAAATATTTATCAGTCCCAGAGGATCATTCAGACTAAATAAACTGTATTATGATGAGGACACAATAATTATTGTTTTTTTTTCTATTATTATTGGCATTAACCGTGCATTAACTAAACGCAGAAAACAATTTCAGTTTTTTTAAATCTCGGTTTTTGTACGTTACTATTGGCTGTATGGTGAATTTTCAAAGTCTTGGATGAAATTAAAAGTAAAAACCTGCACAATAATGTACACTTCCCAGGCCTGTCCGGGAAGTAATGCCACTTTTTTTTAATTGATTATCGTATCAACGTATATAACGATGGACTTCGCGGTGTGTTTTTACTACATTAATGGGAACATTTCCGAGCAAGTTGGAGAAAAAACTTATTTTTGTCGGGTACGCAATATATTTGCAATTTAATGCGAGCAACCGTACTAGCATTATCGGCCCTAACCGACCTATAGAAATAGTACCGCCTACCACGAGTCGATATCTCTAACACAAGCAACCATCGAGCTATTTAAGGCGTGGATAGGGGTTAACGAGCTGTGCGAACGATACACGTTTTTCATGTAGTTTGCCATCTGACACTGACAGTCACTGACAGTTCTGACACTGTCAAAACTCGTTCGCTCTTTTTTTCTTTTCGTCCCTTGGAACAGGCCATTGGCCATACTGCCACGTCTTCTAGTATTTGTTCGCTTAATTTAACGCTGCGTGTCCACAGCTCTCCGTGACGTCGCCTAAGGTCTCGTCGGAAGATCAGCGCTGGCTTTCGAGCCAGCATTAGGCTGCTGAGGTTCAAAACCACAAAGGTTCATTTTTGATTCGATCCCGAGAAGAAACTCAGAGCATCGCCTTCTCCATTGTCCTCTGAATGGCTTTGATTAAGCCTTCTTATAAGGGCCATCGTGAGCGATTACGTTTCAGTACCGTAAATCATTACTGGCAACACAGTCATGGTCAATAAGGATTTCGTCTTGAGACACAAAAAGTTTTATTAAAATTGTAAAAACTAAGAAAGAAGAAATAAAGCATTTTTATTCGTAGCATACAAAAATTAAACAGTAAAAATAACTAGTATACTACGAAAAGGTTTCTTCTGTTTATTCTTCTGCTTATGTTATTTTTACTGTTTAATTTTTGTATGCTACGAATAAAAATGCTTTTTTTCTTCTTTCTTATTTTTTACAATTTTAATTAAACTTTTGTGATGAAATACTTTGACCATGACTGTGTTGCCAGTAATGACTTACGGTACTAAATTGTGATCGCTCACGATGGGCCTTCTAAGAAGGTTCAAAGTCATTCAGAGGGCAATGGATAGGGCCATGCTCGGAGTTTCTTCTCGGGATCGAATCAGAAATGAAAAGATTCGTGGAAATGAGGGTAATTGACATAGCCCAAATGATAACAAAACTTAAGTGCTAAAGCGCAGGGCATATTGCTCGAAGAATCGATGGCCGCTGGAGGCAAAGAGTACTTGAATACCGACTACGTACTGAAGAAAGCAGCGTGGGAAGCCCTAGTGGACGGATGATCTGATGAAGGTCACTGGAGTCCGCTGGATGTGGGCGGTGCGGCGCGGATCGGTCACGGTACTCTTAGGGGGAGGCCAAGTCCTGTAGTTGACGTCTTTCGACTGATGATGATGCAAACTTTTTGAATAATATCAGAACAATTACAAAAATTTAATAAACAAATCTATCTATCTAATCCGTATTATAAAGACCAAAGTTTTTTAAATAAAATAATATGCAAGAGACGCATAAATAAAAAGCAATAGACCCCTAATTAAACCAGGTTTTAAATCCAGCCTCAATCTAAAGTTGGGTAATAATTCACGCGAATTAATTTAAAGTTAGCCAATAAAACTTACGGCGTCCTTTTATGATGATTAACCTAACTCGAACTAGTTGCTGAACTGGCTTAAATTAAAATTAATATAAACATGGAGGCAATTTTAGTTATTATCAAAATTTCGGAATTTTTAATAAGATAATATCCATTTTTTTAACACGTGGGTACTTTTTTAGGAAAAAAGTTACATCTAAAGTGAAATAGTATTTTTTACTGTGAGAAATGCAAGATTAAGAGTCGACCACACCGGTGCTTAAAATACGCTGTCGAACTGTCTATCCATCACGATTTTTACACACCGTACCTAACAGACCTGAAGTATGACGTTTTTTTCTTACAGTATTCAACTGCGTTATAGCAACTTTAGTGTTTGTCTCCAAAGAAAGACCATATGTCGACCAACATGCCTACATACAGACTGACATAAATAAAAATAGTGTTTAGACTAGGTACACTATAACTGTTCGTAGCGCCTGCGCACGACAGCCCCCACACGCTAGATGCCGATAGAGTTGCTATTTGGGGGTTTCCCCGGATTTGTCCTAGTTTGGAGGCTGTCCGGGGGATAATCGCGCTACAAAATAATAAAAATCACCGCGTAACAATTAAAAACCTTTATTTTTTACGAAAATCTTGATGTTTTATTATCACGATCTTTCTGATCTTTAAAGTGAAAATCTTCACTAAGAAACTATATTAAAAAAAAAAAGATCTAAATAATTAAAAAACGACGGCAGAAAAGCCGGTTACAATGCAAAATGCAAAAGATCTTGTACCAAGCAGTGACAAAATTTGAAGATAACCTGACTGGGCTCTGTAGCTCAATTGGCAGAGCGTACGCCCCGACAAGGCACTTTTCATTATTTCGATCTTTGTTACCTATTATTTGGATATTTGTATGTGCCTGTGGCTTCATCACGCCAAATCGGCTAAACTGATTTCAACTATTTTGTACATGGGTAGCTGGTTAGATACCCAGCTACCCATGCTAATCATCATGCTGATCTGGAGATCCAGATTGTTACAGGATACTTTTTACCCGACTATGCTAAAGAAAAATAGAGAGGTTATGACTTTTTCTCCTCCGCGATCGAAGTTGCGGGCGCCTTCTAGTCTATAAGTAAAAATGAAATGTCTGTACATTGAAGACATTTTCAAAAAAATGATTGTTACGCACTATTTGGAGGTCACTAAAACAAAAAATATATATTTTTTGATTTTATGGATGTTTGTATGTGTCGTTGTGGCTTCATCACGCAAAATCGGCTAAACAGGTAGCTGGGTATCTCCAGATGGTTATAGGATACTTTTTACCGGACTATGCTGAAGAAAAAACAACGGGTTATGACTTTTTCTCCACCACGTCCAAAGTTGCGGGCATCTTCTAGTATTATATAAGATTAAAAACCTTTTTAGCTTTTACCTTACTGTTCATATTTTCAGTGACAATATGCGTAGCCACGGCATAGATCCGCAGTTCGGGTCTGACGGGTATTTCGCAAACACCCTAAATCCGGCAACCGCAATGCGTTAACTGAACAAAGCGCATGGCGAAAACGTGTAAGGTTCATAAATATATGAGCATTCCTAAGGCTTCAAAACTTTATGCACAAAGAAGGGGTTGTTGTTATTCTGAGAGACAGAGATGCATAGAAAAATACTAATTTTAGTCTATTAATATACTGACGTAATGGATCCTTGCAAAATTGACGTATATTGGCTAGAAAATATTATTTAATGGGCATTAAATAATATGCGTTTTTAATCAAATATGAAAAGACTTACGTTAGCAGTATATCAATGTATGAAAGCCTGCTTGCTGCTTGATGGAGCTCATACTTTCAATATTTATTACCAACTAATGGCTTTTGCCCGCGACTTCGTCCGCCTTAAATTCGTTTATCGCGGATAAGGGTATTTTTCCGAGATAAAAAGTAGCCTATGTCCTTCCCCGGGACTCAAACTATCTCCATACCAAATTTCATCCAAATCGGTTCAGCGGTTTAAGCGTGAAGAGGTAACAGACAGACAGACAGACACACTTTCGCATTTATAATACTATATAGTATGGATGGATGGATAGTATGGATTCAGCAGTGGCGTGCACTGGGTTTCAGGCAGTCCAAGTGTTTTGTGATCACATGGGTAAAGCTCCGAGCCTTTGTGCCTATACACTGTTAAAAGTTATGTAGTTTTACATGCACAATAAAATACATAATCCTGTAAAATTTCCGAAAAAGTAAGGAAATGTACAAAAAATTACGTAATTTTAGAAATACATAATTTTTCGTACATTTTCTTGCTTTTTCGGGAATTTTACAGGTTCATATGTGTTTTATTGGATGTAAAATTACATAATTTTTAAAGAGTGTCCGGACCGCACACCACTTCTAATAAGTGATACATACGGACTATTTGAAGGTACTTGGCTGACTCGTTTTCAGGGTTCCGTAGCCAAAATGGCACAAACGGAACCCTTATAGATTCGTCATGTCTGTCTTCTCTCTGTCTGTCTGTGTGTTGTCTGTCCATCCGTATGTCACAGGCATTTTACTCAAACACTACAACATGTACATTGATGAAATTTGGAGCAAAGGTGTGTGTAAACCGCTCCTTAAAAATATATGTACGAGTGCCCCGCACTCGATACACGTAACCGAAAGTGAAAAAAGTATATATATTTCATCAAATATCAATGTGTGGCACATATCTCGACACTACTTCTAAAAACAATTTGAGGTTTCTAAAAAGAAAATGATTTAGTGAATATTTGCCGAAATATTCGCTACGAAAGTAGCAAAAATTGTGTCCCCCCCCTTTATTTTCTAAACGGTATGTTCAAAAAATATGAAAAAAATTAATACAAAGCTTAAAAATACTTCCAACGAAAATTGTTTTCAACATGACCGGACATACCGTATTCGAGTTATTGCCAAAAAACTGCGCTTCTTAGCAAAAAGACATGAGTGCCGGGAAGATACGCTCTTTTGCTAGTGTTTATTTTCATATCGTATTATTTTTTCATATGTAGTACATTTTTTCGTATAAACGGCTGCGGAACCCTTCATGGGCGAGTCCGAATCGCACTTGGCCGCTTTTTTTGTATTTGCCACTGTCTTTGCGGCTTCATGACGTCAAAACGGCTGAACGGATTTCAACCCTTTTTTGATAAACTGTCAGCGGTTATCTACAGATGGTTATACGATAATGATTATCAGACTACGCTGCAGTACTAAAGCCGGTTATGACCTTTTCTCTTTTCCGAAGAAGTTGCACTTTGTTATTGTATACAAACATAGATATATATGTAAGTACAAGACGTGAGTAAAAATTCATTTGCAAGATTTCATCCAAACTGACTTACTAAAGAGTTATATAAATTTTATAAAATAATGTTGTTTAGTTCTCATAGTGGCCAGCGGCGCGTACGACGACGTACCAGTTGCCGGCGATTATGCTCTTGCGCAAGTCTTGTTGCCACTGTTGCTATGCGTGCGTAAACAGTAGCTAGGCGCATGTGTTCTTAGCAAGCAAGATACTACGGTGAAAACATTAGCCAAAGCAGTACTTTAACTCTAGGCCTTTAACTACTTTTTGCAAAGTGTGTGTCAGTCATAGCATAGCCGCTGTAAAAAGAAATGGTAAAAACATAATGCATTTAAAAATTAAGGCCCTTGAATTTTTAAATGTATACAATTCTCTACTTTCGGTTCTCACGAGCTCAAGCATAAAATGTACAGACAGTATAGGCACCCTACAAGAAATATATATACATTTCTCGGCGTTTTTGCTTACTACAATGGTCCCCACTAATACCCATTAATAATACTAATACTCGTAGCATTTAAGTTGAGATAACAAAGATCCATTAGTGTTAGTAACTTAGCTTAAAAAACTAAATGTTAGTAGGCATTACGGAGACAAAGCACATATAGGTACACACGCTGGTCAACTAAAATATCTATGAAAATTAATTAAAATCTGGAATAATAAATGACATGGTGCAAAATAAATGACAAAACGAATCAATTTTTTTTTATGGCACAGGGGGCAATCGAGCAGACGGGTCACCTGATGGTAAGCGATCACCGTCGCCCATAGACACTTGCGTCACCAGAGGAGTCACAAGTGCGTTGCCGGCCTTTCAGGCGGGAGTACGCTATTTTCTTGAAGGTTTGAAGATCGCATCGGTCCGGAAATACTGATGCATGCGGCAATTTATTCCACAGTTCAGTCGTGCGAGGCAGGAAATTTCTCAATAAATCAACAATAAATTACTGAATAAAAATTTGTGTGGGAGTCTGGCTCAAACTTGGCAGATTTTTTATGCAAAAGTTGTCTCGCTTTTGACTTCAGTATCAATGGAAAGTGGCCACGTCACGGAAACTATATTTCGCTGGTAACCTGTTTGAATCTTACTTTGTATAGATCTAAAATTATAATACACAAGACGGAATAACAGAGGTTTTATTTACCTAGATTTTTGTACGGTACTTTGGTGGTTGCATCATTATTCATTAAGTTACGCTCCCCTACTATTTTATTAATATTATTGTAATGGGAAACAAACAGCATACAATTACACTTAAGACTTAACAAAATAGAATAGTTAATACAGAAGCCAAAAACTGTTTCCACTAATAGTAAATACATTTTTTGCTCTGAGAGTACAAAATATGCATTAAAAATAAGTTATGTGCTGGTTAATTAATACCTGTCTAGTTATTAATTTGAGACTATGATAACACAAAAAATATATATCCTTAGTCAAAATTAGTCCAAAAGTTACAATCGAATGTGTATACAACAGTAACAATAGATGTACAGTATATATGCTATAAAGTAAACCCATGTTTATGGTTTATCTATTACTTTCATTACAGAAACTAATTTAATATAATAGGCTTGTCCACGAAAAAAAGGAGCCATCAAACACTAAGTCTCCACTGTCTCCCAGTAGGTCTAGGTAGTTCCAACCGCAATTAGATTGCCAACTGAGTATTCTTTTTAATAAAGAATCTAAAATCCATCCATTTTTCCTTACAAGTTGTGAAATCCCAAATAATGCCAGTTCAGGCTTAAAGCTAATAGTATGGAATGATTTAAAATTCCTTTGTCTTCAAGCACTGGGATATTTTTGACGAAAAGATATGACGCAGGTTCCCGAATACTGCCCAACCGAGTTGGATTCGACGATTGACCTCTTTCTCGAAGTTGGACTTACCTAGCTGAACGATTTGTTCCAGGTCGAGAGCAGAGCTTCCGACAACTATCGGGTAAGGTATGACTTGGTTACTATAAACAAATAAATAATGATTATTGGACAATTTTACATAAATCGAACTACTCAATTACTCAATATTTATTTCAATTTCACAAAAGTAGGTACAGATGTCAACTTAAAGCTACAGATCATTGTGAACCCTGTTGGGCACTGCAATGTTAGGGAGAGGAGGACTTACTGAACGTTTATAATTTAGTAGTAATTGTTTTATTTTATTTATGTACTTTTTATCATCTTCTTCTTTTATATAGCCAGGTAAATTATTATAAATCTTAATGGACATTATTAATGGGCCTGAGGATAGCAGTTTCAGTTTGGCGGGCGGTCGAACGAGTCTATTTTTATGACGGATAGGTCGTGAAGAGGGAATGTCATCGCGTTTTACATAGTACTCTTTATGATTCCGTACAAACTTACAGGTCTCAAAGATGTATATACTAGGAAGCGTTACTAATTTATGTTTTTCAAAATAGGGTTTGCAGCTGTCAGTTTGCTTGATATTGACCAATATTTGGATAAGTTTTTTCTGGATGGTGAAGACAGAAGGCGCGTCAGAGCTGTTTCCCCAGAACATTATGCCATACGTGAGCCATGCGTAAGCGTAAGCATAATAAGTTGATTGCGCGGTTTCCAGGTTAGTGGTCTTTTTAACTTCTCGAAGCGCATAAACGAATTTCGACAGTTTCGCTTTAATTTTGTTTATGTGGAATTTCCATGTAATATGCCTATTTATATCTATGCCCAGTAGTGTAAAGCTTTGTACAAGTTCTAGTTGGATGTTATTGTATTCATAGTTGATATTAAGAGGGTTTCCTGATACGGGTGAAACGTCATAATTTTCGTTTTTGGGAAGTTTATTTCAAGGTTATGGTTTCTCATCCATGTAGTTATTTCGTTAAATACGGAGTTGATCTTTTCGTTGATGTTTATGTCGTTTTGACAAGCTGTAATTAATGAAACATCATCGGCAAATAGTACGCACGGTTCTTTTGTTACTTTTGGGAGGTCATTGATGTATATAAGGAACAACAAACATCCTTTAACACTACCTTGCGGTATAGAAGCATTAAGGAATTTTTGTTTCCGATTGTACAAGCGTTATTTTTCCGGTTTTATGATTGAAGTGTTCTATTTTCACGAGCTGTTTTCTATCTTTTAGGTACGATGACAGCCATTTAAAGGCATTTCCACGAATTCCTATTCCATACAACTTTTCTAATAGTATATTGTGTTGGACCTTGTCGTACGCTTTCGTCATAATGACGACCGTTTAGCTCAGTAGAAGTAACGTTGCCTGCAAAGCTGAGGTCCTGGGTTCAAATCCCGGTAAGGGCAAATATTTGTGTGATGAACATAAATATTTGTTCCTGAGTCTTGGCTGTTTTCTATGTATATAAGTATTATATCTATTAAATATATCGTCGTCTAGTACCCATAACACAAGCCTTATTGAGCTTACCATGGGACTAGTTCGATTTGTGTAAAAATTGTCCCGTTATATTTATTTAATTGTCCCGTTATATTTATATCCAAGAGTATACCTATAGCATATTGTTTTGAGTTTAAGATATTTAGTATCTTCTGGATGTACTTATAAACTGCTATGACTGTAGACCTTTGCTTCCGGAAACCGTTTTGACATTCATTAAATATGTTATATTTTTCGCAAAACCCGTAGATGCGATTGCATATGGCTTTTTCAAATACTTTAGAAGCTGTTGGCAGAAGAACAATCGGTCGGCAATTGTTCGGATCTATGCTTTTGTTCTTTTTGTGTATCGGTTTAATTACTGCTACTTTTAGGAGTTCAGGGAAGGACCATTCTTCGAAGGATTGATTAATTAGAAGACACAGAGGTATGGCCAGCTGATCAGCACAGCGGCGAATTAGAGAAGGCGGAAATTCGTCAATTCCATGACTGTTTTTATTTTTTTATTTCTTTGTAATGTTCACTGTTTCTTTATAACTAACCGGCGCGAGAAACATAGAGTTTTCAACCTGTTGGAGCATGCGCCACCCCGTAGCGGCACAGCTAAGGCTGTCACCTATAGATGCGAAGAATGAGTTAAAGTTTTCAGCTACTTGCCTTGGCTCGGAAACTAAGTTGTTGTTGATTTGTAGTTCTATATTGGTTTTGTTTTTTCTGGGTTTTTTGTTGGTCTGTTCGCTAATTATACTCAACATTGTTTTTATTTTATTATTTGATTTTTTAATTTTATTTACATAATGTAATTTTTTTGAAGTATTAACCGATTTTTTCAATATTTTTTCGTACGATTTATAGTATGTTTTGATTATATGGCTGTTGGATTTTAGTGTCAACAGTTTTAATAAGCGTTTATTTCGGCAAGAGAGTTTAATACCCGTTGTAAGCCAATGCTTCTTGTAGGTTGTTTTAAGTTAACGTTAAAGTTAATATCCCATGGTAAGCTCAATAAGGCTTGTGTTATGGGTACTAGGCGACGATATATTCAATAGATATATTACTTATATACGTAGAAAACATCCAAGACTCAGGAACAAATATTTATGCTCATCACACAAATATTTGCCCTTACCGGGATTTGAACCCAGGACCTTCAGCTTCACAGACATCGTTACTCCCGCTGAGCCAAACCGGTCGTCGTTATTCGAGATCATCTTTGTCTTCACCGTGTTCATTTGGTAAGTTTTGGTATCAAGTATATTTAACTATGCTAGCTACGAAATGTTAAAACAATTTAGGCTATCTTCTCTTAAACTCGTAATCAAATGAGTGGGTTGAAATCGATGCTCTTTACATGATAGCCGAAAATTTTGTCAAAAAGCCATGCAATTTCGACCAAAGCTCCGCAGAAATTTCCGAATATTTTCATGAAATGGGCTCCGGTACAAATATTTCACCATGAAAGAAAGTAAAGATTGATTGTAATGCACATTACTTTGTTGGCAGCGGCGGCATGTTCCTCTTATTGGGAGCGTGTGGGAACCCAGTCAATATCACTCAATGTCGCCTCTAGGGTTGTCACAACATTTAACGTGGTCTAAAGATTTTGGGGTAGCTTTTCACAACTTTCGATATAGTTATAATGGGATAGTATTCAACGCTTCTTAATTATTAACATAATCTCGCTTTCTTTTGCCTTTCTTTTTCTTAATTGTGACATATAAAAAAACATTTCAAACTAAAGGGATATTCCTGATCACCGCAAAATACCATCAAACGCTAGGGGCTGCAGAAAATTACCGAATATTTTGGATCTTTTCTTCTTCTTAGTCGTATTTCTTCATTGCTTTTACCGATTATCCTGATATTTTGGATATGCTCCAGCGAAACTAAAAATTGATAGTAGTGCACATTACTTTGTTGGTAACGGTGGCATGTTCCACTATTTCTCTCATTAAGACCGTGTGGGACTGTGGTTAACTAGTCAATATCACTCAATGTCGCCGCTAGGGTTGTCACAGCATCTAACATGTTTCGGTAGCACAATGCTGCGTTTGGTTGAAAAGAGAGTTTCTATTCTGTTACGTTGCGGCAGAGACTACTTACTCGTATTACTTACTAAATTAAGTTAAGGCTTACTTAAAGAGTTGCTAGGATGGCAGTGAGCGGGGCACGCTGCTCTTAGAACTGATGGCCGCTGGGGCAGAAAGGTTCTAGAGTTGCAACCGCGTACTGGACAAGGTACCGAAGAAAGGCCACCAACAAGATGGACTGACAATCTGGTCATGATCGCTGGAAACCGATGGACAAATGCGGTGCACGACGGGGCATCGTGGAAGGTCCCTGTCCAGCAGCATGTTCTATATCGTCTACGTAAGCCGACCGAATAGACGGCGACTAGTCGGTCGTCCCAAGTAAGCTCTCCTGACGCCTCGATTTTCACCCTTTCTCTGGAGGTGACCATACAAGCCAAGTCCAAATGCACATAATATGACATAATCCATCGGTATGCCACGTTTCATTTATATTTATGCTACGGTTTCTACTTCATTTAGTAACAAAGCAACTTTCGAATGTATAATAATAGTAGGTGGTGGCAACCCTGTGAAATATTTGGGTACAATCCATCACGCGGCGTCAATAACGCGGCCCCGCGTATATCGAGTAGGTACATCACGTAATGCAGTGTTGACAGCCCTGGTGGATCATCGCGTAATGCAGACGGTGACAGCCCTGCTGTCTGGGGAATGAGCTGGAATTTGTGAAATTGGGAGCCGTGAATCTGAATGAAATCTGTGTCTAATATATATTATACTAGAAGGTGCCTGGAGTCGGCCAAAAAGTCATAATTCCACTTTTTTTCTTCAGCGTAGTCGGGTAAAAAGTATCCTATAACCATCCGTTTAGCCGATTTGGCGTGATGAAGCCAGACACATACAAAATTACAAAAAATACGTTTCAATTTTGTGACCTTCAAACAGTCCGTTACAATTTTTTTTTTAATATCTTCAATGTACATATATTTCATTTCTACCACTTTATAATAGTATAGACTACAAGGTAAGCAACTTCGTTCGCGTAGGAGATGAAGTCATAACCCATCTTTTCTTCGTCAACGTAGTTGGGTAAAAAGTATTCTTTAAACATCTGTGTAATTTCATACCCGGCTACTCGCGTGGCCGAATGAAGCCATAACGATTAGAAAAAGATCCGAAAAAAAAATCAGTTTCTGTTGTCTTGGAATGGAACAGTTGCGTCGTAGGTAGGTGTATATGGAAAGATTGTCATGCGAAAAGGGTTTGCGCAGTCGGTGGAGCTTTATACGTTCAACATTTCGCTTTTCTCAAACAAAATACGGCGAAATGAATATTGAATTCAAATAAACAATTCCTTTCCACAATAATGAATTACCGAACACCTACAACGCCCTTTGTTAAGAAAACGCCAGTCTGTTATCACATCCCCCTACCTCTTCCCCCTTACATGCCCCTTACCTCTTTTCCCTAAGAAGGCTGTCATAGAGATGAATGGCGGAAGAAGATAGTGTCTGTCAAAAGCAAATTGATATTTCTTACTTTTCGTGTTACGTTATGGGAAAAACTTCAACGTTGAAAAACAATTATGTTTTATTGTGATAGAATTCACATTACTATATATCACTGGGGGTAGATAATGTTCTGATGAAAAGTATAACAAGAAAACCGGCTAACTGCGAGTTGGACTCGCGCGCGTATCTGTGAACATCCATTGTTAGCAGAGCCCTGCACCTAAGCAAAATGTACGCAGTGTGGGGTATATATGTTATATTGGTTACTGACATAGACAAACAAACATAAAAAAATAAGATTTTCAGATATATTTCGTGGATTGTACTATAAGAGCTACCTTCATACTAAATTTCAGGACAACTGGAAGTACCCTATAGGTTTTCGATGTACGGCAATTAGTATGGAAACACATTTAATGACTGGATCTTCTTTCGTCGACTGAGAAGCTTGATTTTTTTACAGCTTCAAGGGATTGCAGACTTAAGTATTTGATGTTAATTCCAACTTGATACCTTATGCGCGTTCTTGAAAAGGGTCCTGACAGACAGACACACGGACAATAAAGTGATCCTAAAAAGCGTTCAGTTATTTTCCTTTTGAGGTACGGAACCCTAAAAATTAGATCGATACTTTGTTGTTGGTCTGGTAGAAGTTGACTTTTACTTATAATTATAATACCCTAATAAAAGCAAATAAAACACAAGTAGGTAACCTTTAAAGCGATCGAAACCCTCTCAGAAAATCAATCATCTAGAAACTAGTGACTGTGCGAGCTGTAGACCTAGCGAGTCTCTCAACCCCCATACCTCCGCCAACTATAATCATTCGTTTGTCCTTATCATTGACTTTGAACAACCACGGCTGCATATAGGCACAGAACAACTGCCTACCCTGAAGCCCTGAACGCCATGGGTCCGTTTAGGCACAGAAAAACTGCCTTGGTTGGCCTAGATTCCTATGCATGCCACTAGTCACAGATAGACACATAGTTTGACAGATACACGCGCTTATCCTCTTTCATCCTTTTTCGACGGGGCGGGAACCTCTCAAAGTTATACACATTCTCACTTATGCTCTCAAATCTAACACTGTCTGACAAAATGGCTGATGTGATACATTGACCTTTTTCGTAATAAACATTGAAAGCCCCATTATATCAAGTCAAGAACCCTACATAATAACGAAATGAAACTGCGGTAATAACTTTAATACGAGTATTGTTCGAGCACATTAATTTAGTTTAAAGCCTCCGCCGGGACCGATGGGCTACGTAATTTAATATACAAATTATGACGAGGGGCGAACGCAACACAAACATACATGGCGGACTGTCCATAAATTAAAGGGATATGAAGTTAGGCCAAGATACCGACAATATTGCACGCATAATATTAAATTAAACTTTGACGTGCACAGTCAGGGAAATTGAGCTGCGAATAATACGATTATTTTGAGCTAGCTACAGCACTACACTACAGTAATGGGTGCATGCGATGCACATGGCCTAACCAACGGAGTCGCATCTGTTTCAGCAGTGCAAAGAGGCTGAGAAACTGTGCGAGCTCAAGCACCCTTTCATTTGTGACCCTGTCTTTCCAGATTGTGCCAAGCGGGAAATGCAAGCGTTTGACATCCGTTTCAAACTGGGAGGAGTGCGCAGTAGATGGCGCAAACTGGTTTTGGATGGCCACGAGATTTTGGATGAGGCATGGTTCAAAACACTCGCAACCAAACCTGCCAAAAGACATGGGCCCGGCACTGGGTCACCGCGCTCAGGCCATTCTTACATCTGTCAAGCCTGTGGTCACGTGTGCCGTTCCCGTATTGGCTTAAATAGCCACGAAAAACGTTGTTTTCCGACATGACAGTGTTTCAATAGTCTGTAAAAGACAAAGAGGCCTTTGATTGATGGATTTGAGCTAGCTACTCGGCATTCCTCGGCTTTGATTGGAACAGATCCGAAGTACAAATTACACGAAATACATTGCTATGTATGTATTCACAGTGAGGATATCGTCACTACTTGAACATAGATGAACATAGGTACCACACCCAGCCAGGACGGAGAAGCCTGCCCTGCGAGGTTGCCTAACGAACTTTTGACAGCTGGTATCCGAATCAACTGTCATAGCCCATACGAAATCATGACACTTGATACTGATTCCAAGCGTCAAACGTGTTAGGCAACAGGGGGGCCGGACAAGCCGGATGCAACAAGGGGCTCAGATTTATACGGAACTAGAAGGTCAATCAAATCAAATCAAATCAAATCAAAATATCCTTTATTCAAGTAGGCTTAGATACAAGCACTTTCGAATTGTCAGTTACAATGAGAGAAGTCTTTGCTGGGAAACATACAATATGATCCAACATTTGTTGAAAGGATTAGGGAAACCCAGAAAAACCTAATCAGATAATATTTACTTAGTATAATACTTACTTATTATTGATAAAATCATCATTTTAAAAATTTAAATAATTAATAAGATAAATCCCAAAAGGATTGTCAATAAAAAAGAAAAAAACATCTAGAATGTGTCTAGGTAACCACCACTTCCTTCGCAGAGGAGAAAAAGTCAGAACCCCTCTTTTTTCTTCAGGATAGTCGGCTAAAAAGTATCCTATAACCATCTGGAGATACCCAGTTACCCGAGTATCAAAAATAGTTGAAATCTACGAGTATGTAGCCAATTTCGCGCGATGAAGCCACAACGACGCGTACAAACATAAAAACATTAAAAAAAATCTAAAAAATATTTTTCGTTTCTGTGACCATCAAAATAGGCCGTTACAATCTTTTTTTTTTAATAAATAAATAAAATATTATCTTCAATGTCATTTTTACAACTTTAAAATTATGACACGCTCCGGGATGGGGAAGGAGGGCCTACTAGATACTAGCCGCAACCACTCAACCACAATCAATCGATTATGCAACCTATAGCCAATATTGGAAATTCGGTGGGTTGGGATAGAGCATCGGGGATGAGCGTTGATGAGTAGTAGCCTGCTGTCGTTTGCGTGTTGTATTCACCGGATATCGTCACTACTTTGAAAAACACTCGTATCTCATATTGTTCCAAATGAAAAGGCCGTAAATTTATATGAACCTAGAGGTTTATTGCCTAACGAAATTTTGACCATTGGTATCCGAATCAACTGTCATAGTCCATACAAAATCATGACACTTGATCCTGATTCCGAGCGTCAAACACGTTAGGCAATAGAGTGGCTAGTCAAAGCATTCGGCAATTGCAAAAATTGCTATTTTGACAGTTCTCTTTTGAATCACATTTGGTTTTTCGAATTACATCAGTTTGACAGTTCGTTTTGTATGGGATATGTCAAGTAAAAGCATTACAATCTAAAAATAATATGCGTAAGTCGAATCACGTGCGATCAAATATCTAACGAATTGATTACCACCCCTTCTTTTATTTTCGAAACTATTTCTTTACCTAGGAAAAGCTATAAGAAGTCTATAGTAATTAAAGTAGCATGAAATTTCTCAATATTTTTTTATAGATTTTGACATGAGAGATATAATGTCAGTTTTTTAAAATAAAAGACCTGTCTATTTGCTTTTTTATATCTAGAAAATATTGAGTTATCACACCAAGTTGCTTTTAATAACAAAATTTAATCTGTTAATTATTCTGTTATTCTCCTGTCCTCCTCCAGTCTAAGGTAAGATCAGGTCATATGATATCGCCATCTTGTAAAACGAAAATTGTATATTTTTTACGGTTTCTTAGCCGGAAATAGATATCTTAAGATTTCAAAATAAAGCGTAATTAAAAGAAAACCTTTGAACGCAATGAAAATATTATATGCGTATCATCAAAGACGGAGCACGGCTAATTAAAAGAAAATAAGGTTGTTTCAATTTACAACAGCAATTTCCTTACAAAATTATAATACGACGCGCACATGCGCATGAATAAGGGTCCCGTGGAGAGATGACAACTCTAGATGGTATACATCTAGTCTTTAACAGCAACGTATATAGGTTGGACCTTCAATTTGTCATCACTGTCTTGTTATTTCGAATCACAACCCTGATGATATCTATACTATTATAAAGTTATAAAAATGAAATGTCTGTAATAAGGAGATTTAAAAAAAAACTGATACAGACTATTTTCACTTCACTGAAACGAAAAATATATTTTTTGTCTTTTTTTGTATATGAATTCGTATGTGTCGTTGTGGCTTCATTACGCCAAATCAGCTAAACAGATTTCAACGAACGAGTAAATAGACTAGAGCCTTGTAAACCATTATTTATTAAACATAAACTATCTTTCCCTTGCCTATATATTTCTTTTCACATTCGTAGAAGATAAGGAAACAACACGATCACATAGACGCTGTTGACAGACATTTAGTTTATATATATTTAAAGGAACTTGAATTATTCCTATTTTAATTGTGTTTTATTTTTCTTTTATTAATCTGATGTTTAACTCTACAAAAAATATAATTAGTCTTGAAATGAAACTGAATCTTATTTTAAATGACTGAGTGATTATATCACTGACAAATCTTTTCAATTATTTTCACATGTATATCTTGACTAAGACTGGATTTCACCAAAGTTTTATTCCGAGACTAACGCTTATTCTTGGATAGTAATGTCAAAACTCCATATTAATTTGAGATTTACTATTTGAGACTAAGCGTAAATCTCGGAATAAAAGATTGGTGGAATACAGCCTAAATGTATAATGCAATGTATTAAAACTAAGATCGTATGTTACCATATGTTCTTTGTGAATAAATGATTTCATTTATTCATTCATTCAACTATTTTCGGTACACGGGTAGCTACACGGATTTCAACTAGTTGTGGTACACGGGTAGCTGGGTATATACAGTTGGTTATAGGATACTTTTTACCCGACTACGCTGTCGAAACGAGGTGGGGTTATGACTTTTTCTCCTCAGCGAACGAAGTTGCCCACCTTCTAGTAAATAATAAACAAATAAATATCAGACAATCTTACACGATACTTACATATACATACCTACATAAAATAGGTAATTAGGATGTTGATTAGTGTATCTTATCTTGGGTTTTTTTTTTAATTCTCGACATTAATGATCTTGATCCTGCACTAACTGCTAGTTTCTGTTTGGCCCTATAGTTGACTGGTAGATAATACCTTAAGACATTTAATCCGCCATTTGTACCAGTTTGTATTGTGCAATAAAGTTTAAATACATTAATAAATAAATCCAGCAAAACGCGTTATTTTTATCTTTATAACGCTCCATATATTATCCATTTTCAAATCGGGATTCCAAGGCCCTTGACATAATAACAAATTACACGAAAATTGCACACCATGCTTAATCAAAGTATTACCTTCATCGCACATATTGCTGGTCTCTTTGAGGACTCTCTCATTCAGTGTATAATCTGAACGATACAAATATTACTCTAGTTTCCAGCAAAGTCTTGTTATATGGGGCAAGCGTGAACCGTCGCACATAGACTCCGCAGCAACGATATGTTGTTCAGTCGGCTGTGGCTTTAAGATATCCGTGCAATGAGAGCAGCGTAATTTGTGTGTCTGAAAAAGTTCGTTCGTGATACTGATACAGAATTTTATATATCGTAATTACACAACGTAATTATGAATTCTTGAACTGAAAACGAAACTATTAATTAGAAACTGTTTAATTTAACCACTATCTGTAGAAAACAACGGCCCCACTGTAAACAAATACGCTACCCTGGAATGCCACTTTTTGCCGCCGTACGATTACACTTGGGGACAAATTTCTTTGCCTAAAAAACAGTAATGTGGCTTGATTAACAGCCATGGAGCTGCGTAAAGCGTTGCACGTGGAAAAAAAATTGACACAAATAAGTCTTTAGAACAAGATGCATATGCAGGATTTTTAGAAATTCAAAATGTATGCGAAGTCGCGAAAAAAGCTACTGGGAACATTGACAACTGGCAGATAACTCCTTAGTTATAAATAATAACTAAATATTAAATATTTTAAACAAATTATTATATCAAAATTTTACACAAATCGAAATCGAACTAGTCCCAATCCCATGGTAAGCTCAATAGGGCTTCAGTTACAAGACGACGATATATTTAATAAATATGAATATATACCTACACACAGGAAACAGTCAAGACCCAGGAACAACTATTTATGCTCATCAAACAAATATTTGCCTGTACCGGGATGTGAACCCAGGACCGTCAGCTTCGCACGCAGCGTCACTCCCGCTGAGCGAAACCGTTCGTCAATTAGTCAACGGTCAAAATCATAGAGAAATGACGGTATACAATTTTACAGAAAAAGCCGAACAGGTTACTAAAATGGAAAACCCGTCTGCGAGCTCAAGTAGGTTAAAATTTTGTCGGCTGAGCCTAGATAGGTAAATAAATAGGCATGATGATAGGCTATAAAAAAAATAGGTCACGCATTTTTTTCGTTTTCAAAATAATAAAAAAATACACAGAGAAATCGTATTAAAGTTCAGGAGTGGGGGCTCGTGTCGTAGGTAAAATGTATACTTAGGAGTGACGTCATGTGATATTTTGACTCAATGTATCGCCTCAATTTTTTGATTACGTAAAGAAAGACAAAATACGTCTCCAATTCTCTTTAAATCTAATGACGGACTAATTATTAAAATTTTGTCGTCATCTCTAATTTTCGATAGTGAATAAGATTTACATATTTTAAGCAGTATGGTAAGTTCTCAATTTACCAGCAGTTTAGAATCTAGGGAGATAATTAATAATAGTGCAGAATAAAAATATATGTTTCACACAGATTCACAAATTAAACTTGAACCCAATGAAAATCCCAATAAAATGAACATACCTTTGAATACGTTTCATTTTCATAACGTATAAAAAGAAAAAGAAGACTTACAACGAAAACATCAATTACGTTATTATTGAATAAATTACCGGTAAATAATAAATAACAATCATTCGTTGAAACGTCATTACTTTCTGGCTTCTTTTATCCCTCGGGTATTCAATCATGAGCAAACATTCTGCGTTTGAATATTTATACAGATGTCAATCAGAAAGTAAAATTTTCACGTATTTCGCTTTCGAACGAAAATTGGCATAATTACAACATGCGGGATGAGCAATTTAAATGTGCTATTGTTGAATTTTCGAAGCTTTGAGATATATTGAAAAGGGATCACAAGATTAACTTTACTATTGGGCAAAAAGTACACACAAGTCGCACCCGCTCACGGGACAATGGTGTGCCGGATCTTTGGGAGTTGGGAGTCGTTTCCGTAAAAGTTCTTACAGTGAAGAGTGTAAACCTCAAAAGACTCTCGCTGGATGGCTGGGCTGGATCAAGGTTAGATACAAAGGCAGGCAATCTAGGAGTCCTCTGTGCAGCCCTAACCACCGGTAGCTTGAGCCCTGCTCCGCTGCCGGCGGCATCTTAGGTTAGGTTTTTATAATATGTTTATATATTCTATTTGCTTTTTGTATTTAACTTTTTATAACGATAAATAGAGAGATTAATAATATAATTTAGTGTATATCTTAAGTCAATATAAAAAATCGACATGTGATTATTTCTTTACGTTTTTTAGGGTTCCGTACCATACCCAAGGGTAAAACGGGACCGTATTACTAGGACTCCGCTGCCCCTCTATCTGTCACTAGGCTGTATCTCATGAACCGTGATACACTAGACAGTTAAAATTTTCACAGATAATATTGCATTTCTCTTGCCGCTGTAACAACATATACTAAAAACAGTATAATTTTATGTCTGTCTGTCTGTCTGTCTATGTCATGTCAGTAACCAATATAGAATGTTCGAGCACCGCGTACATTTTGTTTAGGAGTAGGGCTCTGCTAACACTGGATTTCCATAGATACGGCCGTTTGTAGCGTACATTTTGTACGGAACCCTCGGTGCGCGACTCCAACTCCCACTTGGCCAGTTTTTTTTTCTTTGGTACGACTTCTCTTTTCATATAAACTGTGATGTGTTGATAATTTTTCCAACTCATTTCAAAGAAAGCTGATAAAGTAGCTGTCTTAGAAGGGTCTCCTATAATTCCTAATGTCGTCCGGAAATAAATAAATAATGATGGTTATTCTGTAAGTAGGCCGCAAGTCTGACTCTACGGCGTTTCCTATGTTGAGAAGGAAGCCGAAACAAACTCAAGAGTCAGTATTTTTTTTTAAATACCTCATATATATAACAATACGTTTGTCCTTAATGTATCGGTTGTCCTAACGCATTTTTTAGAAAGCATAAATTCTTTAGGATTTCTTAAAAGATCATCGTATAGATTAGGTTAGGGTTGTTTTATAACAATCCTGAAAAGTTTACAGTTTCATAAAAAAATGCGTTGCGACAAACAACGTTAGGGATTCCGATATAGTCTTGGCATCACAAGCAAACGGAAATAAAATAACCGCATTCTCGTGTCCCGATTTTCTTAGACATCAATAAAACATACGTCGCAAAAAAGGGCTTTTAGCTAATTGCATCGTTTATTTAGCGGGCGAATGTGACAATCATTTGACAGCGGAGATTTACGACGAGGGTCGCGCCCGCCCGGGGCTACGTGCTTATTGTATTGTTTTCCAGACAACGTGTGAGAGTTTGGATATTAATTAACCTTCAAATAGATTTTATTCCTATACAGTGAAACTAGAACTACATTTTTTTCTATCAAATATAGTATTTTCGAAGCTTTATCTCTATTGTTACCTCTAAAAATATAGTATATGGCAGAAAAACAATAGTATGTGGTTTCAAATATATTTAATTTATTTAAAAAAAATATAGTATTGAAAATGACAGACATAGGAAAAGTGTACGGCTGCGTTCCGCTTTGCGCAAAATATATTACCTTGTTTCGCCTACCTACTATATATATTTTTTCGAAATATACCAGTTGATCCCTCATATAGTACGATACTATATTATATTGTAGGGTAGGCAACCCTAAGTGAAACTGAGCGTGATGTTTTTGAAGCAAATGAGGCGATTTTAATGCGATGATATTATTTTAACAATTAATCTAATTTTATAGTATACAAGCTTCTGCCCGCGACTTCGTCCGCCTTAAATTCGTTTATCGCGGATAAAGGTAGTTTTCCGGGATAAAAAGTAGCCTATGTCCTTTCCCGGGATTCAAACTATCTCCATACCAAATTTCATCCAAATCGGTTCAGCGGTTTAAGCGTGAAGAGGTAACAGACAGACAGACAGACAGACAGACAGACAGACTGACAGACAGACACACTTTCGCATTTATAATATTAGTATGGATAATAACAGTCGGGTCGGTCATATCAGAATTAACTTATTATTGTCTGATCTATATATTATCTTATTTTGGCGTCGGTGATATCTAACGGATGTTGTACTTAAAATGTCGAAATATTACGATATTAGTAAGTTGTTACAATATGGCACCGCCTCCAAAATAATTTTAGGTTTATATACTGTATAGATTGAGTATAAAACGGTTACTTGTAAGTATTTTTTTTACTGCTTGTGTTTTCATTCAAGAGTCGGTTTATTTTTTCTTAAAAAGTTAATTTATTTCACACTTTTTAATTAATTGTCACTTAAAAGTATATCTCGAGACAATTCAAACTAGCCAAACACGGCTAGGATAATTCAATGGTACCATGCTCATCCGGACCAATATAAATTTGCGACTATGAATTAGCTTAGCTAAGGTAAGTTACTACATATACCTACTTTGGTCACGTACGTTGGCATTTATACACATAAACGTATGTAAACACGTGCATACATACATTACATTGATTTCCCTACACTAAATGCAACCTTATGCTTATAGATATGTACCTAACTAACCAACTAACCTTACCATCCATCGTGAGCGAAACTACTAAACCACGTCCCCTGACACGATTTAAATAAATTAAAAACACTATCCACCGGAAATTACCTTCATGTCTGCCCACCAATTTCCCAATCCACCCCATTTGGCGCCACCGTCTATGCCCAAGTGGGAAAAATCTATAGGGAAAATTAGTTCCAGTTTCGTCCACGGGGAGGTCGATGGTGTATACTTGATTTTGTCCGCCAGTGCCAGTTGGGTAACGTCCATGGATCACGCGAAGCCTCAGTGTAATTATTTTTGGGCCACTTCCGCGTTTTGTAATAAGTTTTATAATTCAGGCGCGTGCTGTGTTTTGTTTGTATTTTGCGTGGCTACGAGTCAAGGCCTTTGTATTTGTGCTGCGTAGGGAAGAAATGGATCAGTTTTATGGCCCATTTCACCTCACTCTGTTAGGCCAAGCGCGACACGACTTTAGATAATATACACCCTGTAAATATCGCAGAAAATGCACTGCGGGCGCTGCGATGAAAAAGTCAATAGATTGTTCTTTCTTATCATGGATTTATTAGAAGTTGCTTGACTTGCCTTATTTAGTTCCGCGGAGGAATAGGAGGAATAAAATAAACCAGTCAAGCGCGAGTGGGACTCGCGCACCGAGGGTTCCGTACAAAATATACGCTACAAATGGCCGTATCTATGAAAATCCAGTGTTAGCAGAGCCCTAAGCAAAATTTATGCGGTGTTCAGTCATTTTACATTGGTTACTGACATAGACAGATAGAGATAAAATATTTTGTTTTAGTATTTGTTGTTAATGTTATAGTGGCAAAAAAAATACATCATCTGTGAAAATTCAACTATCTAGCTATCACGGTTCATGAGATACAGTCTAGTGACAGACGGACGGACAACGAAGTCGTAATAATAGGGTCCCGATTTACCCTTTGGGTACGGAACCCTAATAATCATCAATATTGGACTCATCCTTTAGTAACTGAAAGATATATCGAGGGTTCCTTTTATCTAAAATAGAATCTTCAACTCATACCTATAATATAAAGCTGTAAAATTGAAATGTACATTGTCTCAAAAAAATAATCATATTGAAATGGACTGTTGGGGGTCACAGAATCGAAATATATATTTTTTAGATATTTTTTATGTTTGTATGTATCGTTATGGTTTTGTCGCGCCAAATCGGCTCAACGGGTTTCAACGATCTTTGTTACGCGGGTTGCTGGGTTACAGATGGTTATAGGATACTTGTTACCCGACTACGCTGACGATAAAATGTGGGTTATGAGTTTTTTTCCGCTGACGAAATTGCGGACATCTTCTAGTCCATACTAATATTATAAATGCGAAAGTGTGTCTGTCTGTCTGTCTGTCTGCCTGTCTGTTACCTCTTCACACTTAAACCGCTGAACCGATTTGGATGAAATTTGGTATGGAGATAGTTTGAGTCCCGGGGAAGGACATAGGCTACCTTTTATCCCGGAAAAATACCCTTCTCCGCGATAAACGGATTTAAGGCGGACGAAGTCGCGGGCAGAAGCTAGTTTGTTATAAATTAAAATACACATCGCATACGAGTTTTTAGAAGAGAGTACTAGGTTCATAGAGGGTTTGTGTAAAGTGTATTTATGCTGTACACTAGTTTCACGAGAACTCATGGAATGGAATTCTACAAAAAAGCGGCCAAGTGCGAGTCGGACTCGCCCATGAAGGTTTCCGCAGCCGTTCATATAAAAAATGCACTACAGATGAAAAATTACGATATGAAAAAAAAAACACTAACAAAAGAGCGTATCTCCCCGGCACTTACGTCCTTTTGCTGAGAAGCACAGTTTTTTGGCAATAACTTAAAAACGGTATGTCCGATCATGTTAAAAACAATTTTCGTTGAAAAAAAATTATTATTAAAGTTTAAGTTTTATATTTGTAAATTTTTTCAATTTTTTTGAACATACCGTTTAGAAAATAGACGGGGACATAATTTTTGCTACTTTCGGAGCGAATATTTCGGAAACTGTTCACTAAATCATTTTTTTTTGAAAGCTCAAAGTGTTTTTAAAATAACTGTCAAATATGTTACATGTATGGAGTGCCCCCCCTAGATATATATATATATATCTTTTATTTAACTATCAAACTAAGTAGCGGTTTACACACGACACCTATGCTCCAAATTTCATCAATGTATATGTTATAGTTTTTGAGTAGAATACCTGTGACATACGGACGGACAGACAGACAGACAGACATGACGAATTTATAAGGGTTCCGTTTTTTGCCATTTTGGCTACGGAACCCTAAAAAGTAAGTATTTGTACTTATCAAGGACCATTAAAACAAGAAGATATATTTTGGATCGTGTTCCGATCGCAAGGAGTTATTCTGGCAAAAACAAGCGCTTTAAAAATAAACATTTAACTATGTTTTAATTGAATATATAAACATAGTATAGTAATAATTAGTTCGCAAATAGCTAATCCATACTATCCATACTAATATTATAAATGCGAAAGTGTGTCTGTCTGTCTGTCTGTCTGTCTGCCTGTGTGTCTGTTACCTCTTCACGCTTAAACCGCTGAACCGATTTAGATGAAATTCTGTATGGAGACAGGTTGAGTACCGGGGAAGGACATAGGCTACTTTTTATCCCGGAAAAATACCCTTATCCGCGACAAACGAATTTAAGGCGGACGAAGTCGCGGGCAGAAGCTAGTAATAAATAAATCGTAACATTTAACTGTGTCACGCTTGTAAAGTTGAATAATTGTAAAAAATATTTCTTATACATTGATGGCGTTGTACAATCGGGGAACGGCTTTTTGTATGGAGATGGTCTGGTCAGCCCTCTTGTTTTAATGGCCCTTGGTACTTATTGATACATATATAACATGCATGGACTTTTCACATACATTTCACGTGTCCCTATTGTCAGACATTACCTGCCCCGAGGGCAGCGTTATTCGATTCGCCCCTTTAACAAGGTTCGACACCCGTTAACGTTTTTGGCTGAAACTAAATCCTATCTCACGGAGAATTGGATCCGACGGAAGCCGGTTACATCTAGGTATCGGTTTGCTATGCACATGTGCTGATAGATTTACAATTCCGTAGATACCTTTATACCCAATTATTATTCTGCGCCCGTTATATCCCACTATTGAGCAAAGACCTTTTTCCTTCCAATGTTTTCTGTCCTGGGCGGTTTCTGACTGTTCTTTAAGAAAGGAAGTTCATCCCGCCATCGCCGATGAGGTCTGCCGCGTCTCCGTTTAGAGCTATGTGTCTCCACTCTGTGGCGATCTTGGCCTACAGCTCCCTCGGCATATGACCAGCCCAGTTCCACTTTAACATGGCCGCCTTCCGAGCTACGTCGATTGTCTGAGTTTGGGAGCGTAGCGTGGTGTTCCGGACACGATCCCTTAATTTTACACTTATTATGCTACGGCTCCATAACTCGCTGGCAAACCGCGAGTTTGAACTTCTGTACTTCTATAAGAGACCAAGTTGAGAACCGTAGTTG